>OY997268.1:210176374-211414874 GCA_963921465.1 Triticum timopheevii | reverse complement strand
ACAAACTTCGGTTACCAAAACACATAACTCATAATACAAATCATCATCGAACGTTAAGCATGCAGACCCTACGGGTTCGAGAACTATGTAGACATGACCGAGACACATCTCCGGTCAATAACCAATAGAGGAACCTGGATGCTCATATTGGTTCCTACATATTCTATGAAGATCTTTATCGGTCAAACCGCATAACAACATACGTTATTCTCTTTGTCATCGGTATGTTACTTGCCCGAGATTCGATCGTCGGTATCCTCATACCTAGTTCAATCTCGTTACCGGCAAGTCTCTTTACTCGTTCTCTAATGCATCATCCCGTAACTAACTCATTAGTAACATTTCTTGCAAGGCTTATAGTGATGAGCATTACCGAGAGGGCCTAGAGATACCTCTCCGATACACGGAGTGACAAATCCTAATCTCGATCTATGCCAACCCAACAAACACCTTCGAAGACACCTGTAGAGCATCTTTATAATCACCCAGTTATGTTGTGACGTTTGATAGCACACAAGGTGTTCCTCCGGTATTCGGGAGTTGCATAATCCCATAGTCAGAGGAATATGTATAAGTCATGAAGAAAGCAATAGCAATAAAAATTAACGATCATTATGCTAAGCTAACGGATGGGTCTTGTCCATCACATCATTCTCTAATGATGTGATCCGTTCATCAAATGACAACACCTGGTTATGGTCAGGAAACATAACCATCTTTGAATTACGAGCTAGTCAAGTAGAGGCATACTAGGTACACTTTGTTTTGTATATGTATTCACACATGTACTAAGTTTCCGGTTAATATAATTCTAGCATGAATAATAAACATTTATCATGAAATAAGGAAATATAAAATAACAACTTTATTATTGCCTCTAGGACATATTTCCTTCAAGTTTAGTGTGCCATGCTTTACAGCTTAGAATCGGGACTTCAAATACGTTTTGAACGTCATGGAGCATATGAGATGTTCCAGGAGCTGAAGCTAATATTTCAAGCAAATGCCCGAGTTGAGAGGTGTGAAGTCTACAACAAGTTCTATAGTTGCAAGATGGAGGAGAATAGTTCTGTCAGTGAACACATACTCAGAATGTCTGGATACCATAACCACTTGACTCAGTTGGGAGTTATTCTTCCTAATCATAGTGTCATTGACAGAATTCTTCAATCACTGCCACCAAGCTATAAAGGCTTCGTGATGAACTATTCAAAGGATGAAAAAGACAATTCCCGAGCTCTTCGCGATGCTAAAGGCTGCGGAGGTAGAAATCAAGAAGGAGCATCAAGTGTTAATGGTTAACAAGACTACTAGTTTCAAGAAAAAGGGCAAAGGGAAGAAAGGGAACTTCAAGAAGAATAGCAAGCAAGTTGCTACTCCCCAGAAGAAACCCAAGTCTGGACCTAAGCCTGAAATTGTGTGCTTCTAGTGCAAAGGGACTGGTCATTGGAAGCGGAACTGCCCCAAGTATTTGGTGGATAAGAAGGATGGCAAAGTTAAAGGTATATTTGATATACATGTTATTCATGTGTACCTTACTAATGCTCGTAGTAGCGCCTGGGTATTTGATATTGGTTCTGTTGCTCATATTTGCAACTCAAAACAGGGGCTACAGATTAAACGAAGATTGGCTAAGGACGAGGTGACGATGCATGTCGGAAATGGTTCCTAGGTCGATGTGATCGCCGTTGGCACGCTACCTCTACATCTACCTTCGGGATTACTTTTAGACCTGAATAATTGTTATTTGGTGCCAGCGTTGATCATGAACATTATATCTGGATCTTGTTTGATGCGAGACTGTTATTCATTTAAATTAGAGAATCATGGTTGTTATATTTATATGAGTAATAGCTTTTATGGTCATGCACCCTTGATGAGTGGTCTATTTTTGTTGAATCTCAATCGTAGTGATACACATATTCATAATATTGAAGCCAAAAGATGCAAAGTTAGTAATGATAGTGCAACTTATTTCTGGCACTCCCGTTTAGGTCATATTGGTGTAAAGCACATGAAGAAACTCCATGCTGATGGACATTTGGAATCACTTGATTATTAATCACTTGATGCTTGTGAACTATGGCTCATGGGTAAGATGACTAATAGTCCGTTCTCCGGAACAATGGAGCGAGCCACTCACTTATTGGAAATAATACATACTGATGTATGCAGTCCGATGATTTTTGAGGCTCGCGGCGGGTATCATAATTTTCTGACCTTCACAGATGATTTAAGTAGATATGGGTATGTCTACTTAATGAAACATAAGTTTGAAACATTTGGAAAGTTTAAAGAAATTTCAGAGTGTAGTGGAAGATAATCATAATAAGAAAATAAAGTTTCTATGATCTGATCGCGGAAATGAATATTTGAGTTACGAGTTTGGTCTTTGTTTGAAACAATGTGGAATAGTTTCACAACTCACGCCACCTGGAACACCACAGTGTAATGGTGTGACCAAACATCCTAATCGTACTTTATTAGATATGGTGCAATCTATGATGTCTCTTATTGATTTACCGCTATCGTTTTGGGGTTATGCTTTAGAGTTGGCTGCATTCACTTTAAATAGGGCACCATCTAAATCTGTTGAGACGACACCATACGAACTGTGGTTTGGCAAGAAACCCAAGCTGTCGTTTCTTAAAGTTTGGGGCTGTGATGCTTATGTGAAAAAGCTTCAACCTGATAAGCTCGAACCAGAATCGGAGAAATGTGTCTTCATGGGATACCTAAAAGAAACTATTGGGTACACCTTCTATCATAGATCCGAATGCAAGATATTCGTTGCTAAGAATGGATCCTTTCTAAAGAAGGAGTTTCTCTCGAAAGAAGTGAGTGGGAGGAAAGTAGAACTTGATGAGGTAATTGTACCTTCTCCCGAATTGGAAAGTAGTTCATCACAGAAATGAGTTCCAGTGATTCCTACACAAATTAGTGAAGAAGATAATGATGATGATCATGAAACTTCAGATCAAGTTACTACCGAACCTTGTAGGTTAACCAGAGTATGGTCCGCACTAGAGTGGTATGGTAATCCTATTCTGGAAGTCTTGTTACTAGACCATGATGAACCTACGAACTATGAGGAAGCAATGATGAGCACAGATTCCGCGAAATGGCTTGAGGCCATGAAATCTGAGATGGGATCCATGTATGAGAACAGAGTGTGGACTTTGGTGGACTTTCCCGATGATCGACAAGCCATAGAAAATAAATGGATCTTTAAGAAGAAGACTGACGTTAACGATAATGTTACTGTCTACAAAGCTTGACTTGTTGCAAAAGGTTTTCGACAAGCTCAAGGAGTTGACTACGACGAGACCTTCTCACCCGTAGCGATGCTTAAGTCTGTCCGAATCATGTTAGCAATTGCCGCATTTTATGAATATGATATTTGGCAAATGGATGTCAAAAAACTGCATTCCTTAATGGATTTCCTAAATAAGAGTTGTATATGATGCAACCAGAAGGTTTTGTCGACCCAGAAGGTGTAAACAAAGTGTGCAAGCTCCAGCGATCCATTTATGGACTGGTGCAAGCCTATCGGAGTTGGAATATACGCTTTGATAGTGTGATCAAAGCATATGGTTTTATACAGACTTTTGGAGAAGTTTGTATTTACAAGAAAGTGAGTGGGAGCTCTGTAGCATTTCTAATATTATATGTGGATGAAATATTGTTGATAGGAAATAATTCCGAATTTCTGGATAGCATAAAAGGATACTTGAATAAGAATTTTTTAATGAAAGACCTCGATGAAGTTGTATATATATTGGGCATCAAGATCTATAGAGATAGATCAAGACGCTTAATTGGACTTTCACAAAGCACATAGCTTGATAAAGTTTTGAAGAAGTTCAAAATGGATCAGTCAAAGAAAGGGTTCTTGCCTGTGTTACAAGGTGTGAAGTTGAGTCAGACTCAATGCCCGACCACTACAAAAGATAGAGAGAAAATGAAAGTCATTTCCTATGCCTCAGCCATAGGTTCTATCATGTAAGCAATGCTGTGTACCAGACCTAATGTGTGCCTTGCTATAAGTTTAGTAGGGAGGTACCAAAGTAATCCAGGAATGGACCACTGGACAGCAGTCAAGAACATCTTGAAATACCTGAAAAGGACTAAGGATACGTTTCTCGTTTATGGAGGTGACAAAGAGCTTGTCGTAAATGGTTATGTCGATGCAAGCTTTGACACTGATCCAGATGACTAAGTCGCAAACCTGATACATATTTATATTGAATGGTGGAGCTGTCAGTTGGTGTAGTTCCAAGCAGAGCGTCGTGGCGGGATCTACGTGTAAAGCGGAGTACATAGCTGCTTCGGAAGCAGCAAATGAAGGAGTCTAGATGAAGGAGTTCATATCCGATCTAGGTGTACTACCTAGTGCATCAGGTCCAATGAAAATCTTTTGTGACAATAATGGAGAAATTGCCTTGGCGAAGGAATCCAGATTTCACAAGAGAACCAAACACATCAAGAGATGCTTCAACTCCATCCGCGATCAAGTCAAGGAGGGAGACATAGAGATTTGCAAAATACATACGGATCTAAATGTTGCAGACCCGTTGACTAAGCCTCTTCCACGAGCAAAACATGATCAACACTAAGACTCCATGGGTGTTAGAATCATTACAATGTAATCTAGATTATTGACTCTAGTGCAAGTGGGAGACTGAAGGAAATATGCCCTAGAGGCAATAATAAAGTTGTTATTTATATTTCCTTGTATCATGATAAATGTTATTATTCATGGTAGAAGTGTATTAACCGGAAACTTAGTACATGTGTGAATACATAGACAAAACAGTGTCCCTAGTATGCCTCTTCTTGACTAGCTTGTTAATCAAAGATGGTTATGTTTCCTGGCCATAGACATGTGTTGTCATTTAACGAATGGGATCACATCATTAGAGAATGATGTGATGGAAAAGACCCATCCATTAGCTTAGGATAATGATCGTTAAGTTTTATTACTATTGCTTTCTTCATGACTTATACATGTTCCTCTGACTATGAGATTATGTAACTCCCGAATACCAGAGGAACATCTTGTGTGCTATCAAACGTGACAACGTAATTGGGTGATTATAAAGATGCTCTACAGGTGTCTCCGAAGGTGTTTGTTGGGTTAGCATAGATCGAGATTAGGATTTGTCACCCCGAGTATTGGGGAGGTATCTCAGGGCCCTCTTGGTAATGCTCATCACTATAAGCCTTGCAAGCAATGTGACTAATGAGTTAGTTATGGGATGATGCATTGCAGAACTAGTAAAGAGACTTGCCGGCAACGATATTGAACTAGGTATGATGATACCGATGATTGAATCTCGGGCAAGTAACATACCAATGACAAAGGGAATAACGTATATTGTTATGCAGTTTGACTGATAAAGATCTTTGTAGAATATGTAGGAACCAATATGAGCATCTAGGTTCCGCTATTTGTTATTGACCGAAGATATGTCTCGGTCATGTCTACATAGTTCTCGAACCCGTAGGGTCCGCACGCTAACGTTCGATGATGATTTGTATTATGAGTTATGTGTTTTGGTGACCGAAGTTTGTTCGGAGTGCTGGATGAGATCACGGACAGGACGAGGAGTCTTGAAATGGTCGAGAGGTAAATATTGATATATTGTAAGGTTACATTCGGACACCGGAATGGTTTTGGGAAGTTCCGGATAAGTTTCGGAGTACCGGGAGGTTACCGGACCCCCCCCCCCCCCGGGAAGGTTAATGGGACACATGGGCCTTAGTGGAGAATAGAGGTCCGGCCATAGGAGGTGGCACGCGCCCCCTTGCCAATCCAAATTAGACAAGGGGTGGGGGCGGCGCCCCCCTCCCTCTCTTACTCCCTCTTCCCCTTTGCTACTCCGAAAAGAAGGAAAAATGGGGGGCGAATCCTACTAGGAGTGGAGTCCTAGTAGGACTCCCCCCCTTCCATGGCGCGCCCCCTGGTGGCCGGCCTCCTCCCCCTTCCTTTATATATGGGGGCAGGGGGACACCCCAAAGGCACAACATTGTCTTAGCCCTGCGCGGATCACATCACCAACACCTTCATCACGCTGTCGTGTTGACGTAACTCACCGAATCCATCGACACTCTGCTGGGAGATCGAGGGACGTCATCGAGCTGAACGTGTGCAGAACCTGGAGGTGTCGTACATTCGGTAATTGAACGGTTGACTTGAGAAGACATTTGACTACATCAACCGCGTTAAGTTAACGCTTCCGCTCTCGTTGGTATGGATCACCTAGATAGATCTTGCGTAAGTGTTGGAATTTTTTTGAAATTGCATGCTATGTTTCCCAACATTGATAACCCCCAAGTATAGGGGATCAATTGTAGCCTCTTTCGATAAGTAAGAGGGTCGAACCCAACGAGGAGCTAAAGGTAGAACAAATATTCTCTCAAGTTTTATCGACCACTGATACAACTCTACGCACGCTTAATGTTCGCTTTACCTAGAACAAGTATGAAACTAGAAGTACTTTGTAGGTGTGATAGGCTAGGTTTGCAAGATAATAAAGAGAACGTAAATAAAAATTAGGGGCTGTTTAGATAAAGAAACAACTAAGTCAGTTTTAGTAGAGAGCTTTTTGTTATGAGAAAGTTATTTGTCCCTATGCAATCGATAACTAGACCGGTAATCATTACTGCAATTTTATATGAGGGAGAGGCATAAGCTAACATACTTCATCTTCTTGGATCATATGCACTTATGATTGGAACTCTAGCAAGCATCCACAACTACTAAAGATCATTAAGGTAAAACCCAACCATAGCAATAAAGTATCAAGTCCTCTTTATTCCCATACGCAAACAACCTCCTTACTCTGGTCTGTGCTTCTGTCACTCATGCCACCCACCATAAGCAAAGCATGAACATATTGAAAACCGTACAGCGGGGATCCCTCACGCTTGCACGACACGGACATCACCATAGGACAGCACCAATAATAAAACATGCAACTCAAACGAATCACAATCATCAACCAACCCATAGGACAAAACGGATCTACTCAAACATCATAGGATAGCCATACATCATTGGGAAATAATATATAGCGTTGAGCACCATGTTCAAGTAGAGATTACAGCAGGGAGAAGGGGTGTTATACCGCTCCATAGAGGGGGAGAGAGTTGGTGATGACGGTGGCGAAGTTGTTGGTGTAGATCGCCGGCACAATGATGGCCCCGACGGTGTTTCGGCGCCATCGGGAGAGAGGGGGAGAGAGTCCCCTTCTTCTTCTTGTTCTTCCTTGACCTCCCCCCAGATAGGAGAAGGGTTTCCCCTCTGGTCCTTGGCTTCCATGGCGGCGGAGGGGTGGGAGCCCCTCCGAGATTAGATCTCTCTCTCTCTCTCTCTCTCTCTCTCTCTCTCTCTCTCTCTCTCTCTCTGTTTCCTTCTGTTTCTGCGCACCCAGATTCTGGCCTTCACCGTTTCTTAAATTCCCGGAGATCCGTAACTCCGATTGGGCTGAAATTTTAACACGATTTTTATCTGGATATAAGCTTTCTTGCTGCGAAAGAAGGGCACCAACCGCCTTACGGAGTAGCCATAAAGGCCCAGGGCGCACCCTAGCCCCTGGGGCGCGCCCCTCACCCTCGTGGCCCCCTCAGGCATCGTCTTGTGTTGATTCTTTTTCCCAAAAATCACATATATTCCAAAAAAATATCTGTAAGTTTTTATCGCATTTGGACTCCATTTGATATGGATTTTCTACAAAATAGAAAACATGCGACAAACAGGAACTGGCAGTAGACACTGGATGAATATGTTAGTCCCAAAAATAGTATAAAAAGTTGCCAAAAGTATAGGAAAGATGTAGAACATTGGCATGAAACACTCAAAAAATATAGATACGATGAAGACGTATCAGGATCTCCTCTAATTTTTTGCCAAATTTTCAATCTGATCCGCTATACGATGAATTGCTATGAGCTGCTTCTGCTGCTACTATATGATGCATTGATGAGCTGCGTGTGTTGCTGCTATATGATGAATTGCTATGAGCTCCTGCAGCTATATGATGAATAACTATGAGCTGCTGCTACTCCTATTTGATGAGTTGCTATAAGCTGCTCCTGCCGCTGCTACATGATGAATTACTATGAGTTGCTCCTGCTGCTGCTATATGATGAATTGCTATGAGCTGCTCCTCCTGCTGCTATATGATGAATTGCTATGAGCTGCCACTGGTATGTGATGAATTGCACGCTGCTGCTGCTGCTGTATGATGACTTGCTAGGAGCTGCTGCTGTTGCTATATGATGCTTTCAGGTGGTGCTGCTATATGATAATAACCAGACACTTGGACCATTGAATTACGATAAATAGTTGTTCTTCGTTTAAATTTAGGTCATGCGTTCTTCATTTAAATTAGGCAACGAGATCTCTATGGAAGACATTGACCAAAGTAGATTGTTCCAAGTAGATGGTATTTTTGTATTTGCATTTTGAACAAATATTGATGGTCTGTTTTCCTATCATATTAATTACTACACTAGGTTCAATTTGTGATGTTTACAAGTCAAACTAATTTTCATATGGGCAGCAAAATGACAAAATATAATGCAATCTAGAAATTTCACTGATCATACCACATATAAGTTGAAAAGGCAGGCAATGAAAAGAATTGGTTGTCTTATTATCTGGAGCTTATATTCAAAGGTGCTTATTTTCTCAGGATAACTCGAAATAACTGTCCCTAAAAAACTTGGCCAATAGAACTGACATACAAATAACATGTCATTATGATTGCAATGGAGGAGTGACCTACCATAGCACATTGTATAGGCTCACCGTTGCCTAACCTTTTTGCGGTGTTCCATGAAATTGCCACATACATCTTGTACTTTTTCATTGCGTAACCCTATCTGCAAGTTGACACGGCTAATTTCATATATCTCTATATGATTATACATTGCATATCCCTTGCGCATATTTAAACCACCAATTAACGATTGTGTGCGTAGCATAAACTGGCCATGACTCTGTGTGCTGGACTAGCAGGCACTCTAAGGGAGCCTAATGTAGTGCACTGGAATTCCTACATGCCACCTACGATTTGTGTATTGTACTACCTCTGTTCCTAAATATATGTCTTTGTAGAGACCACATACAGATGTATATAGATGCATTTTCAAGTGTAGATTCACTCATTTTGCTCTGTATGTAGCCTATAGTAGAATCTCTAAAAAAGACTTATATTTAGGAACAGAGGGAGTATCATGTATGGCATCTACATATCTAACTTAGCAGCTAGTAGTGGAAATCATTGTCTACACAAAAGGATTACTAGTCGAAAATCCTAGCAAAGCACGCTGGCAGGCACACAACAATATGAGCGAGAGAGACACACTTACAAGATCGTAGCAATGCCTCAGTCCAGGATCTTGGTTGGCTAAGCTGTTAGATCCATAAGAAACATCGTCCTTGTAGTTTTTGCCAACTGCATAACATGTAACTTCGACTGTTAGAATATTTGAAGTACATCGGGCAGATGATGCTGGACGGGTTTAAAGGTGGCAAGTACCTAGGCCATGGCGGGTGCTTGGAATCTTGCCAAACGGTGGGAATCAGGTTAGAAACGTCAAGGGTGATGACGCTGCGCTGGCTGTCGGGGTCCGGTAAGGAGATCTAGAACCGTTGAGTATGGTGTTTGTGGAGCGGCTCTGGTAGGGTGGACTATAGTATGGGTGAAGCAGATCTGAGGCCGTGGATGAGGGCGTCGGTGAAGCTGCTCCGGTGGTTGGGTTAAGGATGGTGTCGACGATGCGGATCTGCGGCCATGGACGAAGTGTTAGAAGCTTCTCTGGTAGGTTGGACGAGGGTGCGACGAAGAGGATCTGAGGCCGTGGACTTGTGTGTTGGCAAAGCGGCCCTAGTAGGGTCGAGAATGGTATAGGAGAAGCTACTCCGGTAGTGTTGTGGAAGGTGTCGGTGAAGAGGATCAGAGCCGTCGATGGAGGCGTCGGTGGGGCAGCTCCGGGGGTGTGGACGAAGTGTCTCCGGTGGGGAGTACAAAGGAGCTGCTACAGATGCGTTGCGGTTGATGAGAGTACCAGCGAAGCAGATCCGGTGCCGTAGACAAGGCCGGCACTCAATGGGTTGTGGTATAGTGGTGGATGAGCAGTCTACTTGTTTCTAGGGGAGGTGGGAGGGGCAGATACGGCCACAGAAGTAGATCTGACGAGGTGGACGCCTCTGGCAGTGATTGGGCTCTGGTACGCCAGTGGATGATCAGTCTAGGTTTTCGAGAGGGGGGGGGGGGTAGAAAGACTGATGAAGTACGGACGACGTGATGTAAGATGCTCTGGTGTTGTGGAGTTAGTGGTTTTGTGGGAGGGGAGAGGAAATGGGGGTGCCGTGTGGTGGGGGGAGCCGGAAGTTACCAAAGCAGCCCCGACCTATTATGTAAGTGAGGGTCATATTGTAACTATTGTTCTCCGTGCAAGGACAAAAGGGGAATTTCGCTTGCTAAAGACTAGGTGGCGGAAATTTTAGAAGGAGGCGGGAGATTGTGCCTCCCACGGGATCATTTGTATCCAGTTTCAACTAATTTTGGATAGTGCTAGAGGAAGGTCATGTGAGACTGTGTACACGGGGCACACGTTAGCAGTTAATAACTGGTGTGAAGTGCACCCCAGAAAAAAAGATAATAACTCGGGATGATGCACCGATAACTAGGACGTTCACACGAGCGTGACCAATCGTACGGGTGTAGAGGCGCATTCACAAAAAAGGGATCAAACGCTCGGCCTATGTATTTCTCGTGTAACTATATAATTTAGTGCCATTGGTTATTTACTTTAAACATAATGCATTGACATGTTATTGTAGAGGCGCACAAAAAGAAATGGATATTGTAGTCCCACTGTCGGGGGAAACTGATCCACGGACACCTATGGGACCGGCGGACCGAGCCCCTTTCGGTTCGGCGGGGGGCGGAGGTCGCGCGAGCGGATCGTGGCGAAGCACACGAGCAATTTACCCAGCTTCGGAGCTCTCCGGAGAGATAATACTCCTACTGCTGCATGTCTGAGTGTATTGAGTTCTTGCTCGGGAGCGCTGAGTGCTACAGTACACACTAGCTGCTAACGAGACCGAGCGTGATTGTTTTTCTGCCTTCGAACCCCCCACTACGTTGCGCATGGGCCTCCTTTTATATGCTCAAGGGGTCACCGAGAGGTGGCAACGCAGACAAGGGTAAAAATGGAAAGGTGTTGCGGTTGGTACAACTACCTGTACAGTGTATCATACCTAACCCTGACGGCAGGGGACAAAGGCATTAAATGCCCATCTGCATCGCCCAAATAGTGCAGAAAGGGACCGTCAGGGGCGCCACCGCTTGCCACGATGGCAATCTTGTCAGCGCCGCTAGCCACCACGCACCGCTAGCTGCATAGCCTCTTGCCACGCGTGCCTGGAAAGGTCCCAGGGCGACATGTTGGTGGATGTGCTGGAGCGCGGGTATAGAGTGGTAGCTTGCCGCGGCAAGCGCCTTGCCGTGGTAGTTGTCTTGTCGCGTCCGGAAGCTTGTCGCTCACCGGGCCTCGCCGGGACGCGTGGCGCGTCGCGGCAAGTTCCTTGGGATGCCTCGGTTGGCCTTCCCGGCAAGCTCCTCTTGCCGGGGTCTTGTCTCCTTGGCTTGAATACATTGTTCTTGAATGGCTCCAAAGGAACCACGGAGGACCTTGGCGGTCACCCGGCAAGCCTTACCGCGGGGTGCTGCGACTGCCCGTGCACAAGTTCGGGATACTAGGGTACCCCTACTCTAGTACACCGACAGGAGCCCCTGGGCCTGGGTCACACACGGTGCCGAGCGCTGTTGGGCCAGGCCCAAAACAGGGCACGGGCACGCGCGGCCTGGGTTACGCGGTATCTTACTCCGTATCCACCGCGCCCTCCCCGAACGGCACGCGTCGAATGTGGCATCGTGGGAGAGATCGTGGGTGGTTTCTTTATTCGGAAAGACGGAACGTCCGCCCCCTCCCTCTTTATAAGCAGGGGAAACAGGGGCAGTTCGCCCATCTCGCCGGTTGCTATTCCAATCTCAGAAACCTCCGCCGCTCTCCCCTTTCTTCCCAAAGCTGAAAGAGAGCAGCGCTCCGCCCCCCATCACCACCAGCACCACCAACGCCGTCGATCTCCCCCACCACTTCCGCCATGGCTCCGAAAGCCGACAAGGGGAAGGCCGCGAAGTCGACCGAGGCGTAGCGGCTCGCGGCGCTGCGAAAGGAGCGGGTGAGGGAGTCCTGGACTAGGGGGTGTCCGGACAGCCGGACTATCAATATCCGCTGGACTCCAAGACTACGAAGATACAAGATTGAAGACTCCGTCCCGTGTCCGGATGGGACTTCCCTTGGCGTGGAAGGCAAGCTTGGCAATACGGATATGTAGATCTCCTACCATTGTAACCGACTCTGTGTAACCCTAGCCCTCTCCGGTGTCTATATAAACCGGAGGGCTTTAGTCCGTAGGACAACATACATTACAACAATCATACCATAGGCTAGCTTCTAGGGTTTAGCCTCCTTGATCTCGTGGTAGATCTACTCTTGTACTACCCATATCATCAATATTAATCAAGCAGGACGTAGGGTTTTACCTCCATCGAGAGGGCCCGAACCTGGGTAAAAACATTGTGTCCCTCGTTTCCTGTTACCATCCGCCTAGACGCACAGTTCGGGACCCCCTACCCGAGATCCGCCGGTTTTGACACCGACATTGGTGCTTTCATTGAGAGTTCCTCTGTGTCGTCACCGATAGGCTTGATGGCATCTTCAACCAGCAACGCTGTCCAGGGTGAGACTTTTCTCCCCGGACAGACCTTCGTATTCGGCGGCTTCGCCCTGCGGGCCAATTCACTTGGCCATCTGGAGCAGATCGAAAGCTATGCCCCTGGCCGTCAGGTCAGATTTGGAAGCTTAAACTTCACGGCCGACGTCCGCGAAGACTTGATCTTCGATGGACTCGAGCCACAGCCAAGCGCGCCGCACTGTGACGACGGGCATGATTTAGCTCTGCCACCGAACAGTGCCTTGGTGGCCGCACACGGGTCCGCTCCGGCCATTGGCCCGGAGCGGATCGCCCAGATCGAGGGCCGGTGGATAGACGCCGCCCTGGGGGCTCCAACATCCACGGCGATGGAGGCGAACACTAATCTTGTCCCCTGCGAAACTCGTGATTCCGAGGCGCCGGACTCCTCGCCGGACTCCGAACCTCCCGCGCCCCTACCAATCGATCCGAATTGGGCGCCGGTTATGGAATTCACCGCCACGGACATATTCCAATGCTCGCCTTTCGACGATATCTTAAATTCACTAAAGCATCTCTCGTTATCAGGAGAGTCCTGGCCGGATTATGGCCAGGATGGTTGGGATACGGACGACGAAGAAATTCAGAGCCCACCCACCAGCCACTTTGTAGCCACTGTCGACGATCTAACCGACATGCTAGACTACGATTCCGAAGACATCGACGCTATGGACGACGATGCCGGAGATGAACAGGAACCAGCGCCCACAGGGCACTAGAAGGCCACCTCGTCATATGACGTATACATGGTGGATAACCCGAAAGATGGGGACGGCGAAGAAACAGCAGAGGCAGATCCCTTAAAGAAACAACCCAAGCGCCAGCGTCAGCGGCGCCGCTCTAAATCTCGCCACAGCAAGAATGGAGATTCCGGCACAGGAGATAATAATACTCCAGAGAGTGCCGAAGACAATCCCCTCCAGCAAGACTCAGCGCAGGAGGATGCAGAAGCAAGCCCTCATGAGGGGGCGGCAGACGAAGAGGTTGAGGATCAGAATTATATGCCTCCCTCCGAAGACGAAGCAAGCCTCAACGACGACGAATTCGTCGTACCCGAGGATCCCGTCGAACAAGAGCGCTTCAAGCGCAGGCTTATCGCCACAGCAAATAGCCTAAACATCCTAAAAGGGTTCAAGCCAGTCAAACAGGCTCTTCGACGATTTTCCAAGCCCAAAAGACAGGCAATGGGAGAAGAGCTAGCCAAACTATTGGAAGCCGGATTCATTAGAGATATCAAACATCCGGACTGGCTAGCAAATTTGGTGATGGTACCAAAAAAGGATAAATCCTGGTGCCTCTGTGTCGATTTTAAAGACCTCAATAAAGCTTGCCCAAAGGATCCCTTCCCTCTCCCCCGCATCGATCAAATCATCGATGCCACAGCAGGGCACGATTCGTTGTGCTTCCTGGACGCATACTCTGGCTATCATCAAATCAAGATGGCGGAAGCAGACCAAGCCGCAACGGCATTTATCACTCCATATGGACCATTCTGCTTCAACACGATGCCCTTCAGACTCAAAAACGCCGGCGCAACATATCAGCGCATGATTCAAACGTGTCTGGCCACCCAGATCGGCAAAACAGTCGAGGCATACATAAACGACGTAGTCGTCAAAACAAAACACGTCGAAACTTTAGTAGATGATTTGAGGCTCACATTCGACAACCTCAGAGCATATGACATCAAGCTGAATCCGGAAAAACACGTTTTCGGCGTACCAGCCGGAAAGCTGCTGGGCTTCATCGTATCCGGTAGAGGAATTGAAGCAAATCCGGCCAAAATCCGAGCTCTGTCACAGTTGGATATTCCAAAAAACCTCAAACAAATACAAAAATTAACAGGATGCGTGGCAGCCTTAAGTTGCTTTATCTCCCGTTTAGGAGAAAAGGCGTTGCCCCTCTATCGCGTCCTCAGGCGCACCGAACACTTCGAGTGGACGGATGCTGCCACTGCCGGACTCGAAGAAATAAATGCCATACTGGCAACAAATCCGGTCCTGGCTGCGCCCACTCTGGGCGAACCAATGTTGTTATACATCGCAGCAACACATCAAGTTGTAAGCGCAGTCCTCGTCGTCGAACGAGCGACAGAAGGGCATAAACTCCCTCTTCAAAAACCAGTGTATTATGTATCCACTGTGTTAACCCCCTGCAAATCCCGTTACACGCACTATCAGAAGATAGCATATGCGGTGTTCATGGCGTCTCGAAAGCTCCGGCACTACTTTCAAGAGTGCTTGATAACAGTGGCCTCTGAAGTACCACTCAATGACATTATAAATAACCGCGACGCAACGGGCAGGATAGCAAAATGGGCCATTGAGCTCTTACCATTCGACATCACTTACAAACCTCGACGAGCTATAAAGTCACAAGTTTTGGCTGACTTCATCGCCGAATGGATTGAAGCCGAACTCCCTAAAGAGTACGGCGCATACTCCAATTGGACTATGCATTTCGACGGCTCCAAAATGTTGGCCGGACTAGGGGCTGGCGTCGTACTGACGTCCCCCACCGGAGATACAGTCCAGTATGTACTTCAAATAATGTGCACGGACTCCAACAATGCAGCCGAATACGAGGCCCTGTTACATGGTCTCCGGATGGCGGTCTCCATGGGCATTCAACGCCTAGAGGTGCGCGGGGACTCAAACCTTGCAATATCCCAAATAAATGGAGACTTCGACGCCAAGGATCCGAAAATGGCAGCATATCGCAACGCTGTCCTAAAAATGTCAGCTCGGTTTGAAGGACTCGAATTCCATCACATAGCCCGAGATAATAACCAAGCGGCCGACGTCCTGGCACGCATCGGTGCGAAACGTGATGCTGTCCCTCCAAATATCTTCCTGGAACGGCTCTTCAAGCCATCCGTACTATGGGAAGAGGAGCCCGGTAGCTACAAGCCGGAGAAAACCGCACCAACCGGTGATTCGGCAGACGACATAACACCCTCCGCCCACGTCATAATGGCAGTAATCACCGCGTGGACAGAACCTTTCCTAGCCTACTTACTTAGGCAGGAACTTCCCGAAGACCAAAATGAGGCCCGCTGCATAGTCCGGCGATCGAAGGCCTACAAGGTCCATGAGGGAGAACTTTATAAGAAAAGTACCACCGGAGTCCTTCAAAGGTGTATCTCCGAAGAAGAAGGGCGAAACCTCCTGGCTGAAATTCATGCCGGACTAGGCGGACACCACGCAGCAGCCTGGGCCCTTGTAGGAAAGGCATTCCGTACAGGATTTTATTGGCCGACGGCTCGGGCAGACGCACAGGACTTGGTCCAGTGATGTGTTGGTTGTCAGCTCTTTGCTAATCAGAGCCATATGCCACCCACCGCCCTCAAAACCATACCCATTACCTGGCCGTTCGCGGTCTGGGGGCTTGACATGGTTGGACCCCTTAAAGGGGGAACCCACAAGAAAAAATACCTATTGGTCATGGTGGATAAATTCACCAAATGGATAGAGGCCAAACCGGTCAAAACGGCAGAGTCCGGACCAGTGATAGACTTTATATCAGGGGTGGTACACCGTTACGGAGTCCCTCACAGCATCATCACCGACAACGGCACGAACTTCACAGCCGACGAGGTTAAGTCATGGTGCAAAAATATGGGCATCAAGCTCGACTATGCGTCAGTCTATCACCATCAAACCAACGGTCAAGTGGAAAGAGCAAATGGTCTAATAATGAGCGGCATTAAACCCAGACTAGTGAGGTCACTCACTAAATCCGACACGCAATGGGTCGAGGAGCTCGACTCCGTACTCTGGGGGCTGCGGACAACGCCTAATCGCACTACCGGATTCACACCATTTTTTATGATATACGGCGCAGAGGCAGTCTTGCCCTGTTACATTATTCATGACTCACCTCGAGTGCGCATGTATGAGGAAAGAGAGGCCGAGATTGATCGGCAGGACAGCTTGGACACATTGGAGGAAGAACGTGATGTCGCGAAGGCTCGTTCTGCATTCTATCAGCAGCAGGCCCGAAGATATCAAAGCAGAGAAGTACGGGCCAAGACTTATAATGTTGGTGAACTAGTTCTACGCCTGCCGGACAAGAAAAAGGACAAGCTCAAGCCCAAATGGGAGGGCCCCTTCATTATCGATCAAGTACTGACCGGCGGAGCATACCGTCTACGAAATGCGTCGGATCACCGACTCGAGCCGAACCCATGGAACGCAGCCCGCCTCCGACGATTATATGCCTAGCGCCAGACTAAGAGTTCGTCCCCTTCCCCCGTCCAAACTTTTACACTTCGGCTGTCTTTTGTTTCTCTTTTTATCCTTTTGACTTTAAAGCCCTTCCGGCCATATTTTTGCATTCTTTGCATACGCATGATGTGCCATCCGCACTCATTATTCCTGGGGGCTTCTTTTACAGAAGCTCAATTATACGGGTTTTATACCCAGCACATGTGTCAAGCTTCCACATGTACCTTTTACTCGCCATTATATGCATCGATATGACTTAAGTTTTGGCCAAGCTGGGTTGCCTGGCTCCTGTGCTTACCCCTACGTTCCCGATTGTTCGGCTAGGAGGTAAAGGGAGCACCTCTGCGATTGTTACTGCCGGGACAGCCGGATGTGTACCTCAGACTGGGTGAAGCCGAAAGCTAGCGTTCTTAAGGGAATATTCGGTCGGTGACTTAAAAGATGACTTTTTACCTATTTATCTATTTGCCCCCAGATGTTTTACTGCTTTCTTTGCAGTCCGGACATGCACTTTAGGGCATGCCTCCCAGGGAAAGGAACCCTTAACGGAACTATTCTCCCTGGAAGATGTTTCTTACTAACCATGTAATATAACATAACTAGTTGGGCACTTGTCTGATAAAGCACTAATGACCCCTATGCCTGGTCTCCATGCATACCACGGTTGTTTCTTAACCAAAAAGGTATTCGGACACACTCCGGACTCTAGGGTCCCGAGGTCGAAGCGAAAAGGTCGGCAAAGACAAACGATCTACAATCCGGCTAGAAGGCATTTCACATGTCACTTTAAAGGATAACATACATTGTCAAATTTACTGATTGTATTCCTCTTCAATCCCTTCTAACAGGCTGTCTAGTTTACAGTCCCGTTGGGAAAATATAGCAGCCAACTCTACTTGGCTATACACTAAACTCACAGGGATCTCCTTCCCATCGGGCCCCACCGGTCCAACTTCGGCCGCCTTCTTGTACCGCGTCTTCACCATGGCCCAAGCCTCCCTGGCACCTTGACGGCAAGCCAAAATCTTCCACAAACGGAAGCGCTGCTGCACTCCCTGCAGCTTCTCCGCAAGCTCCCCGAGGCCCTCAGGTAGGGTGAGGGCTGGCCATAAAGCCTGAACGACGCCGCTCATTGCCTGCCGAACTCGTTCGAGTAGCTGCAACAGTTCGAGAAGTTGATCACCCATTGATATGGGCATCTCCTCTGCAGGATGACCCGTGAGTATACCTACAAGACATATCATGTCAAAATACTTCCTCGCCGAACTCTTCTTTTCAAAAGAGTTCGCTCAAGCACTTACTATAAATGCCGCGACGAAGCCACTGATTCTCCTTAACGGAGCCGGACAGCTCGGCCTGAGCGCCTTTCAGCTCTTCTCTGAGCTTGGCATTGGCATCCTGGAGCTTGTTCCTTTCCTGCTGAACCTTATTCAGCACACTCTCGCCGGCCTTTAGCTAGCGTAGCAATGCTTGCCTGTCCGGATCTTGTCCGGCGGTACCTGCAAATGTCATTATTAGACACGCGCGCACGCCGCACAGCGCTTATATTTATTAATAAAAATGTGTTACCAGGAGGGGTCTTTCCGTCTCCTCCTGCGGCAACAAGTGCGGCCTCAAGTTGGGCTTTGCAATCTTGCAGCTCCCGAGACAGCTGGGCGTTCTTCTCGTTAAGTGCCTGAAATTTCCAATGATCCTTAAATCAGTTAGCATAACTACTTTAAGTCTCGGGGGCTACTGGTATATACAACCATTAAAATTGCCTTACCCGTATGTCTTTCACATACTGCTCCGTGGCTTTGGTAAAACCATTTTGAGCAGCACGGAGATACGCGTCCCCTGCGTTAAAAGCATCCAATGCCTCAGGGGAAAAGCACGCTTCTTGAAATACTGTCCGGCGGCGCCTATGGTTCATGGCGCTCTCCACCTCAGACTTGGTGGCGGACAGTCTGTCGGTATCCTCCGTTGGAGAAGGATCCGGCTCGCATCTTGCGCTTGCCTCCCCCTCCAGGCCGGGCACTGGAGCCTGGCCGGGGTTGGTCGGATGGGCAATTCCTGCGCTCGTAGTCCGGGGAGCGCTTTTTCTCCTGCAAAGATCATGAGCACTCAGACGTTTCCTCGGAACGTTGCTCTAAAAATTCAAATACGAGCTATACCTTTGCGGCGTTTCCGTCCACACTGCACTCCTTTTCCGCCTGCTGGTTCGGACCGACCTCTGTTGGTCGGCCGCCGCGGTCTCGGCTTCCTGCCGTAAAGGCGATTCCTGCAAAATACCATCATTCGCGAAGGTCAGAAATGGGCAGGGATGAGATAATAGTGTCGGGACTTCGGTCGCGGTCACCTGGGAAGCCGGACTTAGCCCGGGGTAGTCCGCCGTAATGGCGACCAAAGCATTGTCTATGCTGAGCTGGTGATACACCCCGTCGATTGCTCCACCTCGATATCCGGGTCCTCTTCGGAGGCCGGACCCAAGGATCCTTCTAGATCCTCGGGTTGCGGAGCAGGACTCACCATGTCCTCCACAGTCCGGTGTAGATCTTGCGCCGAAGACATAATGTAAGAAGCTTAAACTTCGAAAGTATGGGTTGGGCCCTTCAAGGTGTTCACTTACCCATCCTCTGGGGTTGATCATGGAAAACCCATTCAAAGGGACCGTTCGAAGGAAATCCTCCTTTTCCCCCTTGTACAGGCTGGATAGGATCTTCGCCAGATCCTCGGCCGAATCCGGCCCTTTGCGGCCATGCCGGGTAGCATCGTCTTCCCCGTTGAAATCCCACATGGGGTGGCCTCTGTATTGCAGTGGTTGTACCCCTCGCTTGATGCATGTCACCATGACTCCGATCATGGTCAAGCCGGAATGAGCCATTAATCTTATCCGGCCCATCAAGGAGTGGACGCTCTTGTCTTCCTCCAATCGGGGGCTCCGCGGGCGCCAGCTGAGGCGTTTCTTCAAGGGAGCAGCACTAAACTCCAGGAGGCCGATCTGAACTGGGTCTGGTAGCGGGGCGTCTTCTATATAAAACCACTCCGAGGGCCAGTCTTCGGATGTCTTCTTGGGAGTGCCGGATAGGTATCCGGTCCCGGCGATGCGCCATATTTCGGCGCCGCCCACTTGATATATGGACCCCTGGTGAGAAAGGGGTACGAGGCAAAACAGCCTCTTCCACAATGCGAAATGGGGCTCAATGCCCAGGAATAGCTCGCAAAGAGCTACGTAGCCCGCGATATGCAGGACAGAGGCGGGCGTGAGGTGGTGGAGCTGGAGTCCGTAGAACTTCAGGAGCCCGCGAAAGAACGGATGTATTGGAAATCCGAGTCCCCTTGTCAGATAAGGGACAAAACATACTCGCTCCCCCTTATTGGGGCTTGGAGTGTCCTCCGCCTATCTCCCACCTTGATAAGTAACCAGTCCGGCCCGGACTGGGATCATAAAGGCCGAAGGGAGGAATCCCCCCGTTTGGAGCTTCACGAGCTCGTTGTGCAAAATAGAGCACCTCCTCCAACTCCCCGGCGGTGGGCTGGGAGCGCGCGAAGAAGAGCCGTGTTGACGATCCATGGTGGAATGGATTTCTAGGTCAAAGGCGCTTCGATGGAGTTTTCGCGGGAGGAAGACGGTGTGGTTTGGATCTGGATTCTTGCCTCTTTTATAGGCGGGCGACTCGCACAATTGGGGGGTGAAATGCAAAAGACACCCTGTCTTTTCACATTCGTGCGACGCGTGGAAGAGGGCCATTACTTGGCGTAGAAGCCGAGGAACACAGTATTCAAGATGAAGCCGGACACTGTTCGGCAGGTACATGGAATTGGAAGGGAGAACCCGCCTTGCAATGCCCAAGACTATAAACGCGCTGGACTTATCGTCATTGAAGCCTGGTTCGGGGGCTACTGAGGGAGTCCTGGACTAGGGGGTGTCCGGACAGCCGGACTATCAATATCCGCCGGACTCCAAGACTACGAAGATACAAGATTGAAGACTCCGTCCCGTGTCCGGATGGGACTTCCCTTGGCGTGGAAGGCAAGCTTGGCAATACGGATATGTAGATCTCCTACCATTGTAACCGACTCTGTGTAACCCTAGCCCTCTCCGGTGTCTATATAAACCGGAGGGCTTTAGTCCGTAGGACAACATACATTACAACAATCATACCATAGGCTAGCTTCTAGGGTTTAGCCTCCTTGATCTCGTGGTAGATCTACTCTTGTACTACCCATATCATCAATATTAATCAAGCAGGACGTAGGGTTTTACCTCCATCGAGAGGGCCCGAACCTGGGTAAAAACATTGTGTCCCTCGTTTCCTGTTACCATCCGCCTAGACGCACAGTTCGGGACCCCCCTACCCGAGATCCGCCGGTTTTGACACCGACAGCGGGCAACCTTCCCCCCAAGCTCGCCGCGAAGGAGCTGAGGGAGTATTACTACCTCTTCTGGTCGACGGAGACGCGAGCGCATCCGCGCACGAAGGTACTCTCAGCCGCCGCTTCGAAATGGGCTCCGAATGGATATCCCTTCTTCGCATTGTTCTTCTACTGCGGGCTCTGCCCGCCTTTCTCTGAGTTTTTCTGTGACATTAGAACACCTACGGGTTCCGCCTCCTTGACTTCACCCCCAATGCCGTTCTGACCATGGCAGTTTTCGCACATCTCTACGAAAACTTTGTCGGAGTCTATCTGAATGTAGCTCTTTTTCGCCACTTCTTTATGCCTCGAGTTGAGAGAGGGGATCCTTTATCCGCCGGAATCGCCTGGATCTCGAGAGCTGGCAAGAAGGAAGCTTATCTGGAGGGAGAGCTCCGCGGCAAGTGGGAGGAATGGAGAGCAGACTGGTGCTGGATTGTCGAGGAGAACCCGCAGCCATTTACCACCCAGCGCCAAGCCCCAGTAGCGCGCGGCAAAGATTGGAGCAACGTGCCCCCGGAAGATGATAGGCTGAAGATTGCCGTCACCCGGATCCTACGCCTCAGGCTTGCCGGGCTCACTGTAGGCGCCGTTGGCGCAGATTTTCCTCGCCGCCGCATCGCCCCCAGCAGGAGAGGAGGAGACCCGCCTGGGAGTTCCAGAATGCGGCGGATATCATGAGGCTGCGCCCGGGCCACAACTTCAACTTCACTATCCTGGAACTAGAAGCGATGCTCCAGGAACTGTTCAAGCACGACCCTCAACATCCCGAAATGTTCAGGTTGCCGAAGGGTGTCGTTCCGCTGTGCAACAATTCCTTGCTCGACCGCATCCGTGCAATGATGCCGCTGTGCGATTCGCATGGAATTATCCCAACTTGGCAAGAGCCGGTAGACGACGTTGTGCAGGAGTTCTTTGACGGCTTGGTAGAAGTGCCGGTCCGCTCCGATGAACAGAAAAGCCTTACTCGCGACACCACCGATGCGTAGATGCAACGCATCGCCACTAGGCTGGAAGAGGCGGCGGCAGCCGGTGCCGCGGGCGAGTTTGGATTCACCGTGGAGGAGGCAGAGGCAGCAGAGGCGGCAAGCCTTGCCGAGCGAGAGGGGCTTGCCGGCGAGGGAGAGCTTGCCGGGCCTAAAGCCGAGTCGAGCGAGCCCGCCGAGGGTGCGAGCGCCTCATTGAAGACCAACTCCTCTTCCTCCTCATCTTCAGACAGCTCGCCGCAAGAAGAGCCCCCAGCTCCACCAAGAAGGCGTCTCCGCAAGGCCGGGGACGTAGCGGGGCGGCAGACGAGTCAACAGCCGCCACGCCGCGCGACACGCTCCACCGTGGCAAGCACTGTTGCCGCGGGAGCACCTCATGCCGCGGCGGTGGCCGGAGCTGGGCCGTCTCAGACCACCACCACTGCCCCCACCAAGCGGCTAAGGGAAACTACTCCTCCGCGCACAGGTTTTCCATACAAAGCATGGTCGTTCGAGGAAGATAACTTAAAATTTTTAAAACTGATTGCTCAAACTTTGGCAACTTAGCTTTTCTGTCGTTTGCTCCCCGGTAAGGCGAAACTTTCTTGAATGACGCCTGGTCCACACCATTATCTTCTCCTTTCCCCCCGACAAACTTGTGGGCGAGGGAACCTTCCTTTCTTTGAGAAAAAGAAAGAAGAGAAAATAAAGATATGGAGCCTTACGGCTCGTTATTGCTTACCGGGGGTAAGTGCTGCACAAAATGTCAGATAACACATGCAAAAAATAGAAAGCATGAAATTGACAAGATATGCGGAGCACATGAGCTTTACTTATGCATGGGGTCTGCGCCCGGCTTTGTACAAAGGATTACATGCAACAGCGGCAAGACTTGTACAAAAGGTGGTTGCCGAAACAGGTTCTGGCAACCGCGCCTTACGGGTAAAACTTACAAAGATGCTCAATGTTCCAGGAGTTGCTCACTGGAATGCCATCTTCGGTCTCAAGGCGGACAGCGCCAGGCCTAGTGACTCATTTCACCCGGTAAGGGCCTTCCCACTTGGGCGTCAACTTGTTGGAATTCTTGGCGGACTGAACGTGCCGAAGAACAAGGTCGCCTTCCTCAAGACTTCTGGCATTAACTTTGCGGCTATGGTAGCGGCGCAAAGCTTGCTGGTATCGAGCAGCTCGTACAGCGTCCTGAAGACGGTCTTCCTCAAGGAGCAGCGTGTCATCTTGCCGCAGCTGCTCTTGCTCAAGCTCATCATAAGCAAGCACTCGAGGTGACCCGTATACGAGTTCCGTGGGGAGAACTGCCTCTGCTCCATAGACTAGAGCGAAAGGTGTCTGGCCAGTGGCTCGATTTGGCGTCGTCCTGATCGACCAAAGAACCACCGGCAGCTCCTCAATCCAGTTCTTTCCGCACTTGCGCAGCCTGTCGAAAGTCCTGGTCTTGAGCCCGCGCAGCACTTCAGCATTTGCCCTCTCCGCTTGACCGTTGCTTCTCGGATGAGCAACAGAAGTGAAGCAGACCTTGGCGCCAAGATCTTGGACGTACTGCATGAAGACACGGCTCGTGAATTGCGTGCCGTTGTCGGTGATGATCCTGTTAGGGATCCCGAAGCGGCAAACAATCGACCTGAAGAACTTGACTACTGACTGTGATGTCACCTTCCTCACTGCTTCCACTTCCGGCCACTTTGTGAACTTGTCGATTGCAACGTACATGTACTCAAAGCCCCCGACAGCTCGGGGAAAGGGGCCGAGGATGTCGAGCCCCCAGACCGAAAATGGCCAGGATAAAGGGATCGTCTGGAGAGCTTGAGCTGGCTGGTGTATCTGCTTGGAATGGAACTGGCACGCTTCACACTTGGTTACTTGTGCAGCTGCATCCTGGAGGGCTATCGGCCAAAAGAAACCTTGCCGGAATGCTTTGCCGGCAAGCACTCTTGCGCCAATGTGGTGACCACATATGCCTCCATGTATCTCTGCCAACAGCTTTTGTCCATCTTCCCGGTGAATGCACTTCAATTTCACACCGTTGAGTCTTCTTCTGTACAGTGTGTTGTCAACAAACTGGTACATACTTGACTGCCGGGCTACTCTTTCCGCTTCTTCTTGCTCTTTGGGAAGTTCTCCTGTCTGTAGGAAACGGACAATCTGCTGTGCCCATGCTGGAGCTTGCGGCTCGACAACAAGGACTAAAGGCACATTTGCTGCTGCGGGAACATCCGCTTCTACGCCGAGAACCTGCGGCTCAGCCGGAGCTTGACGTTCCCTGGCAAGCTTGCCGGGGCAAAACTTGTCGGGAGCGTCTGCTTCAATGGAACAAACCCTAGGGCTTGCCGGAGCAGACTGCTCCTCAGCACCCTTGGTGTTGATCTTGGGGACCTTCTTGGCCGCGGCTTCGGGGAGCTCTGCCGGTAAATAGTCATCAGAAATCAACTTCCTCTTCTTGCTCTGTCCAGTTGATGGCGTTACAGACGGTTGAGTCAGTTTGAGCACAAAGATCCCTGGTTCCACAGGTAACTTAAGTGTGGCGCACTTCGATAGGCCATCGGCAATGTCGTTCTGAGCTCTTGGGACATGTTCCATCTGTAGGCCGTCAAAGTGCTCTTCTAACTTTCTCACTTCATCAACGTAAGCTTCCATCAACGGACTCTGATAATTCTTGTTCACTTGGCGGATGACAAGCTGCGAGTCACCCCTGACAATGAGCTTCTTGATCCCAAGGTCTGCTGCGATCCTGAGACCGGCAAGCAAACCTTCATACTCTGCGGTATTGTTTGTTGCTTGCTCCTTGGGAAAGTGCATCTGGACTACGTACTTGAGGTGCTCTCCGGTGGGTGCAACAAGTAGCACGCCTGCACCGGTGCCTTGCAGCGAGAAGGCACCATCAAAGTACATCAGCCACTCTTTGTTTGCTTCCTTGACGGGGATGCTTGTTTCTGGAATTTCTTCATCTGGTGTTGGCGTCCATTCTGCTATGAATTCTGCCAATGCTCTGCTTTGGATAGTTGAAGTGCTCTCAAACTTGAGGCCAAAGCTTGACAGTTCCAGTGCCCACTCGACAATCCTGCCTGTTGCTTCTGGATTCTGCAGTATCCTCTTCAGCGGGAAACGAGTGACAACTGTGATCTCATGTGCTTGGAAGTAATGGCGCAGCTTTCTCGAGGCCATGAGAAGGCCGAAAAGCAATTTCTGCACACTAGGATACCTTGACCTAGCCCCCTGTAGAAGGGAACTGACAAAGTAAACTGGGCGCTGCACCATTCCCTTCTGTATCTCCTCACGCGCCTGCGCAGATCCATCTTTGTCGGGACTAGAGCTTGTCGGTAAAGTCCCCTGCTTGTCGCTGGATGCATCTGCCGTGGTTGCTGGCTCATCGTCCGCCTCCCTCTCCGCTACTAACGCAGCACTAACCACTTAATTGGTTGCCGCTATATACAGCAGCAACTTCTCTTGTGGCTTAGGTGCGACAAGTGTTGGAGTGGAGGACAGATATCTCTTTAAGTCCTACAGCGCAGCCTCCGCTTCTGGAGTCCATTTCATTGGACCTGCCTTTTTCAATATTTTGAAAAATGGCAGGGCGCGCTCAGCAGACCTAGAGATAAACCTGCTGAGAGCAGCCACGCAACCGGCAAGTCTTCGTACATCCTTGACGCGCTTTGGTGCTTCAATCTGCTCAATGGCCTTGATCTTGTCGGGATTGGCTTCAATTCCCCGCTGAGACACGAAGAACCCGAGAAGCTTGCCGGAGGGGACTCCAAACACACACTTCTCGGGGTTAAGCTTGAGGTTGATCCTGCGCAGATTCGCAAAGGTTTCATCTAAATCTTGAATCAGAGTTGCCCTGTCCTTGCTCTTGACCACTATGTCATCCATGTAGGCTTCCACATTTCTGTGCATTTGTGGCTTAAAAGCGTCATGGACTAACCTTGCAAATGTTGAACCAGCATTCTTTAAACCGAAAGGCATCCGTATGAAATAGTATGTGCCACAGGGAGTGATGAATGCAGTCTTCTCCTCATCCTCTTCTGCCATGAAGATCTGATGGTATCCTGAATATGCGTCAAGAAATGAAAGCAAGTCACATCCAGCCGTGGAGTCAACAATCTGGTCAATGCGCGGTAAGGGAAATGGGTCTTTGGGACAAGCTTTATTGACATCGGTAAAGTCGATACAAAGCCTCCATTTCCCGTTTGCCTTGCACACGACTACAGGATTGGCCAACCACGTAGGATGGAGCACTCCTCTGACAAGGCCTGCTGCTTCCAACTTCTTGATTTCTTCTGTGATGAATTCTTGGCGCTCCACTTCTTATTTCCTGACCTTCTACTTGACGGGCCGCGCATCAGGACAGACGGCAAGATGGTGCTCGATTACTTTCCTGGGAACACCGGGGATGTCAGACGGTTGCCGCGCAAATACGTCGACGTTCTCCCGCAGGAAAGCAACGAGCGCGCTTTCCTATTTAGGGTCGAGAGTGGCACTGATGGTGAAGGTACCACCAGTGCCGTCCTCCTTGGCGGACACCTTCTTGGTCTCTGGCGGAGCTGCCATTGTCTTCTTACGCTTGCCGGTGGAGCTCGATGGTGCGTCGTCGACGGTAGCGCAGCACTCCGAAGAGGTGCGCTTGCCGGAGTGGGCATCAGAACTCTTGCCGGACTTGGTCTTCTTCTTCCCCCCGGGAGCTTCAACGGCAAGTGACTTGCGATCTGTTGCGGCTGCCGCTTCCCGGTAGATCTTGCCGGCGCAGATAAGAGCATCCTTCTTGTCGCCAGGGACAGAGATGACACTTATCGGGCCTGGCATCTTCAGCATGTTGTATGCATAGTGAGAGGCTGCCATGAATTTGGCGAGTGTAGGACGGCCGAGTATCCCATTGTAAGGCAATGGAAAGTCAGCAATGTCAAAAGTGACCCTCTCAGTCCTGAAGTTCAACTCGCTGCCAAATGTCACCGGCAACGTGATCTTTCCCTTCGGCTTGCTCCTTCCCGGATTGATTCCTTGGAATCTGCCGGTCTCTTCGAGCTCGCTATCAGGGATCTGGAGCTTCTAGAGTACCGCGGAGGAGACCAGGTTCAAGCCGGCCCCGCCGTCAACTAGCATATTAGTGACCTTGAGGTTGCGGATAGTTGGTGAAACCAACATCGGCAAGCACCCGACCGCAGTTATGCGATCAGGGTGGTCCTCAATATCAAAGATGATAGGCGTGCTGGACCATTTCAGAGGCTTGCGTGACTCGACGGGTGGTTCTGCCGCATTGACTTCCCGCACCCACTGCTTGAGCTGGCGGTGTGAAGTATGCAGAGAAGCACTGCTGTCAACGCACGGGACCTCTGTGGCTTTCTGGAACTCCTACTCACCGGTCTCGTCATCATCCATATCTTCATCGTCGTCATCATCTTCATCCTTGTCGCGGCCGCGGGGAGGTCTGTCTCCTTGCCACTGTTTGGCCTTGCCACGGCGTCCTCCTCGGCCGGGGCGTTTCTTGCCGGATCCTCCAGTACCTTCTTGGGCCTTCTCCTTGTCGCGTCGCTCGTATTCAGCCTTTTGTTGCTCGACAAGCTGCTCGACCTTCTTGCAGCTCTGGAGGTCATGGCCCTTGGTGCGGTGGATCTTGCAGTACTGCTTGTTGGTGCCGTCCTGCTTGTCGGCGACCGCCATAGCCTGGCAGTTGGTGCATGCGGCAATCTCCTTGCCGGAGCTACCAGCTTTGGCTTTCTTGGCGCCACCTCCGTTGCCGGACTGCTCAACGACTAGCACATCTTTGCCTTTCTTTTTCCTGTTGTTCCGCCGCCGGTTTTTCTTTGCCGGGGCAGCATCCTCGCTATCAGATCCTCCTGCTTCTGTATTCTCTCCGGGGAGTTTCCTCCCTTCCTCAGCACGTGCACACTTGTCGGCCAGGGCATATAGCTCACTGACGTCTCTGATCTTGCACATCGCCATCTCCTCCCGCATCCTGCGGTTTCGCACATTCTGATGGAACGCGCTGATGACCGCGGCAGGGTGGACATCTGGGATATTGTGCTGTACACGGCTGAATCTCTGAATGTACTTGCGCAGGGGTTCTCCTTCCTTCTGAGCGAGCAAATGAAGGTTGCTCTCCTGGCCATGAGGCTTGTGGCCGCTGGTAAAGGCGCCGACAAACTGATGGCATAGGTCTGCCCAGGAGGATATGGAGTTGTCCGGCAAGTGCATGAGCCAGGACCTGACATTGGGCTTGAGCACCAGCGGGAAGTAGTTGGCAAGGATCTTGTCGTCCCGCCCCCCGGCAGCTTGCACCGTGATGGTGTAGATGCTGAGGAACTCCGACGGATGCGACTTGCCGTCGTACTTCTCTGGTACGTCTGGCTTGAAATTCTTCGTGCTGAGCCACTGGACTTGCCGCAGCTCACGAGTGAACGCAGGGCAACCTACGGCGTACGGCAAGTCGCCTAGTTCCCCTGGCGGATGCATGTCGACAGAGGGCCCAGCGCGCTGGTCCGATTGACGCCGGGCTTCTCTTCGGCGCTCGATGCGAGTACTAGCGTCTTCCTGCTGTCGTTCGTGAAGAACTTGGCGCTGATCGCGACGAGCTCGTGGATCTGATGACGCGGTGGAGTCGCTGTCGAGGTAGATCCGGCGAGTCGGCGATCTTGGCCTTCGGGGCGGAGAGTGCACGGTGGTTGCACCCCCACCGGTTTTGTCGCCATCGGCTCACGCCTAGCAGTCTTGTCGCGGCCGCGATGTACTCGACTGCCGTGGAGTGTCGCCGTTGGCAAAGCCGATGAGACTCTGAATGGTGGCCCTCCATTCGTCGATCTTGTCTGCCATTGGAGGGTAATCCAGAAGCAGTTGAGCTTGCGCCAAAGCTTCTGCTGGAGTGGTGGGTGGCAGTGGCGAACGGTGCGAGGAGTGGGATATGCTCAGACTTCTAACTATGTTAGAAGGAGCAGTATCCCGTCCAGGCGACCGTGTCTCGCTCGTGCCAGCATGTTGGCATGCGTGCTGGTCTTGAGCATGCCGAGATCCACCAGCTCGATCTTGGTCCAACGAACGTATGGCACCGCGAGTACCATGACGATGTCGGTCCCGCGCCTCCTGAGATGGGCGCGGTGCATGTACGGACGCCGAGGTCTACGCAGCCTTGTCCTTGGACCTGGCAGCACCGTGAGCTCCCTCGTCGACGCCCGTTCTTCTGCCGGCGTCTATCCCACCACCCGTTTGCTCCGGTGGTGGTGGGATCGATGCGGACGGAGTAGCCACCTCCGAAGCCTTCTTCTTCGGTGGCATGTCGATGGAGAAGATGAAGATCTAGCTCGTGTGAACGCCGGATCAGGTTCACACAGCCTCGACGCCCCCTACCTGGCGCGCCAAAGATGTCGGGGGAAACTGATCCACGGACACCTATGGGACCGGCGGACTGAGCCCCTTTCGGTTCGGCGGGGGGCGGAGGTCGCGCAAAGAGCGGATCGAGGCGAAGCACACGAGCAATTTACCCAGCTTCGGAGCTCTCCGAAGAGATAATACTCCTACTGCTGCATGTCTGAGTGTATTGAGTTCTTGCTCGGGAGCGCTGAGTGCTACAGTACACACTAGCTGCTAACGAGACCGAGCGTGAGTGTTTTTCTGCCTTCGAACCCCCCTCTACGTTGCGCATGGGCCTCCTTTTATATGCTCAAGGGGTCACCGACAGGTGGCAACGCAGACAAGGGTAAAAATGGAAAGGTGTTGCGGTTGGTACAACTACCTATACAGTGTATCATACCTAACCCTAACGGCAGGGGACAAAGGTATTAAATGCCCGTCTGCGTCGCCCAAATAGTGCAGAAAGGGACCGTCAGGGGCGCCACCGCTTGCCACGATGGCAATCTTGTCAGCGCCGCTAGCCACCGCGCACCGCTGGCTGCACAGCCTCTTGCCACGCGCGCCTGGAAAGGTCCCAGGGCAACACGTTGGTGGATGTGCTGGAGCGCGGGTACAGAGTGGTATCTTGCCGCGGCAAGCGCCTTGCCGCGGTCATTGTCTTGTCGCGTCCGGAAGCTTGTCGCTCACCGGGCCTCGGTTGGCCTTCCCGGCAAGCTCCTCTTGCCGGGGTCTTGTCTCCTTGGCTTGAATACTTTGTTCTTGAATGGCTCCAAAGGAACCACGGAGGACCTTGGCGGTCACCCGGCAAGCCTTGTCGCGGGGTGCTGCGACTGCCCGTGCACAAGTTCGGGATACTAGGGTACCCCTACTCTAGTACACCGACACCCACAAAAGAGATGGATATTGTAGTCTGCTACTTAAAAAGTGTTACCTCATATGATTAAATAGCCTCCATTTCATAAATTGTGTACCCGTTTAATTGATATATGAATATTACATATACTACTTCATAATAGAACCTGAAATCATCCAAGACTAATGAATTTGAATGCAAGACTAACAATGGTGCATGTACATGATAACTACAGTGGTTGTTTGAAGAAACATCACTATAACTTTGGCATGCACAATTGAAAAGGATTATTTTGAAAAAATGTGCTATGTGAGTGTCCAATCTTTATAGCGTTGAATCGATATTGTATCTTTGGCCACGATATGAAGTAGATATTGATTTATGTTCAAGAAATGCATGTCCACGATCGCTAGATAGTGATACGTGAATGAATTCTGCAATCTCTCTCACACGCATACATATCTCAGTTCTCCGTGGGCATCGGAATCACAGACGCGCACTTCGTGTATTTCTCTCCCTCCGTCAAGGTTAGAATTCGTCTTTCTACCCCGTCACACAGAAACACACAGCTCTCTTTGTTGAACATGACCACCCCTTTAATTCCACCCACCCACCGCCACTAATGTCTCAAAGTACAATTATGTCTCACACACATATGCCTAAGTTTAACTCGAGTCACGGAACCATATGAATACATACAATGGGATTCCAGTAGAGCGCCTTTTGTTCTGAGATTTCGCTCTCTCTCTCTCTCTCTCTCTCTCTCACACACACACACACACACACACACACACACAAGTGCACGCGCGCACGCGTAGACATTGTTTCTCTCTTCATTTTTCTGGCACTTGCATTCACACCGCTTGTTTATATCCGTGATGCTTTAAGTATGCCTCGCACACATGCTATCTACCTATTCCTTAATATAGATATGTGTCACACAAACTCCTTCTCCCTATATCTAAGTGTCACTGCCCCCCCCCCCACACCCACACACACACACTTGCCGACACCAAAGGAGTAGGGTGAAACCTGGATCTTGATACTAATCTATCTACTGGCTTCTCTCTCAAACACACACACACACACACACACACACACACACACACACACACACACACGCACACTACCCGACGCCGAAGGAGTAGGGTGGCACCTCGATCTTGATAGTAATCCATCTACTGGCTTCTCTCTCAAACACACACACACACTCGCTAGTTGTGCCTCTGTGCCTACCGCGCACGCACTCTCGATACATCTTTCCCTCCCTCCCCCCTCCCCACCCACCCCCAACAATGACAGCACAAGGGTGACAACTCGATCTTGATCTTAATCTATCAATTCGCTTCTTGATACGTCCATTTTGCATCATGCTTTTATATCGATATTTATTGCATTATGGGCTGTTATTACACGTTATGTCACAATACTTATGCCTATTCTCTCTTATTTTACATGGTTTACATGAAGAGGGAGAATGTCGGCAGTTGGGATTCTGGGCTGGAAAAGGAGCAAATATTGGAGACCTATTCTACACAGCTCCAAAAGTCCTGAAACTCCACGAAAGTCATTTTTGGAATTAATAATAAATATTGAGCGGAAGAAGTACCAGAGGGGGCCCACACCCTGGCCACGAGGGTGGGGGGCACGCCCTACCCCCTGGGCGCGCCCCCTGCCTCGTGGGCCACCTAGCAGCCCTCCGGTGCCCATCTTCTGCTATATGAAGTCTTTTACCCTGAACAAATCAGAAGCAAGCTTACGGGACGAAACTCCGCCGCCACAAGGCGGAACCAATCTAGGGCTCCGGCGAAGCTGTTTTGCCGGGGAAACTTCCCTCCGGGAGGGGTAAATCATCACCATCGTCATCACCAATGATCCTCTCATTGGGAGGGGGTCAATCTCCATCAACATCTTCACCAGCACCATATCCTACTACAAAAAAATACACTTCCGTGATGATACGTGTTTGTCACAGTAGGTCACATTTTTTGTCATGCATGTACATCCATGACCATTTTATGACAGAATCAAGATAGTCATACATGTGCTATCGTAGAAGTGTTCCATAACATTACCAAAATTATCATCACGGAAGTGTCCACTTCCATGATGATAAATCGCGCGTCATAGAAGTGTTTTCGTCAAGGGTGACTGACACGTGGCATCCATCGTAACGGAGCGCCGTGAAGCTATCGGGTCCGGTTTTGGATCCGATAACCCGTTAGTAGCCCCGACCAATGGGGATTTTCCACGTGTAAAATTATCATTGGCTGGAGGAAACACGTGTCGGCTCACTGTCGGGACAGATGTCATCCACTCATTGGACGGAAGGCGCCTATGATACATCGACACATGGCACGGTGATACGTCTCCAACGTATCTATAATTTATGAAGCATTCATGCTATTTTATTATCTGTTTTGAATGATTACGGGCTTTATTATACACTTTTATATCACTTTTGGGACTAACCTACTAACCAGAGGCCCAGCCCATATTGTTGTTTTATTGCCTGTTTCAGTATTTCGAAGAAAAGGAATATCAAACGGAGTCCAAACGGAATGAAACCTTCGGCAGCATGATTTTTTGGAAGAATATTATCTTGGAGACTTGGAGTTCACGTAAGAAGATCCTCGAGGCAGCCACGAGATAGGAGGGCGCCCCCCTGTAGGGCACACCCCCTGTCTCACGGGCCCCTCGAGCACCTCCCGTCTGACTTCTTTCACCTATATAAGCCTACGTACCCTAAAAACATCGAATATCAAGATAGATCGGGAGTTCCGCCGCAAGCCTCTGTAGCCACCAAAAACCTCTCGGGAGCCTGTTTCGGCACCCTGCCGGAGGGGGAACCCATCACCGGTGGCCATCTTCATCATCCCGGCGCTCTCATGACGAGGAGGGAGTAGTTCACCCTCGGGGCTGAGTGTATGTACCAGTAGCTATGTGTTTGATCTCTCTCTCTCTCTCTCGTGTTCTCTCTATGACACGATCTTGATGTATCGCGAGCTTTGCTATTATAGTTGGATCTTATGATGTTTCTCCCCCTCTACTCTCTTGTCATGAATTGAGTTTCTCTCTTGAAGTTATCTTATCGGATTGAGTCTTTGATTTGAGAACACTTGATATATGTCTTGTCGTGCTTATCTGTGGTGACAATGGGATATCACGTGCCACTTGATGTATGTTTTGGTGACCAACTTGCGGGTTCCGCCCATAAACCTATGCATAGGGGTTGGCACATATTTTCTTTAATCTCCGGTAGAAACTTTTGGGCACTCTTTGAAGTACTTTGTGTTGGTTGGATGAATTTGAGATTGTGTGACGCATATCGTATAATCATGCCCACGGATACTTGAGGTGACAATGGAGTATTTAGGTGACATTAGGGTTTTGGTTGATTTGTGTCTTACGGTGTTATTCTAGTATGAACTCTATGATGGATCAAGTGGAAAGAATAACTCTATGTTATTTTACTAAGAACTCTTGAATAGATCGATCAAAAAGTATAACTTTGAGGTGGTTTCGTATCCTACCATAATCTCTACGTTTGTTCTCCGCTATTAGTGGCTTTGGAGTGACTCTTTGTTGCATGTTGAGGGATTGTTATATGATCTATCTATGTTATTATTGTTGAGAGAACTTGCACTAGTGAAAGTATGAACCCTATGCCTTGTTTCCTACCATTGCAATACCGTTTGTGCTCACGTTTATCATTAGTTACCTTGCTGTTTTTATATTTTCAGATTACAAATACTTATATCTACTATCCATATTGCACTTGTATCACCATCTCTTCGCCGAACTAGTGCACCTATACAATTTACCATTGTATTGGGTGTGTTGGGGACACAAGAGACTCTTTGTTATTTGGTTGCAGGGTTGTTTGAGAGAGACCATCTTCATCCTACGCCTCCTACGGATTGATCAACCTTAGGTCATCCACTTGAGGGAAATTTGCTACTGTCCTACAAACCCGTGCACTTGCAGGCCCAACAACGTCTACAAGAAGGTTGTGTAGTAGACATCACACGTCCCAACAGAGGCCCATTCCTGTGAAAAGGCCGGCCCGTTTGACTTGGTCAAAAGGTGGCAGGCCGGCCCTCACTGAAAGCCGGTTAACGTCCTGTTCACATATAGCCCATTTACAGCCCGCTACACCAGGGCCCATTACGACCTACCCGAATTAGGCCCAGTAGTGTCATATGGGCCGTCCAATATGATTCCAGCCCATTTTAACTTCTGGCCCATGTATGGCCCATGACGTTTTCGGCCCATCTGAGGCCCTTTGTAACTCATGGCCCATTAATAGCCCGTGCTGAAACTGGCCCGTAATGAACAATGTATCACTTTATACCCATTAACGGCCCATTATTCCAGTGGGCCGTTTGCAGCCCATGTTATCTTTCGGCCTTCTCAGGGCCCATTTATCCTTGGGCTCATTTCCAGCATTCACTTACTTACGGCCCGTTACTGTCATTTTTTGCTTGTGGGCCAAATTCAGCCCGTTGTTACAATCGGCCGGTTTGTGGCCCGTTAATACGTTGGGCCGTTTTTATAGCGTCATCAGATACGACCTATTAACGATGGCCCGTTATGGTCGGCCCATGAACGGATGATTCCAACTCTAGCCCGTTTACAGCCATAATGCGGTCTGTTATTGGCCCATGTTTGGCCAATCGATCATACGGCCCATATAAGGCCCATTGATGATACGGCCCGTAGAAAGCCCATTGTGTCTATGGCCCGTAGAAGGCCCATTGTTTCTACGGCCCGTAGAAGTCCCATTGTTTCTACGGCCGGTAGGAGGCCCAGTGTCACTACAGTAAATATGTAGCCCACGCTTATCGTGGCCTAGTTTTAAAAAATAGGCTATTGCGGCCACTAGCAAACCGCGGAAAAAGAACTGCACTGACTACAAGCAAACAAATAAACAAGACAACAAGGAAATAAATAAGCAAGCAACTTACGCTAGGCTATCACGGCTATTACACATATTACATCCACTGGGCATCAAAGTTCGCCACCAGTGCAAATATAGGGAACAAAGCAGCATATCATATACACTGGTTGTCAAAGTTGGCCACCAGCGCAAATAAACGTTGCAGCCAAACAAGTCCAGAACTGAAACCACTTCAGAAGATCTCAAGAAACAATATCCTGGGTACCCATAATGCTGGCAAGATGCTTAGCAAGTTTATTAACTTTCTCTTGTTTGGCACTTAAATCCTCCAGCGCTTGCTGCTGCACCAGAAAGTATGCATCTGAATTCTGCAGGGGCTTCCTCGGTCCTTCAGCTTCCTGTCGCAGCACATCTGATCGATGTCGTTCAACTTGAAGTTGAGACTCGAGAAGACAAACTGATTCGGGCAGCGAGTTCGAAGATCTTTTGCCAGCAGTAGTGGCTAGTAACTCGAACACTACATCAAGATAGGACTTTTGTGTTCTCTCACTGTCGCCAAGATAGTTTTTATCAGCTTTCTTGGAGACCAACAGGGATGTCTCACTATCTTGAACCTTATCTGCATTACTTCCTTTACCATTGCATAACAGGGTACTGTTCTCCAATATTTTGTTCGCATTCTAAAAGAGAAACAAGCAGACACATCACAGGTTTACCATGTTGTATATGAAACTCATTTTGGTAAATGAGTTCAATAGTAAAGTGGACACGATAACAACATGAAACAAAAATATATCTCTGTACCATGGTCACTTTATGGTCTATATCATTCTAGTTTTTGTTGCCGAATCAAGATAGAGGCACGGTTCAAATAATATTTGTTTAAGACAAAGCAGAATAGACATAATATAAGTGTGGGAAACTATAGAGCAATAACAACACTTGTAATGTGCATGACATGAGAACATAACTGTTTATTCAATTGAAACTGAAATCAACATAGAGCAAGTTACAACGGCAAACCAGTTAAAGAAACAGGTTTAAAACATACCTGTTGCGCCATTGGAGTTTCAGTTCCATCCTTCAAATTCCGTCCTCGTGCTTTGGGCACTGCAGTTCCCTTACTAACTGCTCGTGTTTGGGTGCTCTATGGTGGAGACAGTGCTGTGTCAACTAGAACTGGGTTACTATCTGCCGGGGTTGGGGTTAGAAGGGGTGTAGCTGGTTCTCTGTCCAACTGGGTAGGGGTACAATCTGCGATAGTCTCGGTTATGTGTGGTGGAGCTGGTTCTTGGGAAAGTACAACTGTGGTTCTATCTGCATCAACTGGTAGCACTATCTTTTCTGAACACCGTGTTGTTACTCCCTTAGATACTGCAGTCACCCTCTCCAATTCAAATGGCTGATAAACAAGAAAAGTAATTGAAAGTACAGACATAGTATGATAGACAGGTGCAATAGATAGTGGGGAATAAAAGAGGGCATGAAATAATTCACATTTATGTTGTCTAACCAAACAGGATAGCATGACACAATTTCACATATATGATGGCTAACTAAACAGGATAGCATGACACAATTTCACATTATGATGCCTAACTAAAAAAGATGGAAAGACATAGTTCAAGATATGATGACTATGTAAAAAGGATGACATGATATAACTATATAATGTGTTTATTAAATAGGTTGCACTACAAGAAATATGTCAACTTATGACCTTCTGTCAGTGACCCTGGAAGAATTGGTCATAGATTTATGACCATTTGAGACCAATTGGTCAAAAGCTGTTCGAGGGGCTCAAACCCTAAACCATTGCGACCATTTTGGTCAGAAAGGTCATAATTTCCTTACATGAAATGGTCATAAAGCTAACAGCGCTAGTCCGCTGCCTTATTTCTAGGTTTTAACGACCAATATAGATGGTCATAGCCTTGTAAATTGTGGTGGGTTGCTATGACTAGGCGCTACCTCAGCAGTTTTGCCTATGTGTCATGTCCATGTGGCAATTTTTGCCCTAGGTTGTGAAGCAACCTATATTTCTGTCATTCCCAAAATTCCTAAAAAAAATCTCATAAATTCTTTGGGTCATATCTTCGTCAAATATGTAAAAACCTTCCTTGCCTAGTTCAAAAATAATTCAAAAATATTCATTTTCCTATTCTGTTCAGAGTAACAGTTTGTGAAGGAAGTACCACTTTGGCATGTCCAAATAGTATCCATTTTCTACAGTGCTTTCCTATGCCCAAATAACCATCCTCCACCAAATGCCAGCTCAATCCATTCATTATTTTGAGCCGAGCTTCAACATTTGTATTTATGTCCAGTGTGGTGGTTTGCAAAGAAAGTACCACCTAGGATCCTCCTTTTGAGCTGAAAATTTGTGAAAACGGTCTTTTAGTAACTGATCATCCTCAGCCAAAACTCACGCCCATTAGCCATGTACATTTCCCGTACCGCTAATCAAACACTTGGTTGCTAATTCATGTTTGAGCATCGATTGGTCTCCTCGTGAGAATCTTATGTTGTAATTTTCTTCCTAGCACCAACCTGGGGAGTGCCCAACCCACTAGACATGCCTAGGCCGCCCAGAACACATGGCAACGCCACGGTCACGCGGTGACCACACGGCGGGCATGCGAGTTTACGCGCTCTAGAGTTGGGGCCCTCGGCCACCGCCCAAACCTCGACGTATCGCCACCAAACCATGTATTTATGATTAAATAGGTCCTTATGTAACTAGAAATGATTTTTGGAAAAAATAAATAGCAAACTATGAGGCAGCTGCAGTTCAAATTTGACCCGCTTCCAGCTGAATCGGCAGAAATTTGTCTTTTTCACGAGAGGTGGATCAAAATTTTTTACACCAGACCATTTTGTCAATTGTGCATTAAATATGGCCTAGTATTTTATAAAAATGATTTGGTCCAATTTTGCAACAATTATTTGGTAGTTCCTTCACAAAAAAACCTCCTTTCGGGCACTCGAAAAATGGAAAATGGTTTTTTCGTCCAACGAAAATGAAAATTTCCTTAGGCAACATTGTTTGCTATTCCAATATGCACCCTTGTGCACAATATGAGATCATTTGAACAAACTATGCCATGAATGTGGCCATAAGATTGATCATTTGGCTTGAAAGCCATGAATCTTCACACTTGATAGCTCATTTCTGAGAACACTTTTTTAAAATAATTACCGCATTACAAGTTTATTATTTTTCCTGGAAACTTGGTCACATATAATGACACAATGCGAAGGTTTTCCAATTTTTTGCTTTTTTTTGAATTTCTTATGCCCGTTTCAAAATGCGGTCAAAATGCGGTCAAAACGGCGGGCTTGACCGTTCCTAGCTAGTGGTTGAATATTGGAATTTTTGGTGTTTCTATGATTAAATAGATACTTATGTACCTAGAAATGATTTTTGGAAAAAATAAGGAGCAAACTATGAGGCAGCTACAGTTCAAATTTGACCCGTTTCCAACTAAATCGACGACAATTTGTCTTTTTCATCAGAGGTGGATCAAAACTTTTTTCACCCAACCATTTTGTCAATTGTGCATTATATATGGCCTAGTATTTTAGAAAAATGATTTGGTCCAATTTTGCAACAATTATTTGGTAGTTCCTTCACAAAAAAACCTCATTTCGGGCACTCACAAAATGAAAAATGGTTTTTTCGTCCAAAGAAAATGAAAACTTCCTTAGGCAACATTGTTTGCCATTCTAATATGCACCCTTGTGCACAATATGAGATCATTTGAACAAACTATGCCATGAATGTGGTCATAAGATTGATCATTTGGCTTGAAAGCCATGAATCTTCACGCTTGATAGCTCGTTTCTGAGAACACTTTTTTATAATAATTGCCCGTATTACAAGTTTGTTATTTTTCCTGGGAACTTGGCCACATATATTGACACAATGCGAAGGTTTCCCTTTTTTTGATTTTTTTTGAATTTTTTATGCCCGTTTCAAAATGCGGTCAAAACGGCGGGAATGACCGTTCCTAGCTAGTGGTTGAATCTTGGAATTTTTTTGGTGTTTCTCCGATTAAATAGATACTTATGTACCTAGAAATGATTTTTTGAAAAAATAAATAGAAAACTACGAGGCAACTACAGTTCAAATTTGACCCGTTTCCAACTGAATCGGCAGGAATTTCTCTTTTTCCCGTGAGGTGGATCAAAACTTTTTACACCCAACCATTTGGTCAATTGTGTATTAAATATGGCCTAGTATTTTATAAAAATGAGGTGGTCCAGTTTTGCAAAAAATATATGGTAGGTCCTTCACAAAAAAACTCATTTCGGGCACTCGAAAAATAGAAAATTGATTTTTCGTGCAAAGAAAATAAAAACTCTCTTTGTCAATATTGTTTGCCAATCCAAAATGCAAACTTTGTGCAAAATATGGTATCATTTGAAAACTATTTGATTGATCCTTTAAAAAATACTCATTTTAAGCACTCAAAAAATGAAAAAGGAAGTTTTCATGAAAACATTTATCTTTAATCTAATTGATTTCGACCAATTTAGATGGTCATAAAATCTTCAAATTGCTTGCTGCGTTTTGATTGGTCCAGGAGCCTATCACGCGGATCATGCATCATAACCGTCGGATGCTCCGGAATCCAACGGCAGCCCTCACCCCTCACCCTCTCACCCACGCCCCCACTCCCCACCGTACCCGCAGACCCCACGCACCCACTCACCACCGTTCCAAACCCCACACACGCACTCACCATCGTTCCAATCCCGCACCCGCACCCGCTCGCCGAAACCCTAGCCGCCGCCGCCGCCGCACCGCCGCACGCCGCGGCGCTCCTGGACGCCCTCCCCCCTTCTCTCCCAGATCCCCCTTCTCCATCGCCGCCTCCCCGTTCTCCCCCAGATCCAATAGCCCTCATCCTCATCTCCCCCCGTTGAGCAGCAGCAGGTCAGGCGGTGGCCAGATCCGCCGTGTTGCTTCCGGATCCGCGCCCTCGTCACGCGCGCTCGACACCATGGAACTCGTCAACAAGGTCTTCTCTCGCCCTCTTCTTTTCTCCTTTCGATTCGATCTGGATGTTGCTCACACATGCCCGATTTGTTTTTCTTCCTCACACAGGTCGTCGTCAAGCCCTAGATCTGGCTGCGACCTCCAGCCATCACGAGATCTGAAGGACTCGCGCAACCGTCCTCGCCGCATCCTACTCGGCGGCCACCGTGGTGCCCTTCGACCCGCCCCTCCCTCTGCTTCGCACGCTAGTCCCTTCCTCTTCCTCCGCCGCCTCCGCCGAGCCCCCCGTCCTCGCCTTCCGCGACGCCGCGAGCTGGCGAGCTGCCTTGGAGGCCGCCGAGGCCAGTCTCTTCTCCCAGTGCGAGGTAACCCGTTCCCTATCATCTCATATCCATCCTAATCCATGTCTTTTTCGCATGCCTGAATCATCGCATGACTAGACGCTGATTGTTTGGACAGTGCAGACAAGTTTAGCAGCTGCGTACATCAAACAGTGCAGACAAACCCCAGACTAGTGCCCAAGATTACTTACTATTCGCGGTTTACTTTTGCAGCTGGCCGAGCTGACGTGCTCTACTACTGCTAGTCGGTAAAATTCTCAGCTGCGCACAATGAAGAGAGCAAAAATCACTTCATGGCTGCTTAGCATTAGCTGTCTTGGTTGGTGATTCTCTACAGTTGATCTGGATCAAATTGAAACATGTATAGTTAAGGAATTCTAATCAATAATCGCACAATCTAGAATAGATGAAGTATCAGCAGCTGCGTTTGGTCTACACAGCCAGTTCCAGTCTTGCTTTTGAATTTTGTATCAGCAGCTGCGTATGGTCTACACTGCTCTGTCCAGTCTTGCTTTTGAATAGATGAAGTGCTTGGCAATATTTCATGATAAGCATGTTCGGCAGCTATGTGGAATCCTTAAGATAAATGGTCTTTAGTTTCTTTTAGTGCATCTGCATGCACATAACAGTCTGTTTTAGTCTGATGATGTGCCTGTCGTCCTACTGCCATGATCGCCAGAAAATTTAGTGCATCTTTGCGTAGCATATATAATACCTACTCTGTTTCTTTGAAAGGGAGATTTCGCGGTTCAGAGTTATTGAATGAACTCGGTTTCTCCTAGATTAGGCAGTGCCGCACTCTGTTGCTCCTATGCTATACTGGCTAGTGAAACATCAACCACATGCTCTGCTCTTTTCCCCAGATGTTTTGTTCAGATGATTCATTTCTCTCGCATTGCCTGTTTGCCCATGCATTGTTGTACTGGTCCTGTGTGCATTTGTTATAGGCTTAAAGAGTACTGACTGTGAGTAGTTTGTAAACCTTTGCTATTGCATAGAAATTCACACTTATAATTGACATGACAGGATGGGTCGGAAAGCTGGGTTGTACATCGGCTGCACGGTGCATGGTGCTCGCAAGCAACGAACGGAGGCTGTTGGACATCGGCTGCACAAACCACCACTGTGAGCTCCTCCCTGTGTTGATGATCAAGTGCTGGTGCTTCATCTGGCTATTTGATTTACTGCTGGTAATTAGCAGTATTAGAGTGTCGCTTGTTTATTAGGATGTGGCTGAAACCATTGGATGGCCTTCCTGGACATGTTATCCAGAATTAGTACTTGTCCCATTCTTTGTTTCCTTGCTGGACATCATATTTTTTTCATAAAATGCTCTAGTGAACTGGATTCATACATAGTTGGCTACTTTTCCTCAAGTTATTTGTGCATTTATAAACCTATTTGAACTTTCCTATTACAGAAGTTTTATACAGATAGTTTTGGAATGTGTTTTTTGTTAGCTTATGACAAGTTCTAGTTTTAGTTTTGTTGTTAACCTCTACAATCCATGTCAGCATATAATAAGTATATGAATGAGTATCTGAAACTAGATGTTTTGTTGCTCATAGTAATTAAAAAGAGCATTAAGTTTCTCATCACACACTGTTATTATCACTTCATGGCTTTATCTATTGTGTCAGGCTGTTGTAGGTGCTGAACTGTGATCATGTTTTATGGCCCACATGCATGCTACATGTTGGCTGACTTGGCATGACGTGCACGAAAACTTCATGGCATTCATACTGAATAGCACTTCTTAATTTTCATGCAGAATTGCTCTAGCTCTTCTTAATTTTCATGCACCCCATCACTAGCTGCTGTTGTTATTCACTATATCCTCGCTGTTCTGTTTTCTTGTTGGCAGATATTTTGCCTAAATTCAAGACGAAAGAAGATGTTCAAAGAAGCTCCAAGACATTTTTGTATAGAAAGTTATGTAATAATAGATAGGTTATTTGGGCATTGTGAACTCCAGAATTTCATGTATCTTCTCTTTGTTTTTAAATGAAATGTTGTATGTGTGTTGATGTAACAGATTGTTGCTTCTTGTTATTTGAAGTATTACACTTGTTTTCTGTCTATTTTGATTTAAATATTGGTTGTTTAATTATTGGCATATTGAAATCTGAGGAACAGCAAGGACCCACAAACCAGAATAAAAAATTTGGGACCCACATATCAGACCCTGACAATTGGGACCCATTTGAAAAAAAGAAAAAACGGGCAACAACCCAAAAATAAAAAGGCCGAATATAGCTGGGCCAGCCCATGTAGCTAGCAAAAATTAATAGGAAAAATAAATATTAAAAAGGCCGAATTAATGGGCTCGGCCCATGTAAAACACCCAATTGGACCGGGCTGACTCTTGTGCCACGTCAGATCGCCACGCTGGATGCCTACGTGGCCTGGGGAGGTTGCTAGTGACCAAAACACCACAGTAGGAATATTTTGGTCGTAAATGTCTTTGACCATTCTAGAAGAAAGGTCGCTATAGTCAGTTTACGACGGCCAGCTTTTGACCTTCTGTTTTTGGTCACAAAAAGGTCGTAAATGGAAATTTGTGACCTTTCAGTGACCAATAGTGGTGGTGACAAGTTGACATATTTCTTGTAGTGTTGGCATGCCATAATTCACATACATTCACGGATAGAATGCCATAATTCAAAATATGATGACTCTAAACACTAAACAGGATGAGATGATATAACTATATGATGTCTTTATTAAATGGGTTGCCATGCCATAATTCAGACAGATGTTGTGTATGTACTATGTAAATATGATGGCATGATATAATTCAAATATATGATTTATATAGTAAGCAAGTAAGGAGATGGCAGTCCATATATGATGTAAAAACTAAGCAATGCAAGACAACATGCATGACATGCGTAATATAACCCTGCCAAGTTTGAGCATAGACCTTAGGGGGGAAATAGGACTGGTCATCAGTCTCTAAATCCTCCTCTGAGGAGCTCTCTGTAACCAGCAAGATGTCTGGTTCAGCAGGTAGCATTATCTGCTCTGGATACCTTGTTTTCACTCCAGATACTTCCATCACCGCTTCAAATGGCTGATGCAGAAGAAGAGTAGTTGAATATACAAACGGTGTCGACAAATGGAACACGTAATAGCATGATATAATTCACATACATGATGATTGGCTAAACAGCATGGCATTGCATAATTCACATATATAATGCCTTTGTAACAAGATAGAATTGCATAATTCACATATATAATGTCTTGCAACAAGATGGCAATGCATAATTCACATATATGGTAATTAGACACTGAACAGGTGGCATTCACACAAAGCATGTCTAAACTAATCGAATGACATAGTAATGCAAGACACCATACGCACGATATGAGCAACATAACCCTGGCAAGTTAGAGCATACACCTCGGGGGGGGGGGGATAGGACTGGTCATCTGTCTTTGATTCCTCCTTTGAGGAGCTATCCATAACCAGCGAGATATGTGCTTTGTCAGATAGCATAGTCTGCTCTGAAGACCTTGTTTTCACTCCAGAATTTTCCATCACCGTGTCAAATGGCTGATGCACACGAAGAGCATTTGAATGTACTAACATGGTTGACAAATGTAATACGTAACGGAAAAAAAGGATGGCCTGATATAATTAACATATAAGATGACTGGCTAAGTAGGATGGGATTGCAAAATTCACACATATGATGCCTGGCTAAACAAGATGGCGTTGCATAATTCACATAAACAATGAATAAACTAAACAGATGGCATGCGCACAAAGGATGTCTAAACTAAGTAGATGATATATTTTATGTATAAAGTAAGCAATGCAAGGCACCATATGCATGATATAACCAACATCAGCATGCCAAGTTAGAGCAAAGACCTCAGGGGGTAAATAGGAGTGGTCTTCTCCTTCTGAATCCCCCTCAAAACAGATATCTTTCTCTCGATTACAATCCGAAATGGGTGGAGGGGGGCTGCCTTTGCGCCTACCATGGAGCGACGTATGCATGAAATTTTATTGCCACGCAAGGCTCGTCTCTTTTGCTCTACATGTTCAGTTCCATTGTTTACAATAACTGTGATGCATAGGAACAAACATAGTGAGATTATGTAAGGAGTGCATGCAGAAATCCAGAGTGATGGTAGCAACCTGTGGATAGACACAAAACCAATAATAGCAGGCAGATAACGGCTTCAGTCAAAAAATACAGATAATGGCTTCTTTACTGTTTGTTTCCCACCCAACATGAAACTCATAGTAGACACCAGAGATTAACCAGATAGTAGATACATACTATTGATTGTGGCCCCGATATGTACCACACAACCATTAAAAAATTCAAGTTTGACCATTAGTTTGGAGCTGACTCAGAGTCTAATCGGTGAACAGGATGATAATGTAGCAAGTAATATTAAGCGATGCATAATGTAAGCATACACGAAAGAGTGCAACCTCTCTTGCGAACCCGTGTAGTCCTCGAGGTCATCTGCTCGATTGATGATGGTAATGCAGTTTTCATGGCTACCGGCGATAGGGAAGAAGATCTGAGGCAGTGAAAGACAGTCTGGAGGCTGGATCCCTGCTGTGCTGGACCCTTCTGTCATTGGAGCAGCTGATCTGGGGTGGACGACGGCACATCAGGAGCGGGACAAATCACGCAAGGTTTTCTTTGACAACTATCTGTAAGAGAAGTAATTCTTTAAGGGCTCGCTTGAATTGGAGGAATCCAACAATGCAAGGATAGGAAATAGACAGGAATAGGATAGGAATGCACGTGCAAAATAGAGAATTTAAAAACACAGGATTTCTGCCAATCTGGGTGTTTGATTCACAAGAATTGGAAGATCACAGGATGCAAAGAAGCATGGTGAGATTAAGTCAAACCACAAGAAAATGTACAGTTATAATGCTATTATGCTACTATCTCTTAGTCATGTGCTTCATGAATAGGAATTTGAAAAGGAGGACAAGTGAAAATTAAAATTCCTACAATTTTTCTTTCAAGGAGACACTAAAGAAACAAATCCTACAGTTTTCCTTTGCTGCATTCCTTTGAACCAAATTCATGAATAGTAGTACCATAGGAGACTTTCAAATTCCTATGTTTTTCATTCACTTTTCCTTTCAAGCACTTGCGATTCTAGTAGGCAGGCTTGAGCAAGGAAAATCCTACACTAAAAAAATGTTTTTGTGCTACTTCTATTACTTTGGACCCAGCCACTGCCCTACTAGATCAACTCCCAGGGCCATCGACAAATGCACTGCTCAAACGCGCAGAGATAAATAATGATGGCGTTCAAGAGAGTCCATCACGGATAGCTAAGTTGCCTGCTTTTCATATAGTAGGATAAAATAATCATATTTCCGTTACTCCATGTGCTCAGTGGACAATAAATATATAACATGTGGAGTAAAAAAAGAGATGCAACAAGTGTACAACCTCTTTGGCAAAGCCATGTCAATCTCAGCGTGATTGGGTTAGCCGGTAAGGATGGTCTGGCTTACTTGGTTGTCAGAGGAGGGGAAGAAAATCTTAGGTATCTGGAGATGGATCCCGGGGTACTGCCGCTGTGATGGAGGGTTTCGTCGTTGGAGCAACTCCGGTGAGTTGTACGACGCCGAGGCTAAAGCAGGACAAGAGAGACAACACTAACCTGAGTGGAATTCTAATAGCATCTCACATAGATGACGTAAAATACATAATCACAAAGTGCTAGATGTAAAATACATCAGCTGTTCATCTCTGAACTTAACTGTTAAAACTGAATTTAACTGTTGAAACTAAACTTAACTGTCGAAACTGAATTTTACTGTCGAAACTGAACGCACTAGAGGTGAGGCTACACGTCAGTCGACTGACGTTTTCATCTCTGGTCAGTCGATTTTGCAGCCATTGGATACGAAATCAAGGGCCTGCAGTTCATCTTCAACCTCCACCCCCCCGGAGCCGCCAGCCCCCACCGGCCAAATAGCCACCCCATGCCGCCTGGGGCCGGTGGTGCGTCGTCCCGCCCATCCCAAAAACACTCCCCACCGCCGTTCCGCCGCCGCCCCAGCCATCCCTCTAGTCCCCCCGTGCCGAGCTTTTTCTCCGGTGATCCCCATGCCACTACCCCACCACCGCCTGCGACCATCGCCCCCACCCTGAACCCTAAGATAGATAGTGGGGTACCTCTCCGGCGAGCCCCCCTTCCCGCTGCGGCTGGTTCTTCCTTAACTCCGGCGAGCCCCCCACCCCCACCCCCTGAAAATCGATTGACCCAAAAGTTGATTCAGTCGACTGAAGTGTAGCTAAATCAGAGCAGCATCACAAGCAAGAGCAAGAGCGAGAGCAGCAGCACGAGCAAGAGCAATAGCAAGAGCAGGCTAGGCAGGGGACCGAGAGCAAGAGCAGAACAGCTGTGCGAGCGAGAGCTAAAGCAGCATCAGCTCCTATTGATGTGGACGTCGCCGCCGAGGAAGCGACACCATGGAGGAAGTGGCCGACGATGCCGCCGTGGATGGAGCCGTGCCGTGTCGGCTCTGGACTGAGCGCCGGCAGCACCGTGAGATCGAAACAAGAAGAAACTACGGCGATTAGTGTACAACCTCTTTGGTGGCGCTGATTGGGCCACAACTTCATCCGAGGAAATGGTGATGATGATGCTCTTCTGGTGGTGCAGGTGAAGACAGCGGTGTGAGAATGGAGGTGGCGCAAAAGACGAGGGGAACATCGGGGAAGCTCCTTGGAGGTGGAGGACAGGGTGGCTGAACCGGCGGGACGACCAGATCGACAACGGATCCTCATCCGGTATGGTGGATGAGGGACGTCGAGGTGTTGCTGTGGACAATGTCGTCGGGGAAGAGGCTCCGGCTGGGTGGCGGACGGAGGAGGGTGTGGGGCTTCGCGGGTTTTCACGGCCTCGGTGTACAAATGGGTGGCCGGATGGGATGGGAGTGGGGAACCATGGCTTAGGGACGCGCTTGTCTCAAATGTGGGGTAAGTTATGAAAGTACCCCCACCTATTTGAGGTGGTTCTTTCGGTTCAGGGGTACCATGGGCATTTCGCGTGTCGGGATTTCACAGGAGGTGGGAGTTTTTGCGCGCGTTGTAATTTTGAAATAGCAAGGCGTGGGTTGAGATGGAGGGAGCTGTCGGAGCACAACGAGGCAAAGATATATCTTAAATATTTCAGGCTAATGAGGCGCGGGTTGTAATTTCTGGAGAAGCCTAACGTGTACTGTACCAAATCAATCCGCACTACAAATGTCATTCAAAACTTTGAATTCATGTTATGTTCAATTAAAATATTTTGCTACGTGTATAATGCATGCAACCTACTACTCAAATGAACGTTTTAGTGCATTCCAAACGTATATACTACCGCTTCAATATGAACTAAATTTGAAATTGTTTCTCTATTTGAATAAGATCTATAATAATGATTGTTGTGAAGTCAAAGAATTTGAATTCGTTTCTCTGTTTTAATAAGATCTACAATCATCATCATTGTCAAGTCAAACCATCGTTTGTGTATTATCTTCACAACACACCACATGATTAGTCTCGAGTTACATATGAACTATGTGTACTATATGAACTCAAACTCGATTTTTTGAATCCACTTTATGTTTATTTCAAATCACAGTACATTTCAAGTTCTAGCTTGATCTTCATAATCTAAACCATGTCTCATATGTATAATGTGTTCATCACATTATGTATGGTGCCCCGCCCCCTGCGCCTACAAGTATTTAGATGTGAGTTGCAAACACCACACATTACTAAAAATTCAAATAAAATGTGAGAATGTTCGATATATAGTATTGTTTAGATTGTTTTATTTAGTTCTAAGCTCCAAATGCCACACATTATCACAAATTCAAATGAAATGTGAGATTGTTTGATGTATTGTATGGTTTAGATTGTTCGACATTTAGCTGTGAGTTGCAAACGCCATGCATTATCACATTATGGTATAACATGTGCAAAACCACAACGTGCGTATCACCGCTATATTGGTGCATGCATATGTTTAAAACACTACGATCTTCTATTCAAATATATGAATCCACTTTCATATCAAATTATGCTCTTTGTTAGTCTCTTACACCCACACAATCCTCTAACCTTTGTAGCTACCACTAACTTTCTCCCATGCATGCACACGCCCTCCTCGCCCTCCCCTCCCTCAGCATTCTATCCATCGTGCACATTCATTTTTTTCTTTAGGTCGTTCTCCCACAGTCTCCGCAACTCCTTTCCGACACACACCGATCGATAAACCTCTCTAGCGATGTCTGCCTAAAACATACACATGCACCTTCCATCTCCTCCTTTTTGTGTGCATGCCTCATGTCTCTCATACGGTCCCACACATGTGTAAACTCTCAGCCCTCTTTTCATCGATCTCACAACCGCACACTCCTCCCCCTATCTAGCTAGTAGCTCGGCCTCTCGCACCACCTCCTAGCTCCATTCTCTCTGTCTATCCGTCTCGCTGGGCCTTATTTGCCTCTAACAAATGGATGTATACCGACTGATCTCCTGCTATACATATAGCTAGCTAGGTCCTTATAACCCGTTTTTCCCCACGCGTCGATCGATCTACCTCATTAGTTATGTCTCTCCCTTCCTCCGACAAACAACAATTGATCTACCGATCTAGTTAAGTTTGCTTACCAAACACATGGTTCCCCTTCATCATCCATGGATGCGTCCCCATAGATCTATCACGCACAGGCATGCACAGAAACACATCCCCACTCTTATTGATAATATTGCAGTTCCACCCGCAGTTTGTTTAGTAGGCCTCTCCCACCATCTTCGAGAAGCAACTACATCACCCATCCAGCACTCTACCCCTCTTCCTCCCTCTCTCTCTCTCTCCTCTCTCTCTCTTTGTCCCATCCTATTTCCCATCCTTCAATTATGTATGGATGTCGACCGATATCCCTCAAGAAATAACTGGGTCTCTCCTTCTCAACACATATACAAGTCGTTCTACCTCTATAGTTAGGACTCTGCCTACCCCTCCCCCTCCCCCCTCCCACACACACACCGATACATTGAGCGCTCTAGTCATGTCTCCCTACCTCACACAAACTTGACATGTGCCCTCTGACATTCCGGTAGGTCAGTCGCCCTATATCTTTGACTTGCACACACGCACAATTTCGATGGCTCTCTTCATTGATCTCGCACCCACCCACTTGATCCTCTCTTCGACTCTATCGATATCTATGACCCCTCCCTCTCTTCTCCTGGATCGCCCTTCCCTCTATATATGATATGGATAGGCCTCCATTTCACACACATTGCATGCAATTTTTTTTGAGATGTCATCAACACATATTCCCACAAATACATTCACGAACGAACACGCCATCTGTCTAGGTTTGTATCTCTCACACACACCCACGTAGGTGGGGGATGTGCACGAAGAGAAGAGGTGCACGCACGACGCACGTACTCCCATCTCTTTCCAACCACATCCGCACGGGTACACGGTGGAGCTCATTTCTGTACGAAAAGGCAGCCCACGTGGTAATTTGACACGTGTACTCGTTGTCCACTTGATGGAGGGAGGATTGTCTACCACGGATGAACAAACAAATTGCGACTTGACGCGTTATGTTAAAAAAGGGGCTAACCATGTGGGGCCTACCTTAGAGGCAAGCCTCTATACACTAGAGTACTTTTGATGTGTTCCGTCAACTCGCAGAACGAGGAGAAACTTGCTTAGTACGCCGTCTCCCCCACCTACGGGCGCGGTGGCTCGTAGGACGAGGTGAATCTTGCTTAGTAGTACTACTATTGTGCGCCTTATGCCCGCTCCCTCGCCATGCGCGCGGTGGCTCGTAGGACGAGGAGAAAATTTTACTACTCCCTCTGTTTACTCCTCGTCCCAAATGCCTTGGTTAGAGAGATTATCATATTGTTTGGAATATATACGTCCTTTAGTATATTTCAATATGAACTACTAGTACATACTCCAAACACTGATGTATATAGATGTATTTTAGAGTGTAGATTCACTCATTTTGCTCCGAATGTACTCCATATTGTGAAACATACGTAATAGCACACACTCTCCCTCGCCCCTCGACCCTCGCCCACGTGGTGGACGTGCAGCAATTCATTCGGTCTCATATAGCCAGAACGATATATACTGCTGTACCATTATTGCTCGACTTCCCGAAGAGGCAAAGAGCCAATCACAAGGTTAATATTTTGGAGATGCCAAGCGCAAGGTTTATAGGAGAACGAGTAGTAGGTGCCGCGTCATTTATAAATAAAGTTTTTTTTCTTAAGTGGCACGTACGCAATATGATAGGCCAGCCTACACGGTTGCTTGCTGGGGTTGCTCTCTTCACACTCTCTCACACAAAATGACTGTGGCCACATCTCTAACATCCTGGCGGATCACGTCCGCCGGGGGAAGGGGTGGATGCTTAGTGTAGATGCGGTCGCCCTCGCCGACGGCGAAAACCCACTGTCGGCATGTCCCGATCAGGGGTCCCCGCCGTTCTCTCTCATAAAGCCGATGAGGTTGCCTTCATCCCTTGCTCACTGCCGCGAGGTGGGCAGTTGCCGCCTCCCACAACCCTTCTCAAGGTTGAGCTACGTCCCGGCATCCCTCAGGTACAACTCCCTTTACAGCCGGCTTGCACCACTACTCCAGCTGCCCACATCACTCCATGTGGATATTTCTCTACTTCTTTGCCCCGCACATACCTCTACTGGCTTCTACGTACTATATTTGTGATGTGTTTATGTCTCATCAACTAGTCCCAATAATCTTATTCTAATCACGCTTCTTCAATTTCTTTGCCACAGGGATGCTCATCTTGATTTTGGTGGAACTGCACAAAATGATCCGATGGTCAAAAGGTTGCAAACTTCATTTCTTAGGAAGCTCGAACATTGCCAGCAAATTAAAGCCTGGTTAGGGTTTACAGTTCAAGGGCTAGGGACTGCATGGATTGTTTTTTCTTTAGCTGCCTCTGTTCCAAAATAAGTGTCAACTTTAGTAGTAGTACAACTTTTTACTAAAGTTTGCATAAAGTTGAGACACTTATTTTGGAACGGAGGGAGTACATATTTGCTATGATCTGTCAATCATTGAGATGCCATAGCATGCATGTTAGTCTCCTTTGTATTTGATGAAATGTTGCAATGGGCAACCTTGGACGCAAGATACATGTAACAGAAGCTGGGAGCTTCATAGCATTGTACAAATTTATCTCGCTGATAAATTACAGTACGTACTATACTAGTACTTCCTCCGTTCCTAACTATAAGTCTTTGTAGAGATTTCACCATGAACCACATACGGATGTATATAGATGCATTTTAAGTGTAGATTCATTCATTTTGTTCCGCATGCATGTAAGTGAGCTTTTAACTACCATTAACATGTCAAAAAGAAAAATATAATCCCATTATGTAGTAGGAGTTGACTGATCTTTTTTCCTTACGTGGGATGATCTACATGATGAGGGGAGTTTTTTTAGTTTGGCTACCACATTTGTCATGCGGTTATAGAGTTTTCTTTAGTTCTATGAAATCGATAATTTTGCGCAGAGATATACGACTGTTCCGCGGCAACGCGCGGGGACTCATCTAGTAGTATTTAGGAACGGGGGAAGTACTATGTAAAGAGTTAGGTGTCCCATGGTGTCCAGAAAATATGGTGATAGTGTGAGGTGGGCCATGTAATCACTGAGACTGCGTGTTTTCACTGCTCTTAATCTCCTCCGCTGTAAGAATGGAGAAAATTGTAATCTACTAGTACCTCCTTTCGTCGAAAGCGTGGGACATCCAGCAGTCCTACCACCTCAGTAATAATGACCAATGAGCCGTCAAATTGCATAGACCCAGCAGTAAGTTGGACGGACGTAGCAACCATCACTCTTGAATCCGCTTCTCCCTTCAACGCAGGCGCCAGTGAGAGGTCGCATCCGCTCTTCCCGAGCATGAATGCGGCACCGATTCTTTGGAGCGGCGCTGACCGTTTCAGGCGGGAAGCACGCGCGTGCGATGGAGGGGCTTTGGGTGGGCCAGGCTAGTCAGGAGCGGGCGTGGCAACTGTCCGCCTGTCCCTACTGGAAGCCCGGAAACGAGAGGATGCACCGACTCTCGCGGCTAAAATCGTACACTACACACCATCTCTCTGTAGGAGTAGGTCGATCTGTCGCTCTCTCTTACACACACATGCTGTTAAACACACACACACACACACACACACACGCACACACAGGTTCATAGAATAGGAAAATCGTGCGAGTGCAAAGCCACAGGAAGTGAGATACAAATGGAGTACGTACAAGAAGAGAAGAGGTGACAAATATTCCATCAAACATGGACTGAGGAGTAGTACTCCCTCCGTCTAGGTGTTAAGTCATCTTACGGAAATCAAATATTCCCAAAATGTTTAGGTGTCGTCCATTAACTTTGCATCTCAATCCCTCCTGGCCTCGCTGCTAGCGAGCGTTGTTACTTAGGGAGCTTTTGGATCCTTAGCAAGAACAGCTTATAGCATAGCCGGGCAAGATTAGGCATTTGGAACTATTAAAATATGCTAGCTTTTGTGGGCCGACTAGCTTGGGTGGGCTAGAAAAACCTTGCTACCTCAGGAGAGCCAAACTAGCTCGCTTCCGACGGCAAACTTCACGTAGTAGTAACATAGACTAGTAACATATGCATGTTACTAGTCCAAGCTACTAACCACTATGACCTGCCTAGCTAAGCAATGTAACAAAACACTCCTTACTCTGCCTTGTTATCTCCTCCGGAAACCCAATGCATGGAGCGCAACTACGCGTTGATCAGTCAAGAAATCAAAGTCGGCTTGCATGCGAATTAATACGTGGCCCTGCATGGTAGCTAAAACGGCATCTCATAGTTGTTTGGATTAATTGTTGCATTTAGAGACAGAAATCAGGGCTTTGATTGGAGGAATGACCCGTCAAGTTTTTCCTTCTCCTCCAATCTGCTTGCAGCTTGGTCCCGCTGCACCTTCTAACGTGATTTATTACACCTAGACGGAGGGAGTAGTACGAGATACGGTGGCACACTGACTTAGGTCAAATACAAGTGCCCAAAATTGTGTGCACGTTATAATAAGGATTCACTTAAAATAGTACTTGAGCAAACAGAGGGATCAATTGGACAGTGTTCCCGAGCATTAGCGAGATGTGTGAGGTAAAATACACCATTGGCGCTTTTAATTTTTCTTATTAATTTGTTTGTTTCACCCTCTGACTGGTGGAACCCAACGTACTATGTGGAGAGAGGTAAGGTGACTAAGGCTGCATTATTTCTACACCACTGTGGATAGTCTTACCACCAAAGCCACATGACACGATTATGATTTAAATCCCAATGACTCCCACAAGAAAAACACGACATGCTTGTCACACGAATGCAGGAATGTATAAAAGGTTATTTTCCTCCCGTTGAACATAATGGGAGGGTTGTGTAGCTGGTTAGCCTGTTCGCTCATCAAACTTGAGGTCTCGGGTTCGATAACTACACTTGAGCATAATTCGTGCCAGGAGGATTCTTTGACTGGTCAAAATGGATGGATACGGAGCTATACGATCTCGTAGTGACCATATAATCACCTCATCACGTATAAGCTGCAGCCTCGGCGCTTGTTTTCTAGGGTTTGCACTCTTCACACTCTCTCTCAAGTATATATATATATATATATATATATATATATATATATATATATATATACATGATGGAGCCTCAGCGCTTGTAGTTGCTCTCTTCACACTCTCTCACCCTCTCCAGATCTAAACAAGACTTCGTTGGCCTCTCTCTCTCTCAACGCTTGTAGTTGCTCTCTTCACACTCTCTCACCCTCTCCAGATCTAAACAAGACTTCGTTGGCTTCTCTCTCTCCCCTCACTGCTGGTCAAAGAGCCGGCAGGATCCGTCCGCCGGGAAGGGAAGGAGGCTTAACGCTGTCGCCGTCGGCGAGGGAGGGAATCCACTACCGGCGCAGCTGTTCACTTTCACCCAGCGGCGGTGCGGGAGGTCCTTTGACCCCTTCTTCTTTGCCGCCGTACATAGTGTGGCCGAACGACCTCCGGTCGCCCACCGAACCACATCGCAAGAACCTTAAGGTATAATTTACTTATTCCACATGCATTGCTCTAGCTGCATGTGGGTTTTTTCCGCTTCTGCACTCGAATCTAGGTGTTGGATCAAACTGGAAAGTTGTGGGGAAAGTTGTATACTATGAATCTAGGACGTGGTTCAAATAGGAAAGGAATGGGGAAAAGTTGTGTGAAATGTTGTATTGCATGAATCTAGGATGTGGTTCAAAAAGGAAAGGAAGGGGGAAAGTAGTGGGAAAGTTGTATCGCATGAATCTAAGACATGGTTCAAAGAGGAAAGGAATGGGGGAAAGTAGTGGCGAAAGTTGTATAACATAAATCTAGGATGTGGTTCAAAGAGGAAAGGAAGGGGGAAGTACTAGTACAGACTGTCCATCCAGCACCTATGTTGGTTGAAAAGGGAAAACAATAACAAACACAGTACGCACCTAAGTTGTAATGAACTGATCTTTTGTTTTGGGGGACAAGGCTGTAGAGTTTGAGCAGGACTAGATTTGGTGCGCTCACATTGGCACCAACACAAATATGCTCCTTGGTTGTTTGTTCTTTGTTGCAACAGACTGTGCATCACCCCAGTACATCGGTAGATGCACATGGTGCTAGTGCGTCCACTGTCCCGTGCAACTCTTTAGCTGTTGTTAATCTAAGGCCCTGTTTGGTTAAAACCTCCCTAGTCCCTACCTGCTTGGTTCCAGGGACTAAACATGGACTAGAGGTTATTAAATGACATGCTAAAAGACCATGTTACCCCTAGTAATGAACTAATAGAGACAAGGTGTGATGCGTGGCAGGGGCAACTGTTGGAAAAAGTCCCAAAAAGACTCTCCCTCGGGGTCTTCTTTCTTTAGTCCCAAATGCCCACTTTTAGTCCCTAAAAGTCCCTCCTGTTTGGTTTAGATGGGACTGACATGGAGTTTTGTTAGTCCCTACACCAAAATGTCCCTGTAAACAAACACCCTCTAATAATGCTGCTGGAAAATTGATGCAATGCCACAGTTAAAAGCAAGTTACATGTTTAACGAATTTTATTGTTAATATACTCTCTCTGTTAATATTAATCAATGCCACTGTTTGAGAAATTCTACTGTCTTGCTTTCTTTCCCATTTAGATAAGTTAGATGCTTCTTTTTGTTGGCTTCTATGTCATCCACCATTATTGACAACTAGTTGTTTCCTTTGCACCTCTGTGTAAACAGGGTTATCTACTTCACCTCGTTGCCATTGTGACCTTTTTGTTGCACTACACAAAACACTTTTGTTTTAAGAGTGTTTTGTGTAGTTCAACCAAAAATTCACACCGACAACATTGATTGATTGCTTGATCTTAGTGGAACTTCACAAGAGGAGATCTTACTTCCTATCTGTGTTGGCAAATTTGGTTTAGATCTTCTTCTTGTGAGTTGTTTGAATTCCGCGTCATGAGAGGTTAGCACTAGCCTTCTTTCACACGATTCTGCAGTGTGCTTTCATATGTTGTGCTACTTGTACGGTAATGTTCCTTGATTTTAGTGAACTGCACAAATGGAGACAAGACATCCAATCTGTATGTGCACCATAATATCCCATTGAGGTAATATAAGGATATTTCACAACTGTTTGCCTGTATTTTTCCATTTTCATCAGAAAATTAATGTCATTGTTTAGTGCTATACTCGTGCTCCCTAATTGACATGCCAAATCTTACATTGAAGGCGAAGCTTGTCTATTATTGAACCAAGTGATGAAGGGGAAGAACAAGCGGAAGAAAAACAAAAATAAATTCACGGTGCTATAATGAAGCACCGGAACTGTGATGACACAAATAATGATATAGTTTTGCATCTTAATTTATTGCTATGGCTGGAACAAGCAATTGTTTTGCCACTGATTTGATGCCACTCTTAATGTAATACGTAATTATCTCCACTTGTGCAAATAGGGATCTTCTTTGAAGATACCATATATTTTAGTGGAACTGCACAAGAAGATGTTGGAAACAGCAAACTAATCGAGGAGTATATAGTAAGCATGGCCACCACAGTAGATAGCAACAGATGGTTCCGGAGAAGTGCTTCATCTGTATGCTCTACACAATAAGCCTCCTGACAAAGGTTGGTACTCGCGCACTGATTTCATCCATATGATTGAGTTTTGTCATCTATATTGGTGTTGTGCTACTGTTTAGATACTGTCATGAAAAAGTGGTATTGTCCTTGAGAAGTGCTTCATCTGTGCTATTTTAAATATTTCCTTTCCTTTTTCTATGAGCAAACAGGGATGCTAGCATTTAGTGGTCCTCTTGTCTTTTCACACAACAGGATCATCCTCCTCTAAAGAAGAATATGGAGTACGTGAAGTGACTAGTTCCGATTATGCCAGGATGAAGAAGCCATGTCTATCTTCTCATCAGAAGGAGCAGTTAAAGGATGGTTACATTACTCCCCACAAGACCAAACTAACTTCAGCTCAGAAGGACTGACAAATCTCCATTTTCTTGCTGTGATGTGCGAGTACAATGTTGTTCTAGGATTCTTTCTGGTGAGTTCCATTTTTCCAAAAGTGTCTCTACATGCACCATGTAGATGCCTATTTAAACTATCAATTCATAGTACAGTTTGCTTTATACCAATCACTTTTTTTGTATTTGTGCAAACAGGGGTGCTCAGCTTGATTTCAATGGGAACTGCACAAAATGTCATGAATACATCAAATCATTCATTTCCACCACAAGAAAGGAGGTGCCGATAAGTTCAAGGTGTTGCAACAAATAAGGGAGAAATCATACAAGCTACGCGCGAATTTGGTTGATTTTGGTGGAACTGCACAAAAAGAACAGCTGGTTTATTTAGCACGAGGTGCCATGTCAATGTCCGAACTGATGGCAAACCCTGCCCATTCCATAGTCGTAGGCATTTGATATTTTGGAATGGGACAACTCTGTCAAATTTTGTTCATTGATTTTAGCAAGAAGACATGCGTTTGATATTTTCAAATGGGACGCCCTTTGCTGTCAGCAACGTCGATCAATTTTTTCTTTATTCTTTAGTTGTGAAGTAAATATTGGCTCTGGCATGTGAATCCCTGAGATGCATAATCATCGATTGTTTTGAATGTTCTCTATGAATTGCCAGGCCTGTGTGTTTGATTGCAATGTACAGGAACGCTAAAAAGCTTCTCAAACTCTTTGTACTCCTTCTGTTCCTTTTTACTTTGCACATTGTGGAAGTGCATACTTTTTCCTATAAGATTGGTCAAAGTAGAGATACTTTGACTACCGACAAAACTTGTATGCAGACTAGAAAGGACCGGAGGGAGTAGATTTGAAACTGCTGCAAACGAGGTTATCACCCTAGGAATATTGCTAGTACGTATTGTTTTGCATGTTCATCCAATGCCAGTGCGGTCGCACTTCGACGCCCTAATGGAGGAAGAGCTACCAGCACAGGAGACCTGTGCCGCAAGCTCCGTCTCCTCAACGAGCACCGGTGCACAAGCGAACGACAATGTCGTCACGGACATGTGGCCCTATGATCCTGGCTTCTCGAATGAGCAGCGGGCACTGTATCAGACCATCCATAGGGCCCGTGAGGCCCTCTCCGTCATCCTTCGAGTTGTTGCGCTCACCGTGGCGCCGCCATCTCGCGTTGTCAACATGGTCAACAAACATGAGGATGAGCAGATGAATTTACTTGGAGAGGATGACAGTGGGGACCCACCAGGGCCATAGCCGTACGCAAGTGCCTCCTTATTATATAAAACTATAATTTTTTTTGCTTCCTCCTGGATTCCTGACATCACGGTCCCACACCATTGTCAACCTATGTAGTCAATAAGCGAGAGAGTTGCACAAGAAGCGGCCGACAACAGGGACCAAGCAGCTCGAGCAGTATTTGTGTTTTTGAGGTGTGAGCGTTGCAGAGTTTTTCTTCAGCGATGTTTAGCCCAGATATTAATTTTTCTCCTCTGAATAACAACGAAAACATCGCTGCTGGTATTAACTGGGTGGGCTGTGGCCCGTCTAGCCTAGGTTAGATATCCAGCCCAGATATTAATTTTTTTCAAGCTAAAAATGGCTAGCCCAGCTATACTTTTTTTAGGAATACCCAGGCAAGGTCAAGTTGTTATTCTCCGCCCCGCTGGGCTGCAAATCTTTTCTAGGAGGGATGCGTTAGACCTAATAAGAAAATGCGCTTTAAGAAATAATAAATGGGATGTAATTATAAAAACTGGGCGGTAACTATAATTTTTTTTACCAAACACGTAATTACTTTATAAAATATTATTTTTGGATATTGAAAATTTTAATTTCATTAATTATTGTGAGCGCAATGTTTCGTTGGATTTTTAAGTAATATAAATTTATATTGAAATTGTATTTAATCTGACTAGAAATTTCGGGATAAAAATATTTCGGATCCCATCAAAATGTGGGAAAATTATTGAATTCTATTTTGAACGGTTAGTTGAAATGGGCTATACTTTTAAGAAATTGTAAATGGGCTGTAGTAAATTCCATTAGAATTTAAAAATGGGCTGCACATTGTTACAAATCTCAAATGGGCTACAAGTTCTCTGCCACACACTTGTGGCCTTACTAAGTTGACGTGTCGTGGTATTCTCATGGGAGGCTGTGATTGGACAGATGCCACAAGGGCTTAGTGTGAGGGCAAGACCGCTGCTGATAGGCCCGGGAGCGGGTATGCGAGTAGCACGCGCTAGTTTACCCAGGTTCGGGGCTCTCCGAAGAGACAATACCCCTCCTCCTGCATATCTGGATATATATGTGGGGTGTACATCGGGCAGTACAAAGTGCTCCTGGAGCTGTATCTGAAAGCAGTGCCACAAGCATCTGGTTTCATATATGCATTTATGTGACATGCTCTAGTGGCCGGCCATGCTCATGGCTTATGGTTGTGAACATGTGTGTGCTCATGCGTGAGTGAATGAGAGAATGGGGGAGTGGGTGGATGGATGGCTAACTTATATAGTGTGGCTAGCTTAGCATGCAAGCTATGCGGTGGACATGGGGGCATGGTGTGGGTGTCATGCTTGTCTCCTGGGTCACTTCATAAATAGTGCCCAGGGACAAGTGACACTACACATGATGGCATCGCGGTACAGCTGTCTCGTCCGCGGTATGGCCGTCTTGTCGGGATCTTATCGGTGTCGGGTCGGGCTGCGGTCGGTAGCCGGCTGGTTGGCGCAGTCGGTCAGCCGGTAGCCGGCTGGGCAGCCGGCCGGGCGGAGCAGTCGGACAGGGAGTCGACAGGAGCGGCCGGGCAGTCGGACTGAGGGGCTTCGCTAGCCCCGATGTCTTGAAATATTGTCTTGCCGTCCTCGGGGTACCCGTGGTCAATTACTCCGTCAGTAGCCTCCAAGCCTCTGGGCAACTTGGCAAAGTTGGGCGGAGGTTTTTTTTGGCGGGTGTTGATGTAGAAAATGTCGATGACAACCGGCTGCCGGCCGCAGCTGGCGTAGCTTGATTCGGGCGGGGGCGCACCAGCGCACCCGCTGGGTGTAGCCTCCTAGCCTCTGCGCAACTTGGAAAAGTTAGGTAGAGGCTTTTCGCATTCGTTGGTGCAGACGATGGCGTCGAGGGTGCAGGGAGCGGACACGAAGTCCGCCGGCTGGTGCAGTCGGGTGCGGACGCGGGGTCCGCTGACTGATGGTGTCAGGCACGGACGCGGGGTCCACCGACTGATGCTGTTGCTGACAGCCGGCTGCGGGCTGCAGCCGGCGCGGCTTGCTTCTAGTGGGGGGGCGCCAGCTCACCCACTGGGTGTAGCCTTCGAGTCTTTGAGTGAGGAGGGGGGTTCCTCATGAAAATGATCATGCAAAAGACAAAGTTAGTGCGCGCAGATATATCGAATGTTTGCTTTTATCATTGCAAGTTTTATGCGGAGGGTGCCGACTCGGTTTCGTCCGAGCCCCCGTCAAACTTTTTCATGTTCCCCCCACTCTTTGGCTTGTGCTCTCGCTTGCCGGACAGCCGCTCTACGGTTTGTGGCTGAGAGTGGGCCGCGGAGTGGAGTGTATAGTACTCAGGCTCTTGGAGTGGATTTAACTGAGCAGATACTCATAAAGCGAATGACCGGATCGCCCAAAACGTTTTTTGCTCCCAAGACGTTTTTCGCGTGGGTGGCCTCCAGCGTATGCTCTTGCTAGCCGGACAGCCGCTCTGCGGTCTGTGACTAAGAGTGAGCCTTTGGTACCGCGCATGTTACTCAGCCGGCTGCAGGAACAAACGTCTCAGGCCAAGCAGCCAGCCTCCGGGCCAACTTTAGCTGGCGCCGGGACAAATAGTGGTGCAACCGTAATAAGAGCGGATGTGGTCCCCGAGTGTCGCTCGGGGTTATCCGTGTTTGAGTGGTGCAAAAATAAGCGGGTGAGGAGCTCACATTGCTTTTGGCACGGTCAAGGCGGAGTTTGTCGAAGACAGCTGGCGCGGCTCGGCGCTCGTATAGCGCGCCGACGCACCCGTTGGGTGTAGCTTTCAAGCCTCCGTGTGCTCGAAGGGGGTCCCGGCCGGTCAGGTCCGACCAAACGGGCGTCGAGGTGGACAGGCGGCCGGGCTGGCCCGCCTGCCGGCCAGGCGGCGACCCGAGCAGTCAACCAGAGCAGCTGGCGGGACTGCTGCCCGTGTAGTCGGTCATGCACGTGGTTGTGCGCGTATGTGGGCGTGCAGCCGGCCATGCATGCATGCCGCATGCATATGATATTTCTCTTTTTCTTTTTTCTCTTTTTTTTTGCAACCGGCTGGATACCCGGCGTGTGACTTTTCAAGCCGGCAGTGGGAAGCCGGACTCGTATCTTTTGCACGAGCACCCGGCAACAGCGACCAGACGACCCCCTTTTTTTAGCAGCCGGCGCCTGACTTTTGTCTAGCCGGCATGACACTCCCTTTTTTTCTTTTTTCTTTTTGTCTGACCCCACGCGAGCAGCTGAACCCCACTTTTTCCTTTTCTTTGCCGAAGCGGTCAAACAGCCGGCAGGCCGGGTATGGGCGATGACCCTGAGCCGGACTTGGCCAGGCATGGGGCGGCACCAGGTACCTGGCGCGGGGCCGGACGCGGCCGAGCTCGGGGCGGCATCCCGGAGCCAGCGCGGGGAGCCGGCGAGCGCGGGAGGCCAGCAGAAGCCGACAGGCGGAGCCGGGTGCGCGGACGGGAAGACGGGGCGACACGGGCGGTTGGTGAGAGCTGGAGCATCTAGCGGAACCAGACGAGGCGAGCCGGCGGGTGCACAGGGGCAACCAGACCCGGCATAGCACGGAAGGAGTTGGACCCGGCTCTTCGGGCGCAGGCGGCGAGATGGCAGACGCTGGGGGAGCCGGAACCGGGCAGAGCAGTCGGCCTGCGTGAAGCCGGCAGGCGGCCGGAACGACAGGCCGGGGCCGGGCGCGGGAGCCCGTGCGGGAGCCGGCACACCGCGAGCGCGTGAAGGGGAGGCCGGGCATGGCCGGACGGCGCGAGGACGGCCGGGCGCGGCCGGACGGTGGGAGGAGATTCGGCTGCGGGCGCGCGTGAGGACAGCAGTGCCGGGCCCATTCGGATGGCGCGGATGCTGGGCAGAGGAGGTGCGGCGTGCGGCCAGTGCGAGGTCGCCGGAGGCGCTGGCGGTCCGGTGATGGAGGTGAAGGCGGGGTCGCGGCCCAGCTGCGAACGGAGCAAAGGACGTGGCGGCGGACGCTCGCGGGTGCGTGGCTGGAGGAGAGGGCCGGCACACGCGGGAGCAGCTGGTGGTGGTGGTGCGGACGAGGAGCTGCAAGGCACAAGGACCCATGGGGTTAGAGGCGAGTGGCACGCAGCTGCAGCAGGCCTGAGCGGCGGGAGGGTTAGGCAATGGGCGGAGCGGAGCTGCAGCAAGGCAGAGCAGCCCGCTGGGGTGGCGCAACTGGTCTCGCCTCCGGCCCAGGTTGGGTAGTGTATCGATAGTGTATGACCACGGTTGACTTGCATGTAGCTAGCTTGCAAGCAGATGCAAGTGAGCGGGACGAGCGTGAGCAGGCTCAGCATTGTCGAAGCCGACAACGTGGACGCGCCGTCCCGTGCGGCCGCCCTGGGGGCGTGTCGATGTCGAGCCCTCAAGCGCGGCCGGAGAGGCAATAGCGACGCGATAGAGGTGACGAGGATGGCAAGGCCGCCAACGAAGGTGCACCGTCTCGTACGGCCGCCCCAGGGGCGAGTTGATGTCGAGCCTTCGTGCGCGGCAGCAGAGAAGGCGGCGACGTCGTGGCGGAGCTGATGAAGATGGCGAAAAAGGGTCCCGCCCGGACAACGGAACCAGCAGCAGCGACGTATCATAGTACCAGCCCCACGGTGCGCGCCAACTGTCATGGTATTCTCACGGGGGGTGTGATTCGATAGATGCCATAAGGGCTTAGTGTGAGGGCAAGACCGCTGTTGCTAAGCCCGGGAGCGGGTATGCGAGTAGCACGCGCTAGTTTACCCAGGTTCGGGGCTCTCCGGAGAGAATACCCCTACTCCTGCATGTCTGGATATATATGTGGGGTGTACATCGGGCAGTACAAAGTGCTCCTAGAGCTGTATGTGAAAGCAGTGCCACAAATATCTGGTTTCATATACGCATGTATGTGACATGCTCTAGTGGCCGACCATGCTCATGGCTTATGGCCGTGAGCATGTGTGTGCTCATGCGTGAGTGAATGAGAGAATGGAGGAGTGGATGGATGGATGGATAGCTTATATAGTGTGGCTACCTTAGCATGCAAGCTATGTGGTGGACATGTGGGCATGGTGTGGGTGTCATGCTTGTCTCCTAGGTCACTTCATAAATAGTGTCCAAGGACAAGTGACACTGTACATGATGGCATCGTGGTACAGCTGTCTTGTTCGCGGTATGGCCGTCTCGTCGGGGTCTTGTCGGTGTCGGGTCGGGCTGCAGCCAGTTGGTTGGCGTAGTCGGTCAGCCGACAGCTGGCCGGGCGGAGCAGTCGAACGGGGAGCCGGCAGGAGCGGCCGAGCAGTCGGACTGAGGGGCTTTGCTAGCCCCGATGTTTTGAAATATTGTCTTGCCGTCCTTGGGGTACCCGTGGTCAATTTCTCCATCATGACGCATTCCCAGAAATAGAGAGTTGACGCGTATGCAAGGCTTTGTCAACTTATAGTCAACACACGATTCTAGCAGTAGTGGCTGTTGGATGTCCATCCAATGGATGTCGTGCTTCTTCTTCAATCTGGGATATTCTGGCTTCACCCGCCCAAAAAATGATTCCTCCCCTTGACATCTAGGGCGCACCATTTCGGAAGCTGACCTATGGGCCTACTAAGTTGACGCGTACCAAGGGCTTTGTCAACTTAGTCAATATAAACTATTCTAGCTGCAGTGATCGTACGATGTCCATCCAACGGCTGTCGTGCTTCTTCAACCTCTAGTCTTCTTGCTCCAGCCGCCCAAAGCAGGGCCGGTCCTGCCGCCTGCTCCTGCCTCCCATGGTCGGCTGTGCTACTGCGGAGGCCTCACCGCCCCCTACTACTCCCACCGCTGGCCAGGCCATCCCTCCACTCACCCACACCCCCTGTTATTCTGCGGCGACGGCAGCCACCGCAGCCGAACCAGTGGACCCTCGTACTCCTCTCCGCGTGGACATCCACTATCGCCTCTTCCCCGGCTCCGCGTCGTTCCCTTCCTAGGCCTCGCCGTCATCCACCGTCGTGGTGCTCTCGGTGCGGCGTGGTCAATTTGGTCAACGACCGACTTCCATTGGAAGAGTACTGTACGTGGAGAGGCTGACAGCTTGGTCCACGGCAGCCGCAAGGAAGTGCCTCCTTATTACGTGCAAAATAATTATTCCTCCACCTGACAGCGGGACCCATCGGACGGTCCACCGTATTTCGCGAAAAAATGTTTCTCCTGACTGCTGGGACCCACCAGGTACATCTTCGCACGCAAGGAAGTGCGTCCGGGTAAAAAAACGATTCGCCCCCCTAACTGCTGGAACCCACCAGTTACATCTTCGCACGCAAGGAAGTGTGTCCGGGCAAAAGAACGATTCGCCCCCTGATTGCTGGGACCCACCAGCTACATCTTCGCACGCAAGGAAGTGCCTGACAGTCGGGACCCACCTGGTCGAAGCATACGTAGTGTTGTCATTCTGGTCGCGAACGTGTACATACATACTGGTCGATGTAGAGGCGCACATGTGTCGTAGTAGAGGCGCGCATGTGTCATAGTAGAGGCGCGCACGTAGCATGTACACATACATACAGTAGCCAGGGTGCAAGAAAGTAAATACGGCCACGTACATACATATGGGCGGGGTCTCAAACGCCTACTCGCGCATATGTAGGGCCAGGGATGGTGTACATGGCTGTGTCGAAACGGAGAAACTGCGTCGTCGTCGTGTTCATGGGGAGCCAACGGAACGCGTGGGAGCCAACCAGCTTGGACAGAACAGGCGATGGAAACGAGGCCTGGCGTACTGCACAACAGAGGAAACGGCCTTGTGTTCGACCGGTCACGTTCGAAACGGGATCCTGTTCATCGGGAGGGGTCTGGCGTACCGCAAAACGGAGGAAACGGACTTGTGTTGGACCTCCTATAGTCGAAAAGGGGTCATGTTGATCGGGAGGTGTGTGGTGTACCACAAAACAAAGAAAACGGACTTGTGTTGGAGCGCTACGGTCGAAATGGGGGTCCTGTTCATCAGGAGGGGTGTGGTGTACCACAAAACGGGACTCCATGGGATACTGTTCATCTCACCCGTCGACCTCCTCCAGCCTCCACGGGCTAATGTTCATCCACCGTCGACCTCCTCCAGCCTCCACTTGCGACTGTTCATCCAGCCTCCACCGCGCGCTACTCCACCGACTACTGTTCAACCACCCCACTCCACGGGCTCCTGTTCAACCACCCCTCCACGGGCTCCTGTTCATCCACCCCTCCACCATCTACTGTTCATCCAGCCCTCCACGGGGTCGTCCTGTTCATCTAGCCCTCCACGGGGTCCTGTTCATCCAGCCCCAACCGGCTCGATCAATCGGGGTCCTGTTCGTCTAGAGGCAACACCACGGGGTCCTGTTCATCCACCCCACCGCTCACTGTTCATCCAAACCCCCTAGCAACGCTCACTGTTCATATAGAGGCAGCATCGATCGGCTTCAGTTAGCAGCAGTAGCGAAGGAATTGCTTGATCGGGTTCAGTTAACAGCCATCGATCGATCACTCGGGTTCAGTAACGCGTAGCCTGCAGTGCAATCGCTCGGGTTCAGTTAGAGCCCAACGCCTCGCTCGGGTTCAGTTAGAGCCAACGCCTCGCACACATGCGCATACGTGTACGAGAGAAATGTGCATCGCTCGGCCCCGACCACCCACTGTAATCGGGAACACCCTGACATTTTCCTCGCCCTTGCTTCTACCACGGTTTTCTCCGTCATGGACGGCCCAAAGAATGTTATGCAGCTGCGTCTCCGGCCCACCCAGGATGAAAAGCACATTTTCTGTCATGATTTTTTGTCATAGAAGTAGGAGCCCACCACATCTATGATGATACCGGGATTTGTCACAATTATTGTCATAGAAGTGTCATAAGTATGACAGAACAAAATTTTGTTCGACCCAAAATGTCACGGATGTGTCTTTTTTTTGTAGTGTCCTCTCAAACCCTAGTTCATCTCTTGTATCCAATCTTTGTACCAAAACCTCATATTGGTACCTGTGGGTTGCTAGTAGTGTTGATTACTCTTTGTAGTTGATGCTAGTTGGTTTATTTGGTGGAAGATCATATGTTCAGATCGTTAATGCATATTAATACCCCTCTGATTATGAACATGAATATTCTTTGTGAGTAGTTACGTTTGTTCCTGAGGACATGGGAGAAGTCTTGCTATTAGTAGTCATGTGAATTTGGTATTCGTTCAATATTTTGATAGGATTTATGTTGTCTCTCCTCTAGTGGTGTTATGTGAACATCGACTACATGACACTTCACCATTATTTGGGCCTGGATGAAGGCATTGGGAAGTAATAAGTAGATGATGGGTTGCTAGAGGGATAGAAGCTTAAACCCTAGTTTATGCGTTGCTTCGTAAGGGGCTGATTTGGATCCACATGTTTCATGCTAAGGTGAGGTTTACCTTAATACTTCTTCTGTAGTTGCGGATGCTTACAATAAGGGTTAATCATAAGTGGGATGCTTGTCCAAGAAAGGGCAATTCCTAAGCACCGGTCCACCTACATATCAAATTATCAAAGTAACGAACGCGAATCTTATGAGTGTGATAAAAACTAGCTTGACGATAATTCCCATGTGTCCTCAGGAGCGCTTTTCTCTATATAAGAATTTGTCCAGGCTTGTCCTTTGCTACAAAGAGGATTGGTCCACCTTGCTGCACCTTATTTACTTTCATTTCTTGTTACCCGTTGTCGGTGTCAAAACCGGCGGATCTTGGGTAGGGGGTCCCGATCTGTGCATCTTAGGCTAATGGTAACAAGAGGCAAGGAACACAATGTTTACCCAGGTTTGGGCCCTCTAGATGGAGGTAAAACCCTACTTCCTGCTTGATTGATATTGATGATATGAGTAGTACAAGAGTTGATCTACCACGAGATCGTAGAGGCTGAACCCTAGAAGCTAGCCTATGAGAATTATGATTGTGATCGTCCCTCTAAGGACCAACCTCTCCGGTTTATATAGACACCGGATAGGGCTAGGGTTTACATGGCGTCGGTTACAAAGAAGTAAATATAATATCTGGATCACCAAGCTTGCCTTCCACGCAAAGGAGAGTCCCATCCGGACACGGGACGGAGTCTTGAGTCTTGTATCTTCACGCTCCAACAGTCCAGACAAAGTATACAGTCCGGCTGTCCGGATACCCCCTAATCTAGGACTCCCTCAGTAGCCCCTGAACTAGGCTTCAATGACGATGTGTCCGGCGCGCAGTCTTGTCTTTGGCATTGCAAGGCGGGTTCCATCTCCGAATACTCCAAAGTAATCATCGAACACTTGAACCGTATCCGGATCTGCAAGATGATCTTCACATACCATCGTAGGGGGTATAACATAAATCTGATCTGCTAGCAATCTTTGTGCATCGTGCTCTTGTATCGTGGCGTGGACCAACACGAACCGGTTTTTCTTAGCCCACCTCGATACACGTTGCGAGGTGGTTTTATTGGCACGCCCTGCCAAAGCAGAGATCGTGTTCCCCTTATTACGGGACCTTCCATCAATACGGGCGTGCTCCACCCCACGATGATTGTTGGCATGACTCCGTGTTTTTAGATAAGTCTCAAGCGGTCATGCTGAGGACTCTTGATATTCACCCCCTTTATAAAGGGGCCGAGGCCTATACCTCTTTTCCACCACCCTTGCGCCCTTTCGCATCTCGAGTTCTAACACCCGAGACCCAAACTCAAACACCCCAGATCTTCCAATATGTCCGGATCCAACCTTCAAGGCCGGTGGGTGGCTTCCTCGATCAAAGAGGAGGACATTGCAAGGCTTAGCAAGGTCGGATATCTGACCGCCGACATCCAGCACAGGCTTCCTGCTCCAGGGCAGGTCATCCCTACTCCCGAGCCTAATGAGAGTGTCGTGTTTGTTCCTCACTTCCTCCGCGGCTTGGACCTCACCCTTGATCCCTTTGTGAGGGGGCTCATGTTCTATTACGGGTTAGATTTTCACGATCTAGCTCCGGACGCTATCCTCCATATCTCCTCGTTCATCATTGTGTGTGAGGCTTTTCTCCACATCACTCCCCACTTCGGCTTATGGCTCAAAACCTTCAATGTGAAGGTGAGGATGATCGAGGGGCGACATGCGGAGTGCGGAGGTGCCATAATAAGCAGGAATGCTGATGCCCCATGGCCAGAGGGTTCTTTCCCAGAGGTATCAGATTTATGGTAGCGGGGGTGGTTTTATGTCATGGCTCCCAGAGGCACAAAGTGGGTGGCTGCCCCCGACTTCCGCTCGGGCCCTCCGTCACAACTGGCGTCATGGACCAACGTAGGACGGGATTGGGGGTCTGCTAGTGATGTACCAACACTGCAGGGCCGTATCCGGGAGCTTCTTGAAAGGGACATTAACCTCGTCAGCATAATTCTGTAATGCTCATCCGACAGATGTTGTCGTGCAAACGTCGGCCCCTCCGGATGTGGGAGTTCAATCCAGAGGGTCCGCGGACTATTCAGCACTTCCTCGGCCTGACGCTCGAAGAGATGTGTAAATTATTCTACGGACCACAAGTAAAGTGTCTGGACACCATCGAGGATGCGGGCCTAAGCTGTAATCGCCTAGATACCCAAGTAAGTAATCCCGAAACTGGACACTTCATTTATATTTATCATAATCATTATTCTGAAAATCCTTCGTGGCCAGGAATGGCTCAGCAAGGCGGAGAGAATCAGGTGTCCGGCACCACTTCCCGAAGGCTCGCCTAGCCCTGCCATAGCTAAGATGCTTGGCCGGGTGCTTAGCAAAATGCGCTCAGGGAAAGATGAAGGGAAGAACAAGGAGGCCGAACCTCACTCACTGCGCATCCGAACTGGGGGAATTGCTACCTCCCCTATGGAGGATAATCGGGGAGGGGAATCTAAAGCCTCCTCCCCGCGCGGGAAGAAGAAGGCCGCCTCCGAAGGCTTGGAGATGGAGGTGCCCAAGCAGGGGAAGAAAATGTCACCAGGGGGCCCTGCCCCGACGGGCGCCCTTACCGCGTCATACCCGCCGACGGGTCAGCCCTGAACTGAGCTGTGAGTTAATCGTTAATTCAAAGGTACCGCATTTCTCTGAGAACAATAACCAGGATTCATTTTCTGCAGTCCGGCTAGCAGCTCTTCTCAACAGAGTTCATCTTCGGGGGATCTTCCTCCGGAGATGATGGAGAGTGAGACCCCACCCACCTCTCCGCCTCATGAGGCGGGCGACACCGAGGTGTCATCACGGAGGAGTCCGGATCTGCCGAAGCCAGAAGCTAATCCTTCAGCCGCCCTGAGCCCGGAGCGTTCGTCTCCCATGGGGGGTGACGAGAAGGGTCCGGCACAGTTCGATGTCCGGTCGGACATACTGACGGGCCTTATGGAGCGAGCTGCACTCTCGGAGGAGCACCGCTCATTAATGAGCACGGTGCTTAAGAAGATTTCATCTGCCACAAGCAGTTTGAATGAAGCATTTACGAGCCTGCTTAGAGGCTTTGAGGTATGTAATGAAAAATACATAATTTTTGGTTGTGAGGTAGGCGCTAGGTGTGGTCCATATGGATAGTAGCCCCTGAGACTCTGGTTGCCCGCCCTAGGCGGCAAACGGAGGATCATATTGTGTAAGTAATGAATGCGCTGTATATATGCGCAGGTGTCCAAGGATCCGGCAGCCGACCAGTCCGTTGAAGTTGCCAAACTAAGGAGGCAGATTGGAGCGATTGATGCCGATATCACGCTGGTGAACGAGGGGCTGAACGAGTCACAAGGTAAGTTCTCTTCTTTCCTAAATATGTTTTATAGGAAATTTGAGAGGGCATGATATTATTGTTGTACTGCAGAAGGTGCTGCTGCCGTGGAAGCCCTGAGGGCGGAACTTGCCCAGGCCAAGGAGCAAGCTCGGGCTAGCAGTGCGGCTGCCCTAAAGGCGGCCGAAGAGTTGAGAGCCGAACAGGAGCGAGGACAAGGTAGCCGAAATGGCTGTGGAGTTGAAAAATGCCACCGGCCGTTATGAGCTCCTTGAGAAGGAGAGTCAGGTTAATTCGGCTGACCTGAACAAGGCACTTAATGCGACCAAGGAGATGCGGACCGAAATCACACATGTGCGGGAGGACCTTCGTCAGGCCGGTAAAATCGTGGCTGAGAGCTCCTACTTACTGCGGATGAAGTTTTTGGATCCGAAGTATGCTCCCCTGGATGGACGCTGGAGTCCTGCAGACGCCTATGCGGACTTGGCGAAGAGTACAACTGATGCAGCCAAGTTTTTCGAGGATCAAGGTGATAAAGAAGTGGAGAAGCTGTTCTGGTCGCAATTCAATGCTCCTGCGCGCCCGCTGCCATTGAGTGAGAAGATGGCTTGCAATGCGGTCTATAATAGACCATCTTTGGCCGAAGGGGCCTAAGCCGGATAGTTACTTTGGTTTGGTGCAACAATTCCTCGGTGTCGTATCTGAGATCGACGCCATGAGAAGATCGGCGTGCATAGAGGGTGCACGAATGGCTCTTGCCTGCGTTAAAGCATATTGGACAGATATGGAGGCCACCATCATTGTGAACCAGAATCCGGTGGGAGGCCAGGATCCGGCCGAGCACTACTTGGAGCAGGTAATAGAAGGTGCCCGCTTAATAGAGGCGCAGTGGCCGAAGAATGTCTTGTTCGTGTGACAAGTCGTGTCATTGTAAATACAATGTTATTCTAATTACAAGGCTATATTTATACTTTTTGCCCGAAAGTATTATTGTGTCTAATGTGCGGCCGTTTTTATGTATATGTGTAATTTGAAAGTTAGCAGTCGTTGGCTTCAGCCCCCACGCATACAATGCAGGGGTGTTCGTGAAGAATATGCATAATCACACTTGATCCAACGTCTTGGTCCATTAAGGAGGTGATCGCGCGTCGAACTAGGCAACTAGACTGTAACGCCCCGGATTCGATGCGCCAGGTGTCTTCCAATTATTCGCCATCATTGCCATGTCATTTTCTTGCGTGTTGCATTTTATCATGTCATCATGTGCATTTCATTTCGCATACGTGTTCGTCTCATGCATCCGAGCATTTTCCCCGTTGTCCGTTTTGCAATCCGACACTCCTATGTCACCCCGCGTCCCCTTCTTGTCTCTTTTTGTGAGCGGGTGTTAAACATTCTCGGAAGGTACCGTGATTTGCCAAGCGGCCTTGGTACACCACTAGTAGACCGCCTGTCAAGTTTCGTGCCATTTGGAGTCCGTTTGATACTCCAACGGTTAATCGGGGAACCGTAAAGCCCTCTTTTGTGTGCAGCCCAACACCCCTCCAAAGTGGCCCAATAACCCATCCTAACCCCCTCCACGCTCTCGGTCGTTCGATCACGATCGCGTGGCCAAAAACCGCTCCTCATTTCGAGTCTCCTAGCTCCCTATGCCTATATAAACACATTCTCCCCCGAAATTCGCTGATGATTTCCACCCTAACCCTAGTCTCCTCCTTCCTTCTGCCGCCGGACGCGTCCACCCCGCCGCCGGACACATCCGCGCCGCCGCCTCGGCCAATCCTGCCTCGCCACGTCACCCCGCCGGCCCCCTCTCTCTTCTCCCCGCGGCCGCGGCCCGCCGAGCCCATCGCGAGCCCGCGCGAGCCCGGCCGCACCCGCCGCCGCGCCCTGCGGGCCCGAGCGCCCCGCCGCCCGGCCGCCCGCCGCCGGCGTCCCATCGCCGACCTCGCCGGGCTCCTCCTCTAGCGCCATTCCCCGCCGCTGCTGCCCGCAGGCGACCCCGCCCGAGGTCGCCGCACCTGCCTCGCCGGTGCGCCTCGCCGACCCGCCGCCGCGCCCGAAGGCCCCGGCCTCCTACGCCGGCGCCGTGCTCCGCCTCCAACCGAGCGCCGCCACCGCCTCTTCGCCGGAGGTCTCGCGTCCGGCCACCTCCAGCTCGCCCCGCCGCCCGGACCTCGCCGACCCCGCGCCCCTCCGCCGTCTCCCACGCCTCCGGCCGCCTCGCCGTCGCCGGCCCCGGCCCGCTCCAGATCCGGTCCGGGTGGACAAGATCCACCCGGAGACGAACCAAACGCGCCCGCGCCCATCCCTGATCGCCTCGTCCCGCATCTCCCCGTCCACTTCTCGGAGGGTAATATTTCACTAAGTCCCCAGATTTCCAACTCAATGTGTGCATTTTGCCATGCCATATCTCCACGTATGTAGCTCCGTTTTGCGTGTATGATATGTCAAAATGTTCATCATGAGATGCTCTGCATTTTGTTACATTGTGCCATGTTTGTTTGAGTTGATCCTGATGCCCGAATCATCGTTGCAAGAGTGCTATATGATGTTAATCTACTGAAACTGTTATAACTTGCTGTTTGGTCTTTTTCATTGCATTTTGTGTGTGCATCCTACGAGCATGAGCTCTACATGTGTTTTGTACTACATCATGCCGTCTTCACAGTGGTGCCATCCATGTATTTTTGTGTGTCTCGTAGTGAGTGCATCGAGCTCGTGAAGTAGGGTAGTTGCTGTTGCTGTTTTGCTAGACAGATTCTGTTATATCATGATGCTATGTAAACCTGCTGCTACAAGTCATTCTATGCGTAATCTGGAGATGTTCACTAAAGATGTTTTGTTATACATGTCATGCTCTATCCATTCATGCCCCTGGTTGCATTTATAGCCTGATGTAACTTGTTGTTATCTTGCTCCAAACTTGCTAAATAATGTTGCTGTCAGCCTATTAACATTAAGTTCAATGTTGCCATGATTGTTGTTAGTGATCCAAGCATGTTATGAACTTGCTCTTGCCACGCTTAGCTTCATCAAAATGTATTCTTACTGTTGGTTGCCTTGCCATGCCATGTATTGCTCTGTGGTGAGTGGCTCAAGCTCACCAACATGCCTACATATCGTTGTTCCTGCCATGTATGAATCTGTCATATAACTTGCCATGTTTACATGGGTGCCATCATATCTTCTGTTCCTTTTTGGCTCATGTTCAGTAAGGGACATTTGTTCTATGCGTTTATTATATTCATTCCATGCCTTTGTTTGCCATGTTAAGTTCCTGTAACCTGTTGTTTGATAGCTCTAAACATTGCAACCTGATGTTATTTCTGCTAAGCCTGAAACTATTATTATTTGCAATCTTGCCATGTCCATTTGAGCATGTTCTAGTGATTTGTGGAGTTAGCTCAGTGTTCATGTTTTGTCATGCTTTACCTGTACTTCGTGCCCATGTCTTTTGTTTTCATGTTGAGATGCTGTAGCATAGTGTTTTGGTGCTTGTAATATGCCTAGTTGCTATTTTGGACAGCTTGTCCTTTAAATTTGTATAGAGTGTATGTGTTGAACCGTTACTCTGTTTTGAGTGTGCCCTATATGAAACTTGCTTAGATTTGCATGTAGTTTCATATTATCATGTTGCATCCTTGTTTTGAGGTGTTTGCTTGATGTTTGTATGCATTTAGCATCAATGCCATGTTAACTTGTTTTGCTCATATCTTCTAGGCCGTAACTCCGAACTAAATGAACTTTATACGTAACTTGACTAGAATTTTGTGTAGTTCATCGTGGTGCATCTTAACTTGATGTTTAACAACTTGAACATAAGGTTTATTCAGTTCTGGACCAATTTGTAAACTTGCATATGAGGACCTACCGGAGTTGTTATATGTTGTTTTCGGCCTCATTTAAACTTGCCTTGATGTGTTGCTCTTGTTTGCATCATCTCTTGCCATGAGTAGCTTCATGTAGCTTTTTCATGCGTCATGCTTGGTTGTGCATCATGTCATGTATATGTGTGGTGTGTTTACCTTGTTTTGGGCTTCTTCTCGGTAGTTCCCGTTCCGGTGCGATCATGAGGATTCGTTCGTCTACGCTTGGTTCGTCTTCGTGGTTTCATCTTATTCATGGACTCGTTCTTCTTCCGAGCGGGATCTCAGGCAAGATGACCGCTACCCTGGATCTCACTACTATCATTGCTATGCTAGTTGCTTCGTTCTATCGCTTTTCTGCGCTACCTATCTCTTGTTGATCCAGCCTCCCAAATTGCCATGAACCTCTAACCTTTGTCACCCGTCCTAGCAAACCGTTGTTTTGGCTATGTTACCGCTTTGCTCAGCCCCTCTTATAGCGTTGTTAGTTGTAGGTGAAGTTGAAGATTGCTCCATGGTGGACAGGATTATGTTGGGATATCACAATATTTCTTATATTATTAATGCATCTATATACTTGGTAAAGGGTGGAAGGCTCGGCCATATGCCTGGTATTTTGTTCCACTCTTGCCGCCCTAGTTTCCGTCACATCAGTATTATGTTCCCGGATTTTGCGTCCCTAACGCGGTTGGGTGATTTATGGGACCCCCTTAACAGTTCTCCTTGAATAAAACTCCTCCAGCAAGGCCCAACATTGGTCTTACCATTTGCCTACCACCTATACCTTTCCCTTGGGAGTAATTAACCCAAGGGTCATCTTTATTTTAGCCCCCCCGGGCCAGTGCTTCTCTAAGTGCTAGTCCGAACTAGAGCCCTTTGCAGCGCCCCCTCAGGGAAACTTGAGGTCTGGTTTTAGTTGTACGGATTGCTCATCCGGTGTTGCCCTGAGAACGAGATATGTGCAGCTCCTATCGAGATGTCGGCGCATCGGGCGGTCTTGCTGGTCTTGTTTTACCATTGTCAAAATTTCTTGTAACCGGGATTCCGAGACTGATCGGGTCTTCCTGGGAGAAGGAATATCCTTCGTTGATCGAGAGAGCTTAGCATGGGCTAAGTTGGGACACCCCTGCAGGGTATAAACTTTCGAGAGCCATGCCCGCGGTTATGTGGCAGTTGGGAATTTGTTAATGTCTGGTTGTAGATAACTTGACACCAGATCCGAATTAAAATGCATCAACCGCGTGTGTAGCCATGATGATCTCTTTTCGGCGGAGTCCGGGAAGTGAACATGGTTTTTGGGTTATGTTTGACGTAAGTAGGAGTTCAGGATCACCTCTTGATCATTTCTAGCTTCACGACCGTTTCGTTGCTCCTCTTCTCGCTCTTATTTGCGTATGTTAGCCACCATATTATGCTTAGTCACTGCTGCAACCTCACCACTTTACCCCTTCCTTTCCCATTAAGCTTTGCTAGTCTTGATACCCATGGTAATGGGATTGCCGAGTCCTCGTGGCTCACAGATTACTACAACAACAGTTGCAGGTACAGGTTATGCGATGATCATGACGCGAGAGCTATGATTGCTTGTGTTGAGTTCTTCTTCTGCTTCTTCTTCGATCAGGGGATAGGTTCCAGGTCGGCAGCCTGGGCTAGCAGGGTGGATGTCGTTTGAGTTTCAGTTTGTGTTTCCATCCATAGTCGGATGGTGCTCTTATGTAAGATGATATTGTATTCGTGTGGCATGGTATGCCTTTTGTATGTATCTCCAACTATTATGTAATGTTGATGTAATGATATCCACCTTGCAAAAGCGTATCAATATGCGGTTCTATCCTTGGTGGGACCTTCAAGTCTCTTTAGGATAGTATGGTATATTGGGCGTGACAAGTTGGTATCAGAGCCTCGACCGACCATAGGAGCCCCCTTGATTGATCGTGTAGTTTGGCCGTTGTTGAGTCTAGAAGAAAACTTTTTCAGAGTCTAGTTATATCGGAGAGTAGGAATTCTTTTTGCTCCTCAGCCCCCTTCGTCGCTCTGGTAAGGAATCTTGACATAGGTGTTTTGAATTACTTCTCTTCCCATTCAAACTTTCTTTAGGATCACGCAGTTGGTTTTCCGATCGTTGGTTCTCAGCTCTTTTATCCGGTGCATTTCTCGTCAAGTTGATTCGAGCCTCTTTGTTTTACGAGATCAATCCTCGGTTCTTTCTCAATGTCATCCTTAGTTGTCTTCTTTTCCCACCCGCCCACCCCTTTTCATCTCGGAGTCGGAGCCCGTAATCGAGTATCCGTCCTACTCGTGCGAAGTCTTTGCTTTCTTTCCTCAATGATTTCAACCGGTGTTTTCTCTTCAAGATATTCGTCGGTTCCCCCTTCCAAGTTGCCTTTGTTTTCCCGCCCTCCCATCCTTTTTCTTCCCGTAGTCTGAGTCTCTTTCGACCATCAATTTCATTCATGCAGAGCCTCTTCAGTCTTTTGTCAATTATTTCAACCGGTGAATTCTCGTTTTGTTCGACATTCTTCATCTCTTTTCCTTTTTCCGGTGCACTCAATTCAAGTTTTTCGGGTTGATCACATTATTTTCCTTGGTTAAAGTGTTCTCCTTGCTCATTTGCCTCTCGCCATTCAATCATTCCGGAGTTCGGAAGACATCTCAGGAGATTCGTTTGTGTTCCAATTAATTCGAGGTTGTCACCTCATTCAAATATTTCAATTGTTCCGGTGCATCATCTATCTATTGAACAATCCTTTTCGATGGTGTTTTCTTTTAGTGGGCCTAACCCACAGGTCTTTTCCCAGGATCTTACCTGATTCTTCTAATTATTCTGGAGCCATTCCTAATTCTTTTTCGAGTTTGACGTAAGAATGGATCCCATCAGTCACATGCCTTCTCCAAGATCGCTTTCAAATTATTTCATCTTTGGTTCAACTTTTCCTCTTTTTCATTATTTCGGAGTTTCTCAACAATTTTGGTGGTGTTTCCCGTTGTCATTCTCAGCTTTGAAGATTGAAGAAGAGTTTCTCTAAATCTTGCTCGTTCTCTCGAAGTTTCGTGGTTCTAGCTTCATGTTATCCTCTAGTATTATTCCATTTGTCAAAAATTCCTTTTCTTACCCATTCGGAGTATGTCAGAAGTTGTTTTCCCATTTCTTTTCACCGGAGGCCATCGTTCCGGAAGAATTCTTCATCCTCACATTTCAGCTACCGTTATCCAATTATCCCGGTGCTTCGCTCAAGTGTTCTTAATCAGCTCATGATATCTTTGTTCTTTTGCATCTAAATCCCCTCAAGCATATTGGTTCTTCTAATCCTACCCGGTGATTCATTCTCTTTCATCAGTCATTTTCTAATTCTACCGGTGGTTCGTTCAAGATTCTTTTTCTTTGATTATCATATTAATTCATTCGTTCTTTTCAATCCTACGAGTGGTTCATGAAGACCTTCTCAAGTTTGCGACATGTCACTTCTCAATCCTTTTCAAGAAGAATAAGTAGTATGTAAAATCCATTGCTTGTCATCAATTTAATTTGATGAAGGATAAGCATACAATATATCTTATTCTTATTTCATCCAAGTGAGTAATCCCTTTTCTTCGGAGTTTGTTCTTGATGAATAAATTCTAGTTCCAAGTGTTCTCATCTTTTCTTTTCCGGAGTTTAAATTTCCTCGGCCATTTCGTCGGAACCTCCATCTAAATCACCGCAAGGCTTGAATCTTTATTCTTTCATCTTTCATCCTTCATTCTATCTCATAATCTTTTTGTTACCGGAGTTCTTTATGGTGGTTCTTCATGATTTAATTCTTTTTTTTCAAGAGTTCATCAAGATTCTTGTTGGCAGAGTTCAAGAATCTTTCCTATCGCGTCTCCAAGTGCAATTAATTCTCCGTATTCTTTTGAAGTGGAGTTTTGCATTTCTTCGTTCTTCTCAGCTATCCAACCATTTCCGTTTGTGGCCGGTTATCACCTTATGATCTTGAGATGTTACCTATAAGACCACAACAAGCTTATTCTTTTCGTTGTTGATTTTCTCAACAACTCCATTTAAATCTTCCTTCTAAACATGCTTTCAATTTCATTCGTGGCACAAGTTGTCATTGTCTTCTCCGTTCTTTTCAATCAACTCTTTCAATTCTTTCCAGAGGTTTTTGTCATGTCTTCATCAAGTATCATTTCCATCCTCTCAAGCTAGTGTTCTATTCCTCCATGTTTCAGCCGGAGTGCTGCCTAAATCCATTCAGTCTTATTCGTTTCTTATCTCGTTCTAACCGGAGTGGTTTCTTAGTCTATCTGATTCTGTGAGCTTTCGATTCTCGTCATTCTCATCCTTCCTCTCTTCTTCTCGAATGCTCTCGATTCTTTGCTTCTTCTCTTGCGTTCTTGGATCACCTCATCCCTTTTCCCTTCCGTCTCGGTCCTAAGATCTCGGCACGAGATCTCTTGTTAGTGGAGGAGTGTTGTAACGCCCCGGATTCGATGCGCCAGGTGACTTCCAATTATTCGCCGTCATAGCCATGTCATTTGCTTGCGTGTTGCATTTTATCGACATCATGTGCATTTCATTTTGCATACGTGTTCGTCTCATGCATCCGAGCATTTTCCCCGTTGTCCGTTTTGCAATCCGGCACTCCTATGTCACCCGGCGTCCCCTTCTTGTCTCTTTTCGTGAGCGGGTGTTAAACATTCTTGGAAGGTACCGTGATTTGCCAAGCGGCCTTGGTACACCACCAGTAGACCGCCTGTCAAGTTTCGTGCCATTTGGAGTCCGTTTGATACTCCAACGGTTAATCAGGGAACCGTAAAGCCCTCTTTTGTGTGCAGCCCAACACCACTCCAAAGTGGCCCAATAACCCATCCAAACCCCCTCCACACTCTCGGTCATTCGATCACGATTGCGTGGCCAAAAACCGCTCCTCATTTGGAGTCTCCTAGCTCCCTATGCCTATATAAACACATTCTCCCCCGAAATTCGCCGATGATTTCCACCCTAACCCTAGTCTCCTCCTTCCTTCCGCCGCCGGACGCGTCCACCCCGCTGCCGGACACGTCCGCACCGTCGACCCGGCCAATCCTGCCTCGCCACATCACCCTGCCGGCCCCCTCTCTCTCCTTCCCGCGGCCGCGGCCCGCCGAGCCCATCGCGGGCCCGCGTGAGCCTGACCGCACCCGCCGCCGCGCCCCGCGGGCCCGAGCGCCCCGCCGCCACCGCTCGGGTCCCCGCGCCTCCACCGCCCGGCCGCCCGCCGCCGGCGTCCCATCGCCGACCTCGCCGGGCTCCTCCTCCAGCGCCGTTCCCCGCCGCCGCCGACCGCAGGCGACCCCGCCCGAGGTCGCCGCACCCGCTTCGCCGGTGCGCCTCGCCGACCCGCCACCGCGCCCGAAGGCCCCGGCCTCCTCCGCCGGCGCCGTGCTCCGCCTCCAGCCGAGCGCCGCCGCCGCCTCTTCGCCGGAGGTCTCGCCGCCGGCCGCCTCCAGCTCGCCCCGCCGCCCGGACCTCGCCGACCCTGCGCCCCTCCGCCGTCTCCCAAGCCTCCGGCCGCCTCGCCGTCGCCGGACCCGGCCCGCTCTAGATCCGGTCCGGGTGGACCAGATCCACCCCGGATTTCCAACTCCATGTGTGCATTTTTGCCATGCCATATCTCCGTGTATGTAGCTCCGTTTTGCGTGTATGATATGTCAAAATGTTCATCATGAGATGCTCTTCATTTTGTTACATTGTTCCATGTTTGTTTCAGTTCATCTTGATGCCCGAATCATCGTTGCAATAGTGTTATATGTTGTTAATCTGCTGAAACTGTTATAACTTGCTGTTTTGTCTTTTTCATTGCGTTTTATGTGTGCATCCTACGAGCATGAGCTCTACATGTGTATTGTACTACATCATGCCATCTTCACAGTGCTGCCATCCATGTATTTTTGTGAGTCTTGTAGTGAGTGCATCAAGCTCGTGAAGTAGGGTACTTGTTGCTATTTTGCTAGACAGATTCTGTTATATCATGATGCTATGTAAACCTGCTGCTACAAGTCATTCTATGCATAATCTGGAGATGTTCACTAAGGATGTTTTGTTATACATATGATGCTATATGCATTCATGCCCCTGGTTGCATTTATAGCCTGCTGTAACTTGTTGTTATCTTGCTCCAAACTTGCTAAATAATGTTGCTATCAGCCTATTAACATTAAGTTCAATGTTGCCACGATTGTTGTTAGTGATCCAAGCATGCTATGAACTTTCTCTTGCCACGCTTATCTTTATAAACATGTATTCTTATTGTTGGTTGCCTTGCCATGCCATGTATTGCTCTGTGGTGAGTGGTTCAAGCTCACCAACATGCCTACTTATCGTTGTTCCTGCCATGTACGAATTTGTCATATAACTTGCCATGTTTACATGGGTGCCATCATATCTTCTCTTCCTTTTTGGCTCATGTTCAGTAAGGGACATTTTTTCTATGCGTTTAGTAGATTCATGCCATGCCTTTGTTTGCCATGTTAAGTTCCTGTAACATGTTGTTTGATAGCTCTAAACATTGCAACCTGATGTTATTTCTGCTAAGCCTGAAACTGTTATTATTTGCAATCTTGCCATGTCCTTTCGAGCATGTTCTAGTGATTTCTGGAGTTAGATCAGTGTTCATGTTTTGTCGTGATTTACCTGTACTTTATGCCCAAGCCTTTTGTTTTCACGTTGAGATGTTGTAGCATAGTGTTTTGGTGCTTGCAATATGCCTAGTTGCTGTTTTGGACAGCTTGTCCTTTAAACTTGTATAGTATATGTGTTGAACCGTTACTCCGTTTTGAGTGTGCCCTATATGAAACTTGCTTAGATTTGCATGTAGTTTCATATTATCATGTTGCTTCTTTGTTTTGAGGTGTTTCCTTGATGTTTGTATACATTTAGCATCAATGCCATGTTATATTGTTTTGCTCATATCTTCTAGGCCGTAGCTCCGAACTAAATGAACTTTATATGTAACTTGACTAGAATTTCGTGTAGTTCATAGTGGTGCATCTTAACTTGATGTTTAACAACTTGAACATAAGGTTTATTCAGTTCTGGACCAATTTCTAAACATGCATATGAGGACCTACCGGAGTTGTTATATGTTGTTTTCGGCCTCATTTAAACTTGCATTGATGTGTTGCTCTTGTTTGCATCATCTCTTGCCATGAGTAGCTTCATGTAGCTTTGTCATGCGTCATGCTTGGTTGTGCATCATGTCATGTATATGTGTGGTGTGTTTACCTTGTTTGTGTGCTTCTTCTCGGTAGTTCCCGTTCCGGTGCGATCGTGAGGATTCGTTCGTGTACGCTTGGTTCGTCTTCGTGGTTTCATCTTCTTCATGGACTCGTTCTTCTTCCTAGCGGGATCTCAGGCAAGATGACCGCTACCCTGAATCTCACTACTATCATTGCTATGCTAGTTGCTTCGTTCTATCGCTTTGCTGCGCTACCTATCTCTTGTTGATCCAGCCTCCCAAATTGCCATGAACCTCAAACCTTTGTCACCCGTCCTAGCAAACCGTTGTTTTGGCTATGTTACCGCTTTGCTCAGCCCCTCTTATAGCATTGTTAGTTGCAGGTGAAGTTGAAGATTGCTCCATGGTGGACAGGATTATGTTGGGATATCACAATATTTCTTATATTATTAATGCATATATATACTTGGTAAAGGGTGTAAGGCTCGGCCTTATGCCTGGTGTTTTGTTCCACTCTTGCCGCCCTAGTTTCCGTCATATCGGTATTATGTTCCCGGATTTTGCGTCCCTAACGCAGTTGGGTGATTTATCGGACCCCCTTGACAGTTCGCCTTGAATAAAAGTCCTCCAACAAGGCCCAAAATTGGTCTTACCATTTGCCTACCACCTATACCTTTCCCTTGGGAGTAATTAACCCAAGGGTCATCTTTTATTTAGCCCCCCCGGGCCAGTGCTTCTCTAAGTGCTGGTCCAAACTAGAGCCCTTTGCAGCGCCCCCTCAGGGAAACTTGAGGTCTGGTTTTAGTTGTACGGATTGCTCATCTGGTGTTGCCCTGAGAACGAGATATGTGCAGCTCCTATCGGGATGTCGGCGCATCGGGCGGTCTTGCTGGTCTTGTTTTACCATTGTCGAAATGTCTTGTAACCGGGTTTCCGAGACTGATCGGGTCTTCCTGGGAGAAGGAATATCCTTCGTTGATCGTGAGAGCTTATCATGGGCTAAGTTGGGACACCCCTGCAGGGTATAAACTTTCAAGAGCCGTGCCCGCGGTTATGTGGCAGATGGGAATTTGTTAATGTCCGGTTGTAGATCACTTGACACCAGATCCGAATTAAAATGCATCAACCATGTGTGTAGCCGTGATGGTCTATTTTCGGCGGAGTTCAGGAAGTGAACATGGTTTTTGGGTTATGTTTGACGTAAGTAGGAGTTCAGGATGACCTCTTGATCATTGCTAGCTTCACGACCGTTCCGTTGCTCCTCTTCTCGCTCTTATTTGCGTATGTCAACCACCATATTATGCTTAGTCGCTGCTGCAACCTCGCCACTTTACCCTTCCTTTCCCATTAAGCTTTGCTAGTCTTGATACCCATGGTAATGGGATTGCTGAGTCCTCGTGGCTCACAGATTACTACAACAACAGTTGCAGGTACAGGTTATGCGATGATCAGGACGCGAGAGCGATGATTGCTTGTGTTGAGTTCTTCTTCTGCTTCTTCTTCGGTCAGGGGATAAGTTCCAGGTCGGCAGCCTGGGCTAGCAGGGTGGATGTCGTTGGAGTTTCAGTTTGTGTTTCCATCCGTAGCCGGATGGTGCTCTTATGTAAGATGATATTGTATTCGTGTGGCATGGTATGCCTTTTGTATGTATCTCCAGCTATTTTGTAATGTTGATGTAATGATATCCACCTTGCAAAAGTGTATCAATATGCGGTTCTATCCTTGGTGGGACCTTCAAGTCTCTTTAGGATAGTATCGCATATTGGGCGTGACACGGACTATATAGCTGTAACACTTTCGCTTAGCCATGGGAGTTTGACAGTGGGGCTACTATGTAGCCCCTGGTACCTTCGCGTGCATCCGAATATGGGCGTGTGTGTACATGACCGGGAAATGGTCCTTCGTTAATGCGGAGGAATCCTAAAGATTCCGGTAAATCTTCGAGTCGTTGAACAGACTCTCACTATATCATGACCGTCAGTTTTCGGGTTTCTCTACTGAGGTGCTCGTCCGGAATAACCAGGGCACAATCGCAGTAGTTCTCCTTTGGCCGCCTTAGCCGACAAGAATGGAACGTAAGGTGGCAAACCCAGGAGCCAGGCAAACCCAACATTTGACCAAAGACATGATTCGGAGCTGATGCATATAAGGCCAAACTCGTGACGCCGAACACTCCCGAAGGTATTCAGACTTTGTAACATAAAATGGACTGAAGAATGCCCTTTCTTTATGAACCCTATAGTTCCAGGTACGTGCATTAATCTGTCGTGGTGAAATGCCAATAACGGCAGTAACCTTTGTGGGTATAGTACCCATGGGATGTGAAAACAACAAGATACAATAAAAAGGTTTACACAAGGGCTTAATCTAAAGAGAAACCTGTGAACGGGGCCCTACTGCACGTCTGCGCCTTTGTCTCCGTTGTGCCATTTCCTGGAAGGGTATCGCGCGAATTGTGCCTATAAAAAGGAAAACTCGTGTAGAAGAGTGTAACATAAGCGTGCGGTGGATAGTAAAAGTGTAAGACATTGGCCTGCTAATAAGGTCAAGCCGAGAGTGGGGCTGTATTAAATATCTAAAGCCCCTGGTGTCCTCTATGGGATTACATATATGGCGCCCCAGCTTAGGTTTATCTGGACTGCCGGACTCGTCTAACTGAGTCCGTGGTCTTAACGACCAGCCATGCTTTCTGGTATTGGAGGCCGCTTAGAATCCGGCCGATGGGGTCGTCGCGTATTCCTCCACGTGTGAAGAGCGCTCTGTGTTTCCGTTAACGGCGATGACGCCTCGTGGACCGGGCATCTTGAATGTGAGGTAGGCATAATGCGGTACTGTGTTGAAGCGGGCGAAGTCCGTTCTCCCAAGCAATGTGTGATAGCCGCTCTGAAGGGTGCAACGGTGAAGAGTAGTTCTTCGCTTCTAGAGTTGCCTGGGGAGCCGAATGTTACCTCCAGTACGACGGAGCCCCTGCCGTAGGCTTCAACGCCTGGTATCACCCCTTCAAAGGTGGTGTTGCTTTGGTTGATTCTGGATGAGTCTATCCCCATCCTGCGGAAAGTGTCCTAGTATATTAAATTGAGACTACTACCGCCGTCCATGAGGACGCGAGTAAGATGGTATCCGTCAATTATTGGGTCGAGCACCAAGGCATCTGATCCTCCGTGTTGAACACTAGTCAGGCAGTCTGTGTGATCAAAGGTGATCGGACAAGTCGACCAGTGGTTAGGTGTGGGTACGATGGGCTCTATAGCGTATGCGTCTCTGAGTGCGCATCCGTGCCTTCTCGTGGATGTGTGAGTCGCGTGGATCATGTTTACTATTTTTACCTCTGGTGGGAATTTTTTCTGTCCCCCAGTGTTCGGCTGGCGAGGTTCATCCTCGTCTTCACTTGGTGTTTCCTTTCCCTTGTGTTCGGCATTTAATTTGCCGACCTACTTGAAGACCCAGCATTCTCTGTGAGTGAGGTTCGCAGGTTTGTCGGGGGTGCCATGAATTTGGCATAGTATATCCAGGACTCTGTTCAGACCGGACGGTCCCTCTTTACTGCCTTTAAATGGCTTCTTTTGCTGACCTGGTCAAGAGCCCCTGAATCCGGCGTTGACCGTTTTGTTGTCCGGGCTCTCTTCCTTGTTTTGACGTTTGTTTTTATTACGCCGTGGCTTCCCGTTGCCATCCCTTATTTCGGATGTTCTTGGGTCGCTGGTGCCTTTACGGGCCAACCAGCTATTTTCACCCGCGCAAAAGAGGGTCATAATGCTTGTTAAGGCTGCCACTGTCCTTGGCTTTTCTTGGCCGAGGTGTCTAGCGAGCCACTCATCTCGGATGCTGTGTTTGAAGGCCGCTAAGGCTTCGGCATCCGGACAATCGACAATTTGATTCTTCTTAGTGAGGAATCTGTTCCAAAGCTTGTGGGCGGACTCTCTGGGCTGTTGGATTATGTGACTTAAATCGTCCGTATCCAGAGGCCGGACATAAGTCCCTTGAAAATTGCCCTGAAAGCGTCCTCGAGTTCCTCCCAACTTCCAACTGAATTTTCGGGGAGGCTTTTCAACCAGTGTCGAGCTGGTCCCTTCAGCTTGAGGGGAAGGTATTTGATGGCGCGGAGGTCATCCCCACGAGCCATGTGTATATGCAGGATAAAATCCTCGATCCAGACCCTTGGGTCTGTCGTTCCGTCGTATGCCTCTATGTTCACAGGTTTAAAACCCTGTGGAAATTCATGGTCCAGTACTTCTTCGGTGAAGCACAGGGGGTGAGCAACCCCTTTGTATATGGACGTGTTGTGGCATGCTGTCGGCTGTTGTTGCGTCCGGTGTTTATTCCGAACTGGTATTTGATCGGTATGATCGTTTTGGTGACCATAGTCCCGCGCCGGTGTGTGTCCTTTAGATCCATAGATGGACCTAGCCACGCCAGCTTTCTTATCCAGGAGCTCGCGTAAATCGTGTTTGGCATCGGTAGCTGCTCTGTTGCGGTTATGAAGTGGTTTGTTCGGCCTCCTGGCCGTGTTGTCATTTGGTGGAATGGCCTCGTAGTCGAATTTTGGTAGCAGCTTGCGTTTTGGGTAGCTCTTTGTATGGTGATCGTCGGTGTACTTTTCTTCAGTGTCTAGCACTTTATTCCATCTGCGATTGAGCGTTTCATGTGCGGCCTTTAGCTGTTGCTTCTACTTCTTTAGACTTCTCGCAGTGGCCATAAGCCTTTTGTGGAGGTTATCTCGTTCCAAGCGTGTTTCCGGGATGATGAATGCATTGTCATCCGGACTATGTTCTTGTCCCGAGGCGGTTTGATTAATTCGTCCCTCGGAATTATTGCGATCGGGCTTGTGCTCCGAGCTGTGTTCGGCGTGACCTGGCTCATCCTGCTCCATTGCTCGGCCCATATGGTTGTTGTTGCCTTCAGAGTTGACTGGGGTGTCGATCTTTCTGGCGCTCTTGTTGCTATTTTTACTGTTGCTGGACTTGGAGCGGCGTCTGCGCCGTCGTTTTGGCTTTTGCCCGGGGGTTTTATCTTCCGGATTGTCGTCGTCCTCCTCCTTGGGCGTGTCCGCCATGTATATATCGTATGACGAGGTGGTAGTCCAGCGCCCCCGTGATTCTGAATCTTCTCCTGCATCGTCGTCCATACCGTCGATGTCTTAGGAGTCGAAGTCAAGCGTGTCTGATACATCTTCGACAGTGGCAATGAAGTGGGTGGTGGGTGGGCAACGAATTCCTTCGTCGCCTGCTTCACACTCAAGCCAGACATAGTTCGTCCAAGAGTCTCCTGACAAAGAGAGAGATTTTAATGAGTTCAACACGTCGTCAAAGGGCGAGTGCTGGAAGATATCCACAGCGGTGAACTCCATTACGGGAGCCCATCTAGGTTCGGCGGGCTCAGGAGCGCACGAACTAGAACCTATAGCTGGATACGAGTCCGGGGGTCCGGTGTCACAGGCTTCTTTGGGTGTGAGGCCTATGTTCGGCTCTACCGCCGATGAGTGTGCGGCCTGCGGGGCATTGTCCGACAGCAGGTCTAAGCCATGCTCATCGTGACTGTCTGGCGCTCCTGGCGCAGGCCCGAATCCGTTGAAGATCAAGTCTCCGCGGATATCGGCCGTGTAGTTCAGGTTTCCGAACCTGACCTGGTGGCCAGGGGCGTAGCTATCGATCTGCTCCAGTTGACCAAGTGAATTGGCCTGCAGTGCGAAGCCGCCGAACACGAAGATCTGTCCGGGGAGAACAGTCTCACCCTGGACCGTGTTGTTGACGATTGAAGGAGCCATCAAGCCTTGCAGCGATGACACAGAGGAACTCTCAATGAAAGCACCAATGTCGCTGTCAAAACCGGTAGATCTCGGGTAGGGGGTCCCGATCTGTGCGTCTTAGGCTAATGGTAACAGGAGGCAAGGAACACAATGTTTACCTAGGTTCGGGCCCTCTCGTTGGAGGTAAAACCCTACTTCCTGCTTGATTGATATTGATGATATGAGTAGTACAAGAGTTGATCTACCACGAGATCGTAGAGGCTAAACCCTAGAAGCTAGCCTATGATAATTATGATTGTGATCGTCCCTCTAAGGACCAACCTCTCCGCTTTATATAGACACCGGAGAGGGCTAGGGTTTACATGAGTGGGTTACAAAGAAGGAAATATAATATCCAGATCGCCAAGCTTTCCTTCCACGCAAAGGAGAGTCCCATGCGGACACGGGACAGAGTCTTGAGTCTTGTATCTTCACGCTCCAGCAGTCCAGACAAAGTATGCAGCCCGGCTGTCCGGATACCCCCTAGTCCAGGACTCCCTCACCCGTTACAAATTACCTTATCACAAAGCTATCTGTTACCGATAATTTCAGTGCTTGCAGAGAATACCTTACTGAAAATCGCTTGTCATTTCCTTCTGCTCCTCGTTGTGTTCGACACTCTTACTTATCGAAAGGACTACGATAGATCCCCTACACTTGTGGGTCAACAAGACTCTTTTCTGACACTGTTGCCGGGGAGTGAAGCGCCTTTGATAAGTGGAACTTGGTAAGGAAAATTTTATATAGTGTGCTGAAATTTACTATAACTTGTTACTATGGAACATAATCCTTTGAGGGGCTTGTTTGGGGTATCTTCAGCCCGACCAGTAGAGCAAAGAGTTGCTCCTCAACCTACTGAACCTACTAAAAATGTTTACTTTGAAATTCCTTCGGGTATGGTAGAGAAACTGCTAGCTAATCCCTTTACAGGAGATAGAACATTGCATCCCGATTTACACCTAATCTATGTGGATGAAGTTTGTGGATTATGTAAGCTTGCAGGCATGCCTGATGATGTTGTCAAGAAGAAGGTCTTTCCTTTATCTTTGAAGGGAGATGCATTGACATGGTATAGGCTATGCGATGATATGGGATCATGGGACTACAAATGATTGAAATTGGAATTTCACCAGAAGTTTTATCCTATGCATCTTGTTCATCGTGATCGTATTTATATATAAAATTTTTGGCCTCACGAAGGAGAAAGCATCGCTCAAGCTTGGGGAAGGCTTCAATCAATGTTATATTCATTCCCCAATCATGAGCTCTCAAGAGAAATGATTATTCAAAAAAAATTATGCTCGGATTTCTCTCAATAATAGCTCCATGCTCGATACTTCTTGTGCTGGGTATTTTATGATGAAGACTATTGAATTCAAATGGGATTTATTGGCAAGAATTAAACGCAACTCTGTAGATTGGGATATCGACGAAGGTAAGGAGTCAGGTATAACACCTAAGTTTGATTGTGTTAAATCTTTTATGGATACCGATGCTTTTCGTGGATTTACCACTAAATATGGACTTGACTCTGAGATAGTAGCTTCTTTCTGTGAATCATTTGCTACTCATGTTGACCTCCCTAAGGAGAAGTGGTTTAAATATAATCCTCCCACTGAAGTAAAAGTAGTTGCACCTATTAAAGTTGAAGAAAAGATTATCACTTATAATGATCCTATTGTTCCTACTACTTATGTTGAGAAACCACCTTTCCCTGTTAGGATAAAGGATCATGCTAAAGCTTCAACTTTGGTTCGTAAGAGTAATACTAGAACATATACACCACCTAAGCAAATTAAAGTTGAACCTAGTATTGCTATGGTTAAAGATCTCTTGGCTGATAATATTGATGGGCATGTTATTTACTTGTGTGATGAAGCTGCTAGAATTGCTAGACCGGATAGTAAACATAAACATAGACCTATTGTAGGCATGCCTGTTATTTCTGTTAAAATAGGAAATCATTGTTATCATGGCTTATGTGATATGGGTTCTAGTGCTAGTGCAATAACTCATTCCTTATATAAAGAAATTATGCATGATATTGCACCTGCTGAGATAGAAGAGATTGATGTTACAATTAAACTTGCCAATAGAGATACTATTTCACCAATTGGGATTGTTAGAGATGTTGGAATCTTGTGTGGGAAAGTTAAATATCCTGCTGATTTTCTTATTCTTGGTTCCCCACAAGATGACTTTTGTCCCATTATATTTGGTAGACCCTTCTTGAACACTTTAAATGCTAAGATAGATTGTGAAAAGGATGTTGTTACTATTGGTTTAGGGGTTATGTCTCATAAGTTTAATTTTGCTAAATTTCATAGACAACCCCATGATAAAGAATTGCCTAGTAAGGATGAAATTATTGGTCTTGCTTCTATTGCCGTTTCTCCTAATGATCCTTTAGAACAATATTTGCTAGACCATGAAAATGATATGTTTATGAATGAAAGAAGGGGGATAGATGAAGTATTCTTTAAACAAGGACCTATTTTGAAACACAACTTGCCTATTGAGATCCTAGGGGATCCTCCACCACCCAAGGGTGATCCCGTGTTTGAGCTTAAACAATTACCTGATACTCTTAAATATGCTTATCTTGATGAAAAGAAGATATATCCTGTTATTATTAGTGCTAACCTTTCAGAGCAGGAAGAGGAGAAATTATTGAAAACTCTGAAGAAGCACGGTGCTGCTATTGGATATACTCTTGATGATATTAAGGGCATTAGTCCCACTCTATATCAACACAAAATAAATTTGGAGAAAGATGCCAAACCAGTTATTGATCACTAATGACGGTTAAATCCTAAGATGAAAGAAGTGGTAAGAAAGGAAATACTAAAGCTCCTTGAGGCAGGTATAATTTATCCCATTGCTGATAGTCAGTGGGTAAGTCATGTCCATTGTGTCCCTAAGAAGGGAGGTATTACTGTTGTTCCTAATAATAAAGATGAATTGATCCCGCAAAGAATTATTACAGGTTATAGGATGGTAATTGATTTCCGTAAGTTAAATAAAGCTACTAAAAAGGATCATTACCCTCTACCTTTTATTGATCAAATGCTAGAAAGATTATCTAAACATACACATTTTTGCTTTCTAGATGGTTACTCTGGTTTCTCTCAAATACCTGTGTCAACAGAGGATCAAGAAAAAGACCACTTTTTGTAAGTGCATCTAGTGCCCCTTAGTGATTTTGGTGTATTGAAGACTTATAGGTTAAGGGACTAATGTGTTTATGAGTGTACACAGGTCTATAAGTCTATGAGGAGTTTGATATTTACAGAGAAAGTCGACCCCTAAAAATGAATATCTTCGACTGAAGATTTTGGTATTCCTGAAGACTTTCATGAAGACTTTGAAAGTGAAGAAATTGGTGTGTCCGTGAAGACTTGATATTCATGCGAGGAATATGAAGCTTGAATACTTTTGTTTTCATAGTTTTGTTTTTCTCCTTCTTGAGTCATAGGAAACACCGTACTATTAAAGGGGGTCAAGGAAATACTACGGAAAAATTTCCATGTGATGCTCAACTCAAAATCCTACACCTACCAATCCCTTCGAGTGAAGCCATTGGAAATCTCATATAGTTCAGTCAATTTCTTCAGTGACAAAGACGAAGTTCTTCTGGTCGCTGAGGAATTTGTTCTGACTGAGGAGTTAGGAATTCGCTAGTGGGGATTGCCTACACAGTGAGGAACATGATAGCCCTGAGAAATTTGAGATTTAAATTTTCGACCGTTGTTGTGCTACGCGCCAGCTGTCCCAAAATATCTTATCCACATAACGGTCATATCATTGAAGGGCATTTATGTCTTATCATGTCGGGCTGCTCCCTAGGCTATAAATAGTCGCCCCCTACAACCACTAGCTGGTTGGCTGCTCCGAGAGAAACTGACACTTGTCATTTGAGAGCAACCCATCCTCCAAGGACTTTGAGCGAAAATCATCGAGTGAGGAAAAACCCAAACCCAAACACCCACAAACCCAAAGTGATTGAGCATCACTGAAGAGATTGATCCTGCGTGGATCCAATGCTTGTTACCTTTGAAGACTGTGCTTCTTCCAGACGGTTAGGCGTAATGGTCTAGAGCATCCAAGAGGAATTGTGGATTGCCGAGTGACCGAAGTCTGTGAAGGTTTGGAAGTCGCCTAAAGACTTACCACGAGTGATTGGACGAGGTCTGTGTGACCTTAGTTCAAGGAGAATACGGTGAGGACTTGGTGTCCTGAGCTGCGTGCTCAGCGACTGGGTGTCCGGGACTGTGTGTCCTCGAGTTTAAATACTCAGCCACTCCAACCAGACGTACAACTGAGACAGCAGTTGGAACTGGTCTACCAAATCATTGTCTTCACCAACCTTACTGGTTCTATTTCCTCAACTCTTTCATTTCCTCATTACTGTGTTGAGTGATTGTTCATATCTGTGTTTGAAGACTTTGCCTGAAGACTTTCTCAATTTCCTCAGTTCAATTTCTTCAGGCTGTTTGTCTTCATCTTGTGTTATCCTGTATTTACGCTTTCTGTACTCTGTGTTTGTCTTCATTTCATCATGACTACTATGTGTGTATTCTGTCATGCTTACTTCTGAGTACTTATTCCGCTGCAAGTACTTCTTCGCTAAGGAATTTCCTCACCGGCAAATTCCTCAGTGAAGAATTCATAAAAATCGCCTATTCACCCCCCTCTAGTCGATATAACGCACTTTCACTTTTACTTGCCCTTTCGGTACTTTTTCTTATAGACGTATGCCTTTTGGTTTATGTAATGCACCTGCTACCTTTCAAAGATGCGTGATGGCTATATTTTCTGACTTTTGTGAAAAGATTTGTGAGGTTTTCATGGATGATTTCTCCGTTTATGGTTCTTTTGATGATTGCTTGAGCAACCTTGATCGAGTTTTGCAGAGATGTGAAGATACTAGTCTCGTCTTGAATTGGGAGAAGTGCCACTTTATGGTTAATGAAGGTATTGTCTTGGCGCATAAGATTTCTGAAAGAGGTATTGAAGTTGATAAAGCTAAGGTTGATGCTATTGAAAAGATGTCGTGTCCCAAGGACATCAAAGGTATAATAAGTTTCCTTGGTCATGCCGGTTTTTATAGGAGGTTCATTAAGGACTTCTCTAAAATTTCTAGGCCTCTCACTAATCTATTGCAAAAAGATATTTCTTTTGTCTTCGATGATGATTGTGTAGAAGCATTTGAAATACTTAAGAAAGCTTCGATTTCTGCACCTATTGTTCAGCCACCTGATTTGAATTTACCCTTTGAAATTATGTGTAATGCTAGTGATTATGCTGTAGGTGCTGTATTGGGACAAAGAGTTGATAAGAAACTAAATGTTATTCAATATGCTAGTAAAACTCTAGACAATGCCCAGAGAAATTATGCTACTACTGAAAAAAATCTTAGCAGTTGTATTTGCTTGTGATAAGTTCAGACCTTATATTGTTGATTCTAAAGTAAATATTCACACTGATCATGCTACTATTAAATATCTTATGGAAAAGAAAGATGCTAAACCTAGACTTATTAGATGGGTTCTCCTACTACAAGAATTTTATTTGCATATTATTGATAGAAAGGGAGCTGAGAACCCCGTTGCAGACAACTTGTCCAGGTTAGAGAATGTTCTTGATGACCCACTACCTATTGATGATAGCTTTCCTGATGAACAATTCGCTGTCATAAATGCTTCTCGTATTGCTCCATGGTATGCTGATTATGCTAATTACATTGTTGCTAAATTTATACCACCTAGTTTCACATACCAGCAAAAGAAAAGGTTCTTCTATGATTTAAGACATTACTTCTGGGATGACCCACACCTTTATAAAGAAGGAGTAGATGGTGTTATCAGAAGTTGTGCACCTGAGCATGAACAAGAATAGATCCTATGCAAGTGTCACTCTGGGGCATATGGAGGACACCACGCTCGAGATAGAACTGCACATAAGCTATTGCAATCCGGTTTTTATTGGCCTACTCTCTTCAAAGATGCCCGTAAGTTTGTCTTGTCTTGTGATGAATGTCAAAGAATTGGTAATATTTGTAGACGTCAAGAAATGCCTATGAATTATTCTCTTGTTATTGAACCATTTGATGTTTGGGGCTTTGATTATATGGGACCATTTCCTTCCTCTAATGGATATACACATATTTTAGTTGTTGTTGATTACGTTACTAAGTTGGTAGAAGCTATTCCAACTAGTAGTGCTGATCATAACACCTCTATTAAGATGCTTAAATAAGTTATTTTCCGAGGTTTGGAGTCCCTAGATATTTAATGACTGATGGTGGTTCACATTTTATTCATGGTGCTTTTCGTAAAATGCTTGCTAAGTATGATGTTAATCATAGAATTGCATCTCCATATCACCCATAGTCTAGTGGTCAAGTAGAATTGAGTAATAGAGAGCTTAAATTAATTTTGCAAAAGACTGTTAATAGAACTAGAAAGAATTGGTCCAAGAAACTTGATGATGCATTATGGGCTTATAGAACTGCATATAAGAAACCTATGGGTATGTCTCCATATAAAATGGTTTATGGAAAAGCATGTCACTTACCTCTCGAACTAGAACATAAGGCATATTGGGCCATTAAAGAGATCAATTATGATTTCAAACTTGCTGGTGAGAAGAGGTTATTTGACATTAGCTCACTTGATGAATGGAGAACCCAAGCTTATGAGAATGCCAAGCTGTTTAAAGAAAAAGTTAAAAGATGGCATGACAAAAGGATACAAAAGCGTGAGTTTAATGTAGGTGATTATGTGTTGCTTTTCAACTCTCGTTTAAGATTTTTTGCAGGAAAACCTCTCTCTAAATGGGAAGGCCCTTACGTTATCAAGGAGGTCTATCGATCCGGTGCCATAAAAATAAATAACTTCAAAGGCACAAATCCAAAGGTGGTGAACGATCAAAGAATCAAACATTATATCTCAGGTAATCCTATAAATGTTGAAACCAATGTTAGTGAAATCGTAACCCCGGAGGAATACATAAGAGACACCTTCCAGAATGTTTTAGACTCCGAAAAGGAATAGGTATGTGGAACCATAAGTAAACAGACTCCAAAACAGTTCTAATAGCAATTTTTCTCTGTTATGGAATATTTAAGAAAATAGGAAAATAAGAAGTAGTCCGGGAAGGACACGAGGCATCCACAAGGGTGGAGGGCGCGCCCTACCCCCCTGGGCGCGCCCCCTGCCTCGTGGGCACCTCGTGTGCTCTTTGGACTTCATTTTCTTGCATGTTACTTCTTTTGGTCGGTAAAAATTCATTATATAATCTCCTGAAGGTTTTGACCACCGTATCACGCAAATATCCTCTATCTTTGTTTCGAGCTGTTTTCTGTCAGATTTGTTAAAGCCAGGCATCATGACGTCGCCCTCCTCAAACAATGAAGACAAGGATGCTTGGCTATTGAAGATAGAGCTGAAGAGAGAAGAACCCGTGGAGTTCAACAAGGATGGTGAGATCAAGAAGGTCATGGAGGAACAAGCTCCGGTGGAAGAAGAAGAAGACATCCAACCTCTTCCCAACCTCTTTACTCCAACTAAAATTGAAGCTTTCAAGATGATTGAGTTAGCTCAAATACAAAACAAGTATCTCACACGTGAAAATATTTTGTGGAAGGATCATATCGTCCCACTCAAGGGCATTATCCACAAATTGGAAGAGCTCCTACGCTCGATGTGTGACTATCCACCATCTTCATCACCTCCAAGGACATAATCACATGGGTATGGTCACTCCCCTTGGCAACTGCCAAGCTTGGGGGAGGTGCCCCGGTATCGTATCACCATCACACTCCTATCTTTACCGTTTTTCTTAGTTCGATCCTTTTGTTAATATCTTGATCTAGTAGAATAACGTTTTTGGTATGAATTAGTTTTGAGTTTTGCTTCATGATCCCTCTATGTAATCGAGTCCGTGAGCTATATATAATAAAGATTAGTGTTGAGTTAAGGGCATTGCTATCTTGCTATGATCTTGAGGGAATAAAAAGAAATTAAGAGATCAAATTGATCTTGTGGAGAGTAATGACTTCACATATAAAGAGTATGATTCATAAAAGTTGTTAAGGGTTGGCAAACATAGTTTTGGTCATCGTTGCAATTAATAGGAAGTAATAAAGAAAGAGAGGTTCCCACATATAAATATACTATCTTGGACATCTTTTATGATTGTGAGCACTCATTAAAATATGACATGCTAATGTTGATGTTGGAAAAGGAAGACAACGTAATGGGTTATGTTTTCTCACATCTAAATTAAAGTATATTGTCATGGATCATCCAACATGTTGAGCTTGCCTTTCCCCCTCATGCTAGCCAAATTCCTTGAACCAAGTAGAGATACTACTTGTGCTTCCAAATATCCTTAAACCCAGTTTTGCCATGAGAGTCCACAATATCTACCTATGGATTGAGTAAGATCCTTCAAGTAAGTTGTCATGTTGCATGCACTAAAAATTGCTTTCTAAATATGTATGACTTATTAGTGTGGAGAAAATAAGCTTTATACGATCTTGTGATATGGAAGTAATAAAAGCGACAGACTGCATAATAAAGGTTCATATCACAAGTGGCAATATAAAGTGACGTTCTTTTGCAATAAGATTTCATGCATCCAACCATAAAAGCACATGACAACCTCTGCTTCCCTCTGCGAAGGGCCTATCTTTTACTTTCTGTCTTATACAAGAGTCATGGTGATCTTCACCCTTCCTTTTTATATTTTATCCTTTGGCAAGCACCTCGTGTTGGAAAGATCCTGATATATATATATCCAATTGGATGTAAGTTAGCATGAACTATTATTGTTGACATTACCCTTGAGGTAAAAGGTTGGGAGGCAACACTATAAGCCCCTATCTTTCCCTTTGTCTGATTAAAACTCCATAACCATAAGTATTGCGTGAGTGTTAGCAATTGTGAAAGACTAAATGATAGTTGAGTATGTGGACTTGCTGAAAAGCTCTTATATTGACTCCTTTCCAATGTTATGATAAATTGCAATTGCTTCAATGACTGAGATTATAGTTTGTTGGTTCGATGAAGTTTATGATTCATACTTGACATTGTGAATAGCTTGTTTCTTTAGCATAAGAAATCATATGACAAAATATATAAGTTGCTGTTATAAGAATGATCATGATGCCTTCATGTCCGTATTTTATTTTACCGACACCTCTATCTCTAAACATGTGGACATATTTTCCGATATCTGCTTCCGCTTGAGGACAAGCGAAGTCTAAGCTTGGGCGAGTTGATACGTCCATTTTGCATCATGCTTTTGTATCAATATTTATTGCATTATGGGCTGTTATTACACGTTATGTCACATTACTTATGCCTATTCTCTCTTATTTTACAAGGTTTACATGAAGAGGGAGAATGCCGACAGCTGGGATTCTGGGCTGGAAAAGGAGCAAATATTGGAGACCTATTCTGCACAGCTCCAAAAGTCCCAAAACTCCACAAAAGATTTTTGGAATTAATAATTAATATTGAGCGGAAGAACTACTAGAGGGGGCCCACACCCTAGCCACGAGGGTGGGGGGCGCGTCCTACCCCCCTGGGCGCGCCCCCTGCCTCGTGGGCCACCTGGCAGCGCTCCGGTGCCCATCTTCTGCTATATGAAGTCTTTTACCCTGAAAAAAATCAGAAGCAAGCTTACGCGATGAAACTCCGCCGCCACGAGGCGGAACCTTGGCGGAACCAATCTAGGGCTCCGGCGGAGCTGTTCTGCTGGGGAAACTTCCCTCCGGGAGGGGGAAATCATCACCATCATCATCACCAACGATCCTCTCATCGGGAGCGGGTCAATCTTCATCAACATCTTCACCAGCACCATCTCCTCTCAAACCCTAGTTCATCTCTTGTATCCAATCTTTGTACCAAAACCTCAGATTGGTACCTGTGGGTTGCTAGTAGTGTTGATTACTCTTTGTAGTTGATGCTAGTTGGTTTATTTGGTGGAAGATCATATGTTCAGATCCTTAATGCATATTAATACCCCTCTGATTATGAACATGAATATGCTTTGTGAGTAGTTACGTTTCTTCCTGAGGACATGGGAGAAGTCCTGCTATTAGTAGTCATGTGAATTTGGTATTCGTTCGATATTTTGATTAGATGTATGTTGTCTCTCCTCTAGTGGTGTTATGTGAATGTCGACTACATGACACTTCACCATTATTTGGGCCTAGAGGAAGGCATTGGGGAGTAATAAGTAGATGTTGGGTTGCTAGAGTGACGGAAGCTTAAACCCTAGTTTATGCGTTGCTTCGTAAGGGGCTGATTTGGATCCACATGTTTCATGCTATGGTTAGGTTTACCTTAATACTTCTTTTGTAGTTGTGGATGCTTGCAATAGGGGTTAATCATAAGTGGGATGCTTGTCCAAGAAAGGGCAGTACCCAAGCACCGGTCCACCCACATATCAAATTATCAACGTAACAAACGTGAATCATATGAGCGTGATGAAAACTAGCTTGACGATAATTCCCATGTGTCCTCGAGAGCGCTTTTGTCTATATAAGAATTTTTCCAGGCCTGTCCTTTGCTATAAAAAGGATTGGGCCACCTTGCTGCACCTTATTTACTTTCATTGCTTGTTACCCGTCACAAATTACCTTATCACAAAACTATCTATTACCGATAATTTCAATGTTTGCAGAGAATACCTTACTGAAAACCGCTTGTCATTTCCTTCTGCTCCTTGTTGGGTTCGACACTCTTACTTATTGAAAGGACTATGATAGATCCCCTACACTTGCGGGTCATCACTTCTCTCTCAAACACACACACACACACACAGACACACACACACACACTAGTTGTATCTCTATGCCTCGCTCACACACACTCAATACGCTATTCTCTCTATAGCCCCTCGATATGTAGGCTTCTCGCGCGCGCACAGCTGTAGTGACGATGATGCTGAACCCAGTGTGTCTTGTTTTTACCGGCCTCATGTGATAGTTTTCACCCAATTTTCTGTTAATTAACAAGGCAACCTTTTCTTTGTTACTACTAGTGAATCTGAGATCATTCGGGGCAGACATAAAATATATCACTTCAACCCAATTATCGTAGTAACTATTTTAAAAGAAACTAGCTAGATGCCCTTGCATTGCACAGAACATCAAGACACATTTGTATGAGTAGTCTATCTTGTGAGAGAAAAGGATGAACGAGGGAAGGCCTTATTTGTAAATGTGGAGAGGGGTGTGGGTATATTTTTGCAAAATTGCCATAGTTTCCTTCCTAACCGTTAGATATAAATCCGACAACCAATATTGAAGGATGGCAGGCACACCATCAGCACCAACTCTATTTTCTACTCCCTCTATTCCAAAATATTTGTCTTTTTAGATATTTCAACAAGTGACAACATACGGAGCAACATGAGTGAATCTACACTCTAAAATATGTCTATATACACATCCGTATGTGGTAGTCCATTTGAAATCCGAAAATGACAAATATTTAGGAATGGAGGGAGTATAAGAGTAGACATAGAGATATATCTCCAGCATCGTCCACAACAAACATGTGCTACACTAGTTAGTGCCGGATGCTCGCAACGCGATGACCTGAGTTCGAATTCTGTCTTTAACTTTAGCTTTTTTATATTATATATTATTTAATATATACTTCTTTCACTACTGTACTGACAGTGGAACCCACAGAGTACTTAGAATACAAGATTAAGGATGGATTTCTTTCTTTTTAACTTTGTGTACGAAGCTTTAGCCACCCTGAAAGTCATGTACACTTTACATGCAATTAACCTTTTATAGAGGGACAATCATACACACAATTAACTCAAATGGATTGGATGTGACTCTATTATTTCCAGCATAAGAGCATTTCCAATGGCAGCTGTCGGTGGGAAACGACACCTATGGGATCACTAGAATCCCTTCTATGGTTGCGGGGCGCGGGGATTGTGAGGAGAGTAGGACTAGCAGACGACACAGAAGGATTTACCCAGGTTCGGGCCGCAAAGATGCGTAAAACCCTACGATCCTGCTTTGGTGGATGTATTGAGTTTTCTTGAGCCCTTGAACTAGCTCTGGGTGTTGTGCGGTTCGAAAGAGCCGAATCCCTTCTCTGTGTGCCATGGGCCTCCCTTTATAGGCGAAAGGGGCTGCCATAGTGGCACACGGGAGGTGGAAAGTGCTACAGTATTGCGAGTCTATCGCTAGTATTACAGGACAAGACGCATTTAATGCGAGGCTTAGGTGTCCCTTCGCTTTATTGGGGACGGGGGCGAGGGCCGTCCTGTCCGTCGCCGCTCCTCCTCGCTTCGACACGCGCCCTGGCCAGCGATGCATGTGGTGCCATGTAGGCAGGCAGGCAGCTGAGGTGGCGCGGTAGTGGAGCCTCCACGAAGGATTGCATGCTGCCACGCAGGTGCCTGCCCAGCTGGTCGGGTCGGCAGCTGCATACGAGCGGCGGTGGAGACTTGGCTGGCATGGGCCTGGCAGTGGCCCTGCCGGTGCGCTTGGCGAGGGCCTTGTCGGGTGGCGCGGCAAGGGTGTTGCCGGGTGGCCCGGCAAGGGTCTTGCCGTGGTGCGCCTTGCCGGGGGTCTTGTGGGTTTCTTCGGTGAGGATGGTCGCCTTCCTATCCTTATCTGATCTTGTCTATTCTTTGTCTTCACAAAGATCTGCATGCCACCATAGAGGTGCCTCCTGAGCCTTGTCCCAACACTTTTATCAAGCGTTGGTTGGCTCAAGGGTGGCTCACCTTGGCTAGCATGGGTGAGCTGCCCCGGCAAGGGTCTTGCCGGGCCTGCTGAGGTTGCCCCGGCAAGGGTCCTTGCCGGGGAGACCTGCTGCGCCTGTCTGATCTTTGTGGCCTTGGTCCTTGTCATTGCTTTGTTTGCCTCGTGGCCTCGGCTTATATCCGGCTTTCCTTTCCTGCCCTGTTATGCGTGGCTGTGGCGGGAGGCTCTGACTGCCCGTGCACAAGTAGAGGGGTCAAAAGCAGAGCCCCTACTTTTGTACACCGACAGCAGCCGGCAAATTTCCTCCCGCTTCCTTCCGCGGAGGACGACATCCAACACAAGCGGCATACATTTTCACAACTCAAACCAACCAGAGGAAATTTGTGCAAACACGGACTGATTTCATATAAGCATGAAGGATTTTTTATAAAAAAAGCCGGATCTTCATATAAACATGACATATTTCACTACATTTACATGAACTAAGCGATGCTAATCCGGCTCTCATGGTATAATTAATACCTAATCTAAATGGCCACCCGTGGATCCCTTTGTCTTCCTCATGTCCGGAACACATTTGCGGGGTCGGCGAAGGTCCTCAGAAGAGACGAAGCAGCAAAGAAACCACCTGTAAACGAAGTCGTCGCCTCCGCGGTGGCCCTCATGGGACCCAAGTGGTGGCGGCCTCCCATGTTCTACTTCTCCTGATGATGGCGGCGGACACAGAGAAGCTATCCACCGACTCGTCGCTCTCCACGCACCTGGCTTCTGTCTTTACCTGCATGGCACTGTCGCAGGCACAGGAGGCGCGCCCAGAGACACGGGAGGCACGGCCGTAGACACTCGTGGTGCGGTACGACGCAGCAGTGACGATGCCCGTGCCGCCGTGCTCGCCGCTGTGCCGGCGTGGAGCAACTCACCACTCCTCATAGAGATGAACTGGAGCGGCGATTTGCTGAACCACGTGCCGGCTTGGGGCGGCAACTGGCTCCATTGGGCCAAGCAAGGTTGGTGAAGCACCGAGCGGCCTCGCTCATATCTGGATGGCTCGGCAGGCCACCCAGACGGGTAGTATGCCGGAGAACGGCTCCTCAGAAGCCATCAGAAGAGTGGAGAAAATGGTGAGGGAGGAGATGAGGGAGCGGCGGAGGGGTGTGATTCTTGCCCGTTGTCTGTCTGCCTAGTTTAAATAGAGGGTGGACGGTAGGAGCTTGGCCGGTGTCTGGCCTCGTTTAAACTGAGGGCGGATGAGAGGAGCTCGTCCGGTGTTGCGTTTAATTTCAGCCCGCTCATGAACGGATGTGTGGCTAGAGTAGGTTTCTCGGTTTGCAAGTGGGTTTAACGAAGGCATTTTATGGAGGCGGGGAGGCGTGTTCAGCTGTGAGTGCAACGGGCAGCGCAGTACTATTCGACTTGACAGCTACTAGAAAACCAGGAGAGTTCCTAGTACAGATTTAATGCAGACGAGAGAGAGGGTAGCGGTTCCCAAAATGTTGTACGGCCAATGATGCATCCTCCTTGAATTAGTATCCTGAATGCATGAGGGGAGTAATGGGAGAGGACGGGGAAAAGAGGCAGCACGATGTGAATGCAACACAATTTGCACTCATATAAAGGCGCTCCTCCATTCCAATGCATCTACCACATCGTACGCACCTAAGCACCTACACTAAGTGCAAAAGTGCTCAGTCCAGACCCATGGTGGCTATGCACACGAGCGGCCAGCGGCTGTGCCAGAGGGTCCACGACGTCAGCCTCCGGCATGGCACCGAGGATCGTCTCCAAACGGTTTTGGTGACCGGCTGGTTCATGGCCATCGTTGACGCCAGCTACGACTCTCAGTTGGACCAGATGATCGTTGCCACCATCAACAAGTTCACCATCGTCAAGAAGCTCACGCACGACATCGCCGTACTCCTCCAGCCACGCGCCCAGGCTCCTCATTATGTACCACCCTAATCGGCCTCCATGGCGAGAACCTCTTTCAAGCACTGGTGGCCCTGTGACTGCCTGCCGATGCAACAAAGAATGTCCACTTGGAGGTCGCGCTCACCGCGAGGCTCCTCGCCCTGCAAGAATTCATCGACCTACACATCCACATGTACGAGGAAGTTGTGTACATAGGTATCTACAAGGCCGGTGAAGATGCTGGGACGTTGGCTTTCGTCAATCGGCTGGAAGCATTGGACGCCTTTGTTGAGAAGCACCTTGACCTCGCCACGAAAGCCACCACTCCTAAGGCGCTGGTCGGTGGCCCGGCGCACTAAGTCGAGGAGGAGGAGGTCGTACGTTGATGGATGCATCTTTCTTCTTGCCTCCTGTAACTACCACTTCGATTGCATCATCGTGGCCTTAATTCTTATTGCGCTATTGCATTCTCGTTCCGGTCAATACAGACATGTGTGATCCCTTTGCTCACATTTGGAGGCAATTATATGCATCACTGTAACTAGTACTCCATCCATCAATTTATAAGCTGTGCTTACCTTTTCCATCAACTTCATGCAACTCACGGGCATCTTGCTTGAAACACTACAACATGTCGGACCACATGTGACCAAACCGACAATATCCCAACCTAGCTACTACCCTGCTTATCTGGCAGGAAAAGCCCCGCCCTGGTGTTTCCAATCGTTATTTCTCTCTATCGATCGTGCCAAGGAGCAGAACCAAATGTTACAATTTATACATGTTTCTCTACTCCTATAAAAGACTCATTTGGTGATGGTGGTGTGTCTGCCATCCATCATTTCTGACCATTAGATCTGCATCTAACTGCTATGAGGTAAGTTTTGGCATTTTTGCAACAATAGCCCACATCTCTACTCCAATTTGCAGAAAACCCCTTATTATCTTGAAAGCAACCACATCCCTCCCTCACCTCATTAAAACGGCCTGAGAAATATATTTTGAGTGAAAAGTAATATATTTTGTGTGGTATATATGTATATCAAAACAATAGTGTTTTCTTTCAAGTTTGTGAACAAGTACTATTCTACTTTGGATTCGTCAGAACGCACGGGCACATTGTTAGTAAAAGAAAAAGGCCTGCCGCGTTCACGTCGCACCCCCACACGCCTGGGAATCGGGAGTACTCCACGGCCCGTTCGGCACGCCACATAGCTAGGAAAGGCGTGTTGCCTAGCATTTTCACTTTCATGTGGGATCGTAGTTTAGCAAACCGACTATCGGCAAACTGCAGCTTGCCCGCCGTGTTGGAAAACAGAAACGAGGAGGGGAAGATCTAGCTATAGCACGGAAGCCAAGAAATTTGGTGTCAGATGGGGCTCGTTGATAGAGTAGGAGCACTCCATACTACTACTACTACTAGTACTACTACTACTACTACTACAACTACTACTACGAAGTTTGTACGACAACTACTACCACTATACAACTAGGTACGTGCACGGCACAACATCGTAGGAACAAAAAACGGGAAGATCTTGTTTTGGGTGATTTATGTTTTTTTCAGTCAACGTAGCATGAATAATATGATGTGTGGGGCAATGATACGTCCATTTGCATCATGCTTTTATATTGATATTTATTGCATTATGGTCTGTTATTACACATTATATCACGATACTTATGCCTATTCTCTCTTATTTTATAAGGTTTACATGAAGAGGGAGAATGCCGGCAGCTGGAATTCTGGACTGGAAAAGGAGCAAATATTAGAGACCTATTCTGCACAACTCCAAAAGTCCTGAAACTTCACAGAGCATGTTTTTGGAATTAATAAAATATATTGGACAAAGAAAATACCAGAGGGGGGCCACCAGCCTGCCACAAGGGTGGACGGCGCACCCTACCACCCTGGGCGCTCCCCCCGACCTTGTGGGCCCCCTGCTAGGCCTCCGACGCCCATGTTCTGCTATATGGTGTGTTTTGACCTAGAAAAAATTAGAAGGAAGCTTTCGGGATGAAGCGCCGCCGTCTCGAGGCGGAACCTGGGCAGAACCAATCTAGGGCTTCGGCGAAGCTGTTCTGCTGGGGAACATCCCTCGGGGAGGGGGAAATCATCGCCATCGTCATCACCATCGATCCTCTCATTGAGAGGGGGTCAATCTCCATCAACATCTTCACCAGCACCATCTCCTCTCAAACCCTAGTTCATCTCTTGTATTCGATCTTGGTCCCAAAACCTCAGATTGGTACGTGTGGGTTGCTAGTAGTGTTGATTACTCCATGTAGTTGATGCTAGTTGGTTTATTCGGTGGAAGATCATATTTTCAGATCCTTAATTATAATTAATACTCCTATGATTATTATTAGTAGTATGCTTTGTGAGTAGTTACGTTTGTTCCTGAGGACACGGGAGAAGTCTTGTTATAAGTAATCATGTGAATTTTGTCGGCGTTCTGGGAACGGGGGTCCCCAGACTTGCCTGCCTGCGGCCTGCGGCGTGGCTCAAGTGGTGGCTCAGTACGGCCCATCTTCATCAGCACAAGACTCAAGACCCTCGTGAGGGGCCAACCCTCGCGGGGTGGACGACGCAAGGTTTCCTCAGGAATGGCCTCGCCAGGCAGGCTTGCAAGGAGGCGGAGAGATCAAGGCAGGGTACCTCGCTAGGTGCTCGTGACGCAAGCCATGACGATCGAGACCAGGCGGGCGCCAGGCGGGCGCCAGCCAGCGCAGTGTCCTTGTTCCCACTTTGGTGCAAAGGGGGCAAGCACAGACGTGGAGTACCGAGGCATCAGGCAAAGGTTGCCATTTCAGTGCAACGAGACAACGACCAGCGGAGCGGCAGGATGGAGGTCACCGTGGAGCCCATGACGGCATCATTACCAGTGCTTTTGGAAGCCGAAGACCAACTTTAGTCAGGATAACTTGTACTAGGTGTTCCCCTTCGAAATGGCCGTTGTTGGCGCCCTTCCCGCTAAATATTTGGGGAGAGGCCCAGGGGCTCTATAAATAGGACTAGCCACCACAGTAGAGAGGCATCGGATCTAGATTTTGGGAAGACTAGAGAGAGAGAGAGATAGGCAATCGAACTCACCCAAGCAGTTCATCGCACCAGCTCAAGAACACCTCTCGCGAGGCTGTTCTTCCCCTGTACTGTTCATCATCAGCCGCTGAGGCAATCCACCACACCACACACTGGAGTAGGATATTACACCACAATGGTGGCCCGAACCATTATAAATCTCGTGTCCCTTGTGTTGTTCATCGTTTTTAGCTCAGATCTCACGAGGTGATCGGACGTAGAATGGTAGGGGAGAGATCTTCGTGCGCGCCCCAGTGTTCGAACCTTAAGGGTCTGCCGGAACCCAACATCTGACATTTAGCGCACCAGGTAGGGGTGCGCCTGAATCTTTCTTCCGTTGTTCACATTCGATCTTCCGTCGTGTCCATGGCTGACGCTCGCCGGGCTCGCGCCGAGCGTCGGGCTGCTCTCGCCGCCCGCGTCGCCCAGACGGTGCCCGTCGGCGGGTGCCCCCGTCGTTCCCCGTCGCCTGCCGCCAACGCCGCCACCGGCCCGGCAGGGAATGAGCAGCAGGCCTCATCTCTGCATCATTCGGTGCGGCGGGAAGGCCGCACCGCCACCCCGTCGCTGACTCCAGCCGGTTCGTTGTCCCACGCCCATCGCGCCCCTACGGACGCGCACGCCGCATTGCTCCTGGCGCGTGAGCTCCTGCAGTACCGTCTCGTCGACGACCTCTATGAGGACTGGCTCGCCCGCATCATCGAGATTGTTAGTGCCGCAGGTGGCTCCCCTATGCTGTCCCTCTCGCTGCCTTGCCCTCCATCCTGTGCAGCAGGCGCAGATCAGGAGGTGCCTCCGCCACCTCCTCCCCAAGAAGGCGCCCTGGCTCCAAGGCGCGCGGCCCCAGGACGAGATCCACCGCTCCGGCGCCCGCGCGACAAGAAAGGAGCTGCCAAGAAATCCCTCGTCCCCAAGAAGGTGCTCGCGTGCTCCCGGCACCGGTGCGCCATGACCGCATCCCTGCGCCACCACGTCAAGACCCCACGCTGCTCCAAGCGGCGGCGCGTGGGAATTTCCAAGAGCAAGCCCAACATCAGCAGAAGGCTTCGATGGCCACCGCAGGCTGCCGGGCCTTCACCCCCGAGCTGCACAGTGTTGCCTGGCCAGGCAAGTTCAAGCCTGACCTGCCTCCTTGCTACGAGGGCACTGCAGACCCCACGGAGTTCCTACAGCTCTACGAGCTGGGCATCGAAGCCGCCAACGGGGACGAAAAGGTCATGGCGAACTGGTTTCCCATAGCACTCAAGGACGGTGCCCGCACATGGCTCCTGAACCTGGCTCCTGGCATGATCTCCTCCTAGGACGAGATGGGCACCCGCTTCATCGCCAACTTCCAGGGCACTCGCAACCGTCCACCGACCGTGGGTGACCTGCACCGCATCAAGGAGCAGCCTGGAGAGACCTTGCAGAAGTACATCCAGCACTTCAACAACGCTCGCCTCAAGATTCCCAGGGTGACTGAGGAGGCCATTATCTCTGCGTTCTCTGATGGTGTTAGCAACGTCAAGATGAAGGAGGAGCTGGAAATCCATGAAGATTTGTGCACGTCACTTGAGCTGTTCAACCTGGCGACCAAGTGCACAAGGGCTAAGGAGGGACGCCTCTCCCTTCTCGAGCTCCCAGCAGCAGACCTAGAAGAGAAGAAAGCCAAGGCCAAAGATGTGAAGCGCAAGGGAGCAGCCGTGCTCACAGCAGAGCCAGACACCAAGCGCGGCAGGGACCAGCCAGAGTCGTCCAAGGGCAGTCGGTACTGTGTGTACCACGATCTCCACACTCACAACACCAACGAATGCCAAGAGCTCAGGGCCGTACGAGAATGCTGCGTCGGATGGTGCCCCGAGCGCAACGATCGGGGCTATGGCCGAGGTGGAGCAAGAGGTGGAGGACGATGGGACGACCGTGGCCCTCGCCAAGGGTGGCGTGACCGGCCTCGCGAGGACCGCTGGCAGGACCAGCCTCACGAGGGAGCTTGGAGAGATCAGCCTCGCGAGGACCTCCCGCAGGGCAACGCAGGCCTTCCTCCTCTGCCACCACCACCAAGAAGGAATGAAGAGCATCATCAGGACGAGGGGGCTAGGGGCTTCTAGGAGCCACGTGCAATCTCTTGCATCCTGGGCGGCGCTCAGGCCCCAGCCTCACAGTGCATCTTCAAGCAGTTTGCTCATGAGGTGAATGCATTCCTCCCCAAGGTTGAGGCCACGCGCCCTCTCAGGTGGTCTGCATGCGCCCACAAGCACCTGATGAGGAGCATTCTGGAAGCTCAGCATCGCGCACTCATCGAGGAGATGGAGATGGACCTCGTCGGGCCGCCCGGACCTCCTGAGCCTCCGAGGCTCGGAGTCCTAAGGGATCATGAGGATCGGCTTCTTCGCCCCGCTCTGCCAACTGCTCCGACACTCACTTTGCAACAGTATCAGGTGACTTCTTTTCAGTTTTCGTTTCAGCTGGGAGCGCCCTCAGGGCTGCATCATTCCCAGGTCACGTGGGTCCGTCCCTACGGCATGTACCTGCTTTGCTTATGTCTTCTGCTTACCTTGTTGGGGGTGCCCCTCGGGCTGCATCATCCCCAAGATGCTCGGGCCTGACCCAGTGGCGTTTTCTTTCTCCGCATCTATCTAAGTGGATTTACTCCTTCATGCTTAACCTACTCATGATTATCGTCTGCTGCCTACAGCGGACCTCTCCACTCTCATGCAAAGCGCTTGCACGTTAAAAGGGGGTGCCTGAGCATCGCGACTCATGGGCTCTTACTGGCTCTCCAGCCCTCACCCCCTGGCCTTGACCTACGGCATCGCGACCTGTCATACCAGCGGCGGCTGAGCTTGCTCAAGGGCCAGGACCTGAGGACGTAGAGCATTTGCATTCTAACCACCTTGCAGGAACATACCATTGACAAAGGCCCAGAGCCAGGCGCAACCCGCCTCGAGGTAGGGCCTCGTGAGTCCCACGCTGGCTCATGTGTGCCCAGATACACCTCTCCTAGCCCTATCGTGCCGGCCACGTCTCAGGGCAGGGCTGTACACGCCCCGGGGGCTCCTCCCGGAGGGGAGCCCCCCTCCCATGCACCAGTGGAAGCACCATGCTCCGCGGTGGCTGACGACACTGCCGAGGAGCGGCTATGCCTGTACACATACGGAAGCACTATGCTCCGCGCTGGTGATAAACAACTGAGGGCATCCCATGGCTGTATCAACCTCAGGGAGCCTAGGGATCAGTGTCTGGCACCATCGCAAAGCCTCCCCTCGGGAGTGCCGCGCGAGGGGGCTGGACACGGGGGCTGCGCCCGGGCTACGCCCGAGCACATGCCACCCAGCCAGGTCCCTCAGACCTGGTCATCGCGCGCCCCTCCCCGAGCGGAGCCAAGGTATGAAGACTCGTTCGAGCGTCAATGGGGATTCCTGAGCATCGTGAATCAGGAGCCTAACTGGTCACGTAGCCCCTCACTCCTTAGTTCCAAAAGGCTAACGGCGGTTGAGGTATGCACGGGGCTGGGCCCTACCGATGTAGAACGACAAATCCTCTCCTTCACCCCCTCCCTATTTGTTGTTCACGCGTCAAGGGGGACTCCTGAGCACTGCGACTCAGGAGCCTAACTTGTCACATAGCCCCTCACTCCTTAGTCCCCGTCCTGGTGATCCGGTCGGGGCTAATGGCGGCTGAGGTATGCGCGGGGCTGGGCTCTGCCGACGTAGAACACAAGCAAATAGGAAGGAAATCGCAAAATCTAGCAAATCCAGAAGCAAATATTACAGACCATAAATTGTTCTCACAATACCAGACACGAATTTAAACGCCTCCACGAGGCATGGTGCATGTTGTAGGAATCAAAGCAGGGAAAAGGCTGCGAGAGGATCACCACTGGGCCGCGCCACCGCTCGTGGTAGAGTCGCGCTTGGCAACCCCACCTCCTGGAGTTGCGGAGCCAGCGGCACCTCGCTTGGGTGCGGTGTTGAAGGCGCTCAACTTTGATAGCAAGGCCTCCGCTCGACCCTTGACGGCTTCAGCAGCAGCGGCGGAGCGCTTGGCGTCCACGGGCTCTAGCAGGTCATCGAGGTTGGCGTCGGGGTTGCGGAGGTAGACGTGGCTGAGGATCCACGTCAGCGCTGCGGAGGAGAGGACGTGAGCCTCGATTTCAGTCATGGGGCCGATGCTGATCACGACCTCCTCAAGCGCCTCGAGGAGGAAGGGAACCAGCTTAGCGGGGCCTTCCTTGGCTCCGGCCAGTGGCTTCTCCAGGCCCCCGTCGTAGAGCGTTTTCAGTGCTACGCGGGCCCTCTCCTCGTAGAGCATGAAGGCCATGCGGTCTTCGGCCAGGATCTTCGCCTTGCCATCCAGTTCGACCCTCTCCACCTTCAGCGCCTGCTCCAGCGTCTTTAGCCGGTCATGGTCGGCTGACAGTTCAGCGTCGCGCTCCTTGACAGCAGCCTCACGGGCGTTCATCTCCTCCTCCTTCACCTGGTGATTGCGAATCTCCTTGGCGAGCTCATCACGCAGCCCTTGCAATTCGCCCTCCAGCGTCTTGCAGTGGACCTTGGCGGTAGAGGCGTCCTTCAACGCCTCGTCGCGTGCGGACATGGCCTGGGAGGTAGCTTGCTTCCCCTCCTCGGAAGCCGCCACAGCCTGGCTCAGCGCCTCTCGGACAGAGGCATCAGAGCTAGCCCAGCTGGAGACTAACTCCAGGCGCCTGGCCACCAGGCGGGGGTCCGCACTCTGGAGATCCTCCCGCAGCTGTCTCAGTTCGTCGGCAGCACGGTCCAAGGCGGCGGAGGAAGCAGAGGAGACGGGAGCCGGCGGAGTAGGAGGAGAAGACGGAAGCATGATCACAACCTGGGAGGCAGGGACCTCCTGAGTCTTGGCAACCTCGGCGACAGCGTCAAGCACGGGTGCCTCTAGAGTCAACGGGGCCACGAGGGCTGACTCCTCACCGGAGCGTTCCTGTTGGCCTCGCAAAGACGATCGGGCAGGAGACGTGCGGACTCCGCTACCTTCCTTTCCCGCAAGAGAAGACGCGGCCGCGGCCGAGGGGCCCGTCCCAGGCAGGGTCGCCGCACCTCCCCTCAGCCTCTACGCCACGGGCAGCAGCTTGCCCAATGGAAGATGTCAGGTCTAGATAGCAAAAGACAGGAGCAAGACGGAATTCGAACACTTAAATTGTTGACCGCCGCGGGATCCCATGGACTCCGGCCAAGCTTGAAGCCCGAAAGCCTCTTGCGGGGCTCAGCTTCAGGAGGCCCAGTCACAGGAGAAGGCGCGCCTCAATGGCTAGAGCTGACTTCAGCCGATGCAGGGGCGGGGTAAACCCTTGGGGGATCAGCCCGGACATGTCCTTCCTCGGGATCAGGGGCACATCCTCCCCCTCTCGCCTGGTGTCGGCCTCGTCGTCGTCAGGCAAGGAGCGGAGGGCCCCGGACCTGCGCTAGGGGGAAGTCTCCCCGTCCCCTCGAAGGTCGCCTCCGATTCACGCTCCTCGTCCTCATCGCCATCTCCCTCCTCTTCTCCACTGGATTAGCCAGAGGACAGGTTGACCGTCGCCGTCGCCGCCTGACCCTCAGGATCCTCCGCCGGCACCAGGCCGACCGCGTTGAAGGTGGGCATGGCGTCCACCACTAGCTACCAATCATCACGGAGGAACAAAGGGACCGGAGGACCCACCGGGCCTGCCACTTCCTCTCCAACCAAGCAGCACAGGGCCGCGGTCAGATCCTCATCACTCAGGGCGTCCAAGCTCAGGCGGAGGACGACATCCACATCCGTGAGCCTCCACAGTGGGAGCGAGTGCGCCTGAAGAGGGGCCACCCGGTGCGAGAGAAACTCCCTCAAGGGCAAGGCCCCGGTCAGCTTCGCCGCCCTTAGGCTGCCCGGCCTCAGGTCGGCGTTCATCTTCTCCAACACCCGCTTCGCCCGCCGGTCATTGAGCTTTGCGCGGGACCATGCCTCAACGGCCTTGGGCTGCTTTGTCGGTAGCTCCAGCAGGGGGTCGTGGCGCCTGGCGTCCACCATGACCCACATGCTCTGGAAGCCCTCGGCCCTCTTCCCGGCCTTCGAGATAGCATTGGACTTGAAGTACGTGACAAAACTCGCGCACGCCGAGATATTTCCGCTGGAGACCCGGAGGGAGAAGAAGTGGCACAGCAAGGCCACGGAGGGCGCCACCCCGACGTGCGCCTCATAGTAGTAGGCGAAGATCGACAAGAGGAGGATGGAGTTGGGGAGGATGTGCAGAGCATGCAACTGATACTAGCGAAGGACGGCAAGGAAGAACTCAGAGAAGGGAGGAACCAGACCAGCGAGGACGGCGTTCATGAATAGGGGATAGAAGGTGCTCCCTTTGTCCTCCGGATGGGCGGAGCCAAGACGGATCATGGTCTCCCACATCTCGTTGATCTGTGACGCTTCCATCCGGCGCGTTAGGGCAAGATTCTTCTCTGTCACATTTGGAGAGACCAGGGCCGGCGAGTACCAGGCCAATGCAGCCCCAGACGGAGTCTTGCGGGGGGGCATAGTTCGCCGGAGGAGAAAGAATGCGGCAGATCTGGAGATTTTGGAGGCAGGTAGGCGGAGAGCAAGGAAGAGGATCTGGAGCAAGGAGAACGAGGGTAATGAGGTAAGGTTTACCCAAAGCCAGCCTTTTGTCAGTCGAGCGGTTGCCGAGGCAGTGTGGGGAAGCGGAGACGCCCACGTCCAATCCACCGCCATGCGGCGCCCAAGGCCGCAGGCCGATGGGGCACGCGGCGCTCCGCACTTGCCCCTTCGCTTCTCTGCTAAGCCAAGTCCGAGTGCGCCTTGGGCCCGGGGGCTATTGTCGGCGTTCTCGAAATGGGGGTCTCCAGATTTGCCTGCTTGCGGCCTGCGGCGTGGCTCAAGTGGTGGCCCAGTACGGCCCATCTTCATCAGCACAAGACTCAAGACCCTCGCGAGGGGCCAAGCCTCGCGGGGCGGATGATGCAAGGCTTCCTCAGGGACGACCTCGCCAGGCAGGATCGCGAGGAGGCAGAGAGATCAAGGCAGGGTACCTCGTGAGGTGCTCGTGACGCAAGCCATGATGATCGAGACCAGGAGGGCGCCAAGCAGGCGCCGGCCAGTGCAGTGTCCTTGTTTTCTCTTTGGTGCAAAGGGGGCAAGCACAGACGTGGAGTATCGAGGCATCAAGCAAAGGTTGCCATTTCAGTGCAACGAGACCAAGACCAGTGGAGCGGCAGGATGGAGGTCACCGTGGAGCCCAAGACGGCATCATCACCAGTGCTTTTGGCAGCCGAGGACCAACTTTAGTCAGGATAACTTGTACTGGGTGTTCCCCTTTGAAATGGCTGTTGTTGGCGCCCTTCCCGCTCAATATTTGGGAAGAGGCCCAGGGCCTCTATAAATAGGACTAGCCACCATAGTAGAGAGGCATCGGATCCAGATTTTGGGAAGACTAGAGAGAGAGAGAGAGAGAGAGAGAGAGAGGCGATTGAACTCACCCAAGCAGTTCATCGCACCAGCTCAAGAACACCTCTCGTGAGGCTGTTCTTCCCCTGTACTGCTCATCATCAGCCCCTGAGGCAATCCACCACACCACACACTGGAGTAGGGTATTACACCACAACGGTGGCCGAACTAGTATAAATCTTGTGTCCCTTGTGTTGTTCATCATTTTCAGCTCAGATCTCACGAGGCGATCGGACGTAGAACGGTAGGGGAGAGAACTTCGTGCGCACCCCAGTGTTCGAACCTTACAGGTCTGTCGGAACCCAACATCCGACAAATTTGGTATTCATTCGATATTTTGATGAGATGTATGTTGTCTCTCCTCTACTGGTGTTATGTGAACGTCGACTACATGAAACTTCACCATTATTTGGGCCTAGGGGAAGGCATTCGGAAGTAATAAGTAGATGATGGGTTTCTAGAGTGACAGAAGCTTAAACCTTAGTTTATGCGTTGCTTCGTAAGGGGCTGATTTGGATCCATATGTTTCATGCTATGGTTAGGTTTACCTTAATTCTTCTTTCGTAGTTGCGGATGCTTGCGAGAGGGGTTAATCTTAAGTGGGAGGATTGTCCAAGGAAGGGCAGCACCCAAGCACCGGTCCACCCACATATCAAATTATCAAAGTAACGAATGTGAATGATACGAGCATGATGAAAACTAACTTGACAATATTTTTCATGTGTCCTCGGGAGCGCTTTGCTTTATATAAGAGTTTGTCCAGGCTTGTCCTTTGCTACAAAAAGGATTGGGCCACCTTGCTGCATTGTGTTTACTTTTGTTACTTGTTACTCGTTACGATTTATCTTATCACAAAACTATTTGTTACCCATAATTTCAGTGCTTTCAGAGAATACCTTGCTGAAAACTGCTTGCCATTTCCTTCTGCCCCTCGTTGGGTTCGACACTCTTACTTATCTAAAGGACTACGATAGATCCCCTATACTTGTGGGTCATCAAGACTCTTTTCTGGCGCCGTCGCCGGGGAGTGAAGCGCCTTTGGTAAGTGGAATTTGGTAAGGAAACATTTATATAGTGTGCTGGAAATTTACTATCACTTGTTACTATGGAAAATAATCCTTTGAGTGGTTTGTTCGGGGTATCTTCACCTCAACCAGAAAAGCAAGGAGTTGCTCCTCAACCTACTGCATCTACTTAAAATATTTATTATGATATTCCTTCGGGTATGATAGAGAAACTGCTAACTAATCCCTATGCGGGAGATGGAACATTACATCCCGATATGCACCTAATCTATGTGGATGAAGTTTGTGTATTATTTAAGCTTGCAGGTATGCCCGAGGATGGTGTCAAGAAGAAGGTCTTCCCTTTATCTTTGAAGGGAAAGGCATTGACATGGTATAGGCTATTGGATCATGGAACTACAACCGATTGAAATTGGAATTTCATCAGAAGTTTTATCCTATGCATCTGGTCATTGTGATCGGAATTATATATAAAAATTTTTGCCTCGTGAAGGAGAAAGTATCTCTCAAGCTTGGGGGAGGCTTAAGTCAATGATATATTCATGCCCCAATCATGATCTCTGAAGAGAAATTATTATTCAAAATTTTCATGCTCGGCTTTCTCATAATGATCGATCCATGCTCGATACTTCTTGTACTGGTTCCTATATGAAGAAGGATATTGAATTCAAATGGGATTTATTCGAAAGAACTAAACGCAACTCCGAAGATTGGGACCTCAATGAAGGTAAAGAGTCAGGTATAAAACTTAAGTTTGATTGTGTTAAATATGTTATGGATACCGATGCTTTTCATGATTTTAGCACTAAATATGGACTTAACTCTGAGATAGTAGCTTCTTTCTGTGAATATTTTGGTACTCATGTTGATCTCCCTAAGGAGAAGTGGTTTAAATATCATCCTCCATTGAAGTTAAAGTAGTTGAACCCATTAAAGTTGAAGAAGAAACTATATACTTAATGTTGATCCTATTGTTCCTACTGCTTATATTGAGAAACCACCATTCCCTGTGAGAATAAAGGATCATGCTAAAGCTTCAATTATGGTCACCAAAAGTAATATGAGAACACCCAAACCCTCTGAGCAAATTAAAGTTGAACCTAGTATTGATGTGGTTAAAGATCTCTTGGTCGATAATATTGATGGGCATGTTATTTATTTCTGTGATGAAGCTGCTAGAATTGCTAAACCTGATACTAAATATAAACATAGACCTGTTGTTGGCATGCCTGTCATTTTTGTTAAAATAGGAGATCATTGTTATCATGGCTTGTGTGATGTGGGTGCTAGTGTGAGTGCAATACCTTATACCTTATATAAAGAAATTATGAATGACATTGCACCAGCTGAGATAGAAGATATTGATGTTACTATTAAGCTGCCCAATAGAGATACTATATCACCAATTGGGATTGTTAGAGATGTTGAAGTCTTATGTGGGAAAATAAAATACCCTACTGATTTTGTTGTTCTTGCTTCCCCACAAGATTACATTTGTCCCATTATATTTGGTAGACCTTTCTTGAATACTGCTAATGCTAAGATAGACTGCGAAAAGGATATTGATACTGTTAGTTTAGGGGATATGTCTCATGATTTTAATTTCTCTAAATTTCATATACAACCCCATGATAAAGACTTGCCTAGTAAGGATGAAATTATTGGTCTTGCTTCTATTGTCGTGCCTCCTGCTGATCCTTTTGAACAATATTTGCTAGACCATGAAAATGATATGTTTATGAATGAATGAAGAGAAATACATGAAGTATTCTTTAATCAAGGGCCTATTCTAAAACACAATTTTCCTATTGAAATCCTTGGGGATCCTCCTCCACCCAAGGGTGATCCAATGTTTGAGCTTAAACAATTACATGATACTCTGAAATATGCTTATCTTGATGAAAAGAAGATATATCCTGTTATTATTAGTGCTAACCTTTTAGAGCATGAAGAAAAGAAATTATTGAAAACTCTGAAGAAGCACCGTGCTGATATTGGATATACTCTTGATGATCTTAAGGGCATTAGTCCCACTCTATGTCAGCACAAAATAAAATTGGAGAAAGATGCTAAACCGGTTGTTGATCATCAACGACGGTTAAATCCTAAGATGAAAGAAGTGGTTAGAAATGAAATAATAAAGCTTTTGGAGGAAGGTATAATTTATCCTATTGCTGATAGCCAATGGGTAAGCCCTGTTCATTGTTTCCCTAAGAAGGGATGTACTACTATTGTTCCTAATGATAAGAATGAATTAATTCCATAAAGAATTGTTACAGGTTATAGAATGGTAATTGATTTTCGAAAATTAAATAAAACTACTAGAAAAGATCATTACCCTCTAGATTTTATTGATCAAATTCTAGAAACATTATCCAAGCATACACATTTTTACTTTCTAGATGGTTATTCTGGTTTCTTTCAAATACCCGTGTCAATAGAGGATCAAGAGAAAACTACTTATACTTGCCATTTTGGTACCTTTGCTTATAGACGTATGCCTTTTGGTTTATGCAATGCACCTGCTACCTTTCAAAGATGTATGAATGCTATATTCTCTAACTTTTGTGAAAAGATTGTTGAGGTTTTCATGGATGATTTCTCCATTTACGGAACTTCTTTTGATGATTGCTTAAGCAACCTTGATTGACTTTTGCTGAGATGTGAAGAAACTAATCTTGTCTTGAATTGGGAAAAGTGCCACTTTATGGTTAATGAAGGCATTGTCCTGGCGCATAAAATTTCTGAAAGAGGTATTGAAGTTGATAAAGCTAAAGTAGATGCTATTGAAAAGATGTCGTGTCCTAAAGATATCAAAGGTATAAGAAGTTTCCTTGGTCATGCTGGCTTCTATAAGAGATTTATTAAATACTTCTCCAAAATTTCTAGGCCTCTCACTAATCTCTTGCAAAAAGATGTTCCTTTTGTTTTTGATGATGATTGTGTAGAAGCATTTGAAATACTTAAGAAAGCCTTGGTTTCTGCTCCTATTGTTCAGCCACCTAATTGGAATTTACCCTTTGAAATTATGTGTGATGCTAGTGATTATGTTGTTGGTTCTGTTCTAGGACAAAGAGTAGATAAGAAAAAAATTAGAAGGAAGCTTTCAGGGCGAAGCGTCGCCGTCTCGAGGTGGAACCTGGGCAGAATCAATCTAGGGCTCGGGCGGAGCTGTTTTGATAGGGAAACATCCCTCCGGGAGGGGGAAATCATCGCCATCATCATCACCATTGACCTCTCGCCGAGAGGGGGTCAATCTCCATCAACATCTTCACCAGCATCATCTCCTCTCAAACCCTAGTTCATCTCTTGTATTCAATCTTGGTCCCAAAACCTCAGATTGGTACCTGTGGGTTGCTAGTAGTGCTGATTACTCCTTGTAGTTGATGCTAGTTGGTTTATTTGGTGGAAGATCATATTTTCAGATCCTTAGTGATAATTAATAATCCTCTAACTATGATTATTAGTATGCTTTGTGAGTAGTTAGGTTTGTTCTCGAGGACATGGGAGAGGTCTTGTTATAAGTAATCATGTGAATTTGGTATTTATTCGATATTTTGATAAGATGTATGTTGTCTCTCCTCTACTGGTGTTATGTGAACGTCAACTACATGACACTTCACCATTATTTGGGCCTAGGGGAAGGCATTGGGAAGTAATAAGAAGACGATGGGTTGCTAGAGTGACAGAAGCTTAACCCTAGTTTATGTGTTGCTTCGTAAGGGGCTGATTTGGATCCATATGTTTCATGCTATGGTTAGGTTTACCTTAATTTTTCTTTCATAGTTGCGGATGCTTGCGAGAGGGGTTAATCATAAGTGGGAGACTTGTCCAAGGAAGGGCAGCACCCAAGCATCGGTCCACCCACATATCTAATTATCAATGTAACGAACGCGAATCATATGAGCATGATGAAAACTAGCTTGACAACAATCCCCATGTGTCCTCGGGAGAGATTTACTTTATATAAGAGTTCGTCCAGGCTTGTCCTTTGCTACAAAAAGGATTGGGCCACCTTGATGCACCGAGTATACGTTTGTTACTTGTTACCCATTATGATTTATCTTATCACAAAACTATCTGTTACCGATAATTTCAGTGCTTGCAGAGAATACCTTGCCAAAAACCGCTTGTCATTTCCTTCTGCTCCTCGTTGGGTTCGACACTCTTACTTATTGAAAGGACTACGATATATCCCCTATATTTGTGGGTCATCAGGCACCCATGAAGCTTATGTGGCTTGGTTGCATGGCTTGGAAAGCCTAGAGAAAAATAAATAGATAATGTGTTTAGAGTGCACTCTACTAAATAGATACTTTGGATCCATTGTAATGCACGGGCTGGCACATTGGTAGTAGTAAGAAACAAATTCCGGGGTTGGCACGAGTTCGTACTGGGGGAGCACCACAAGGCATGGTGCAGGAGTTACATTTCCCTTTCGGGGCCCACGGGGCCAATCTTCAGTGGCTTAGTGCATCGTCCTATGAGTCAATGACATGTGGACCTTAAATGCGGCTTGCCCACAAGTCATTCTCATGAAAGCAGAGCGACGATGGGATCGAGAGGGGTGAGGCACAGGTCGGTGGACGAGGCTTGCCTACTCCCCTCCCATGCCCTGATCCCGTACTACCGCACCACTAATTTTCATCCAACGGTTATAATAGATTTCCTCATGTGGGTCATCTATAGCCTCAAAGAAAGGTAAACAAAGGCCGTATTTCCAGGAAATAATTTCCTGCATGAATCTGTACACGCATGCAAGACCCTTTTGTTTCCTGCTCGTCCTCCTCCGGATCATCAGATGCATTGACAATGCCGGTTCCAACGCCAGAGCGTCGCAACAGTTGCCTGCCTAAGCCATGTAGCACGCTGCAGCGCCAGCGAGTACCACCTCCTCCACGCCAACATCGGCATCTGGGCCATGCACATGCAGCTGCTCCCGAAGTATTTTACCCGCATGTTCGACTGCAGTACCACACCAATCTTGGACACAACCATGGAGCTTGTGGCCAAGAAAAGTCTCTGCCCAGCCTAAGCATGTCAAGGTGCTTGACTATTGTGACGTGTTGCACGACGTTTACTAGCTCGCGCTCCAAATGAGCAGCAGGGTGCTGCTCCCGATTGTCATTGGTGCAATGGAGCGGGAGCCAGTGATCTACCCGGGGCACATAGCTCGACTTGGGCTCAAGATTCCGACCGCTTGCACCGTCCCAAGGATGTACCACTCAGCGACGAGGCTGGAATGTTGGATACGTATAGGCGTGTGCTCGTGGGTGGGAACAACCTACTCGAGGGATACCGGTTTGTGAACGTGATGTACTCGACGTAGTTGGGCCAGTGAGCCTGGAGGCGTCCCTGCCGTCGTAGGTTGACGCGCGGCTCAACAGCGTGCAGCCACGTGCCAGCATAGGTCGGCTACGGGGAAGCGGCATCGGTGTGGTTGGAGGTGCCCAGCTGGCCATTGTCGCGGCGGCATTCGCGACTCACTCGTTCGAGTTGAACTGGTCGGTGGTGGCTTAGCCGTGGCGAGGGTGCCACAGCGAAGTCGGGGCGTTATGAGGCGTAGGGGACTGTTTGGTTTCTAGTCACTTCTTGCCACATTTTGCCACACCTCACCTTAGACAAGTTTGATCAAGTTAGGTGGGTGTTTGGTTCTAGCCACACCTAAGGCAAGAATTTTTTTATGAGAAGTGAACTCCACATGTCATAGACACAAAACATGTGGAAAGATTCCCTTAGGCAAGCCAAAGTGTGGCTAACAATTTGAGCAACTCAAGTTAGGCAAGTGTGGCAAAAATAATGTGGCAATATATGGCAAACATAGTCACAATCCAAATAGCCCCAAGATGTCCATGGAAGGAAACTATGGCAATTTTTGCAAAAATATACCCACACCCCTCTCCACCTTTGCAAATAAGGACTTCTCTCGTTCATCCTTTTCTCCCATGGGATAAACTACTCATACAAATACATCTTGATGTTCCATGCAACGCACAGGCATCTTGCTAGTAAGAAACAAATCTTGAGTTTGGCACGAGTTCGTGCAGCGGTAGCACCACAAGGCCTGGCGCAGGAGTTACATTTCCCTCTTGGGGCCCACAGGGCTGAGCTTCAGCGCCTTACTACACCTGCCTTTGAGTCAATAACATGTGGACCCAATAGGTGGCTAGTCCACATGTTATGCTCCCAAAGGAAGAGGGGCGGTGGGGCCAAGAGGGGTGAGTCACAGGTTGGGGGACGTGTGGTGTCATGGGTTCGAGCAGCGTCATGAGAATCACGTGTGGCTGTGGTAGAAACTTGATGCTCACCGCATTTCAGCTGGCCTACATGTCATGCACACAAAGGCAGATGGGAGGTGTGTTCGAGAGGGGTGAGGCGCACGTCGGGGGATGTGGTGCCATGGGTCGGAGTGGCTTCACAGGAATCGTGAGTGGCAGTGTATGAAATGTGATGGTCGCCGTAGTTCAACTTCCATGGAAAAGTGATGTCTACTACACAACCTTCTTCTTGTAGACGTTGTTGGGCCACCAAGTGCAGAGGTTTGTAGGACAGTAGCAAATTTCCCTCAAGTGGATGACCTAAGGTTTATCAATCCGTGGGAGGCGTAGGATGAAGATGGTCTCTCTCAAACAACCCTGCAACCAAAGAACAAAGAGTCTCTTGTGTCCCCAACACACCCAATACAATGGCAACTTGTATAGGTGCACTAGTTCGGCGAAGAGATGGTGATACAAGTGCAATATGGATGGTAGATATAGGTTTTTGTAATCTCAAATTATAAAAACAGCAAGGTAGCAAGCGATAAAAATGAGCGTAAACAGTATTGCAATGCTAGGAAACAAGGCTTAGGATTCATACTTTCACTAGTGCAAGTTCTCTCAACAATAATAACATAATTAGATCATATAACAATCCTTCAACATGCAACAAAGAGTCACTCCAAAGTCACTAATAGCAGAGAACAAACGAAGAGATTATGGTAGGGTATGAAACCACCTCAAATTTATCCTTTTTGATCGATCTATTCAAGAGTCCGTAGTAAAATAACACAAAGCTATTCTTTCCGTTCGATCTATCATAAAGTTCGTACTAGAATAACACCTTAACACACAAATCAACCAAAACCCTAATGTCACCTAGATACTCCAATGTCAGCTCAAGTATCCATGGGTATGATTATACGATATGCATCACACAATCTCAGGTTCATCTATTCGACCAACACAAAGAACTTCAAAGAGTGCCCCAAAGTTTCTACCGGAGAGTCAAGACGAAAACGTGTGCCAACCCCTATGCATAAGTTCACAAGGTCATTGAACCAGCAAGTGTTGGGGAACGTAGTAATTTCAAAAAAAATCCTACACACACGCAAGATCATGGTGATGCATAGCAACGAGAGGGGAGAGTGTTGTCTACATACCTGCGTAGACCAAATGCGGAAGCATTATAACAACGCGGTTGATGTAGTCGTACGTGTTCACGGCCCGACCGATCAAGCACCGAAAGCACGGCACCTCCGAGTTCTTGCACACGTTCAGCTCGATGACGTCCCTCGAACTCCGATCCAGCCGAGTGTCGAGGGAGAGTTCCGTCAGCACGACAGCGTGGTGACGATGATGATGTTCTACCGACGCAGGGCTTCGCCTAAGCACCGCTACGATATTTTCAAGGTGGAATATGGTGGAGCGGGGCACCGCACACGGCTAATAAATCTCAAGGATCAATTGTTGTTCTCTAGAGGTGCCCCCTGCCCCCGTATATAAAGGAGCAAGGGGGGAGGTGGACGGCCTAGGAGGAGGGCGCGCCAAGGGTGGGGAGTCCTACTAGGACTCCCAAGTCCTAGTAGGATTTCCCTTTCCTTTTCGAAGTGGGAGAGAAGAAAAGAGGGGGGGAGGGAGAAGGAAAGGGGGGCTGCACCCCTTGTCCAATTCGGACAAGAGGGGGGGTGCATGCCTCCTTCCTTTTGGCCTCTCTCCTCTATTCCCGTATGGCCCAATAAGGCCCATATACTCCCCGGCGAATTCCCGTAACTCTCCGGTACTCCGAAAAATACCCGAAACACTTGGAACCTTTCCGAAGTCCGAATATAGTCGTCCAATATATCGATCTTTATTTCTCGACCATTTCGAGACTCCTCGTCATGTCCCCGATCTCATCCGGGACTCCAAACTACCTTCGGTACATCAAAACACATAAACTCATAATATAACTGTCATCGAACTTTAAGCGTGCGGACCCTACGGGTTCGAGAACTATGTAGACATGACCGAGACACGTCTCCGGTCAATAACCAATAGCGGAACCTAGATGCTCATATTGGCTCTCACATATTCTATGAAGATCTTTATCGGTCAAACTGCATAACAACATACGTTGTTCCCTTTGCCATCGGTATGTTACTTAATGCCTAGTTCAATCTCATTACCGGCAAGTTTATTTACTCGTTATGTAATGCATCATCCCGCAACTAACTCATTAGTCACATTGCTTGCAAGTCTTATAGTGATGTGCATTACCGAGAGGGCCCAGAGATACCTCTCCGACAATCGGAGTGACAAATCCTAATATCAAAATACGTCAACTCAACGTGTACCTTCGGAGACACCTGTAGAGCTCCTTTATAATCACTCAGTTACGTTGTGACGTTTGGTAGCACACAAAGTGTTCCTCCGGTAAACAGGAGTTGCATAATCTCATAGTTGTAGGAACATGTATAAGTCAAGAAGAAAGCAATAGCAACATACTAAACGATCAAGTGCTAAGCTAACGGAATGGGTCAAGTAAATCACATCATTCTCCTAATGATGTGATCCCGTTAATCAAATGAAAACTCATGTCTATGGCTAGGAAACACAACCATCTTTGATTCAACGAGCTAGTCAAGTAGAGGCATACTAGTGACATTATGTTTGTCTATGTTTCACACATGTATCAAGTTTCTGGTTAATACAATTCTAGCATGAATAATAAACATTTATCATGAAATAAGGAAATAAATAATAACTTTATTATTGCCTCTAGGGCATATTTCCTTCAGTCTCCCACTTGCACTAGAGTCAATAATCTAGTTCACATCATCATGTGATTTAACACCAATATTCACATCTGTATGTGATTAACATCCATAGTTCACATCGTCATGTGATCAACACCCGAAAGGTTTACTAGAGTCAATAATCTAGTTCACATCGTTATGTGATTAACACCCAAATAGTACTAAGGTATGATCATGTTTTGCTCGTGAGAGAAGCTTAGTCAACGGGTCTGTCATATTCAGAGCCGTATGTATTTTGCAAATATTCTATGTCTACAATGCTCTGCACGGAGCTACTCTAGCTAATTGCTCCCACTTTCAATATGTGTCCAGACTGAGACTTAGTCATCTGGATCGGTGTCAAAGTTTGCATCGACATAACTTTTAGCGATGAACTCTTTATCACGCCCATCATCAAGAAACATTTCCTTAGTCCACACTAAGGATATTCTTTACCACTGTCAAGTGATCTACTCCTAGATCAAAATTGTACTCCCTTGCCAAATTCAGAGCAAGGTATACAATAGGTCTGGTACACAGTATAGCATATTTTATAGAACCTATGACTGAGTCATAGGGAATGATTTTTCATTCTCTTTCTCTTTTCTGCCATGGTCGGGTTTTGAGTCTTACTCAACTTCACACCTTGCAACACAGGCAAGAACTCCTTCTTTGACTGTTCCATTTTGAACTACATCAAAATCTTCTCAAGGTATGTACTCGTTTGAAAAAATCTTATCAAGAGTCTTGATCTATCTCTATAGATCTTGATGCTCAATGTGTAGCTTCACCGAGGTTTTTCTTTGAAAAACTCTTATTCAAGTATCCTTTTATGCTATCCAGAATTTCTATATCATTTCCAATCAACAATATGTCACCTACATATAGTTTTAGAATTGCCACAGAGCTCCCACTCACTTTCTTGTAAATACAGGCTTTACCGCAAGTTTGTCTAAAACTATATGCTTTGATCAAGTCATCAAAGCGTATATTCCAACTCCGAGATGCTTGCACCAGTCCATAGATGGATCACTAGAGCTTGCACACTTTGTTAGCACCTTTAGGATTGACAATACCTTCTGGTTGCATCATATACAACTCTTCTTTAATAAATCCATTAAGGAATGCAGTTTTGACATCCATTTGCTAGATTTCATAAAATGTGGCAATTGCTAACATGATTCGGACAGACTTATTAAGAATCGATACGAGTGAGAAAATCTCATTGTATTCAACACCTTGAACTTGTCGAAAACCTTTTCGACAATTCGAGCTTTGTAGATAGTAATACAACTATCAGCGTTCGTCTTACTCTTGAAGATCCGTTTATTTTCTATGGCTTGCCGATCATTGGGCAAGTCAACCAAAGTCCACACTTTGTTCTCATACATGGATCCCATCTCAGATTTCATGGCCTCAAGCCATTTCGCGGAATCTGGGCTCATCATCGCTTCCTCATAGTTCGTAGGTTTATCATGGTCTAGTAACATGACTTCCAGAATAGGATTACCTTACCACACTAGTGCGGACCGTACTCTGGAAGCCTACAAGGTTCTGTAGTAACTTGAGTTGAAGTTTCATGATCATCATCATTAGCTTCCTCTCTAATATGTGTAGCAATCACTGGAACTGATTTCTGTGACGAACTACTTTCCAATTCGGGAGAAGGTACAATTACCTTATCAAGCTCTACTTTCCTCCCACTCACTTCTTTCGAGAGAAACTCCTTCTCTAGAAAGGATCCATCTTAGCAACGAATATCTTGCCTTCGGATCTGTGATAGAAGGTGTACCCAATAGTTTCCTTTGGGTATTCTATGAAGATGGACTTCTCCGATTTGGGTTAAAGCTTTATCAGGTTGAAACTTTTTCACATATGCACGGCAGCCCCAAACTTTAAAAATGACAACTTTGGTTTCTTGCCAAACCACAGTTCATAAGGCATCGTCTCAACAGATTTTGATGGTGCCCTATTTAAAGCGAATGTAGTTGTCTCTAATGCATAACCCCAAAATGATAGTGGTAAACCGATAAGAGACATCATAGATCGCACCATATCCAATAAAGTGCGGTTACGATGTTCGGACACACCATAACATTGTGGTGTTCCAGGTGGCGTGAGCTGTGAAACTATTCCACACTGTTTTATATGAAGGTCAAACTCGTAACTCAAATATTCTCCTCCACGATCAGATCGTAGAAACTTTATTTTCTTGTTATGATGATTCTCCACTTCACTCTAAAATTCTTTGAACTTCTCCAATGTTTCAGACTTGTGTTTCATTAAGAAAATATACTCATATCTGCTCAAATCATTTGTGAAGGTCAGAAAATAACGATACTCGCCACGAACATCAACACTTATTGGACCACATACATCGGTATGTATTATTTCCAACAAGTTAGTAGCTCGTTCCATTGTTTCGGAGAACGGAGTTTTAGTCATCTTTCCCAAAAGGCGCGGTTTGCAAGCATCAAATGATTCATAACCAAGTGATTCTAAAACTCCATCTTTATAGAGTTTCTTCATGCGCTTTACACCGATATGACCCAAACGGCAGTGCCACAAATAACTTGCACTATCATTATCAACTTTGCATCTTTTGGCATCAATATTATGAATATGTATATCACTACAATCAAGATCCAACAAACTATTTTCATTGGGTGTATGACCATCGAAGGTTTTATTCATGTAAACAGAACAACAATTATTCTCTGTCTTTAAATGAATAACCATATTGCAATAAACATGATCAAATCATATTCATGGTCAACGCAAACGCCAAATAACATTTATTTAGGTTTAACACTAATCCCGAAAGTATAGGGAGTGTGCGATGATGATCATATCAATCTTGGAACCACTTCCAACACACATCGTCACTTCACCCTCAACTAGTCTCTGTTTATTCTGTAACTCATGTTTCGAGTTACTAATCTTAGCAACCGAACAAGTATCAAATACTCAGGGGCTACTATAAACACTAGTAACATACACATCAATAACCTGTATATCAAATATACCCTTGTTCACTTTGCCATCCTTCTTATCTACCAAATATTCAGGGCATTTCCTCTTCCAGTGACCATTTCCTTTGCAGTAGTAGCACTTAGTTTCAGGCTTTGGTCCAGCTTTGGGCTTCTTCGCGGGAGTGATAACTTGCTTGCCATTCTACTTGAAGTTCCCTTTCTTTCCCTTTTCCTTTTTCTTGAAACTAGTGATCTTGTCAATCATCAACACTTGATGTTCTTTCTTGATTTCTACCTTCGTCGATTTCATCATCACGAAGAGCTCGGGAATCGTTTTCGTCATCCCTTTCATACTATAGTTCATCACGAAGTTCTACTAACTTGTGTATGGTGACTAGAGAACTCTGTAAATCACTATCTTATCTGGAAGATTAACTCCCACTTGATTCAAGCGATTGTAGTACCCAGGTAATCTGAGCACATGCTCACTAGTTGAGCAATTCTCCTCCATCTTTTAGCTATAGAACTTGTTGGAGACTTCATATCTCTCAACTCGGGTATTTGCTTGAAAAATTAACTTCAACTCCTGAAACATCTCATATGGTCCATGACGTTCAAAATGTCTTTGAAGTCCCAATTCTAAGCCGTTAAGCATGGTGCACTAAACTATCAAGTAGTCATCATATTGAGCTTGCCAAATGTTCATAACGTCTGCATCTGCTCCTGGAATAGGCCTGTCACCTAGCGGTGCATCAAGGACATAATTCTTCTGTGCAGCAATGAGGATAAACCTCAGATCACGGATCTAATCCGCATCATTGCTACTAATATCTTTCAACATAGTTTTTCTCTAGGAACATATCAAAATAAACATAGGGAAGCAACAACGCGAGTTATTGATCTACAACATAATTTGCAAAATACTATCAGGACTAAGTTCATGATAAATTAAAGTTCAATTAATCATATTACTTAAGAACTCCCACTTAGATAGACATCCCTCTAATCATCTAAGTGATCATGTGATCCAGATCAACTAAACCATGTCCGATCATCACGTGAGATGGAGTAGTTTTCAATGGTGAACATCACTATGTTGATCATATCTACTATACGATTCACGCTCGACCTTTCGGTCTCCAGTGTTCCGAGGCCATATATGTATATGCTAGGCTCGTCAAGTTTAACCTGAGTATTCCGCGTGTGCAACTGTTTTGCACCTGTTGTATTTGAGCGTAGAGCCTATCACACCCGATCATCAAGTGGTGTCTCAGCACGAAGAACTTTCGCAATGGTGCATACTCAGGGAGAACACTTATACCTTGAAATTTAGTGAGAGATCATCTTATAAAGCTACCGCCAAACTAAGAAAAATAAGATGTATAAAAGATAAACATTACATGCAATCAAAATATGTGACATGATATGGCCATCATCATCTTGTGCCTTTTGATCTCCATCTCCAAAGTATTATCATGATCCCATCGTCACTGGCATGACACCATGATCTCCGTCATCTTGATCTATATCAATGTGTCGTCACATGGTCGTCTCACCAATTATTGCTCTTGCAACTATTGCTATCGCATGGCGATAAAGTAAAGCAATTATTTGGCGTTTGCATCTTATGCAATAAAGAGACAACCATAAGGCTTCTACCAGTTGCCGATAACTTCAACAAAACATGATCATCTCATACAACAACTTATCTCTCATCACGTCTTGACCATATCACATCACAACATGCCCTGCAAAAACAAGTTTGGCGTCCTCTACTTTCTTGTTGCAAGTTTTACGTGGCTGCTACGGGCTGAGCAAGAACCGTTCTTACCTACGCATCAAAACCACAACGATAGTTCGTAAACTTAGTGTTGTTTTAACCTTCTCAAGGACCGGGCGTAGCCACACTCGGTTCAACTAAAGTTGGAGAAACTGACACCCGCTAGTCACCTGTGTGCAAAGCACGACGGTGAAAACCAGTCTCGCGTAAGCGTACGTGTCGGGGATATACCCCGCGGTATGACCCGGCCGAAGTCGTAAACCAGCCGGGACTTGGTAAACCAGCAGATGGTAAACCGGCAGACAGTTAAGACAGATGGCTGAGTCAGACGGTAAACCGGCAAGTGTTAAACTGGCAGAGTTAAGACAGATGGTAGCACCGGCAGACATTGTTAAACCGGCAGACGTTGTTAAACGGGCAGACGTTGTTAAACTGGCAGACATTGTTAAACCGGCAGACATTGTTAATCCGGCAGACAATGTTAAACCGGCAGACGTTAAGAAGCCCAGGAAAGGAAGTCAAAATAGTTTAAGTCTTAGTCCGAGATGGACTCTACATCTAACCCACCCCTTCAACTTATATAAGGAGGGACAGGGCTCCCCAAAGAGGGACAAGCAAGAAACAATCTCTAGGGCTGGACACCAACTAGAGGAGAGCCGGTTTACGGCGACTCCCTCACGATGATAATGAGATCTAGCCTCAAACAACATGTAGGGTTGTTACCGGATGATGTTTCCCGGGGCCCGAAGCTGTCTAAACCCTTGTCTTGCGTGTTGCGTCTCTCGATCCCTCTCAAGCTACCACATAGATGCGTTGGCCTCACGACAAAGTCCTTCCATTAGGACATCTGACGTGTTCATTCCACGACAGTTGGCACCCACCGTGGGGCCTGCGCACGGTGGTGAGGAGTTTTTGAAGGGATTTCTCCTAGGGTTTTGAGAAGATCGCGACCCGTCGGATCAGCAAGAGCCAGGTAGCGTCTGTGTTGCACCGCGACCCCAAACCGCCGAGACAGACTACAAATCGGTCTCACCAAGATAAACCGCCGCCTCATGCGGTTTGCTAAAAGCTGGCAGGTTCCGTCTATGGAGGTGGATGCGTCAGATCAATCCTCGTCCAAGCCTCTTTAAACCGGTACAATCGGCGAGTCACCGTCGTTGTTCCATGGACAATTATCCAAATTTAAGGTGTTCAGAGACAGTCAACACGGATCACCTGCGTCATCTGCTAGTACAACAACAATCAGGACAACTGCTATGGCCATGTGAGAACTCCAGATCGATTATATTATGTCAAAAGCCACTCGCCGGTTTAAAAGAATCATCCTCCCATAGCCTCCTGCTGCCGTAGCCCCCGCTGAGTCACTGCACCATAGCACCCAGTGTCTCAAATCGTTGTTTGCCTACTGCTTCTGCCGGGCTTTGCTGTTGAAACCGCCCTGGCCTCGAGTCGCTGAGTCCGAGTCGCCGCTGCAGTCTTGGGAGGTTTCCCAACCACTTCCGAACCGCCGTCGAGTCGTGCAACTCCGAATCACTACCAAACTGCCGTCTCTGAGTCGCTGGAGGAGTCAACCTCGCTTGCCAAGCCGCCGCGCTGACCCGCCTCCGCCTCGGGTTTGACCACCGGGTCACCGTAGCTTCATGCTACTTCAGCAATGACTCGCCTCCGTTGCTGCGACTGACCCACCGGGACACCTCCGCGGTCACCGCCGAGCCGTTTACACCCGAAACCATCCGCCCTCCTTCTAGCGCCTCCGCTGGTATGGTCTCAAGCGGCCGCGGTCTCCGTCTCTGCCTAGAGCCGCCGCTCGAGCGCTACCTCTGCCAAGAGCCGCCCAAAGCAGTTGTCACATCGCCTCCTGTCCGAGTCGCCGTCGGGCCGAGCCGCCGTCGGGTCTCGTTGCTCTAAAGCCACCGAGCCCTTCTGTTGCCGCGCCCACCTCAAATCGCCCGCTGCCTCAGTCTCGATCTGAGCCGCCGGGCGCCTTTGCCTTTGGCGCGATGAGCCACACCCACCACAAATCGCCGGCCGCCTCAGTCTCGATCTGAGTTGCCGGCACAGCATGCCCGTAGCTCGCCTCCGTGGCATCATCGAGCCTCCAAGCTGCTGAAGACTGTCGCCGTCTCGCCTCGTTGCCAGGGGCTCGCCTCTACTGCAAATCCGGCCCTGCCGTGTCCATGGCAACGTGACCCGCCTGTCTTACTGAACCACTGAGCCGGCCCTCCTGTCTCTGCCGCCATGACCGGCTGCCACGCCACACCGAGCCACTTCCTCTGTCACAGCAGGCCGCTTCCACCACGACCCACCGCGGCTTCTGCCCGGACAGCCTCTGCTCCGCCTGAAGCCTCTTTTGTCGCAGGCCGCTTCTTCATCCTCAAGCCGGCCTTGCGCCTTTTTTTTGCCACTTCAAGCCGCCGCTGGACCGGTGCTGAGCTGCCCTGGACCTCTGCGACCTCCACCTCCGTCGTCTCGCCACGCAGAGTCGCTGCCGTCATGACTAAGCATGTACCACAAACCGTCCTCCGTCCGAGCTACTGCGGCGCGGCCTCGTCACACGTCTCCTGCAAATCGCCGACGCCCGACGTTTTGCTTCTGCTTCAAACCGCCGTGAGCAGTCGCGGTTTCCTCGAGTTGCCTGCCGCTTGCAAGCCACCGGCTGTCTCTGCCTCCACAGCTGCAGGCCAACCCGGCTACCTCTGCTCGCCGGTTCAACCTGCTACTACTTAAATCGACCCGCCTTGCCGCTCGCCTCCAGGCTGCCGAGGCCACGCCTGAGCCGCCGTGGCCACGCCTGAGCCGGCATAACTGCGACATGTTCCGCTCCACTCCAGCCGGCTTCTGTGATGTCTCTACATCGCCCCGTGGTGTTCCGCCTCCGCTCTAAACCGCCATCGCCTCGCCAAATCGCCTCGTCAAGTCAGCCGCGAGTCGCCGCCCTTGCTGCGCCGCCTTTCCAACCCGGGCTGCCGTGCCCCCCAGTGCAGCCTCGACCTGCCGGTGCCTCGCCCTAATTTCCTAGCTTTAGTGCTTGTTGACGTATAATGTGTTGCCTAGTCTCTTCCATTAGATTGGTCTTTTGGTTGCATTGGCTAGAGTATGCACTTCTACATGGTATCAGAGCCAAGAGGTCTTGAGTTCAAGACCCGGCTGGCGCAATTAAAACTGCAGCCCACTTTCGGTCCACGTTTAGGCCTGAGGGAGCCATACGTGAGGGGGAGTGTTGACGTATAATGTGCTGCCTAGTCTCTTCCATTAGATCGGTCTTTTGGTTGCATTGGCTAGAGTATGCACTTCTACAGTGCTGAACCGCCCAGACACGAGCGGTGCTCCGCTTCTACCACCGTGGCCTAGCTTCAGTCGTTGATACCGGCTGTGTTTGAGCCAGCGCCGGGTCACCACCACCGTTCTAAACCGCTGCGGCTTCGCTCCCGTACGCATCAACTGCGCCCAATTCGCACCTGCTCCGCGCTTGCGGCCCTGGCCATTTCCAACGCCGCTGCGCCGATCACCGGCTCCGCTTCCCATGCATTAGTTAAACCGTCGAGCGATCCAAGGCTCCGCTTTTAGTCGCGGCTGCGATGAACCGTCTTCATCTCGGCCTTCTGACCTGCGCGCCTTCGCCTCCGCTCTGACCCGCTCTGACTCGGCCTCTTGTGCGCCTACTGAGTCGACGCGATAGCGGGCTGCCAGCCACGTCCGCCAGCGCCGGCTGCTGTGAGATGGTCGTCCCCGGGTTGCTACTCTAGCCGCGCAGCCTTCTTGCATCTTGGCTCTAACCTGCTGGTATTGCTGAGCCGCCCTCACACCCGATGTCCCACTTGACGCACACGCGCTATGTACTGCTTCTCTGATGCACTGGATTCGTTCTATCAATATTGAGTTGGGCATGTGGGGACGAGAGAGACCAAGGGATATGGAGTGTTCTTGTTTAAAGTACTCATTGTATCACACACGTCAAGGCATCTCATAATGAAGCAGACACGGGATATATTTTAATTTGTGCGTCCGGACGTCCGATGACCAGTCTGATACACTGTCCTCCAATGACCAGTCTGATACACTGACCAAAGGAAAAACATTATTCAGCAGCTCTGGTAGCAATACTGTTTACATGCACCAAGTAGTAATGAACACTTGATGTGCGTTCAAGAGCATCAGCACGGATTTCAAAGCATTCAAAGGCAGTCATTACTAAGAAAGGGGGATACGGTGCAAGGGCCACATCATACGTTTGATATGTTTTTGATCCAGTATCCATGTTCATCTGACAAAAAATACCAGGTGCTATCTTTCCTGACTATTTTCGGTACATGTTGTTTTCATCAAAGAACACTTATTTTGATTTGTATATTATTTTTATACACAAGACTATTATTCATTACAAAAGTGGTTTACACCACGGATTGATAATATCCCGCCTGTGGATAATCCGGGACATATCACATGATGAATGGACGCGCACAAGCCACTGCCCCGTACGGCCCGGTCTACATCAACTAGCCGGGACTGCGCCTGCGATTAACTTGCTCGTCCGCACCGGTTTACAACGCTGCGGCCGACTCATCCGTCTGTGCCACCTCTGATGTTGCGGATGTATTTCCCGTCCGTCTCTCGTGGCCTGGTCTACATCAACACGCCAGGCCGCACCTGTCTGCATGAGCTGTTCATTGCGTATGAGCAAGTCACAGATTGGGTAGCCCGTTTTTCTTCCAACATTGGAGGCAAGATTATCATTTCGCCGCAGTCTGCGCTGGATGGTTCAATGGACATACGCACAAGTTGCCATCACTACAGTTTGGTTAGCTTCAAACAACCAGTTGAAAGGAACCATTGGCCGGGTTGCTGACACGGCTCATACGGGATTATTTATAATCCGCCATAGTCACCTCAACCTTCTGTGGATTTACATCGCGTTATTAACAACGATGATATATAACTTCTGCTATGGTCAAGTACGGAGAATCTCAAGACAACTCCTTGAGTCATCTTAAGACTCGGGGGCTACGATGATATGACGCAGCAAGTTTTGCCAGTTTCAGCAAATTCAAGTGCCCCAGAATGTTGAAGGGAAACCCGATCCCGGAGGCTACGGTTATATTGGTGCAAATTTAAAGGCCGTCAGAAAATTTCCGGCTTAAAAAGAAGGATTCCGGTTTAAAATCCGGTTCAAGGGAAATTTATCTCCCAAAAAGCTATGAAGCTCTCAAATCCGGTTTAAGAATTTCCGGTTCAAAAAGGAATTAAACTTCTTGCAAGTTCGAGTTTAAAGGCTGTCGGAAAATTTCCGGCTGAAAATGAAGATTTCGGTTTAAAATCCGGTTCAAGGGAAAGATGTCTCCCATAAAGCTTTGAAGCTCTCAATATCCGGTTTAAAATCCCGGTTCAAGGAGAATTTATCTCTTGCAAAAATTTAAATGTTGCCGAAGAGGACCTGTTGCCATGATGCACGGTTCAAACATGGGTATTTTGCCTTATTAGCTTATCATATTATTGGTCACGTGGGGGCTTCAGCTGACAAAGCGGAGTTCTGTCCATTAATCCGGCTATCACGCCATAACAAAGCTTGGGATCACCCAAGGGGCCAAAGAGAGTTAGGATGCTATGCACAGCTCAAACATAGGCACCCAATGAGCACAGCTCATCACGTTACTTGGGGCCTCCTTGTGTCAAATACCAAGGAGTTTGAAAGGACCCTTGTAGCTGGGTATCGACCCACGGCTTGGAAGCCTAGTATATTTACCTAAAACCCTGGGTTAACCTGCCTTCATCAAGTAAGACACTCCTATCTAGGTAATCCTGGCATGACCCTCCGAACGTTTGACAGTTACTCTCATTGAGACCGTGAACTTGTCAAAGTTAAAACGATGATTGGTTAGTTGGAGGTCCATCTTAAAAGGCTTTGTTAAATGGTTCAACTCAGCGGCCTGGAAGCCCATGAAAAGCCTCGAATTTGGGCCTGGCAGCCCTCGAAAAGCCTCGACTACACGATTTTATTTGCGTTTGTCACTTTTCTTTTGATAAATTTTATGTTAAACCGGTTTCTTTGACCTGGTATGACTTCTCAGTCATCAAATTAACCCGGTGTTCTTTAACCCGGCTCGACTTTCAACTGCAAGTTGTCAGTACATAATCATTTATAATCCGGTGTTTATTGACCCGGCCTGACTTTGGACTGTAAGTCGCCAGTATATATTTGGATTGCGCCATTGGAATTATGCGCTTATAAATAATTGGGTATATTATTCAAATAGCCAACATGGCTGGATTTATATTATGGTTATCAATAACCAATATTATGATTGAGGTTTTCAAAGTCGCTTTAGCGCAATGGCTATCATATTATCAATGGATATGATTTATTCTTCAATTGAAGGAATAGTCCCGAGTTGCTGCAGGCTTACAACCCGGCACTTGGGGGCTACATTATTTAAGTTGAGATTACATCAAATATGCAAGTCTCATATCGCTGCAAGCATGCACCATGACGCTTGGGGGCTAATGCAAAGTCATTATTTGCTCACCTTATTGAAGACCCGACTCATCACATCGTAATGAGCCGGCCCTTGGGGCTACCAATTGCTTTAGTCAACAATTCAAGGTACAAAGTTTTTTATCCATTACATTGTCCACTGCTCAGTTGGTAAAGCACAAGGCTCTTAACCTTGTGGACATGGATTCAAGCCCCATGATGGGGGGTTACACCGTTGCTGTTAAAGTTTACATGCTTATATTTACAAAGTCCCTGCTCATTATTGCATAATGACCCGGCCCTTGGGGGCTACACTGGTTGAAGTTTTTATGAGCATCAGGAAGTTACAAGTCCCAGGTTGCTGCAAGCATGACAACCCGACACTTGGGGGCTACATATGTGGAATACTCAATTCTGACTAGTGATTGAGATGAACAACCTGGATTTCTTCAAGATTGTGATATTTATATTGAAGCAAGTCTTAAGCTGTTGCCATGCTACCTTCTTAAGACTTTGGGGCTACAAGTGATAGGCATATAAGAGGTATATTTTCAAGCTGGATGTTAACTACAAGTATGACCCGGTGCTATCAATATTTATAAACCGGTGATCTTGGCAATGATAAACCGGTAAGTTCGACATCCTTAAACTGGCTGAAGATCAGATGAGTATTTCAAGGACCAATATTGTTTTTAAGCATTGGGAGCTGAATCAAAGGAGTTATTCTTCACAATATATTTTCTATGAGAAACCAGTGTCAGCAAGTTGATTATGAAGCTGGCCTATTAAAACCGATTTTCTATAAGAAGGAAGTGACAAGGACTTAAGGATGATCAGGATCAGTTTAACATGGATAAATCTAAATTAAACTGGGGGCTAATGTCAGGGATATACCCCGCGGTATGACCCTGTCGGATTTGTAAACCGGCCGGGACTTGGTAAACCGGCGGATGGTAAACCGGCAGACAGTTAAGACAGATGGCTGAGTCAGACGGTAAACCGGCAAGTGTTAAACCGGCAGAGTTAAGACAGATGGTAGCACCAGCAGACATTGATAAACCGGCAGACGTTGTTAAACCGGCAGACATTGTTAAACCGACAGACGTTGTTAAACCGGCACACATTTTTAAACCGGCAGACATTGTTAAACCGGCAAACGTTGTTAAACCGGCAGACAATGTTAAACCGACAGATGTTAAGAAGCCCTGGAAAGGAAGTCAAAATAGTTTAAGTCTTAGTCCGAGATGGACTCTACATGTAACCCACCCCTTCAACTTATATAAGGAGGGGCAAGGCTCCGCAAAGGGGGACAAGCAAGAAACAATCTCTAGGGCTAGACACAACTAGAGGAGAGCCGGTTTACGGTGACTCCCTCGCGATGATAATGAGATCTAGCCACAAACAGCATGTAGGGTTGTTACCGGATGATGTTTCCTAGGGCCCGAAGCTATCTAAACCCTTGTCTTGCGTGTTGCGTCTCTCGATTCCACTCAACCCCTCTCAAGCTACCAAATAGATGCGTTGGCCTCATGACAAAGTCCTTCCGTTAGGACATCTGACGTGTTAATTCCACGACAGTACACCTAATGTCGGTCCGGGCCGCTTCATCCAACAATACCACCGAACCAAAGTATCACATGCTGGTAAGCAGTATGACTTGTATCGCCCACAACTCACTTGTGTTCTACTCGTGCATACAACATCTACGCATAAAACCTGGCTCGGATGCCCCTATTGGGGAATGTAGTAATTTCAAAAAAATTCCCATGCACACGCAAGATCATGGTGATGCATAGCAACGAGAGGGGAGAGTGTTATCTATGTACCCTCGTAGACCGAAAGCGGAAGCATTATTACAACGCGGTTGATGTAGTCGTACGTCTTCACGGCCCGACCGATCAAGCACCGAAAGCATGGCACCTCAGAGTTCTTGCACACATTCAGCTCGATGACGTCCCTCAAACTCCAATCCAGCCGAGTGTTGAGGGAGAGTTCCATCAGCACGACGGCGTGGTGATGATGATGATGTTCTACCGACGCAGGGCTTCGCCTAAGCACCGCTACAATATTTTCAAGGTGGATTATGGAGGAGGGGGGCACCGCACACGGCTAATAGATCTCAAGGATCAATTGTTGTTCTCTAGAGGTGCCCCCCTACCCCCGTATATAAAGGAGCAAGGGGGGAGGCGACCGGCCTAGGAGGAGGGCGCGCCAAGGGCGGGGAGTCCTACTAGGACTCCCAAGTCCTAGTAGGATTTCCCTTTCCTTTCCGGAGTAGGAGAGAAGGAAAGAGGGGGAGAGGGAGAAGGAAAAGAGGGATGCACCCCTTGTCCAATTCGGACCAGAGGGGGGGGTGCACGCCTCCTTCCTTTTGGCCTCTCTCCTCTATTCCCGTATGGCCCAATAAGGCCCATATACTCCCCGGCGAATTGCCCTAACTCTCCGGTACTCCGAAAAATACCCGAAACACTCGGAACTTTTCCGAAGTCCAAATATAGTCATCCAATATATCCATCTTTACGTCTCGACCATTTCGAGACTCCTCGTCATCTCCCGATCTCATCCAGAACTGTGAACTACCTTCGATACATCAAAACACATAAACTCATAATATAACCGTCATCGAACTTTAAGCGTGCGGACCCTACGGGTTCAAGAACTATGTAGACATGACTGAGACACGTCTCCGGTTAATAACCAATAGCGGAACCTGGATGCTCATATTGGCTCCCACATATTCTACGAAGATCTTTATCGGTCAAACCGCATAATAACATACGTTGTTCCCTTTGTCATCGGTATGTTACTTGCCCGAGATTCGATCGTCGGTATCTTAATACCTAGTTCAATCTCGTTACCGGCAAGTCTATTTACTCATTATGTAATGCATCATCCCGCTACTAACTCATTAGTCACATTGCTTCAAGGCTTATAGTGATGTGCATTATCGAGAGGGCCCAGAGATACCTCTTCGATAATCGGAGTGACAAATCCTAATCTCGAAATACGCCAACTCAACATGTACCTTCGGAGACACCTGTAGAGCTCCTTTATAATCACCCAATTATGTTGTGACGTTTGGTAGCACACAAGGTGTTCCTCCGGTAAACGGGAGTTGCATAATCTCATAGTTGTAGGAACATGTATATGTCATGAAGAAAGCAATAGCAACATACTAAACGATCAAGTGCTAAGCTAACGGAATGGGTCAAGTCAATCACTTCATTCTCCTAATGATGTGATCTCATTAATCAAATGACAACTCATGTCTATGGCTAGGAAACACAACCATCTTTGATTCAAAAAGCTAGTCAAGTAGAGGCATACTAGTGACATTATGTTTGTCTATGTATTCACGCATGTATTAAGTTTCCGGTTAATACAATTCTAGCATGAAAAATAAACATTTATCATGAAATAAGGAAATAAATAATAACTTTATTATTGCCTCTAGGGCATATTTCCTTCATCAAGTTGATCACCAAAACATACATCAAGTAGATCACGTGAATATCCCATTGTCACCACAGATAAGCACGGCAAGACATACATCAAGTGTTCTCAAATCCTTAAAGACTCAATCCGACAAGATAACTTCAAAGGGAAAAATAAATTCATTACAAGAGAGTAGAGGGGGAGAAACATCATAAGATCCAACTATAATAGCAAAGCTCGCAATACATCAAGATCGTGCCGAATCAAGAACATGAGAGAGAGAGAGAGAGATCAAACACATAGCTACTAGTACATACCCTCAGCCCCGAGGGTGAACTACTCCCTCCTCGTCCTGGAGATCGTCGGGATGATGAAGATGGCCACCGGTGAGGGATCCCCCCCCCCTCCGGCAGGGTGCCGGAATAGGGTCCCGATTGGTTTTTGGTGGCTACAGAGGCTTGCGGCGGCGGAACTCCCGATATATTATGTTCTTCGATGTTTTTAGTGTATATGGACATATATAGGCGAAAGAAGTCGGTCAAGGGATCCACGAGGGGCCCACGAGGGTGGGGGCGCACCCAGGGGGGTAGGGCGCGCCTCCCTGCCTCGTGGCTTCCTCGTTGCTTCCCTGACATCTACTCCAAGTCTCCTGGATTACTTCCGTTCCAAAAATAACTCTCCCGAAGGTTTCATTCCGTTTGGACTTCGTTTGATATTCCTTTTCTTCGAAACACTGAAATAGGCAAGAAAACAGCAATTTGGGCTGGGCCTCCGGTTAATAGGTTAGTCCCATAAATAATATAAGAGTGTATAATAAAGCCCATAAACATCCAAAACAGATAATATAATAGCATGAATGCTTCATAAATCATAGATACATTGGAGACGTATCAACAAGCTGTCATGTCTACTAACATATGCATTGCATACCGATCACTGGAAGGAGTAGTAGAGAAAGCTAGGCAGATAAATAGTTCCTTATAGTCAAGCGGACCTACGCTGCTACTTGTTCCAAATACATGCACACCATCGAAATAGCTCATCTATATCAATATACACAGAGAGGAAATATATTTTTACAAGATAGGAAATTGTTCATCCATCCATAATGCCCTGTAGCTGGTGCAGCTTCTTCTTATTATTCTTCTTGTTGTTCTCATTTTCTGTAAGAGACGACTTTGCAACAAGCTCTTTGGACCATGCAGCTATCTCGAAACTCACATGGGCATCAAGGGAAGCATATTTTATCCGCTCGTACATCAAGGGATAATTCTCCCATCCAAACGACCTTAATAGCAGCGTCTCATCACCCTTCTGAAGATTTGTTCCGAGAACAAAATTTTCTATGTTGAATAGTGATGGTGTCCGTTTATCACAATCTTCTACAAGAATTTTGATTCTGGTTTGTAGGTCAGCGATGCTTTTCAAATCAAGGTTGTACGGCGCTAGCTTCTGTTTATCCCATTTGATGGCGGCCCCACAGAAGTATATGTCCTCCCGAGACAAGAAATCATAGAGCTCACCTGGTATGGAGGGTGTGTGTATGATGTAGTACACCAAAACACCATCTTCGGGGCACAGCTGAAGGATGGCGGCACGTTGGATCTTCCCAGTGGCATGCTCCATGTACTCTGCATCGAGACCGATGACCTTCATCTCTACCTTTTGGAGGGAGTTGGATACATTGTTGATCCACTTCCGAACAACCCTTGGGTGGTCGGGGATGGTGGAAACTATGCTCAATGAGCCTTTGATGAGGACATGTTGGACGCTAAAAACCTGCATCTGGATCTCTTTCACCATTTAGAACCGCTGGACCGGAGGGCTATGGTTTGGAGAATTAGGATTAGATGGCTAGCCTAACTGAAGAAGATGATTATTTAAAGGGGCTTCAGAATTACTCCAGGAGTATGTGAAGAGTTTAATACAATGTGAATGCGGTGGGGTTTGGATGCAAATGAAGATGAAGGAGAGGTGAAGAAGCCGAGGAAAATCGGTTCCTGCTGGAGAAGTAAATGGGAGAAGTGGCCTATAGGCAGTTGATTAGACGACGACTAAACGAAAAGGCTATGCGGGTAGACTGAGGAATACTACTTGTCCGTGCACATGCCCATCCTTCTAGCGCTACACGTGCCACTGGCTAGTTGAGGTCACTCTTTCGAATCACCATGGTGAGACATTTTATGGTTCCTTTTTTATTTCTGCACCCCTCCTGACAGGTGGGACCTATGCAAACAGATATAAAAAATGTGGTGTAGTTGGTTTGAACGGATATTGGCACGTGCATGGGAGACACAACATTATCTGGTTAAGGAATATACGGTTATCCTCAAAAAAGAATAGGCCCTTCTTCGCACTTCCGCATGCACGAGAATTTGGTTCTGCTTGCAATATGGATGATACCTGGAGGATGAAGTGAACCCAGAGGCATGCTAGCACGGGAGACTTATTTTTGCTATATAGTACTACTCCGTATGTTCCTACTAGTAGTAGTACAACTATGGTACACTTGATGGTCAAAATATTATTCATCCAGTCCTCACAGTGAAGTGACAAGACCATATGCCCGAGGTGACACTAGTCCAGGCGGCGTGTTCGAGTTACCAAAGTCATCCTCACCTTGTGCATTGTGCAGTCACTGTCACCGTTGCTGTATAGCATGCCTCGCCTCGTCTCCCTCTCCCCTAGCACCACTCCATCTCCATCTCCGTATCGCCGGAGATCGTGAGGTCACTCTTCATCATCTCACTGTGCCCCCGCGTACCCTCACCTCGCTCGCCTCCCCTAGTACCACTATTCCCTCGCTAGCCGCTCCACCATCGAGAACCTTCTCCCCCGTAAATCAAGCCCCCCAAAACCCCACATTCCAAACTCCACCATGGCCAAACGCGAACCGTGCAGCATACATATGTGTCGCGATTGGAGCAATCTCCCCAGTGACATCCTCAACCTTTGTTGTTCATGTGTGGATATGTTGAGCGCCTTGCGGCTGGCTGCATGCTCGAGGGACATGCACATCATCATCGTTGAAGAGAGGCCTAAGCTTTTCAAGACACCCTGCTTGCTGCTATCTTATCTTGCGAGATTTTCTCACCATGATATGGAGGCGTACATGATGCATGCCACTCGACTTCAATTCGACCTTCATCAGCCGCAACTTCTTTGCAGGTATGTAGTGGGTTGCGGTACAAAATTTCCCTCAACTTCGATCCGATCACCATCACCCGAAACTTCTTGGCAGGTATGTACTGGGTCAGCATGAACTCCCACTGGATGGCTGCCGTCAGACAACATGGGAGAAAGTTGGTGCTCATGAACTTCCAGACCTCCCATGAGATTATCCTTCCTCCGTTGGATTATATAAGGTTTTACCATCGCGGTCCAAGTCATCTAGATTACCACGTCAGTTGGACGGACCTTGTTTTGCAGAAGATTGTAATCTGCCAAGTGCCCACACGACATGCAGATTACGCAGACTTCAAGCTAATTGCCTTGTTCGACCGCGGACTCGCCTATCTTTACGCCGGTGCCTTCCTTAGCTGGAGACAACTCAGCTTGCAATGGATCGTCAAAGCTGATACACACTTCTATGATGCCATTAAACATAATGGCATCATCTACGTGATTGAAAAAGCACATGGCACCACGTATTGCTAGGACGGCGCATGTAAGTTGTTTTCGTCTGATGTTAGTGATAATGCCATGACACTGTTTGAACTTTTTGTGATGATTGGCATATCCCTGTTTGAGCAGAATTTAAGTAGAAGTATGGCAATGTATTTGAGACGTCATAAATCAGCTATATTTTGAATGAGATAATTCATGCAATTGTGAATGTCATTATAGCCAATTTGTACCCTTGAATAATCAAACGGTTAGGAAGATGTGGATATTCTCCTTATTTTATAGTAATCTATATACTACTAAATATGAGTGTGTATCAATAGCCATGTTAGTTTCCTCATTTTCATGATGTAGAAACATGCATCACACTGTTGGTTTCATCTAACCATACGTTAGGGAAGTAAATGTGCATACGGAGAACTCTATATTGGTAAGTAGTGAACTCCTGTAATGCTTACCATGTGTACATACCTATATTCGCCCTTCAGCAATCAATGGCTAGAATAATATCCTCACAAAAAATTTGCCCACAGAACAATAGAATATAGCAATGCATGGTCTGTTAGTTTCCTTGAAGAATTTGTTTGTGAGGATAGAACATGATTACATAACATGCATGACATGGTAGTTTCCTGTGAAGAATCGATTGCGAGATAACATGAGTATGTCCACGCATGGCACTTCTATATTTTCGAACCCAGTATAAATTTCCCTGTATTTTCGTCTCAGTTCCAACAGGTACATATCAATGTTGTTTATTGCATTATCCTACTCATACTTTGAAAAATGCTGATCTTACATTAACAATGCCTGTCCTTTTTGATATGATGCAGTGTCCCTACAGTTACAACCCTTTGTAATCACACCACCTTTGCCAAAAACTGGGAAGCACAACTGGTTCATCGCTCGATCAGACAACGGCAAAAGACTGATGATCATTCGCACACATGAGACGGAAAAGTTATATTGCAAAAACCCCACTGTGTACAAGCACCGTGAAATACATGAGTATCCGGACAGTGGTTGTTATGTCTATGAGCAGGATACTAGCTTGTTGGGGCCTTCAGGATTTTTGAGTTGCAGGCAGGTAAACATCCTTGGTTCACACTCTTTGTTTCTTGGACTCAATTATCCAATTAACCAGGAGATCACTGTTGGCAACGACCTTGATGGAAGATGATACGTCTCCAACGTATCTACAATTTTTGTTTGTTCCATGCTATTATATTATCTGTTCTGGATGTTTATATGCATTAATATGCTATTTTATATGATTTTTGGGACTAACCTATTAACCTAGAGCCCAGTGCCAGTTTCTGTTTTTCCTTGTTTTAGAGTTTCGCAGAAAAGGAATACCAAACGGAGTCCAAACAGAATAAAACTTTCGCGATGATTTTTCTTGGACCAGAAGACACCCAGGAGAGTTGGAGTGCAAGTCAGAAGAGCCACGAGGCGGCCACAAGGGTGGAGGGAGCGCCCAAGGGGGTATGGCGCGCCCCCGCCCTTGTGGGCCCCTCGGTGACCCCCTGGCCTAGTTCTTCCTCCTATATATTCTCAAATACCCCAACAACTATCACGGGAGCCACGAAACCACTTTTCCACCGCCGCAACCTTCTGTACCCATGAGATCCCATCTAGGGGCCTTTTTTGGCGTCCTGCCGAAGGGGGATTCGATCGCGGAGGGCTTCTACATCGGCACCATTGCCTGTCCGATGAAGCGTGAGTAGTTTACCACAGACCTATGGGTCCATAGCTAGTAGCTAGATGGCTTCTTCTCTCTCTCTCTTTGATTCTCAATACAAAGTTCTCCTTGATGTTCTTGTAGATCAATTCAATGTAATACTCTTTTGCGGTGTGTTTGTCGAGATCCGATGAAATTGTGGATTTATGATCAGCTTATCTATGAATGTTATTTGATTCTCCTCTGAATTCTTATATGCATGATTTGATATGTTTGCAAATCTCCTCGAACTATCGATTTGGTTTGGCCAACTAGATTGGTTTTTCTTGCAATGGGAGAAGTGCTTAGCTTTGGGTTCAATCTTGCAGTGCTCGATCCTAGTGACAGAAGGGGAACCGACACGTATTGTATTGTTGCCATCGAGGATAAAAAGATGGGGTTTTCATCATATTGTTTGAGTTAATTCCTCTACATCACGTCATCTTGCCTAATGCGTTACTCTGTTCTTATGAACTTAATACTCTAGATGCAAGTTGGATAGCGGTTGATGTTGGAGTAATAGTAGTAGATGCAGAATCGTTTCGGTCTACTTGATACGGACGTAATGCATATATTCATGATCATTGCCTTAGATATCGTCATAACTTTGCGCTTTTCTATCAATTGCTCGGCAGTAATTTGTTCACCCACCGTATTAATTTCTATCTTGAGAGAGAATCCTCTAGTGAAACCTATGGCCCCCGGGTCTATTTTCATCATATAATATTCTATTTTCCATCATATAAGTTTCCGATCTACAATTTTAGTTGCCTATTTACTTTCTTTGCAATCTTTTACTTTCCGTTCCATAAACCAAAAATACCAAAAATATTACTTTGCCATTTATCCATCCATATCAGATCTCACTTTGCAAATAACCGTGAAGGGATTGACCACCCCTTTATCGCGTTGGGTGCAAGTTGGTGTTTGTTTGTGTAGGTATTCGGCGGCTTGTTGCGTTGTCTCCTACTGGATTGATACCTTGGTTCTCAAAAGCCGAGGGAAATACTTACTCTACTTTGTTGCATCACCCTTTCCTCTTCAAGGGAAAACCAATGCAAGCTCAAGAGGTAGCAGCAGAGAGGCTCTGTTTGCTATGGAAAACTGTGTCTACACGGTGAGCCCTAGGACTTCCGGAGAAAACTCCCCTGATTGTCAACGATACAACCTACAGCCAAAAGAAGGTGAGAATGACAAAGGCATCTGGATTAACTTTGATTCTTGGATGTCTCAAGTCCGACAAGCAATGATGTGGTTCAAGCCTTCAAGTTGACAGGTAATTGGGCTATTGAGTCAAAAGGGTGGAGTACTAGTGTCTCTGGATCACTGGTGGCTGAAGTGGGGCTGCAAATTATGATGGTCTTGGAACATCCCTCTTCGAATGACTTGTTGTCTTTGCTGCTTGTTCTGGATGGGTAGTTCTCTCTTTTGTTATGCATATTCCTTGTCATTTGGTCATCCTCGTGTATGTCAATATTACTATGTAATAGTTGCCTCTATTTAGAATGTCATTCTCGTCTAGGTCACGAGAGTCTGAGTGTTGCAGATGGGCGTGTTTTGGTGGTGTGGCAAGACTTCATATGAACCATCATGTCTTGTTGTTTTATGTCAGTAGTAATCACTAGTCAGCGTTTGAATGTTGTATATATCGTTGTTTCGAACTGTTTATTGTCTCGAACTACTGGTGGGCTAAATGAGGGCATCACCATTCTCCAGTGTTCAGAGTATATCCCCTTTTTTCAAGTTATAATTTGATCTCAGTGTCTTTTCGATGATGTACACTTGTTTGGGCCAGTGAGGTGTCATTGAATATGGCCCGAGTAGTAACACAATGCCAAACAGGTCAATTATGACTCTCAGGCTGGGCTCTCAAAAGATCCTCAAGAAAAAGGCCGGGCCCTAAAAAGGACTCTTAGGCCGACATGTGGGCGCCACCAGTGTTTTCATGCGCTTGTGCACCGAGAGCATATTGGCGTGTGTTCGAAATTCATGCTACCTTTTCATACCCAATCTTCTGCCCTTACCCCACCTCTGGAATCTCGACTCCTACTCCAGTTCCCCCAAATCCCCCTCCTATACTCAATGTACTGAAGCACACTATCATGTTGCCTGTCAACACGGATCTCCGAGCCGGAGATCCTGAGGTCCGTCCTACCTTCAGGCGCCGCATGCTGTCGCTCAACAGTGTGGCAGCGCTTGATGACCAGTTTGCCGACAAAGTGCTGATGGTAACCATCAACGGAGACCGGCCACCCGTCTTGCCAGACGACCTTGTCAATGCTCTTGGCATTGTGCATGGAATCCAAATAAGTGACTTTCTCGTCGAAGTCTGTCCGCCACCGGCTGATTTCTTCGTCGGGTTCCGGATAACTTTCGACTGCAGTTGTGTGTTCTAATCTTCGCGATGTTTGTTCTGCGATGGCGTGCTAGTGAGCTTTGATCGGTGGCACCCAGGATGGGGCTCGGTGCCCTCTGAGCTTGAGTTTTTAACAAAGATTACCTTCCATGGCATGCCTCGACGTTCTTGGAACTGCGAGTCCATGAATGAGCTTATCAACGACCTTGGAGGTGAGTTAGGAAGTATTTTTGTTCCTCCAAACAGCTGGGCTCTGACGGTTATGGATGAAGAAGCCGTCCACCATACCGAAGGTCATTGGTGTTGAGATACCGGTGCAGGAACCGGGTGAGGGAGTCCTGGATTAGGGGGTATCCGGACAGCCGGACTCTGTACAATGTCCGGACTATTGAAGCGTGAAGATACAAGACTCAAGACTTCGTCCCATGTCCGGATGGGACTTTCCTTGGCGTGGAAGGCAAGCTTGGCGATCCGGATATTATATTACCTTCCTTGTAACTGACTCCATGTAAACCCTAGCCCTCTCTGGTGTCTATATAAACCGGAGAGGTTGGTCCTTAGAAGGCCGATCACAATTACATATACCATCATAGGCTAGCTCCTAGGGTTTAGCCTCTATGATCTCGTGGTAGATCTACTCTTGTACTACCCATATCATCAATATTAATCAAGCAGGAAGTAGGGTTTTACCTCCATCGAGAGGGCCCGAACCTGGGTAAACACCTGTGTCCCTTACTTCTTGTTACCATCATCCTTGACGCACAGATCGGGACCCCCTACCCGAGATCCACCGGTTTTGACACCAACATTGGTGCTTTCATTGAGAGTTCCCCTGTGATGTCGCTGCAAGGCTTGACGGCTCGACTCGTCTTCAAGGACGACATTACTTTAGAGGGAGGTCTAGCTGTAGGCCAGACGCTCCGGCTCGGCGGCTTTATCATGACGGCCCCGTCGGCGGCAGAGCCGACGATGGCCTCTCGGGTCATCAATCATAACCTTCGGGTCAGTTCCGAACTTGCCGAACAGATGGATCCAATGGAGCTCTCCTCCTTTAATGAACTCTTGGATCGCATCGCCGCTCTGGGAGTCGCTACGAATTATGACCGGATTGGGCTTAAACCCGACCGAAGTGACATCAGGTCCCCGCCGGCCACCCATGAGATAGCGATTGTCGAAGAACCACACGCGGATCATCCCCCAGCTTTGAGGACGAATTATGTTCGGATCGCCGAACTCCTTGAGCCAAAAATATGCTCAGAGGACAACCTGCCCCAGGCCCCGGACTTAGGACCGGGCATTGGGCCGAATGAATCGGGTAGCATCCCGGGTCCCGAGTTGTTGGGCTCGGAGCCGACCGCGCCCCTGGGCGTTAGATCGGATCATAATTTGGATTCTACTAACAACACTTATTTGGACTTAAACTGTCTCTCCCGCATCAGGCAAGAGCCCCGGGAGATGGTACATAATTACTGGGCCAGATTCCTCCTTGCGCTCAACAAGGTTAAGGACTGTCGCGAGGAGAACATGGTCTCACTCTTCTGCAAAGACTGCATGGACGAAGGGCTCCTCAATGCTATAAACCTCCGCGAAATAATACGTTTCGTGGACTTGGCAACCATAGTACGAAAGTACTGTGCAATGGAGAGCGCTTGGAAGACCCAAACAGAATTTTGGAATAGTACCACTCTCACCCAGACCTTTGTCCGAACCAAACGGACGAACTCTCGTAAGACGTCCAATCCAATCCCCAAGAAACTGAAGCGCACCCCAGGGTGGGGATCCATATTGGAAGAATGGCTCAACGGGCCATGTAAGCTCCACGGTACGCCGGATACAATGCCAACCCATAGCCTTAGGGCGTGTTGGATACTCCGGCAGGTGGCGAAAAGTGGCGAGGATCTTCTTGCTGGCCATAAAGCAGAATTGTATCCCGCCCGCGGACACAATACGGTACTAACAGTCTTCGAGACTTTCTCCTCGAACAATAGGCGCAAGCGGGCTCACCGAAGCTCCGCAGAAATTTGCCATGTGGCAAGGATAAACCCCTGGAACGACACGGCTATAACTTTCAATGCCAGTGACGAACCTCGATTCCAGACTGTCCGAGCACCGGCCGCTCTGGTCCTTAGCCCGATCGTGGACGGTTTTCGTTAACCAAAGTACTCATGGACGGAGGAAGCGGGTTAAACGTGATCTGTGAAGAAACACTCAACAAAATGGAGATTGACAAAGGCCGCATTAAGCAAAGCGGCACCACTTTCAGGGGGATCATCCCTACTCGGGAAGCACGGTGTGCAGGAAAAATCACACTCAATGTGGTATTCGGCACCCCGGAGAATTATAGGTCCGAAGAAATCACATTCCAAGTGGCTCCTTTCAGCAGCGGATACCACGCCCTTCTAGGGCGGGACTCATTTGCAAGCTTTCAAGTTGTACCCCATTATGGGTACATGAAGCTTAAAATGCCCGGGCCCAACGGAATCATCACTCTAGCCAGCGATCCGGACGTCACACTCCGCGCCGAAAAGAAAACCGCAGCACTAGCCCTGGAAGCATTATCTGAGGCCCTAGCAGCCGAAGAGTTAACAACACTGCGGGCCACCGTGGACAGGGACGACGTGATACTCGACAAACGACCCAAGTCCACCTGATTTAAACCTGCAGACGAGATAGTCAAATTCCAGGTCCACCCAACGGATCCCACGAAGACAGCATCCATTGGAACACAATTGTGCCCCGTGATGGACGCCGCACTGCGAGATTTCTTGCGCGAGAATTGGGACATTTTCTCCTGGCACCCTTCAGACATGCCAGGCATCCCGCGCTGGATGGCCGAACACAGCCTCAATATACTAAAGGGATACAAACCAGTCAAACAGACCCTAAGGCGGTTTTCAGAACCCAAACGGCAAGCCATGGGGGAAGAGCTAGCCAAGCTGCTTGAGGCCGGATTCGTCAGAGATATTAAACATCCGGATTGGCTGGTAAATTTGGTAATGGTGCCAAAAAAGGACAAATCCTGGCGCCTATGCGTCGACTTCAAAGACCTCAACAAGGCTTTCCCCAAGGATCCCTTTCCCCTCCCTCGCATCGATCAAATCATCGATGCCACAGCTGGACACGACTCGCTGTGTTTTCTCGACGCATACTCTGGATACCATCAAATAAAGATGGCAGAGTCTGACCAAGCTGCAACAGCTTTTATAATGCCATATGGCCCTTTTTGCTTCAACAATATGCCCTTCGGGCTCAAGAATGTCGGCGCAACCTATCAACGCATGATTCAAACATGCCTGGAGAAACAAATCGGCAAAACAGTGGAAGCATATGTGGACGATGTTGTCATAAAAACCTAACACGTCGAAACCCTGATAGATGACTTGAGGCTCACATTCGATAACCTCCGGACATACGACATCAAGTTGAATCCGGAAAAATGTGTTTTCGGTGTCCCTTCGAGGAAGCTCCTGGAATTCATTGTTTCCAATAGAGGAATAGAAGCGAATCCAGCAAAAATCCGAGCCATGTCGCAGTTGGCCACACCAACCGACCTCAAGCACATCCAGAAGCTAGCAGGATGCGTGGCCGCTTTGAGCCGCTTTATATCTAGGCTAGGAGAAAAGGTGTTGCCTCTTTACCGCCTCCTTCGGTGCACCGAACATTTTGTATGGACGGACGCAGCCGCAGCCGGACTCGATGAGATAAAGACCTTATTGGCCAGTAATCCGGTCCTAACAGCGCCAAACATCGGCGAACCTATGCTACTATATATAGCAGCAACACATCAAGTGGTAAGCGCAGTGCTTGTCGTCGAACAAGAGGTGGACGGATACAAATTCCTTCTTCAAAAGCCGGTTTACTACGTATCAACGGTCCTCACCCCATGTAAATCTCGATACCCGCACTATCAAAAAATAGCATACGCAGTCTTTATGGCATCTCGGAAGCTAAGACACTACTTTCAAGAGTGTTCGATTACCATCGCCTCCGAAGTACCACTCAACGACATAATTAATAACCGCGATGCTACGGGCCGGATTGCTAAATGGGCTATCGAGCTCCTGCCGTTCGACATAACATACAAACCACGGTGAGCCATTATGTCGCAAGTATTGGCTGGCTTTGTCGCCGAATGGACAGAAGCCGAACTCCCTAAAGAGTACGACACGTACTCCAACTAGATCCTGCACTTTGACGGCTCCAAAATGCTGGCCAGACTGGGAGCAGGGGTAGTCCTGACGTCTCCCACCTGGGACACGGTCCAGTACTTCCTACAAATATTATACACAGATTCCAACAATGCAGCCGAATATGAGGCCCTGTTACATGGTCTTCAGATGGTAGTCTCTATGGGCATCCAACGCCTCGAAGTGCGCGGGGATTCAAACCTTGCAATATCACAAATAAACGGAGATTTTGATGCCAAGGATCCAAAAATGGTGGCCTATCGTAATGACGTCCTCAAAATGTCAGCTCGGTTCAAGGGGCTCGAATTCCACCATGTGGCTCGAGAAACAATCAAGCGGCGGACGTCCTTGCCCGCATCGGCGCCAAACGCGACCCTGTCCTACCTAATATATTCCTGGAAAGGCTGTTCAAGCCATCTGTAGTATGGGAAGGGGAGTCCGGCAATACCAGCACGGATCCGAATACACCCCCAGATTCCGAACCACCCGACACAATTGGAGGCTCTGCCACCAAAATAACACCTTTGGCCCACGAAATAATGGTCGTAATCGCCCCGTGGAACGAGCCGTTCTTGGCCTACCTAAATAGGCAGGAGCTCCCCGAAGACCAAAATGAAGCACGCTACATAGTCCGGCGTTCCAAAGCTTACAAGGTCCACGAAGGGGAACTCTACAAGAAAAGCGCGACCGGAGTGCTCCAAAGGTGCATCTCTGAAGAGGAAGGGCGGCAACTCCTGGCTGAAATTCACGCCGGATTGGGCGGGCACCATGCCGTAGCTCAAGCGCTAGTCAGCAAAGCCTTCCGCACAGGCTTCTATTGGCCGACGGGCCGAGCAGACGCACAGGACCTTGTCCAACATTGCATCGGCTGCCAGCTCTTCGCCAATCAGAGTCATATGCCCCCTACCGCTCTCCAAACAACCCCCATAACTTGGCCCTTCGCGGTCTGGGGGCTGGATATGATCGGACCCCTTAAAGGGGGAAGCCATAAGAAAAAATACCTGTTGGTCATGGTGGACAAATTCACCAAATGGATCGAAGCCAAACCAGTCAAAACGGCCGAATCAGGACCAGTAATAGACTTCATATCCAGGGTTGTACACTGGTACGGTGTCCCCCATAGCATCATCACTGATAATGGCTCAAATTTCACAGCCGATGAAGTGAAAACTTGGTGCAGCAAAATGGGCATTAAGCTCGACTACGCTTCCGTCTACCACCCGCAAACAAACGGCCAGGTCGAACGGGCAAATGGTCTTATCATGAGCGGCATAAAACCTAGATTAGTGCGATCTTTAATAGAATCAGATACGCACTGGGTAGAGGAGCTCGACTTCGTACTCTGGGGGCTGCGGACCACACTGAATCAAACCATCGGATACACACCATTTTTTATGGTGTACGGCGCGGAAGCAGTACTACCCTGCGACATAATACATGATTCGCCACGTGTACGCATGTATGAAGAGAAGGAGGCCGAGTTAGATCGGCAGGATAACTTGGACGCCCTGGAGGAGGAGCACGATGTCGCAAAAGTCCGTTCCGCATTCTATCAGCAACAGGCTCGGCGATATCAAAGCAGAGAAGTGCGGGCCAAAACTTACAATATTGGCGAGCTCGTTCTACGCCTACCGGAGAAGAAGAAGGACAAACTCAAACCCAGAAAGGTCCCTTCGTCATCGACAAAGTTCTCATCGGAGGGGCGTAACTCCTACGTAATGCATCTGACAACAGACTCGAGCTGAACCCATGGAACGCGGCTAGACTCCGGTGATTCTACGCCTAACATCGAACGCAGTGTTTGTCTCCTCACCCCTCCTTTTTTAAATTATGCTCCATCACTATTTCTCTCCTTTCTCGACCCCCTTTTCATTCACACAAAGTATTTAATACAGTGCGGATTCCTGGATTATCCCGGCTGTACCACGTGTGCAAGCTGTATCTGGGGGCTTCCTATTCGGAAGCTTAACATAATTACTTTAATGGCTTTTTGCCCATCACATATGCGTTCTTTATCCATATGTGCCTTTTCTTCACCATTATATGCATCGATATGACTTAAGACGTGCCCAAGCTGGGTTGCCTGGCTCTTGTGTTTATGCCCTATGTTCCCGTTAATTCGGCTAGGGCATAAGGGGAGCACCTCTGCGATTGTTACTGCTGGTTGAGCCGGATGTGTACCTCAGACTGGGTGAAGCCGAAAGCTAGTTTCCTTAAGAGCATTCGATTGATGAACAAAGGATGTATTCATTGGTTACAACAAAAGAACCCCAGAAGCTTTGTATCCTGCGCCATCGCGCGTAGTCCGGACATGTGCATCGACACATGGATACCTAGGGAAAGGAACCCTTAACGGAACTATTCTCCCTAGAAGATGTTTCTTGCTATCCATGCAATATAACATAACTAGTTGGGTACTTGTCTGTTCAAGCACCTATGACCCCTACGCCTGGTCTCAAAGCATGCCTTGGTTTTCTCATAACTGAGCGGGTATTCGGACACACCCCGGACTATAGGGTCCGGGGACTAAAGCGAAAAGGTCCGCCATGACAAATGATTCCAATCCGACTAGAGGCTACTTATGCCAATCAATTTACACAGACACTGAGAATGACTATATTCCTCCTCTATACCATCTAACAGGTTATCTAGCCTACAATCCTGCTGAGAATACTTAGTGGCTAATGTTACCTAGTCATACACCAGGCTCACGGGAATTTCTTGCCCATCAGGCCCCGCCGGTCCCACTTCGGCCATATGGTTAGGGTCCAGCTTGGTGTAGCGTGTCTTCACCATCGCCCAGGCTTCTCTTGCTCCTTGCCGGCAGGCTAATATCTTCCATAGACGGAAGCACCACTGGGCTCCTTGGAGCAGGTCCGCAAGCTCTCCCTTGCGATTCGGCAGTAGTCTTGATGGCCACAAGGCCTGAGCAACGACGTGCATCACATGCCGGGCATGCTCGTGCATCTGCGATAGTTCTTGCAGCAAATCACCTGCAGATGAGGGCATCTCCTCTTCAGGGCGACCCGTTAACATTCCTGCAAGGAAAAATCTTTTCAATAAACTTCCTCGCTGAACTATCAAACAGTTCGCTTGCGTTCTTACCATAAATGCCATGACGAAGATTTTTGTTCTCCTTCACGGAGTCCGCCAGTTGTGCGCGGACGTCCTTTAATTCCACGTCCAGACGAATATTGGCATCATGAAGTTTGTTCTTCTCTTGCGTCACCTGCGTAAGGATGCGCTCGCCGGCCTTTAGTTGCCGTTGGAGATGCGAGTCGTCACCCACTGCGCCATCCGGATTCACTCCAGCAGAACTTACTGTTAGACTAACCGCACCAGCCATCTAATAACTAGCACATCTGTGTATAATGGAGACAAATATTACTGGCAGGGGCCTTTCGGGATCCCTCTAACTTGGCCACAGCATCAGATAATTGGGCCTTGCAGGCCTCCAGCTCCCGCGCCAATTGTTCATTCTTGTCCACAAGGACCTGCGTATATATTGATCCTTCAAACAGTTGTCCCAACTATTCTAAGTCTCAGGGGCTACTGCTAGGCATACTTATCAAAATCTCTTACCCGTATATCTTTGGTATATTGGCTGGTCGCTTGGGCAAGCCTGCCTCGAGCGGCTCGGACATACGCGTCCGCCGAATTGAAGGCACTAAAAGCCTCTTCGAAAAAGATGTTGTGCCGGAGCACGGCCTTCCGGCGCCGGTGGTTCATGGCGCTCTCCACTTCGGAGTTCGTAGCCGAACACATATCTGTACCCTCCGTCGGGAGGCTATGTGGTGCTGGCCCCGTATCCGCCTCCGACCCCGAAGCCGGTTCTGGAACCCGGCTGGCGGAGGTGTGGTTGGTGGGGTTTCCAGATATAGCCCTGTTATTCCTCTTCCTGACAGACACAAAGGGCGTGGTCATATTTTAAATTCTATGATAGCAGGACAGGCTATGACTTCACCTCTGCAGCGGCGTGTCAGCCCTCGCCGCCTTTCTCTTGAGCTTGCCCGCTCCGGACGCCCATGGTTGACGAGTCCCTAGGGGCTCGGCCCCTCGCTCCGGCCGTCGTTTCTGCAAATAGAGCGACGCCTCAAAAGTAAAATTACAATACCTGGGGAAAGTCCTCTTCGGAGGATAGAGTTTTTTAGCTCGGCTTACACGCGAAGTAGGAAGCAGTCCAGGGGAGTCGTCCGTAATGGCCACTAGGGCGCCGTCCCAGCTCGCCTGATAAAATACTCCGTCAACAAGTTCCACGGTAATATCCTGATCTACTTTGAGTCCCGGATCTAGGGCCCTTCCAGGGTCCTCTGGTTGCGGGGAGGGGCTGAAGATTCCTTTTACGACCCTCCTCAGTTCCTTCTCAGAAGCATCGACGCAAGTAATCTTAGTGGGAGAATGCTGGAGTAAGTGAAGCTGGGAAAAGAATAGCAACTTACGCAAGCTGGGGGGTTGTGCATGGAGAATCCGTCCCACGTTTTTATGCGAAGGAATTCCTCTTCTTCCCCTTTGTACAAATCGGACAGTATCCTTGCCAAAGCGGCAGCGGAGTCCAGACCCTTGCGACCGCAGCGGGTGGCGTCGTCTTCCCCGTTGGAATGCCACATGGGCTTCCCCCGAATTGGAGCAGTTGCACTCCTCGCTTTATACATATTGCCATGACCTCAACAATCGTCAGTCCGGACTTGGCCAGCAGATTTATCCTATTCATCAGGAGGAATATCTCCCTTGTGTCCTCTTCTTGGGGGGCCCCGGGGACGCCAGCTTAGGCATGCCCTCGGTGGGGCATTGCTGAACTTGGGGAGACCCCTCCGGACTGGATCCGGAAGGGGAACGCCATTTATATAGAACCACTCTGAAGGCCAGTTTTCTGGTGCATTCTCAGGAGTGCCGGACAGGTATCCGGTCTCGGCAATGCGCCATACTTCGGCCCCGCCCACTTGATACAGGGACTCCCCCTGGGTGCGGGGGACAAGGTGGAACAGCTTCCTCCACAATCCAAAGTGTGGTTCACAGCCTAAAAACAGCTCGCAAAGGGCGACATACCCCGCTATGTGCAGAATGGAGGCTGGGGTAAGATTGTGTAGCTGGAGGCCGCCATAGAACTCCAGGAGCCCGCGGAGAAAGGGGTGGATAGGTAACCCGACGCACCTCAGCAGATGCGAGATGAGGCATATTCGTTCCTCCGGAGACAGGTTAGGAAATCCCTCTGCTTGTTCCCCTCCATCGTAAGTAGCTATTCCAGCTCGGACGAAGACCATGAATGCAGGTGGAAGAAACCCTTGAGTTTGTAACTTCACCAAACGGCTGTGGGGAACTGAGCACTCTCCCCAATCCCCCGATTTAGAGCGAGGAGGGCAAGCAGAAGAGCTGCGACGGCCGGCCATGCTGGAATGGCTTTTCGCGAAGCGCTCTAAGATGCTGGCTCAAGGGAGGAGAGTGAGGTTTGGATCTGAGAACCCCCGTCCCTTCAAATAGACTGTTGGCTTGGAGGATCGAGGGTGGCAAATGCAAAAATACCTTGACTCCTCACATTCGCTCGACACGTGGAGATGGTCATTACTAAGGCGTTGAAGCCGAGGAGCACAACATTGATCGGAGACCAGACACTATTCATTGTAACAGGTATTTGGGAGTATTCGGAGGAGGAACCCGCCTTGCAATGCCGAAGACAATACTGTGCGTCGGACTCATCGTCTCTGAAGCCTGGTTCAGGGGCTACTGAGGGAGTCCTGGATTAGGGGGTATCTGGACAGCTGGACTGTGTACAACGTCCGGACTATTGAAGTGTGAAGATACAAGACTCAAGACTTCGGCCCGCGTCCGGATGGGACTTTCCTTGGCGTGGAAGGCAAGCTTGGCGATCCAGGTAGTATATTTCCTTCCTTGTAATCGACTCCATGTAAACCCTAGCCCTTTCCGGCTAGGTCCTAGGGTTTAGCCTGTACGATCTCGTGGTAGATCTACTCTTGTACTACCCATATCATCAATATTAATCAAGCAGGAAGTAGGGTTTTACCTCCATCGAGAGGGCCCGAACCTGGGTAAACACCTGTGTCCCTTACTTCTTGTTACCATCAGCCTTGATGCACAGATCGGGACCCCCTACTCGAGATCCGCCGGTTTTGACATCGACACCGGGGTTGTACTATTCGTCGCCACCAAGGCCATCGCGGACCATGTTAGGGATGTACCTGTATCGAGTGTTCGTGCATGTCGAAAAAGTGGTCAATCAATCAATCGAACTCCTGCCGCCGCCACGGGTGTCAGGGTCCGTCGACGACATCCATTACAGGAGTCAATGTCAGACTTTCCCCGTGTTGCTCGGAACGATGGATGGCACATGGCCTACTCCATCGTGCGACAGAGGCCACTTCTTCTTTGGGAGAAGAGGCAGGGCTGGCTGCCTGGATGTGCTCTAATTTGAGGTAAGAACTGAATCTTGACAGATACTAGTTAAATCCGAGCTATCGGTGTGAAGCACTGATGTGCCAGTACATTTGATTGTGACCTGTTCTATTTTTGTACCTCAACATTTTTTAGAAAGGGTTGTATGTTAACTTAATGTGCTAGTAAAACTTATTGTGTTGTCTTTCTGTTTTCTTTGCACAACATTCCAGATATTTCCCCGTCATTGATAAAGACGATGAACCGTTATGTACAAGTTCGTTGGTTTCAACATATCCCTACCCGTACCGATCCACTGCTTCCACCCTGATTGTGCGGCCTGCATGAAATTTTTGTATGTAAGTTTAGTATGCTCTGATGTTCTATATGATTGTGTCAACTATATAGGTTTTTACTGGGCATCAAGAATGCATATGGCTGAAACATTTTTTACAAGCATCAACTGATGGGTCTCTCTCTCTCTGTCTCTCTCTCTCTGTCACACACACAAACACACACACAAGAGGAACCTGTTGAATTATTTCTTCGCTCATGACAGCTTTTAATTAGGTTCAACTATACTCTAACTTTTTTCTTAAGTTATTAGTTGAGCTCAGTGACTTCAAAAAGTTGTATAGAAGCCTTGTTTGGGCCTTTCCGGCATCGTTGAATGTGGGCTGAGTAGCCATGTAAAGTTGTATTGTACTACACGGGCCTTTTTTTAACATCAGCAATGAAACTGGGCAGACAGTTGTACACAATATCCTAAAATAAACGCAGCCTGGCCTATCTTTCTTTTAATAAAATGCACAACCCAGATCATTTTTATATAATAATATTACCAAGCCCAACTTAATTTTTTAATGATATTTGTATCTTGATATTATTTTTATACGAAATGCTTAGTCCAAACCATCATTGTTTTTTCACCCATCCCAGAAAATGGGTCCATTTCTACTAAAATCAAATAGCTTGTAAATTATCAGAAATGATAAATGCGCTGCATGTATGCAATATTATTTTTGACCCAGCTCAGTAAATAGGTGTATTTGAATAAATAATCAAATGTGTTGTAAATTATCATAAATAGTTTTTTTAGAAACAATTATCATAAATAGTAAATCGGCTATTATTATTATTTTTAACCAGCCCAGGAAATAGATTATTTTTTTGAGTCAAATCCCAGGAAATAGATGTATTGGCAAACAAAATGAAATGGGCTGTAAAACCTAAATAAATGGGATGCATCCCGCCACAACTTTCGAAGCTGACTTTGTTGGCCAACTAGACGAAGCCTCAGCAAGGTGTTGTGCATTTAGTAAACAAAACAATTTAATGGTCTAAAGCAAGTAGTCAACAAATTATTCTGACATCTGTAGTCGTTGGATTGACATCCAAAGGCGATCCTGCTTCTTCAATCTTTGATCTAGTTGCTCTTGCTCTAGCCGCCAAAACCATCGCCGGCTGGAGTGCCTGAATCTGCCTCCCGTGGCCGGCTGTGCTGCCGCGCAGGCCTTTCCACCCCACTCTACTCCCAACGATGGTCAGGTCATACCTGTATTCACCCACACCTTATGTTATTCTCCGACGAAGGCAGCCTTACCCGGCAGCCGAACCAGTCCCTCGTACTCCCCTCCTCCAGAGACACCAGTGCCCCTTGTTCCATGACTCCAAATCGTTCCCATCTTAGGCCTCGCCATGGTCCACCTCCTTAGTTCTCTTGGTGCGGCGTGGTCAACATTGTCAAGGAATGCCTTCCATCGGAAGAGGACTGTATGTGGAGAGGCTAACAGCTGGGTCCATGGTCGTAGCAAGGAAGTGCCTCCTCATTACGCGCAAAATAATGATTCCCCCACCTGACAGCGGGACCTACTGGAAGGGCCTCGAAAAAAATGTTTCCTTCCTGACAGCCGGGACCCACCAGCTACATCTTCGTACGCAAGGAAGTGCATCCGTATTACGGGCAAAAAAATGATTCTTCCCCTTGACAGCTGAGACCCACCAGCTATATCTTTGCACGGAATGAAGTGTCTCCTTATACTCCATGTAGTTGGGACCCACCAGCTATATATTCGCATGAAAGGAAGTGCCACTTTATCCTCCCTGACAACTGGGACCCACCAGGTCGAACCGTACGTCGGGTTGTCTGTCTGGTCGCGATCGTGTACGTACGTACTAGTTGATCGGTCTCTCTGAAGTGATGAACCGTGTCCGAGTAAGGAGATGCACGCGTCGTAGTAGAGGTGCAGACGTAGCATGTCACACAATCCCGTCTATATATATCATGTACATGTACATACATCCATGCTACGAGAAATTGAAAACGGCTACGTACGTACATAAGGGCGGGGTCTCAAACGCGTACTCGCGCATACGTACGGCCAGGGCTCGTGTACATGGAGAGGCAACGGACGGCAGCGACATCATCCTATTCATCGGCAGCTAACCTACTGGGTCGGAATGGAGGAAATAGCGTCGTCTTCACGGAGAGCCAAGTGACTGGGTCAAAATTCATCCTGTTCATCAGGAGCGAAGCCACTGGGTCAAAATGCGTCTTGTTCATCGGGAGCCAACCGGCTTGGACGGAACAGCCGAAATGAGGTCTGGCATACCGCAGAACAGAGGAAACAGGCCTTCTATTCGACCGCGTACGGTCGAAACGGGGTCCTATTCATCGGAAGGGTCGAGCATACTGCAAAACAATGGAAACATACTTCTGTTCGAGGTCCTACGGTCGAAACGGGGTCCTGTTGATCGGGAGGGGTGTGGCGTACCGCAAAATGGAGGAAACTGACTTCTCTTTGACCTCCTACGGTCGAAATGGGGGTCCTGTTCATCGGGAGAGGTGTGGCGTACCACAAAACGGGGACTCCGTGGGCTACTGTTCATCTATCGCCAACTTCCTCCAGCCTCCACCTACTACTGTTCATCCACCGTCTCCAGCCTCCACCAGACACTATTCATCCAAGGGCTACTGTTGATTCAGCCTCCACCGGCTTCAGCCTAACCAGCCTCCACGGGGTCCTGGTCATCCACCCCAAACCGGCTGGGGTGTGTGGCGGCCTCCTTGGGCTCCTGTTCATCCAGCGGCAACCGCGTACTATATACCACGGGGTCCTGTTCATCCAGCAGCAACCACCTATACACACGGTCGGTGTCCTATTCATCCAACCCCCACCGGGAACTGTTCATCCACAGCCAACCCAACCACCTTGTCGGTGGAAAACGACACCTATGGGATCACAAAAATCCCTACTACGGTTGTGGGGCGTGGGGTCGTGAGAAGAGCGGGATCAGCAGTCAGCACAAGCACTCGGGTCATTTACCCAGGTTCAGGCCGCGAGGATGCGTAATACCCTAGTCCTGCTTTGATGTGTATATCAATGTTCTTGGAGTTCTTGAGCTAGTTACAATGGGTGTAACTTGTCCAAGGGTCTGAATCCTTCTCCTAGATGCTTTGGGCCTCCTTTTATAGTCAAGGGGATCACTACAGTGGCACCGAGGAGGTGGCATCGGTGTACTGTGACTAAGCTTATCACTTAGCCATTACGGGACAAGACGCATTTAATGCGCCATCTGATGTGTCCCCTTGCTTTACCACTGCCTCGCCCTGCTTCAAACATGCGCCAGGTCCAGCGAGGCGGTCAGCGCCATGTAGGCTGGCTGGCTGCTGAGGTGGCGTGGTGGTAGGGCCTTCACAAAGATTTGCATGCCACCACGTAGGCATGCGCTGAGTTGGCTTGGAAACCTCACGTCGACATGCAGGTGCCTGCCTAGCTGGTGGACTGGCAGCTGCATGGGAGTGGTGACAAAAACTTGGCAGGTGTGGGCCTGGCTGTGGCCCTGCGGATGTCCTCGGCAAGGGCCTTGCCGGGGCCCCAGCAATGGTCTTGTCACGGCATCGTGGTCGTCCCCGGCAAGGATATTGCCGAGGGTCTCGTGGGTTTCCTTGGCAAGGATCTCACCGAGGTCCGTCGTCTTCTAATTCTCATCTGATTTGGAGTGTTTCTTGTCTTCACAAAGATCTACATGCCATCAAGGAGGCGCCTCCCAAGCCTTGGTCTCAACGTGGTTGGTGGCGTTGGAAAACCTGGGGCTCAAGGATGGCGCGCCGTGCTAGCGTTGGGTGAGCTGCCCTAGCAGGGTCCTTGCCAGGGCCGTGGGGGTTACCTCGGCAAGGGTCTTGCCGGGGGAAACCACCTCGCCTCCTCTGTCTTGGCGTTGCTTTGACCATCTTGCGGTTTTAATTCCCTATCCCCGCTCTGCTTAAGTGTGGCCACAGGTGCGGCCCTGACTGCCCGTGCACAAGTAAGGGGTACAAAGGAGCGCCCCTACTTTAATGCACCGACAGGAGCCCCCGGGCATGGGCCACACATAAGCACAAAACGTTGTTGGGCCAGGCCCAAAACAGTGCGCGGGCAGGCGGGGTTGATTTAATTGAGGTAATTTTTCCGCCCGCTGCACTCTCCCATGATCCGCTTTGCACGGGTGACATTGGGGTCGCGCGCGCGGGTGATCGAAGGATGCTTGTGTCATCCTGCGGTGAATAGTGAAGAGGTGGCTTGCGTGTCCCTTCGAGACCGCAGGGCCGCTGCTCATTTACTCTCCTCACCTGGGAACCGTCACTCCACGCATCCCATTATGCCCGTCCCTTGCACCACGTACGCCGCATGCACGACGCAGGGCGAATGACAGGCACGCGGAATACGGGAAGACGTGTGCGCGTGGGTCGATACCCACGCGCCTTCAATTGGGCGGGGAGGGCGGTCGACGGCCTCGCCCGCTGTCACCTTAATGAGCCGGATTGGCTGAGAGGGGCGGCCAAGCCCTGACCCTGTCCCTTAATAAGGAGGGGAGCGGGAGGGATGGCGCCTCTCAGTCCTTCGCCATCTGCCTCTCCCCATCCCTGCTCCTTCCTCCCTTCTGTCATGGCGAGGGGGTGCGCTGACGCTTCGACGGTGGCGCCGAGGGTCCCTGCTCGACAATGCATCGCTCCTCCCCAAGAGCCCGTGGCGGCGGAGCCTACCGCGAGGGGAAGGGGGAGGGGGCGAGGCCGAGGCCGCCGTGGTGCTCGGGGAAGAGGAGGACGGGGCGGTGCATCGGCCTCGCCTCCGCCAGCGGTCCTTCCCCCAATGGAGGGCCACGCCGAGTACAACCCTCGCGAGTTCTTCATCAGGCTGCACCGGCCGGCACGCCATCGTCTTCGTCTCCCGACCCAATTCTCTTGGGAGATGGAGCTTGACCCGCCGCAGGCGCTGAGGCTGCACATGAGGGGCTGCGGGAACAGCAACACATGGGCCAATGTTGATTTCCTAGCCCCTCACCTCATGTAGCTTCGTCGCGGATGGAAGACCTTCGCTCGCATCCACGGCCTGACGGCGGGGCTCATTCTCTACTTCAAGTTAATGGAGAATGGCCTCCTCTCCGTCAATGTCTTCGACGATTTCGGAACTCGCCTGAAGTGCTGTGTGGAGAGCTCCTCGGATGACGAAGACTCGTCCTCAAGCGAGAGCGACGAGGAGGACAGCGGCAGTGATGACAAGGGTAGCAGGCAAGAGCATGACGGGTCCGACTAGGTGTCGGACCCGCCGCTTCGGGGCGGTGCCGGCAGCAGCAGCATCTGCATTGGGCTCCTTCTCCTGGTGGAGCCGGCTCCTTGAACTTCTCGGGGTCGCCTCCTTGGGCGGCTCACGTGGGAAGGCCAGAGAAGGCGAAGAAGGCGGGTGGCGGGCCGTCAAGTTGGAGTACGATGGAACCGACACCTTCGTAGCGTATTGACGGACCGCTGCCTCATCTTCCCGCTCTTCCTCCAGCACCACCACCACCAGCCCTCTCCTAGGCGGCCGCCGACATGTTCTCTTGGCGCCTTCTGCTGCTTGTACCTCGCTTAGGCGCTCCTTCTACCCTTTTGCCTTCTTGTTCCATTTCCTGAGGAGAGGGACAAGAAAGGGATTATGGGCACCTTATGTTTTTTTAGCTTGTAAGCCTATGGGCCTTAGTTAGATTTAAAACTTGTAACCTCCCTGTTCATGTTTACATTCCATACGAACTGTACCTGTATGGAACGTATTAATGAAAAAAGGGTGCTTGCCGGGTCTTGTGTGTGTGAGCAAAGCCCATACCAAGGAACAAATCCTTGTTATTTTCAATAAACACCATTGCCCGGTAGCAGGCCTTGCCTCTCCCCTACTCCGTTCGACCATACTCACGCCTTTGGCGGAGGCAGGGGCGAAGTAGGGGTGGGCCCTACGTTTGCTTCCTTGCCGCCGCGGCTACAACCGGATTCCGAACCAAGAAGAAGTTCTCGGGTGGTAGGAATGAAAGGAGCACGACGGTCTCGGAATAAAACGAGGTTTCATATGTTTCAACCTTTATACGGAAATGCATAACAGGGGATAAGAAAACTTATCTGGATCTGTAGCTCCCGGCAACCCTAGCTTGCCGTGGGTGGGCCTTTATGTCTTCAGCCCCCGGCAAGCTTTGGCTTGCCGGGGTCGGAGCGCCGGCTTGTTCTCTCCCTTCCGCTTAGCTTGGCGGAAACATTTATGTACCCTGTGAACCAAAGCGGATGGACAGGAACAAAAATACGCAAACTCGACCTCTATGCTAAGGGTTAGTCGCCGCTAAGCACTATCAACCCTAACCGAGGGAGAGACTCAATCTAGCATGCATGCTATAACTCAGGGCGCCAGCGCTTCGTTTATTTATGCTCAGGGTCTGCGCCTGGCTTTGTACAGAGGGTTACATGCCTAGTCGGCAAAGCTTGTACAAAAGGTGGCTTGCCGGGTGGCCTGGCAGACGCGCCTTACAAGTAAAACTTGCGAAGATGCTCGACGTTCTAGGAGTTGCTCACTGAAATGGCATCTTCGGTCTCCACGCGGACTGCGCCAGGCCTGGTGACTCGTGTTACCCGGTAAGGGCCTTCCCACTTTGGCGTCAACTTGTTGGAATTCTTGGCCGACTGAACGCGCCCAAGAACAAGGTCGCCTTCCTCAAAGCTTCAAGCATGAACCTTGCGGCTATGGTAGCGGTGCAAGGCTTGTTGGTAGCATGCTGCTCTCACAGCCACCCGAAGACGATCTTCCTCGAGGAGCGTCGCGTCATCTTGCTGCAATCGCTCTTGATCAAGCTCATCATAAGCGAGCACTCGAGGTGACCCGTATATGAGTTCCGTGGGGAGAAATGCTTCTGCCCCGTAAACCAGGGCAAAGGGTGTTTGGCTGGTGGCTCAATTTGGTGTCATTCTGACCTACCAAAGAACCGCCGGCAACTCATCAATCCAGCGCCTTCTGCTCTTGTGCAGCCTGTCAAAAGTCTTCGCCCTCAGGCCACACAACGCTTCAGCATTTTCCCTCTCCGCTTGGCCGTTGCTCCGTGGGTGTGCCACGGAAGCAAAACAGACCTTGCTACCTAGGTCTTCGATGTATTGCATGAAGGTGTGGCTTGTGAACTGCGTGCCGTTGTCGGTGATGACTCTGTTCGGAACACCAAAGCGGCAAACTAGCCCCTTAAAGAACTTGACGGCTGACTGTGCGGTCACCTTCCTCACTGCTTCCACCTCCGGCCATTTTGTGAACTTGTCGTTTGCAACGTACAAGTACTCAAAGCCCCCAATGGCATGGGGAAAGGGGCCCAGTATGTTGAGCCCCCAGACCGAGAATGGCCAGTAGAGAGGGATGGTCTGCAAGGCTTTGAGCTGGTTGATGAAGCTTCTTCGAATGGAACTGGCACACTTCACACTTGGTTACTAGTGTCGTCGCATCCTGGAGGGCGGTGGGCCAGAAGAAACCTTCCTAGAAAGCCTTGTCGGCAAGGGCCCTCGACCCTATGTGGGAGCAACATATGCCTCCGTGTACTTCTGCCAACAGCTCCAGTCCTTCCTCCCTAGGGATGCACTTCAATTTCACTCCATTCGGTCTTTTTCTATATAGAACGTTGTCAACAAATTGGTACAGAGCAGACCGGCGGGCTACTCTCTCTGGTTCTTCCTGCTCCTCAGGAAGCTCCCCTGTCTGGAGGAATCGAACGGTATGTTGCGCCCATGCTGGAGCATGTGGCTCGACAGCAAGGATCAAAGGCATTTCCTCCGCCGCGGGAACGGTTGCATCCACGGCAAGGGCTTGGCGCCCCGCCGGAGTCGGTTGTCCCACGGCAGGCTCGGTGTCCACGGAAACACCTTCGTCGGCGGCTCCAGGGAGCTCAGTGGGGAAGTAGTTGCCAGGGCCGGACTTCCTTCGCTTATTCTGCTCTATTGATGGTTCAACGGATGGTTGAGTTAACTGAAGCACAAAAGTACCTGGTTCCACAGGTAGCTTGAGGGCAGCGCGCTTTGACATGTAGTCGGCGATGTCGTTCTCCACTTGGGGGACATGCTCCACATGTATACCTTCAAAGTGCTCCTCCAGTTTCCTCACTTCATCCACGTAAGCTTCCATCAACGGGCTCTGATAGTCCTTGTTGATCTGCCTGACAACAAGCTGAGAATCGCCCCTGATGATGAGCTTCTTAACTCTGAGGTCTGCCACGATCCTCAGACTGGCAAGCAATCCCTCGTACTCAGTAGTGTTGTTCGTCAACATCTCCCTGGGAAAGTGCATTTGGATCACGTACTTGAGGTGCTCTCCGGTGGGTGCGATGAGCAGCACACCAGCACCGGCGCCTTGTAGCGAAAAAGCCCCATCAAAGTACATAATCCAGTTGCGACTCGTTTCCTTGCTAGGGAGAGTGGTCTCCTGGATCTCTTCATCGGGCGTTGAGGTCCATTCAGCAATGAACTCCGCCAAGACTCTGAATCGGCGAGGTGCTTTTGAACTTCAAACCAAAACTTGACAGCTCCAAGGCCCATTCCACAATCCTTCCCGTTGCATCTGGGTTATGCAATATCCATTGCAACGGGAGGCGGGTGAGGGAGTCCTGGACTAGGGGGTGTCCGGATAGCCGGACTATCATCGTCGGCCGGACTCCAAGACTATGAAGATACAAGATTGAAGACTTCGTCCCGTGTCCGGATGGGACTTTCCTTGGCGTGGAAGGCAAGCTCGGTGATACGGATATGTAGATCTCCTACCATTGTAACTGACTCTGTGTAACCCTAGCCCTCTCCGGTGTCTATATAAACCGGAGGGTTTTAGTCCGTAGGACACACAACCATTACAACAATCATACCATAGGCTAGCTTCTAGGGTTTAGCCTCCTTGATCTCGTGGTAGATCCACTCTTGTACTACCCATATCATCAATATCAATCAAGCAGGAGTAGGGTTTTACCTCCATCGAGAGGGCCCGAACCTGGTTAAAAACATCGTGTCCCTTGTCTCCTGTTACCATCCGCCTAGACGCACAGTTCGGGAACCCCTACCCGAGATCCGCCGGTTTTGACACTCACATTGGTGCTTTCATTGAGAGTTCCTCTGTGTCGTCACAGATAGGCTTGATGGCTTCTTCAATCAACAACAACACAGTCCAGGGTGAGAATTTTCTCCCCGGACAGATCTTCGTGTTCGGCGGCTTTGCACTGCGGGCCAATTCGCTTGGCCATCTGGAGCAGATTGAAAGCTACGCCCCTGGCCATCAGGTCAGGTTTGGAATCCTAAACTTCACGGCTGACGTCCGCGGAGACTTGATCTTCGACGGATTCGAGCCACAGCCGAGCGTGCCACGCTGTCACGATGGGCATGATTTAGCTCTGCCGCCAGACAGTGCCTTGGAGGCCGCACACGAGTCCGCTCTGACCCATAGTTCGGAGCAGACCGCGCAGATCAAGGACAGGTGGCTGGACACCGCCTCGGGAGCTGCAACTTCTACGGTGATGGAGCCGAATACTGACCTTGTCCCTTATAAAGCTCGTGACTCCGAGGCGCCAGACTCCTTGCCGGACTCCGAACCTCCCGCGCCCCTGCCAATCGAATCTGATTGGGAGCCGATCATGGAGTTCACCGCCGCGGACATCTTTCAGCACTCACCCTTTGGCGACATCCTAATTTCGCTAAAGCATCTCTCGTTATCAGGAGAACCCTAGCGGGACTGCGGTCAGGATGGTTGGGATGCGGACGATGAAGAAATTCAAAGCCCACCCACTGCCCACTTTGTAGCCACTGTCGACGATCTAACCGACATGCTAGACTATGACTCTGAAGACATCGACTGTATGGACAACGATGCCGGAGACGATCAAGAACTAGCGCCTACAGGGCACTGGAAGACCACCTCGTCATACGACATATACATGGTGGACACCCCAAAGGATGGGGACGGCGAAGAAGCAGCGGAGACAGATTCTTCTAAGAAACAGCCCAAGCGCCGACGTCAGTGGCGCCGCTCTAAATCCCGCCACAGTAAAAATGGAGATTCCGGCACCGGAGATAATAACACCCCAGAGAGTGCCGGAGACAACCCCCTCCAGCAAGATTCAGCACAGGAGGACGGAGTGGCCAGCCCTCGAGAGAGAGCGGCAGACGAGGAGATAGAGGATGACAATTACATGCCTCCCTCCGGAGACGAGGCAAGCCTCAACGACGACGAATTTGCCGTACCAGAGGATCCCGTCGAACAAGAGCGTTTTAAACGCAGGCTTATCGCCACGGCAAATAGCCTAAAGAAAAAGCAGCAACAGCTTCAAGCTGATCAAGACCTGCTGGCCGACAGATGGACCGAGGTCCTCGCGGCCGAAGAGTATGAACTCGAATGCCCCACCAAAAGCTACCCAAAAAGCAAGTTGCTCCTCCGATTAGAGGAGGAGGCATACAAACCTTCATCACCAGCACACAATATGGCAGACCGACCACCTCGTGGTCGCGATAGAGAGGCATCTAGGCCCTCCATCAGGACCATACCCCAGCACTGCTCGAAAAGTACGAAGCCACGAGGGAATGCACCGGACATGCGGGATATATTGGAGGACAAGCAAGACAATCCAGATCTATCTATGGATCACGTGGGCGCCCCACGACCCACGACGACTACCGTCGTGCCGGATACAGCAACTCCGGCCGGGCCGAACACAGCAGACAACGCTCTCTTGAGCTACGTCATGATATTGCTCAATATAGAGGCACCGCACACCCACTATGCTTCACAGACGAAGTAATGGATCATCAAATCCCCGAAGGGTTTAAACCCGTAAACATTGAATCCTACGATGGCACAACAGACCCCGCGGTTTGGGTCGAAGATTACCTCCTTCACATCCATATGGCCTGCGGCGATGATCTCCACGCCATCAAGTATCTCCCACTCAAGCTTAAAGGACCAGCTCGGCATTGGCTTAACAGCTTGCCCGCAGAGTCAATTGGGTGTTGGGAGGACCTAGAAGCCGCATTCCTTGACAACTTCTAGGGCACATATGTGCGACCACCAGACACCGATGACCTAAGCCACATAATTTAGCCGCCAGACGAATCGGCCAGACAGTTCTGGACATGGTTCTTAACAAAGAAAAATCAAATCGTCGACTGTCCGGATGCAGAGGCCCTCGCAGCCTTCAAACATAACATCCGCGATGAGTGGCTGGCCCGGCACCTAGGACAGGAAAAGCCGAAATCCATGGCAGCCCTCACATCACTCATGACCCGCTTCTGTGCGGGAGAGGACAGCTGGCTAGCTCACAGTAACAACCTCAGCAAAAATGCTGACAGTCCGGATACTAAGGACCACAATGGCAGGTCGCGTCGAAACAAAAACAAACGCCGTGTTAACGGCGATAACAATGAGGATACGGCAGTCAACGCCGGATTCAGAGGCTCCAAACCCAGTCAGCGGAAGAAGCCATTCAAAAGAACTACTCCGGGTCCGTCCAATTTGGACCAAATACTCGACCGCTCTTGCCAGATACATGGCACCCCCGAAAAGCCAGCTAATCACACCAACAGAGATTGTTGGGTATTCAAGCAGGCAGGCAAGTTAATTGCCGAAAACAATGATAAGGGGCTGCACAGCGACGAGGAGGAGGAGACTCGACCGCCGAACAGTAGAGGGCAGAAGGGTTTTCCCCCACAAGTGCGGACGGTAAACATGATATATGCAACCCACATACCCAAGAGGGAGCGGAAGCGTGCACTTAGGGACGTATATGCGATGGAGCCAGTCGCCCCAAAGTTCAACCCATGGTCCTCTTGCCCGATCACTTTCGATCGAAGGGACCACCCTACCAGTATCCGCCATGGTGGATTCGCCGCATTGGTTTTAGACCGAATTGTCGATGGATTTCACCTCACTAGAGTCCTGATGGACGGTGGCAGCAGCCTGAACCTGCTTTATCAGGATACAGTGCGCAAGATGGGCATAGACCCCTCAAGGATTAAACCTACAAAGACGACCTTCAAAGGCGTCATACCAGGTGTTGAGGCCAATTGTACAGGCTTAGTCACACTGGAAGTGGTCTTCGGATCCCCGGATAATTTCCGAAGCGAGGAGTTAATCTTCGACATAGTCCCGTTCCGCAGTGGCTATCACGCTCTGCTCGGACGAACTGCGTTTGCAAAATTCAACACAGTGCCGCATTATGCATACCTCAAGCTCAAGATGCCAGGTCCTCATGGAGTCATCACGGTCAACGGAAACACTGAACGCTCCCTCCGAACAGAGGAAGACACAGCGGCTCTCACGGCAGAAGTACAGAGCAGCCTTTTAACGCAATTTTCAAGTCCGGCCGCTAAACGACCGGACATGGCCAAACGCACCCGGAGTAACATCAATCAAGACCACCTGGCACGTTCCGAGCACGCGTAGCAATGCGGCCCCAACCCCGGCCCTTGCATGATTGCAAGACCAGCTCTTCGCGTACATCATTACGCTCTGGAGATACCATGGGCATAGGGGGAGGGGCACGACCACGATAGGCCCAGAGTGCGGCTTAACCACACCAGGGGCTCCCAAGTGTGTCACTCTTTTTTCTTCTTTTTTTATTTTTCCACAGGACCCCGTTCACCAAAGGCCCTGTCCCGCAGTAGATCTGCCAAACTCACGATGCAACAGCCAGGGAGGGACAAAGGCTACGACGAACACTCAGGTGGTCTCCATTATGAGCATTAAATTTGTTAAATTCACCAGTTCGCAGCCCACCCCTGGAGGGGGACATGTTTAAAATAGTCCAATCCCTTGCTTACCACACTATTTGTATCGTTCTGCACTCATGGCAGAATTCCTTGAATAAACAATGCATCACTTTTTCGCTTATAATTGCATTCCTTTTCTTTTATATGTTCATTTATGACATCTTGCATCCGTACACTCTGGTACGGCCGAATACACCAGGGGCTTATGCTCCCCACAATATGGTGTGGTAAGTCCGAACACTTTCACAAGTGCGGCACCCCGAACCTATAGCACTATATGCATCGGCTCCGAATCATGTCTTGGGTCAATAGTTGGGTTTGTCCGGCTCCCATGTTTTGGTACCTTACGTTCCATTCTGTCGGCTAAGGTAGCACTGGGAAAACCACTGCGATTGTGCCCCGATTAAGCTGGGCGAGCGCCTCAGTGGAGAAAGCTAAAACTGACTGTCATGATAAGGCGAGAGCTGGTCGCTGTTCGAGAGGTCTTTTCGAGTCCCTAAAGACTTATGCCGCTTAGAGCGAGGAACCGGCTGTGTCCGGCCAAGGCGTGGATAGCGCCCCGAATTCGGTCTTCCGAACACTAGGGGCTTCGCCGAAATTTAAAATTATAGAATTCTATGGCTAAGTGAGAGTGTTCAAGCATTATAAGTCCGGTTGCCTTGTTCGTTGTGTTGAGCGCCTCCCTAGATGGACCCAAAAATGGGAACAATAGTGCTCAAGTTTATCCCGAACACCCCAGCACTCGTGGCATGGGGGCTGAAGCCAACGACTTGCCATCTGTCAGATTTAATAAACGGACACACAGAAGGTAATATTTTAAATCAATAAGCGTTGCTTAGCGCATATGAACAAAGTTTTCAGCGCACAGGATAACACATTGCGAGTTTACTCAAAAATTACATCTTTGGGGCACTCATCCGCAATCTTGCGGGCACCCTTCAGGACACTCTTATAGTACATCTCGGGCGTACGATACTCCTTGCCCGCTGGCGGCGCGTCCGTGATAAGCCTTTCTGCATCCAGCCTGCCCCAATGCACCTTTGCGCGGGCAAGGGCCCGACAGGCACCTTCAATGCAGGCGGAGCGCTTGATGACTTCCACCCAGGGGCATGCATCCACCAGCTGCCGCACGAGGCCGAAGTAGCTCCCAGGCATGGCCTCTCCAGGCCACAGCCGGACTATGAGGCCCTTCATGGCCTGCTCGGCTACCTTGTGGAGCTCGACCAGCTGCTTCAGCTGGTCGCTAGGGGGCACTGGATGTCCGGCCTCAGCGTACTGAGACCAGAAGACCTTCTCCGTTGAGCTCCCCTCCTCGGCCCGGTAGAATGCGACGGCATCGGACACGCTGCGAGGCAGATCTGCAAACGCCCCTGGAGAGCTCCGAATTCGGGTAAGTAACATGTAATTTACATTCACATGCTTGCTTTGCATGAAAAATGTCTTACCCGCTGCTATCTTCTTCATCGCCTCAATCTCCTGGAGGGACTTATGGGCCTCGGCCTTAGCGGCTTTGGCACTTTCAAGAGCCGAGGCAAGCTCGGACTCTCGAGTCTTCGAGTCGCGCTCCAAACTCTCATGCTTTTCCATGAGAGCCTGGAGCTCTTGCCGCACCTCCGCCACCCGCGCCTCCTGCTTCTCTCGCTCCGCTCGTTCCGCGGCCGCATTGCGTTCTGCCGCGGACACGGCCTCCTTCAGGTTCGCCACCTCGTTCGTGGCCCCTGCAGTACCCACATTATCCTTGTTATTTCTATTTGCAACCAAAATCCTTTTCTGTAAGGTACAAATGTAAAAGTGGTGTTACTCACCTTCTTTTTCCTCGAGCTGCTTCTTGGCAAGGTCGAGCTCTTGCTCGGACTGCTCGAGGTCCTGCTTCAAAGCACCGACCTCCGCAGTCAGTGCGGCAGAGGTCAGCAGCGCATCCTGCAAACCCATATTGACATAATTTTTAGCACTCCTGCATATATCTTTTTTAGATCCTCAGTCCGGTTTTTCTTTCCGAACACCGAACCGAGCATCAGGGGCTACTGTCTATGCGGTATCACATTGCATATTTTAAACTTCTTACCTCAAAGCCTATTAGAAGGCTACTGCAGGCTTCGGTCAGCCCGCTCTTGGCAAGCTGAACCTTCTGAATCACCGCACTCATGATAGTGCGGTGTTCTTCCTTGATGGAAGCGCCGTTAAGCGCCTCCAACAAGTTGTCCGGCGCCTCCGGTTGGACGGAGGCTGCCGGCGTCACGGTCTTGTCCTTCTTACGAAGGGGCCGCCTGCCTGACTCCGGAACCACTGCGGGTTCCGGCATGGAGTCCGGCGCAAAGTCCGGGAGGTTGCCTTGCGGCACCTCCAGAGACTCCTCCTGATGGGTCCCCTCCTGGGATCCCACCTCGGCATCATCAACATCACGAGGGGTGGAGGCGGTCGGAATGGAATCCACGTCCGACGGAGCCAAGGACCCGCTCGATGAAGCGGGAAGATCATCATTGGCCGGACTACAGGTAGTGTGCGGCATTAGAAGGACACTATGTGACACAAAAGAGAAATTATAAGTCATTCAGGAATCCGGATACTTACGATCTTGCCGGAGGCCTGGCCCTTGAGGTCCACTCTTCGTCGCCAACGTCGGCATTGGCGGAGCTGTCCGGGGGAAGAGTCCTTCCCCTCTTGGACCCTTCGGCCTCCCCCGTTGGGGAAGCCTTCCTTTTCCTCTCTCCCCCCTTCGAGGGAGAGTCCTCTTTCTCCTCCTCGTCTTCGGGGGAGGAGTCCGCCTCGGAGCCATCGGACGACGAGTCCGATATCACCTAGCGCCGGGAACTTCTTCGAGTTCCCGTGGCCTTCTTCTTGGCCTTCTTCTCCGGCAAAACATAAAGTGTCGGGACTAGCAGCCCCGTTAAACGGGCGTCTTCTGGGTCTTCGGGAAGGGGAGCCGGACAGTCTACCTGTCCGGACGTCCTCTGCCAGTCCTGTCAAAGGCGTGGGGAGTTTAGATCCCACATAGAATTAAACTATGAAAGAAAATAAGTGTCCCATAGAAGATAACAAAGCTTACCTCCCCGGGCGCTTGGTGCTGAATCCGCGATCTTCAGTCGCGGACGCGGGGGCTTCTCCTCCCTTGAACAACACCCTCCAAGCAGCTTCATACGTTGTGTCGAAGAGCCCGCTGAGGGTCCGGTGCTGTGTCGGATCGAACTCCCACAAATTGAAGGCCCGCTGTTGGCAGGGGAGAATCCGGCGGACGAGCATGACCTGGATCACATTGACAAGCCTAAGCTTCTTGTTCACCAAGGTCTGGAGACAGGACTGGAGTCCTGTCAGCTCCTCCGAACTGCCCCATAGCAAGCCCTTCTCTTTCCAGGAGGTGAGCTGCATGGGGATACCAGATGTGAACTCGGGGGCCGCTGCCCATTTAGGGTTACGCGGCTCGGTGATGTAGAACCACCCCGATTGCCACCCCTTGATGGACTCCACGAAGGCCCCCTCGAGCCAGGTGACATTGGGCATTTTGCCCACCATGGCGCCTCCGCACTCCGCTTGGACGCCCTTCACAACCTTCGGCTTGACATTGAAGGTCTTGAGCCACAAGCCGAAGTGGGGCTGGATGCAGAGGAAGGCCTTGCACACGACGATAAATGCCGAGATGTTGAGGATGAAGTTTGGCGCCAGATCGTGGAAGTCCAGGCCGTAGTAGTACATGAGCCCCCGGACGAAGGGGTGAAGTGGGAAGCCCAGTCCGCGGAGCAAGTGGGGAAGGAATACGACCCTCTCATGGGGCCTGGGGGTGGGGATGAGCTGCCCCGCGTCGGGCAGCCGGTGCGCGATGTCGCTGGAAAGGTATCCGGCGCCACGTAGCTTTTTGATGTGCTCCAACCACTTGCCTCCCGCTCCAGACATGACTGGAGAAGGTCGAGACGAGATGTGCGCACTTGGGCACTGGAGCTCAAGTGCGCGGAGATGGATAAGCCAAGGAGGAAGAAGGCGTAGGTAAAAAGGTGGATCCTTATCCCCTTATATATAGGCGGACGAAGACTATGCGTCCCCACCAGCCTGGTAAAACTCGCTTATCTCCCAAGCGCCACCATCAATGGCATGGTTGGGTTACCCACGTCCGTATTGATGGGAATCCCGGAATAAGGGGAACACGATCTCTGCTTCGACAAGACGTGCCAAGGAAACCGCTTCGCTAAATGCTGAGGTGGTATAATAAAAAATGATTCAAGTAAAGGCTTGGTAGTGGCGTGACGTCATGCCACAAAATACGTCAGCAGATTGAACTTGTGTACATATTATTCTCTCTACGATGGAATGTGGAATTTATTTTCAGAGCCGGACACTATCCTGGTGTTCACAATCTTCTATGAATTATTTGGAGGAGGAACCCGCCTTGCAACGCCGAACAATATGCGCGCCGGACTCATCGTCATTGAAGCCTGGTTCCGAGGCTACTGAGGGAGTCCTGGACTAGGGGATGTCCGGATAGCCGGACTATCATCGTCGGCCGGACTCCAAGACTATGAAGATACAAGATTGAAGACTTCGTCCCGTGTCCGGATGGGACTTTCCTTGGCATGGAAGGCAAGCTTGGCCATACGGATATGTAGATCTCCTACCATTGTAACCGACTCTGTGTAACCCTAGCCCTCTCTGGTGTCTATATAAACCGGAGGGTTTTAGTCCGTAGGACACACAACCATTACAAGAATCATACCATAGGCTAGCTTCTAGGGTTTAGCCTCCTTGATCTCGTGGTAGATCCACTCTTGTACTACCCATATCATCAATATCAATCAAGCAGGAGTAGGGTTTTACCTCCATCGAGAGGGCCCGAACCTGGGTAAAAACATCGTGTCCCTTGTCTCCTGTTACCATCCGCCTAGACGCACATTTCGGGACCCCCTACCCGAGATCCGCCGGTTTTGACACCGACAGCGGGTAACGACGGTGATCTCATGGGCTTGGAAGTAATGACGGAGCTTCCTCGAGGCCATAAGGAGGCCGAAGAGCAATTTCTGCATACCGGAGTACCTCGACCTAGCCCCCTGCAAGAGGGAGCTGACGAAGTAAACTGGGTGATGTGCCATTTTCTTCTTCTGCACCACTTCACCTAGTTGTGCGGGCCCTGTCGCACTAGTGTCAGCCCTTGCCGGGGGCTCAGTCTTGCCAAGACCAAGCCCTGCCGGGGAGGGTTCTGCCTCGCCATCCGTCGACTCTGCCGTTGCTGCTGCCTCTTTGCGACCTTCCTCTGCGCCACCAGTGCGGCGCTAACCACTTGATTTGTTGCCGCTAGGTACAGCAGCAACGTTTCTTCTGGTTTAGGCGCAACCAGCACTGGGATAGAGGAGACGTATTTCTTCAAATCCTGCAGCACTGCCTCGGCCTCCGGGGTCCACTCCATTGGGCATGCCTTCTTCAAGATCTTGAAAAGGGGAAGGGCACGCTCAGCGGACTTGGAGATGAATCTGCTCATGGCGGCAATGCATCCAGTGAGCCGACGCACGTCCTTGATCCGCTTAGGTGCCTCAATCTGCTCGATGGCCTTGATCTTATCTGGGTTCGCCTCAATCCCACGCTGCAACACGAAGAACTCGAGAAGCTTGCCGGACGGGACACCGAAGACACACTTCTCAGGGTTCAGCTTGAGGTTGATCTTGCGCAGGTTTGCAAACGTTTCCTCCAGATCTTGCACAAGTGTTGATTTGTCCTTGGTTTTGACCACTATGTCATCCATATAAGCTTCCATATTTCTATGTAGCTGGGGCTCAAAACCAATTTGGACTACTCTTGCAAAAGTCGAGCCAGCACTCTTCAACCCGAAAGGCATCCGTAAAAAGCAATATGTACCACATGGGGTGATGAATGCTGTCTTCTCCTCATCTTCTCTTGTCATGAAGATCTGGTGGTACCCTGAGTAGGCATCGAGGAATGACAGTAGGTCACACTCAGCCGTGGAGTCAACAATTTGGTCGATGCGCGGTAACGGGAAAGGATCTTTTGGACAAGCTTTATTGATATCTGTGTAATAAATACACAGCCTCCACTTCCCGTTTGCCTTGTGCACCACTACCGGATTGGCCAGCCACGTCGGATGGAGCACCCCTCTCACCAAGCCTGTCGCTTCTAGCTTTCTGATCTCTTCTGTGATGAACTCTTGTCTCTCCAAAGCTTGCTTCCTGACCTTCTTCTTGACGGGCCGTGCATGAGGACAGACATCAAGATGGTGCTCAATCACTTCCCTGGGAACATCTGGGATGCCGGATGCTTGCCATGCAAACACATCGACATTCGCCCGCAGGAAAGTGACAAGCTCGCTTTCCTATTTGCCATCGAGGGTGGACCTTATGGTGAAAGCTCCTCCCGTGCCGTCCTCCTTGACGGACACCTTCTTGGTCTCTGGTGGTGCAGCTCTGGACTTCTTGCTCTTGCCGATGGAGCTCTCTAACACGTCCTCGATGGGAGCGCAACACCCTGAAGAGGTGCGCTTACCGGAGTGGGTGCGAGGGGTCTCGCCGGTCTTCTTCCCTCCTAGGGCTTCAGCGGCAGGAGAAAGTGCCTTGGAAGCAGCTGCTACAACTGCTTCCCGGTAGAGTTGGTCGACGCAAATCAGCGCATCTTTCTTGTCGGAGGGGACAGTGACGATGTTCATCGGCTCGGGCATCTTCAGCATGTTGTAGGCGTAATGGGAAGCCGCCATGAACTTGGCTAGTGTTGGGAGGCCGAGGATCCCGTTGTAGGGCCCTCGGCCACATCGAAGACAATCCTCTCCATCATGTAGTTCAACTCGCCTCCAAACGTCACGGGCAGCGTGACCTTTCCCTTCGGCTGGATCCTCCCTGGGTTGACCCCTTGAAACGTGCCCATCTCCTCGAGGTCTCCATCAGGGATCTGCAGCCTCTTGATCACAACGGGCAAGATCAAGTTCAGACTAGCCCCGCCGTCAACTAGCATCTTTGTCACCTTGAGGTTGCGGATCATTGGTGAAACCAACAACGACAAGCACCCGACTGCAGTAGTGCGATCAGGGTGGTCCTCAGTGTCAAAGATGATAGGCATGCTGGCCTACTTTAGTGGCTTCCGTGCGTCGAGTGATGGCTCCACCATTGTGATCTCACACACCCACTGCTTGAGCTGGTGGTGAGATGTGTGCAGCGAGGCGCCACCGTCGACGTAATGGCTTCTGTAGCCTTCTGAAACTCGTGGTTGCCGGACTCATCGTCCTCATCATGATCATCATCTTCCTACTTCTTGTCGCGGCCTCGGGCAGGCCTCTCTTGCTGGTTATCCTTGCCACGGCAGACTCCTTGGCCGCCATGCTTCTTGCCGGATCCTTCGGCACCGTCTTGGCCCTTCTCCTTATCCCGCCTTTCATATTCAGCTTTCTGCTTCTCAGCGAGCAGCTCAACTTGTCGGCAGTTCTGGAAGTTGTGGCCTTTGGTGCGGTGGATCTTGCAATACTGCTTGTCGGTAGCCGCTGAGGCCCGGCAAGCAGCACACCCAGCAACCTCCTTGCCGGGGTCGCTCGCCTTGGCCTTCTTGGTAGTGCCGGTGTCGTCGGACCCCTCGATCGCAAGCACAATCTTGCCCTTGCGCTTCCTCTTATGGCGTCGGCCCTTCTTCGTCGGGGCAGCAGCGTCGTCGTCCGTGGAGTCGGTTTCCGCGCCGGCATCCTCGCCTGGGTACTTCCTCCCCTCTTCAGCTCGAGCGCACCGGTCGGCCAGGACATAAAGCTCGGCCACATCCTTGACCTTGTTCATCGCCAGCTCCTCAAGCATCTTGCGGTTGCGTACATTCTGGTGGAATGCACTAATCATGGCGGCGGGATGAACGTCTAGGATGTTGTACTGCACTCGGCTGAACCTTTGGATGTACTTGCGCAGGTTTTCTCCTTCCTTATGGGGGATGATGTGCAAATCACTCGCCTGGCCATGAGCTTGATGGCCTCCGGTGAAGGCGCCAACAAACTCATGACACAGATCCGACAAAGAAGAGATGGAATCCACCGGCAAGTGCATCAACCATGACATAACATTGGGCTTGAGCGCCAACGGGAATTAATTGGCAAGCACCTTATCGTCATGGGCCCCGACAGCTTGAATCGCGATGCTGTAGATGCTGAGGAACTCTGACAGGTGAGTCTTGCCATTGTACTTATCGCCGACATCGGGCTTGAACATGCGGTGGGAGGGCCACAGGAACTGTCGTAGCTCACGGGTGAAGGCCGAACAACCCACCTCGTAGGTTAGGCCACCATAGCCTCCCGGTGCCAGGTGGTCCATAGTGGGCCCTGCCCGCCTGTCTGACTGGTGGCACGCATCATGCCGGTGCTCGATGGTGGTTCGAGCGTCTTCAAGGGCACGCTCCTGAAGAACTTGACACTGGTCGCGGTGGGTCCGCATATCGAACGACGCTACGGAGATATCGTCACGAGCGCCATCGCGACAGATCGACACCCGCGGTGGCTGGCGTGGAGGAGGAGAATGCACCGTGGCTGCATCGCCCCCGGCCCGTCCACCGCTGGGATGCGGTGGCTCGGCGGAGCGACGGCCTGTGGGCCCCACTGGTCGCGGCTCATCTTTATTGGCGATGCTGACGAGGCTCCGGACAGAGGCTCTCCACTCGTCGAGCCTCTCCGCAGCAGGAAAAAACTCGAGGAGCAGCTGCGCGCGCGCCAGAGCTTCTGCTGGTGTGGGCGGCGGCGAAAGCTGCATGGACCGTGACGTGCTTCGACTTCTAACTATGTTAGAAGGAGCTCTATCACGGTCCTGCGGCTGTCCGCCATTTCCACCAGCACCTCGGCATGCATGCTGGCCTTCCTCGTCCCGTGAAGGATGCGCGGGACTCTTCCCAGGGCGGCGCCCAGGGTCACCGGTGGGGCGGCGCTGCTCATCGCGCACAACTTGGGAAGAGCGCACCGTGGGCGTCGGCGTTGGTGTCTTGGACACCGGCAGCACGGCGACGCCTATGGAGGGCCCCGTGCCGCCTGCGGGGGGCCCAACTCCGTCTCTGAAGTTTGCGGCATGTGGCTCGTCACCTGGCGCACGGTCGATGCCGCTCGCCAGGTCTGGACTGCCAGGATGATGTGGGTGTTCGCGGATCGTGCCATGGATTCTTTCCGCGACCGGCCCGCTACCGGTACAGGCAGCCCGGTCCCGGATGAACCAATCGCCGTTGTTATCTTCCTCTTGGGAGCCATGGTGATGAAGAACTGTTCGACTAGCTGCTAAACCAGATTCTCACTACTGCGCTCCCCTACCTGGCGCACCAAAGATGTCAGTGGAAAACGACACTTATGGGATCACAAAAATCCCTACTACGGTTGCGGGGCGCGGGGTCGTGAGAAGAGCGGGATCGGCAGTCAGCACAAGCGCTCAGGTCGTTTACCCAGGTTCAGCCCGCGAGGATGCGTAATACCCTAGCCCTGCTTTGGTGTGTATATCAATGTTCTTGGAGTTCTTGAGCTAGTTACAATGGGTGTAACTTGTCCAAGGGTCCGAATCCTTCTCCTAGATGCTTTGGGCCTCCTTTTATAGTCAAGGGGATCGCTACAGTGGCACCCAGGAGGTGGCATCGGTGTACTGTGGCTAAGCTTATCACTTAGCCATTACGGGACAAGACGCATTTAATGCACCATCTGATGTGTCCCCTTGCTTTACCGCCGCCTCGCCCTGCTTCGACACGCGCCTGGTCCAGTGAGGTGGTAAGCGCCATGTAGGCTGGCAGGTTGCTGAGGTGGCGCGGTGGTAGGGCCTCCACGAATATTTGCATGCCACCACGTAGGCATGTGCTGAGTTGGCTTGGAAACCTCACGTCGACACACAAGTGCCTGCCTAGCTGGTGGGATGGTAGCTGCATGGGAGCGGTGGCAAAAACTTGGCGGGTGCAGGCCTTGCTGTGGCCCCACGGATGTCCTCAGCAAGGGCCTTGCCGGGGCCCCGGCAAGGGTCTTGTCGCGGCGTCGTGGTCGTCCCCGACAAGGATCTTGCTGGGGGTCTCGTGGGTTTCCTTGGCGAGGATCTCGCCGAGGTCCGTCGTCTTCTAATCCTTATCAGATTTGGAGAGTTTCTTGTCTTCACAAAGATCTGCATGCCATCAAGGAGGCGCCTCCTGAGCCTTGGTCTCAACGTGGTTGGTGGCATTGGAAAACCTAGGGCTCAAGGGTGGCGCGCCCTGCTGGCATTTGGTGAGCTGCCCCGGCAGGGTCCTTGCCGGGGCCGTGGGGGTCGCCCCGGCAAGGGTCTTGCCTGGGGAAACCACCTCGCCTTCTTGCTCTTTATGCCTCTGTCTTGGCGTTGCTTTGACCATCTTGCGGTTTTGATTCCTTGTCCCTACTCTGCTTAAGTATGGCCACAGGTGCGGCTCTAACTGCCCGTGCATAAGTAAGGGGTACAAAGGAGCGCCCCTACTTTAGTACACCGACACGGCTCGACTCACACCACGTCTCGACTCGTTCTACGTATCGTGCGTGCGGCAGCAACAGGCACTGTCCATCCAGAGGCAATCCAACCGACTAGCTATGTCTCGCATAGGGGTTTGATCGGCTTCAGTAAGCATTCAGTAGCAACGATCGACCGGGTTCAGTTAGAAGTGTAGGAGTCTCGGTCGGGTTCAGTTAGGAGCGAAGGGATCGATTTTGCTAGTGATATGTGCTAGTATGAACTATGCAGTTCAATTTCACAAATACCAATTTTAAGAATAGCATTATGAATGACTATATTTGGTTGTTGTTAAGAATTTTGTACTCCCTCTAAATCTTTTTAGTCCGCATATAAGATTTGTCTAAAGTCAAGCCTCGTAAAGTTTAACAAGCTTTACAGAAAAAATACCAACATTCACAATATGAATATTTATCAGTACATGTGTCATAACTTACATTTTCATATAGTATAACTTTAGCATGGTAGATGTTGATATTTTTTGATATAAATAAGGTCAAACTTTATGAAGTTTGACTTCAGACAATTCTTATATGCAGAGTAAAAAGGACCGAAGGCAGTATTTAACACGCCTTTCCATTTGATTTAACAATGGCACTGTTTGGATACTCTAACGTAGCTAGAGGTTAGAGTTAGTTTCGCTCATGACAGTTAAAAGGGAGAGAGAGATTGGTGGAATAGTTGATTGCATTACTTGAGCCTTGTGGGCATATATATAGGAGTACATGGTCATCTTGGTTTACAAGTCAAGGCAGAATAAATCCTATGCTATCCGACGTTTCCAAAATAACAATGATACTCAACAATGACTAACCTTGAACTAACTCTAGCCAAAGAGGTGTTTGGATGACATTGTTAGATTGACAATAAATGCACTACGAGAATGTAACGCCCCGGCTTCGATGCGCTAGGTGTCTTCCAGATATTCGCCGTCATTGCCATGTCATTTGCTTGCGTGTTGCACTTTGCCATGTCATCATATGCATTTCATATCATGTCGTCATGTGCATCGCATTTGCATACATGTTCGTCTCATGCATCCAAGCATTTTCCCTGTTGTCCGTTTTGCAATCCGGCACTCCTATGTCCTCCGGCGTTCCCCCTTTTGCCTCTTTTCATGTGCGAGTGTAAAACTTTCTCGGAATGGACCGAGGTTTGCCAAGTGGCCTTGGCACACCACCGGTAGACCGCCTGTCAAGTTTTGTTCCATTTGGAGGTCGTTTGATACTCCAACGGTTAACCGGGAAACCGCAAAGGCCTCTTTTGTGTGCAGCCCAACACCCTTCCAAGTGGCCCAAAACCCAGCAAACTCCCCTCCATGCTCTCGGTCGTTCGATCACGATCGTGTGGGCGAAAACCGCTCCTCATTTGGACTCTCCTAGCTCCCTCTACCTATATAAACACCTCCCCCTCCAAAAATCCCGATCTAACCCTAGATTTTCCCCTCCGCGCCGCGCCGGACATGTCCAACCCCGGCCGGACATGTCCGCCGCCGCTCCCCGCGGCAATCGGAGGCCATCACGTGGCGCACCGCCGCCACCCTCCGCGCCGGCCCGCGCGGCCCGTCCCCGGCCCCAGCAGCCCGTGCGCCGCCGCCACCTGGCCCGCCCGCCGCCGCGGCCCCGCGCCGGCGCCCGCCGCCGCCCGCCATCTCCGGCAGCCCCGCCGGTGACCCTCGCCGACCTCCGGCGCCTCCCTCCACCGTCGCCACCGCGGATCCAGCCCGGGGCCGCGCCCGCGACCCCGCGCCTCGCCGCCGGGGCCTCGCCTCCCCGCCGCCTGCGCCGGCCTGGGCCGCCGGCGCCGACCTCCGCCGCTGCCAGCCCTGCGCGGCCCCGCTCCGCCTTCGCCGCCGGCGCCGATCTCCGCCTCGCTGGGCCTCGCGTCCTCTCCGCCTCATCGCCCCGGCTCCCTGCCGCCTTTCCCGCGCCTCCTCGCCTTCGCCCCGGCCAGATCCGGCCGCGGGAGGGCCGGATCCGGCGACTCCCAACTCCGGTGCCTCTTCCTCCATCTCCGGCGGACTACTCCGGCGAGCATCTCCAGCCCTCCTCGAAAACCGTGCAAAATTGGCGGTTGACCCCGAAAATCGCCTGTCCTTCTCCTGTCATATTTTCATGCCATGTTCATCGCATCATAACTCCATGCATACTGCACCATTTCGTGCGTGTAATGTGTCAAATTGTTCGTCTCGACGAGTACTTCATTTCATTCCATTGCATCATGTTCATTTGAGTCCATCTTGATGCCTGAATCATCGTTGCAAGAGTGCATGTTGTTGTTAATCTGTTGAAACTGTTATAACTTGATGATATGTCATTTTTGCCATGTTTGATGTGTGCATCCTATGAGGTTGATGTCTACATGTGTTTTGAACTATGTCATGCCATCTTTTCAGAGGTGCTATCCATGTATTTTGTGAGTCTTGTACTGAGTGCATCGAGCTTGTTAAGTAGGGTACTTACTGTTACTGTTTTCCTGACTGATTCTGTTACATTTTGATGCTATGTAAACCTGCTGCTACAAGTCATTCTATGCATAATCTGGAGATGTTCACTAAGGATGTTTTGTTATACATGTCATGCTCTATCCATTCACGCCCCTGTTTGCATTTATAGCCTGCTGTAACATGTTGTTATCTTGCCCTAAAAACTGCTAAATAATGTTGCTGTCAGCCTGTTAACATTAAGTTCAATGTTGTCATGGTTGTTGCTAGTGATCCATGCACCCTATGAACTTGCTATTGCCATGCTTAGCTTCATAAACATGTATTCTTGCTGTTGGTTGCCTTGTCATGCCATGTAATGCTCTGTGGGGAGTGGTTCAAGCTCACCAACATGCCTACTTATTGTTGTTCCTGCCATGTATGAATCTGTCATATTATTTGCCATGTTCACATGGGTGCCATCATATCTTCTGATCCTTTTTGGCTCATGGTCAGTAAGGGACTTTTGTTCTATGCAATTAGTAGATTTATGCCATGCCTTTGTTTACCATGATAAGTTCCTGTAACATGTTGTTTTATAGCTCTAAACATTGCAACCTGATGTTATTTCTGCAAAGTCTGAATCTGTTAATATATGCAATCTTGCCATGTCCTTTTTAGCATGTTCTAGTGATTTCTGGAGATAGCTCAGTGTTCATGTTTTGTCATGCTTTACCTGTACTTCATGCCCATGCCATTTGTTATTACGGTGAGATGCTGTAGCTTGTTGTTTTGGTGCTTGCAATATGCCTAATTGCTGTTATGGTCAGATTGTTATCATATCTTGTATAGTGTGTGTGTGTGTTGAACCGTTGCTCCGTTTTGAGTGTGCTCTATATGAAACTTGCTTGTTTTTGAATGAAGTTTCATATTATCATGTTGCATCCTTTCTTTGAGGTGTTTGCTTGATGTTTTTATGCATTTTGCATCAATGCCATGCTTAACTTGTTTTGCTCATATCTTCTAGGCCGTAGCTCCGAATCTAATGAACTTTATATGTAACTTGACTAGAATTTCGTGTAGTTCATCGTGGTGCATCATAACTTGTTGTTTAACAACTTGAACATAAGGTTTATTCAGTTCTGGACTAACTTCGAAACTTGCATATGAGGACTTACCGGAATTGTTATATGTTGTTTCCGGCCTCATTTAAACTTGCTTGGATGTGTTGCTCTTGTTTGCATCATCTCTTGCCATGAGTAGCTTCATGTAGTCTTGGCATGCATCATGCTTGTTGTGCATCATGTATTGTCTATGTGTGGTGTGTTTACCATGTTGTGTGCTTCTTCTCGATAGTTCCTGTTTCGTTGCGATCGTGAGGATTCGTTCGTCTACGCTTGGTTCGTCTTTGTGGCTTCATCCGTTCGTCTTCTTCATGGACTCATTCTTCTTCCTAGCAGGATTTCAGGCAATATGACCGCTACCCTATATCTCACTACTATCATTGTTATGCTAGTTTCTTCGTTCTATCGCTTTGCTGCGCTAGCTATCTTTTGCTCAGCAAGCCTCCCCAAATTGCCATGAACCTCTAACCTTTGACACCCTTCCTAGCAAACCGTTGTTTGGCTATGTTACCGCTTTGCTCAGCCCTCTTATAGCGTTGCTAGTTGCAGGTGAAGTTGAAGATTGCTCCATGGTGGACAGGGTTATGTTGGGATATCACAATATCTCTTATATTATTAATGCATCTATATACTTGGTCAAGGGTGGAAGGCTCGGCCTTATGCCTGGTGTTTTGTTCCACTCTTGCCGCCCTAGTTTCCGTCATACCGGTGTTATGTTCCCGGATTTTGTGTTCCTTACGCGGTCGGGTGATTTATGGGAACCCCTTGACAGTTCGCTTTTAATAAAACTCCTCCAGCAAGGCCCAACCTTGGTTTTACCATTTGCTTCACCACCTCCTACTTTTCCCTTGGGAGTCGCTCTCTCTAGGGTCATCTTTATTTTAGACCCCCAGGTCAATGCTTGTCTAAGTGTTGGTCCAAACCGAGCGATGTCCGGCGCCCCCTGGGCAACCAGGGTCTATGCCAACCCGACGTCTTGCTCATCCGGTGTGCCCTGAGAACGAGATATGTGCACCTCCTATCGGGATTTGTCGGCACAGCGGGCGGCTTTGCTGGTCTTATTTTACCATTGTCGAAATGTCTTGTAAACCGGGATTCCGAGACTGATCGGGTCTTCCTGGGAGAAGGAATATCCTTCGTTGATTGCGAGAGCTTATCATAGGCTAAGTTGGGACACCCCTGCAGGGTATTATATTTCGAAAGCCGTGCCCGCGGTTATGTGGCAGATGGGAATTTGTTAATGTCCGGTTGTAGATAACTTGACACCAGATCCGAATTAAAACGCATCAACCGTGTGTGTAGCCGTGATGGCCCCTTTTCGGCGGAGTCCGGGAAGTGAACACGGTCTTTGGGTTATGTTTAACGTAAGTAGGAGTTCAGGATCACCTCTTGATCATTGCTAGCTTCACGACTGTTCCTTTGCTCCTCTTCTCGCTCTTACTTGCGTATGTTAGCCACCATACTTGCTTAGCCGCTGCTGCAACCTCACCACTTTACCCCTTCCTTTCCCATTAAGCTTTGCTAGTCTTGATACCCATGGTAATGGGATTGCTGAGTCCTCGTGGCTCACAGATTACTACAACAATAGTTGCAGGTACAGGTTATGCGATGATCTTGACGCGAGAGCGATGATTGCTTGTCTTGGAGTACTTCTTGTGCTTCTTCTTCGATCAGGGGATAGGTTCCAGGTCGGCTGCCCGGGCTAGCTGGGTGGTTGTCATTTGAGTTTCTGTTTGTGTTTCATCCGTAGTCGGATGGTGCTCTTATGTATGATGTATTGTTGTATTCGTGTGGCATTGTATGCCTTATGTATGTATCCCCATCTATTATGTAATGTTGATGTAATGATATCCACCTTGCAAAAGCGTCTTCAAGATGCGCTTCTATCCTTGGTGGGACCTTCGAGGTCCTTTAGGATAGGGTCGCATCTTGGGCGTGATAGAGAACTAGCCCCAATCAGCACCTCTTGGGTGGGATAGTTGCTTTGGGTGGGTTAGACGCAACTAGCTCAAACTAGCCCTCATGTTTGGATACTTTAGGGCTATTTGGGCCCAAACTAGCTCAAACCAACTCTTAACCCATGGATCCAAACATGGCCAATAACTAGTGTACTTAGACCTGCACAATAAAAGTTTGAATGACTATGTTTGATTGTTTTTAAATATTTAGGCATGTTGCAGTTAATGACACACCTTTCCACTTCTTGGTTTTAAATATTAGGTTTTTAACAATTTGATCTTGCACACATAGGTCCTGCTGTTAGAGGCTTTGACCCACTGTTTGACCCTTTTTGCATATGTGGAAATGAGTTGTCCATGAATATCAGTCAATTCAAGAAACTCAGAAAGATTGTTAAGATAAAGAAATTAGCGATAAAAATCAACAAGATCTTTGTCTGCACAATGAAGAAGACATCAATTCACTATAGGATGGTACTAACTATTATACCTTGTCTTTTTAATTCCTTTGCGCAATTTCAAATCTAGAGAAGATATTTATGCATATCCTTATTTTCAGGCCTTTCAAAAGTAGTTCACTGATGATTACCTCTCAAACCATCTGTATGGTCAGGAGGCGAGGAAGGTATTCATACAACACCCAATGTTTCAATATTGAAGTGTTCCTGAAGAGGACGAAGGATGGGCGTCAATCATCCACAGGCACTGGCCTAAAGTTGCAAAGACCTTCAACATCAATGAAGGCTCAATTTTTGCCTTCCGCTTAGCAGTTTTCCAGATGAGATCCATCCGTCTATGTACCATGTATGATGCTAATTTCAAAAGGTTATAGATGTTGCATCTGAAACTTGGTGTTGGTGCAGTTGTGTAATGGGGTAGCTGAGTGCTGAAGCTTTATGATGTTGTACTCTGATGTATTTCAATTATGAAATCATGCTTCCTTAATATGAAATGAAATATATTGTGTGCTTAATATGAAATGTCAATTAGATTAATAAATGGATTATTAATAATAGGGCAATTAGCCTACTAATGGCCAATTAGCCTACTAATTGGGTTTTTCTAATGCAAACGGTTATTGAGAAAACACCGTGGGCGATGACCTCAGGCAACACACATAGTTTCTAGGAATAAACTGTGTTGGATCAATGAACAATCACACACGACATCCTCTTGAAAACCGTTTGCGTTAGGCCACCTTGCGCAAACGTTTACCACATAAAAAGTGTGTGTGATGGACATCCTTTGCCACACAGTTTCTTCTACGCACCGTGTGTGATGCATTTAATAACACAAACGTTAAAATTGTTAATATCGTCTGCAATGGCAATGCTATCACAAACAATTTAATGGGGAAAATTGTGTGTGATGTACGTGCGAACGGAAACGTTTTCCTTGGAGTGACTGTGTGGGATGTATATACAAATGGAAAAGTACTTCTGGGATTAACTGTGTCGGATGTACATACTAACGAAAATGTACTCCTTGGACTGACTGTGTGGAACGTACATACAAACAGAAACGTTTAGCCAGGACTGACTGTGTGGGATGTACTTATGATCGGAAATGATTTGGCCTGTATAATTGTATTTTTTACCACAATTGTACGTATAACCGTATTTGATCGCTCGCCCGTCGCACACGACCTCACTTTGCCGAGTGACCGGAGGGCCTATCCCCGACGGTTTCTGGGTCGTGTGGGAAGGACCCCCCCCCCCCCTATCACAGTCACTTGGCGACGATTAAAAACACCGTCGCGGAAAGGGGTTAAAAACCATTTGTATAGCACCTCAATGTACCAGTGCAACATGAACACCCTTAGATGAGACAACAAAACCCAAGAAAACAAGCTTGTCAACACCAAAAGTGCATTTCTCCATATTACCATAAAGGTGCTCTATTCTAAGAGTTTGCAAAACGGTTCTAAGATGGGTGACATGTTCTTCTAGAGACATGCTAAACACAAGTATATCATCAAAGTATACCACAACAAATACGCCAATGTATGGGCGAAGGACATAATGCATCACACGCATAAAAGTGTTGGGTGCTTCGGATAAGCCCATAGGCATGACCAACCATTCATACAAGCCAAAATTGGTTTTGAAAGCGCTTTTCCGTTCATCGCCCTCTTGGATGCGAATTTGATAATAGCACCTCTTAAGATCAATCTTGGAGAAAATGGTGGCTCCGCTAAGCTCATCTAGCATATCATCAAGGTGTGGAATGGGATGCCTATATTGAACGGTGATAGCATTGATAGGACGACAATTGGAACACATGCGAAAACTACCATCTTTCTTAGCCACAAGAATAGCCAGAACGGCACAAGGACTTAAGCTTTCATGTACATGCCCGTTGTCAATGAGTTGTTGGACTTTCATTGTATTTCCATGGTTTCTCCAGGGTTGACGCGGTAGGGTGCCTTGTTCAGTAACAATGCATCGGGAATTAGGTCGATGCGGTGTTCGATGCCTCGTAGTGAAGGTAGTCCCGGAGGTAGCTCATCGAGGAAGACGTCCTTGAATTCCTGCAATAGATTAGACAACACTAAAGGTAGATGGTGAGAGGTGTTAGTCCTTGATACGTCTCCAACGTATTTACAATTTATGAAGTATTCATGCCATGTTTACAATAGTTTTATATGGTTTTGGTATGATTTGCATGGAACTAACCCGGACTGATGTTGTTTTCAGCAGAACTGCCGTGGTGTTGTATTTTGTGCAGAAATGGAAGTTCTCCAAATGAGCTGAAACTTTTTGATGATTTTTTTTGGAACAAAAAAGACCCCCGAAGCTTCATGGAAGTACCAGAAGGTCACAAGACACCGGGGCATGCCAAGGGGCCCAGGCACGCCCCGGTGGGTTGTGCTCACCTCGAGGCCCATCTTTGCGTGATTCCAACGCCAAAAAATCCTATAAATAGAGAAACCATCAGAAATAACCCTCGATTAGAAGTTCCACCGCAGCAAGCCTCTGTAGCCATGAAAAAACAATCTAGACCCCATCCCGGCACTCCGCCGGATGGGGAAATAATCACTGGTGGCCATCTTCATCATCCCTATGGCCACCATGATGAGAAGGGAGTAGTCCACCCTCGGGGCTGAGGGTTTGTACTAGTAGCTATGTGTTTGATCTCTCTCTCTCTCCCGTGTTCTTGAGATGGCACGATCTTGATGTGTCACAGGCTTTGTTAATATAGTTGGATCATATGGTGTTTCTCCCTCTCTATCTTGTTGTGATGAGTTGAGTTTTCGCTTTGAGATTTTGTTTTATCGGATTGAATACTTTTATGGATTTGAGAGCACTTGATATATGTCTTGCATATGAATACCTGTGGTGACAATGGGGTATTATATTGATTCACTTGATATATGGCACTCAACTCACGGATTCCCGAGGTGACATTGGGGTAATCTATGCATAGGGGTTGATGCATGTTGTCGTCCTTGTTTCTCCGATAGAAATGTTGGGGCACTCTTTGAGGTTCTTTGTGTTGGATTGAGTATTATGAATCTGAAATTGTTTGATGCTTATCGTATAATTAGCTCATGGATACTTGTGGTGACATTGGAGTATCTAGGTCACAGTAGAGTTGGTTGATGCATATCATATGGTGTTATTTTAGTACGAACTCTTGGATAGATCGAACGGAAATAATAACTTTGCGTTATTTTAGTATGAACTCTTGAATAGATCGAACAAAAAGAATAACTTTAAGTTTGTTTCATACCCTACTAACAATTTCTTCTTATGTTCTCCGCTAGATAAGAACTTTGGATTGATTCTTCATCACACGTTGAGGGAGGTTATATGATCCAATTAGATTAGCATTGTTGAGAGATTGCACTAGCGAAAGTACGGACCCTAGGCCTCATTTTCAAGCATTCCAATATCATTTGTGCTCCATTTTATTAATTGCAACCTTGCTGTTTTTTATTATTCCTATTACAAAAATCAATATCTACTATCATTACTACACTTGTATCATGATCTCTTCACCGAACTAGTGCACCTATACAATTTACCATTGTATTTGGTGCGTTGGGGACACAAGAGACTCTTTGTTATTTGGTTGCAGGGTTGTTTGAGAGAGACCATCTTCATCCTATGCCTCCCACGGATTGATAAACCTTAGGTCATCCACTTGAGGGAAATTTGCTATTGTCCTACAAAACTCTGCGCTTGGAGGCCCAACACAAGTCTACAAGAACAAGTTGTGTAGTAGACATCAAGCTCTTTTCTGTCGCCGTTGCCGGGGAGGTTAGGTAAGCGACACTCACATTCCGTCAAAGAAGCTCTTTTCTGGCGTGGTTGCTGGGGAGGTGAGTGCTTGAAGGTATATCTTTAGATCTTGTAATTGAATCTTTTAGTTTCTTGTTTTATAACTAGTTTGGTTTATAAAATAAAACTACAAAAAATGGAATTGAGGTGGCCTCATATTATTTTTCTTTATCATCTCTTTCTTGAAAATGATGGAAAGGAAAATTGTGCTCAATTGATAGAAGAAGAATTCTATAAAATGTTTGAAAAAAAATCTTTAAATTATGAGCATGATTGCAATGTTATTAGTATAAATTCTTTGAATATCCATGATGCTAGTGATATGCAAAACCATAATCTTGGGGATGATATGTTTGATGAATATGATATTTTTTGTCCCCGAAGTTCTGATGAGAATTTTTTTATGATGATAGCATGCCTCCTATTTATGATGATTATATTGATGAAAGTGGATTTGGAGAGGTCATTACTTCATTTAATGATGAATCCACTATTTTGGAAGAGGTTTCAATTGATTATGAGAACAAAGTTGCTATCTATGATCATTATGGTGATGACATGTATTCTATAAAGGATAATGATGACCATGAAATTTTTCATCGTGATTTTAATTTTTAATATCATGATAGTTATTTTGTTGAGTTTGCTCCCACTAGTATCGATGAGAATAAATTTGCTTATGTGGAGAGTAACAAAGTTTCTACGCTTGTGGATCATGAAAAGAATGCTTTATGTGATATTTATATTGTTAAATTCATTCATGATGCTACTGAAAATTATTATGAGAGAGGAACATATGCTTGTAGGCTTCTCACTAATATCAAGTTTCCTCTCTTTTTGTTGAAAGTTTTGAAGTACTTGTTTTCCCTTCCTATGCTAATTGATTCTTGCTCTCATAAATTGTTTTATCACAAAATCCCTATGCATAGGAAGTATGTTAGGCTTAAATGTGCTTGCCATGTGATTCATGATGCTATTTTTCATGTTTCAATTCTTTACTTTTATGCGAGCATCATTGAAATCATCATGCCTAGCTAAAAAGGCATTAAAGAAAAGCGCTTGTTGGGAGACAATCCAACATTTTTACCTATTGTTTGTGTGTGTTAACATGATTAATATACTGTAGTAATCATGTTTTAGAGCTTTTGTTTCAATAAAGTGCCAAGTAAAGCCTTTGGGATAGTATGGATGATACTTAACTTGATTCTGTGCAAAAACAGAAACTTTTGCGCTGAATCCAGGAATTTTGAAAATTCACTGGAACGTTCTTTTGATCTGAAATTTTTGCAGAAGATTTATATACAAATTACATACGTTTTCCGAATTTTTCAGAATTTTTGGAGCAGCAGAACTATGGTTGGAGTACAGATTACAACATATTGTTCTGTTTTTGACAGATTCTGTTTTCAGTGCATAGTTTGCTTGTTTTCTAGTTTCTATGGCTTATATTGTTGAATATAAATTTTGGAAATGATATTCTACAATAAGCATTGTGTGAGAAAATTATGAATCTTGTCTTTGATAGTACCAAAGTGAATGATTTGTCTTTATCATACTAACCTATCTCACGAAGTTCCGTTAAGTTTTGTGTGATTGAAGTTTTCAAGTTTTGGGTGAGATATCGATATGCGGAGAATAAGGAGTGAAAAGACCCTAAGTTTGGAGATTCCCAAGGCACCCCAAGGTGATATTCAAGGAATACCCAAGCAACTAAGCTTGGGGGTGCCCCGGAAGGCATCCCCTCTTTCGTCTCCAACAATATTGGTAACCTTACTTGGAGCTATATTTTCATTCGTCACATGATATGAGCTTTGGTTGGAGTGTCATTATATTTTGTTATGATTTTCTTGATGTTATTTATAATAATGTTTTGAATCTTTTACTTCAATAAAAATGTCAAGTATAGCCTTTGCCATGCTTACTTTGCAAGTCCAGATATGGCTGTTTGAAAACAGAAAGTTGTATGCTAGTGCATGAATTCTTTAAAAAAATCAGAATGTTATAAAATGTTGAAACTTTTTGCAGATTAAGCTATGATAAATTTTCTACAATGTGGTAATTTTTCAGAATGTTTGGAGTTACATAAGTATTGATACTCTTGCATACTTTATAGACTGTCCTATTGAGACAGATTGTTGTTATGTTTGCATATGTTTGCTTGTTTAATGATTCTATTTGAGGATAGGAGTATTAAATATGCAAAGGAATTTACTATGCAATGTCGAATAATAATTTTAGTGATTTTCTACAGTAGAGAATGATAAGGTTATTGCATTGATTTATACTAACTTATCTCATGAGTTCTTGTTGAGTTTTGTGTGGATGAGGCTTTTGAGGCTTAGGGAAACCGTGATATAAAAGGAATTAAGGAGACACAAAAGTTCAAGCTTGGGTATTCCCAAGGTATCCCAAGATAATATTTCAATAAGTCTCAAGCATCTAAGGTTGGGGATGCCCCGTTAGGCATCCCATCTTTCTTCATATCAACAATTATCGGTTAGTATCGATTGAGCCTAATTTTTTTGCTTCTTCACATGAGTTGTGCTATTCTTGGAATGTCATTTTATTTTGTTTTGCTTGCTGTTTTAATAAAATACTTAATTCTGAAAGTTTTTAAATAAGAGATAGTCCACAATTAGCTACCTATTTACTTAACTACTCGCTTGATCTTCACTTATATCTTTTTGGAGTAGCATGTCATTTACTCTTGTGCTTCACTTATATCCTATGAGTAAATTGTTGAATGAATTGAATATCATGAAGTTGAAATTATATCATGCCTAGTAGTAGCTTCACATTGGGTTTAGAATGTGAAACCTTTTGAAGCTTGACAATCACAATATTGGTCATACAAGCAATTCATGAATGATTAGTATAAGGAAGAGAACTTTCACATGCAAATATATTATCTTGGAAATCTTCTATGATTGTGAATACCCATTAATTGTTTTCAAACTTGAGCAAATTAGTTGAAGTTGGACAAGGAAGACAACGTAATGAGTTATGGTTGTGTATATTTGCATAGAAGTTATATTGTTATGGATCCTCCAACATGTGGTGTTTGCTTAGGATCTTTTGCTAGCCAAAAATTCATACTAAGTAGAGATACTACTTGTGCATCCAAAAACCCTTAAACCCAGTTTCTTGCCATGAGTGTCCACCATACCTACCTATGGATTGAATAAGATCCTTCAAGTAAGTTGTCATTTGTGCATAAAGCAATAAAAATTGCTCCTAAATATGTTTGATCTTTTATTGTAAGGGAAAATTGAGCGTTGTACGAACTTGTGATGGCAAAGTAATAAAAGTGACAGACTACATAATAAAGGTTGCTATCATAAGGGTCAATATAATGTGACGTTCCTTTGCATTAAGAGTTTGGGCATCCAAAAATTAAAAGCGCATGACAACCTCTACTTCCCTCTGCGAAGGGCCTATCTTTTACTTTTCAGTATTTACTTTTATGCAAGAGTCAATAGTATGCATTCCCATTTCAACCTCAATTACTCTCTAGTTGGCAAGCATCATGTGGTGGGGAAAGATCCAAGCACATATGACCTGTCAAATAGATTTGATCATGATTTATTAGTGTTGACAATTATCTCTATGATAAACGAGTTGGGAGGCAAAATATTAAGCCCCTATCTTTCTCTATGTTTGATGGATGCCATTTGTTCTAAGAATATGCTTTGAGTAGTAGCAATCATGGAAGACTATATGATGATTGAGTATGCGGAGCTCTTACTTAGACTCTGTTGAATAAGTTGAATTGCAATTGTTTGGAGACTAAGAATATAGGTTGTTGAGTGTCAAGAGAATTCATTGTTTGAACCTTAACATGAGAACTGGTTGCTACTTTGTCATGATGAGTATTATGAGAAAGAGTTGTTGTTATGATGCTAGGAAAAGTGATTGAAATTATCATTGATCAAACTTGTGCACTATGCTAGCATTCCCTCTTCCTAAATTATTTCTTTTATCATTTACCTACTCGAGGACGAGTAGGAATTAAGCTTGGGGATGCTGATACGTCTCCAACATATCTATAATTTATGAAGTGTTCATACCATGTTTACAACAATTTTATATGGTTTTGGTATGATTTGCATGGAACTAACCCGGACTGGCGTTGTTTTCAGCAGAACTGCCGTGGTGTTGTTTTATGTGCAAAAACGAAAGTTCTCCAAATGAGCTAAAACTTTTTGACAATTTTTTTTGGAACAAAAGAGACCCCCGAAGCTTCGTGGAAGGACCAGAAGGTGAAGGAGTAGGGCACAAGACACCGGGGTGCGCCAGGGGGCCCAGGTGCGCCCCGGTGGGTTGTGCTCACCTCGAGGCCCATCTTCATGTGATTCCAACACCAAAAAATCCTATAAATAGAGAAACCTTCAGAAATAACCCTAGATCAGAAGTTCCGCCACCACAAGCCTCTGTAGCCATGAAAACCCAATCTAGACCCCGTTCTGGCACTCCGCCGGAGGGGGAAATCATCACCGATGACCATCTTCATCATCCCTATGGCCACCATGATGCGGAGGGAGTAGTCCACCCTCGGGGCTGAGGGTTTGTACCAGTAGCTATGTGTTTAATCTCTCTCTCTCTCTCTCGTGTTCTTGAGATGGCACGATCTTTATGTATCACGGGCTTTGCTAATATAGTTGGATCATATGGTGTTTCTCCCTCTCTATCTTGTTGTGATGAATTGAGTTTTCCCTTTGAGGTTTTGTTTTATCGGATTGAATACTTTTATGGATTTGAGAGCACTTGATATATGTCTTGCATATGAATACCCGTGATGACAATGGGGTATTATATTGATTCACTTGATATATGTTTTGGCACTCAACTTGCGGATTCCCGAGGTGACATTGGGGTCATCTATGCATACGGGTTGATGCATGTTTTCGTCCTTGTTTCTCCAGTAGAAATCTTGGGGCACTCTTTGAGGTTCTTTGTGTTGGATTGAGTATTACGAATTTGAAATGGTTTGATGCGTATCATATAATTAACTCATGGATACTTGTGGTGACATTGGAGTATCTAGGTGACGTTAGAGTTAGTTGATGCGCATCATATGTTGTTATTTTAGTATGAACTCTTGGGTAGATCGAACGGAAAGAATAATTTTGCGTTATTTTAGTACGAACTCTTGAATAGATCGAACAGAAAGAATAGCTTTAAGGTGGTTTCGTACCCTGCAAACAATTTCTTCTTATGTTCTCCGCTAGATAAGAACTTTGGAGTGATTCTTCATCACATGTTGAGGGATGGTTATATGATCCAATTAGATTAGCATTGTTGAGAGATTGCACTAGCGGAAGTACAGACCCTAGGCCTCATTTTCAAGCATCAATATCGTTTGTGCTCCGTTTTATCAATTGCTACCTTGCTGTTTTTTATTGTTCCTATTACAAAATTCAGTATCTACTATCATTACTACACTTGTATCACCATCTCTTCGCCGAACTAATGCACCTATACAATTTACCAACTTATTTGGTGTGTTGGGACACAAGATACTCTTTGTTATTTGGTTGCAGGGTTGTTTGAGAGAGACCATCTTCATCCTACGCCTCCCACAGATTGCTAAACCTTAGGTCATCCTCTTGAGGGAAATTTGCTACTGTCCTACAAAACTCTACACTTGGAGGCCCAACACAAGTCTACAAGAACAAGTTGTGTAGTAGAACTCAGTCCTTGCCACTTCATCCTTGCACAAAAGGACATAGTTTATAAAACTAGATGGGTTCTGACACACTTCTCTCATCTCACTTTTGGTAGAAAATAGCACTAAGTTTCTCTTGTCGCTCATCGTGGAGGCACTCAATTTTGACTTGTGGCGCTCACTCTCTTTTTGGTGGCTCGCTCTCTCACTATTCTCTCCATGATGGGTGGTTGCTTGCTTGTTCGCGATCACTTGGCTTGGTGACATAGGTTGTAGCATGTATTCCTTCCCTTCATCTTGAAGCTATAGTGATTGGTTCGCCCATTGTTGGTTACACCACTGTCGAATTGCCAAGGTCGTTCAAGAAGGAGATGTCAAACGGTTATGGGAACCACATCACACTCCAAGGTGTCTTCGTATGCACCAATCTTGAAGGAGACTTGAACGGTGTGCTCCACTTAGATGGTGCCGAAGTTGTTAAGCCATTGGACCTTCTGGGCGAGGATGCTTCATCTTGATCAATTGTAGCTTGGAGCATAGTTCTTCACTTGCCAAGTTGTGGCAACTTCCTCCGTCGATGATGACCTTCACGGACCGTCCATTGATGCCCGCCTTGGTGTGGAAGATGAAGCAACATTGATTTTTGTCTTGTTGGTGTTGAAGTGTCAATACCTTGGAGACAATGAGAGCGGGGCTCGAATCATTGTCACAAAAGACTTGGTCATCTTTATCTGCATTCACTTGTCAGTGCATAGCCACATGCTCAAGGGCTTCCATTTGTTCTTCACTCATGGAGTCATAAGTGCCATCGTCGTTGGCGATCATGGTACGCCGGTTGGTACACTCGAATGTCTTGTGGCCTCGACCTCCACATGTGAAGCATTTGATGGAACTTGTCTTGACGGTCTCATCCGGTGGAGTTGTAGATGATGAAGCTCTTGGCTTGAAGGTTCTTGTAGTAGGAGGACGACTTGAGGTTGTCAAAGTTTTCTTGTAACTTGACTTGTCGTCGTTGCTTGTAGAAGGTTTGGTTGAGGTAGAAAGTGGCGTAGTCGTTGAAGCTTGATTGTAGGAGTCGTATGGCTTGGAAGAGTACTTGGCATACTTGTAGTCATCTTACACTTGTCGCTCTGCCTTGGTAGCTTGGTGCACTAGCTCGAGGAGGTTCGTGTAGGTTGGAAATCCGCAATCTTCTTGATAGGATGGTTGAGTCCATTCAAGAATCGTGCCATGGTTTGCTCCTCATCTTTCGTGACATTAGCTCGAATCATGTCTATCTCCATTTCCTTGTAATATTCTTCAATGGACTTTGTGCCTTGCTTGAGGAGTTGCAACTTCTTGAAGAGGTCGCGGCTATAGTACATGGGTACAAAGCGTGCTCTCATGACATCCTTCACCCATGTTGTGATGGGTGGGTAACCTTTTGCTTCACGACGCTCAATGACTTTCTCCCACCAAATGAGGACATAGTCTTGGAACTCAAGAAATGCCATGGCGATCTTCTTCTCTTCCTCATAGTTGTGCAAGAAAAAGATCTTGTCACTTTCAATGCTCATGAAAGGTAGTCTTCGGGATCATTGCTTCCGGAGAACTTAGACATGGTGAAATTCAGCTTGCCATAGCGTTGCTCGTCATTATGGTTGGGACAATGGTGATGGTAATGACGCTCTTGTCGTGGAAGAGGGTTTTGAACCACTTTCTCCGCTTGATTAGCTTGACGTTTAGGACATGGAATTTTGCACGATTCCTCATTTCTTGAAGTTCCTCAAGACGTGCAGCTTCTTCTTGGTGCTCACGGCGGATGGCCTCTTCTTGTAGACGTACTTGGCGGTTTTGCGCATTGACGGCTTGAGTTGATTCGCGTAGAGCTTGTCGGGCTTCAAGGGCTTGTTCCTCACGATGTTATTTCTCTGGTCTAAGGGCATCACCATCTTGTTGTTTTTGTGAATCTTGGCGTATTGGAGCTTGCTCTTGGATCAGAGATTCATTAGCTTGTTGCCGGAGGCGTTCATGTTCACAGAGACGGCCTTGTAAACCATTGCCATGGAATTGGTTTTGTGGAGCTTGATGAACTTCATGGTCTTGACGATGATTCGAACGAGCCTTAGGAGAACTTGCATTGGAAGAAGATTGCGAAGAATGTCGAATTGAGTGGCTCTGTCTTGAATAGGACGAAGATGTAGAAGAGCGGTTGACCAACAAGGCACGAATTTCGTAAATCCTTGCATCACTCTCTTCTTTTTGTGTGTCAAGCTTGTTGTCGAAGTAGTCTCCTGTACGTTGTTCGGATTGCCGCAAGTCGGTAGCGAGTAGGTTGAGGCATTCGCTCGATGCTTCAACCTCTTGATACAAAGCTCTTTGCGCGCCGAAGAGGTGGTTCTTGGTGACGTAGTTGTTTGGGTCCTCATCTTGCTCGATGAAGAGTGGGTTGGTAGAAGTAGTTGGCCTATCCATCATTGCAAGCAAATTTGTGACTGGAAGAAATGAAAGAACTATACCAAATGTACCTTATCCAATGTTGAGAATGGATCAATGATCACTCAATAATGTAAAAAGGAAATAGCACAATTGCTATCGGATCTTGTCAATTCTCACATCGACACAAGTAAGGCTTTTGGAGTAGCTTGGTTAGGATGGTGGCACAAAATTTATGCAATTGTTAGTGAGATTCAAATAATGTTGAAAAAGATTCGCAAATTTGCAAATGCAACAAGTAGACCAATAGCAAAGAATGGTACACAAAAATGCAAACACGATAGATAAATGGGGTCGTACTCTTCCGCCTGGACCCAGCTGTCAGCCTCTCCACGTACAGTACTCTTCCGATGGAAGTAGGTCGTTGACCACGTTGACCACGCCACGCCGAGAGCACCAGGGCGGTGGTCTGGACGATGGCGAGGCCTAGGAAGGGGACGACACGGAGCTGGGGAAGACGCAACAGCGGAAGCCCGCGCGGAGAGGAGTACGAGGGTTCACTTGTTCAGCTGCGGTGTGAGGCTGCCGTCATCGCAGAATAACAGGGGGTGTGGGTGAGTAGAGGGATGGCCTGGCCAGCGGTGGGAGTAGTACGGGGCGGTGAGGCCTCCGCGGCATCACAACCGGCCACGGGAGGCAGGAGCACGCGACACGACCGGCGCTGCTTTGGGCGGCTGGAGCAAGAAGACCAGAGGTTGAAGAAGCACTACGGCCGTTGGATTTACACCGTACGATCACTGCAGCTAGAATCGTTTATATTGACTAAGTTGACAAAGCCCTTGGTACGCGTCAACTTAGTAGGCCCACAACTCGGATTTGGCAGAGAACATATAGCCCATTTTCGAATTGTAAGAATGTACAGCCCATTTTTTAATTCTAATGGAATTTACTACAACCCATTTACAGCTTGTTAAAAGTACAGCTCAACTTCTAGCTAGGACAACGATTAATAATTTCAAACAACCGCTCAAAACAGAATTCAAAAAAAATTCCCACATTTTGATGGGATCCTAAATATTTTTATCCGAAATTTCTAGTCAGGTTAAATATAATTTCAAAATAAAGTTGTATTACGTTAAAATCCAACGAAATATTGCACGCGCAACAAGTAATGAAATTAAAATTTCCAAATTCCAAAAATAATATATTTTTCCACTAATTACATGTTTGGTGCATAGTAATTGCCCAGTTATTATAATTACATCCCACTTATTATTTCTTAAAGTCCATTTTCTTGTTAAGCCTAATACATACCTCCTAGGAAACTTTGCAGCCCAGCGGGGCGGATAACAAGTTGACCCGGATATCGTGTACAACTGTCAGCCCAGTTGCATTGCTGATGTTGAAAAAAAGGCCTGTGTAGTACAGTACAACCTAACATGGTTACTCAGCCCACATTCAGCGACGCCGGAAAGGCCCAAACAAGGCTTCTGTACAACTTTTTGAAGTCACTGAGCTCAATTAATAACTTAAGAAAAAAGTTAGATTACAGTGGAACCTAATTAAAAGTTGTCACGAGCAAATAAACAATTCAACGGGTCCCACTTGTGCGTGTGCGCGTGTGTGTGCGTGCGTGTGTGTGCGTGCGTGCGTGTGTGTGTGTGTGTGTGTGTGTGAGAGAGAGAGAGAGAGATAGAGAGAGACCCATTGGTCGATGCTCGTAAATACATCTTTCAGCCATATGCATTGCTGATGCTCAGTAAAAACTTATATAGTTGACACAATCATATAGAACATCATAGCACACTGAACTTGCATACAAAAATTTCACGCAGGTGGCACAATTAGGATGGAAGCAGTGGATCGCTACGGGAAGGGCTATGTTGAAACCAACGAAGTCGTACATAATGGTTCATCGTCTTTATAAATGATGGGGAAATATCTTGAATGTTGTGCAAAGAAAGCAGACAGACAACACAATAAGTTCTGCTAGCACATTAAGTTGACGTACAGCCCTTTCTAAAAAAGGTTCAGGTACAAAATTAGAACAGGTCACAATCAAATGTACTGGCATATCAATGCTTCAGACCCATAGCTCGGATTTAACTAGTACTATCTGACAAGATTCAGTTGTTACCTTAAATTAGAGCACATCCAGGCAGCCAGCCCTGCCTCTTCTCCCAAAAAAAGCAGTGGCCTCCGCCACGCGATGGAGTAGGCCCTGTGCCATCCATCGTTCCGAGCAACATGGGGAAAGTCTGGTGTTGACCCCTGTAATGGACGTCGTCGACGGACCCTTGCACCAGCGGCGGCGGCAGGACTTCGATTGATGGATTGACCACTTCTTTGACATGCACGAACACTCGATACATGTACATCCCTAACGTGGTCCGCAATGGCCTTGGTGGCGACGAATAGTACAACCCCGGTTCCTGCACCTGTATCTCAACACCAATCACCTTCGGTATGGTGGACGGCTTCTTCATCCATGCCATAACCATCAGAGACCAGCTGTCTAGAGAAACAAACATACTTACGAGCTCACCTCCAAGGTCGTTGATAAGCTCGTTCATGGACTCGTTGTTCCAAGCACGTCGAGGCATGCCGTGGAAGGTAAGCTTTGTTAAAAACTCAAGCTCAGAGGGCACCGAGCCCCATCCTGGGGCCACCGATCAAAGCTCACCAGTGCGCCATCGCAGAACAAACGCCGGGAAGATTCGAACACACGACTGCAGTCAAAAGTTGTCCGAAACCTGACGAAGAAATCAGCCGGTGGCGGACAGACTTCGACGAGCAAGTCACTTATTTGGATGCCGTGCGCAATGCCAAGAGCTTTCACAAGGTCGTCCGGCGAGACGGGAGGCCGGTCGCCGTTGATGGTTACCATCAGCACTTTGCCGGCAAACTGGTCGTCAAGCGGCGCCATGCCACTGTTGAGCGACAACACGTAGCGACCGAAGGCAGGAAAGACCTCAGGATCTCCGGCTCGGAGATCCACGTTGACCGGCAACATGATAGTGCGCTTGAGTACAGGGAGTACAGGAGGGGGATTTGGGGGAACTGGAGTAGGAATCGAGATTCCAGAGGTGGGGGAGGGGCGGGAGACTGGGGATGAAAAGGTAGCATGAATTTTGAGCACGCGCCAATATGCTCTCGGCGCGCAAGCGCACGAAAACACCGGTGACGCCCACATGTCGGCCTAAGAGTCCTTATTCTTTCTTTTTTGGAGAGCCCGGCCTTTTTTTCAGGATCTTTTGAGAGCCCGGCCTGAGAGTCATAATTGACCTGTTTGGCATTGCGTTACTACTCAGCCCATATTCAACGACACCTCACTGACCCAAACAAGTGTACATCATCGAAAAGACAGTGAGCTCAAATTATATAACTTGAAAAAAGGAGATATACTCTGAACACTGGAGAATGGTGATGCCCTCATTTAGCCCACCAGTAGTTCGAGACAATAAACAGTTTGAAACAACGATATATACAGCATTCAAACACTGACTAGTGACTACTACTGACATAAACAGCAAGACATGATAGTTCATAAGAAGTCTTGCTACACCACCAAAACGCACCCATCTGCAGCGCTCAGACTCTCGTGATCCAGACGAGAATGACATTCTAAACAAAAGCAACTATTACATAGAAAGAGTGACATAGACGAGGATGACCAAATGCCAAGGAATATGCATAACGAAAGAAAGAACTACCCATCCAGAACCAGCAGCAAAGACAACAAAGTCATTCGAAGAGATGATCCAACATCATCATAATTTGCAGCCCTGCTTCAGCGACCAGTGATCCGGAGACACCAGTACTCCACCCTTTCGATGCAACAGCCGAATTACCTATCAACCTGAAGGCTTGAACCACATCACTGCGTGTTGTAATTGAGACATCCAAGGATCAAAGTTAATCCGGATGCCTTTGTCATTCTCACCTTCTTTTGGCTACAGGTTGTATCGTTGACAATCAGGGGAGTTTTCTCCCGAACTCCTAGGGCTAGCCGTGTAGACATAGTTTTCCATAGCAAATAGAGCCTCTCTGCCATCAAGGTCCTTGCCAACGGTGATCTCCTGGTTAATCGGATAATTGAGTCCGAGAAACAGAGAGTGTGAACCAAGGCTGTTTACCTGCCTCCAACTAAAAAATCCTAAAGGCTCCAACAAGCTGGTATCTTGCTCATAGACGTAACAACCACTGTCCGGATACTCACGTATTACACGGTGCTTGTATACAATGGGGGTTTTACAATATAACTTTTCCGGCTCATGTGTCCGAATGATCATCAATCTTTTGCCATCGTCTGATCGAGTGAGGAACCAGTTGTGCTTCCCTGTTTTTGGCAAAGGTGGTGTGATTACAAAGGGCAGTAACTGTAGGGACACTTCATCATATCATAAAGGATAGACATTGTTAATGTAAGATCGGCATTGTTCAGAGTATGTGTAGGATAATGCAAGAAACAACATTGATATGTCCCTGTTGGAATTGGGATGAAAATACAGGGAAATGTATACTGAGTTCAAAAATATAGAAGTGCCATGCATGGTTATACTCATGTTATCTCGCAATCGATTCTTCACAGGAAACTACCATGTCATGCATGTTATGTAATCATGTTCTATCCTCACAAACAAATTCTTCAAGGTAACTAAAAGACCATGCATTGTTATATACTCGTGTTCTGTGGGCAAAAATTTTGTGAGGATATTATTCTAGCCATTGATTGCTGAAGGGCGAATATAGGTATGTACACATGGTAAGCATTGCAGGATTTCACTACTTCCAAATATAGAGTTCTCCATATGCACATTTACTTCCCTAATGTATGGTTAGATGAAACCAACAGTGTGGTGCATGTTTCTACATCATGAAAATGAGGAAACTAACATGGCCATTGATACACACTCATATTTAGTAGTAGTATATAGATTACTGTAAAATAAGGATAATATCCATATATTCCTAACCGTTTGATTATTCAGGGTACAAATTGGCTGTAATGACATGGTCACAATCGCATGAATTAACTCATTCCAAATATAGCCGATTTACGGTGTCTCTAATATATGCCATAGTTCTACTCAAATTCTGCTCAAAGAGGGATATGCCAATCATCACAAAAAGTTCAAACAGTGTCATGGCGTCATCATTAACATGAGACGGAAATAACTTACACGCGTCGTCCCAGCAATACGTGGTGCCATCTGCTTTGTCGATCACGTAGATGATGCCATTGTGTTCAATAGCATCACAGAAGTTGTATCAGCTTTGACGATGATCCACTGCGAGCCGAGTCGTCTCCAGCTAAAGAAGGCACCGGCGTAAAGATAGGCGAGTCCGCGTTTGAACAAGGAAATTAGCTTGAAGTCTGCGTAATTCCCATGTCGTGTGGGCACTTGGCAGATTACAATCTTCTGCAAAACAAGGTCCGTCCAACTGACGTAGTAATCTAGATGACTTGGACCGCAATGGTAATACCCTATATAATCCAACGGAGGAAGGATAATCTCATGGGAGGTCTGGAAGTAAACGAGCACCAACATTTTACCGTCTTCTCTGAAGGCAGCCATCCAGTGGGAGTTCATGCCGACCTAGTACATACCTGCCAAGAAGTTTCAGGCGATGGTGATCGGATCGATGTCGAGGGAAATGATGTACGGCGACACACTACATACCTGCAAAGAAGTTTCGGCTAATGGAGATCGGATTGAAGTCGAGGGGCATCATGCACGCCTGCGTATCATGGTGAGCCAATCTCGCAAGACCAGATAGTAGCAAGCAGGGTGTCTTGAAAAGCTTAGGCCTTGCTTCGACGATGGTCGTGTGCATGTCCCTCGAGCATGCAGCCAGCCGCAGGGTGGTCAATGATACGTCTCCAACGTATCTATAATTTATGAAGCATTCATGCTATTTTATTATCTGTTTTGCATGATTATGGGCTTTATTATACACTTTTATATTACTTTTGGGACTAACCTATTAACCGGAGGCCCATCCCATATTGCTGTTTTATTGCCTGTTTCAGTATTTCGAAGAAAAGGAATATCAAACGGAGTCCAAACGGAATGAAACCTTCGGCGGCGTGATTTTTTGGAAGAATATGATCCTGGAGACTTGGAGTTCACGTTAGAAGTTCCTCGAGGAGGCCAGGAGATAGGGGGGCGCCCCCCCTACTGGGCACGCCCCTGTCTCGCGGGCCCCTCGAGCACCCCCCCGACCGACTTCTTTCGCCTATATAGTCCCACGTACCCTAAAAACATCCACGGACAAGATAGATCGGGAGTTCCCCCGCCGCAAGCCTCTGTAGCCACCAAAAACCTCTCGGGAGCCCGTTCCGGCACCCTACCGGAGGGGGAACCCATCACCGGTGGCCATCTTAATCATCACGGTGCTATCCATGACGAGGAGGGAGTAGTTCACCCTTGGGGCTAAGGGTATGTACCAGTAGCTATGTGTTTGATCTCTCTCTCTCTCTCGTGTTCTCTCTATGGCACGATCTTGATGTATTGCGAGCTTTACTATTATAGTTGGATCTTATGATGTTTCTCCCCCTCTACTCTCTTGTGATGAATTGAGTTTCCCTCTTGAAGTTATCTTATGGATTGAGTCTTTGATTGAGAACACTTGATGTATGTCTTGCCGTGTTTATCTGTGGTGACAATGATATTTCACGTGTCACTTGATGTATGTTTTGGTGACCAACTTGCGGGTTCTGCCCATGAACCTATGCATAGGGGTTGGCACATGTTTTCTTGACTCTCCGGTAGAAACTTTGGGGCACTCTTTGAAGTAATTTGTGTTGGTTGGATGAATCTGAGATTGTGTGATGCATATCGTATAATCATGCCCACGGATACTTGAGGTGAAAATGGAGTATCTAGGTGACATTAGGGTTTTGGTTGATTTGTGTCTTAAGGTGTTATTCTAGTACGAACTCTTGAATAGATTGATCCGAAAGAATAACTTTGAGGTGGTTTCATACCCTACCATAATCTCTACGTTTGTTCTCCAATATTAGTGGCTTTGGAGTGACTCTTTGTTGCATGTTGAGGGATTGTTATATGATTTATCTATGTTATTATTGTTGAGAGAACTTGCACTAGTGAAAGTATTAACCCTAGGCCTTGTTTCCTACCATTGCAATACCGTTTACGCTCACTTTTATCATTAGTTACCTTGCTGTTTTTATATTTTCAGATTACAAAAACCTATATCTACCATCCATATTGCACTTGTATCACCATCTCTTCGCCGAACTAGTGCACCTATACAATTTACCATTGTACTGGGCGTGTTGGGGACACAAGAGACTCTTTGTTATTTGGTTGAAGGGTTGCTTGAGAGAGATCATCTTCATCCTATGCCTCCTATAGATTGATAAACCTTAGGTCATCCACTTGAGGGAAATTTTCTACTGTCCTACAAACCTGTGCACTTGCAGGCCCAACAATGTCTAAAAGAAGAAGGTTGTGTAGTAGACATCAGTCAACATATCCATACACGAACAACAGAGGTCGAGGATGTCACTGGGGAGATTGCTCCAATCGCGGCTCATATGGATGTTGCGCGGTTCGCGTTCGGCCATGGTGGAGTTTGGAAGGGGGCTTGATTTACGGGGGAGAAGGATGTCGGTGCTGGAGCGGCTAGCGAGGTAATAGTGGTACTGGGGGAGGCGAGTGAGGCGACGGTACACGGGGGCACAGTGAGATGGAGACGGAGACGGAGACAGAGAAGGAGATGGAGATGAAGTGGTGCTATGGGAGCGGAGAGGGAGACGAGGCGAGGCGCCAATGTGATGTACAGTGGTAGTGAGAGACTGCACAGTGCACAGGGTGAGGCTGACTTTGATAACTCGAACATGCCACCTCGCCTGGACTAGTGTCAGGCGCAGGGTGTTGTCACTTCACTGTGAGGACCAGATGAATAGTATTTTGACCATCAAGTGTACCACAGTTGTACTACTACTACTAGTAGTAGTAGGAACATGAGTACTCCAGTATTGTATAGCGGAAATAGGTCTCCCGTGCTAGCATGCCTGTTCACTTCATCATTTAGGTATCATCCATATTGTGAGCAGAACCAAATTCTCGTGCATGCCCAATCAACGCCCTGCCGTGATGCATGCAGTGGTCGTTCTGGTGCATCAAGGACGGCATGCAGATCATTCCACACCTGAGAAGAGGAAAAATGGAAAGGTAGAACGCGACAACAGAGGAAGAGAACGCTGGCTAACGAGGCTGGGAGGGGATCGAGCAGGAAGTTAATGCTCCACGCTTAAAGGTTTTGGGAAAACCTGTTTTTCATAAGGTGACTTATACTTACCGAAACGGAGGGAGTATTCCTTAACCAGAGAATGTTGTGTCTCCCACTCATGCGCTCAAAAAAAAGCTACAACACATTTTTTTAATCTGTTTGCATAGGTCCCACCTATCAGGAAGGATGGGCACGTACACGAACATGTACGACTCCTCAGTCTACCCGCATAGCCTTTTCGTTTAGTCTACCTAGCCGTCTAATCAACTCATGCACGCCACTTCTCCCATTTACTTCTCCATCGGAACCGATTCACCTCGGTTTCTTCACCTCCCCTTCGTCTTCATTTGCATACAAACCCCACTGCGTTCACATTGTTTTAACCTCTTTAAATAATCATCTACTACTTCAGTTAGACTAGCCATCTAATCCTAATTCTCCAAATCATAGCCATCCGTTCCAGCGGTTCCAAATGGCGAAAGAGATCGAGATGCAGGTTTTTAGCGTCCAACATGTCCTCGTCGAAGGCTCGATGCGCATAGTTTCCACCGTCACCGTCCACCCAAGGGTTGTTCGGCAGTGGACAACAATGTATCCAACTCCCTCGAAAAGTTAGAGACGAGGGTCATCGGTCTCGACGCAGAGTACACAGAGCGTGCCCCTGGGAAGATCCAGTGCGCCGCCGTCCTTCAGCTGTGCCTCGAAGATGATGTTTTGGTGTACCACATCATACACTCGCCCTCCATACCAGGTGAGCGTCATGATTTCTTGTCTCGGGAGGACGCATACTTCTGTGGGGCAGCCATCGAAGGGGACAAACAGAAGCTGGAGCCGTACAACCTTGATTTGAAAAGCATCGCTGACCTACAAACCAGAATCAAAATTCCTGTAGAAGATTGTGCTAAACAGACACCATCCCTATTCGACGTAGCAAATTTTGTGCTCGGTACAAATCTTCAGAAGGGTGACGAGACATTGGCATTAAGGTCGTCTGGATGGGAGAATTATCCCTTGACGTACGAGCGGATAAAATATGCTGCCCTCGATGCCTGTGTGAGTTTCGAGATAGCTGCAAGGTCCAAAGAGCTTGTTGCGAAGCCGTCTCCCATAGAGAATGAGAACAAGAAGAAGAAGAAGAAGAAGAAGAAGAAGAAGAAGAAGAAAACGCTGCACCAGTAGGAGGGCATTATGGATGGATGAACTATTTCCTCTCTTGTAAAAAAAATTATTCCCTCTCGGTGTATATTGATATAGATGGACTATTTCGATGGTGTGCATGTCTTTGGAATAGAGTAGTAGCGTGGGTCCGCTTGACTATAAGGAACTATTTATCCGCATATATAGCTTTCTCTGCTACTCCTTTCAGTGATCGATATGCAGTGCATGTGTCCGTAGACATGACAGCTTGTCCATGGAAGTTCAACTACGGCGACCATCACGTTTCATCTCGCGATTTCCACGACGCCTCTCCAACCCACGGCACCACGCCCCCGACGTGCGCCTCACCCCTCTCGGCCGCACCGCCCCTCTGCCTTTGTGTGCATGACATGTGGGCCTCCTAAAATGCGGCGAGCATCAAGTTTCTACCACAACCACCCGTGATTCCCACGACACCGCTCGAACCCATGAAACCACACATCCCCGACCTGCGGCTCACCCCTCTTGGCCCCACTGCCCCTCTGCCTTCGGGAGCATTACATGTGGACCAGTCACCTATCGGGTCCACATGTTATTGACTCAAAGGTAGGTGTAGTAAGGCGCTGAAGCTCAGTCCTGACGGACCTGAGAGGGAAATGTAACTCCTGCGCCAGGGCTTGTGGTGCTCCCGCAGCACGAACTCATGCCAAACTCGAGATTTGTTTCTTTACTATACATGCACGCAACGATTTAATGGACATTGTAATCTCAACATGTGATGGGGAGCTCTAAATTTGAATTTGAAACTTATAAAACGAAAATATTCAAAACAAATAAACTGGGAGAGAGGGAGTATATCATAGGATGTGTCCCATACAAAATAAGTCCCCTGGTTTGTCACCGCGAAGATGCGGTTAGAAAGGAGCACATCGTCTTCCTACTCGTACGGCAACAAATCGGCCGCAGACAGCATGGTCCGCCTTTGACCGCCATGTGCAAGGTTCGTGCTATCTTATTCAATCTCACCGTAGTTCCATCGTACCAATTCATGCGGTGGCCCGTTGCATGGCTGATCCCAATGTTGGACAAAGGTTCTATGGGAACGGTGTCACCGTTGTAAATGTTGTGCAAATTGATGTTGGGAAACTCCCGTACATATGCAAGCCAATCTCCACTCACACCGAGCCTAGCCTGTGAAACAGTGGGCAGGGGGACAATTAGGAAATGGACATGGAAGTAGTCTTTAGAATGCATTTACTACGTGATCAAACTCATCTTACCTGCTCATCGGAGGAAATCCGAGTGACCCTCAACGTCGGCATCTCAAGGGGCGTCAACTTGCAACTACGGCCACGCCGCGCTGGAGAGACCCCAAGGAAACTTCCTCGTGCGTTCCATGGAACATCAAGATGCATTTGTATGAGTAGTTTATCTTGTGAGAGAAAAGGATGAACGAGGGAAGGCCTCTAGAGATAGAGATGGACACTGCTACTACCAATGTGCTGGCCCGTGCATTGCAATGGATCCAAACTAGTAGAATAATACTTGTTCACGTGCTTGAAATATAAACACTCTACTTTTGATATACATGTGTCAGCAGACACGACAACTTGTCCATGGAAGTTGAACCACGGCGACCATCACGTTTCTTATTTCTACCACTGCCACACCCACACGCGATTCCCACGACGTCGTCCAACCCACGGCACGACGTCCCCCGACGTGGACATGGATTCTCTGACGTGGCTATTCTCTGACGTGGCTATTCTCTGACGTGGCTATCACTTGTTCACGTGGACATGGATTCTCTGACAGGTGGGACCCACGCTTATGGGTCCCACATGTCAGTGACAGAATGGTAGGATTGTTCGTGCCCCTCACCCCTCTCGGCCCCATCGCTCATCTGCCTTTGTGTGCATGGCATGCAGGCCAGCTGAACTGCGGCGACCATCAACTTTCTACCACAGACACACCCGATTGGACGCGGTTTGCCTGCTCCGCTGCTGTGCTCCGATCTGTACTCCCGCACCATCGAATTTTCATCCAGCGGCTGTGACACATTTCATCCCGGGCATCAATCCTCAGCTGGAGTACTTATGTACTACAGGTAGTACCCGCCGGTGTGGCCATCTACGCCTCGTAACGCCCCGACACCCAACTGTGGCACCCTCACCACGGCCACGCCACCACCGGCCGGTTCATTTCGAACGAGTGAGTTGCGAACCACGCCACCACCATGAGAATGACATGTGGGCCAGTCGCATTTAAGGCCCGGATGTCATTGACTCATAGGCCGGGCACTAATCCACTGAAGTTCGGTCCCGTGGGCCCCGAGAGGGAAATGTAACTCCTGCGGCAGGCCTTGTGGTGCTCCTGCAGTATGAGCTCGTGCCAAAACTGGAATTTGTTTCTTAATACTACCAACTAGTACTAGTAAGGTACACGTGCATTGCACGCATGAGATTCTAGTGGTTTGTGCATTATGCTTCTACATGTGGAGTTTTCTGGATTCTAACATGTGGCAAAATCTGGTGGAATGTAAGGTTAGGCAAGTTTGATTAACTTAGGTGAGTGTTTGGTTCAAGCCACACCTTAGGCAAGCCACACTAAGGCCCCACATGACATACACACAAAAAATGTGGCAAGATTCCCTTAGGCTTGCCAACTTGTGGCTCTCATTTTGAAGAACTAATAACTTTGCCTAAGCTTAGTTGCGGCAAAGTTAGTCATGAATTAAGTTCAACCATGGAGTCTTCTAGATTATACATGTGGTAGAATCTGGTGGATGATATCCAATGGCCAGTAGTGCTCAGATTTGACATCTTTGTACCATCGGATTGGCTTCATGCAACGACCAACTTTCAAAGTTTTTCACACGCTATATAGGGGGTATAGATATAGATGTGCCGGTCTATTGCAATGGATCCAAAGTATATCTATTTAGTGGAGTGCACTCTAAACACATTATCTATTTATTTTTCTCTAACCTTCCGTAGCCATGCAACCAAGCCACATAAGCTTCATGGGCGCCCCCACATCATATTATTCATACTACGTTGATTGAAAAAAAAGATAAATCACCCAAAACAAGATCTTCCCGTTTTTTGTTCCTACGATCTTGTGCCGTGCACGTATCTACTAGTTGTATAGTGGTAGTACTAGTAATATAGTATTAGGAGTACAAACTTGGTACTAGTAGGAGTAGTTCTAGTACGGAATGCTCCTACTCTATCAATGAGCCCCGTCTGACACAAAATTTCTTGGCTTCCATGCTACAGCTAGATCTTCCCCTTGTTTCTATTTTCCAACCCGGTGGCGAGCGGGGTGTCAGTTTGCTCAACGGCGGTCCCACATGAAAGTGAAAATGCTAGGCAACACGCCTTCCTAAGCTATGTGTCGTGCCGGACAGGCCGTGTTGTACTCCCGATTCCCGGGCTTGTGGGGGTGCGACGCGAATGCGGCAGGCCTTTTCCTTTTACTAGCAATGTGCCCGTGCGTTGTGACGGATCCAAAGTAGTAGAATAGTAGTATTTGTTCACAAACTTGAAAGAAATCACTATTGTTTTGATATACTCCTAATATATTACTCCCTCTATATCTAAATATTTGTCTTTTTTGAGATTTCAAATGGACTATCACATACGGATTATATAGACATATTCTAGTGTTTCTAGCAAGATGCCCGCGTGTTGCATGAAGTTGATGGAAAAGGTAAGCACAACTTATAAATTGATGGATGGAGTACTAGTTACAGTGATGCATATAATTAAGCAAAGGGATCGCACATGTCGGTATTGACTGGAACGAGAATGCAACAGCATAATAAGAATTAAGGCCACGATGATGCGATCGCAATGGTGGTTACAGAAGGCAAGAAGAAAGATGGATCCACGAATGTATGACCTCCTACTCCTCAACTTAGTGCGCCGGGCCACCGACCGGTGGCTAAGGAGCGGCGGCTTTTGTGGCGAGGTCGAGGTGCTTCTCAGCAAAGGCATCCAAGGCTTCCAGCCAGTTGAGAAAGGCCAATGTCGTAGCGTCCTCACTGGCCTTGTAGATACCTATGTACATGATTTTCTCATACATGTGGATGTGTAGGTCGACGAATTTTTGCAGGGCGAGGCGCCTCGCGGCGAGCGCGAACTCCAGGTGGACATTCTTCGTGGCGTCAGCGGGCAGTCGCAGGGCCACCAGTGCTTGAAAGAGGTTCCGGCCATGAAGGCCGATTAGGGTGGCAGGCAATGAGGAGCCCGGGCGTGCGGGATGGAGGAGTACGGCGATGTCGTCCGCGAGCTTCTTGAGGACGGTGAACTTGTTGCCGGTGGCAACGATCATCTGGTCCAACTGAGAGTCGTAGTTGGCGTCGACGGCGGCCATCCACCAGCCGGTCTCCAACACCGTCTGGAGACGATCCTCGGCGCCATGCCGCAGGCCGGCGTCGTGGACCATCTGGCGTAGCCGCTCGCCGCTCACGCGCATCGCCGCCATGGGTCTGGAGCGAGCTTTTTTGTGCTTAGTGTAGGTGCTTAGGCAAATGCTTAGGTGCGTACGATGTGGTAGATGCATTGGAATGGAGGGACGCCTTTATATGAGGGCAATGAGGGCAAACTACGTTGCATTCACATCGTGCAGCCTCTTTTCCCAGACCTCCTCCCATTACTTCCATCATGCATTAATTGAAGGAGGATGCATTGGCCGTTCAACATATCGGGAACTGCTACTCTCTCCCTCGTCTGCATTAAAGCCGTATTGGGAACTGCGCTGCCCGCTGTCAAATCGAATACTCCCTCCGTCTAGGTGAGTATTAAGTCATCTTACGAAAACCAAATACTAGTAAACACATAGGCGTGGTGCTTTAACTCTCACGTTGTTTCTTATTTTCTGACATAAATAGAGGAATCAACCAAGAAGAGATGTGGGCTTGTATGCTTTTAATGACTTGAGACTATCAAACATGACATGCAGTGGTCAGTTCGTTGCACAAGAACAAATACAACCCACGTCAGCACACACACATCTTATAGCATCACATCCAATGGCTATAAAAGATGAATGAGGCCAAATTATATCTCATCTAGATGAGTTCTAGCAAAACTGTATTAATAATACTTAGTACTCCTATGCCATGTATCATATATTAGTATCATGTAGTACTTTATTTATTGGCATGTATGACACATAGTTCACGAGCGCTCTCTATATGTACCACTTTTTTTTTAATTTCATGTTTTGCTCGATGGTGCAATCCATCGATACTACTACTGTACAAAAGTGGAGTATATACATTTTTTAAAGGCTAGAGGGCGGGGCAGTCTAGCTTGGTCGGTTTCACGAGAGGCGAGGGCCTTTGTGATTTGACGGCTCATTAATGCTATCAAATCAAATAGTACTGCGCTGCCCGCTGCACGCCCGTCGCCTCCATTAAACCCCTTCGTTAAACCCGCATGCAAACTGAGAATCCTACTCCGGCCACACGTCCGTTCATGAGCGGGACAGAATTAAACGCAACACCGGCCGAGCTCCTCCCGCCCGCCCTCAGTTTAAACGAGGCTAGACGCCGGCCAAGCTCCTACCGTCCGCCCTCTATTTACATGAGGGCAGACAGACAGCGGGCAAGAATCGCACCCCTCCGCCGCTCCCCCATCTCCTCCTTCACCATTTTCTCCACTCTTCTGATGGCTTCCGATGAGTCTTTCTCCTGCATATTACCCGGCTGGGTGGCCCGCCGAGCCCTCCGGATACGAGCGAGGTCGCTCGGTGCTTCACCAACCTCGCTTGGCCCGACAGAGCCAGTTGCCACCCCAAGTAGACACGTGGTTCAGCAACTCGCTACTCCAGTTCAGCTCAATGAGGAGTGGCGAGTTGCTCCACACCGACACGGCGGCGAGCACGCTGGTACGGGCGCCGTCGCTGCCGCGTCGTACCACACCACCAGTGTCTGTGGTGGCCGTGCCTCCCGTGTCTGTGGGCGCGCCTCCTGTGCCTGCGGCAGCGCCATGCAGGCAAAGACAGAAGCCGAGTGCGTGGAGAGCGACGAGTCGGTGGCCAGCTTCTCCGTGTCCGCCGCCATCATCGAGGAGAAGTCGAACACGAGAGGCCGCCGCCACTTGGGACCCATGAAGGCCACCGCCGAGGCGACGACCGTGGATTCAGGTGGTTCCTTTGCTGCTTCGTCTCTTCCGAGGACCTTCGTCGACCCCGCAAGTGTCTGACGGACATGAGGAAGACAAAGGGATCCGCGGGCAGCCATTTAGAACTAAAATAATTCTAGATATATCCATTTCTAGGACAAGTATTTCCGGACGGAGGGAGTATTAATTATACAAGAGAGCCGGATTGGCACCTCTTAGTTCATTTAAATGTAATGAAATCCATCATGTTTATATGAATATCCGGCTTTTCTATATGAAATCCTTCATGCTTATATGAAATCAGTCCGTGTTTGCACGAATTTCATCTGGTTGGTTAGAGTTGTAAAAATGTATGCCGCTGGCGTTTGATGTCGTCCTCCGCGGAAGGAAGCGGGAGGAAATATGCCGGCTACCGTTGGAGATTCTCTTTATGCTAGAAATAATAGAGTGACATCCAATCCATTTGAATTAATTGCCTGTATGATTGTCCCTCTATAAAAAGTTAATTGCATGTACAGTGTACACGTGACTTGCAGGGTGGCTACAGCTTCGTACAGAAAGTTAAAAAGAAACAAGTCCATCCTTAATATTCTAAGTACTCGTGGGTTCCACTGTCAGTACGTAGCGAAAGAAGTATATATTAAATAAGTAGAGTAATATATAATATAAAAATCTAAAGTTAAAAGATAGAATTCGAACTCATGTCATCGCGTTGCAAGCATCCGGCGCTAACCAGCCCAACACATTTTTGTTGTAGACCATGCTGGAGATATATCTCCATGTCTACTCTTATATATACTCCATTCGTTCCTAAATATTTGTCTTTTCAGATTTCAAATGGACTACCACATACGGATGTGTATGTAGACATATTTTAGAGTGTAGATTCACTCATTTTGCTACGTATGTCTTTTCAGGAAGGGGTCAGATTTGTCCTTGATTTATTTATGAGGTATCCAGATGGCACTGCACCACCAAGAAAAGAGGGTAACATCAAAATTATGGACTACTTTTTTGAGTATGTTGGTAAGGTCCGGTCATAGTCACTTATTGAAATCTCTAAAAAGACAAATACTCCCTCCGTCCGGAAATACTTGTCATCAAAATGGATAAAAGGAAATGTATCTAGACGTATTTTAGTTTTAGATACATCTCTTTTTATCCATTTTGATGACAAGTATTTTCGGACGGAGAGAGTAGAAAACAGAGTTGGTGATGATGGTGTGCGTGCCATCCTGCAATATAGGCCGTCGGATTTATATCTAACGGATAGGAAAGAAACTATGGCAATTTTGCAAAAATATACCCACACATCTCTCCACGTTCACAAATAAGGCCTTCCCTCGTTCAGCCTTTTCTCTCACAAGATAAACTACTCATACAAATGCATCTTGATGTTCCGTGCAACGCACGGGCAGCTAGCTAATTTCTTTTAAAATAGTTACTGCGATAATTGGGTTGAAGTGATATATTTTATGTCTGCCCCGAATGATTTCAGATTCACTAGTAGTAACAAAGAAAAGGTTGCCTTGTTAATTAACAGAAAACAAGGTGAAAACTATCACATGAGGCCGGTAAAAACAAGGCACACTGGGTTCAACGTCATCGTCACTACAGCTGTGCGCGCGTGAGAAGTCCACATATCGAGGGGGCTACCGAGCGAGGCACCAAGACACAATGTTTGAGAGAGAAACCAATTGACAGATTATGATCAGATCGAGTTGTCACCCTTCTGCTGTCATTGTTGGGGGGGGAGAGAAAGACGTATCGAGAGTGTGTGCGGTAGGCACAGAGGCAGAACTAGCGAGTGTGTGTGTGTGTGTGTTTGAAAGAGGAGTAGATAGATTATTATCAAGATCGATGTGCCACCCTACTCCTTTGGTCCTGGGTAGTGTGTGTGTGTGTGTATGTTTGAGAGAGAATCCAGTCGATAGATTAGTATCAAGATCGAGGTGTCACCCTACTCCTTCGGTGTCGGGTAGTGTGTGTGTGTGTGTGTATGTTTGAGAGAGAAGCCAATCGATAGATTAGTATCAAGATCGAGGTGTCACCCTACTCCTTCGGTGTTGGGAAGTGTGTGTGGGGGGGGGTAGTGACACTCACATATCTCTACTCTTATAAAAAAACAGAGTTGGTGATGATGGTGTTCCTGCCATCCTGCAATATAGGCCATCCGATTTATATCCGACGGACAGGAAGGAAAATATGGCAATTTTGCAAAAAGATACCCACACCCCTCTCCGCATTTGCAAATAAGGCATTCCCTCATTCATCCTTTTCTCCCACAAGATAAACTTCTCATACAAATGCATCTTGATGTTCCGTGCAACGCATGGGCATCTTGCTAGTAGGGAGAAGGAGTTTGTGTGACACATATCTAGCTATATTAAGGGATAGGTAGATAGCATATGTGTGAGAGACATTATTATACTTTGAGACATTAGTGGCTGTGGGTGGGCAGAATTAACGGGGTGGGCGTGTTAGACATAGAGAGCATGTGTGTTTCTGTGTGAGAGACTTGTAGGACGGGGTAGAAAGACGAATTTAACCCTGACGGAGGGAGAGAAATACACGAAGTGCACGTGTGTGATTCTGATGCCCACAGGGAAATGAGATATGTATGCGTGTGAGAGAGATTGCACAATTCATTCACGTACCACTATAGCAACCATGGACGTGCATCGCTTGAACATAAGTCAATATCTACTTTGTATCGTGGCCAAAGGTACAATATCGATTCAACGCTATAAAGACTGGACACTCACATATCACATCTTTTTCTATTTAAATAAACTTTTTCAGTTGTGCATGCCAAAGTTACAGTGATGTTTCTTCAAACAACCAATGTAGCTATCATGTACATGCACCATTGTTACTCTTGCATTCAAATTCATTAGTCTTGGATGATTTAAGTTTCTATTTTGATGTAATATATGTAATATTCATATATGAATTCAATGGGTACGCAATTTATGAAATGGAGGCTATGTAATCATATGAGGTAACACTTTTAAGTAGCTAATTACAATATCCATTTATTTTTGTGCGCCTCTACACTAACACGTCAATGCATTATGTTTAAAGTAAACACTAAACTATCTATTTACACGAGAAATACATAGGCTGAGCGTTTGATCCCTTTTTTGTGAACGCGCTACTACACCCGTACGATTGGCCGCGCCCGTGTGAACGTCCAAGTTATCGGCGCATCATCCTGAGTTATTGTCTTTTTTTCTGGGGTGGACTTCACACTAGTTATTAACTGCTGACGCGTGCCCCGTGTACACAGTCTAGCATGACCTTCCCGCTAGCACGGTCCAAAATTAGTTGAAACTGGATACGAACGATCCCGCGGGTGGCAAAATCTCCCGCCTCCTTCTAAAATTTCCGCCACCTTAGTCTTTAGCATGTGAAATCCCCCTTTTGTCCTTGGTGCATGGAGACCAATAGTTACAATACCGCCCTCATCTACATGATAGGTCGGGGCTACTTTGGTAACTTCCGGTTCCCCCCACTACACGGCACCCCCATTTCCTCTCCCCCTCCCGCAAAAACGACTAACTCCACAGCACCAGAGCATCTTACATAGCGCCGTCCGTACTTCATCGCCCTTTCTCCCCTTCCCTCTCGAAACCCTAAACTGCTCATCCACCGGCGTACCATAGCCCATTCATTGCCAGCGGCGTCCACCTCACCGGATCTACTTCTGCGGCCACATCTACCCCTCCCACCTCCCCTAGAAACAAGTAGACTGCTCATCCACCACTGTACCACAGCCCATTCAGTGCCGGCCTTGTCCACGGCGCCGGATCTGCTTCGCCGGTACTCTCGTCAACCGCCACGCATCTGCAGCGGCTCATTCGTACTCCCCACTGGAGACGCTTCGTCCACACCCCCCGGAGCCACCCCACTGACGGCCCCGTCAACGGCCTCTGATCCTCTTCAACGACACCTTCCTCAACCCTACCGGAGCCGCTTTGCCGACACCTTCCTCAACCCTACCGGAGCCGCTTCGCCGACAACATCGTCAACCCTACCGGAGTAGCTTCGCCTATACCATTCTCAACCCTACCGGGGCCGCTTTGCCAACTCACAAGTACACGGCCTCAGATCCGCTTCCTCGCACCCTCATCCAACCTACCGGAGCAGCTTCTAACGCCCCATCCATGGCCGCAGATCCGCATCGTTGACACCACCCTTAACCCAACCACCGGAGCAGCTTCTGACGCCCCGTCCACGGCCGCAGATCCGCATCGTCGACACCATCCTTAACCCAACCACCGGAGCAGCTTCTGACGCCCCGTCCACGGTCGCAGATCCGCGTCGTCGACACCATCCTTAACCCAACCACCGGAGCAGCTTCACCTAGGCCCTCATCCACGGCCACAGATCCGCTTCACCCACACCGTAGTCCACCCTACCGGAGCCGCTACACAAACACCCTACTCGACGGTTCTAGATCTCCTTATCGGACCCCGACAGCCAGCGCAGCGTCATCACCCTGGATGTTTCTAACATGATTCCCACCGTCTGGAGAGATGCCAAGCACCCGCCACGGCCTAGGTACTTGTCACCTTTAAACCTGTCCAGCATCACCTGCCCAATGTACTTCAAATATACTAACCGGTCGCTGTTACCTGTTATGCAGCTGGCAAAAACTACAAGGACGATGTTTCTTCTGGATCTAATAGCTTGGCCAACCAAGATCTTGGACTGAGGCATTGCTATGATCTTGTAAGCGCGTCTCTCTCTCTTGTATTGTTCTGTGCCTGCCAGCGTGCTTTGCTAGGATTTTCGACCTGTAATCCCTTTGTGCAGACAATGATTTCTACTATTGGCTGCTAAATTAGATATGTAGATGTCATACATGATACTACCTCGTACCTCCGTTCCTAAATATAAGTCTTTCTAGAGATTCCACTATAGGCTACATACAGAGCAAAATGAGTGAATCTACACTCAAAAATGCATCTATATACATCTGTATGTGGTCCATGCTGGAATCTCTACAAAGACATATATTTAGGAACAGGGGCAGTACATTACACAAAATCGTAGGTGGCATGTAGGAATTCCAGTGCACTACATTAGGCTCCCTTGGAGTGCCTGCTAGTCCAGCATACAGAGTCATGTCTAGTTTATGGTATGCACACAATCGTTAATTGGTGGTTTAAATATGCGTAAGGGATATGCAATGTAGTATCATGTAGAGATGTCTGAAATTAGCCGTGTCAACTTGCAGATAGGGTTACACAATGAAAAAGTACAAGATGTATGTGGCAATTTCATGGGACATCGCAAAAAAGGAGAGGCAGCGGTGAGCCTATACAGTGTGCTATGGTACGTCACTCCTCCATTGCAATTGTCGTGACATGTTATTTGTATGCCAGTTCTATTATCCAAGTTTCTTAGGGACAGTTATTACGAGTTATCCTAAGAAAATAAGCACCTGTGAATATAAGCTCCATGTAATAAGCCAACCAGTTCTTTTCATTGCGTTTTCAGCTTATCTTTGGTATGATCAGTGGAAAGTCTAGATTGCATTATATATTTTTCATTTTGCTGCCCATATGGAAATTAATTTGACTTGCAAACATCACAAATTGAACCCAGTGTAGTAATTAATATGATAGGAAAACAGACCATCACTATTTGCTCAAAATGCAAATACAAAGATACCATCTACTTGGCACAATCTACTTTGGTCAATGTTTTCCATAGAGATCCCATTGCCTAATTTAAACGAAGAACGCATGACCCACATTTAAATGAAGAACAATTATTTATTGAAATTCGATGGTCCAAGTGGCTGGTTATTATCATATAGCAGCACCACCTGAAAGCATCATATAGCAGCAGCAGCAACTCATAGCAACTCATCATATAGCAGCAGCAGTCTGCAACTCATCATATACCAGCAGCAGCTCATAGCAATTCATCATATAGCATCAGCAGGAGCAGCTCATAGCAAGTCATCATATAGAAGCAGGAGGAGCAACTCATAGCAATTCATCATATAGCAGCAGCAGGAGCAGCTTGTAGTAACTCATCATATAGCAGCAACAGCAGCTCATAGCAATTCATCATATAGCAGCAGCAGCAGCTCATAGAAACCCATCATACAGTAGCAGCAGCTCATAGCAATTCATCATATAGCAGCAGCAGGAGCAACTCATAGCAATGCATCATATAGCAGCAGTAGAAGCAGCTCATAACAATTCGTATAGTGGATCAGAATGAAAATTTGGCAAAAAATCAGAGGAGATCCTCACCTTGTTGGATGAGCTCATCCTTCAACAGCACCTCAAGGCCATGGCTTGGGAGGAGGGGAGGGGGAATAAGGTGCCTTCTGCCGCAGTGTGGCATCAGCCGTAGTTGTGCAGCGCCCGCCGAAGTAGTGCGTTGGACGAACCACAGTGGAACAGCTGCTGGAGACCATGAGAATGAGGGGCGGCGCCAGAGGGAGGAGCAGCCAGGGAGATTTGCCCCTACCCGCCGGCCATGTAGCCTAGCTGGACATAGCATCGTTGAGGACCAGGCCAGATGGGACTAGTGGCGACGGCTAGCTAGAGGAACCCTAGTGCTGCAGGCAGGGGATCGAGGTAGAGGTAAAGGGGAGAGGAGATGCAAGCGGGCAGGGCAATGAATGCTTGTGTGTTTGTTTTTACTTGAGGGTCAGGTGTGACATGGGCGTCAGTAGTTGCATTTTGAGTGTAATATAGGAAGACAACAGAGTCATTTCACTATTCCCCTTCCCTTCAATTTTTAGTGAGGTTCTACCCGAAACACCCCCCTCCAAAGCGAAATTAGTTAAGCCCAAGCCCATAACTCAAAAATGACTTCTTTACATCTTTTATGGCTTATTTTGACAATATGCCCTCAAAAGGTGGAATTGAACTGGCCCTTAACCTGCAATTCAATTGTGCGTGCAAGGATGAATCACTCCTGCCTACTATCTGTACATTTAGGCATCATCATACATGGCATAACCTAATACATGTGCATTCCATTGTAGAATCTGGAATATGCAATGTTTATGTTAGTTCATACGTTGCACATGATGTTTAAATGCCCCTTAAATCTGGTCAGTCAAGTGATGGTCTTTAAGCCTCCTTCTTTGCTTCTTTTCTTGATATGTAAGATTTGCTCACACATCTGTTCAATTGCTTGTTTGCATCAGCCAGCCATACTAGGACTGTTTGCTTTGATTACTTGCTGTTCTTGACCTAACATTCTAATAGAGCTTGTCAACGATTTAAACACTAAGGGCTGCTGTAGTGGGGCCTTGTCTAACTCATAGGTGACATAAAGGTTTGGCTGTACACTACAGTAGGCTCTCCAAGAGTACCTGGAGATCCAGTTCGAAGGTATGCCTAGTTTTTACATAGTGCAGACATAGTAAATGCTCATTTCATTGTGTGCAAGTGCAAGAGATGCGGCATGTTTCATTATGTGGTATTGTTTTGTTATAATCTCATCCTTTTGTGTTCACAGACTTGAAAGTATGCATATTTATCTTCCAAGGAGACGAGTAACTAGTTTGTGTCACCTTGCAGAGGGGGTGCAATGAAGATAAGATTGAGGATTTCCAAGTATAAGATGTTAGGAAGGAGCCTTGCAAGATAAGTAGGAGCTGCGCTGAGCCTCTTCAACCTGCTAAGGTAAGTCACTGTATGCAACTCAACAGTTCAATTCCTTGTTTGTTTCAGGCATAGTTAATTTTCTCTTTTCAATTGCTTTATTTGTCCTCACTTAATGAGATGCCCAAATAATCATGCCTGATTTTTGGTACTTGTATCACTATTAGTTGACATAATTAAAGGCCTTACCATTTAATTACTCTACCGAAGTGTGCCTAAAGCTTTGAAGTCTATTAACCAACTATTATTGCATGAGGCTCACAATCTAGTTTATACTACGCTAATGATTGCATAGTTTTGCCTGCTGTAGTATGTTTGTATGAAACCCTCTGCTGTTCATTATGCTCCTTAAGACTTTAATTGAGGTACAGAATGGCCAACTGCTTGCTTACTTATACGCAACGTGATGTCTTAATTTGTAACTTGTCTGTGTTTTCGATTTGGCCCCAACATCATGATCCTCTGGTGAGCTAAGAGGGATTTCTGTATGCAGGCTGCACAGACTATCTTTTTTATAATTTTTAAAATATCACCTGCTTATGCTTCATGACGTGTAACATTTTTTTTTGTGAAAGTGACGTGTAACATTATTGTTAGTCCTATTTTGCCATCTAGTACAAAATAGTGTCTTGTTCGCTTCACTGTTGTAACTATATTTTTGCCCTAGTCATGTGTACTTACAGAAACATTTCAGGATGAAGTGACATCAACACAAAAATCTGCGAGCAGTCCGGCATGGCCGTTACCGAATGATTATGGATTGGAATTGGAATGTGCTGATGTTCTCGAGCATCAACTAGAGGTGGCAAGACAATGTGTACATGATTGTCAACGTATAATCAACAAGTTGAGACTGGACATGCAGGTATTAGATGCACGAGTCAAAAAAATGAAACAAGACACCGAGGTAACCATGAAGGAATTGGAGATTTTGCAGACTGAAATTTGTGCTATCTGAATCCGGCCAATCCTATTTTCTGAAGAGATTATAGTTCAAATGGAATTAAGTTGATGCGCATCCATGATGTATGAGCTGTATTTGCCCAGTGTATGTAATTTGCTATTTGTGTATGCTTTATTATCACCTGTGCCGAACCATAATGCCCAGTGGGTATAATCGGCTGTAATATTTTTATTGTATAGTGTAGGATTATTCTACCTTTCTATGCCTTGATCTCTTTGTTGTATAGTGTATGCTTTTTAGAGGTGATAGTATTGAGTAGGATAATTCTTTGAATATGCTATATCATTCAAACGGGGGCCAACTCGCCCGACCATGGCCCTTCACGGGCCGTCGGATCCATGGGCCTTCTACATCTCGTAGGATCCATGGGCCTTCTACGTCTAGTAGGATCCATGGGCCTTCTACGTCTCGTAGGATCCATGGGCCTTCTATGTCTCGTAGGATCCATGGGCCTTCTACGTCGCGTAGGATTCATGGGCCGCCGACTCATTTATGGGTCTTGTACGGGCCTTTAATGGGCCATAGACGGGCCTATAATGGAAATCATATGTTTTATGGGCTGACCATAATGGGCCGTTAATAGGCCGTATCTGGTGATGCTATGAAAATGTCCCAACAGACTAACGAACACAAACGGGCCGACTGTAACGACGGGCTGAATTTGGCCCACAAGCAGAAAATGACAGTAACTGGCCGTAACTAACTGAATGCTGCAAATGAGCCCAAGAATAAATGGGCCCTCAGAAGGCCGAAAGTTAACTTGGACTAGAAACGGCCCAACGGAATAACGGCCCGTTAATGGGTATAAAGTGTTACACTGTTCACTATGGGCCAGTTTCACCGTGGGCCGTTAATGGGTGTAAATTAATACACTGTTCATTACGGGCCAGTTTCAGCACGGGCCGCTAATGGGCCAAGAGTTACAAAGGGCCTCATATGGGCCGAAAGATGTCATGGGCCATACATGGGCCAGAAGTGAAAACGGGCTGGAATCATATTGGATGGCCCAGATGACGCTACTGGGCCTAATTCGCATAGGGTGTAACGAGCCTTGGGTTAGCGGGCTGTAAATGGGCTATATGCTAACAGGCCGTTAATAGTCTTTCCATGGGTCGGCCCGCCAGCTTTTGACCAAGTCAAACGGGCCGGCCTTCTCACAGGAATGGGCCACTGTTGGGCCGTGCCACGTGTCGACGTATCATAGGCGCATTCTGTCCAGTGAGTGGATGACATCTGTCCCAATGATGACCCGACACGTGTTTCCTCCAGCCAATGATGATTTTACACGTGGAAAATCCCCATTGGTCGGGGCTGTTAACGGGTTATCGGATCCAAAACCCGACCCGATAGCTTAACGGCGTTCCGTTACGGTGGATGCCACGTGTCAGTCACCCTTGACGAAAGCACTTCTGTGACGCGCGATTTATCGTCATGGAAGTGCACACTTCCGTGATGATAATTTTGGTAATGTCATGGAACACTTCTACGACAGCACAGGTATGACTATCTTGATTCTGTCATAAAATCGTCATGGATGTACATGCATGACAAAAAACGCGACCTACTGTGACAAACACGTATCATCACGGAAGTGTATTTTTTTGTAGTGATTGCTCTCGGCTAGGGCTGGATAAGAAAGGCGGAGAGGATCAGGTGTTCGGCCCCCCTTCCCGAAGGCTTGCCGGATCCTTTATTAACCAGGATGCTTGAGCGCGCACCATATCAGGTGCCATCAGGAGAAGATGAGGGGAGGAATATAGAAGCCACGAGCGAGCTTCATACTTTACACATCCAGACTAGGGGAGTAAGTGCCTCCACGAAGGAGGATAATCGGGGAGGTGAATCTAAAATCCCCTCTCCTCATGGGAAGAAAAGAGCCACCTCTGACGGTTTAGAAACGGAGGTTTCCAAACGAGGGAAGAAAACTTCGCCAGGGGGCCCTGCCCCAGAGGGCGTCCTTACCGCACAGCGCCCGCAAGGGGGCCAACCCTCAACCGAGCTGTAAGTAAAGAAAGTACTTTGGTAAGTATATCCCGTTTCATCTCTGAGAATAATAACCGAGACATATATGTTGCAGTCCGTCTCGTAGCCCTTCTCCACAGAGTTCGTCTTCGGGGGATCTTCTTCCGGAGATGATGGAGAGCGAAACGACTCCTCCCGCCTCCCCGCCACATGGGGCGGACAACCCCGAGGTGTCATCACAGAGGATTTCTCCTGATCCGCCAAGGCCAGAAGTTAACACTTCGGCTGCCTAAAGTCCAGAGTATCCGGCTCCCAAGGAGAGCAATAGAAAGAGTCCGGGATTGTCCGGCACTCAACCGGACACATTGATGGGTCTTCTAGAGCAAGCGGCCATCTCAGAGGTGCATCGTACCTTAATGGGTACGGTGGTTGAGAGGATTGCATCCGCCAAAAGCGGTTTGAATGAAGCTTTTACAAGCCTGCTAAGAGGCTTTGAGGTACGCAAAATAATATATGTATTTTTGACGGTACCGCACACGCTAGGTGTGCTCTGTGTAGATAGTAGGCCCTTAGACTCTGGTTGCCATCCAGAGGTGGCAAACAGAGAATCATAGTCCCAGGTAATGATCGCGCTGCTTCCATGTGCAGGCGGCTGAGGGTCCAGCGGCTGGCCGGACTGTTGATTTGGCCGAGCTGAAGCGGCAGCTTGACGTGGCGGATGCCGAGATCGTGCTTGTGAACAAGCGGCTTGACGAGGCACAGGGTATGTATATTCGGTAGTCAGCAAATATTAAGAGGAGCATTATTCTAGTATCTATAATATGCTATGACTGCAGGTGGAGTTGCTGCCATGGAGACCCTTCGGGCAGAACTCGCCCGAGCCAAGGAGCAAGCCAGGATAAGTGATGTGGCCGACCTAAAGGCGGCCGAAGAGTTAAGAGCCGAACAGGCTGCTCATCGCCAGTGCGAAGAAAAAATAGCCAAGATGGCTGTTGAGATGAAAGATGCCGCCGGCCGCTACGAGCTCCTTGAAAAGGAAATCCAAGCGAAGGCGGCTGACGTGAAGAAGGCCTTGGAGGCAGCCAAGGAAACTCGCTCTGAAATTAGAGGGATAAGGGAGGAGCTTCATGAAGCCGAAGATATAACGACTGGGAGGCCCTTTTTGTTGCGGATGAAGTTCGGAGATCCGAAGTATGCCCCTCTGGTTCAGTTATGGAGTGCTGCAGACGCGTATGCGGATTTGGCAAAGAGTGTTGCTGATGCGACTAAGTTTTTCAAGGATCGGAAAGATCATGGAGTGGAAAGGTTGTTCTAGTCGCAGTTCAGTGCCCCAATGCGTCCGCTGCCATTACGAAAAGATGGCCGCATGGGCCGAGCTCCATAGGTTGTCCGGGCTTTGTATGAGGTCTGTCGTGGATCATCTTTGGCCACAGGGACCAAGGCCGGACAATTATTTTGGTTTAGTGCAACAATTCCTTGGCGCTGTGTCGCATATCGATGTTGTGAAGAGGTCAGCGTGCATAGAGGGTGCGCGGATGGCTCTTGCCTGTGTTAAAACATATTGGGCAGGGATGGAAGCCACCGCTATTGCAACCCGCGGTCCGGCGGGAGGCCAGGACCCACCCGAGCACTATTTTGAAGAAGTCCTAGAAGGCGCCCGTTTAATAGAGGCTCAGTGCTCTAAGAGTGCCATGTTTGAGTGACATGTATCTCAATTGTAAAAACAATGCTATTTTGATTATAAAGGCTGTGTTTATACTTTTGCCCGAAAGTATTACAGTGCCTCCTGTGTGGCCGTTTATGTATGTATATAACCTGAAAGTTTGTAGTCGTCGGCTTCAGCCCCCACGCATATAATGCGGGGGTGTTCGAGAAAGCGCGTAGTCACACTTGATCCAACGTGTTGGTCCGTTAAGGAGGTGATAGCGCGGCGAACCAGGCAATCGGACTATATAGCTTTAACACTTTCACTTAGCCATAGGAGTTTGACGGTGGGGCTACTATATAGCCCCTGGTACTTCCGCATTCATCCGAATACGGAGAGCGTACGTACATGACCAGGAAACCGGTCCTTCGTTAATGCGGAGGAATCGCGAAGATTCCGCTTGGTCATCGAGTGGTTGACCAGTCTCGCGATGTATCATGACACTCAATTTTCGGCTTTCTCTATTGAGGTGCTCATCCAGATGAACCTGGGCACAATCACAGTAGTTCTCCTGGTGCCACCTTAGCCAATAGAGCGGAACGTAATGTAGCAAAACAGGGGAGCCGGGCAAACCCAACATTTGACCAAAGACATGATTCGGAGCTGATGCATATAAGGCCAAACTCGCGACGCCGAACACTCCCTAAGGTATTCGGACTTTACAACATATACTGGGCTCAGTAACACCCTCGATAATGAGCCCTGAGTTTTCAGGTACATGCATTCGTCTGGCGTGACGGAATGCCAATAACACCAGCATCCCTCCCGGTTTAAGTGTCCGGAGGGTATGAAGCAACAAGAGACATAAAAAAAAGGTTTACGCAGGGTCTTAATCTAAAAATAAACCTTTGAGCGGGGCCCTGCTGCACGTCTGCGCCTTTGTCTCCGTTGTGTCGTATCCTGGAAGGCTGTAGCACAATGATCATCTGAAAAAAGGAAAAACCCAGGTGAAAGACTTCCTGCGAGAAATTGGTTATTCTGAACGAACCATGAAAATGCAATGTGTTAGTGTATTAATAGGGTCAAGCCGAACTATGGGCTTTTTTTTTCATGCGTGGAGCCCCTAGCGCCGCCTATGGGGGTATATCCATCGTCCCTAGCTCAGGTTTATCTGGACTGTTACAATAGGTGTTGTGATAACCCACAAGTGTAGGGGATCACAATAGCTTCCGAGGGTAAAGTATTCAACCCAAATTTATTGATTCGACATAAGGGGAGCCAAAGAATATTATTGAGTATTAGTAGTTGAGTTGTCAATTCAACCACACCTGGATAACTTATTATCTGCAGCAAAGTATTTAGTAGCAAAGTAGTATGATAATAAAGGTAACAATGGCAAAAGTAAAGATAATAGTTTTGTAATGATTGTAACAGTAGCAATGGAAAAGTAAATAAGCGAAACTCAATATGTGAAAAGCTTGTAGACATTGGATCAGTGATGTATAATTATGTCGGATGCGATTCCTCATGTAATAGCTATAACATAGGGTGACATAGAACTAGCTCCAGTTCATCAATGTAATGTAGGCATGTATTCCGTATAGTCATACGTGCTTATGGAAATTAAGAACTTGCATGACTTCTTTTGTCCTACCCTCCCGTGGCAGCGGGGTCCTAACAGAAACTAAGGGATATTAAGGCCTCCTTTTCATAGAGAACTAGAACAAAGCATTAGCACTTACTGAATACATGAACTCCTCAAACTATGGTTATCACCGAGAAGTATCTCGATTATTGTCACTTCGGGGTTGTCGGATCATAACACATAATAGGTGACTATAGACTTGCAAGATAGGCTCAAGAACACACATATATTCATGAAAACATAATAGGTTCAGATATGAAATCATGGCACTTGGGCCCTAGTGGCAAGCATTAAGCATAGCAAAGTCATAGCAACATCAATCTCAGAACATAGTGGATACCAGGGATCAAACCCTAACAAAACTAACTTGATTACATGGTAAATCTCATCCAACCCATCACCGTCCAGCAAGCCTACCATGGAATTACTCACCCACGGCGGTGCGCATCATGAAATTGGTGATGGAGGATGGTTGATGATGACGACAGCGATGAATCCCCCTCTCCAGAGCCCCGAACGGACTCCAGATCAGCCCTCCCGAGAGAGATTAGGGCTTGGCGGCGACTCCGTATCGTAAAATGCGATGAAACTTTCTCTTTGATTTTCTCTCCGCAAAACGGAATATATGGAGTTGGAGTTGAGGTCGGTGGAGCCTCAGGGGGCCTACAAGACAGGGGGGCACGCCCAGGGAGGGTGTGTTGGAGTAATTGGCGATGGGTACCCCGAAGACGGCAAGACGATATTTCAAGACATCGGGGCTAGCAAAGCCCCTAAGTCCGACTGCCCAACCGCTCCTGCCGGCTCCCCGTCCGAATGCTCTGACCGGCCGGCTGCCGGCTGCCGACTGCGCCCACCAGCCGGCTGCCAACTGCACCAACCAGCCGGCTGCCAACTGCAGCCCGACCCGATACCGACAAGACACCGATGAGACGACCGTACTGCGATGTCATCTACAGTGTATCTGTCCCTGGGCACTATTTTATAAAGTGCAGCAGGGACAAGAAGGCATGCACATCACGTCCACACCATCATGGGCATAGTGCCCCATGCCCACTTGCCCCCCACGCCACTACTTAGCTTACATACTAAGTTACCATGCCCACTCCACACTATATAAGCTAGTAAGCACACATCCATTCTCACATGCACTCACACATGAGCACACATATGCTCACGGCCATGAGCATGGCCGGCCACTAGAGCATGCCACATGCATGCATATATGAAATCAGATGCCTGTGGCACTGCTTTCAGATACAGCTCCAGGAGCAACTCTGTACCAGATATACCAGATATACTCAAACATGCAGAAGTAGGGGTATTATCTCTCCGGAGAGCCCCGAACCTGGGTAAACTACCGCGTGCTATTTGCATACCAGCTCCCGGGCCTATCAGCAGCAGTCTTGACCTAACCCGAAGCCACCTTCTGGCATATGTCGTCTTGCATCCCCCGTGAGAATACCACGACATTTGGCGCCCACCGTGGGGCGGTACTATGATACCGTGCTGCTGCTGGTTTCGCAGTCTGGGGGACCATCTTTGTCTTCACCGCCACGGTGTCGCGCCGTCTCTCCGATAGCGGTCGGGGGCTCGACATCGACATGCCCTTGGAGTGGCCGCGAGGGTGGCGCGTCCTTGCCGTCGGCCTCGCCATCTTCATCATCACCGCGATGTCGCCACCGTCTCTCCGACACCGGTCGGGGCTCGACATCAGCATGCCCCCGGCACGACTGTGCTGGATGACGCGTCGTCGTTGTTGTCCGCCCTCGGTCTACGTGCTCGCAGCTCCGCTTTGCTCCGCGGCTGTCCCGAGCACCTCCGGTTTCTATGCATACACGTGTTCGTGCACGGCTAGCTAGCGAACCCGATGGATTCGGCTGCAGCAATGTGCGTACTGGCTTCGCTAGCTAGCTCCGTTCGTGGGCGCGCAGGTGACCCGCCGGACGAGTGAGCCTCGTCATCGCTCCGGCCGGCGACTCCATCGCTGCGCTGTGTTGTTTCCGTTGCTGCCTACCACCCCACTCATACATTTCCTAGATGCAAGTCGTACAATGCTCATATGCCACTCCTAAGCTAACCATGCATCAGTCAACCATGGTCAAACCATTGGGCATACACTCTGCATATACATTAGCCGTACATCGGCCACATAATCCATATGTTTGCCCGCCTCTGCTCTGTGCACGCTCGCCGGCCTCGCGCCCGCACTGTCTTGGCCGCGTCCCGCCAGTTCTTCCTGCTGCCACGCGCGGCTGCTCCCCGAGCGCCTCCCACGACCGATTCCTCCCCCCGTGTCATGCCAACCCCGCCTACCCGCTGGACTCGCACACGACCGCCTTCACCTCAGCCCGCTGCTGTTGCGCGTCATCCAGCACCCCCCGCCCGTGTCTTCCTTAGCTAGGCCGGCCTCGGCCACGTCCGGCCTCGCACGGCCTCGCGCGCCTCGCCTCTCCTCCGCTCAAGCCGGCGGCTGCGCCCCCATGCGCACCGGCTCAGCGCCTCCACGACCGCCGGCCCGCTGCTGGCTGCTCCTCGTGCCCGGCTGCCGCCTTCCCGCAGCTGGCTTCCCGCAACTCCGCCATCGCCCCGCGCTCGGTGTCCGCACCCGGTGGCTGGGCGGGCCGCCTCGCGCCGCGCCGGCTGCCGCCCCGGCCGCCTGCTCCACCACCACTTTGGGCAGACTCGGCGCCCGCGCTGCCCTTGGCCGGCTGCCGGCTGGCCGCTCCTCCGGTCCGCCCCGCCAGCCGGCCGGGTCGCCGCAGCCGCCTCTGCGCGCCGGCTCCGCCATGCCGCGCTGGCCGGGTTGCCGCTACCGTCCCCTGCGCGCCGGCTCCGCCTGACCACTCCTCCGCCTACCAGCTCGTGAGCGCCGGCTCCCGCTGCTCAGCACCCGCGGCTGACTATTCATGCAAAGAAAAAGGGCCGTTTGGTCGTTGTGGCCGGCTGCTCATGCAAAAGAAATGAGTCCGGCTACCCACAGCCGGCTAGAAAAGTCAGCGGCCGGCCGTCCCAAAAAAGAAAAAAGAGAAGAGGCCGACTGCCTCCTAGCCGACTGGTAAAAAAGAGAGAAGTTAAGGGCTATGTGCCCAGCTGGCTGGGTAAGAAAAAAAATGTCCGGCTGCCCGGCCGAAGAGAAAAAGAGAAAAGAGGGAGGCCAGCCGGGTCAGTGCAGTACGCCGGCTATGAAAAAAAAAGTCCGACTACCCAGCCGGATGAAAAAAATGTGCGTCCGACTGCCCACCGCCGGACAACGAGAAGAAGAAAAAAAAAGCACACCTAGCGGGCGCGCTGATGCGCCCCCGCGAAGAAGAAGAAAAGGTAGCTGCCGGGAGATCCGGCCCGACTGCTCAGCAGTCGGCCCGAATTTCGGGGGCTACACCCAGCGGGTGCGCTGACGCGCCCCCGCGAGAAAACAGACAAAGTAGTTGCCGGGAGATCCAGCCCGTCTGCTCAGAAGTCGGCCCGAATCTCAGGGGCTACACCCAGCGGGCGCGCTGACGCGCCCCCGCAAAGAAGAAGACAAAGTAGTTGCCAGGAGATCCAGCCCGACTGCTCAGCAGTCGGCCCGAATCTTGGGGGCTACACCCAGCGGGTGCGCTGACACGCCCCCGTGAGGAAAGAAGACAAAGTAGTTGCCGGAAGATCCGGCCCGACTGCTCAGCAGTCGGTCGTAATCTCGAGGGTTACACCCAGTGGGTGCGCTGGCGCGCCCCCACGGAAGATTGCAAGAAACAAAAACAAGAGACAAACGAAGAGTTTTGTCCGGCTTCCAGCAACCGGCAGAAGAGAAAAAAGAAGAAAAGGGCGCTGCCAGACGCCTCGCCGCCTTGTTGGCTATGCCAAGCCGGCTCGACCGCGTTCCGGCTGCCGCCTGGCCGGTTAAGCCCGACCGACTGGACCCTCCTCGAGCGCCTAGAGGCTCGAGGGCTACACCCAGCGGGTGTTGGCGCACTCCGCGAGTGCTGAGCCGCGCCGGCTGTCTTCGGCAAACTCTGCCTCGGCTACACAAAAATCAATGTGAGCTCTTCACCCGCATATTTTTTGCATCACGCAAGCACGGATAACCCCAAGCGATGCTCGGTGGCTATCTCCACATTTTATTACAGTTGCATCACTTTTCGCCCCGGCGCCAGCTAGAGTTGGCCCGGGGGCTGGCCGCTTGGCCTGAGACGTTTTTTCCCGCAGACGGCTTAGTAGCGTGTGCAATACCAAAGGCCCACCTCTCAGCCACAGACCGCAGAGCGGCTATCTGGCTAGCGAGAGCAAAGCTGGAGGTCATCCCACGCGAAAAATGTCCGGGAAGAGAAACGCTTCGGGCGACCCGACTGTTTCCTTTATGAGTATCTGCTCGGTTAAATCCGCTCCCAGAGTCTGAGTACTGTACACTCCACTTCGCGGCCCACACTCATCCACAGACCGCAGAGCGGCTGTCCGGTGAGCGAGAGCACAAGCCAAAAAGCAGAGGGAACACGAAAAAGATTAAAGGGGCTCGGACGAAACCGAGTCGGCACCCTCCGCATAAAACTTGCAATGCTAAAGCAATCATTTGATATATCTGCGTGGACTAACTTTGTCTTTTGCATGATCATTTTTGGGAACACCCGCCAAAAAAATCTCCGCCCAACTTTGCCATGTTGCCCGCAGGCTTGGGGGCTACTGTCGGAGTAATTGGCGACGGGTACCCCGAAGACGGCAAGACAATATTTCAAGACATCGGGGCTAGCAAAGCCCCTCAGTCCGACTGCCCGGCCGCTCCTGCCGGCTCCCCGTCTGACTGCTCTGACCAGCCGACTGCCGGCGACCGACTGCGCCCACCAGTCGGCTGCCGACTGCGCCAACCAGCCGGCTGCCGACTGCAGCCCGACCCAACACCGACAAGACACCGACGAGACGACCGTACTGCGATGTCATCTACAGTGTATTTGTCCCTGGGCACTATTTTATAAAGTGCACCAGGGACAAGAAGGCATGCACATCACGTCCACACCATCATGGGCATAGTGCCCCATGCCCACTTGCCCCCACGCCACTACTTAGCTTACATACTAAGCTACCATGGCCACTCCACACTATATAAGCTAGCAAGCACACATCCATTCTCACATGCACTCACGCATGAGCACACATATGCTCACGGCCGACCACTAGAGCATGCCACATACATGCATATATGAAACCAGATGCCTGTGGCACTGCTTTCAGATACAACTCCAGGAGCAACTCTGTACCAGATATACTCAGACATCCAGGAGTAGGGGTATTATCTCTTCGGAGAGCCCTGAACCTGGGTAAACTACCGCGTGCTATTCGCATACCCGCTCCCGGGCCTATCAGCAGCAGTCTTGCCCTCAAACGAAGCCACCTTGTGGCATATGTCGTCTTGCACCCCCCCGTGAGAATACCACGACAGGGTGGGCGCGCCCCCACCCTCGTGGACAGGGTGTGGGCCCCCTGGTTTTCATTCTTTCGCCAGTATTTTTTATATTTTCCAAAACTTGTCTCCGTGGATTTTCAGGTCATTCCGAGAACTTTTGTTTTCTACACATAAAACAACATCATGGCAGTTCTGCTGAAAACAGCGTCAGTCCGGGTTAGTTTCATTCAAATCATGCAAGTTAGAGTCCAAAACAAGGGCAAAAGTGTTTGGAAAAGTAGATACGTTGGAGACGTATCAACTACCCCAAGCTTAAACCTTTGCTTGTCCTCAAGCAATTCAGTTGATAAACTGAAAGTGATAAAGAAAAACTTTTACAAACTCTATTTGCTCTTGTTGTTGTAAACATGCAAAGCCAGCATTCAGGTTTTCAGCAAGTATTATGAACTAACCATACTCATAATAACACCTATGTCTCACAATTACTCCTATCAATGGCATAATCAGCTAGCGAGCCACAATAATAAAACTCGGATGACAACACTTTCTCAAAACAATCGTAACATAATATAACAAAATGGTATCTCGCTAGCCCTTTCTGAGACCGCAAAACATAAATGCAGAGCACCTTTAAAGATCAAGGACTGACTAAACATTGTAATTCATGCTAAAAGAGATCCAGTCAAGTCATACCCAATATAAACCAATAGTAATGAATGAAAATGATAGTGTGCTCTTCAGCGGGTGCTTTTAATAAGAGGGATGATGACTCAACATAAAAGTAAATAGATAGGCCCTTCGTAGAGGGAGCAGGGATTTGTAGAGGTGCCAGAGCTCGATTTTAAAATAGAGATTGAATAACATTTTGAGCGGCATACTTTCACTGTCAACGCAATAACTATGAGATGGCTGTATCTACATGCATTATAGGCAGTTCCCAAATGGAATGATAAAAGTTTATACTCCCCCACCACCAACAAGCATCAATCCATGGCTTGCTCGAAACAATGAGTGCCTCCAACTAACAACAGCCCTGGGAGAGTTTTGTTTAATTATAATGATTTGCTTTGATCTTTTTGGATCATGGGACTGGGCATCCCGGTTACTGGCCCTTTCTCGTGAATGAGGAGCGGAGTCCACTCCTCTTGAGAATAACCTACCTAGCATGGCAGATACATGCATCCCTAGTTGAAACATGAGCTGCTCGAGCATACAAAACAGAATTTGATTTGAAGGTTTGGAGTTTGGTACATACAAATTTACTTGGAACTACAGGTAAATACCGCATACAGGTAGGTATGGTGGACTCTTTGGAATAACTTTGGGGTTTAAGGAGTTTGGATGCACAAGCAGTATTCCTGCTTAGTACAGGTGAAGGCTAGCAGAAGACTGGGAAGCGACCAACTGAGAGAGCGACAACAGTCATAAACATGCATTAAAATTAATTCACACCAAGTACAAGCATGAGTAGGATATAATTTACCATGAACATAAATATCATGAAGGCTATGTTGATTTGTTTCAACTACATGCGTGAACATGTGCCAAGTCGAGTCACTCAATTCATTCAAAGGAGGATACCATCTCATCATACCACATCATAATCATTTTAATAACATGTTGGCATGCAAGGTAAACCATTATAACTCATAGCTAATCAAGCATGGCACAAGCAACTATAATCTCTAAATGTCATTGCAAATATGTTTACTTCATAATAAGCTGAATCAGGAACGATGAACTCATCATATTTAAAAAAACAAGAGAGGCTGAGTTCATACCAGCTTCTCTCATCTCAATCAGTCCATCATATATCGTCATTATTGCCTTTCACTTGCACGACCGAACGATGTGTATAATAATAATAGTGCACGTGCATTGGACTAAGCTGGAATCTGCAAGCATTCAACTCAAGAGAGAAGACAAAGTAATATGGGCTCTAAGTTAAATAATCAATCATGCATATGAGAGCCACTAAACATTTTCAATATGGTCTTCTACTCTCGACCCCCAAAGGAAAGAAAATAAAATAAAACTATTTGCACAGGAAAGCTCCCAACAAGTGAGAAGAAGAACGAGAAATCTTTTTGGGTTTTCAATTTAATTTCTACTACAAGCATGGAAATTAAACTAACTATTTTTTTGTTTTTTCTTAAGGTTTATCAAACACACAAGAAGAAAGCGACAAAAAGAAAATTAAACTAGCATGGATAATACAATGAAAGAGTATGAGCACCAACAACTAAAATTGTGTGTGAACATGAATGTAAAATCGGTGAGAAATACGTACTCCCCCAAGCTTAGGCTTTTGGCCTAAGTTAGTCTATTGCCAAGGATCGCGGCTACTCTCCCTGGTGTACTGAGAGGTGTAATCAGGATACCACTGGCTGGCCATCTCCGGGTCCCACTGGTAGGATGATGCACGATAAGGGTCCAGTGCAGGTTCCGGCTCAGGCTCAGGTTCTGGAGTGGATGCTTGGCCTTGATGAGCGTACACCGCTTCCGGCGTGACAAGAAAATTATCTGCAATCAAATCAAATAACAGAGGCACAAGAAAAATAATAGTCTCATTGTGTTTCTTATCAAATCTCAGGTTATACAAGAGCATCTTATCTTCGTTGTCAACAATGAACTCATGTGCTACCATGCTCTTGTAATCTAAAATGTAAGGAGGCAATTTTGTCTCCTCTTTCTCATGGTGCCTAATAGGTATCTCAAAATGTCTAGCAAGACGTGCAGCATAGATACCTCCAAAGATGGAGCCTTTTGTATGATTAAGGCTTTGCCGTTTAGCAATGATGACACCCATACTAAAACTATTATCTCCAAACAAGGCATGGTGAAGAATAATAATATCAGGAACATTGAAGTTTCCACTATTTCCACGACCAATCAAGCATCTACTAGCAAATATGGCAAAGTAGCATAAAACAGGAAAGTGTATGCTAGAGATTCTCGCATCGGAACCCTTCTTTGGATCCCCAACAGTGATAGTGTTAACAAAGCCATCCACATCTCTACGATGTGGTTCCTCTAATTTTCCCTCAAAGGGTATCCTACATACTGCGCAAAAATTACGTAAAGGCATTTCCCTGAATTCATCATATAAATGAAATGATACTGAAGGCGTTGACTTCCTAGGATAATAATAAAAGTTCTGCACGAAAGTATTGGTGAGTAAGAGATACTGATCGATCTGGTCGTGGAGGAAATCGGTGAAGCCTGCAATCTCGATCAAAGAATAGAAGTCTTCATAAATCCAGCTTCTCTCAAGAAATTGTCACAGGGCCATTCACATGACCGTACTTCCGCTATACGAGGAAGATTATATTTGGCCTTTTCCTTCTCTTTAGCTTGTTTTTCCTGGGAGCCTTGGCTAGAAGATCCCCTCAAAAATCTCCTTAACATTTTCGGAAAATTTCTGAAATTTTAGTAACTTCAAAATAAAAGTGAATAAAACTAAACAAGATTGGTAGCAACTACTCCTACAAGTGCCTAGAGCCTATATCATGCATTAGAATTGCTTGGGACCTCATAAATTTGACATGCAAGCTCAAGAACATGGTCACCTATGCCGCAAAAATTTGCAATGTATAAAGCACTAGAATAAAAACTAATTGGATGAGGAGTCACATACCAAGCAATAATCTCCCAAAGCAGTTTTGTGAATGGAGCTTTGAGCAAGGAGATCGAAAATCGCAGCAAAATGAGCTAGAACTCGTGCTTGAGCTGGATGGGGATTTTTTTGGGAAGAAGATGGAGTATGTGGGTGCTGGCATAAGTGGAGGGGGGCCCACCGGGGGCCCACGAGACAGGGGGCGCGCCCAGGGGGTGTGGGCGCACCCTCCACCCTCGTGGCCTGGTGCTTGCCCCTCCTGTAGTGATTTCAGTGCCTAAAATCCTCAAATATTCCATAAAAAATCATACTAAATTTGCAGGGCATTTGGAGCACTTTTATTTTCGGGATATTTTTTATTGCACTGATAATTCAGAAAACAGACAGATAATACTATTTTTGCTTTATTTATTCTAAATAACAGAAAGTAAAAAGAGGGTACAGAAGGTTGTGCCTTCTAGTTTCATCCATCTCATGATCATCAAAATGAATCCACTAACAAGGTTGATCAAGTCTTGTTAACAAACTCATTCTGAATAACACGGAACCGGAGAAATTTCGAATAACACTAAGTTACCTCAACGGGGATATGAAAATCCCCAATAATAAGAATATCATATTTTTCTTGACAGTAGGAAGAGGGAATTCAAAACCTCCAATAATAATAGTTAGACTTTTTCCAATAGAATTGATGCTATGAACTTGAGATTGTTTCCTCGGAAAGTGTACCGTATTCTCATTACCATTAACATGAAAAGTGACATTGCCTTTGTTGCAATCAATAACAGCCCCTGTAGTATTCAAAAAGGGTCTACCAAGGATAATCAACATACTATCGTCCTCGGGAATATCAAGAATAACAAAGTCCGTTAAGATAGTGACATTTGCAACCACAACAGGCACATCCTCACAAATACCGACATGTATAGTAGTTGATTTATCAGCCATTTGCAAAGATATTTCAGTAGGTGTCAACTTACTCAATTCAAGTCTACGATATAAAGAAAGAGGCATAACACTAACACCGGCTCCAAGATCACATAAAGCAGTTCTAACATAATTTCTTTTAATGGAGCATGGTATAGTTGGCACTCCCGGACTCCAAGTTTATTTGGTAGTCCACCCTTAAAAGTGTAATTAGCAAGCATGGTGGAAATTTTAGCTTCCGGTATTTTTATTTTGTTTGTAATGATATCCTTCATATATTTAGCATAAGGATTTACTTTAAGCATATCAGTTAAGCGCATACGTAAGAAGATAGGTCTGATCATTTCAGCAATGCGCTCAAAATCCTCATCATCCTTTGTCTTGGATGGTTTAGGAGGAAATGGCATGGGTTTCTGAACCCATGGTTCTCTTTCTCTACCGTGCTTTCTAGCAACAAAAGCTCTCTTATCATAACGTTGATTCTTTGATTGTGGGTTATCAAGATCAACAAAAGGTTCAATCTCAACATCATTATTTTTGCTAGGTTGAGCATCAACATGAACATTATCACTAGGTTCATGTTCATCACCTAATTGTGTTTCAGCATCATAGATAGAAATATCATTGGGATTCTCAGGTGTGTCTACAACAGGTTCACTAGAAGCATGCAAAGTCCTATCATTTTTCTTTTTCTTATTTTTGGAAGAACTAGGTGCCTCTAAATTGTTTCTCTGAGAATCTTGCTCGATCCTCTTAGGGTGGCCTTCAGGATACAAAGGTTCCTGAGTCATTCTACCAGTTTTAGTAGCCACTCTAACAACAAAGTCAGGTTTATTATTTAATTCATCGAGCAAATCATTTTGAGCTTTAAGTACATGCTCAGCTTGAGTAGCAACCATAGAAGCATATTTGCTAATGAATTTAATTTCACATTTAACTCTAGCCATATAATCACTCAAGCTTCCTATTTTGAAAGCATTATTCTTTAATTCTCTACCAACATAAGAATTAAAACTTTCTTGTCTAGCCATAAAGTCATCAAATTCATCTAAGCATGGGCTATGAAATTTAGTAGAGGGAATTTCAACTTTATCATATCTATAGAGAGAATTCACCTTTACTACCTGTGTCGGGTTATCAAGACAATGTGGTTCTTCAATAGGCGGTATATTAAGACCATGTATTTCTTCAATAGGTGGTAAATTCTTAACATCTTCAGCCTTTATACCCTTTTCTTTCATTGATTTCTTTGCCTCTTGCATATCTTCAAGACTGAGAAATAGAACACCTCTCTTCTTCGGAGTGGGTTTAGGAATAGGCTCAGGAGTTGGCTCAATTGGTTCAGGAAATTGCTTAGGAAGAGTCCAATTATTTTCATTAGTCAACATGTTATTCAATAGTAATTCAGCTTCGTCGACTGTTCTTTCCCTGAAAACACAACCAGCACAACTATCCAAGTAGTCCTTGGAAGCATCGGTTAGTCCATTATAAAATATATCAAGTATTTCATTTTTCTTAAGAGGATGATCAGGCAAAGCTTTAAGTAATCGGAGAAGCCTCCCCCAAGCTTGTGGGAGACTCTCTTATTTGATTTGCACAAAATTATATATTTCCCGTAAGGCAGCTTGTTTCTTCTGAGCAGGGAAATTTTTAGAAGAGAAGTAATAAATCATATCCTGGGGACTACGCACACAACCAGGATCAAGAGAATTAAACCAAGTCTTAGCATCACCCTTTAATGAGAACGAAAATATCTTAAGGATATAATAATAGCGAGACTTCTCATTATTAGTAAACAAGGTGGCTATATCATTCAACTTGGTAAGATGTGCCACAACAGTTTCAGATTCAAGGCCATAAAAAGGATCAGATTCAACCAAAGTAATTATTTCAGGATCAATAGAGAATTCATAATCCTTATCAGTAACACAGATAGGTGAAGTAGCAAAAGCAGGGTCAGGTTTCATTCTAGCATTAAGAGATTGCTGCTTCCATTTAGCTAATAATTTCTTAAGATCATATCTATCTTACAAGCAAAGATAGCTCTAGCAGCTTCCTCCTCCATAACATAACCCTCAGGAACAACAGGTAATTCATAATCAGGGGAGAACTTTCATCACCACTATCATCAATAATAGTATCTTCAATAATTTCATTCTCTCTAACCCTAGCAAGTTGTTCATCAAGAAATTCACCTAATGGCAAAGTGCTATGATGCACAGAAGTAGTTTCATCATAAGTATCATGCGTAGCAGAAGTGGCATCATCAATAACATGCGACATATCAGAATTCATAGCAGTAGCAGGTTTAGGTGTCGCAAGTTTACTAATAACAGAAGGAGAATCTAGTGCAGAGCTAGATGGCAGTTCCTTACCTCCCCTCGTAGTTGAGGGCAAAATCTTAGTTCTCTCGTCTTTCAAGTTCCTCATAGTGATCAACAGATATAAATCCCAAGTGACTCAAAGAATAGAGCTATGCTCCCCGGGAACGGCGCCAGAAATTAGTCTTGATAACCCACAAGTGTAGGGGATCACAACTGCTTTCAAGGGTAAAGTATTCAACCCAAATTTATTGATTCGACACAAGGGGAGCCAAAGAATATTATTGAGTATTAGCAGTTGAGTTGTCAATTCAACCACACCTGGATAACTTAGTATCTGCAGCAAAGTATTTAGTAGCAAAGTAGTATGATAATAAAGGTAACAATGGCAAAAGTAAAGATAATAGTTTTGTAGTGATTGTAACAATAGCAATGGAAAAGTAAATAAGCGAAACTCAATATGTGAAAAGCTCGTAGGCATTGGATCCGTGATGGATAATTATGTCGGATGCGATTCCTCATGTAATAGCTATAACATAGGGTGACACAGAACTATCTCCAGTTCATCAATGTAATGTAGGCATGCATTCCATGTATAGTCATACGTGCTTATGGAAAAGAACTTGCATGACATCTTTTGTCCTATCCTCCCATGGCAGCGGGGTCCTAATGGAAACTAAGGGATATTAAGGCCTCCTTTTAATAGAGAACCGGAACAAAGCATTAGCACTTAGTGAATACATGAACTCCTCAAACTATGGTCATCACCGAGAAGTATGCCGATTATTGTCACTTCGGGGTTGTCGGATCATAAGACATAATAGGTGACTATCGACTTGCAAGATAGGATCAAGAACACACATATATTCATGAAAACATAATAGGTTCAGATCTGAAATCATGGCACTCGGGCCCTAGTGACAAGCATTAAGCATAGCAAAGTCATAGCAATATCAATCTCAGAACATAGTGGATACTAGGGATCAAACCCTAACAAAACTAACTTGATTACATGGTAAATCTCATCCAACCCATCACCGTCCAGCAAGCCTATGATGGAATTACTCACGCACGGCGGTGAGCATCATGAAATTGGTGATGGAGGATGTTTGATGATGATGATGGCGACGAATCCCCCTCTCCGGAGCCCCGAACAGACTCCAGATCAGCCCTCCCGAGAGAGATTAGGGCTTGGTGGTGGCTCCGTATCGTAAAACGCGATGAAACTTTCCCTCTGATTTTTCTCTCCATGAAACGGAATATATGGAGTTGGAGTTGAGGTCGGTGGAGCCTCAGGGGGCCCACAAGACAGGGGGGGCGCACCCAGGGGGGTGGGCGCGCCCCCACCCTCATGGACAGGGTGTGGGCCCCCTGGTCTTGATTCTTTTGCCAGTATTTTTTATATATTCCAAAACTTGTCTCCATGGATTTTCAGGTCATTCTGAGAACTTTTGTTTTCTGCACATAAAACAACATCATGGCAGTTCTGCTGAAGGGTTAGTTTCATTCAAATCATGCAAGTTAGAGTCCAAAACAAGGGCAAAAGTGTTTGAAAAAGTAGATACGTTGGAGACGTATCATGGTGCGCCGGACTCGTCTAACCGTGTCCATGGTTTCGACGACTGATCATTTATTCTGGTTGGGGAGGCCGCTCAGTGTTCGGCTGCTAGAGCCGCCACATATTGTTCCACGCATAAAGAACGCTCTGTATTTCCTCTAACTATGATGACGCCACGTGGACCGGGCATCTTAAGTTTGATATAAGCATAGTGCGGTACTGCATTAAAACGAGCGAAGGCCGTTCTTCCAAGTAGTGCGTGATAGCCGCTTAGAAATGGAGCAATGTCGAAGGTTAATTCTTCGCTTCTGAAGTTGTCGGGAGAACCGAATACAACCTCTAGTACTAGAGAGCCCGTACAGCGGGCCTCTACGCCTGGTATTACTCCTTTAAAGGTAGTATTACTTTGGCTGATTCTTGATGGGTCTATCCCTATTTTGCGGACAGTGTCCTGATATATCAGATTAATACTACTGCCGCCGTCCATAAGGACTCGGGTGAGATGGTACCCGTCAATTATTGGGTCGAGCACCAAGGCAGCCGGTCCTCCGTGTCGGATACTAGTCGGATGATCCCTGTGATCAAAAGTGATCGGGCAGGCCGACCAAGGATTGAACTTGGGGGCGATGGGCTCTACAGCGTATACGTCTCGGAGTGCGTGTTTGCGCCTTCTCTTTGGTATGTGAGTTGCATAAATCATATTCACTGTTTTGACTTCTGGTGGGAATTTTTTCTGTCCCCCAGTGTTCAGCTGGCGAGGATCATCCTCGTCTTCACTTGGCGTCTCCCTCCCTTTGTGTTCGGCGTTTAGCTTGCCAGCCTGCTTGAAAACCCAGCACTCTCAGTGGGTGTGATTTGCAGGTTTTTCGGGGGTGCCATGAATCTGACATAATTTGTCTAGAATCTTATTTAGGCTGGATGATCCATCTCTGCTGCCTTTAAATGCCTTTTTCCGTTGACTGGAACGAGAGCCCCTGAATCTGGCATTGACCGTCGTGTTATCTGGGCTGTCTTCATTGTTTTGACGCTTGTTTTTACTGCGTCGTGGCTTCCCATTGCCATCCCTGACTTTGGATGTGATTGGGTCGCTGGTGCCGCTATGGGCCAGCCAACTATCCTCACCCGCGCAAAAGCGGGTCATAAGGCTTGCTAAGGCTGCCATTGTCCTCGGCTTTTCCTGGCCGAGGTGTCTGGCAAGCCATTTGTCCCGGACACTATGCTTGAAAGCTGCTAAGGCTTCGGCATCCGGGCAGTCGACAATTTGATTGTTCTTAGTGACAAATCTGTTCCAAAGCTTACGAGCTGACTCTCTGGGTTGTTGGATTATATGACTTAAATCGTCTGCATCCGGAGGTCGGACATAGGTCCCTTGAAAATTGGCCCTGAAAGCGTCCTCAAGTTCCTCCCAACTTCCAATTGTGTTTTCGGGGAGGCTTTTCAACCAGTGCCGAGCTGGTCCTTTCAACTTGAGGGGCAGGTATTTTATGGCGTGGAGATCATCTCCGCGAGCCATGTGGATGTGAAGGATAAAATCCTCAATCCAGACCCTAGGGTCTGTCGTTCCGTCGTATGCCTCTATATTCACGGGTTTGAATCCCTCTGGAAATTCATGATCTAGCACCTCATCGGTGAAGCACAGGGGGTGTGCGGTACCCTTGTATTTGGATGTGTCATGGCATGCTGTCGATGGTTGTTGTGTTCGGTGTTGATTCCGAGCTGGTATTCGATCAATATGATCGTTTTGATGGCTGTGATCCTGTGCCAGAGCACGCTTCCTAGATCCATAGATGGACCTGGCCATATCGGATTTTTTGTCCAGGAGCTCACGTAAATCATGTGCTGACTCGTGTGCGGCATGATTAGCCGTCCTGTCATGGCCACGGGTTGGTCGGTCCGGCTGATCGGCCGTGTTATTTTTCGGCGGAATGGGCTCTATAGCCTCGTCATCGAATTCGGGCAGCAGCTTGCGCTTTGGATAGCTCTTTGTGTGGCGATTGCCATCGTATTTTTCTTCAGTGTCAAGAACTTTGTTCCATCTGCGGTTGAGCGTATTTTGTGCGGCTTTAAGCCTTTGCTTCTGCTTCTTCAAGCTCCTCGCGGTGGCAATAAGCCTTCTATGGAGGTTCTCTTGTTCCAAGTGTTTTTCCGGGATGATGAGTGCATCATCGTCCGGACTGTTCTCCTCTCCGGAGACAGATTGATGAACTTTACCCTCGGGATCAGCGTCATCGTACGTCGGCTCCGGACTATGTTCACTATCCCCTGGCTCATCCCGCTCCATCGCTGGGTCCATGGGGTCGTCGTTTCCTTTGGAGTCGACCGGGGTATTATTCTTTCTTGTGCTGTTATCGCTATTTTTACTGTGGCGGGATTTAGAGCAGCGCTTACATCATCGCTTTGGTGGATTCTCGAGGGGTTTATCCTCCGTTGCATCACCGCCATCGCCTTCTTTTGGCGTATCCACCATATATATATATCATATGATGAGGTGGTAGTCCAGCGCCCTGTGGGCGGTGGTTCCTGTTCTTCTCCTGCATCGTCGTACATACCGTCGATGTCTTCGGAGTCGAAGTCAAGCGTGCCGTTAAGTCATCGACAGTGGCTATAAAGTGGGTGGTGGGCAGGGAATGAATTTCTTCGTCGTCCGCTTCCCACTCGAGCCGGACATAGTTCGACCAAGAGTCCCCTGACAGAGATAGAGACCTAAATGAATTTAGCACGTCGCCCAAGGGCGAGTGCTGAAAGATATCCACGGAGGTGAACTCCATGGTTGGTGCCCAATCAGATTTGATAGGCACGGGAGTACGCGGTTCGGAACCTATGGTCTGAGAAGAGTCCGAGGGTCCAATGATAGAGTCTTTGGAGGTGAAATCTGTGTTCGGCTCCAACGCCGATGAGTGTGCGGCCTCTGCGGCGGGGTCCATCTACCCGTCCTCGGATGGCGCGATCTGCTCCAGATTAAAGGCTGGGGCAGCCGCAGGTGCGATCTTCCGAACACCGTCCGATGCTAGATCTAAGTCATGCTCGTCGTGACTGTTCGGCGCTCCTAACATGGGCTCGAATCCGTCAAAGATCAAGTCTCCGCGGATGTCGACAGTGTAGTTCAAGCTTCCAAACCCGACCTGATGGCCAGGTGCGCAACTATCGATCTGCTCTAGATGGCCAAGCGAGTTGGCCCGCAGTACGAAGCCACCAAAAACGAATATCTGTCTGGGGAGGAGAACCTCACCCTGGACCGCATCGTTGAAGACGATTGAAGGAGCCATCAAGCCTAATCATGACGACACAGTGGAACTCTCAATGAAAGCACCAATGTCGGTGTCAAAATCGGCGGATCTCGGGTAGGGGGTCCCGAACTGTGCGTCTAAGGTTAATGGTAACAGGAGGCAGGGGACACGATGTTATCCAGGTTCGGGCCCTCTCGATGGAGGTAATACCCTACTTCCTGCTTGATTGATCTTGATGATATGAGTATTACAAGGGTTGATCTACCACGAGATCATAGAGGCTAAACCCTAGAAGCTAGCCTATGATTATGATTGTTGTTGTCCTACGAACTAAACCCTTCGGTTTATATAGACACTGGAGGAGGCTAGGGTTACACAGAGTCGGTTACAAAGGAGAGTCCCATCCGGACACAGGACATAGTCTTTAATCTTGTATCTTCATAGTCCAACAGTCCGGCCAAAGTATATAGTCCGGCTGTGTCATGCCCAATATGCGACCCTATCCAAAAGGAACTCGAAGGTCCCACCAAGGATAGACCCACATATTGAAACGCTTTTGCAAGGTGGATATCATTACATCAACATTACATAATAGATGGGGATACATACAAAAGGCATACAATGCCACACGAATACAATATCATCTTACAAGAGATCAACATCCGACTACAGATGGAACACAAACAGAAACTCAAACGACATCCACCCTGCTAGCCCAGGCTGCCGACCTGGAACCTATCCCCTGATCGAAGAAGAAGCAGAAGAAGAACTCCAAACAAGCAAACATCACTCTCGCGTCAAGATCATCGCATAACCTGTACCTGCAACTGTTGTTGTAGTAATCTGTGAGCCACGAGGACTCAGCAATCCCATTACCATGGGTATCAAGACTAGCAAAGCTTAATGGGAAAGGAAGGGGTAAAGGTGGTGAGGTTGCAGCAGCGACTAAGCATGATATGGTGGCTAACATACGCAAATAAGAGCGAGAAGAGAACAAGCGGAATAGTCGTGAAGCTAGAAATGATCAAGAGGTGATCCCGAACTCCTACTTATGTCAAACATAACACAGAGACCGTGTTCACTTCCCGGACTCCACCGAAAAGAGACCATCATGGCTACACACGCGGTTGATGCATTTTAATTCGGATCAGGTGTCAAGTTATCTACAACTGGACATTAACAAATTCCCATCTGCCACATAACCGCGGGCACGGATCTCGAAAGTTTATACCCTGCAGGGGTGTCCCAACTTAGCCCATGATAAGCTCTCGCGATCAACGAAGGATATACCTTCTCCCAGGAAGACCCGATCAGTCTCGGAATCCCAGTTTACAAGACATTTCGACAATGGTAAAACAAGACCAGCAAGACCGCCCGATGCGCCGCCATCCCGATAGGAGCTGCACATATCTCGTTCTCAGGGCAACACCGGATGAGCAATCCGTACAACTAAAACCAGACCTCAAGTTTCCCTGAGGGGGCGCTGCAAAGGGCTCTAGTTCGGACCAACACTTAGACAAGCATTGGCCCGGGGGGGCTATAATAAAGATGACCCTTGGGTTAATTACTCCCAAGGGAAAGGTAGGTGGTGGTGAGGCAAATGGTAAAACCAAGGTTGGGCCTTGCTGGAGGAGTTTTATTCAAAGCGAACTGTCAAGGGGGTCCCATAAATCACCCGACCGCGTAAGGAACGCAAAATCCAGGAACATAACACCGGTATGACAGAAACTAGGGAGGCAAGAGTGGAACAAAACACCAGGCATAAGGCCGAGCCTTCCACCCTTTACCAAATATATAGATGCATTAATAATATAAGAGATATTGTGATATCCCAACATAAACCCTGTCCACCATGGAGAGCAAAGTGGTAACATAGCCAAACAACGGTTTGCTAGGAAGGGTGTCAAAGGTTAGAGGTTCATGGCAATTTGGGAGGCTTGAAGAGCAAATGATAGGTAACGCAGCATAGCATAGAATGAAGCAACTAGCATAGCAATGATAGTAGTGAGATCCTGGTTAGCGGTCATCTTGCCTGAAATCCCGCAAGGAAGAAGAATGAGTCCATGAAGAAGATGAAGCCACGAAGACGAACCACACGTAGACGAACGCATCCTCACGATCGCAACGAAACGGGAACTATCGAGAAGAAGCACACAACATGGTAAACACACCACACATAGGCAAGACATGATGCACAACAAGCATGATGCATGACAAGGCTATATGAAGCTACTCATGGCAAGAGATGATGAAAACAAGAACAACACATCAATGCAAGTTTAAATGAGGCCGGAAACAACATATAACAATTCTGGTAAGTCCTCATATGCATATTTCGAAATTGGTCCAGAACTGAATAAACCTTATGTTCAAGTTGTTAAACAGCAAGTTAAAGAGCACCAAGAGGATCTACACGAAATTCTAGTCAAGTTACATATAAAGTTCATTAGATTCGGAGCTACGGCCTAGAAGATATGAGCAAAACAAGTCAAACATGGCATTGATGCAAAATGCATACAAACATCAAGCAAACACACCAAAACAAGGATGCAACATGATAATATGAAGCTACATGCATAAACAAGCAAGTTTCATATAGAGCACACTCAAAACGGAGCAACGGTGCAACACATACACTCTATACAAGTCATAAAAACAATCTGTCCAAAACAGCAACTAGGCATCTTGCAAGCATCAAAACAATATGCTACAGCACCCCAACATAATAACAAAAGGCATGGCATGAAGTACAGGTAAAGCACAAGAAGACACGAACACTGAGCTATCTCCAGAAAAGACTAGAACATGCTCAAACACACATGGGAAGATTGCAAATTATAACAGTTTCAGACTTGGCAGGAATAACATCAGGTTGCAATGTTTAGAGCTATCAAACAACATGTTACAGGAACTTATCATGGCAAACAAAGGCACGTCATTAATCTACTAATGGCATAGAACAAGAGTCCCTTACTGACCATGAGCCAAAAAGGATCAGAAGATAAGATGGCACCCATGTAAACATGGCAAGTTATATTACAGATTTATACATGGCAGGAACAACAATAAGTAGGCATGTTAGTGAGCTTGAACCACTCACTATAGAGCAATACATGGCATGGCAAGGCAACCAACAGTAAGAAGACATGCTTATGAAGCTAAGCATGGCAAGAACAAGTTCATAGGATGCATGGTTACTAGAAAAGCACATGGCCAAAACTGAACTTAATGTTAACAGGTTGACAGCAAGATTATTTAGCAACTTTGGAGCAAGATAACAATATGCTACAGCAGGCTATAAATGCAACCAGGGGCATGAATAGATAGATCAACGCATGTATAACAAAACATCCTTAGTGAACAGGTCCAAAATAATGCACGAAATGACTTGTAGCAGCAGGTTTACAAAGCAACAAAATATAACAAAATCTGTCAGGAAAACAGCAACAGTGTCGGTGTACTAAAGTAGGGGGGTACCTTAGTACCCCGAACTTGTGCACGGGCAGTCGCAGCAACCCGCGGCAGGGCTTGCCGGGCGTCCGCCAAGATCCTCCGCGGCTACTTTGATGCCATCCAAGAACAGAATGCTCAAGCTAAAGCCCCCGGCAAGAGGAGCTTGCCGGGAAGGCCAAACAAGGCCCGGCAAGGAGAGGTCGCCGGGAAGAAAATAAAGGCCCCGGCAAGAGGAGCTTGCCGGGAAGCAAGGCACCTCCAGAAGACTTGCTGCAACGCCCCGCGCGTCCCGGCAAGGCCCGAGGGCCGGCAAGCTTGCCAACCCGACAAGAGGAGGACCGCGGCAAGGCACTTGCCGCGGCAAGATTGCCAACCAAACTCCAACGCATCCGGCGACGTGTCATCACAAGGCAGCCCCAAAGGCACGTGGCGAGGCACTACACAGCCATGCGGAGCGAGGTGGCAAGCGGAGCTGACAGAAACGCCATCGTGGCAACCGGTGGCTCACTTGACGATCGCCTCCTTGCACTGTTGGGGCGACCGGACGGGCATTAAATGCCCTTGTCCCCTGCCGTCCATTAGGTAGGGGGCACTGTTGATCACTGTTATACCAACCTGCGCTTTTACCTTTGTACCCCCCCTTCCTACGCTGCCACCTGTTGGTGCCCCCTTCAGACTATCAAAGGGAGGCCCATGCGCACGTAGAGAGGGTTCGATCCATCTGGTACACAGGACTAGGGTTCGATCCATCTGGTACACAGGACTAGGGTTCGATCCATCTGGTACATAGGACTATGGTTCATCTGAGAACCAACACACACACACGGCTCCTCCGTGCACTCGTTTCGAGCAAGATCAAATTACAACACAAGGCAGCAGTAGGAGTTTTATCTCTCCGGAGAGCTCCGAAGCTGGGTAAAAATCGCTCGTCTCTCTCAATCACACCACCGCGCGCCCGGGACCTCGATCCGCTCTGTGCACGGCCTCCGCACCCCTCGCCGAACCAGAAAAGGGGCCCTCCGTGCCCCATAGGTGCCCGGCGGCCACGGAAGTAGACTGTGCCCCCGCCGCCGACATCTTTGGCGCGCCAGGTAGGGGGCGCGTCGAGGTCGTGAGCATCCGATACGGTCTCCGCGCGCGCTGCATCAACACCTTCATCGACATGCCACCGAAAAAGAAGCCTTCGGAGGTAGCCGCTCCGTCTGCGTCGATTCCGCCACCACCGCCGAAGCAAACGGGCGGTGGAGTGGACGCCGGCGGAGGAGCGGGCGCCGACGGTGGGACTCATGTCGTCACCAGATCCAAAAACAAGGCCCCACAAGCGTCGGCGACCATGCATACACCGCGCCCCTCCCAGGAGGTGCAAGGTCGACAACGCCCCGATGCCCCTAGCACCGTGCTCGCGTTGGAGCAAGGCCAAGCTGGTGGGTCGCGGGACGCTCGAGGTCAGCATGCACGCCCGCATGCTGGCGCGAGCGAGGTACGGTCGCCAGGGCGGGGTGATGCACCTCCCAATCTAGTTGGGAGTCCGAGCACATCCCGCTCCTCGCGCTGCTCGTCGCCGCCACCACCCAAGACAACAGAGGAAGCGCTGGCCCGAGCCCAGCTGCTCCTAGACTACCCTCCGACGCCGCACAAGATCGACGACTGGAGGATGACCATATACAGCCTCATCGCCTTCGCCAACGGCGACAAGCCCCGGCAACCGAGCGCATCGAGGCCCCGGCAAGGCGTCCAAGCGCAAGCCCATGCTGACAAGACCGCTGGGGCAGCCACCTCCGTGCACTCCCAGCCCCGAAGGCCAAGATCGCCGGCTCGTCGGACCAACCCTGACGGCGACTCCACGGCGTCGTCGGACCCGCGGACTCGACGCGACCAGCGCCACGTTCTCCAAGAACGGCTGCATGAAGACGCTCGCACTCGCATCGAGCGCAGAAGGGAGACGCGACGTCAATCTGACTAGCGTGCTGGGCCCACTGTCGACATGCATGCGCTAGGGGAGCCAGGCGACTTGCCGTACGCGGCAGGTTGCCCTGCGTTCACCCGCGAGCTGCGGCAAGTCCAGTGGCCCAAAACCAAGAACTTCAAGCCAGACGTGCCCGAGAAGTACGATGGCAGGATACATCCATCGGAGTTCCTCAGCATCTACACCATCGCGGTGCAGGCTGCCGGAGGGCGCGATGAGAAGATCCTCGCCAACTACTTCCCACTGGTATTCAAGCCCAATGTCAGATCTTGGCTCATGCACTTGCCGGACGGTTCCATCTCTTCATGGGCCGACCTGTGTCATCAGTTTGTCGGCGCCTTCACGGGCGGCCACAAGCCTCATGGCCAGGAGAGTGACCTCCACTTGCTCATCCAGAAGGAGGGGGAACCCCTGCGCAAGTACATATGGAGATTCAGCCAGGTGCAACGCAACATCCTAGACGTCCACCCTGCCGCGGTTATCAGCGCCTTTCATCAGAACGTGCGTAACCGCAGGATGAGGGAGGAGATGGCGATGTGCAAGATCAGAGACGTCAGCGAGCTCTATGCTCTGGCCGACAAGTGTGCACGGGCTGAGGAGGGAAGGAAAATCCCCGGAGAGGTTGCGGGAGCAGAAGGATCTGACAGTGAGGATACCGCCCCAGCAAGGAAGAACCGGAGACGGAACAACAGGAAGAGAAAGGCTAAGGACGTGCTAGCTGTTGAGCATTCCGGCAACGGAGGCGGCTCCGACAAGGCCAAGGCCGATGACTCTGGCGAGGCTGTGGTAGCCGCCGAGAAGCAGGATGGCTCCGGCAAGCGGTATTGCAAGATCCACCGCACCAAGGGCCACGATCTCCAAACCTGCAAGAAAGTCGAGGAGATGGCGGAGCTGCAGAAAGCAGAGTACGAGCGCCGCGATAAGGAGAGAGCCCAGGGAGGTGGCGGAGGATCCGGCAAGAAGCTTCCCGCCCGGGGAGGACACCGCGGCAAGCCCAAGCCGCGGCAAGGAGATAGGCCTCCCCGCGGCCGCGACAAGGACGAAGATGAAGATGAGATGGAGGAGGATGAGACCGATGACCAAGAGTTTCAGAAGGCGACAGAGGTGTTGTGCATCGACGGTGGCGCCTCCCTGCACGCCTCGCACCGCCAACTCAAGCAGTGGGTGCGAGAGGTGAACGCAACGGAGCCATCCGTCGAGGCGCGCAGGCCTCTAAAATGGTCCGGCACGCCCATCATTTTCGACGTAGAAGACCACCCTGATCGCATCACTGCGGTCGGGTGCCTGCCGATGTTGGTCTCACCAACAATCCGCAACCTCAAGGTCACGAAGATGTTGGTTGACGGCGGGGCCGGCGTGAACCTGATTTCCTCCACAGTGCTCAAGAAGCTTCAGATCCCCGACAGCGAGCTCGAAGAGACTGGTACCTTTCAAGGGATAAATCCGGGAAGGAGCAAGCCCAAGGGGAAGATCACACTGCCAGTGACATTTGGCAGTGAGCTGAATTTCAGGACAGAAAGGGTCACCTTCGATGTTGCTGATATCCCATTGCCCTACAATGGGATACTCGGCCGACCAGCGCTTGCCAAGTTCATGGCAGCCTCTCACTACGCATACAACGTGCTCAAGATGCCTGGCCCGATGAGTATCATTTCTGTCCAAGGCGACAAGAGGGATGCACTCATCTGCGCCGACAAGATTTACCGGGAAGCAGCAGCTGCGGCAGAGCGCGAGCCACTTGCCGCTGAAGCTCCCCGGGGGAAGGAGAAGTTCAAGTCCGGCAAGTGCAGCCCTGATGCCCACTCCGGCAAGCGCACCTCCTCGGAGTGCTGCGCTGCCGTCGAGAGCGTACCATCGAGCTCCACCGGCAAGTGCAAGAAAGCAGAGGCGAATCCGCCAAAGATCAAGCCCGGCAAGAACAGCTCTGGTATCTGCTCCGGAAAGCACGCCTCCCCGGAGCGCCGCGCTACCGTCGAGGATACGCCATCGAGCTCCGCTAGCCAGTAGGGCGAAGAAAACGTCCAGCTTTAAGCTTTTGGATTGTGCTCCCTAAGAATCCGTACCTTGTACGAAGAACCTGCGTGCAGAAGGGTCGAATCGTGGCTAAGTTGCGCCCCTGGTCCGTTTCGAGTCCGCTCAACGACAAAAGCACGCCGCAACTAGCCCGACGAGTTCTTCTTGCCGGAAGCAACACCGCCAGCGGGCTGCTGATGTCCCGCACTCAGCAAGTGTGTTTACACCGGCAGGTTCCCTGAAAGCGCGGGGGGGGGGGGGAAACGTACAAGGGAAGGAGTCAAGGGAGGGGCGCGGCTTCACCGGACCGTGAAAGACAAAAAAGCTAAGTTACCCGAGCTCGAGCGCATAGCTCTTTTCTTTAGTTTTGAGCGCTTGTGTTATGTTCCTCGTACGTTCGTCCCTTGTACGTGAAACCTGTACGCTGAGGAGCCAACTCATGGTTAAGTTGCGCCCTTGTTTTGTTTCCGAGTCCGCTCAACAATGCAAGCGCGCTGCAACTGGCCTGAGAAGGTTTCTTGCCGGGTACAACACCGCCAGCAGGCTGCTGACGTTCCGCACTCAGCAAGTGTGTTAGCACCGGCAAGTTCCCTAGAAGCGTAGGGCAAAAACGTACAAGGGGTATAATGAAATCGAGGATGTAACATAGCAAGCCTTGCCATGGAACGTCCTATGTATGAGAAACTTGGACGCAGAGGAGCTAACTCGTGGTTAAGTTGCGCCCTTGCTTTGTTTTCGAGTCCGCTCAACAATGCAAGTGCGCTGCAACTGGCCCGAGGAGGTTTCTTGCCGGGTACAACACCGCCAGCAGGCTGCTGACGTTCCGCACTCAGCAAGTGTGTTAGCACCGGCAAGTTCCCTGGAAGCGTAGGGTGTAAACATGCAAAGGGTGAAACATGGCATCGCATTGCCCAACTTGAGGTTATGTTGCGAAGAATGACTTATTTCAGCGCTGTCTTAGTTATTCTTGTGACTGTAATAACAGCGACAAGGAGAAACCAGAAGGGCGCACTGGCGAAGAGGCCCCGGCAGACCGATTTCGCTGGGGGCTGCGGCCGCCAAGATCCCTCACGGCAAGTCGAGGTCCCCGGAGGCTACAACGCTGGCGGCAAGGACAGAGCAAGGCGCACCAGCGCCTTGGTCCCGGCGGAGCCAAAGTTGCCGGGGGCTGCAAACATCAAGATTCACCCCCGGCAAGCTAGAGTCGCCGGGGGCTGCAATACCAGATAAGTTTTCCATCCCTCGTCATGCATCCTCTCATGGACTGGGGAAAGCGAGGCCGCACCTCTGAACGACCGTGCCTTGTACGAAAAGAACCTGTGCGCGGAGGAACCGACTCGTAGCTAGTCGCGCACCGACTGTTGCTTCGAGTCCGCTCGACAATTTAGGTGAACTGCGGCTAGCCCAACGACAAGGTTTCTTGTCGGCCGCGGCACCGCCGGCAGGGAACCAACTCGTAGCTAGTTGCCTTACTGTCGTTTTGAGTCCGCTCAACGACTTAAGTAAGCCGCGACTAGCTCCGCGGCAAGGTTCCCTGTCGGTTGCGGTTTCGTTGCCGACGTTCCGCACTCGGCGCTCACGGCAAGGTGCCCGCGCCGGCAAGTTCCCTAAAAGCGTAGGGTGAAAATGTACAAGGCACGCAGTCAAGTAAAAGACTCAATCTGGCAAGCTTTCCCCTCTTTTCATTAAAAAACATCCCAATTTAGTGTGAGTCCATGGAGGATGAAAAACATTATAGAGAGGATTACAAGATTTAAATACAGCTAAAGGCCCGAAGGCTTACAAATTAAAAGATAAGGTGCCCGTAATCCCTCTCCTGTTTTCTCTTCAGGAAGTAGGTCAAGGAGGCCCCGGCAAGAGAAGCTTGCCGGGGAGGGCAAAAGAAACGCCTAGGTGAGCTACGGGTGCCAGAAGACACCAAGAGAACTTCCCGGGGCCCGGCCAGGAGCTTGGCGGAGACGGAGGCGCCAGAGGCAGAGCTCGAAGACGGGGCGGCGGGACGTCAGCACGCTGTCGAGGGCACCTCGCCCTCGTACTCCGATTTGACGGCCATGCCGCCACCCCTCTTCCTCTTCCGCCGCCTCCCTACGCCAGCCGCCAAAGGAGACGGCCCCGGGGAGTTCAGAAGGCCGGCGACCCGGATGATGGGGTCGCCGGTGGCGCGCGCGAGGTGGCGTCCGACGCCTAGTCGGACCTGCCGCCCTCGTCGTCGCTGTCGCTCCCCTCCTCGTCACTCTCGCTCGAGGAGGGACCTTCGCTATCGGAGGAGCTGTCCACGCAGCATCTCGCCCGGATGCCGGAGTCCCCGAAGACCTTGACGGCGAGAAGGTTGCCCTCCATTAACTTAAAATGGAGGGTAAACCCCGCCGTCAAGCTATGGATGCGGGCGAACGTCTTCCACCCTCGGTCGAAGTACATCACGCCGGGGGCTGGGGATACGACACTAACTCGAGTGCCGCTGATCCCGCAGCCCCTCATGCGCAACTCCAGCATCTCGGGCGGGTCCGGCTCCATCGCGCTCGCAAATGGAGCCGGAAGACGGAGGCGTCGACGAGGTGCCCGGCGCAACTTGACGAAGAACTCCCAGGGGTCGTCCCCAATATGGACCGCCTCGAGGAGGGGAGCCGTCGGCGGAGACGAGGGTGGCGCACCACCCCGGCCGCCTCTTCCCCGAGCACCTCGGCCACGCCCTCGGCCTCGCCCTCGGTCTCGCCCCCTCCCTCTTCCCCTCTCGACCGGCTCCACCGCCGCAGGAGCGACAGAGGGAGGGATGCGTTGTCTGGCGGCAACCCTCGCCGCCACCGACGAGGGGCCAGGATTCCCTTTCTCCATGACGAATGGGAGGAAGAGGAGCAGAAGTTGAAAAGGAAAGAAGGAGATGAAGGAGTGCGGGCTTCTGTGCCCTCCCCGCTCGGCGAATCAAGGCACGGGAGAGCAGGGAATCAGGGTCGACCCGCTGCCTCTGCTCACGCCGGCCCAGATTCCCCAGTCCCACCGTCCGTGACCCCAAGCGCATGGGAGCCGCGTGGCAGGGATGCAGCGCCGAGTGGACGGGTGAGGCGGTCTCGTCCCACCCCGTGAGCATGGGAGCAGACGCCTCAAAAGCTGCGCACTAGCCCCGTTCAGTAAATGCATCACGCCCCCACGCCTACCTCCGTTTAGGTAGGAGGGCGTGGGCCGTCGCCTTCATCACGGCTTGATGCATGCTAGCGAGGCTCAGCCCCGCATGCGCCGCCCACGTCGCCCACGATGCCGCGTTTGACGCGTGCCGTTGCGGGGGGACGCGGTGGAAGCGGAGTCCGATTTTGTGCGGACCCAGGCCACGCGTGCCGGTTCACTGTTTTGGGCCTGGCCCAACAACGCTCGGCACCGTGTATGGCCCAGGCCCGGGGGCTACTGTCGGTGTACTAAAGTAGGGGGGTACCTTAGTACCCCGAACTTGTGCACGGGCAGTCGCAGCAACCCGCGGCAGGGCTTGCCGGGCGTCCGCCAAGATCCTCCGCGGCTACTTTGATGCCATCCAAGAATAGAATGCTCAAGCTAAAGCCCCCGGCAAGAGGAGCTTGCGGGGAAGGCCAACCAAGCCCCCCGGCAAGAGGAGCTTGCCGGGAAGGCCAAACAAGGCCCGGCAAGGAGGGCTCGCCGGGAAGAAAATAAAGGCCCCGGCAAGAGGAGCTTGCCGGGAAGCAAGGCACCTCCAGAAGACTTGCCGCGATGCCCCGCGCATCCCGGCAAGGCCCGAGGGCTGGCAAGCTTGCCAGCCCGACAAGAGGAGGACCGCGGCAAGGCACTTGCCGCGGCAAGATTGCCAACCAAACTCCAGCGCATCCGGCGACGTGTCATCACAAGGCAGCCCCAAAGGCACGTGGCGAGGCACTACACAGCCATGCGGAGCGAGGTGGCAAGCGGAGCTGACAGAAACGCCATCGTGGCAATCGGTGGCTCACCTGACGATCGCCTCCTTGCACTGTTGGGGCGACCGGACGGGCATTAAATGCCCTTGTCCCCTGCCGTCCCTTAGGTAGGGGGCACTGTTGATCACTGTTATACCAACCTGCGCTTTTACCTTTGTACCCCCCCTTCCTACGCTGCCACCTGTTGGTGCCCCCTTCAGACTATAAAAGGGAGGCCCATGCGCACGTAGAGAGGTTTCGATCCATCTGGTACACAGGACTAGGGTTCGATCCATCTGGTACACAGGACTAGGGTTCGATCCATCTGGTACACGAGACTAGGGTTCATCTGAGAACCAACACACACACACGGCTCCTCCGTGCGCTCGTATTCGAGCAAGATCAAATAACAACACAAGGCAGCAGTAGGAGTTTTATCTCTCCGGAGAGCTCCGAAGCTGGGTAAAAATCGCTCGTCTCGCTCAATCACACCACCGCGCGCCTGGGACCTCGATCCGCTCTGCGCACGGCCTCCGCACCCCTCGCCGAACCAGAAAAGGGGCCCTCCGTGCCCCATAGGTGCCCGGTGGCCACGGTAGTAGACCGTGCCCCCGCCGCCGACAAACAGCAAGTACCCTACTTAACAAGCTCGATGCACTCAGTACAAGATTCACAAAAATACATGAATGGCACCACTGGAAAGATGACATAGCATAGATCAAAACACATGTAGAGCTCATACTCATAGGATGCACACATCAATCAAGCCAAAAATGACAAAAGTGCATGTTATAACAGTTTCAGCAGGTTAACAGCAACATGCACTCTTCCAACAGCATTTCAGGCATCAAGATTAGCTCAAACGAACAATTTGACATATTACACGCACGAAACGGAGCCACAGATGCAGAGTTATGATGTGATGAACATGGCATGATAATGTCAAAATATTCGGGACTTAGTCAAAATATACCCTCGGGGAGAAGTTGGACGGGACGGTTCGGGGATGACCAGATCCGGGACGGAGACGCGCGTTTGGATGGAGGGAGTGGTGGATCTGATCCACTCCCTCGGATCCGGCCGGAGCTCCGGCAAGGGCGAACTCCGGCGACGATGGGGACGACGGGGAGGCGCGGGGCCGGCAAGGGGCGGCACCGGACGAGGTGGCGGCGTGGAGCTGCGGCTCCGGCGAGGGGAGCCAGGCGGCGAGGGCGGCAGAGGCGGGACGGGGCAGCGCGGAGGTGGGCCGGCGAGGGCGCGGAGGAGCAGTGCGGGGCGACAGGATCTCGCAGGGCGGCCGGGCGGCGCGCTCCGGCGAGGCGCGGCGGCGCCGGGGCGTTGGAGGCGGCGGCCGTGGCCGGCGCGGGAGGCGGAGGCCTCGGGCGCGGGCGGCGGGTCTGGCGAGGCCCCGGGGTGCCCGCGGGAGGCGGCGGGGCGCGCGGTCCGGAGGCAGCGGCGGCGGGCAACGGGCGCGGCGGCGCCAGCGGGCCTGCGCGGGCCCGTGATGGGCTCCGCGGGCCGGCAGCGCGGGGCTGGCGGCAGAGGACACGTGTCGCGGCGTGATTGGCTGCCGGCGTGGGCGGACGTGTCCGGCAGGCGGCGGACATGTCCGGCGGCGGTGAGGGAGCGGGGCTAGGGTTTCGGGGGGAATTTGACCGCGAATTTCAGAGGGAAGGTGTATATATAGGTAGAGGGAGTTAGGAGAGTCCAAATGAGGAGCGGTTTTCGCCCACACGATCGTGATCGAACGACCGAGAGCATGGAGGGGAGTTAGATGGGTTTTGGGACACTTTGGAAGGGGTGTTGGGCTGCAAAGAGAAGGAGGCTTTTACGGTTACCCGGTTAACCATTGGAGTATCAAACGACCTCCAAATGGCACGAACTTGACAGGCGGTCTACCGGTGCTATACCAAGGCCGCTTGGCAAACCTCGGGCCATTCCGAGAATGTTTAACACCTACTCACAACGAGAGACAAAAGGGGAACACCGGAGGACATAGGAGTGCTGGATTGCAAAACGGACAACAGGGAAAATGCTCGGATGCATGAGACGAACACGTATGCAAAATGAAATGCACATGATGACATGATGAAATGCAACACGCAAGCAAATGACATGGCAACAACGGCGAATAACTAGCAGACACCTGGCACAACGAATCCGGGGCGTTACAACACTCCTCCACTAACAAGAGATCTCGTCCCGAGATCTTAGGACCGAGACGGAGGGGAAAAGGAATGAGGTGAAACAAGAACTCAAGAGAAGAAGTAAAGAATCGAGGGCACTCGAGAAGAAGAGAGGAACGACGAGAATGACGAGAATCGAAAGCTCACGGAATCAGATAGACTATGAAACCACTCCGGTTAGAACGAGATAAGAAACGAATAAGGCTGAAAGGATTTAGGCAGCACTCCGGCTGAAACATGGAGGAATAGAACACGAGCTAGAGAGGATGGAATGATACTTGATGAAGACATGACACAAAACCTCCGAAAAGAATTGAAAGAGTTGAATGAAAAGAACGGAGAAGAAAATGACAACTTGTGCCACGAATGAAATAGAAAGCATCTTTAGACGGAAGGTTTAAACGGAGTTGTTGAGAAAATCAACAACGAAAATAATAAGCTTGTTGTGGTCTTATAGGTAACATCTCAAGATCCTAAGGTGATAACCGGCCACAAACGGAAAAGATTGAATAGCTGAGACGAATGAAGAAATGCAAAACTCCACTTCAAAAGAATACGGAGAATTAATTGCACTTCGAGATGCAGAACAAATGATACTAGAACTCCTTGAACAAGAATCTTGATGCACACTTGAAGAATGAATTAACTCATGAAGAACCACCATGAAGAACTCCGATGACAAAAGATGATGAGATAGAATGAAGGAAAAGAATAAGATGAGCCTTGCGGTGATTAAGATGGAGGTTCGAACGAGATGGCTAAGGAAATTTGAACTCCAAAAAAGAAAAGATGAAAAACACTTGGAACTAGAATTTATTCATCAAGAACAAACTCCGAAGGAAGGGATTAATCCCCTTGAGGAAATAAGAATAAGATTTATTGTATGCTTATCCTTCATCAAATTAAATTGATGACAAGCAATGGATTTGGCATACTACTTATTCTCATAGAAAGGATTAAGAGGGATATAGCATAAACTTGAGAAGGTCTTCATGAACCACTGGTAGGATTGGAAAGAACGAATGGATTAATATGATAATCAAGGAAAAAGAACCTTGAACGAACCACCGTTAGAATTTGGAAATGACTGATGAAAGAGTATGAATCACCGGGAAGAATTAGAAGAACAAATGTGCTAGAGGGGATTTAGATGCGAGAGAACAATGAGATCATGAGCTGATTAAAGAACACTTGAACGAAGCACCGGGATAATTGGATAACGGTAGCTGAAATGTGAGGACGAAGAATTCTTCTGGAATGATGGCCTCCGGTGAAAAGAAACAGAAATCAACTCCTGAAATACTCCGGATGGATGAAAAGAATTGCGCGACTGGAAACAATTTGATAGGATAACAACGAGCTAGCACCGCGGATCTCTGGGAGAACGGACAAGATTTAAGAGAAATACTCTTCTTCGGTCTTCAAATGACGACGAGAAACACCACCAAAATTGTTGAAATACTGCGGGAGAATGGAAAGCAAAGAGGTTGAGCCAAAAATGAAATGATTTGAAATTGATCTTGGAAAGGCATCTGACTGATGAAATTCATTCTTACGTCAGACTCCGAAAAGAATTTGAGAATAGCTCCGGGAAATTAGAAGAGTCAGGTAAGATCCTGGGAAAAGACCTGTGGGTTAGGGCCCACTAAATAAACACCGTTGGAAAGGGATGATGAACAGATAGATGATGCACCGGAACAATGAAATATTTGAATGAGGTGACCACCTCGAATTAATTGGAACACAGACGAATCTCCTAAGATGTCTTGAACTCTAGAATGATTGAATGGCGAGAGGCAAACGAGCAAGGAGAACACTTGATCCAAGGAAAAGAATCTGATCAACCCGAAAAACTTGAATTGAGTCCACCGGAGAAGAAAAAGAGATGAAGAATGACGAAGGAGACGAGAATTCACCGGTTGAAATAATTGAGCGAAGACTGAAGAGGCTCCGCACGAATGAAATTGATGCTCAAAAGAGACTCAAGCTCCGGGATGAAAACGGGGTGGGAAGGCGGGAAAAACAAAGGCAACTTGGAAGGGAGAAAACGACGAATATCTTGAAGAGAATACACCGGTTGAAATCATTGAGGAAAGAAAGCAAAGGCTTCGCACGAGTAGGAAGGATACTCGATTACAGACTCCGGTTCCGAGGAGAAAAAGGGTGGGCGGGTGGGAAAACAAAGAAAACTTCGGACAGGTAAAAACAACAACGTCGGAGGAAGAACTAAGGATTGATCTCCCAAAGACAAAGAGGTTCGAGTCGACTTGACGAGAGATGCACCGGACAAAAGAGGATGGACAACGAACGAAAACTAACCGCGTGAACCTAAAGAAAAATTTGAATGGGAAGAGGAGTAATTCAAAACACCTACGTCAAGATTCCTCACCAGAGCGGCGAAGGGGCAGAGGAGTAAAAAGAATTCCTACTCTCCGATATAACTAGACTCCGAAAACAGTTTTTTTCTAGACTCAACAACGGCCAAACTACACGATCAATCAAGGGGGCTCCTAGGGTCGGTCGAGGCTCTGATACCAACTTGTCACGCCCAATATGCGACCCTATCCAAAAGGAACTCGAAGGTCCCACCAAGGATAGACCCGCATATTGAAAGGCTTTTGCAAGGTGGATATCATTACATCAACATTACATAATAGATGGGGATACATACAAAAGGCATACAATGCCACACGAATACAATATCATCTTCCAAGAGATCAACATCCGACTACAGATGGAACACAAACAGAAACTCAAACGACATCCACCCTGCTAGCCCAGGCTGCCGACCTGGAACCTATCCCCTGATCGAAGAAGAAGCAGAAGAAGAACTCCAAACAAGCAAACATTGCTCTCGCGTCAAGATCATCGCATAACCTGTATGTGCAACTGTTGTTGTAGTAATCTGTGAGCCACGAGGACTCAGCAATCCCATTACCATGGGTATCAAGACTAGCAAAGCTTAATGGGAAAGGAAGGGGTAAAGGTGGTGAGGTTGCAGCAGCGACTAAGCATGATATGGTGGCTAACATACGCAAATAAGAGCGAGAAGAGAACAAGCGGAACGTTCGTGAAGCTAGAAATGATCAAGAGGTGGTCCTGAACTCCTACTTACGTCAAACATAACACAGAGATCGTGTTCACTTCCCGGACTCCGCCGAAAAGAGACCATCATGGCTACACACGCGGTTGATGCGTTTTAATTCGGATCAGGTGTCAAGTTATCTACAACAGGACATTAACAAATTCCCATCTGCCACATAACCGCGGGCACGACTCTCGAAAGTTTATACCCTGCAGGGGTGTCCCAACTTAGCCCATGATAAGCTCTCGCGATCAACGAAGGATATACCTTCTCCCAGGAAGACCCGATCAGTCTCGGAATCCCGGTTTACAAGACATTTCGACAATGGTAAAACAAGACCAGCAAGACCGCCCGATGCGCCGACATCCCGATAGGAGCTGCACATATCTCGTTCTCAGGGCAACACCGGATGAGCAATCCGTACAACTAAAACCAGACCTCAAGTTTCCCTGAGGGGGCGCTGCAAAGGGCTCTAGTTCGGACCAACACTTAGACAAGCATTGGCCCGGGGGGGCTATAATAAAGATGACCCTTGGGTTAATTACTCCCAAGGGAAAGGTAGGTGGTGGTGAGGCAAATGGTAAAACCAAGGTTGGGCCTTGCTGGAGGAGTTTTATTCAAAGCGAACTGTCAAGGGGGTCCCATAAATCACCCGACCGCGTAAGGAACGCAAAATCCGGGAACATAACACCGGTATGACGGAAACTAGGGCGGCAAGAGTGGAACAAAACACCAGGCATAAGGCCGAGCCTTCCACCCTTTACCAAATATATAGATGCATTAATAATATAAAAGATATTGTGATATCCCAACATAAACCCTGTCCACCATGGAGAGCAATCTTTAACTTCACCTGCAACTAACAACGGTATAAGAGGGGCTGAGCAAAGCGGTGACATAGCCAAACGACGGTTTGCTAGGAAGGGTGTCAAAGGTTAGAGGTTCATGGCAATTTGGGAGGCTTGAAGAGCAAATGATAGGTAACGCAGCATAGCGATAGAACGAAGCAACTAGCATAGCAATGATATTAGTGAGATCCAGGGTAGCGGTCATCTTACCTGAAATCCCACAAGGAAGAAGAATGAGTCCATGAAGAAGATGAAGCCACAAAGACGAACCACACGTAGACGAACGCATCCTCACGATCGCAACGAAACGGGAACTATCGAGAAGAAGCACACAACATGGTAAACACACCACACATAGGCAAGACATGATGCACAACAAGCATGATGCATGACAAGGCTACATGAAGCTACTCATGGCAAGAGATGATGAAAACAAGAACAACACATCAAGGCAAGTTTAAATGAGGCCGGAAACAACATATAACAATTCCGGTAAGTCCTCATATGCATATTTCAAAATTGGTCCAGAACTGAATAAACCTTATGTTCAAGTTGTTAAACAGCGAGTTAAAGAGCACCAAGAGGATCTACACGAAATTCTAGTCAAGTTACATATAAAGTTCATTAGATTCGGAGCTACGACCTAGAAGATATGAGCAAAACAAGTCAAACATGGCATTGATGCAAAATGCATACAAACATCAAGCAAACACACCAAAACAAGGATGCAACGTGATAATATGAAGCTACATGCATAAACAAGCAAGTTTCATATAGAGCACACTCAAAACGGAGCAACGGTGCAACACATACACTCTATACAAGTCATAACAACAATCTGTCCGAAACAGCAACTAGGCACCTTGCAAGCATCAAAACAATATGCTACAGCACCAAAACATAATAACAAAAGGCATGGGCATGAAGTACAGGTAAAGCACAACAAGAAATGAACACTGAGCTATCTCCAGAAAAGATTAGAACATGCTCAAACACACATGGGAAGATTGCAAATTATAACAGTTTCTGACATGGCAGGAATAACATCAGGTTGCAATGTTTAGAGCTATCAAACAACATGTTACAGGAACTTATCATGGCAAAAAAAGGCATGGCATCAATCTACTAATGGCATAGAACAAGAGTCCCTTACTGACCGTGAGCCAAAAAGGATCAGAAGATAAGATGGCACCCATGTAAACATGGCAAGTTATATTACAGATTCATACATGGCAGGAACAACAATAAGTAGGCATGTTAGTGAGCTTGAACCACTCACTATAGAGCAATACATGGCATGGCAAGGCAACCAACAGTAAGAAGGTATGTTTATGAAGCTAAGCATGGCAAGAACAAGTTCATAGGATGCATGGATTACTAGAAAAGCACATGGCCAAAACTGAACTTAATGTTAACAGGTTGACAGCAACATTATTTAGCAACTTTGGAGCAAGATAACAACATGCTACAGCAGGCTATAAATGCAACCAGGGGCATGAATAGATAGATCAAGACATGTATAACAAAACATCCTTAGTGAACATCTCCAGAATAATGCACGAAATGACTTGTAGCAGCAGGTTTACATAGCAACAAAATATAACAGAATCTGTCAGGAAAACAGCAACAGCAAGTACCCTACTTAACAAGCTCGATGCACTCAGTACAAGATTCAAAAAAATACATGAATGGCACCACTGGAAAGATGACATAGCATAGATCAAAACACATGTAGAGCTCATACTCATAGGATGCACACATCAATCATGGCAAAAATGACAAAAGTGCATGTTATAACAGTTTCAGCAGGTTAACAACAACATGCACTCTTCCAACAGAATTTCAGGCATCAAGATGAGCTCAAATGAAAATGACGCAGTGGAATGAAATGAAGTACTCGTCGAGTCGAATAATTTGACATATTACACGCATGAAACAGAGCCACGGATGCAGAGTTATGATGCGATGAACATGGCATGATAATGTCAAAATATTCGGGACAGCCAAAATATACCCTCGGGGAGAAGTTGGACGGGACGGTTCGGGGATGACCAGATCCGGGACGGAGACGCGCGTTTGGATGGAGGGAGTGGTGGATCTGATCCACTCCCTCGGATCCGGCCGGAGCTCCGGCGAGGGCGAACTCCAGCGATGACGGGGACGACGGGGAGGCGCGGGGCCGGCGAGGGGCGGCACCGGACGAGGTGGCGGCGTGGAGCTGCGGCTCCGGCGAGGGGAGTTGGGCGGCGAGGGCGGCAGAGGTGGGACGGGGCAGTGCGGAGGCGGGCCGGCGAGGGCGCGGAGGAGCAGCGCGGGGCGACAGGAGCTCGCAGGGCGGCCGGGCGATGCGCTCCGGCGAGGCGCGGCGGCGCTGGGGCGTTGGAGGCGGCGGCCGCGGCCGACGCGGGAGGCGGAGGCCTCGGGCGCGGGCGGCTGGTCCGCGATGCCCCGGGGTGCCCTCGGGAGGCGGCGGGGACGGCGATCGGCCGCGGGGCGCGCGGTCCGGAGGCAGCGGCGGCGGGCAACGGGCGCGGCGGCGCCGGCGGGCCTGCGCGGGCCCGTGATGGGCTCTGCGGGCCGGCGGCGCGGGGCTGGCGGCGGAGGACACGTCTCGCGGCGTGATCGGCTGCGGGCGCGGGCGGATGTGTCCGGCAGGCAGCGGACATGTCCGGCGGCGGAGAGGGAGCGGGGCTAGGGTTTCGGGGGGAATTTGACCGCGAATTTCGGAGGGGAAGGTGTATATATAGGTAGAGGGAGCTAGGAGAGTCCAAATGAGGAGCGGTTTTCGCCCACACGATCGTGATCGAATGACCGAGAGCATGGAGGGGAGTTAGATGGGTTTTGGACCACTTTGGAAGGGGTGTTGGGCTGCAAAGAGAAGGAGGCTTTTACGGTTACCTAGTTAACCGTTGGAGTATCGAACGACTTCCAAATGGCACGAAACTTGACAGGCGGTCTACCGGTGCTATACCAAGGCCGCTTGGCAAACCTCAGGCCATTCCGAGAATGTTTAACACCCACTCACAACGAGAGACAAAAGGGGAACGCCGGAGGACATAGGAGTGCCGGATTGCAAAACGGACAACAGGGAGAATGCTCGGATGCATGAGACGAACACGTATGCAAAATGAAATGCACATGATGACATGATAAAATGCAACACGCAAGCAAATGACATGGCAACAACGGCAAATAACTGGCAGACACCTGGCACAATGAATCCGGGGCGTTACAGGCTGTCCGAGGACCCCCTAATCCAGGACTCCCTCACCCGCACCATCTTCATCAGGTGGCAGTACCATCATCTGCACTTGCGTCTCCTCTCCGTCAATGCGATTTGCCGAGGAGTTGGATGCAGGGTGGCGATGGTGCCTCCCGGCCTGCTCCGGCAGCCTTCCAGCTGGACCTTGGCAGGCTTCCTCTTGGGTTGTAGCTCCATTAGCCCTGCCACGTTCTGCTAGCCCTGGTGGTGGCGGTTGACGAGTCGCCTCCGCCATGCCCTCCATCGACGCGTTCCCTGGTGCTTCCTCGCCCCCGTCAGGCTACCTCTCCTGGAGCCCGATGGGGACAGGCTGGGCTTCTGCCCAGGCACTCCTTTTGCCCTCCTCGCCTTCGACTACCATGCCTAGAAGGAGGGGACAAGAAAGGGCATCACGGGGCACTTATCTTTTTTTAATCTTAAATCTGTAGGCGCTCAAATAATATAATCTCTCGAGTCCATTGTTTGCATTCTGTAAGGCTTGTACTTGTATGATTAGCATATTAATGAAAAAGATGAACCTTGCTTGGAACCCGTGCATGTATATGTCCATGCAGAGGTGAAGATGCCTCTTTGTTGTAAATAAACGAGTTTCTCCCGGCATGCTATCCTGCCGGTACCCTTTTTATTTTGTTACCGGGGACCTGGGTCTACCAAGCAAAAAAATAAAGGGAACAACCCCCCGCCAACTCCTTTTCATCAAAGGCCACTGCAACCATCCAGGACGAAGCAATGCTCGAGCCAAGGGTGGGAGCACCTAAGTTTCGAGGAACGACGAGGTTTTCTCATGCACAAGCTTCAGCTTACACAACACTTATGGACAAGAGGTAGAACTTATCTGTTTGGCTCGTCGATGATTGCGGTTCCGGTCCATCTCCCCAACTCCTTGAAAAAGCCCAGTTCATGGAAGGAACCTGTAGCTTCATGTAGATGAGGATGATGCAGGATGTGATCCTATCTATATGCACATGCAAATGCTTATGCAATGCTCTTGAAATTCTCATGCATGCATGCAACTTGGTTGCCCCCCGCCCCCAGCGCTTCGTTTATTCTTTGTTGCTCAGGGCCATCGCCTAGCTTTGTACAAGGGGTTACATGCAGCTGAGGCAAGGCCTGTACAAAAGGGTGGCTGCCGGGCAGGGCCCGACAGCCGCACCTTACGGGTAGAACTTGCGGAGATGCTCAATATTCCATGAGTTTTGCAATTGAATGCCATCTCTGGTCTCCAGATGGACTGCGCCATGTCTGGTGACTCGTATTACCCGGTAACGGCCTTCCCACTTCGGCATCATCTTGTTTGTACCCTTGGCAGACTGAACGCGCCTAAGGACAAGGTCGCCTTCGGAAGGCCCTCCTCAAAACACCGGGCATGAACCCTGCGGCTATGATAGCGACGCAGGGCTTGCTGATAGCATGCAACATGCGTAGCAGCCGAGATACGGTTCTCCTCGAGTAGCACAGTGCCGTCACGTCGATGCTGATCTTGCATTACTTCATTGTAGTCAAGCACTCGAGGCGACCCGTAAATGAGTTCCGTGGGGATAACAGCTTCTATCCCATGGACCAGGGAGAAAGGAGTCTGCCCAGTAGCCCGATTTGGTGTCGTTCTGAGGGACCAAAGGACTACCGGCAGCTCATCGATCCAGCGCCTGTTGTGCTTCTGCAGCGTATCAAAGGTTCTTGTCTTGAGTGCCCGCAACACTTCAGCGTTCACCCTCTCAGCTTGCCCATTGCTTCTAGGATGTGTGAAAAAGGCAAATGAGATCTTTCTTCCGAGGGTATGAACATATTGCATGAAGGCGCGGCTCGTGAACTGGGTGCGGTTGTCGGTAATGATCCTTGCCGAAACTCCAAAATGACACACCAGTTCTTTCAAGAACTTGATAGCTGACTGAGTAGTCACCTTTCTCACGGGGGTCACTTCCGGCCACTTTGTAAACTTATCGATAGCAATGAACAAGAATTCAAAGCCCCTGATGGCTCGGGGGAAAGGGCCGAGGATATCAAGCCCCCAGACCGAAAATGGCCATGATAAAGGGATTGTCTGAAGAGCTTGGGCAGGCAGGTGGATGTTCTTGGAATGGAACTGGCAGGCTTCACATTTGGTAACTAGCTCAACCGCATCTTGGAGGGCTGTGGGCCAATAGAATCCTTGCCGGAATGCTTTCCCAACCAATGCCCTTGATCCAGTGTGGGAGCCGCACATGCCTTTGTCTCAGCCAGTAGTTCCTTTCCGTCTTCCCGGCAGATGCACTTCAATTTCACACCATTGGGCCTCCTTTTGTATAGAGTGTCATCGACAAACTGATACGTACTGGCCCTCCAGGCTACTCTTCCAGCTTCATCTTGGTCATTGGGGAGTTCCGATTTGGAGGAAGTCGACTATGTGCCTTGCCCAAGTTGGAGCTTGGGGCTCGACAACGAGGACTAGCGGCACCTCCTCAACTGCGGGCACATTCCTCGTCTGTGGGGACCATGGGCCTGGTTGGAGGGTGCCGTCCGGCAAGTTGTGAGGAGTTGTTTCCGGCAGGGTCCCTGCCAGGAGCGCAAGGCTCTACCGGGAGAGGCTTACCGGAGTGCATCTTTCTCCTTTTTCGGCCATTGTTGCTAGGGATATAGAGGGCTGAGTAAGATGGAGAACAAAAGTCCCTGGTTCCACAGGAAGCTTTTGTGCAGCACACTTTGAATGGTGATCAGCTATGCTGTTTTCCGTGCGGGGTACGTGCTCTGATTGCAATTCGTCAAAGCGCTCCTCCAATCTCCTCACTTCCTCAACGTATGCCTCCATCGATGGAATTTGGTAATCCTTGTTGACTTGTCTCACCACAAGCTGCGAGTCTCCTTGAATGATCAGCTTCTTGATTCCCAACTCTGCGGCAATCCTGAGCCCGGCAAGGAGCTGTTCATACTCTGTTGTATTGTTGGTTGCCTCTTCCCAGGAAAAATGCATCTGGACGAGGTACTTCAAGTGCTCCCTTAAGGGGGTGACGATAAGCACGCCAGCTCCTGCACTTTCTAGGGAAAAGGCACCATCGAAATACATAATCCATTCTTGGGGCGCCTCCTTGCCAGAGATAACTGTTTCTGGCACTTCCTCATTAGGGATTGGCGTCCATTCCGTAATAAACTCTGCCAATGCCCTGCTCTGGTTTGTTGATGTGTTCTCAAACTTCAAACCAAAACTGGATAACTCCAAAGCTCACTCCACTATTCTGCCGGTAGCCTTAGGGTTTCGGAGTATCCTTTGCAAAGGGAAGCGAGTGACAACCGTGATCTCATGGACTTGGAAGTAGTGGCGCAGTTTCCTTGAGGCCATGATGAGACCAAAGATCAACTTGCACACCAGAGTACCTCGATCGAGCCCCCTGTAGTAGGGAACTGATGAAGTACACTTGGTGATGCACCACGTTCTTCCTTGTCGTGTCCTTGGGGTTGCTCTCGCTGACGTGCTCACTTCTGTCATGATCCTTATCTGACGTTGTTGGTCCTTGGCCGTTCTCTGCTTCATCCACTTGCCGCTGCGGCACCAAGGCTTCGCTAACCACTTGGTTGGTTGCCGCTAAGTATAGCAGCAACGGCTCTTGTGGCTTGGGAGCAACCAAGGTGGGCACAGAGGACAAGTAGGCCTTCAACTCTTACAAGGCCGCATCTGCTTCTGGGGTCCACTTCATGGTCCTGCCTTCTTCAAGATTTTGAAGAATGGCAGGACGTGCTCGACAGATTTGGAAATGAATATGCTTAGCGCGGCAACACACCCTGTCAGACGCCTCACATCCTTGACTGTCCTTGGCGCTTGGATCTGCTCAATAACTTTAATCTTGTCGGGGTTGGTGATACGTCTCCAACGTATCTATAATTTTTTATTGTTCCATGCTGTTATATTATCATTCTTGGATGTTCTATAATCATTTTTTAGTGATTTTATATCATTTTTTGGTGCTAGCCTATTGACATAGTGCCTAGTGCCAGTTGTTGTCTTCTGCATGTTTTTTACATCGCAGGAAATCAATATCAAAATGGAGTCCAAATGCAACGCAACTCCTGGAGGATTTTTTTGGGCCAGAAGAAAGCCAATGGGATAAGGAAGCACCTGAGGGGTTGCTCGAGGTGAGCAACACCCAGCAGGGCACGCCAGGAGGCCCAGGCGCGCCCTGGGGGGTTGTCCCCACCTCTGGGACCCCCCCCCCCCCCCCCGAACCGCCTCTTTTCTCTATAAATACCCAAATATTCTAGAAATCCTAGGGGAGACAACAAAATATTGATCCAGCCGCCGCAGAGTCCAGAACCACCAAGATCCAATCTAGACACCGTCATGGAGGGGATGCTTGAGTAGTTCTTTTTAGACCTACGGGTCCGTAGTTAGTAGCTAGATGGCTTCCTCTCTCTCTCTCTCTCTCTTGATTATCAATACAATGGTCTCTTGGAGATCCATATGATGTAAGTCTTTTGGCGGTGTGTTTGTTGGGATCCGATGAACTTTGAGTTCATGATCAAATCTATGTTTTTATCCATGAAAGTTATTTGAGTCTTCTTTGATCTCTTATATGCATGATTGCTTATAGCCTCGTATTTCTTATTCGATATTCGGGTTTTGTTTGGCCAACTTGATCTATTTATCTTGCAATGGGAAGAGGTGCTTTGTAGTGGGTTCGATCCTACGGTGCTTGATCCCAATGACAGAAAGGGAAACGACACGTATGTATCATTGCTACTAAGGATAACAAGATGACATCTAGATCTGCTGCAATAGATAAACGGATCTCATCTACATCATGTCATCATTCTTATTGTATTCCTCCATTTTCTCATGAACTTAATACACTAGATGCATGCTGGATAGGGGTCGATGTGTGGAGTAATAGTAGTAGATGCAGGCAGGAGTCGGTCTACTAATCCTGGATGTGATGCCTATATAATGATCATTTACTGGATATTGTCATGATTATTTTAAGTTCTATCAATTTCCCAACAGTAATTGTTTTCCCACAGTTTGCTATTTTTCTCAAGAGAAGCCACTAGTGAAACCTACGGCCCTCGGGTCTCTTTTCATCATATTTTCCTTTGCAATCTATTTTCTCTTGCATTTATTTTCAGATATATTAAACCAAAAATACAAAAATACCTTGCTGCAATTTATTTGTTCCGCGATCTATTTATCCTATCTACCACTTTTTACCTCACGTTATTTGCCTACTTGAGGCGTCGTACCCGAAAGGGATTGACAAACCCTTTTACACGTCGGGTTGCGAGTATTTGTTATTTGTGTGCAGGTGTTGTTTACGTGGTGTGAGGAGGTTCTCCTAATGGTTCGATAACCTTGATCTCATCACTGAGGGAAATACCTACCGTCGTTATACTGCATCATCCCTTCCTCTTTGGGGAAATACCGACATAGTTCTAGCAGTCATCAAAAGGAATTTCTGGCGCCGTTGCCGGGGAATATCTTCAACATCAACCAGGTTCCTAATCACAAATCCCATCTCCTCGCAATTTACATTATTTTCCATTTGCCTCTCGTTTTACTCTCCCCCACTTCACAAAAATTTGCCGTTTTATTCGCCCTCTTTTTCGTTCGCTGTTTTTTGACAGATCTGTTTTTGAGTGCAATCTTGTTGCATAGTCATCATGACTCAAGAGAACACCAAGTTGTGCGATTTCTCAAATACCAAAAACAATGGTTTTATTGCACTCTGATTGCTCCTCCCGCCACTAGTGCGGAGTCTTGTGGATATTAATACTGCTTTGTTGAATCTTGTCATGAAAGATCAATTTGCCGGTACTCCTAATGAGGATGTCACGTCCCATCTTAACACATTCGTGGAATTATGCAATATGCAAAAGAAAAAAATATGTGGACAATGATGTTGTGAAGTTGAAATTATTTCCGTTTTCTTTGCGTGATCGCGCAAAAATTTGGTTTTCTTCTTTTCCTCGCAATAGTTTCGATTCTTGGAATAAGTGCAAAGATGCTTTTATCACTAAGTATTTTCTGCCCACAAAAATTATTTCCCTTAGAATCCAAATCATGAATTTCAAGCAACTTGAACATGAGCATGTTGCACAATCTTGGGAAAGGATGAAATTTATGCTAAGGAATTGCCCAACTCATGGGTTAAATCTTTGGATGATCATACAATTTTTTTATGCGAGATTGAATTTTGTTTCTTGTAATCTTTTAGATTCCGCCTCGGGGGGTACCTTTATGGAAATTACTTTGGGTGAAGCTACTAAATTGCTACGCAATATTATGGAAAATTACTCACAATGGCATATCGAAAGAGCTCCTACTAGTAAAAAAGTCAATTCGGTAGAAGAAATAAATTCTTTGAGTGAAAAAGTTGATGCTCTCATGAAGATGGTTGCTAATAAAAGTGATCCTATTGATTTTAATGATGTGCCTTTGTCTACTTTGATTGAGAAAGTAGTGATGCCATAGATGTGAATTTTGTCTCGCGAAATAATTTCAACAACAATGCTTATAGAGGTAATTTTAATCCTAGGCCTTTTCCTAGTAATTCCTCTAATAATTATGGTAATTCCTATGGTAATCCCACCTACAATAATAATAGAAACACCTTTGATATTGAGATCAATATTAAAGAATTTATCAATACGCAAAAAGCTTTCAACACTTCGATAGAAGAAAAGTTGAATAAAATTGATGATTTGTCTAGAAGTGTTGATATAATTTCTCATGATGTAGAAACTCTCAAGGTGAAATTTTTTGTTCCTAAAGTTGAAGAATCAATTAAAGCTCTTTATGTTTCTATGGATGAAAGTAAGGAAAGAACCACTATGCTTAGAGCTAAAAGGGAATTTTTAGAAAAAGCGTTTTCTAGTGATTACTATCATAAAAGTGATGAAGATCTTAAAGTGATTGGTGTTTCTTCTATTGATTCTTTGTTTAGTAAATTTAAGATTTATGAAAAAAGGACTGTAGAAGAGTCAACTTGAGTTAGAAGGCATCCCTATGATTCGGAGGGTGAAAATCTTGTTGAGAAAATTGATAAAAGTGGGTTTAAAGAGGTCAAGACTTTAACTAGTGATGTGCCCAATATTTTGGATTAGAAAGACTTTAATTATGATAGTTGCTCTTTGGTTTACTGTATTTCTTTGTTGCAATCCATGATAAATTCACCCCATGGTTATGAACAAAATAAAGCTTTTACTAAACATATTGTTGATGCTATGATGAAAGCTTTTGAAGAAAAGTTGGAATTAGAAGTTTCAACTCCTAGAAAATGGCATGATGAGTGGGAACCAACTATCAAAGTCAAGATTAAAAATTATTATTGTTTTGCTTTATGTGACTTGGGTGCTAGTGTTTCTACAATTCCGAAATGTTTATGTGATGTGCTTGGTCTTACCGATATTGAAGAATGCTCTTTAAATTTGCACTTAGCGGATTCTACTATTAAAAAGCCTATGGGAAGAATTAATGATGTTCTTATTCTTGCAAACAGTAATTGTGTGCCCATATATTTTATTGTTCTTGATATTGATTGCAATCCGTCTTGTCCAATTATTCTTGGTAGACCGTTTTTGTGTACTATTGGTGTAGTGATTGATATGAAAGAAGGCAATATAAAATTTCAATTTCCACTAAGGAAGGGTATGGAACACTTCCCTAGAACAAGAATTAGGCCACCATATGAATCAATCATGAGGGCATCTTATGGATCTAGAACCAAAGATGACAAAACTTAGATCCTACGCGTTATGCCTAGCTAAGGGCGTAAAACGATAGCGCTCGTTGGGAGGCAACCCAATGAATAAAATTTATTTTTGCTTTTTTCTTTCTGTTCTTGAGTGTTGGAAAAATTATGCTACTGTTATTATTGTTTTTTGTGTGTTTTAATTAGTTTTTGTGCCAAGCAATGCCTTTGGGAAGACATGGTGAAAGTTTATTTGATCTTGCTGGAAAACAGAAACTTTTGCGCTCACGAGATTCGTTGTCATTTTTTACAGAGGAGTGATTTTAAGTTGATTCTTTTTGCAGAGGATTAATAGACAAATTACTACGTCCACCAATTTATTTAATAATTTTTGGAGTTACATAAGTATTCGAAATTTTCAGATTGCTACAGACTGTTCTGTTTTTGACAGATTCTGTTTTCTTTGCGTTGTGTGCTTGTTTTGATGATTCTATGGTTTTCTTTGATGAGTTTTTTCCATATAAAAGTTGGAATACAGTAGATATAATGCAAAACAAAATAATAATATGTTTTCTACAGTACAAATAGTAGTGGTTTGTATACTAACAGATCTAACAAAGGTTTTGTTTGAGTTTTGCGTGATTGAAGTTTTCAAGTTTTGGGTTATCTTATGATAGATGAAGGAATAAGGATAAGCAAAAGGCTAAGCTTGGGGATGGCTGAGGCACCCCAAGATAATATTCAAAGAAGTAGCAAGCAACTATGCTTGGGGATACCCCCGAGAGGCATCCCCGCTTTCTTCTAATGACCATCGGTATTTTATTTGAAACTATATTTTTATTCGTCACATGATATGAGTTTTGCTTGGAGCATCTTGTATGATATGAGTCTTTGCTTGTTTTGCTTTGTATTTTAAGTCTTGAATCCTTGCTGGACACACCCTTTTAAGAGAGCCAAAAATTATGCTATGCTTGCTCCTCTGCTTCACTTAAATTTTTAGAGCCATGGATTTGCTCTAGCACTTCACTTATATCTTTTTGAGAACGGTGTGCTTTGTTAATTTTGAAGAAATGCTCTCATGCTTCACTTAGATTTATTTGGGAGTTAGTAAATTTTTAAGAAATTCTCTCTTACTTCAGTTAGATTATTTTGAGAGAGAAAAAAATTATGCTCATGATCTTCACTTATATTTGTTTGAGCTTATCAAAAGCAACATATGAAAATAGTCCCAAAGTGATAGATATCCAAGGAGGATATAATAAAAACTTTCATGAAGATCATTGGAAAAAATAAACTTGATTCTTAGTAATGGTTTTGAGATATGACGATATGATATGTGAGTCATGTTGATGAGTATTGTGCTTTAGTAAGAATATTGATGTTAAGGTTTGTGATTCCCTATGCAAGCAGGAAAGTCAATAGTTATGCAATGAAATTTATGTCCTACTTATGGTGCATTATGCGGTGTTACTTATGCTTAATGCTTGGGTACGAGATTTTTCGCTTTTTGGTTGGTCGCTTCTCAATCTTTTTGCTAGCCATCATTTTGCACTAAGTATGATCACTACTTGTGCATCCAAAACCCTTTAAACTAGTTTTGCCTTATGAGTCCACTATACCTACCTATATGCAGTACTTCCATGCCGTTCTAAGAAAATTTGCATGTACCATCTCTAATGTTCAAAATAAATTTCTCTTTTGTGTGCTCTACTACTCGGAAGGCGGTAAAGGGCAGCCAATAGTTTCCATGCTAGATGTGTTATTCTCACGATGATTGTTTATTCACTTGTCATTGCACGAGAGTATGGCAAAGGTTAGGGATGCCCAGTCTCGAAATGAATAAATGAATTTACTTTATGTTGTCAAATGATAAATTCCTTGGGAAGTGTTGGTATGGAAGGCACCCGTGGATACGGCTAGCCAGGGAAAGTGAACGTTATGGTGGAAAAAGGAATAAAATTTATTTTCTGTTTGGGAACCGCCTATGATGTATCTAGCAGGGAAAGTGTTGGGATGCTCCAAGTCGTTTTCGTTGGTAGGAAAAGTATGCCTCTCAAAAATAATTTTATCTCTCAATTTAAGCTTTGAGCTCTGGCACCTCTACAAATCCCTACTTCCCTCCGTGAAGGGCCTTTCTTTTACTTATGCAATTTTTATTTTGAATTTGAGTCTCCATCTTCTCTTATAAAGCACCAACTAAGGGGCACTATGATTGTATTTGAGCATTGGGTGTAGCTAATATTCGAGTGTGTTTCATGAATGGATCAATGATTGAGCGTGATGGGCTAGGGATAACTTGCTTTAGTGTTGATATTCTGAAAGACATGGTTGCTTGTTGGTATGCTTGAGTATTAAAGTCTTCATGTCAAAACTAGACTATTGCTTTCAATCATATAAAAGTCCATACGTCCATGCTATAAAGAAAAGAAATGTTATGAACATGTTAGGCAGCATTCCACATAAAAAATTCTGTTTTTATCATTTACCTACTCGAGAACGAGCAAGAATTAAGCTTGGGGATGCTGATACGTCTCCAACGTATCTATAATTTTTTATTGTTCCATGTTGTTATATTATCGTTCTTGGATGTTTTACAATCATTTTATAGTCATTCATATCATTTTTTGGTACTAACCTATTGGCATAGTGCCCAATGCCATTTGCTGTTTTCTACATGTTTTTTACATCGCAGGAAATGAATATCAAACGGAGTCCAAACGCAACACAACTCCTAGAGGATTTTTTTGGGCCAGAAGAAATCCAATGGGCCAAGGAAGCACCTGAGGGGCTACTCGAGGTGAGCAGCACCCACCAGGGTGCGCCAGGAGGCCCAGGCGCGCCGTGGGGGGTTGTGCCCACCTCGGGTGCCCCCCGAATCGCCTCTTTGCTCTATAAATACCCAAATATTCCAGAAACCCTAGGGGAGTCGACAAAATATTGATCCAGCCGCCGCAGAGTCCAGAACCACCAAGATCCAATCTAGAGATCGTCATGGAGGGGTTCACCAGTTCCATTGGTGCCTCTCCTATGATGCGTGAGTAGTTCTTTGTAGACCTACGGGTCCGTAGTTAGTATACAATGGTCTCTTGGAGATCCATATGATGTACGTCTTTTAGCGGTGTGTTTGTTGGAATCCGATGAACTTTGAGTTTATGATCAGATCTATGTTTTTATCCATGAAAGTTATTTGAGTCTTCTTTGATCTCTTATATGCATGATTGCTTATAGCCTCGTATTTCCTCTCCGATATTTGGGTTTTGTTTGGCCAACTTGATCTATTTATCTTGCAATGGGAAGAGGTGCTTTGTAGTGGGTTCGATCTTACGGTGCTTGATCCTAGTGACAGAAAGGGAACCGACACTTATGTATCGTTGCTACTAAGGATAACAAGATGAGATCTGGATCTGTCGCAATAGTCTACATCAGGTCATCGTTCTTATTGCATTCCGTTTTCTCATGAACTTAATACACTAGATGCATGCTGGATAGCGGTCAATGTGTGTAGTAATAGTAGTAGATGAAGGCAGGAGTTGGTCTACTAATCTTGGACGTGATGCCTATATAATGATCACTGCCTGGATATCGTCATGATTATTTGAAGTTCTATCAATTGCCCAACAGTAATTGTTTTCCCACCGTTTGCTATTTTTCTCGAGAGAAGCCACTAGTGAAACCTACGCCCCCTGCGTCTCTTTTCATCATATTTGCCTTTGGGATCTCTTTTCTCTTGCATTTATTTTCAGATCTATTAAACCAAAAATACAAAATTACCTTGCTGCAATTTATTTGTTTCGCGATCTATTTATCCTATCTACCACTTTTTACCTCATGTTATTTGCCTACTTGAGGTGCCATACCCGAAAGGGATTGACAACCCCTTTTACACGTCGGGTTGCGAGTATTTGTTATTTGTGTGCAAGTGCTATTTACATGGTGTGAGGAGGTTCTCCTACTGGTTTGATAACCTTAGTCTCATCACTAAGGGAAATACCTACCATCGCTATACTGCATCATCCCTTCCTCTTTGGGGAAATACCGACGTAGTTCTAGCAGACATCAGTTGGCTTTGATCCCTTGACAGGACACAAAGAACCCAAGTAGCTTGCAGGAGGGAACACAAAACACACACGTCTTCGGGTTGAGCTTCAAGTTGATCTTGCATAGATTCGCAAACGTCTCCTCCAAACACTACTAGGAAAAACCTTATACACAGAAGCTTACCAGTAGCTATGGTTAAAACATGTGCTACTACTATGTACCAGTAGCGCGTTGTGTACAAGACCGCTACTACTATGTAAGTAGTAGTAGCACATTCCACGCAAAAAGTGCTACTACTATAACTGCCACACCATTGCCGGCAGGCTAGGTATAGTAGTAGTGCTGGTACATGGACAATGCTACTGCTATTGGTCTTAGTAGTAGCGCTAGTCCTGGGAATGCGCTACTGCTATGCGGGACTTATCCCCAAATTTTCCTCCCCCGCGCCTCGGCCATCTTCTTCCTCCCCTCACTCCCTGCTGCCTCGCTCCTCTGCCGCCGCCACATTGCCGCCGCCACCGCATTGCCGTCGCTGTCCTCGGTATGCCCTCCTCCCTCCTCTCCCTACTCCTGACACCGCACCCTCCTTCCTTCTCCTCTGGCCGCCCCTCCTCCTCCTCCTCCTCCTCTCTCCTGGCTCCTCCTCTGGCCACCCCTTCTCCCACCACCGTCCTCCCTCTCCTCCTCTCTCCTCCCTCCTTTCTCCCCTCCTCCTCTCTCCTCCCTCCCCCCAGCCCCTGCTCCCTTCCTGCTCCCTCCCTCATCTCTCCTCACTCTGTTTTGGCATAGAGTAGGGTTTTTTTTAGTAAATTAGTAAAAATTCAAACTAGCTAGGTTGGCTAGCTAGGTTAACTAGTTTAATTAGGTTAGTTATCTAGGATAACTAGGTTAACTAACAAGGTTATTTATAGTAAGTGCTTAATACAACTAGTTTAGTTATAGCTAGTGCTTAATAGAACTGGTTTATTTAAAGTAAGTGCTTAATATAATTAGTTTATTTATAGTAAGTGCTCAATAAATTTAGTATATTTATAGTAAGTGCTTAATATAATTAGTTTATTTATAGTAAGTGGCTAATATATTTTGTTTATATTTTTTATGCAGAAATCAATTTTGCCCCACCTCATCCCCGCAGTCGTCCCCATTGTCGACCCCTTCAGACCTCTAGGTGAGAATAGCGAAATGATAATGTGTTGTAAATGTCGATGATGAAAATGCTAGTGCTATATAGTTGCCATGTCATTGATGTCGATGAGATGCATTCTGAATATTGAGGATGTCTTGGTGTTCTTGTTTGAAATGTGCCTCCGAGTGGCCTATGTTTTGCCAGAATGTTGATTCGTTTCCGTCCCGACAACTTTCAGGCGCTCGATATGTCCTATCTTTAGCAAAGGTCATGCCGGAATTTTTCATAAATTTTAGCATGACTTGTGCTACAATATAGGGCTATCGAGTGCTTGTAATTTTCCAGAACGGGAATGTAATGATATTTCGGCAAAACATAGGGCATTTTATCTATGTCATTGCTTGATATACGGAAGGAGTTGACTTTAGGTCTGTTTAGGCTCCTTGTGTGTCTTTCAGTGAGGGAGAGTGTCCACCATATATATATTTGAGAGAGGAAGAATGCCGACTGTTGTCGTGGGGGTCGCTTCTCCTTCTTCTCTTTGTGCTAGACCTTTGTTACGCACTAGGGGAAGAAGGAGTAGCGACCATCATCGACGGTTGAAACGATGAGGGAGTGTCCACCATATATGAGAGAAGAAGAATGTCGACTGTTGTCCTGGGGGTCGTTTGTCTTTCTTTTCCTTGTGCTAGATATTTGTAATGCACTAGGGAAAGGAAGAGTAGCGACCATCACCGACGGTCGCAATATCAGAGAGGGAGTGCCCACCATATACGTGAGATAAGAGTTTAGCAAGGAAGACTTGATAGACCTAAAGTCAACCTATTGCATATTGAGTAATAGTGATATGTGTGTTGAGTTTCCTGGTAGCTGCCTTCAATCAATTTTCAATTAATGTTTCAACTATGAACATAGGAAATGTCTGGTGACGAAAAGGAATTTGTTATGTGCGAATACTACGAAGACGAGCGTGGCCTGTGCGACATGCCTCACCTAGTTGGTGGTAGGCACTTCAGCATCAAGTTGGATGAGACCTTCGAAGTGGATACAGTAAGTCACAACAACAAGTCTTTTTTCGTAATTAAGCATGACTTCTGCTTCTTTTGATTCAACTTATAATTTTAATTTTTTAAAATTCTACTTGCGTATCCACTGCCATGCAAGAATGTATGTCTTGATAAGATTGGTTTTAGTACTATGGAAAGTATGGAGGTAAAGAGAGTTCACTTGAGGACTGAGCATGGTTATACTTTTGCCGCAAAATTATACAATGCAGACACCTACACCTATTTTGAATGCAAAAATTAGAGAGCACTATGCAAGGCTTATGCATTTGAGCCTGATATGCTTATCACCTTTGATATTCCTCCATAAGATGATATTGAAGGTAATGTCGACATCTGGGTTGATGAGCAGATGCCTCCAGTTCTACCATTATGTGAGTTTCACAACAATATTTATTAAGTAATTTATATGGTTTATTTAAAAATAGTTGACAACTAATTTCTATTGACAGCTTATTTCCATTCAAGCAAACCTGTCCGGTGCTTGGTTGACAGCACCTACTACTGTCCCGGGGCTGAACTAAACTATGATGAGATAGGTCATTATGTTTCATGGCTTGAGGATCTTGATACTGTCAAGACAGGTTATTTTCCTAGACTTCGAGATATTAGTACTCAAAACGTGCGACCACTAGTGTGCGTACTGAACTACGGTCACATCTATTTATGAAATATGGTAAGTTTTTACTATTTGTCCTCAGTGCATCTTTTGCATACATTATTTTTTAAGTTAAACTTCATTACTAAGTATGTTACTATGATGTTCTTCAACACGGACTCCGAATGATAGTTGTGCCTCATTGGATCGAGGCTAAAGGTCGCATGACAATGGTTAGCTTACGGCCAAGACATCCTACATTGCACATGAGTGCATTTAGGATTTCTCGAAGCGAGCAAGTCTTAATAGTCAAAGACTGGAGCAAGATTGTGAAGGATCGCAGCAGAGAAGTACTAGGGGGCAGCAATCAGAAGCACGACCCACAATTAGGAGACAGGTTCATCTGCATGCTCCAATATGATGAAGCAGGAGTGCTACACATGTTCTATGGTATTTTACCCGAGAGAGCAGCAGGAGTGATTAGCTAGCTAGAATGAGTTTGAAGATGATGATGTGCTACACTATGACGATTAAATAGCTAGTGTTGGTGGTAATGACTATGATGATTATTACTAGCTAGCGTTGGTGGTGATTAGATAGCTACACTATGACTATGATGATTAAATAGTGTTGGTGGTAATGACTATGATGATTATTAACTAGTGTTGTTGGTGATGATATGATGCAAGAGTTTTTATATTAATATGATGATGATGTTGATCATGATTATCATGATGATTTGTTATTATGATTAGGATAAGTTATTATATAATAGGTGTAAGGAATGCGGATTAGATTCATGTGGATGGATCAAAAGTGACCAAAAGTTGAATTAGTAGGATCATCGTCCTAATTCAACTTTTGATTCATCCAAATGAATCTAATCCATGTTTCTTCCTCACAATGATATATTAATTCATCATGGACATAATGATATAACAACCTCTTAATTGGTAATGTATACAAATTTGTATAATGGGGTATAAATACACTAAAAATGAAAAAATGAAAAACAGAATAGTGGTATCGCGGGTGAGCAGAAAACACTACTACTAGTTAGATTAGCAGTAGCGCCTGTACGGATGGTGCTACTGCTAGGTAGCTATAACAGTAGCGCTGGTAGGAACGCGCTACTGCTAAGTGTTAGCTGTAGCATCATATCAGTAGCGCGGGTCCCCGTGCTACTGATAGCCCTCAGACTCGCGCTACTGCTAGGCTTTTCCCTGGTAGTGAAATCCTGGATAAGAGTTGCTCTATCCTTGGTCTTGACCACAATGTCATCCATATAAGCTTCAATGTTTATGTGCAGCTGTGGTTCAAAACCAATCTAGACTGCCCTTGCAAAAGTAGACCCGACACTCTTTAATCCGAAAGGCATGCGGATAAAACAGTACATACCACATGGAGTGATGAACAAGGTATTCTCTTTGTCTTCCTTGGACATGAAGATCTGGTGATACCCAGAATATGCATCCAGAAAGGAAAGAAAATCTTAGCCTAGAGTGGAATCCATGATTTGATCAATGCGCGGCAAGGGAAATGGGTCCTTCGGGCAAGCCTTGTTGAGATCTATCAAATCTATGCAAGCCTCCATTTCCCGTTAGCCTTCCGGACCATCACTGGATTTGCTAACCATGTGGGGTGTAGCACTCCTCTGACCAAACTAGCTGCTTCAAGCTTTTTGATCTCCTCTGCAATAAACTGCTGCCTCTACGAGGCCTGCTTCCGGACTTCTGCTTGACGGGTCAGACATGTGGGCAGACAACAAGGTGGTGCTCGATTACCTCCCTGGGAACACCGGGGATATCAGATGGTTGCCAGGCATACACATCGATATTTGCCCGCAGTAAGGCAACGAGTGCACTTTCCTATTTGTCATCGAGGGTGGCGCTGATGGTGAAAGTACCATCAACGCCAGCCAGCCCTGCCGGGACCTTCTTAACTTGTGGAGCAGTAACCTTGGACCTTTTGCTATTGGAACTCTTCGGCAAATCATCAACATGCGCAGCATATTCCGAAGAGGTACGCTTCCCAGATTCATTGCCAGCGTCCTTTCTATCCTTCTTCTTTCCTCTGTTCTCCTTGGCAGGAACTGCTGCTGCCGCTGCCTCTGCCGTGACTGTGTCCCGGTACATCTTGTCCACGCAAATGATCGTGTCCTTCTCATCTGACGGGATGGAATTGACTCCAACTGGCCCAGGCATCTTCAAGATGTTGTACGCATAGTGGGATGCTGCCATGAATTTAGCCAGGGCTGGGCGTCCAAGGATCCCATTGTATGGCAAGGGGAGGTCAACCACATCAAACACAATCTTTTCAGTAAGATAGTTCAACTCCCCTCCAAAAGTCACAGGCAACGTGATCTTTCCCTTAGGATGACTCCTACCAGGATTAACTCCTTGAAACATGGCAGTGACCTTTAACTCTTCTTCTGCTATCTGAAGTCTGCTAATAACCTTTGGGGATATCGGATTCAACCCGGCCCCGCCGTCCACCAATATCTTTGTGACCTTCAGGTTGCGAATTGTTGGAAAGAACAACAATGGCAAACACCCTACCGTAGTGGTACAGTCAGGATGATCCTCTTCGTCAAAGATTATGGGCGTGTGTGACCATTTGAGTGGTTTCCGGGCCTCTGGTGCTGGTTCCACGGCATTGACCTCAAGCGCCCACCGTTTGAGTTGGCGGTGAGAGGTGTGCAGGGATGTGCCCCCGTCAATGCATAGGGCGTTAGTGGCTGATGACCCGCAAGTATACGGGATAGTTGTAGCCTCTTTCGATAAGTAAGAGTGTCGAACCCAACGAGGAGCTAAAGGTAGAACAGATACTCTCTCAAGTCCTATCGGCCACAGATACTAAAACAAGTATGAAACTAGAAGTACTTTGTAGGTGTGATAGGATAGGTTTGCAAGATAATAAAGAACACGTAAATATAAACTAGGGGCTGTTTAGATAAATAAGCAATAAAGTAAATATAACGAGTGTGGAAAAGTGGTGGTAGGAGTTGTGAAATTGTCCCTAAGCAATTGACTACGTTACTAGACCGGTAATCACTATTGCAATTCTATTTGAGGGAGAGGCATAAGCTAACATACATTCTCTACTTGGATCATATGCACTTATGATTGGAACTCTAGCAAGCATCCGCAAATACTAAAGATTCATTAAGGTAAAACCCAACCATAGCATTAAAGTATCAAGTCCCCTTTATCCCATACGCAAACAACCTACTTACTCGGGTCTGTGCTTCTGTCACTCACGCCACCCACCATAAGCAAATCATAAACATATTGCAAACCCTACAGAGGGAATCCCTCACGCTTGCACGACACGGAGGGCACATTACGACATCACCAATAATAAAACATGCAACTCAAACCAATCATACAATTCATCAATCACCGATAGGACAACGAAAATCTACTCAGACATCATAGGATGGCAACACATCATTCGAAAATAATATGAAGCATAAAGCACCATGTTCAAGTAGAGGGTACAGTGGGTTGCGGGAGAGTGGACTGCTGAATATAGATGGGGGACGGTGATGGAGATGTTGGTGAAGATGACGGCGGTGTTGGTGAAGATCGCGGTGATGATGATGGCCCTCGGCAGCGCTCTGGTGCCACCGGAAGCAAGGGGGAGAGAGCCCCCCTTCTTCTTCTTCCTTGACCTCCTCCCTACATGGGAGAAGGGTTTCCCCTCTGGTCCTTGGCTCCCATGGCTTGGGAGGGGCGAGAGCCCCTCCGAGATTGGATCTATCTCTCTGTTTCTGCGTTCTGGAATTCTGCCCTGGCACCATTTCCTTTATATCTGGAGATCCGTAACTCCGATTGGATTGAAACCTTCGCCCAGATCGTTTTCCAAAAATTAGCTTTCTTGCGGCCAAAGAAGAGCGTCAACCGCCTTACGGGTGGCCCATGGGAGTCTAGGGCGCGCCCAGGGGGGAGGGCGCGCCCCCCTGTCTCGTGGCCACCCCGGACACCGTTTCGCGTTCATTTTACTTCCCAAAAATCATAAATATTCCCAAAAAAAATCTCCGTCCATTTTTATCCCGTTTGGACTCCGTTTGATATTGGGTTTCTGCGAAACAAAAAACATGCAACAGATAGGAACTGGCATAGGAGACTCTCTCTATGAAGAACATGGTGCTACTCTGAAGCACAAGTGTGGTAAAAGGATAGTAACATTGCCCCTTCTCTCTTTTTCTCTCATTTTTTTATTTTATTTTTTTCCTTCTTTTTTTATTTTTTTCTTTCTTTTTGGTGGGCTTCTTTGGCCTCTTTTTTTTTATTTGGCTTCTTTGGCCTCTTTTATTTTTCATAAAGTCCGGAGTCTCATCCCGACTTGTGGGGGAATCATAGTCTCCATCATCCTTTCCTCACTGGGGCAATGCTCTAATAATGATGATCGTCACACTTTTATTTACTTACAACTCAACATCTAGAACAAAGATATGACTCTATATGAATGCTTCCGGTGGTGTACCGGGATGTGCAATGATCTAGCATAGCAATGACATAAAAAAATGGACAAGCTATGAAAACATCATGCTAGCTATCTTACGATCATGCAAAGCAATATGACAATGAATGCTCAAGTCATGTATATGATGATGATGGAAGTTGCATGGCAATATATCTTGGAATGGCTATGGAAATGCCATGATAGGTAGGTATGGTGGCTGTTTTGAGGAAGATATAAGGAAGCTTATGTGTGACAGAGCGTATCACATCATGGGGTTTGGATGCACTGGCGAAGTTTGCACCAACTCTCAAGGTGATAAAGGGCAATGCACGGTCCCGAAGAGGCTAGCAATGATGGAAGGGTGAGAGTGCGTATAATCCATGGACTCAACATTAGTCATAAAGAACTCATATACTTATTGCAAAAATCTACAAGCCATTGAAAACAAAGTACTACGTGCATGCTCCTAGGGGGATATATTGGTAGGAAAAGACCATCGGTCGTCCCCGACCGCCACTCATAAGGAAGACAATCAATAAATAAAATTGTGCTCCAACTTCATCACAAAGTAGTTCACCATACGTGCATGCTACGGGAATCACAAACCTCAACACAAGTGTTTCTACTAATCCACAGTCACCCACTAGCATAACTCTAATATCACCACCTTTATATCGCAAAACTATTGCAAGGAATCAAACATATCATATTCAGCGATCTACAAGTTTATGTAGGATTTTATGACTAACTATGTGAATGTCCAATTCCTGTCATCTCTCTAAATAGATATAAGTGAAGCAAGAGAGTTTAATTCTTTCTACAAAAGATATGCCCATGATCTAACAAATATAAGTGAAGCAAAAGAGCATTCTACAAATGGCGGTTGTCTATATGAAGAGAAACAGGCAATCCAAACTTCAAATGATATAAGTGAAGCACATGAAGCATTCTATAAAGCCATACTCAAAAGATTTAAGTGAAGTGCAACGAGCATTCTATAAATCAACCAAGGACTATGTCATACCAGCATGGTGCATAAAAGAAAAGTGAAAACTAAATGCAAAAGACGCTCCAAGACTTGCACATAATGCATAAACGAAACGAATACGAAAACATACTGATACTTGTTGAAGAAAGAGGGGATGCCTTCCGGGGCATCCCCAAGCTTCGATGCTTGAATCTCCTTGAATATTTACTTGGGGTGCCTCGGGCATCCCCAAGCTTGAGCTCTTGCCTCTCTTCCTTTTCCTCATATCGAGACCTCCTCGTTTATACACTTCATCCACACAAAACTTCAACAGAAAATTCGGTAAGATCCGTTAGTATAATAAAGCAAATCACCACTCTAAGTACTGTTGAAAACCAATTCATAATTTGTTTTTTCACTGTGTCTACTGTAATATAACTTTTCCATCGCTTAATCCACTAATATAAATTGATAGTTTCATCAAAACAAGGAAACTATGCGTCAAAAACAGAATCTCTCAAAAACAGAACAGTCTGTAGCAATCTGAACAATCACAATACTTCTGGTACCCCAAAAATTCTACAAAAATTAGGAAACATAAACAAGTTGTATGGAAAGATTTTGCAAAAGGAATCAGAACCAAATGATATTCCAGTTAAAAATGTAAAATCACGCACTACAGCCAAAGTTTCTGTCCTGCACCATACAAACCAACAAGCATTGTAAACATCCTAAAGGCAAACCTTGGAACATTATTTTTTATAATACAATGGAATTATACAAGGGGATAATTATTTTTGATGAAAAGTTTCTGTAATCAAGATACACAAACTTTCCGTGATCATGAACAAAGTTAAAGGAGCTCTCCCACTTCAACAATGCTTGTCTTTCTGACTTTCAATTTCCTTTTTTGAAAAGCTTTTAGGTTCCCCTCTTTATTTTTTTTGTTTTTAAACTATATGAAAGCACTCAACAGAAATAAATGACTCTCTAAAACTTCTGGGTTGTCTCCCTGACAGTGCTTTCTTTAAAGCCATTAAGCTAGGCATTTAGTGCTCAAGTAATGAATCCACCCGGATCCCAAGGTATATCAAAGCCAATTTTAATTAACAATGATTTGTAATTTAGTAGTGAGCAAAAAGTAACATATATCATGTAACAAAGAAGTCTAACTCTCTTCCTATGCATCGGCATGTCAGAAAAGAACAATTCATGCACACATAGTAAAGGCAAATGCATAGTATAAGCAGTTTCTTGCAATTCTATCGTGTTGGAAACATAAAGAGGCGGAGATGTAGTTCCTCTCTCATAATAATTGCAAGTAGGAGCAGCAAGCACATGCATATTATATATATCAAAATCATTATGTGCAACGGTAAAAGGCAACCCAACAATATAATCCTTACTAAGCACAAACTTCTCCGATATAGTGTAGTCGGGAGAATTCAAAAAGATAATAGGACTATCATGCGTGGGTGAAATAGCAACAATTTCATGTTTAACATAAGGAACTATAGCAAGTTCATCTCCATAAGCATAATTCATATTGGCATCTTGGCCACAAGCATAGCAAGCATCATCAAAAAGGGATATTTCAAACAAATTCAAGGATCATAGCAATCATCATAGCAATCATCCTTTGGTAAGCACGAAGGGGAATTAAATAATGTATGAGTTGGAGGGTTACTCTCATTAGAAGGTGGGCACGGGTAGCTAATCCGCTCTTCCTCCTTTTGTTCTTCGCTCTCCTCATCATCTTTTTCATCCAATTTGCTCACTGTTTCATCAATTTCTTCTTCCATAGCTTCCTACAAAATTTTAGTCTCTTCTTGGACAGCGGAGAAGTCCTCAATATATGGTTTAACATAGGCATCAGAAGCATAATTATCATAACAATTATTGAAATATGGCAAAATTTTCAGATTTGTAAAGAGTAGCATCATACTTTTCAATCAAAGAGGCAATATCATAAGCACCTTTAAAAGCAAAAAATTCTTCAATTTGTTGAACATCATAGTAATTGTAAACACCCTTAGCATACGAAGATACGATTTCATTATCACTAAACAAGCATTGATAGGGTAGGTGTTTCTTAGGGTCTTCAGAACAACAAGTAAACTCATATATTTCACATAAATTCCAAGCATAGCATTGCAAACGTTGAATTTGATTCCATAATAGTTTCCCTTTTTCAGATATACGGTGTCGCACAAAACAAGCATGCTCATCTAAAGATTTGCCCTCAACTAAACTAGTGGGGGTTTCAGCACGAGCACAAAGGGATCGAAGATGATCCAAGTAAAAAGCTTCAGGAGTGTGATAGATTTTGAGTGGTTCTTCAACCACTGGTTCAGTAGGTACAACTAATTTTTATGGTATTTTACGTTTCCTACCCATAACTAAAGATAGAAAACAACTAAGAACAACAAATAAAAATTACTTAGTGATAAAGCAAACAAGCACACACGAGAATATTCACTCCACGCTATGACTCCCGAGCAACGGCGCCAGAAAAAGGTCTTGATGACCCGCAAGTATACGGGATAGTTGTAGCCGCTTTCGATAAGTAAGAGTGTCGAACCCAACGAGGAGCTAAAGTTAGAACAAATACTCTCTCAAGTCCTATCGACCACAGATACGACTCTACGCACGCTTGACGTTTGCTTTACCTAGAACAAGTATGAAACTAGAAGTACTTTGTAGGTGTGATAGGATATGTTTGCAAGATAATAAAGAACACGTAAATATAAACCAGGGGCTGTTTAGATAAATAAGCAATAAAGTAAATATAACGAGTGTGGAAAAGTTGTGGTAGGAGTTGTGAAATTGTCCCTAAGCAAGTGACTATGTTACTAGACCGGTAATCACTATTGCAATTCTATTTGAGGGAGAGGCATAAGCTAACTTACTTTCTATACTTGGATCACATGCACTTATGATTGGAACTCTAGCAAGCATCCGCAAATACTAAAGATTCATTAAGGTAAAACCAACCATAGCATTAAAGTATCAAGTCCTCTTTATCCCATACACATACAACCTACTTACTCGGGTCTGTGCTTCTGTCACACACGCCACCCACCATAAGCAAATCATAAACATATTGCAAACCCTACAGCGGGAATCCCTCATGCTTGCGCGACATGGAGGGCATAATAGGACAGCACCAATAATAAAACATGCAACTCAAACCAATCATAGCAATTCATTAATCACCAATAGGACAACAAAAATCTACTCAGATATCATAGGATGGCAACACATCATTGGAAAATAATATGAAGCATAAAGCACCATGTCAAGTAGAGGGTACATCGGGTTGCGGGAGAGTGGACCGCTGAATATAGATGGGGGAAGGTGATGGAGATGTTGGTGAAGATGACGGCGGTGTTGGTGAAGATCGCGGTGATGATGATGGCCCCGGCAGCGCTCCGGCGCCACCGGAAGCAAGGGGGCACTACTAGGGAAAAGCCTAGCAGCAGCGCGGGTTTTGGGCCTATCAGTAGCGCGGGCAGGAGCGCTACTGATAAGGCGCTACAGCTAATGCTTAGCAATAGCGCGTCCTGACCCACGCTACTGCTAAATTGACTTAGTAGCAGCGGTTCTTTAGAACATCGCTACTGGTAATTAGTAGTAGCGCTTCTCCTTACCCGCGCTACTACTATTATTTAGTATTTTATTTCTTTTCTTTTTCATGTTGTATTCATACACCTTTACACAAGTTTTCATACAACAGGAATTTAGAGATTGTTTTTACATCATAATGAGTTATTACATCATGGGGTGAAAGAACCGTGGACTAGTTTCAAGTGGATGTCCATCCACTTGAAACTAATCCGCGGTTCTTTCACCCAATGATATAATAATATCATCATCATCATCATATCATTAACAACTTAGCATCATAATACATCATTGTCATATAACACCTCCTCAATATCATCGTTTTCATCATTGACATCACATAACACCTCCTCAAGATCATCATTATCAACTCTAACACATTACCACATAATAAACATATTGTACCTCATAGGACCTATTACATTCGATTAAGACCTACTACATTTTCTAAGGTAAAATAACAAAAAACAAGACAGCCCCTGACTCTCCATTATGGAGAATGGAGATTAGCCTATCTCCCATTCTTGCCTTTCGCTGAATGTTACTTCCAAGAACCTCCTTGCGAATGTCCATACATTTCTTCCATTCTCTGATGATCATGTGTTCACGGGTTTTAGAAATCCGATATGCACAGGTGAGCTCCGTAGATTTACCTGGCAGTATGTTCAGAACTGAGAGGCGACCATGCAGAGACATCAGATGAGGCACACAAACCATCGGGAGTTTCTGTTGAAAAACATAATAATAACTTCGTAGTTAGCAATGATGTGCTAGTTTTAGAAGTATGCAAAAAATGCACGGATGTCGTAATATTAAAAAATCTTACCAGGGTATCTCCAGAGAAGTTATCGTTGTTCAACACATGCACTAGTGGCACGTATTCACCATAATTTGGAGGAGTTCGATAATAGTCATTGTAATTCTCAAGAAGAGTACAAAATGCGATCAGATGATTTTTCTCCTTATACGTTAATTGGGTGCCTTCGGTGTAGTGGGTTTTATCTACCATCTTCCGCACAGTCTTTGAAGAATCAAAATAAGCTGTCAATGGAAATAAGCTATCAACTATTTTGAAATAAACAATATAAATTAGTTAATAACTATGTTTGAGAAACTCACATACCGGTACAATCGGAAGCGTATCAACAAGGACCCAAATGTCCATATTGTCTTCCTCGCTGTCAGGATCACCAAGATCCATGGTGACAATCATACCCTCATAAAAACCATACATTTTGCAAAGTGCTTCCGAATTTTGGCAACCAAAATGGGTTACGCTCTGAGCATTGTACAGATTTACTTCAAAATCCATATCATGATGGGTCCTTAGGTGTATTTTCTTTGTTTCGAAATTTTCATGGTCTTCAAATCCCATCCTCTCCAAGACATAGCGTCTTGCATGGCATGGGATAAGCTAGTCGAATTGTAAAATATGAAAATTAGACGTTGAAATAGTTGAAGTCATGCTTAATGGAGAAAAAACACTTGTCGTTGTTGCGTACCGTTTCACAATCGAAGGTCTCCTCGAGCTTAATGCTGAAGCGCCGATCGTCGTCCAGCCGAACGAACCTGTCGCACATACCTCGATTGTCGTGGCACCAGCTACACTCCCCCGGGAGACCGTCGTCGTCCGAGTACGACATTTCCTACAATCATAATTCAAAGATTAAACTTGTACATATTCTAGCACAAGTCATGCCAGAATTCACGACAAAATCCGGCATGACCTTTGCTAAAAAAGGACATATCGAGCGCCTGAAATTTGCCTGAACGGAAATTAATCAACACTCCGGCAAAACATAGGCCACTCGGAGATGTAAACTGAACATGAACGGCCACTTGGGCAACCACATCCAATTTGAGCAACAACACAAGATATACAAGGATATTTGGCTGGTCTCACCTGGATGTCGGAGGGGATCGGTGACTGGGACGACGGCGGGGATGTCGGAGGGGGTCAGTGACGGGGACGACGGAGGTCACCTGAAATCATATAAGTTATCACTAACAACAAACATGACATGTTCAACTAGTTTTATTAATTCAACTAGTTCTTACTAAATATAAACTTACTATAAATAGAAAAAAAACTAGTTTTTTCTAAAAATAAAGTAGTTCAACTAGTTATATTAATTATCTTACTAAAAATAGATTAGTTCTGTTAATTCAACTAGTTCAACTAGTTTATTAGTTTACTTACTAAACTAGTTCAACTACAACTAAAGTAGTTCAACTACCAATACTACTACTAAAAATCTAGTACTAACTAAGCAACATCTAGTACTAGCTAACCCTAAATTAACATCTACTACTACTAAATCTAGTACTAACTAGTGGCAGGGGGTGGGGGCGACGGAGAGGTAGCTAGGGGCGGCGAGGTCGAGGGCGGTGGGAGGAGGGCTGCCGGCGGAGGAGGGAGGAGGGGCGGCCGCAGGCGGAGGGAGGAGGGCGGCGGCGGAGGAGGGAGGGGCGGCCGCAAGCGGAGGGAGGATGTGCGAGGAGGATGGAGGAGGGACGGAAGGAGGGGAGTACATCGGCGGCGGACGGACGAAGGCGGTGGCGGCGGCGGCGACGGACGACGACGGTTGACGCGGGCGAGAGTGAGAGTGTGAGTGAGAGGGCCGGTCGTGCGTGGGGATAAGGTAGGGATAGTTGTAGTGCGTTTGCCAAAACGCGCTACAGCTAACCTGAGTAGCAGTAGCGCTCTATAGTAAAGTGCGCTACTGCTATAGCTAGCGGGGGGGGGGGGGGGGCAAGGTCATGGCAACTATAGCAGTAGCGCTATAGGCTACACACGCGCTACTGCTACTTCCAAGTCAGTAGCGCGTTTGGCAGACACGCGCTGCTGCTAAGTAGCAGTAGCATGGTATTTTGAAGAGCGCTGCTGGTAAGATTATGTGTATAGGCTTTTCCCTAGTAGTGGGGAGAGAGCCCCCCTTCTTCTTCTTCTTCCTTGACCTCCTCCCTACATGGGAGATGGGTTTCCCCTCTGGTCCTTGGCTTCCATGGCTTGGGAGGAGCGAGAGCCCCTCTGAGATTGGATCTATCTCTCTGTTTTTGCGTTCTGGAATTCTGCCCTGGAACCGTTTCCTTTATATCTGGAGATCCGTAACTCCGATTGGATTGAAACCTTCGCCCAGATCGTTTTCCAAAAATTAGCTTTCCTGCGGCCAAAGAAGAGCGTCAACCGCCTTACGGGTGGCCCACGAGAGTCCAGGGCGCGCCCACCTGTCTCGTGGCCACCCCGGACACTGTTTCGCGTTGATTTTACTTCTCAAAAATCATAAATATTCCAAAAAAATCTCCGTCCGTTTTTGTCCCGTTTGGACTCCGTTTGATATTGGGTTTCTGCGAAACAAAAAACATGCAATAGATAGGAACTAGAACTAGATCAATAGGTTAGTCCCAAAAAATAGTATAAAAAGTTGCCAAAAGTATATAAAAGTTGAATAATATTAGCATGGAAAAATCAAAAATTATAGATACGACGGAGACGTATCAGCATCCCCAAGCTTAATTCCTGCTCATCCTCGAGTAGGTAAATGATAAAAAATAATTTTTGATGTGGAATGCTACCTAGCATAATATTGATCATATGTCTAATCATGGCATGAATATTAAGACACAAGTGATTCAAAGCAATAGTCTATCATTTGACATAAAAACAATAATACTTCGAGCGTACCAATAAAGAAATCATGTCTTTTCAAAACAACATGGCCAAAGAAAGTTATCCCTACAAAATCATATAGTCTGGCTGTTGCTCTATCTTCATCACACAAAGTATTTAATCATGCACAACCCCGATGACAAGCCAAGCAATTGTTTCATACTTTAATAATCTGAAAAAAAATTCAAGTTTCACGCAATACATGAGCGTGAGCCATGGACATAGCACTATAGGTGGAATAGAATATGATGGTGGGGGTTATGTGGAGAAGACAAAAAAGGGAGAAAGTCTCACATCAACTAGGCGTATCAATGGGCTATGGAGATGCCCATCAATAGATATCAATGTGAGTGAGTTGGGATTGCCATGCAACGGATGCACTAGAGCTATAAGTGTATGAAATCTCAAACTGAAAACTAAGTGGGTGTGCATCCAACTTTCTTGCTCATGAAGACCTCGGGCGTTTGAGGAAGTTGCCAAAACTAAGTAGGTTAGTCTCAAAAAATAGTATAAAAAGTTGCCAAAAGTATATAAAAGTTGAATAATATTGGCATGGAATAATCAAAAATTATAGATACAACGGAGACGTATCAGTGGCCTTCCAAAAATCTTGCTCACTGGTTTCCTCTTCATCCCCTCCATCACTCTCATCATTACAGGCTTCTCTCGATCTCTGGCGGGTTTTGCTTTGTTCCGGAGGGGTTTGCCGAGCGAATTACTTCACCGCCTCGACCCTTACCGCCAGCGAGATTCTGACCTTTTTCCTTGTCATGCTGCTCATACTCTGCTCTCTGCCCCTTGATGAGCTGCTCAACCTGATAACACTCTTGAAGGTCGTGGCCCTTGGTCCGATTAATCTTGCAATATGACCCATCGCCTTTCCTAGCTTTCTTGGTAGCCGCAGCCTCCCTGCAGTCAGCGCACACGGCAAACTTCTTGCCGGGGGCTTCAGCCTTAGCAGTCTTGCCGGTACTAGGTGTACCCGATCGTTCAACAGTCATCACTGCCTTATCCTTGCGCTTCTTGCTCTTCTTCTGACTGGTGGATTCATCATCATCCTCTAAATCGACACTGATGCAATCCTTCTCTCCTGGTAACTTCCTTCCCTCCTCCATCCGAGCACACTTATCCACCAAGGTGTAAAGCTCCTTCACAGCCTTGGGCAACCATGCGTTCATCTTGGAATGAACCATGCGGTTGCGTGTATTGGACTGGAAGGTGGCTATCACAGCTGCCGGATGGATGTTTGGGATGTTCCTATGGACTTTGCTGAATCTCTGCAAATACTTCCGGAGAGTCTCCCCTTCTTTCTGTTGGAGAAGCTGCAAATCGTTGGGCCGACCCAGTTCTTGTTGGCCGCTAGTGAAGGGGCCAATGAACTCATGGCACAGGTTAGCCCATGGAGAAATGGAGTTCTCCGGCAGGTGCATCAGCCAGGACCTCACATTGGACTTGAGAGCCAAAGGGAAGTACTTGGCGAACACCTTCTCATCTCTTCCCCCGGCAGCTTGAACAGCGATGGTGTAGATGCTCAGAAATCTGTCGGGTTTAGCTCTAGCTTGAACGTGCGGACGGACGGCCAACGGACTTGTCATAGCTCGCGAGTAAAGGCAGGACACCCAACCTTGAAAGGCAGGCACCTGCCAATATCGAGCGCAGGCTTGTCGACGTCAGGACCATCGCACCCATTGGTCCGGCGGTAGTTTTCACGGCGTCGCTCAATGACGACGCGGGCGTCTCCCCCTCGCCTGTCCTCCGGGGCTTGCCGCCGGTCTGGATGCGCTCAAGGGTCAGAAGAGGCCATCAAGACATCATCAGGTTCTTGATTCTGCTGTGCTCGTGGTGGCTGCCATGGCGGGCTGCACCATGGGGGTGGCCCCTTCCGTCCGACCAGCAGCACGAGCCGTCGTTGTTGCTTCGGGAGGCCATGGCGGGTCAGCGCGCTGCGAGCCCCCAGCCTCGATGAAACCAAGCAGACTCTGGATGGTGGCACGCCACTCATCCATCTGCTCGGCCGCTGGTGGGAACCTTAGCAGCAGGTGAACCCACACCATGGCCTTTGTAGCTGTACTTGGCATGGGTGATGACGACGTAGATCATACCATTGCTCGGCTCCTGATGGTGCCAACAGCGACAGCGGCACGTCCCCGCTGGTGCGGGGTGGCCAGCTAGATGGCATGGTGGCGTGGCGAAGGTGCTTGAGGGATAGCGGCTCCGTCGGGCGCAGCGACTTGGTCGACTCACCCTGGGGAGGCACATGCGCTGCGGTCACCAGCATGATGGGGGCGGCCGGAGGGTGGCGATTCGCCCTGGACTGAGCGCCATCGTTGGGGCTATACCCGTCGGCGAGAGGAAGGGGGGTGGACGGAGTAATCCCTTAAGCTGTACCTCGTGGACCGTGGCCATCGGGGTGTTGCTGATGTTCTCCTCCGATGTTTCTGGCTCCTGCTTCGGCCGCGGGGGAAGTGGTGATGGTGCCACCTGCTTCGGCCACATCCCCGGTAGCGTTCACACCCTTGCACGCCTCCGCGCCTCCCGTAGCATTGGTGGCTGCGGGCGGCAGGGCCTTTGAGGTAGTCGGGTGAGCCAAAGCACCGGATTTCTTCTTGGGCACCATGGTCGATGGCGCCGTCAAAGACGATGGTGATGAAGACGACGCGCTGCACACACTTTCAGGTTCGCGCCAGTGATGCCCCTACATGGCGTGCCAAACATGTCATGGGAAACCACGGCCACCTATGGGACCAGGGGTCCCTTGCTGGTTCAGCAGGGGGGATGTCACGTCGCACAAAGAGCAGAAGAGCGTGGGGCAGCAAGACGGAGATCACACGGGCAATTTTACCCAGGTTCAGGCCGTGAGGCATAAAACCCTACTCCTGCTTTGGAGGATTGATGGTGGAAGAATGGTCGTGGAGTGCAGTACACTTGCCCGGCAGGGTTGCCTATGGGCGACGTTGGCTATGTGTTGTGTGGGTATTCAACCTTCTAACCCTTTCTATGGTTGCCACAAGCCTCCTTTTATAGATTAAGGGGTCACCACAATGGCAAACCAGTCATTATGCAATTATAAGATAGCAAACAGTGCTATCATACCTAACTCTTGCAGGATGACATAGCACATTAAAGCACTGCTCAATGTCACATCATCGCTTGCCCCGCAAGCCTTGCCGGGCTGTTTCGCCAGCTTCGTGCATGCTCGCTTGACACGTTGCAGGACAGGTGTCGTTTGTAGGCATTTTCCATAGAAAGAGGTTGCCATGTGGCGGGTGGCTGCCACTTAATAACTTTGCGGCTTGACACTGTATTGATTGACGACGTGGGTCGTGGCTGAGTGGTTGGATGAGGTGGTTTGGCCTCCACGAGTCCCTGTAGGCCCTGGCGGGACGTCTTAGACGTTCTCTTCTGGGGGCGACCCCGCCCTCGTCGAGCTCGTCTGCCCGGCAAGGGAGGCTTTTCTCCTGGTGGTATCTTGCTTTTTTTTGCTTGGCCTTGGTCCTCTTGATTTGCATGTTGGTCCTTCTAAGATCTTGATCTGCTGTACTTTGGCATGGCCTGGTGCTGCAATCTATTCCCGTGCCTGTGCACAGTCTGGGCAATAGACCCAGGGTTTGTTGCACTGACACTTGGCATGCTGATGTTGGTCATATCATGCATATGGTGCCTTGCATTGCTTACTTTATACATAAAATATGTCATCTGCTTACTTTATACATGCTTTGTGTGAATGCCATCTGTTCAGTTTCTATATCATATTTGTATATAATGCAATGCCATCTTGTTTATCCAGGCATCATATATGTGAATTTTGCAATGCTGTCATGTTTAGCGAGTCATCTTATATGTGAATTGTATCATGCCATTCTTTTTTTATTACGTATTAAATTTGTCAACAATGTTAGTAAATTCAATTACTCTTCCTGTGCATCAGCCATTTGACACGGTCATGGAAAAATCTGGAGTGAAAACAAGGTCTTCAGAGCATACAATGCTATCTGATGAAGCGCATGTCTTGCTGGTTACGGATAGCTACTCAGAGGAGGATTCAGAGACATATGACCAGTCCTACCCCCCCCCCCCCGGAGGTGCATGCTCTAACTTGGCAGAGTCATATTGCTCATATCGTGCATATGGTGTCTTGCATTGCTATGTCATTTGCTTTAGACATGCTTTGTGTGAATGCCACTTGAAGTGTCTAATTACCATATATGTGAATTATGCAATGTCATCTTGTTTCAAGACATTATATATGTGAATTATACAATGCTATCTTGTTGCAAGGTATTATATATGTGAATTATGCAATGCCATGCTATTTAGCCAAGCATCATATATATCAATTATATCATCCCATCCTTTTTTGTATTATGTATTCCATTTGTCAACAATGTTTGTATATTCAACTACTCTTCTTGTGCATCAGCCATTTGAATTGGTGATGGAAAAATCTAGAGTGAAGACAAGGTCTTTAGAGCAGAGAATGCTACCTGCTGAAGCAGATATCTTGCTGGTTACAGATAGCTCCTTAGAGGAGGATTCAAAGACAGATGACCAGTCCTATTTCTCCACTGAGGTGTATGGTCAAACTTGGCAATGTTATATTACTCATATCATGCATATGTTGTCTTGCAATGGTTAATTTTTACATCATATACACAATATTGAATGCCATCTGCTTAGTTCACATATCATATATGTGATAGCCCTCTGCTTACTTGCTTAGTATATAAATCATATATTTGTATTATATCATGCCATGATGTTTACATAGATGTCTATGTATCTGAATTATGGCATGCCAACCCATTTTCTAAAGACAATATAGTTATATCATCTCATCCTGTTTACATAGTCACCATATTTTGAATTATGTCATTCTATCCATGAATTATATCATGCCATCATTTTTCCATTGACGCCATGTATGTGAATTATGGCATGCCAACTTCTTTAATAGACACATCGCATAGTTATATCATGTCATCTTGTTTACATAGTCATCATATTTGTAAGTATGTCATTCTGCTCATGTTTAGTTAGCCATCATATATGTGAAATTGTGTCATGCTATCCTATTTAGTTAGCCATCACATATGTGAAATTGTGTCATGCTATCTTGTTTGGTTAGACAACATAAATGTGAATTATTTCATGCCATGTTTTCTTCCCTACTATCCATTGCACCTTGTATATCATACAATGTATGTACATTCAATTACTTTTCTTATTTTTTAGCCATTTGAATTGGAGGGGGTGATGGCAGTATCTATGGGAGTAAAAACACGGTCTTCAGAAAAGACAATGCTACCCGTCGATGCAGATAGAACCACTGTTGTACTTGCCCAAGAACCAGCCCCACCACATATAACCCAGACTCACGCAGATTGTACCACTACCCAGTTGGATAGAGAACCAGCTACACCCCTTCCAACCCCAGTAGATAGTAATCCAATTCCATTTGACACAGCATTGTCTCCACCACAGACCACCCAAACACGAGCAGTTAGTAAGGCAACTGCAGTGCCCAAAGCACGAGAGCCACCACTATGAACCCCAAGTCAATGCTTAAAGCAGAAGAAGAATTGTTCTCAGGTCAGGTTCCGTAGTTATGGTTCATACTCCTTTGCTCTTGCATCACTGTATTTACTCATAACAACTAATTCCAAATTTGAAGGATGCAATTGAAAATCCAATGGCGCAACAGGTATGTTTTAAACTTGTTTCTTTAATTGGTTTTCTTTTGTAACTTGCTCTATGTTGATTTCAGTTTCAATTGAACAAACAATTATGTTCTCATGGCATGCACATTACAAGTGTTGTTAGTGATGTGTAGTTTCCCACACTTATATTCTGTCTATGCTGCTTTGTCTTAAACAACTATGATTTGAACTGTCTCTACCTTGATTTGTCAACATAAACTAGAATGATATAGACCATATAGGGACCACAGTGCATAGATATATGTTTGTTTCATGTTATCCTGTCCACCTTTCTACCAAAGTGGTTTACCAAAATGAGCTTCATAAACAACATGGTAAACCTGTGATGTGTCTGCTTGTTTCTCTTTTAGAATGCAGACAAAATATTGGAGAAGAGTACCCCATTATGCAATGGTAAAGGAAGTAATGCAGATAAGGTTCAAGATAGTGAGATATCCCTGTTGGTCTCCAAGAAAGTTGATAAAAACTATCTTGAAGATAGTGAGACAACCGCAAAGTCCTGCCTTGATGTAGTGTTTGAGTTACTGGCCACTACTGCTGGCACAAGCTGTTCGAACTTGCTGCCTGAATCAGTTCGGCTTCTTGAGTCTCAACTTCAAGTTGAAAGACATCGATCAGATGTGCTGCGACAGGAAGCCGAAGGACTGAGGAAGTCCCTGCAGAATTCAGATGCATACTTTCTGGTGCAACAGCAAGTGCTAGAGGATTTAAGCGCCAAACAAGAGAAAGCTAATAAACTTGCCAAGCGTCTTGTCAGCATGGTGGGTATCCAGGATATCGTTTCTTGAGCTCTTCTTAAGTGGTTTCAGTTCTGGACTTCTTTTGCTGCTGCATTTATTTGCACTGTGGCTAATTTAGACGCCCAGTGTATGTAATATGCTTCTTTGTTCCCCATATTCGCACTGGTGGCTAACTTTGATGCAGTGGATGTAATATGTGTAATATCCGTAATAGCCTAGCGTAAGTTGCTTGCTTATTTTTTCCTTATTGTCTTGTTTATTTGTTTGTTGTAGTCACTGCATTTATTTTTCCACGGTTTCGTAGTGGCCACAATAAAATATTTTTAAAAACTAGGCCACAATAACCAATGGCCAACATACGGACCGTTCTAACCATGGTACCGCTACCTGCTGTGGTGACCATGGGTCACAGGATCCATGGGCCTTCTCCGGGTCATAGAAACAACGTGCCTTCTACGGGCCGTAGAATAATGGCCTTCTACGGGCCGATTGATTGGCAAAACATAGGTCATACTTATTTGTGGACCATTAAGTGGACCGCAATATGGGCCATAAATGGGCTAGAATCATTAGTTTATGGCTCGAGCATAACGGGTCCTTAATAGGCCGATATGTATAACAGGCTTAATTCTATCGACACGCATAATGGGTCATTAATGGGTCGTACTTGATGACACTATGAAAATAGCCAAACGGATTAACGGGCCACAAACGTGCCGACTGTAACCACGGGCTGGATTTGGCCCTCAATCAGAATAGGCCAGTTACGGACCGTAAGTAATCAAAGGCTGGACATGAGCCCAAGAACAAATGGGCCCTTAGAAGGCCAGAAGATAATATGGGCTGGAAACGGCCGAACGGAATAACGGGCCGTTAATGGGTGTAAAGCTATACACTGTTCATTATGGACCAGTTTCACCACGAGCCTTTAATGGGCCCAGATTTCAAAGGGCCTCATATGGGCCGAAATAAATTATGGGCCATACATGGGCCAGAAGTTACAATGGGCTAGAATCATATTGGATGGCCCTGATGACGAGACTGGGCCAAAATCGGATAGGCCATAATAGGCCATGAGTTAGCGGGTTGTAAATGGGCTATATGCGAACATGCCATTAATAGGCTTTCCATGGGCCAGCCCACCACCTTTTGACCAAGTCAAACGGGCCGACCTTTTAACCTGATGGGCCACTATTGGGCTGAGCCACGTGTCAACTTATCATAGGCGCGTCCCGTCCATTGGCTGGATGACATCTGTCCCAAGGCTGAGCTGACACGTGGATCCTCCGGCGAATCAGAATTTTACACGTGGAAAATCCCCATTGGTCAGGGCTGTTAACGGGTTATCGCATCCAAAACCGGACCCGATAGCATAACAGGAACCCGTTACGATGGATGCCACGTGTCGGTATTGTCATGGAACACTTCTACGACAGCACAGGTATGACTATCTTGATTCTGTCATAAAATCGTCATGGATGTACATGCATGACAAAAAAGCGTGACCTACTATGACAAACACGTATCATAACGGAAGTGTATTTTTTGTAGTGAAAGAGAGAGAAGAAGCCATCTAGCTACTAGCTATGGACCCTTAGGTCTATGGTAAACTACTCACACATCATCGGAAGGGCAACAAGGTTGATGTAGAGCCCCTCCGTGATCGATTCCCCCTCCAGAAGAGTACCGAAAAAGGCCTCCAAATGGGATCTCACAAGAACAGAAGCTTGTGGTGGTGGAAAAAGTGTTTTGGGTGGCTCTTTGTTGGTTTCTTGATTTTAGAGAATTTATAGAGCTGGAATTAGGTCAAACGGAGGAATAAGGGGCCCACAAGCTACATGGGCGCCCCAATGGTAAGCCCATGTGGCTTGTTGCCTACTCCTTCATCTTCTGGCCCTCTCCCAAAGCTTCCAGGGTCTCTTATGTCCAGAAAAAAATTGTCAAAAAGTTTCGTTGCATTTGGACTTCATTTGGTACTAATTTCCCGGAAAACCAAAAATAGGCAAAAAAAACAGCAACTGGCACTTGGCACTGAGTTAATAGGTTAGTGCCGAAAAATAATAAAATATTGCATATAATTGCATATAAAACATCCAAGATTGATACTATAATAGCATGGAACAAGAAAAAAGTATAGATACATAGGAGATGTACCAGCATCCCCAAGCTTAATTCCTGCTCGTCCTCGAGTAGGTAAATGAATTTTTCATGTGGAATGCTGCCTAACATGTTCATCATGTAATCTTTCTTTTGTGGCATGAATATTAAGATCCGAATGATTCAAAGCAGTAGTCTATAATTTTTCATAAAGACATCAATACTCACGCATCCCAACAAACAATCATGTCTTCCAAACTGTCAATGCTAAAGAACGTTATACCTACAAAATCATATAGCCTCGTCATGCTCCATATTCCTAACACAAAGTATTTATCATGCACAACCCCGATGACAAGCCAAGAAATTAGTTCATACTTTTTAACGTGATTCAGCCTTTTCAACTCCCACGCAATACATGAGCACAAGCCATGGATATAGCACTATGGGTGGAACAAAATATGATGATAGGGGTTGATATGGAGAAGACAAAAAAGGAGAAAGTCTCACATCGACGAGGCTAATCAATGGGCTATGGACATGCCCATCAATTTATGTCAATGCAAGGTGTAGGGATTGCCATGCAACGGATGCACTAAGAGCTACAAGTGTATGAAAGCTCAAAAAGAAAACTAAGTGGGTGTGCATCCAACTTGCTTGCTTATGAAGACCTCGAGTATTTTAGGAAGCCTATCATTGGAATATACAAGCCAAGTTCTATAATGAAAAATTCCCACTAGTATAATGAAAGTGAAAGCATAGGAGACTCTCTATATGAAAAATATGGTGCTACTTTGAAGCACAAGTGTGAAAAAGGATAGTAACATTGCCCCATCTCTTTTTCTCTCATTTTTTGTGGGGCACTTTTTGGCCTCTTCTTTCTTAGGCTCCTTTTGGCCTCTTTTTTATTTCCTCACTTGGGACAATGCTCTAATAATGAATATGATGGTCATCACACTTCTATTTACTTACTACTCAAAATTACAACTCGATACTAGAACAAAATATGACTCTATATGAGAGGCTAGCAAATTGCACGGTACAGAAGAGGCTAGAAAATTGCAGAAATGTGAGAGTGCGTATAATCCATGGACTCACATTAGTCATAAAGAACTCACATACTTATTGCAAAAGTTTATTAGCCCTCGAAGCAAAGTACTGTTGGGTTCTACGGTAGGGTGCGTCGACTGCAAATTAAAAATTTCCTATGCCCAGGACAACCTGGAACATGCTATGGGAGATGGATCACAGTTCGTTACCAGTAGACGTGCAGTGCCGTGCAGCGGAAGAAGAGTTGGGGCAGCGCGTCCGCGTGGATCGTCTCCTCCTCGTACGATCTCCCTCAAACAGCCGGTCGTCCGATCCCACATACAAGTTCGCCAGAGCGGCGCAAGTGCACCGCCTCTAACGGTATCCCCGCGTAGAGGAGGAACACCGTGCGGCGGACTGCTAGGTCCGATCATACAATCAACGGCGAGTGCAGGTGGCTATTCGCAACACATGCAAACCCTAGTGATAGTGCCAAAGCGATCAACCAAATGAGTGTGCCGCACCTCCACTTTATATAGGCGTCCGTCGCGGGCTCAACACTTGGGCCTCGTACGGACCCTAAAGCCCACAAGTCTACTCGGCCACAATCCGAATACAACTCGGATCACATCCGACCAGTGTCCTCGGATCCGACCTCGTAGGTTCCTTCCCTTAAGCGCGCGACCCCTTAGGTTCAAGTCGGCTTGGTCACAGTTCGGATCACCTCCGACCTGCACGGTTGGTAGCGGCCTCTAGCAAGGCGTGTCGACCACCAAGCAGACTATGAAGCTGGTTAGGCGAACCTGTACAACGTGTCACACTTTTGTTCCCTTTGCCGCACGATATATGTTGTCGGGCTCAAGGCGAGACTGTCATCCTTGTGCTAGCCTGACCTCTTTCTCGTTCCGGTGATACCGACCACAAACCGGATTATCTCATAATCACTGTCGCATGGCCATGCTTATCCTGGTCGGATCACACGAGGGGCCCAGAGTATATCTCTCCTGATCGGAGGGGCAAATGCCATCTTGCTCGACCATGTCTCACAGCATGGGACTGGACAAACCCGAAACCTACCTTTGTAACTATCCGGTCACGGAGTAGTGTTTGGTCGGCCCAAAGCAAGTCTGTCACCATCCTGAGTACATGCGTCAGCTCAGGTCTTAGGACATAGAACGTATGTTGTACTAGAGATGCACATATGACATATAGCTTTGTCTCATAGTTGGGTCTGTCTGACTCGGACCTTATCTCGACTCGGATCCGACTACGTCGAATCCGACCAGACCTTTCCAAGTCCATATTATCCGGTTAGCATCCAATGCTCCATGGCTAGTGAGACCGAGCCATCGATCGTGTCATATGCTAGTCTAGTCGGTTGTGCGTCCACACAGCCCTTTCGACTAGCGACCTTTTATGACAGCCATCATACAATGCATAGTCCCACAAACAAGTCACGTACTTGTGGATACACATGATTGATAATGTCCAAGGACTATCTTTATTCATAAACACATAGGAAATATCATCATACATGATTGCCTCTAGGGCATATCTCCAACAGTCTCCCGCTTGCACTAGAGTTAATCAAATAGACATCAAATGCCCATAGCTCTAACATGTCCCTCATGCTTGGATTGTGGAAGCGGCTTAGTCAATGGATCTGCAACTTTTGCATCCGTGTGAATTTTGCATAAGTCTACATCACCATTCTTTACGATCTTTCGTATCAGGTGATATTTCCGATCTATGTGCCTGACCTTGTGGTGATTCCTCGGCTCCTTGGCTTGTGCGATGGCACCAGAATTATCACAATAAAGGTCCAATGGTTTTACCGAGGCTTGGGAAATACCAAGATCATCCAGGAAATGCCGGATCCAAACACCTTCCTTTTTAGCTTCACAAGCTGCAATGTATTCGGCTTCTGTGGTAGAATCGGCCACCGTATCTTGCTTGGAACTCATCCAGCTCACTGCCCCTCCGTTCATGACGTACATGAATCCAGACTGTGATCGACAATCATCTCTATCGGTTTGGAAACTAGCATCGGCGTAACCCCTTACGACGAGCTCTTCCTCACCTCCATAAACTAGGAACATCTCTTTAGTTCTTTTCAGGTACTTCAAAATAGTCTTTACCTCTGCTTAGTGACTCTCACCTGGGTTGGCCTGGTGCCTACTTGTTAGGCTTATTGTAAAAGCAACATCAGGCCTTGCACATATCATGGCATACATGATGGATCCAATTGCCGAGGCATACAGAATCCAACTCATCCTGCTTGCTCATCAAATGTCGAAGGACTCTGAGTCTCGCTTAGCCTTATACCATGTGAGAGTGGCAAGAACCCTTTCTTCACCTCACTCATGTTGAACCGCTTCAACACTTTATCTATGTACGTGCTTTGGCTCAAGCCGAGCAGCCTCCTCGATCTATCTCTATAGATCTTAATGCCTAAACTATAGACTGCCTCACCAAGGTCCTTCGTCGAAAACTTGCCGTTCAATGACTCCTTGACCGAGTTTAGCATCGAAACATCATTTTCGATCAGTAGTATGTCATCCACATACAAGATCAAAAATACTATCGAGCTCCCATTTAACTTCTTGTATAAATAAGCATCCTCTTCGCTTTTGATGAAACCGAGACCCGTGACGACCTCATCAAAATGAATATTCCATCTCCAAGATGCTTGTCTCAACCCATAAATGGCTCTCTTGAGCTGGCATACCTTATTAGTGCTAGTCGGATCAACAAAACCCTCGGGCTGTATCATATACACGTCCTCTGTTAAATTTCCGTGAAGGAAAGCCGTTTTAACATCCATCTGCCATATCTCATAATCAAAATATGCAGCTATAGCTAGTATGATCCTCACTGACTTCAGCATCTCTATCGGCGAGTAAGTCTTGTCATAGTCAATTCCTTGAATTTGTCCATAACATTTAGTGACAAGCCGAGCTTTGTGGATCTGAACATTTCCATCCACATCAGTTTTCTTCTTAAAGATCCATTTGCAACCAATGGCTGTTACGCCAGGTGGTGGATCAACCAAGTCCCAGACTTGATTCTCATCCATGGACTTTAACTCGAATCTCATGGCCTCCAGCCATGCCTCGGAATCTGGGCTCACCAACGCTTCCGCATATGTGGGTGACTCGTCGCTTTATAGCAACAATACATCACACACTCTGCGCAATCTTTCCGACCTCTGTGGTTCCCGTGCCGCTTCCACTATGGGTTCCCTGACTGACTCCGGTATGATCTCATCACCAGCCGAGCCGTCCCCGAGTGGTCCTTGAATTTCTTCGAGTCGAACCGTCCTCCCACTGGCCTCCCCACTGAGAAACTCTTTCTCAAGGAAAACCCCATTCCGAGCAACAAACACTTTGTTCTCTTCCCGGTTGTAGAAGCTATATCCCAAGGTTTCCCTCGGATATCCCATGAATATGCATTTTTATGATTTAGGTGTAAGCTTGTCTGACATAAGTCACTTGACAAATGCTTCACAACCCCAAATCTTTAGAAAATACAAACCGGGACTCTTCCCGGTCCACATCTCATGTCGTGTCTTGTCTACGGATTTTGATGGTACCCTGTTAAGTGTGGAAGCTGCAGTTTCTAGAGCGTATCCCCAGAATGACAAGGGTAAATCCGATTTGCTCATCATAGAACGGACCATGTCCAACAAGGTCCTATTCCTCCATTCCGACACACTGTTTCTCTGTGGCGTACCTGGAGGTGTGAGATGAGGTACTATACCTTAGCTTTTCAGATGATCATCAAACTCCTGGATCATGTACTCACCTCCACGATCAGATCGTAGAAGTTTTATAGTCTTGCTGAGCTGATTCTCAACCTCGTTCTAAAACTCTCTGAACTTTTCAAAAGTCTCCGACTTGTGCCTCATCAAATAGATATATCCATATCTATTCAAAAGTCATGAAGTACTGATAGCCACCTCTGCCAGTTGTGCTCATTGGACCACACACATCACTATGTATAAGTTCCAACAGCTCGGACGCCCTCTCGCAACTCTTTGTGAAAGGATACTTAGTCATCTTGCCGAGCAAGCATGATTCGCATGTCTCGAACGACTCAAAGTCGGACGAAGTTAGGAGCCCATCATCATGGAGCTTCTTCATGCGTTTCAGACTAATGTATACAAGCCGGCAATGCTAGAAGTATGTCGGATTTATCTCATTAGGCTTATGCCTCTTGACATTCACATTATAGACCGGTTCCTGTTCTAGATTCAATATAAATAGCCCATCAACAATGGGTGCATAGCCGTGGAACATACCATTCAAAAATATCGAACAACCATTGTCCTTTAAATTGAATTCATAACGTTGACTCATCAAACATGAGGCAGAAATAATGTTCTGACTAAGTGCAGGGATGTAATAACAATTATTCAATTCCATAATGAATCCAGAAGGAAGTTGGAGCTACATCGTGCCGACCTCCAACGCAGCAACTCTTGCTTTGTTGCCGACCCTGATGTCAATCTCCCCTTGTGCCACACGCCTAGTTCTTACCAGCCGCTGTATCGAGTTGCAAATATGAACAACCAGTATCAAATACCCAAGAGCTACTAGGTATATCAGCAAGCTAAATGTCTATAACATATGCAACAAGTGTACCTTTGCCTGAAGAAGCATTTACAGCCTTCTTGCCATGCTCTACAAGCAACTTGCTACAGTTCCTCTTCCAGTGACCAGTTTCCTTGCAATGATAGCAAATGGTCTTCGAGTCCGGTCCAGACATCAGCGCAACGGCGGAGGTTACTGTCTCCGTGCCCTTTGCCTTGGCCTTTTTCTTGGACCAACTCTTCTTGAACTTAGCCGATTTCTGCACCATCAACACTTGATGCGTGCTTTCTTAATATCCTGCTCTGCCACTTTGAGCATCCCATGCAATTCAGTGAGCTTCTTATCCATGCCATGCATATGATAGTTCGAGATGAGCGTCCCATAGCTGGGCAGAAGAGAACCCAGAACTGCATTTGTAGCAAGATCATCCAAGAGCGGGAAGCCCAACCGATCCAAAGCTTGCACATATCTGATCATCTTGATCACATGTGGGCTCAGTGGATCACCTTCCTTCAGCTTAGAATCCATCAAGGATCGCCAGACGTTGAACCTTTCGGTCCTAGCCTGTGTCTGAAACATGCTCTTGAGACTCTCGATCATATCGTAAGCCTCAACATTTTTGAAATGCTGTTGCAAATCGGGCTCCATACAAGCCAGCATCAAACAACTGATCTCCATTGATTCCTCAACGAGTTACTGGTAGGCATTCTTAGTTGTGGCATTAGCATTATTGACAGGTTCCTTGGGAAGTGGATCCTCTAGAACATGTTCCTTTTTATCGTGCTTGAGAACAATTCTCAGATTTCTATACCAGGTGGTAAAGTTTGTTATATTCATTTATCCTTTTCCAGAATTGATTTCAATACAAAGTTGGGTTGAGCAGGTGGTGCCATTGATCTACAACAGAAAATATGCAATCACCAAGTATTGTGTTTATGTAGAGTAATTCTAGCCTAAACAGAAATACTCACACTGAAGTCAGCATCCCTCCGCAAACTCTCAGTGATTCAGGATCCGACTAGCGCATGCGACTAGTGAGTTTTAGCATCACTGCTAGCCAACATACCTATTCGGTAAGCAACTCCTTGCTAATCGCATCTCTATACGGCTCCTGTCGGTCGGGAAGGTATCTTATACCACGGCTCCCAACCTTCTTTGCACAAGGCCCAAAACCATTTTGATAGCCTTGTCAAGTTAACCTGATGCAGTGCATGTCCGTGTCTGACACGAACCCTTCAGTTCAAGGACACCCAGCAGCACCCCAATTTTATGAGGCCACTACTGTACGTACTTGACGTGCGAAGGTGCAACATCGGGGATGGCAATTCGCTTGATATTCGTGAGGGATCATTCTACCATTCTAACATGCATTGAAACAAGGAAGCATAACAATCACAAATAAACACATATTGTGAAATAGTATGGTTCCTTCATGGATGATCTTCCAGGTCGGCTCCGACTCCGATGACCATCTACGAACTCCATCTTGTTTGTCATGCCGGGACGCCAAGCCACCAACCTGATCTCTATTATCCAACTACTACAACTAGTAATGAATTTTACATACAGTCACAAGTCGACACGCATGTTGTTATACAATATAATGACAGCACTTTGGCTCCTTCCGGCTGACAAACATGACACGCAGGCCACGTATAAATTACACACATGCATCACATACACATGAGCCATACTATTCACATCAAACCTGCAAAACTAAGTTATGCATAGAATCGTATTCTACCAGTTTGTGTGTCGGGTACGAAATACACGGCGCTACGCACACGGCGGTCCCGCTAGCCGGTTAGCGGGCGAAGTTCAAAGGGGCAGCGCCCCTCACGGGTGTGGGCAAAGCCCGACGTTTTCAGAAATCACAGATCACATCGACTCCGATCATCAGAAAATATAGCCTCTTCAATCCCCATGTGCGATTGATCTCATCAATAGTGCACATAGCCGATCTCATCAAGGACAACAGATCTCATCTGCTGCCTCCACATATCTAATATGCATACAATCTAAATCCAAATCCTATAGCAGAGTCTCTGATACCACTGTTGGGTTCTACGGTAGGGTGCGTCGACTGCAAATTAAAAATTTCCTACGCGCAGAACAACCTGGAACATGCTACGGGAGATGGATCACAGTTCGTTACCACTAGACGCGCAGTGCCGTGCAGCGGAAGAAGAGTTGGGGCAGCGCATCTGCGTGGATTGTCTCCTCCTCATACGATCTCCCTCAAACAGCCGGTCGCCCGATCCCACATACAAGTTCGCCGGAGCGGCGCAAGGGCACCGCCTTTAACGGTATCCGCGCGTGCAGGAGGAACACCGTGCGGCGGACTACTAGGTCCGATCATACAGTCGGCAGCGAGTGGAGGTGGTTATTCGCAACACATGCAAACCATAGTGATAGCGCCGAAGCGATCAACCAAATGAGTGTGCCGCACCTCCACTTTATATAGGTGACCATCGCGGGCTCAACACTTGGGCATCGTACGGACCCTAAAGCCCACAAGTCTACTCATCCACAATCCGAATACAGCTCGGATCACATCCGACCAGTGTCCTCAGACCGACCTCGTAGGTTCCTTCCCTTAAGCGTGAGGGAGTCCTGGATTAGGGGGTATCCGGACAGCCAGACTATATACATCGTCCGGACTATTGAAGCGTGAAGATACAAGACTCAAGACTTAGTCCCGTGTCCTGATGGGACTCTCCTTTGCATGGAAGACAAGCTTGGCGATCCGGATATTGTGTTTCCTTCCTTGTAACCGACTCCATGTAAACCCTAGCCCTCTCCGGTGTCTATATAAACCAGAGAGGTTGGTCCATAGAAGGCCGATCACAATTACAATCATAATCATCATAGGCTAGCTCCTAGGGTTTAGCCTCTATGATCTCGTGGTAGATCTACTCTTGTACTACTCATATCTTCAATATTAATCAAGCAGGAAGTAGGGTTCTACCTCCATCGAGAGGGCCCGAACCTGGGTAAACATTGTGTCCCTCGCTTCCTGTTACCATCAGCCTAAGACACATAGATCGGGACCCCCTACCCGAGATCTGCCGGTTTTGACACCGACATTGGTGCTTTCATTGAGAGTTCCTCTGTGTCGTCGCTGCAAGGCTCGATGGCTCCTTCAATCATCGCCAACGACACGGTCCAGGGCGAGACCTTTCTCCCCAGACAGATCTTTGTGTTCGGCGGCTTCGCACTGCGGGCCAATTCACTTGGCCATCTGGAGCAGATCGACAGCTACGCCCCTGGCCACAAGGTAAGGTTTGGAAACTTGAATTATACGGCCGACGTTCACGAAGACTTGACCTTCGAAGGATTCGGGCCTGGGCCAGGAGCACAAGACAGTCACGACGAGCACGGCTTAGACCTGCTATCGGACAATGCTTGGGATATCACTCCTGCAGTAGCCCCGGACCTAAATCCGGTGCAGGCTGTGTTGCCTAAGGATGGAGGGATGGACCCCGTCTCGCAGGCCTCACACTCATCGGCGGTGGAGCCGAACACAGCCTCACCTCTGTGGAAGCCTGTGACTCCGGACCCCCGGACTCGTATCCGGTTGTTGGTTCCAGTCCGCGCACTCTCGAGCCAATCGAGCCAGGTTGGGCTCCGGTGATGGAGTTTACCGCTGCGGACATCTTCCAGCACTCGCCCTTTGGCGACATGCTGAACTCATTAAAGTCTCTCTCTTTGTTAGGAGGCTCTTGGCCGAACTATGTCCGGCTTGAGTGGGAAGCAGGCGACGAACGAATTCGCTGCCCACCCACCACCCACTTCATTGCCACGATCGATGATCTAACCGACGTGCTTGAATTCGACTCCAAAGACATCGATGGTATGGACGACGATGCGGGAGAAGTACAGGAACCACCGCTCACAGGGCGGTGGACAGCCACCTCCTCATACGATATATATATAGTGGACACTCCGAAGGAAACCAATGGTGATGAGGCAATGGAGGATAACCCCTTAGAGAGAAAAAAAACATGGGTGTCGTAGGCGCCGCTCTAAGCCCCGCCATAGCAATACCGGCCCAGGAGACGAAAACAATCCGGATGGTGCAAAAGAGGAATACAACCCTGATCAGCGCGCCTTCGAGCAGGACGAGCAGGATGATGAGCAGGTCAGCCCAGATAAACAGGCGACCGACGGATATCCGGAGGAGGACAACTACACGCCCCTCTCCGAAGACGAGATTAGCCTCGACAACAACGAGTTCGGCATGCCTGAGGATCCCGGGGAGCAAGAGCGCTTCAAGCGTAGGCTTATGGCCACTTCGAGGAGCCTGAAGAAGAAGCACCAGCAACTACAGGCTGATCAAGACCTGCTCATAGATAGATGGACTGAAGTCCTGGCAGTCGAGGAATACGGACTCGAGCGCCAAACGGCTGACCGGCCACCCCGTGGCCGGGATAAAACGGGATATCAGTCCGAATACCAGCCCGCACCCCCACGCCAATACACTACGGCCCGGGGCAACAGGCAAGACCTGCAAGATATACTGGAAAACAAAGCAGGACAGCCAAGATTGATCTACGGATCGCGGGGCCGCACCCCAGCGCGCGACGATGACTGTCACGCCGGATACGTTATCAACAAGTCCGGCCGGGCCGAACACAACAGCCCAGACCAATTCGAACTTTGTAGCCACATAGCCCAGCACAAAGGCGCCATGCACCCCCTCTGCTTCACTGACGAAGTAATGGATCATGAATTCCCAAAAGGGTTCAATCCCGTAAACATCGAATCATACGATGGCACAACAGACCCTGTAGTATGGATCGAAGATTTCCTTCTCCACATTCACATGGACCGCGGAGACGATCTACATGCCATCAAGTATTTTCCCCTTAAGCTCAAAGGACCAGCCTGGCACTGGCTAAACAGCCTGCCAGCAAATTCCATTGGCAGTTGGGAAAACCTGGAACACGCATTCCTCGACAACTTCCAGGGCACATACGTGCGACCACCGGACGCTGATGACTTGGGTCACATTACTCAATAGCTCGGAGAGTCAGCCAGGAAATTCTGGACTCGGTTCCTAACTAAAAAGAACCAAATAGTCGATTGTCCGGACGCCGAAGCCCTGGCGGCTTTTAAGCACAATATCCGTGACAAGTGGCTCACCAAACACCTCAGCCAAGAAAAACCCAAGTCCATGGCAGCCCTCACGACACTTATGACCCGCTTTTGCGCGGGCGAGGACAGCTGGTTGGCTCGCAGCAGCACCACGCCACACTCTGGCACTTCGGACGTCCGTGACAATAACGGCAAGCCACGGTGCAACAGACACAAGCGACGGAACAACGGCGACAACTTCGAAGACATGGCAGTCAATACCGGATTCAGTGGATCCATATCCGGTCAGGAGAAGAAGTCGTTCAAAAGAAACAATCAAGGACCGTCCAGTCTGGACCGCATACTGGAACGCTCGTGCCAAATTCATGGCACCCCAGACAAGCCAGCCAACCACAATAATAGAGACTGCTGGGTGTTCAAACAGGCCGGTAAAATAAACGCCGAAAACACGGACAAGGGGCTGCACAGCAACGATGATGAGGATACCCGGCGTCCGAACACGGGGGAACAGAAGAAATTTCCCCCCAGGTGAAAACGGTCAACATAATCTACGCCACTCACATCCCCAAGCGGGAATGGAAGCGAGCACTACGAGACGTCTATGCGATGGAGCCAGTCGCCCCCAAATTCAACCCATGGCCAGCTTGTCCGATCACCTTTGATCGTAGGGATCACCCTACTAGCATCCGTCACGGCGGCTCAGCCGCATTGGTCCTAGACCCAATCATCGACAGATTCCACCTCAAGTGAGTCCTCATGGATGGCGGCAGCAGCCTGAACCTGCTTTATCAGGACACAGTGTGCAAAATGGGCATTGACACTTCAAGGATCAAGCCCACCAAAACCACCTTTAAAGGTGTAATTCCTGGGGTAGAGGCCCGTTGTATGGGCTCTATGACATTGGAAGTGGTCTTCGGATCTCCGGATAACTTTCGAAGCGAAGAGCTAATCTTCGATATCGTCCCCTTCCGCAGTGGTTATCACGCACTGCTGGGACGAACCGCATTCACTAGATTCAATGCGGTACCACATTACGCATACCTCAAGCTCAAGATGCCAGGACCGCGCGGGGTCATAACTGTCAATGGAAACATGGACCGCTCTCTCCGAACAGAAGAGCATACTACAACCATCGCGGCGGAAGTACAATGCGGCCTCCTCCGATAGACCAATCCGGTGACAACAACTTCGAGCACCGTCAAGCGTGTCCGGAGCACCCCGCAACAGGATCATCAGGCATGCCAAGAGCGCGACTAGCAGTACGGCCTCCGCTCAAGCCCCATCAAAGCAGCATTCGTGCCACGCGCACACAATTACGCACTCAAAATACCATGGGCACAGGCGGAGGCGCAACAATGACTGAGTCAACAATGCGGTATCACCGCAGCACACCTTCATAAATCTCCCTTTTTATTTTTTCAGGACATTGCTTTAGGGCAGCCCCTTTTGAAGAGCCGGATCGTCGAACTTACACAGGGGAGAAAACCAAGGAGGCAACAGGCTTTGCGCACAGAAGGAAATACCCAGGTGGAATCTATTTACGATTGTTATACCTGTTTTATCTATCTGTACGCGGCCTGCCCCTGGATAGGACATGTCAAATAGTCCTATTTATCTCCGCTTAATGCATTCATTGTAAACATACGCTTAATCGTATTATTCATCAATGGGAGATCACATACAACGTCAACTTATTATTCTTATTTGAGCATTTTTTCTTACAAATGTTTCTTTGATATTGCATCCGTACACCTTGGTATGGTCCGTTTGCCAGGGGCTTCTTATGGCGCCTCGTACTACGGCAAATAAAGTCCGAACACTTTAAACAGTGCGGCACCCCGAACTTATAGCACTATATGCATCAACTCCGAATCATGTCTTGTGTCCATAGTTGGGTTAGCCCGGCTCCCTTGTTTTGGTACCTTACGTTCCGTTATATCGGCTAAGGTAGCGCAGGGAGAACTACTGCGATTGTGTCCCGCTTCTTCCGGATGAGCACCTCAGTAGAGAAAGCCGAAAACTGACCGGCATGATGCGGCGAGAGCTAGTCGCTGTTCGAGAGGTCTTAAAATCCTTAAAGATTTTTTGCGCTTTAGGTGATGAATCGGCCTTGTCCGATTTAGGCATATATAGTGCCCCAATTCGGCCCTCCGAATTCTAGGGGCTTCGCCGAAATTTAAAATTATAGACTTCTATGGCTAAGTGAAAGTTATAAAGCCGTATAGTCCGATTGCCTTGTTCGCTGCGCCGGATACCTCCTTAAGGGACCAAAAATTTGGATAAAGAGTATCCGGGTTTTTCCAGGAACACCCCAGTACTAGTTACGTGGGGGCGGAAGCCGACGACTGGCCTACTTTTAGAATTTTATAAACAGCCGCACAGAAGGTAATATTTTAAATCCAACAGTGCTACATAGCACAAGTAACTTCGTATTTAAATTACAACAGTGGCAGATGTACATTTTGTCAAAGATATTGTCCTTGGTACATTCATCGGCCACAAGACGAGCGCCCTTCATAACGCCATCATAGTACTTCTCGGGATGACGATGCGCCTTGCCCTCCGGCGGCCCGTCCTTCACCAGCTTCTCCGCATCCAGCTTGCCCCAATGCACCTTCGCGTGGGCAAAGGCCCGGCGGGCACCCTCAATGCAGACGGATCACTTGATCACTTCAAGCTGCGGATAGGCCTTCACCATCCGCTTGATCAGGCCGAAGTAGCTAGTGGGCAGGGGCTCACCAGGCCACATCCGGACTATGAAATCTTTCATAGCCACTTCGGTCGCCCTGTGTAGTTCGACCAACTGCTTCAGTTGGTCACTCAGAGGCATTGGGTGTTCGGCCCCAGCATACTAGGACCAGAACAACTTCTCCATTGAGCTCCCCTCCTGGGCACGGTAGAACTCCGCAGCGTCTGATACGCTGCGTGGCAGATCTTCGAATGCCCCTGGAGAGCTCTGAATTCGGGTAAGTAAAAGAAACGCCTCCTCCACATGTTTGCTTTGCATAAAGAATTTCTTACCCACCGCTATCTTTTTGGCCTCCTGGATTTCCTGCTGTGCCTTCTCGGCTTCAGCCTTGGCGTCCTTCATACTCACAAGGGCCTTCACAAGCTCGGCCTCTTTCATCTTCAGATCATGCTCCATGGACTCGAACTTCTTGCCGAGGTCCCAGAGCTCTTGCTGTACCTCGCCCACTCTAGCACTTTGCTTTTCGCGCTCCTTGCATTCCAAGGCCGCGTTGTCTTCGGCCTCGGACAGCGCTTGCTTCAGGGACGCCACTTCGGCGGTGGCCCCTGTTACACAGTCACGACGCTTCATTGTTAGACTAATCGATCTTATCTATCCTTAAATACATAAGAGCGGGGAATCACTCACCTTTGTTCTCTTCGAGCTGCCTCTTCGTGAGGTCGAGCTCTCCCTGCGCCTGCTCCAGGTCCCGCTTTAGTTCGGCGACCTTGGCTGTGCGGGCAGCAGCGGCAAGCAGCACAGACTGCTCATTCACATGCACATTTATTACTAGACTCCTGCTGATTATAATTGACCCTCCGTTTGGCTTTTCCTTCCGAACACCAAACAGAGTATCAAGGGCTACTACCTATCGGGTGGTAATTTCACACATTTTTATTACTTACCTCAAAGCCTGTCAGGAGGCTGCTACACGCTTCGGTCAGTCCGCTCTTGGCGGACAGAACCTTCTGAATCACTGCACCCATAAGAGTACGGTGCTCGTCATACATGGAAGCGCCGCGAAGCGCTTCCAGCAGACTATCTGACGCCTCTGGCGTGACGGAAGTCATCGGCACGGACGGCTCGCCCTCCCTAGCGAGGGGCCGCCTACCCGCATCCGGAGCCATCGAAGGCTCCGGCACAGTATCCGGATGAGAGTCCGGCTTGCTGTGGCTCTCATCAGCACGATCCGCGGTGATCTTGAACCCCGCCTGTCCGGCATCTGGAATCCCGCCTTGGGGCGTCTCCAGAGTCACCTCCCCCCGCTCTAGGAGCCTTCGGGACAACACCTCCGTGTCATCCGCGGGCTGAGGAGTAGTGGCTGTTGAGAGCGAGTTCATCTCTGTATCACTCAGGGACCCGACCGAGGAAGATACCTCGGCATGAACCCTGGCCGGACTGCATATATGTTCGGCATTATAAAAACAAAAACTATGAAGTAAAGTCATGATAGAGTGCGGATACTTACGATCGCGCCAGGGGCTTCCCCCTGGGCAGCCACACCTCCTCGCTGTGAGCGGCCATGGCGGAGTAGTCCAGAAGGGACACCTTTCCCTTCTTAGACGTCCCAGCCTCCCCCTCCGGGGCGGCTTTCCTCTTTTTCTCCTCCCTGATGCGGGGAGGTAGAGTTTCTTCTTGCTTCCCCCCGCCTCCGCGGGTGGAATCTGTCTCGTCGTCGTTAGACGACGTGGGTATGACGGCCTTGCACCGAGGGCCTTTCCCGCCCCCTGGTCCGCCTTCTCGGGCCCCTCACCCTTTCCTGGTGGGGTGGTCCCTTCTTCTTCTTCTTCTTCCTCCCCTTTGGGGGAGGAGTGTGCCTCGTCATCTTCGGACGAGGCTTCCAGCACAACCTTACGCCGGAGACCCTTTCGGATCCCCGGGGCCTTCTTTTCGGCCTTCTTCTCCGGCACCTTGTAGGGCGCCGGGACTAGCATCTCCATCAGGAGAGCATCAGCTGGGCCTTCTGGCAGCGGAGGCGGATAGTCAATCTGCTCCACTATCTCCACATAATACTGAACAAATATGCACAATTACTTAAGGCACCCCCATGAATATATGGGGAAGAACCGAATCCGGTGGTAGCCTGAAAACTCACCTGACTAGGAGGCCGCGCGGCGTGGAGCCCGCGGTCCTCGGATGTGGGAGGAGGTACTTCGGAGGCCTTGAACAACGCCTTCCATGCGTCTTTGTGCGTCATGCCATAGAGCCTCCGAAGCGTCTGGTGTTTGGCTGGGACGAACTCCCAGAGAATAAATGCCCGCCTTTGGCACGGGAGAATCCGGTGAACGAGCATGACCTGGATCACGTTGACAAGCTTGATGTTCTTGTCCTTCATGCTCTTGATGCAGGTCTGGAGTCTGGTCAGCTCTGTAGATTAGCCCCAGGACAGGCCCTTGTTTTCCCAGGAGGTGAGCCGCATGGGGGTTCCGGATCGGAACTCGGGGGCCGCCGCCCAATTGGCGCCGCGCGGCTCGGTGATGTAGAACCACCCCGACTGCCACCCCTTCACGGTTTCCGCAAAGGAGCCATCAAGCCAGGCGATGTTAGGCCTCTTGCCCACCATGGCCCCTCTGCACTCCGCTTGCTGGACGCTCACGATCTTCGGCTTCACGCAGAAGATTTGCAGCCACAGGCCAAAGTGAGGCCTGATGCGGAGGAAGGCCTCGCATACGATGATGAACGCCGAGATGTTGAGGACGAAATTCGGGGCTAGATCATGGAAATCTAGCCTGTAGTAGAACATGAGCCCGCGGACGAAGGGATGAAGTGGAAACCCCAGTCCACGGACGAAGTGGGCGAGAAACACGACCCTCTCGTGGGGTCCCGGGGTCGGAATGACCTGCCCGTCATCTGGTAGCCGATGCGCTATGTCTGCGGCCAAGTATCCGGCCGCCCGAAGATCTACGATATGCTTCTCTTCACGGTGGAAGCCACCCACTTGCCTCCTGCTCCGGACATGTTTAGCTGTGCGGAGAAGACTTGGGCTAGGGCGCTGGAGCTCGAGGGGGCAAGAGTGGGCAAAGGAGGAAGAAGGCATGGGTAAGAATGGGGAACTCTTATCCCTTTATAGAGGTTATGAAAGTGGTGTGCCTCCCCACTTGCCGTTGAGAATCGCTTACTTCCCAAGCGCCACAATTGATGGCATGGTGGGATTACCCATACCTGTATTGATGAGAATCCCGTGATAAGGGGACACGATCTCTGCTTTGACAAGACGTGTCAAGGAAACCGCCTCGCAATATGCGCTGTGGCTGGTTGTGGGAAAACGGTTCGAATAATGACCCGATCGAAATGACATGTCATGTTGTCTAAAAAGTTGTCAGCAGACTGCATTTGTGAAATATCAGTCTCTCTACGGTGGTATGTGAAGATCATTTTGCGGATCCGGACACGGTTTGGAGTGTTCGATAATTACCTTGGAGTATTCGGAGAAGGAACCCGCCTTGCAATGACGAAGACAAGACTGCGCGCCAGACTCATCGTCGTTGAAGCCTGGTTCAGGGGCTACTAAGGGAGTCCTAGATTAGGGGATATCCGGTTAGCCGGACTATATACATCGTCCGGACTATTGAAGCATGAAGATACAAGCCTCAAGACTCAGTCCCGTGTCCGGATGGGACTCTCCTTTGCGTGGAAGACAAGCTTGGCGATCCGGATATTGTGTTTCCTTCCTTGTAACCGACTCCATGTAAACCCTAGCCCTCTCCGGTGTCTATATAAACCGGAGAGGTTCGTCCTTAGAAGACCGATCACAATTACAATCATAATCATCATAGGCTAGCTCCTAGGGTTTAGGCTCTACGATCTCGTGGTAGATCTACTCTTGTACTACTCATATCTTCAATATTAATCAAGCAGGAAGTAGGGTTTTACCTCCATCGAGAGGGCCCAAACCTGGGTAAACATTGTGTCCCTCACTTCCTGTTACCATCAGCCTAAGACGAACAGATCGGGACCCCCTACCCGAGATCCGCCGGTTTTGACACCGACAAAGCGCGCGACCCCTTAGGTTCAAGTCGGCTTGGTCACAGTTTGGATCACCTCCGACCTGCACGGTTGGTAGCGGCCTCTAGCAAGGCGTGCCAACCACCAAGCAGACTATGAAGCTGGTTAGGCGAACCTGTACAACGTGTCACACTTCTGTTCCCTTTGCCATATGATATATGTTGTTGGGCTCAAGGCGAGACTGTCATCCTTGTGCTAGCCCGACCTCTTTCTCGTTCCAATGATACCGACCACAAACCAGATTATCTCATAATCCCTATCGCATGGCCATGCTTATCCTGGTCGGATCATACGAGGGGCCCAGAGTATATCTCTCCTGATCGGACGGGCAAATCCCATCTTGCTCGACCATGTCTCGTAGCATGGGACTGGACAAACCCGAAATCTACCTTTGTAACTATCCAGTCACGGAGTAGCGTTTGGTCGGCCCAAAGCAAGTCTGTCACCATCCCGAGTACATGCGTCAGCTCAGGTCTTAGGACATAGAACGTATGTTGTACTAGAGATTCACAGATGACATATCGTTGTGTCTCATAGTTGGGTCTGTCCGACTCGGACCTTATCTCGACTCGGATCCGACTACGTCGGATCCGACCAGGCCTTTCGAAGTCCATATTATCTGGTTAGCATCCAATGCTCCATGGCTAGTGAGACCGAGCCATCGACCGTGTCATATGCTAGTCTAGTCGGCTGCGCGTCCACACAACCCTTTCGACTAGGGACCTTTTAGGACAGTCATCATACAATGCATAGTCCCTCAAACAAGTCACGTACTTGGTGATACACATGATCGATAATGTCCAAGGACTATCTTTATTCATACACACATAGGAAATATCATCATACATGATTGCCTCTAGGGCATATCTCCAACAAGTACTACTATGCATGCTCCTAGGGGGATATATTGGTAGGAAAAGACCATCACTCGTCCCCGACCGCCACTCATAAGGAATACAATCAATAATAAATCATGCTCCAACTTCTTAGCACAACGAGAGACTATGCGTGCATGCTTTAGGAATCACAAACCTTAACACCAATATTCTTATTAAACCACAATCATTCACTAGTACCTCCCACATATTACCATCTTTATATCACAAAACTATTCCAAGGAATCAAACTTATCATATTCAGTGATCTACATGAAAGTTTTAATTATATCCCTCTTGAATACCTATCATATTAGGACCAAATTCATAAATTGTGCATATTGCCATTACTTTCATCAACTCTCAAAATTATATAAGTGAAGCATTAGAGTGCAACTATTCTTTAAAATAGAGCCACCGCCGTGCTCTAAAAGATATAAGTGAAGCACTAAAGCAACTACCTAGCTCAAAAGATATAAGTGAAGCACAAAGAGTATTCTAACAAATCATGAATAATGTGTGTCCCTCTCTAAAATGTGTGTCCAACAAGGATGATTGTGGCAAACTAAAAATCAATCAAAGGAAAGACTCATATAATACACGACGCTCCAAGTAAACTCATATCATGTCATGAATAAAAATATAGCTCCAAGTAATTTACCGATGGTTGGTAGACCAAAGAGGGGATGCCATCCGGGGCATCCCCAATCTTAGATGCTTGGGTGTCTTTAGATATTTCCTTGGGGTGCCATGGTCATCCCCAAGCTTAGGGTCTTGCCACTCCTTATTCCTTCATCTATCATGATCTCACTTAAAACTTGAAAACTCCTGCACACAAAACTCAACAGAAAACTCGTGAGATCTGTTAGTATAACAACCAAATCACAAACTTTAGGTACTGTTATAAACTCATTCATATTTTATTATTGCATAATACCTACTGTATTCTAACTTCACCATGGCTTATATCCCCTGATACAATCCATAGATTCATCAAAACAAGCAAACAATGGAAAGAAAATGGAATCTGTCAAAAACATAACAGTCTGTAGTAATCAGAATATTGACTATACTTCTGTAACTCTAAAAATTAAAGAAAATTAGGACAACGTGGAAAATTTGCATATCAATTTTTTGTAATAAATTCATATCAAAATCACGTTCTAGTGAATTTCAACAATTCTGCTACTAGGTGCAAAAGTTTCTGTTTTCTTACAGAATCAAATCAACTATCATCCAAATCATCCAAAAGGATTTACTTGGCACAAACACTAACTAAAACACAAAAACACAGCCATAACAGTAGCATAATTGTGTGCACAAAAAAACAGAAAAGAAAAAAGAAAAATAAAGATAACTATTGGGTTGCTTCCCAACAAGCGTTATTGTCTTATGCCCCTAGCTAGGCGTAGTGCATAGTTTCAAGTGTTGTCATATTTCTTATTCTCATCTAGAGATGTGTTTTTATCGGGTGGCTTTTCAAAAACAACATGAAACACATCATCAATGAAAATTTTAGTGTTATTAAGATGATTATCCTCAAATCTTTCTTGGTTCCCCTTTACAATCCAAGAATACTGTTTATTAATACCATTGAAAACTTTCTGGACTATGTTTAAAGGAGGGAATTCCTTTTTGGTATTCTCATAAAAGGTGTGGTTATCGCGAAACAAATACCTCAATGAATAATCTTCATTATATAAAATCTCATATATCACAAGTTGTTCAAGACTCATGCCATAAAATTCAAAAATCTATCTAGCTTCTCGCACTATGTAATCAAATTCATTCAGGAGGATAAGTGTGGCTATATTTTAAGCCTTAGGATTCTTTATAACCGGCAACTCATAAAACAATCTTTGCAAAGTGGGATGAGTGCGAATAAATCATCTCTCAAGTTTAAGAACAAGTGTGGAAATAGCTTGGCATAATTTTTGGTTCTTTTAAGAATAGGAATATCATCACAAGCAAAAGTTCCCGTGCAATTAAAGAATTCTTGGATACCACTTTTTCTTATAATATTCCCACTTTCCGTCACAAAAGCTTTAGCATCTATATTAGGGGAAATGTACACTTTAGGGATTTTACCATCCTCACTTTTTTCAATGACAAACTCATCCATGATAACAACTTCAAGCAAGCAAACAAGCATACGACCAAAAGGCAAATAAAAAATATTTTTGTGTTTTTGTGAAAACATTTTACAAGTGGGGGAGATGAAAACAAGAGGAAAATGGAAAATAATGTGAATGCAAGGAGATGAAAGTTCATGCGATGGTACTTGATATATGTTGGTGATTTCTCCCCCGCAACAGCGCCAGAAGTTCTTCCAGCTACTTGTGAGTTGTGTTGGAATTCCCCAGAAGAGGAGAGGATGATGCAGTACGGTAGAGATAATTATTTTGCTCAGTTAAGAACCAAGATTATTTATCCAGTAGGAGAACTATGCAACACCTCGTGAACAGCACCTACACACAAAATAACAAATACTTGCACCCAACACAAACAAGGGGTTGTCAATCCCTTGGCGGTTAATTGCAAGGATAAAGTCTTGTAGTGATAGATAGATAAACAAAAACACAAAATAAAATAACGGTAAATAAATTGCAGCAAAGTATTTTTTGGATTTTAATATATGATAATGATAGACCTGGCGTCCATAGTTTTCACTAGAGTCTTCTCTCTTGAAAATAGCATATGGTGGGTAAACAAATTATTGTTGGGCAATTGATAGAAAAGCGCATAGTTATGATGATATCCAAGGCAATGATCATGTATATAGGCATCACATGCGAGACAAGCAAACCGACTCCTGCCTGTATTTACTACTATTACTCCACACATCGACCGCTATCCAGCATGCATCTAGAGTATTAAGTTCATAAAGAACGTAGTAATGCCTTAAGCAAGATGACATGATGTAGACAAAGTAAATTCAATCAATATGAATAAACCCCATCATTTCACCCTTAATGGCAACAATGCAAATATGTGTCTTGTCCCTTTCTATCACTGGGATATAGATCACTGCAAGATTGAACCCATTACAAAGCACCTCCCCCATTGCAAGATAAATCAATCTAGTTGCCCAAACCAAATCAATAGATTGGAGAGAAATACAAAGCTACAATAATCATGCATATAAGAACTCAGAAAGGACTCAAATAATATTCATGGATAATCTAATCATAAACCCATAATTCATCGGATCCCAACAAACACAACAAAAAAGGAATTACATCGAATAGAAATCCAAGAACATCGAGGAGAACATTGAATTGAAGATCAAAGAAAGACAAGAAGCCATCTAGCTACTAGCTATGGACCCGTAGGTCTGTGGTAAACTACTCACACATCATTGGAAGGGCGACAAGGTTGATGCAGAGCCCCTCCGTGACCGATTCCCCCTCCAACAGAGTACCAAAAAAGGCCTCCATATGGGACCTCGCGAGAACAGAAGTTTCCGGTGGTGGAAAAACTGTTTCGGCTGGCTCTCTGTTGGTTTCCCAATTTTAGAGAATTTATAGAGCTGGAATTAGGTCAAATGGAGGAACAAGGGGCCCACAACCTACATGCACGCAGCCCCCCAGGGCGCGCTCATGCGGCTTGTGGCCTACTCCTTCATATTCTAGCCCTCTCCCGAAGCTTCTAGGGTCTCTTATGTCTATAAAAAAATCATCAACAAGTTTCGTGGCATTTGGACTTCGTTTGGTAATGATTTCCTAGAAAACTAAAAACATAAAAAACAGCAGCTAGCACTTGGCACTGAGTTAATAGGTTAGTCCCAAAAATTGATATAATATTGCATATAAAACATCCAAGATTGATAATAGCATGGAGCAATAAAAAATTATAGATATGTTGGAGACATATTATTCCCCCACAGGTTGGGATGAGAAGCCGGTCAAAAATAATAAATAAAGAGGCCAAAAGGAGTCCACCAAAAAAGAGAAAAGAAAAAATATGAGATAAAAAAGAGAAGGGGCAATGCTTAAGAGTAGCACCACGTTTTTCATATAGATAGTCTCCTGTGTTGTTACTTTCATATATCAGTGGGAATTTTTCGTTATCGAACTTGGCTTGTATATTTTGATGATGGGCTTCATTAAATGCCCAAGGTCTTCATGAGCAAGCAAGTTGGATACACACCCACTTAGTTTTCGGTTTGAGCTTTCATACACTTATAGCTCTTAGTACATTTGTTGCAAGGCAATCCCTACTCCTTGCATTGACATAAATTGAAGGGCATCTCCATAGCCCGTTGATTAGCTGCGTCGATGTGAGACTATCTTCTTCTTTTGATCCCCTTATTAATCTCTATCACCGTATTCTATTCTACCGATAGTGCTATGTACATGGCTTACGCTCATGTATTGCGTGGGGGTTGAAAAAAGCTAAAGCATGTTAAAAGTATGAACCAATTTATTGGCTTGTCATTGGGGTTCTACATGATAAATACTTCATGTTAAGAAGATGGAGCATGACAAGACTATATGATTTTGTAAGGATAGCGTTCTTTAGCATTTTTATTTTGAAAGGAATGATTCTTTGTTGGTATGCCTGAGTATTGATGTATGTATATCAAATTATAGACTATTGCCTTGAATCACTCGTATCTTAATATTCATGCCATGATTAGATTATATGATCAAGATTATGCTAGGTAGAGTTCCACATAAAAAATTATCTTTTTATCATTTACCTACTTGAGGACGAGTGATGACCCAAAAGTATATGGGGTCAATTGTAGCCTTTTTGATAAGTAAGAGTGTCGAACCCAACGAGGAGCAGAAGGAAATGACAAGTGGTTTTCAGCAAGGTATTGTCTGCAAGTGCTAAATTGTAAGTAGCGAAGTAGTTTGATAGCAAGATAATTTGTAACGAGCAAGTAACGATAGTAGTAACAAAAGTGCAACAAGATAGCCCAATCCTTTTGAGGCAAAGGACTGACCAAAACAGTCTCTTATAATAAGCAAAGTGTTCTTGAGGGTACACGGGAATTTCATCTAGTCACTTTCATCATGTTGGCTTAATTCATGTTCGTTACTTTGATAATTTGATATGTGGGCGGACCGGTGCTTAGGTGTTGTTCTTACTTGAACAAACCTCCTACTTATGATTAACCCTCTCAGAAGCGTCCCCAACTACGAGAAAAGTATTAAGAATAAATTCAAACCATAGCATTAAACTTTGGATCCAATCGGTCCCTTACGGAATAGCGCATAAACTGGGGTTTAAGCTTCAGTCACTCTCGCAACCCACCATCTAATAACTACTCCACAGTGCATTCCATTAGGCCCAAATATGGTGTGAAGTGTCATGTAGTCGACGTTCACATGACACCACTAAGAGAATGACAACATACATATCATCAAAATATCGAACACATATCAAGTTCACATGATTACTTGCAACATGATTTCTCCTGTGACCTCAAGAACGAAAGTAACTACTCACAAATGATAATCATGCTCAAGATCAGAGGGGTATTAAATAGCATAATGGATCTGAACGTATAATTGTCCACCAAATAAACCATATAGTAATCAACTACAAGATGTAATGAACACTACTAGTCACCCTCAAGCACCAATCTATAGTTCCGGTGACAAGATTGAACACAAGAGACGAACTAGGGTTTGAGAGGAGTTGGTGCTGTTGAAGATGTTGATGAAGATAGCCCTCCCCAAGTTCCTCCGGCGGAATCGCTTGTGGCACCCCGGCTCGAAGAAACCGGAACGCACCCATATTCCAGCCCAGAGATCAAGGAGAAGTCTTCTGGAATACGGCACTGCTTAGCATAGAACAAACCAGCTTTCTATTACAACACGAATATGGGTACAAGGTCTCCAATATTACAATGAATAACACCGGCACAGCAACACTACGCCAACCACAGTTTCTCTATGCAAGCAACATAACAACTAGAGGCAGCAGAACCTCTATTGGTAGTGGAACAACGAACGACATTGATGGACTCCAATCTGCAGCGACTCTTGCTGGAACGTTTATCCTAGCTCGCGAACACGGGAACCACACCAAACAAACAAGCAATCCGGCACGACCTGCAAACTGGCATGGCACGCCAGGTAAGTACATTGAATGTACTTGCAAGCTCACAATTAACCAAAAGTAGTCAAGTCAAACAACGGCATGGCATTAGCAGGTTAAATCAATCATGAACATGATACTAGCAGAAAAACATAATATGCACAACTGAACATGATACAATTTTAACATGGCACGATCATATGAACATGATGATACTACATGCAACAGGGTAACATAATCATGCCTCAACTTACTCAGCTCGGGTTACCTCGTAACCAACACATACAACAACTTACCAACATTGGTATCCATGATACCACGGTGATCCTCTCATGATCACATAAAGATCAACCAACTTCTTTCATCATCAAACCCAGGTTGTTATTAAACAAGTTATCATTATTGTTGTTGGCTCATAGTGTGACCTACTTCAAACTGGGCCCATATCCGCAGGCGCGGCTATCGATAGATTTAACACACACTCTGCAGAGGTTAGCACATTGTACCCACACCACGGAACCCATGGCCTTGCACTCCCATTCGGGTGGACAAACGGCGTTCCAACAAAACCGTTCTACTGCCATGACACTCTCCCGGCCACTCCGACCAACTCCCCTTTGGGCTAAGTCATGGGTGGCCCCGTGCCTACCAAAGGCACCAACGACCACCGTCGTGGCAGAATAAACGGTCCCAAATGGGGACATGAGCTCAAAACAGAACATGGGCACACAAGGCTTATGTCATCCTACCCGGCCAAGGTAGCGCCCGCGCATAACCTTCCCTCGTTGGAGGCACCAGCGAGAGGCATGACAAAAGACCCAGTTAGGTCCTTCCCATAAAGGCAAATGTGGTTGCACTGGTCTGCTCGATTCAGTGGCACCATGACTCAGCCAACAGTTGTTCAAGTACATTATTATCCGGTTAAACTTGAATGCAATCAGCCGATCCATAATAAAATAACATGATGCAACTACAATGCACGAGCATGATATCAACATAAGCATGGAGGTGCAACATAATCATTAAGCATAACCACAATGAATCACATATCCGAATGAGCATGGCATACCGACGATCATGAATAACACAAGCATAACTCTACCATAAGCACATCATGACCACTAGAATCATGAATAACTGCAATGCAAGAACGTAGCAAGAACACTACCAAGTAAGCATGTGACCAACTAAATGCAACAAAACCAACATAGCAACGGTACTGAATAGAAGACTAAGCATGCATCCAAAGAACATCACAACTACCAGCATGTATTACTACTACCAACAAGCATGACATGTGAAAATGATACTAGCAAGTAGCCCAAGATATCATGATGCATCATAGCATCAAGGTGGACAAGAATCCACGAGCATAACCGAAACAACAACAGTAGAAGCAAACAAGCAGGCAGATAACGGCAAACTTTTATTAAATATTCAAGTTGAAAACCAAGGCTACTGCATGACTACCATGCAAGTGGTTGTTGCGGCTTGCCTGGGGGTGACGGAGACTCCGCGAAGAAGTGCAGTGAAGCCGCGAAAATGAAACGCTAGACGGTTCTCTCTCGGAGGGGGCTGATAAGAGGCAATGGTCAAATGGTCATTTTCACTATGGGACCACCTAGTGGAAGTGTAACCAACAGAAAGAGCTCGACGATATGAATATGTGAGCATTGGTTTCACCTTGATCGGAGTTACGAGCAAAGAGTTGTGATGGGTTGAAGTTCACAGACCTATATGTGAATAATTTTCAGCAAACAGGCCCCTGGAGGAAAAACAGAAAGCCTTCGGGTCGTATACGTTTTCTGGAATAGAAAGCATATTCTGAGTTGTAGTTAAAGGAAATACGCTTTCCAGAAGAGAAAGCGCATTATAGGTAAAAGAAGAGGAAAATACGCTTTTCTTAACAGAAAACGTACTAACCGGAAATGCATCTTCACTTAACCACGTCAGCAGCTGTGTAACATCCCAAAATTCTAAATTTGGAAATGTTATAAACAAATAGATAGTTTTGATTGATTGTTTGACTGATTGACTGAAAGTGAGTGAATTCGAAACTTTTTGAAAGTTAAATGAGAGGGAATAAAAGGACTTTTCCAAACTTTCATTTTTTTATTTTATGACCTCCGTGAATTGAAATTCTTTTCACCACAAAACCCTGGAGAGAAGATGACATGACTTCTTCCATTTAAATAAATGGAAAGGGTTTCGAAGAGATTCGAATTTTATCTAGAAATATTTTTAAATTTAGAAACTTCAAGCAACTCAATGATTTTCATGAGAGAAGATAAAATGACTTCTTCAAAACATATGAAATATGAGTTGGGAGTTTTCAAAGAATTAAATTCAAAGTTCTTTTGAATTTATTTTCAATTTGGAGTTATTTGAGTTTTATTCAGATTATTTTTCTCCGAAAAAAAATGGAAAATAGGGTAACATGATTCCCTACATCAGAAAATTGGAGAGAAATAAATTTGAATTAAGTTTGATATCTCTAAAATGATTTTTGTTGGATTTTATTAGAGCAGTAACACTGTTTGAATTATTTAAATTAGTGTGAATTTAATTTGATGCTATAAAAATGTTCATCTTGTAGGAAATCTTTTTCTACAAATTTTGATATATTTTATGCCTATATAATATTTTTATTTTTATTTGATGCTATAAAAAAAGGAACTTCTCCTAACTGGGCCGGCCCAGCCGAGCCAGGCCAGGCCCAGCCAGCCCAGCCGCGCGAGCGCCCGTCCCCGAGCTCCAGCGGGAGTCCGCCGCCCGCACGCCGCCACGCCGCCGTGACCGACCCGGCCACCTCGCCGCCTTGGCCCCTCCTCCACGCCACCGTCGCCCCCCTCCTATAAATCCCTCAGCCCCAACCCCCTCTCTCTCTTTTTTGCGCCGCCGCCGCACCTCTCGCCACTCTCATGGAAGCCGCCGCTCCGGCGAGATCCAGCCACCGCCACCCGCTCCACTCCGTCGCCCCCGACCGCTGCCGTCACCACCGCCATCGCCGCCGCATCGCGCCGCGCCTCCCCGTGCCCCGCCCAACGCAGCCAACGCCCGAAGCTGCCGCCCCAGGCGAGACCGAAGCCGCCGCCGCCGACCTCCCCGACTCCGGTGATCGCCGTGGTAACCGCCGCCTCCCGTCCGTTGGATTTGGATCGAGCGATCCAGATCTCGTTCTGTTTTTTTAAACGTTTATTTATTTATTTATTCGGTGAACGTTCGTTAGTTAGGGTTTGCACCGAATGATTTTTCCGTTCGTTAGCGAACGTTCGCTAAATAGCCTTTTCGTTTTATTTTATTTCTGCCAGGGACCCTTTAGTGATTAAAGATTTTACAGATTAGTCCATGTACTTCAAACGCTCACAACTTTTTACTCGTTAGTCCAAATCCAATGAAACCAACGCCCACTTCTTCGTTACGATCCCCTCTTTCCAGTAAAACAACTTAAATATGTTTTTGAAAGTTTAAAATCTGAATTCAAACAGTTTAGTATTTGAACTTTGTTTGATCATAACTGGAGTTTTATAACTCCGATTTGAGTGATTCTTTTTGCAACTCGAAGCTCTTGACCTAACCTTTCTGATAAGGCCAAATTCACTTAATTTTGGTACTATTAGAAATTGTTTTACATTGCAAGAGTTATTTGACTGATTTTGATGTCTTCCGAATTGTCTTCTTCGTTCTTTCCGATCTTTTGAGTGATTGCTTATGTGTGGTTACCATTGCTTGCTCGCAATAGATTGACCGGAGTGTGACGAGTAGAACTATCAGGAGTTTTGAGTGCGAATCATCTTCATCAACATTGCAGCCAAGTTCACACTTTCATCATACCTCTTTACTACCCAGTTTTTATTGCATTAGATCAACCCTCAAACATTGCATGATTAGGATCTGATTAAAAATGTGGGTTTTGGGAAGTTGATGAGGTAGTACCTATTACCTGTTTTAATATCAAACCTTTGGGAGTTACTTCTACGTTTGCTTATTATGCCATGCTATTCTAGTAGACGTGGATTGGGTGAGTGTATCCATGACAGATGTGAGATTGTTTATTAATGGTTTATTTAACGTGGCAACTTTAATACACATCTGGGTGGATTGAGGTGCCTGGGTATTCCACGATTGCCTGTTTGTTTTTGGACCGCCACCCAGGCTCAAAGGGATCATAAGATTATTTCATGCTAGAAACTTCCGTGTGCAGCCACATGCTATTATGGGCTCTAGCATAGTTGACTAAGTCGTGCGAAGTCTTACAGTGGTAGACTAGCAGATGTAGGGGATGTAGGTTGGTACGGTCTACCCATTGTAAGGTGCTAGCGCTTCTGAAAGACTATGTCTTGGTCATCCGTTTCTCAAACACCATGTAGTGCGAGAATCCCAACGGAGGAGATCGAGTCATGTGGGGAAAAGTGCACAAACCTCTACAGAGTGTACAAACTAATCATGATTAGCCATGTCCCCAGTTATGGACATCTTGAGTATCTAGTATTTGGATTTTCCTGTGAATCTCGCCATGTTACTTTAATTAATATTGTTGGGTTTTAATGATGATGTTACTTAATTGGGATTGAGAATGCTGTCAACCATTCTCAAAGTTTAACAACCACCATGATAGTTGAATATAATTTATCCCTTTGTAGTAGGGAAAAATTGGCTTTTCGCCAAAACATTATAACCATAGAGCCTCCACCAGCCATATATGCATGTAGTGATAGCCTTTATTCATCATTGCTCTATGGTGTGAATTTGCCAGTACATTCAATGTACTGACTCTCTGTGGCTTCAACGTCTAATGTTACAGGAATCTTACGACGAGTAAGTGATATGTTAGGGTTACGATTTCTACACTCAACTTTGCCATTGGTGTTGATGGGAATCCACAACCTTGTTGTTACTTCCGCTATTTGGATTGAGGTAATAGTATTTACATTACTTTATACATGTGATTTACCTCTGTTATAAATCCTCGAGTACTGTGTGTGTCAGCATACCGATCTAGGGATGACACTTAAGCACAAAGACTTGATCCATTCGGGTCAGGTCGCTATAAGATGGTATTAGAGCACATGCTGACTGTAGGACGTGACCCTAGAAACTGGCAAGCCCATAGGAAAGATTTTTCTCTACAACTTTCTTTTCAAAAGAATCTTTTACCTCTCCTCTCTTCTGAGCTTATTCAAATATTCCCTTTTAGTGAGACCATACCCCTTTCCCCTTTTGACCCCTCGAAGATTCGACTGATGAGACCACTCCAAGAAGGACCAGATATCGGACAACTAAGACCACTTCCGAATGAAGAGAATTTTACCGAGTATTATAATGGAAACTATGACGGATACAGACTTCGAAGACTAGGAGAATATGAAGAATTTCCAGATTTGGTATGGCCAAGGAAGGCTACACTTATGGAACTTGACATACTATGGAAGCTGTCAATACCCGAGATCAAGGTGTATTGGAGAAAGACCTGAACATGGGGCATTAGAACTCAAAGTTTTGTCAAGAAAACCCCAAGGCAGAAGATATCAACTATGGAATAAAAGTTCATGTCAATGACGGCAGAAATATGGATATCCAAGATGTTATCGCTCTCTTATGCTATTACTACAGTGTTGAGTTAAGCATGCATTCCTTCGGAAGTATTGGATGGTAGAAAGCTGATGGAGCACCCATCAGCAAAGGATGCAGTTTAACCTTAGCTGGTGTATCGCCAGGATCTGGAGTATTACATCAAAGATTTTAAGATGGACTTCAGGAAGTCATATTGGACAAGGAGGCAATTGGTGAAGAACTCAAGAACCAGAAGCTGAAGTAGCCAAACTGGAGGAACAAAACCTTGAGATACCGGAGATTAGTTAGGAGCTGAAGGATAGAAGGACATGATTCATGTCAAGGAGGTTGAAACCCAAAAGTTTGGAACACAACTCTAGAATAATAAAGGACGTCACAAGAGACTTCGCGTCAATAGAGATGATTTGGCAAGGACAAGCATGATCAGAAGGAGCCATCGGAGACATGACCAAGACTTGAAAAGTTTGATGATGTTGAGATCTATAGACCATTAGAAGACCCAACCCCTGTTATATACTTATGTTAGATGCGACGATTGTGAGCTGTCATTTGTTTGTTGTTTTTCCGACAGCCACAATAAAATCTGCCTTTTCAAAACTTTTGTTTGTACTGTGTGCATCCCTCTCGATCTCTCTTATCCCACCCAAAACCCATGGACCCAAAAGAGGATGAATGGACATGAACCCATATTTTTCTGGACCGAGGATTCAACTGGGGACGAACCAATGGATTCAGAACATGGAGGATCACATGAAGAATAACCCTATGGTCGCAAAGGATATGACCCAGCATGCTCTTCAGTGTTTTGAAAGAGGTGTTGCTACTTGGTGGAGGATGTACCAAAACATCAACGGATGGCAAGGAGTAACCACTTGGAAGCAATTTAAGTTGAATTTGCCAAAGTCTCGGCTTGTGACCCCGAATTTGAAGCCTTATGGAAACGATATGAAGAAACCTTGTGCATACAAGCTTTGTGGAGAAATAAGACACAACCATAAATAAAACAAGGAAGAATACCCTCATAAGCGGGGGATTACCAAAGGAGTTAGCCGAGGATCTCAGGTAACTTCGGTTGGAGATTGTTCCCAAAGGTATTGTTGCAGCAATGGAAGTTTGGTCTACGTTGTTGGGAAAGATTCATGAAGCTCAGAAGTATGACAAAGAGATTGCTGAGATAAACGAGAGGATGAGAAAAGGAAATGCCAAAGGTTTTTGTAAGGATGAGCACGACATCTTATGGTTCGAGGACTGTGTATATGTTCCCAATAATGCAAAGATTAGGAAGTTAATACTTCAGGAGGCTCATGACTCACCATACTTGATTCGCCCTGGAAACACCAAGATATATTTGGATTTGAAGGAGCGTTTCTGGTGGACTGGTATGAAGAAGGATATTGTGGAGTATGTGCTCGTAGGTGATGTATGCCAGAGAGTAAAGGCAGAGTATCAGATGCCAACCGGATTACTACAGCCTATGCCGATAGCCGAATGGAAGCAGGATAATCTTGGCATGGATTTCATTACCGGATTTCCCAGAACCCGATCGGGATATGATTCTATTTGGGTAGTAGTTGATTCGCTTGACCAAAAGTGGCTCAATTTATCCCAGTGAAAAACCACCCATACAAGTGCGAAGTTGGCCAAGATATATTTGACTAGGATCATGTGTCTGCATGGAGTTCCGAGGACCATCATATCAGATAGAGGAACACAGTTTACCTCAAGGTTTTGGAATCAGCTACACCAAGCTTTGGGTACTAGGCTAGAGTTCAGTATAGCCTTTCATCCGCAGTCAGATGGATAGACTGAGAGAGAGTTAAATCAGATTCTGGAGGACATGTTGAGAGCGTGTGCGCTAGATTATGGATCTAGTAGGGATGATAATCTACCTTACGCGGAGTTCTCATACCACAACAGTTACCAAGCCAGTTTGAAGATGGCCCCTTTTGGAGCTTTGTATGGGAGAAGGATGCCAGACACCATTGATGTGGGATGAAGTTGGAGACCGTCAGTTGTTTGGACCAAATGTGATCAAGGATTCAGAAGAGAATGTTAAGTTGCTTCGAGATAGACTGAAGGTAGCTCAGTCCTGGCAGAAGAGTTATGCAGACTCAAAAAAACGCAAGGAGGAATTCTATGAAATTGGAGACAGAGCATGTCTTCGTGTGCCCCCTCTGCGAGGAGTTAAATGATCTGGACTTAAGGGAAAGTTAGCCCCGAGATTTGTAGGACCATACCGAGTTTGGAGCGTATGGGAGAAGTGGCCAACAAGTTGGAGTCACCCGAAGGACTGTCAGGAGTTCATGATGTGTTTCATGTTTCCCAGTTGAAGAAGTGCCATGCAGAAATGGCCAATATTCCCCTGTAAGGATGCTTGACCCTGGAAAGGATAATGATGTTCCATGAAGTGGAGTATGGACTTCATAAGTATAAGTTTTTAGCTCGGTATGTGGGATATCCTACGAGGATGAAGAGATGAATTACTATTGGATATAAAGGAGGTATGATGTTGGAAATATGGATCAATGGAAATTCGATGATGAGTCTGAGTAATCACGTCTTAGTTTGGTACAAATAGAAGGAAGAAAAACATTACAATTGTATGGATTTAAGAATTCTAGGAAGCCGGATGTTGGAATAATGATCAGTTTCCCCGATGATGAGTTCAAGGTTTACAAGTGATGAGATGGGCCATAACCCACAGGCCCCAGGACCTGCCAAGAAGCAAGCACACTCTTGCTGAAGGAGAAACCCTGGAAGGAGAGGATATGCCTTTATCAACCGACGATTTATAGGAGTAACGCAAAACCAGAGAGTTGTGAAGGACCGATAGATATTTGTTTGGCTTGCAGAATCAATGGATTTATCCGAACTTGGTTTGTTGACAAGAGAAATTCTGCAAAGCCTGTGAGGATGACTGAGTGTTAGCATGCGAGATTCACTAAACCATATACAAGATAATGATTTGGGTGCAGGATGGATTTTTTTGATCACCATACCGACTTACTCTTATTATTCGCCTTGCTATGTGGGATGGTAAATCTGAGTGACTTACCTATAGTAGAGAGACGACAATCAAAAACTTGTTTCAACCTTAGAATGGTATAAGTACTTTTCCCTTGTATAAGGCAGTTGTTGCCAAATTGTAGGACATACGGTGAGGCTCAACCCAGACCCGTTTCCTGCCGAAGAAACCATAAATTGTTGACCACCATGAGATATCGATAGTTGTTTAGTATTGGCGCCAGACCCGTCAGCTAAGAAGACCCAGCCTTGGAATAACCTTACCAAGATGAAAGGACAGAAGAATTGAGGAAAAGGTTATGCCACTATCGGAAGAGCCAGAGAATGAATTGTCTTCAAGATCTGAGAAGACCTGCACTGTCAAGAATAAGGATGGAGTGTATGAGTTTTGGTGGAACCGTAACAATGCTTCTAAGGGTGGTAGCACCCAAGACCCCGGAGACGACCAATGGATTTTTGAAGACCCTCGAACCCAACCTAATTCTTTCTAGCCTCTCCGAATCTCGAGGACGAGATTCATTTTAAGGGTGGTAGGTTTGTAACATCCCAAAATTCTAAATTTTGGAATGTTATAAACAAATAGATAGTTTTGATTGATTGTTTGATTGATTGACTGAAAGTGAGTGAATTCGAAACTTTTTGAAATTTAAATGAGAGGGAATAAAAGGACTTTCCCAAACTTTCATTTTTTTATTTTATGACCTTCGTGAATTCAAATTCTTTTCACCACAAAACCCTGGAGAGAAGATGACATGACTTCTTCCATTTAAATAAATGAAAAGGGTTTTGAAGAGATTCGAATTTTATCTAGAAATATTTTTAAATTCAGAAACTTCAAGCAACTCAATGATTTTCATGAGAGAAGATAAAATGACTTCTTCAAAACATATGAAATATGAGTTGGGAGTTTTCAAAGAATTAAATTCAAAGTTCTTTTGAATTTATTTTAAATTTGGAGTTACTTGAGTTTTATTCAGATTATTTTTCTCCAAAAATAAAAAAATATGGAAAATAGGATAACATGATTCCCTACATCAGAAAATGGAGGGAAATAAATTTGAATTAAGTTTGGTATTTTTAAAATGATTTTTGTTGGATTTTATTAGAGCAGTAGCACTATTTGAATTATTTAAATTAGTGTGAATTTAATTTGATGCTATAAAAATGTTCATCTTGTAGGAAATCTTTTTCTGCAAATTTTGATATATTTTATGCCTATATAATTTTTATTTTATTTTGTGTTTATTATTTTGTTGTCTGGAAAATCTTTTTCAAAAAAAAGGAACTTCTCCCGACTGGGCCGGCCCAGCCGAGCCAGGCCAGGCCCAGCCAGCCCAGCCACGCGGGCGCCCGTCCCCGAGCTCCAGTGGGAGTTTGTCGCCCGCACGCCGCCGCGCCGCCGTGACCGACTCGGCCACCCCGCCGCCTTGGCCCCTCCTCCATGCCACCGTCGCCCCCCTCCTATAAATCCCTCAGCCCCGACCCCCTCTCTCTCTTTTTTGCTCCGCCGCCGCACCTCTCGCCGTGCTCGCGGAAGCCGCCGCTCCGGCGAGATCCAGCCACTGCCGCCCGCTCCACTCCGTCGCCCCCGACCGCTGCCGTCACCACCGCCGTCGCGGCCGCATCGCGCCGCGCCTCCCCGTGCCCCGCCCAACGCAGCCGACGCCCGGAGCTGCCGCCCCAGGCGAGACCGAAGCTACCGCCGCGGACCTCCCTGACTCCGGCGATCGCCGTGGTAACCGCCGCCTCCCGTCCGTTGGATCTAGATCGAGCGATCCAGATCTCGTTCTGTTTAAAAAAAACGTTTTTTTATTTATTTATTCGGTGAACGTTCGTTAGTTAGGGTTTGCACCGAATGATTTTTCCGTTCGTTAGCGAACGTTCGCTAAATAGCCTTTTCGTTTTATTTTATTTCTGCCAGGCACCCTTCTGTAATTAAAGATTTTACAGATTAGTCCCTATACTTCAAACGCTCACAACTTTTTACTCGTTAGTCCAAATCCAACGAAACCAATGCCCACTTCTTCGTTACGATCCCCTCTTTCTAGTAAAACAACTTAAATATGTTTTTGAAGATTTAAAATCTGAATTCAAACAGTTTAGTATTTGAACTTTGTTTGATCATAACTGGAGTTTTATAACTCCGATTTGAGTGATTCTTTTTGCAACTCGAAGCTCTTGACCTAAGCTTTATGATAAGGCCAAATTCACTTAATTTTGGCGCTGTTAGAAATTGTTTTACGTTGCAAGAGTTATTTGATTGATTTTGATGTTTTCCGAATTGTCTTCTTCGTTCTTTCCGATCTTTTGAGTGATTGCTTATGTGTTGTTACCATTGCTTGCTCGCAATAGATTGACCGGAGTGTGACGAGTAGAACTATTAGGAGTTTTGAGTGCGAATCATCTTCATCGACATTGCAGGCAAGTTCACACTTTGATCATACCTCTTTACTACCCAGTTTTTATTGCATTAGATCAACCCTCAAACATTGCATGATTAGGATCTGGTTAAAAATGTGGGTTTTGGGAAGTTGATGAGGTAGTACCTATTACCTGTTTTATTATCAAACCTTTGGGAGTTACTGCTACGTTTGCTTATTATGCCATGCTATGCTAGTAGACGTGGATTGGGTGAGTGTATCCATGACAGAGGTCAGATTGTTTATTAATGGTTTATTTAAGGTGGCAACTTTAATACACATCTGGGTGGATTGAGGTGCCTGGGTATTCTCGGATTGCCTGTTTGTTTTTGGACCGCCACACGGGCTCAAAGGGATCATAAGATTATTTCATGCTAGAAACTTCCGTGTGCAGCCACATGCTATTATGGGCTCTAGCATAGTTGACTAAGTCGTGCAAACTCTTACAGTGGTAGAATAGCAGATGTAGGGATGTAGGTTGGTACGGTCTACCCATCGTAAGGTGCTAGCACTTCTGAAAGACTATGTCTCGGTCATCCGTTTCTCATACACCATGTAGTGCGAGAATCCCAACGGAGGAGATCGAGTCATGTGGGGAAAAGTGCGCAAACCTCTGCAGAGTGTACAAACTAATCATGATTAGCCGTGTCCCCGGTTATGGACATCTTGAGTATCTAGTATTTGGATTTTCCTGTGAATCTCATCATGTTACTTTAAATAATCTTGTTGGGTTTGAATGATGATGTTACTTAATTGGGATTGCGAATGCTGTCAACCATTCTCAATGTTTAACAACCACCATGATAGTTAAATAAAAATTATCCCTTTGCAGTAGGGAAAAATTGGCTTTTCGCAAAAAAACATTATAACCATAGAGCCTCCACCAGCCATATATGCATGTAGTGATAGCCTTTATTCATCATTGCTCTATGGTGTGAATTTGCCAATGTACTGACCCTCTGTGGCTGCAACGTCTAATGTTGCAGGAATCTTACGACGAGTAAGTGATACTTTAGGGTTACGTTTTCTACACTCAACTTTGCCGTTGGTGTTGATGGGAATCCACAACCTTGTTGTTACTTCCGCTATTTGGATTGAGGTAATAGTATTTATGTTACTTTATACATGTGATTTACCTATGTTATAAATCCTCGAGTACTGTGTGTGTCAGCATACCGATCCAGGGATGACACTTAAGCACAGAGACTTGATCCATTCGGGTCAGGTCGCTACAAGCTGGCTGAGCCACTAACGGGTGGTGTCGGGGGAGGCTGGGCCTACAGGCAGGGGCGCCATGCTCGTCGTCATCTACCTCCTCTCGTTCCCCTGATGGGGAACCTAGAAGTAGAGGCAGGGAGGGGCGCCGGTGAGCCTGGCCGGCTCAGGCCATCTCCGGCCGAGGTGTGGCCACCGACGGGCTCAGCGCGGCCTGTCGCCTCCATCCCCGAGCAGAGGAGGCGCCGGGGAGGACTAGGGCCTCAGTGACGTTGGCGACAGGGAGAGGAGCACAGGCGGGCAACAGAGGTGGCTTCCGGCGACTCGGGCGGTCTCCGTCGAGGATGAGTGGGTGGGACGGCTTGTGATGACGAGGGGGAGGCCGTGGTGAGGTCGGGGAAGCACGAGGAGGCTCAGGACGACCGGACGGTGAGGTGCCCGAACAGGACGGGTGGCGGCTGGATTTGGGAGACGCGGCCACGAGGCTCTTCGGCGATGGGCAAGTGGGTGGGGTGAACCGCGAGGATGAGGGGAAAGCGGTGGACAACACTAGAGGAGGAGAGGAGGCTCGAGCTCATCGGAAACAATGCAAACTCCGGCGAGGTCGCGGTCTTTCGAGGAAGAAACGGAGAGATACCGCTGCTCCGTCGGTCGGGAAGGCTTCGGGAGAGGCTTGGGTGTTGCGGGAGAGGTCGGGGATCCTTATATAGGTGCGTGGGAGGCTTCTGCAGCTCACGGGCGAGCTCCCGACCAATCTTTAATGGTGGTCAGTGGCTAGGCATGGCACGAGCGCGATGACGGCGACCACACGGCAGTGATTCAGGGTGGGGCAGCGATGCAGGGTGACTGAGTCGAGCACGGGCTAGCTCCTGGACAAGGTGAGGCATTGAGACGCGGAGGAAGGCAACGGGAAAAGGGGTGGGAAGACTCCAGAGCACGAGTTTGGCTGGTTCACCCCGTGGTCACCGCGTGAGCTGGCGCACATGGTGCACTCTGAGCGGCCAAATCATGTCTGGGAGATAGACCTTGCTTCCCTTAGTCCAAATGAGAAAAGAATTCGGTCCAGGTGCAAAGAAGGGATTGGCAGAAGGATCCAGGAGACATGAACAATGAGGTGTTTGTGCTGCGGGGAGACAAGCACAGGAGAAGGCAGAGGCTGGGCTTTGGCCTAGAGTGATCAATCACTAAGGTGACTGTGATCACCAGAAATCAGCTTAAGAGGAGGAGTTTAGAGGGTGGTTCCTGTAGAAAGTGCCATAATGGCCAGTAATGGAGATTTGGATGATGCACTCACATAGTTGCATCAAATGAGCTGAATTTGAGCATGGCCCAATGACTTGAAGATATGAAGATGCCCAAAAAAGTTTGAGGTCATTTGGATGACCCAAAGTGGCACTTTCTTCACACAGCTTTATTCTGACCAGAAACTTGGAAACATTCCACAGGGCAAATGGCTAAATGGATTGAGGCACAACTTGGTGGAGGGGGTTTATATGGATAAGTGAATGTCCTGGTAAATTGGCAGCTTAAATGAAGCAACATAAAATATAGTTGCTTCACAAACTGAAAATCTGACCAGAAACCAAGATTCGGAGCTATGCTCACATAGAAAGGTTACATGAGGTCAAATTGGGTGGAGAGTGATGATTTGTCCAAATGAAGGATGTGTTAAAAGTTCATCTCATTTGGACATGCCTAGAATATACTTCCTTCACGAGGTTTCTTTCTGGCAAAAACTTTGTAAAATCATAGAAAAATATTTACTAGGCAGAGGTTGAGCTTTGGCACAGGGTAATGATATGGATAGGAAAATGTGTCCAAGAGGTTGGGATTCAATTGGGCAAAGATAAATAGCACTTGCTTCACAAAGTGCCATTTAGGACAGAATAGGAAAAGAATTATTGGAGGATTGTTTTTGAACATGGCAATGAAAAGCTTTGCCATATTTGAGCAAGATATGACCCAAACAATTTGTGAGAATTATTTGGAAATTTTAGGAGTGATGGAAATATAGGTTGCTTCACAACCTAGGGCAAAAAGGATAATTCCTTTAATAGAAAAAAGGAATATTCCCAATAAAAGAATACTGGGATTTGCGCTAGGATGAAAATGACAAGGTCTAGGGAAGGATTTGGGGGATGACAAGCCACTCTGGAAAGAAATAAGAACTTATTTAGTTTCCAGAACACATAGCCACGGAAAAAGAAAACTCAGGCAAAAACCTCACAAAAGAAAAAGAAAAAGAAAGATCCAAAAATCAGGTTGTTACAACTCTTACCCCTTAAAGAAATCTCGCCCTCGAGATTTGGTTGCTCAGGGAACAAGTATGAATATATCTGACCTGAAGGAAACCGTTTCCGACTCGGGTATCCTTTTTTTCCTTTATTGTTGTTCCCACTAAACTTTTATCTGATTGGCTCTGGGGTGGTTTGCTTCACTGTATCCACATTCTAACAGATCTTATCTTGCTTGTTCATGCTTATACTAGCTCCAATTCTTTTCATATCTGATGACTTAGCTGACTGAGAGATTATCATGATTGCAATATATGACTGTCTCACAAATCCGAGAGTGATTTCCGATTGTTGTTTCTGTACTGACAACCTTCCAGGAATTGGTGATCTGATTTTCCTGATGAACACCCAAGCTGTGACTCCTTGCATTGGGTTTCTCCACTAAATGGAGGTCCTTCGGGTTCCAAGCAATGAGTTGGGGCATAACTGTTTTCCTGACAGATTCTGACTTATCACAGGAATTTCTGAATCATCTTGACTGACTCCACTGTCTTGAGTATCAGATCCGTTCCAAATATTTGACTGTCGCTTGTCGTGGCCAGCATGAAGGGGTATGACCTTATATGATAATATCCTCATCCGTGACTGATGGTAGTTCTGACAAAAAATATTTGCTCATGACTGGCTATCCTTGATGATTCACATAAGTGAGGGCTAATGCTTCGAGACTGCTATTCACATACTGATCACTCATTCTGTCGGCATATACTTCGGCATAGTAGGCAATGTGATGCTTTACCATAGTTGCTAAGTCAGACTGTTGAATTGACCCTTAGCCTGACTTGACAGACTCGGATATTCGATACTGACAATTCTGAGCATATACTGTCGACTGAGCGGGCTGCCTTGATATGGGGTCCTTCCCAAAATTTGAGTAGACCCCTTTGGTGAATATTGATGGTGATCGGTTCACTGACTCAGACTGTCCGGGGTATCTGCACCATGAGGGTCTTGCAACAATTTTCATACCTACGTCACCAGTCTTGCTCCTTCATTACTGTTTTTCTTGTCTGGATCCTTGGCTAAAGGAGCAGGGTCATATTGTTTCTCCGTGTGACCATGGGTTCTGCTGGGAGCAATATTCTGACAGACGTACTCTTATCCTCATCTTCTAGCATGGTAACCTATTAAATGCCAGGTTCATCACCTCTCAAGTCATGACCGTAGGAAAATGATCATCCGAACCCTTGCAAGAAATCGGCAAATAAATCAGTAGCCACCAGAACGGTCTTTACAACTCAGATCTGGACATTACTAAAATAACTCAACCACGGCTCAGGATGGCTAAAAAGCAGCTCAGAGCATGAGACCGGGTCGATAAGAAGAAAGTGGCAGCTCCCTAAGATAGCCGAAAAGCAGCTATAGGGCTACTATCACAAAAATAAACTCAACAGCTGTACAAGACGGCCGAAAAGCTGCTCAAAACTCATGGCAGTTGTTGAATAGAGAAATAAAAATCGGCATCCACCCCGGATAGCTAAAAATAGCTCAGATCACAGGCGTGGTGCCTTCACTGTAGAAAAGGAGACAAGGGCTCATTAGGATCATCTTCCAGGTTCACAGGTACTTGTACTGAGCTTATTGTTGTCGTCAATCTTCATAATCCTTTGTCACACTGCGGTGTATAGCTAGCTTCCTTCTTTTAACAATCCTCATGTGCCTGTCAAATCTGCGTTCGAGTGTCTTGCAAGACCTTGGTGATATGCTAACCGCATATATATATATATATATATATATATATATATATATATATATATATATATGTGAGAATCTGATTCCCGAAGCAGATGTGTGTTCTGACTGGTTCTTGCTTCTAGCCGAACTGTTGCAGATCTGATTTTTGGGATGCACTGCCATAAGTTGTCAATTCACGGTGTACTACCTTGTACCAATGCCGTACTGAGAAGGATTGGGTGGCTTATGCTCTAAGCCATCAGACTATCTTGTTGAGGAAAACTGGGTATCGTGCTTCAGAAACTTCCCCCCTTAAAGACTTGCTAGGGAAGGACTCGGTACCTTATGCTGGAAGCTTTTGCGGTTGCTTACTGAAGAGGGAAGAGTATCTTGCACGAGGAGTCATCCATGCATCGCACTGAGGAATCTTGAAACTTCTCTGGTAGCTTGCGAGGGAAGACGGGGTTGCTTACACCAGAAGCTTCCCAGACTGATTACCACATACATATCATCTTAATATTTCTGCTATTGATGTCTTGTATGAACGAACTTTTGCTGGACTATCCTCCTTCCTTAGTATATGGCACATCCTTGCTTTCTTCCAGGCATATCATGTTTCAAAATCATCCTCAATGAAGAATCAAACCTTGTATCTGAACCATACCTTTGACTGATAATATACTGTCAACCTTGCACATAGCTTATCTTCTTGCTGATGTGATCATTTTTGCTATGAAGAGTGCACGCTAAGGGAGACTTGATTATCCGTATTATGATCAGATATTCCCAAATCTCAATGCAGTCGGCTGAGAATTCCATACTGTGGTGAGGAGTGCACGCTAATGCAAACTTGATACTGACAGTCCATCCAGGATTTCTTTTGCATTCAGACGGGATATTCCAAATTTCACTACAGTTTGTTGATAATTCCATTTTGTTTAGCTGAGTTTCCAAACAATTTAATTCCTTGCTGACTCTTTGGTTCTGGTGTCGGTTGATGAGCAATTTTAATAAGGGGAAATTTGTAACACCGAAGGCCCAAAGAAAGAAACAAAAGAAACAACGAAAACAAAAGCACACAATCATACAAATAATCAAGCAATCATCACATATTACTGCTACTCACACAATAATATGCATGCACACCTAAGCACACAAATCTCACGGAAACTCCAGTATTACGGTCTAATATGCTGTGGCCGTGTGCATGAAAGTGAATCTGCGTGTGGAAGGAATTGATGTAACCAAGACTACACCAAGTGCTAGCTGAACACTGGTTGGATCTGGATGGATACGGAGGTGAGGACGGACTGGGTGATCATGTAGGAAGACACAAAGGTCAGGACCACATCATCATCAAGCGTACGAAGGGAACCATACACGTCGAAAGAATGTGATGACAGGGTAGGATAGTGATGGAAAAGCAAGGCTTGCTGGCATTGCCCTTTTCTGATAACAAAGATCAGTAAGGGTTGCCAAAGGGACGAGATGAAGGGCACGATTCAGGATAGAGACAAGTTTATCACTGAAATAATATGGGTGGGTGGCGTAAAGAGATCGATGCGATACCTGAGCATAACTCCTGCAAACGGTGTCTGGAACACTCGGTACCAGGGCATCACTCTGCTGGGACAGAGATGACGCCGAACACTGAAAAGCAGGCATGCTAAGAAGGAGGGTACATGTAGTGGATCGAAACCGGTGCCACCTACACTCACAAGATTAACCGTTAGCGACAAGATAATAATCTATATGCATGCTATGCAACAAACAAATGCAACAACCAAGTGCAACAAATCAACTGGGGTCCATTCTACCATTTTCTAACGTTTGCGCGGACTAGGGCGTCCTACAACCATACCTGCTCTGATACCAAGCCTGTGGCACCCCGGCTCAGAGAAACCTGAACACACCCGTATTCTAGCCCAGAGATCGAGGAGAAGTCTTATGGAATATGACACTGCTTAGCATAGAACAAACTAGCTTTCTATTACAACACGAATAAGGGTAGAAGGTCTTTGATATTACAATGAATAACACCAGCACAATGACACTATGCCAACCACGGCTGCTCTATGCAAGTAGCATAACAACTCGAGGAAGCGTAACCTCTATTGGCAACGGAACAACGAACAACGATGATGGACTCCAATCTGCAGGAACTCTGGCTGGAACGTTTATCCTAGATCGCGAACACAGGAACCACACCAAACAAACAAGCAATCCGACATGACCTGCAAACTAGCATGACACGCCGGGTCAGTACATTGAATGTACTTGAAAGCTCACAATTAACCAAAAGCAGTCAAGTCAAACAACAGCATGGCATTAGCAGGTTAAATCAATCATGAACATGATACTAGCAGAACAACATGGTATCCACAATTGAACATGATACAATTTTAACATGGACGGTCATACGAAAATGATGATACTGCATGGAATAGGGTAACATAATCATGCCTCAACTTACTCTGCTCGGATTACCTCGTAACTAACACATACATCAACTTACCAACATCGGTATCCACTACCACGGTGATCCTCTCACGATCACGTAGAGATCAACCAACTTTTTTCATCATCAAACCCTGGTTGTTATTAAACAAGTTATCATTATTGTTGTTGGCTCATAGTGAGACCTACTCCCAACTAGGCCCATATCCGCGGGCGTGGCTATCGATAGGTTTAACACACACTCACTAGAGGTTAGCACACTGTACCCACACCACGGAACCCATGGCCTCGCACTCCCATTCGGGTGGACCAACGATGTTCCAACAAAACTGTTTTACTGCCATGACACTCTCCCGGCCACTCCGACCAACTCCCCTCTGGGCTAAGTCATGGGTGGCCCAGTGCCTAACAAAGGCATCAATGGCCACCGTCGTGGCAAAATAAATGGTCCCAAACGGGGACATGAGCTCAAATAAAACATGGGCACACAAGGCTTAGGTCGTCCTACCCGGCCAAGGTAGCACCTGCGCATAACCTTCCCTCGTTGGAGGCACCGGCGAGAGGCATGACAATAGACCCAGTTAGGTCCTTCCCATAAAGGCAAATGTGGTTGCACTGGTCAGCTCGATTCAGTGGCACCATGACTAAGCCAACAGTTGTTCAAGTACATTATTATCCGGTTAAACTTGAATGCAATCTGCTGAGCCATAATAAAATAACATGATGCAACTACAATGCACAATCATGATATCAACATAAGCATGGAGGTGCAACATAATCATCGAGCATAACCACAATAACTCATATATCCGAATGAGCATGGCATACTGACGAGCATTAATAACACAAGCATAACTCTACCAATAGCACATCATGACCACTAGCATCATGAATAACTACAATGTAAGAACATAGCAAGAACACTACCAAGTAAGCATGTGACCAACTAAATGCAACAGAACCAACATAGCAACGGTACTGAATAGCAGACTAAGCATGCATCCGAAGAACATCACAACTACCAGCATGTATTACTACTACCAACAAGCATGATATGTGAAAATCATACTAGCAAGTAGCCCAAGATATCATGATGCATCATAGCATGAAGGTGGACAAGAATCCACAAGCATAACCGAAACAACAACATTAGAAGCAAACAAGAAGGCAGATAACGGTAAACTTTTATTAAATATTCAAGTTGAAAACCAAGTCTACTGCATGACTATCATGCAAATGGCTATTGCGGCTTGCCTGGGGGTGACGGAGACTCCGGGAAGAAGTGCGGTGAAGATGCGGAAACGAAACGCTAGACTGTTCTCTCTCGGAGGGGGCTGATTAGTGGCAAGGGCAAACTGGTCATTTTCACTGTGGGACCACTTAGTGAAAATGGAACCAACAGAAAGAGCTCGATGATACGAATATGTGAGCGTTAGTTTCACCTTGATCGGAGTTACGAGCAAAGAGTTGTGAGGGGTTGAAGTTCACGGACCTATATGTGAATAATTTTCAGCAAACAGGCCCTTGGAGGAAAAACAGAAAGCCTTCGGGCCTGTATACGTTTTCTGGAACAGAAAGCATATTCTGAGTTGTAGTTAAAGGAAATACGCTTTCGAGAAGGGAAAGCGCATTATAGGTAAAAGAAGAGGAAAATACGCTTTTCTTAACAGAAAATGTACTAACCAGAAATGCGTCTTCACTTAACCACGTCAGCAGTTGGCTAAGCCACTGACGGGTGGGGTCGGGGGAGGCTGGGCCTACAGGCAGGGGCGCCATGCTCGTCGTCATCTACCTCCTCTCATTCCCCTGATGGGGAACCTAGAAGTAGAGGCAGGGAGGGGCGCCGGTGAGCCTGGCCGGCTCGGGCCGTCTCCGTCCAAGGCGTGGCCATCGACGGGCTCAGCGCAGCCTGCCGCCTCCATCCCCGAGCAGAGGAGGTGCCGGGGAGGACTAGGGCCTCGGTGACGTTGGCGACAGGGGGAGGAGCAAAGGCGGGCGACGGAGGTGGCTTCCGGCGACTCAGTCTGTCTCCGACAAGGCTGAGTGGGTGGGACGACTCGCGGGGACGAGGGGGAGGCCGTGGTGAGGTCGGGGAAGCACGAGGAGGCTCGGGACGGCCGGACGGTGAGGTTCCCGAACGGATGGGCGGCGACCGGACTTGGGAGGCGCGACCACGAGGCTCTCCGACGATGGGCAAGTGGGTGGGGCGAACCACGAGGATGAGGGGAAAGTGGTGGACAACACCAGAGGAGGGAGGAGGCTCGAGCTCGTCAGAAACAAGACGAACTGTGGCGAGGTCGCAGTGCTCCGAGGAAGAAATGGTGATATGCCGCTGCTTTGGTGGTCGGGAAGGCTTAGGGAGAGTCTTGGGAGCCGTGGGAGAGGTTGTGGATCCTTATATAGGCGCGGGGGAGGCTTCTGGAGCTCACGGGCGAGCTCCCGACCAAGCTTTAATGGTGGTCAGTGGCTGGGCATGGCACGGGCCTGACGACGGTGACCACACGGTAGTGATTCAGGGCAGGGAAGCAACGCAGGGTGACCGAGTCAAGCACGGGCTAGCTCCTGGACAAGGTGGCGCATCGAGACGCAGAGGAAGGCGACGGGAACAGGGGCGGGAAGACTGAAGAGCACGAGTTTGGATGGTTCACCCCGTGGTCACCGCGTGAGCTGGCGCACATGATGCACTTTGAGCGGCCAAATCATGTCTGGGAGATAGACCCTGCTGCCCTTAGTCCAAGAGAAAATAATTCAATCCAGCGGCAAAGAAGTGATTGGCAGAAGGATCCAGGAGACATGAACAGCAAGGTGTTTGTGCTGCGGGAAGACAAGCACAGGAGGAGGCAGAGGCTAGGCTTTGGCCTAGAGTGATCAATCACTAAGGTGACTATGATCACCAGAAATCAGCTTAAGAGGAGTTTAGAGGGTGGTTGCTGTAGAAAGTGCCATAATGGCCAGAAATGGAGATTTTTTTTTGAAAGATCCGGGGCAACCGGCTTCATTGATTTAGTAGAAAGCTGCGGGAGAACAGTGAAGATCAAGAGATCATGATTACATGGGAAGGCAAAGTAAAAAAAGAGAAGAAAACGACCAGGAGGGCTAATCTCTCACAAAATTCTCCCCAAAAGGAGGCTCTAGGCATCGCCCTCCTGCTAATCTTCAGAGCTCGAGTGTACCCTTGATGGCGTGCAGTGCTACGTCTTGAGCTTGCGTTGGTTTTTCTTGAAGAGGAAAGGGTGATGTAGCAATATTAGCGTAAGTATTTCCCTCAGTTTTTGAGAACCAAGGTATCAATCCAGTAGAAGGCTCCTCAAAAGTCCCACGCACCTACACAAACAAACAAAGAACTCGCACCAACGCAATAAAGGGGTTGTCAATCCCTTCACGGCCACTTGCGAAAGTGAGATCTAATAGTGATAGTATGATAAGATAAATATATTTTTGGTATTTTATAATATAGATGCAAAAGGTAAAGATGCAAATAAAAGTAGATTGGAAACTTATATGATAAAAGATAGACCCAGGGGCCATAGGTTTCACTAGTGGCTTCTCTCAAGATAGCATAAGTATTACGGTGGGTGAACAAATTACTGTCGAGCAATTGATAGAAAAGAGAATAATTATGAGATTATCTAGGCATGATCATGTATATAGGCATCACGTCCGCAACAAGTAGACCGACTCTTGCCTGCATCTACTACTATTACTCCACACATCGAGTGACTCCTGCCTGCATCTAGAGTATTAAGTTCATAAGAACAGAGTAACGCCTTAAGCAAGATGACATGATGTAGAGGGATAAACTCATGCAATATGATATAAACCCCATCTTTTTATCCTCGATGGCAACAATTCAATATGTGCCTTGCAACCCTTCCTGTCACCGGGTAAGGACACCGCAAGATTGAACCCAAAGCTAAGCACTTCTCCCATGGAAAGAAAGATCAACCTAGTAGGCCAAACCAAACTGATAATTCGAAGAGACTTGCAAAGATAACTCAATAATACATAAAAGAATTCAGAGGAGATTCAAATATTTCTCATAGATAAACTTTAAACCCACAATTCATCGGATCTCGACAAACACACCACAAAAAGAGTTTACATCAAATAGATCTCCATAAGAGAGGGGAGAACATTGTATTGAGATCCAAAAAGATAGAAGAAGCCATCTAGCTAATAACTATGGACCCGAATGTCTGTGGTAAACTACCCGCAACTCATCGGAGGGGCTATGGTGTTGATGTAGAAGCCCTCCGTGGTCGATTCCCCCTCCGGCGGAGCACCGACGAAGGCTCCAAGATGGGATCTCGCGGATACAGAAGGTTACGGTGGTGGAAATTGTGTTTCGTTGGCTCCCTGGATGTTTTCGGGGTACGTGGGCTTATATAGGAGGAAGAGGTACGTCGGTGGCCGCCCGAGGGGCCCACGAGACAGGGGGCGCCCTATAGGGGTGAGCGCGCCCTACCCTCTCGTGGCCGCCTCGGCTGCTGCTTGACTTGCACCCCAAGTCCTCTGGATCACGTTCGTTCCAAAAATCACGCTCCCGAAGGTTTCATTCCGTTTGGACGCCGTTTGATATTCCTTTTCTTCGAAATACTAAAATAGGCACAAAAAACAGCAATATGGGCTAGGCCGCTGGTTAGTAGGTTAGTCCCAAAAATGATATAAATGTGTAAAATAAAGCCCATAAACATCCAAAAGGGGTAATATAATAGCATGGAACAATCAAAAATTATAGATACATTGGAGACGTATCAAGCATCCCCAAGCTTAATTCCTGCTCGTCCTTGAGTAGGTAAATGATAAAAACAGAACTTTTGGTGTGGAATGCTACCTAGCATAATTCTCAAGGTAATTTTCTTTATTGGGGCATGAATGTTCAGATCCAAATGATTCAGAAAAAAAGTTCATATTGACATAAGAAATAATGATACTTCAAGCAAATCAAAGTAATCATGTCTTCTCAAAATAACATGGCCAAAGAAAGTTATCCCTACAAAATCATATAGTCTGGCTGTTGCTCTATCTTCATCACACAAAGTATTTAATCATGCACAACCCCGATGACAAGCCAAGCAATTGTTTCACACTTTAGTAATCTCAAACTTTTTCAACTTTCACGCAATACATGAGCGTGAGCCATGGACATAGCACTATATGTGGAATAGAATGGTGGTTGTGGAGAAGACAAAAAGGAGAAGATAGTCTCACATCAACTAGTCATATCAACGGGCTATGGAGATGCCCATTAATAGATATCAATGTGAGTGAGTAGGGATTGCCATGCAACGGATGCACTAGAGCTATAAATATATGAAAGCTCAACAAAAGAAACTAAGTGGGTGTGCATCCAACTTGCTTGCTCACGAAGACCTAGGGCATTTTGAGGAAGCCCATCATTGGAATATACAAGCCAAGTTCTATAATGAAAAATTCCCACTAGTATATGAAAGTGACAACATAGGAGACTCTCTATCATGAAGATCATGGTGCTAATTTGAAGCACAAGTGTGGAAAAAGAGATAGTAGCATTGTCCCTTCTCTCTTTTTCTCTCATTTTATTTTATTTCTTTTCTTTTTTTCTTTGGCCTTTCTTTTTTTTGGCCTTTCTCTTTTTTTTCTTTTTGTAAAGTCCGAAGTCTCATCCCAACTTGTGGGGGAATCATAGTCTTCATCATCCTTTCCTCACTGAGACAATGCTCTAATTAATGAAGATCATCACACTTTTATGGATTTACAACTCAAGAATTACAACTCAAAGCTAGAACAAGATATGACTCTATATGAATGCCTCCGGCGGTGTACCGGGATATGCAATGAATCAAGAGCGACATGTATGAAAATTATGAAGGTGGCCTTGCCACAAATACAATGTCAACTACATGATCATGCAAAAAAGCAATATGAAAAAAGTAATGTGTGTCATATGAACGGAGTAGTGGAAAGTTGCATGGCAATATATCTCGGAATGGCTATGAAAATGCCATAATAGGTAGGTATGGTGGCTGTTTTGAGGAAGGTATATGGTGGGTGTACGGTATCGGCGAAAGTTGCGCGGCACAAGAGAGGCTAGCAATGGTGGAAGGGTGGAAGTGCGTATAATCCATGGACTCAACATTAGTCAAAATAACTCATATACTTATTGCAAAAATCTACAAGTCATCAAAAACAAAGTATTATGCACATGCTCCTAGGGGGATAGATTGTTAGGAAAGTACCATCGCTCGTCCCTGACCGCCACTCATAAGGAAGACAATCAATAAATAAAATTATGCTCCAACTTCATCACAAAGCGGTTCACCATACGTGCATGCTACAGGAATCACAAACCTCAACACAAGCATTTTTCATAATCACCTCAACTAGCATGACTTTAATATCACTACCTCCATATCTCAAAACAATTATCAAGCATCAAATGGATCATAGCATCCAATTCACTTTCTATGATAGTTTTTATTATACCCAACTTGGATGCTCATCATTCTAGGACCAAATTTGTAACCATAGAAAATACCATGCTGTTCTAAAAGACTCTCAAAATAATATAAGTGAATCATGAGACACTAGAAATTTCTTCAAAATTAATCCACCGCCGTGCTCTAAAAGATATAAGTGAAGCACTAGAGCAAAAGCTATCAAGCTCAAAATATATAAGTGAAGCACACAGAGTATTCTAGCAAATTCTAATCAAGTGGGATTCTCCCAAAAGGTGTGTACATCAAGGATTATTATGGTAAACTAAAAAGCAAAGACTAATATAATACACGATGCTCCAAGCAAAACACATATCATGTGGCGAATGAAAATATAGCTCCAAGTAAAGTTACCAATGAACGAAGACGAAAGAGGGGATGCCTTCCCGGGGCATCCCCAAGCTTAGGCTTTTGGCTATCCTTGGATATCTTGGTGTGCCATGGGCATCCCCAAGCTTAGGCTCTTGCCACTCCTTATTCCATAGTCCATGAAAGCATTACCCAAAACTTGAAAACTTCACAACACAAAACTCAACAGGAAATCTTATAAGCTCCGTTAGTGAAAGAAAATAAAACCACCACATAAGGTACTGTAATGAACTCATTATTTATTTATTTTGGTGTCAAAACCTACTATATTCCAACTTCTCTATGGTTTATAAACTATTTTACTAGCCATAGATGCATCAAAATAAGCAAACAACACACGAAAAACAGAATCTGTCAAAAACAGAACAGTCTCTAGCAATCTGTAACTAACTCAAACTTATGGAACTCTAAAAATCTGATCAAAATAGGAAGTCCTGGAAAATTTTTCTATTGATCAGAAGCAAAAAGAATCAATGCAAAATCACGTTTCTGTGATTTAACAAAACTAAATTCGTGCGCGCAAAGTTTCTGTTTTTCAGCAGAATCAAATCAACTATCATCATAGATTATCCTATAGGTTCTACTTGGCACAAACACTAATTAAAAGATAAAAACACATCTAAATAGAAGGTAGATGCAAGATTTATTACTAAACAGGAACAAAAACAAAAAACACAAAGAAAATTGGGTTGCCTCCCAACTAGTGCTATCGTTTAACGCCCCTAGCTAGGCATAAAAGCGAAGATAGATCTAAGTAGTGCAATCTTTGGCACAAAATTCATAAGTAGCCCGCATGATAGATTCATAAGGTAATGTGACTTTCTTTCTTGGATCAACATCAAGCGAAAGTCTATCAATGTTCCTAGCCAAATCATCAACTTTGAGCAATTTTTCTTCAAGCAAAGCATTAAAATTCTTTTGAGAGATCATAAATTCTTTCACACTATTCTCAAAATCAGAGTGCATCTTATTAAAATTACCATAAGAATTATTGTAGGAATTTCCAAAATTATTAGAGGGATTACTAGGGAACAGTCTAGCATTAAAGTTTCCTCTATAAACATTGTTACCGAAACTATTCCTACCAACAAAATTCACATCCATAGATTCATTATTATTCTCAATCAAAGTAGACAAAGGCATATCATTGGGATCAAGACGAGTATTCTTAGTAGCAAATAATTTCATAAGTTCATCCATCTTTCCACCCAAAACATTGATTTCTTCTATAACATGCACTTTTTTACTAGAAGATCTTTTGGTGTGCCATTGAGAATAATTAGCCATAATATTATCAAGAAGTTTTGTAGCATCTCCTAACGTGATTTCCATAAACGTGCCTCCCACGGCCAAATCTAAGAGATTTCTAGAAGCAAAGTTCAAACCGGCATAAAAATTTTGTATGATCATCCATAAATTCAAACCATGAGTAGGGCAATTGTGAAACATTAATTTCATTCTTTCCCAAGATTGGGCAACATGCTCATGATCAAGTTGTTCAAAATTCGTAATATCGTTCCTAAGAGTGATAATCTTAGCGGGAGGAAAATACTTAGAGATAAAAGCATCGTTGCACTTGTTCCGAGAATCAATACTATTTTTAGGCAAAGACGAAAACCAAACTTTAGCACGATCTCTAAGTGAAAACGGAAATAACTTCAATTTAACAATATCGTTATCCGTATCTTTCTTCTTTTGCATATCACACAAATCAACAAAGTTGTTTAGATGAGTAGCGGCATCTTCACTAGGAAGGCCGGCGAATTGATCTTTCATAACAAGATTCAACAAAGCAGTATTGATTTCACAAGACTCAACATCATTAAGAGGAGCAATCGGAGTACTAAGGAAATCATTATTATTGGTATTGGAGAAATCACACAATTTGGTATTATCTTGCGACATGCCAACAAGTAATCCAACACACAAGCAAACAGAAAAAGGCAAGCGAAAGATAGGGCGAATAAAACGGCAAGGGTGAAGTGGGGGAGAGGAAAACGAGAGGCAAATGACAAATAATGTAAATGCGAGGGAGATGAGTTTGTGATGGGTACTTGGTATGTCTTTACTTGGGCGAAGACCTTCCCGGCAACGGCGCCAGAAATCCTTCTTGCTACGTCTTGAGCTTGCGTTAATTTTCCTTGAAGAGGAACGGGTGATGCAGCAATAGTAGCGTAAGTATTTCCCTTGGGTTTTGAGAACCAAGGTATCAATCCAGTAGGAGGCTCCTCAAAAGTCCCACGCACCTACACAAACAAACAAAGAACTCGCAACCAACACAATAAAGGGGTTGTCAATCCCTTCACGGTCACTTGCGAAAGTGAGATCTAATAGAGATAGTATGATAGGATAAATATATTTTTGGTATTTTATAATATAGATGCAAAAAGTAAAGATGAAAAAAAAGTAGATTAGAAACTTATATGATAAAAGATAGACCCGGGGGCCATAGGTTTCACTAGTGGCTTCTCTCAAGATAGCATAAGTATTACGGTGGGTGAACAAATTACTGTCGAGCAATTGATAGAAAAGCGAATAATTATGAGATTATCTAGGCATGATCACGTATATAGGCATCACGTCCGCAACAAGTAGACCGACTCCTGCCTGCATCTACTACTATTACTCCACACATCGACCAACTCCTGCCTGCATCTAGAGTATTAAGTTCATAAGAACAGAGTAACGCCTTAAGCAAGTTGACATGATGTAGAGGGATAAACCCATGCAATATGATATCAACCCCATCTTTTTATCCTCGATGGCAACAATACAATACGTGCCTTGCAACCCTTTCTGTCACTGGGTAAGGACACCACAAGATTGAACCCAAAGCTAAGAACTTCTCCCATGGCAAGAAAGATCAATCTAGTAGGCCAAACCAAATTGATAATTCGAAGAGAGTTGCAAAGATAACTCAATCATAAATAAAAGAATTCAGAGGAGATTCAAATATTTCTCATAGATAAACTTGATCATAAACCCACAATTCGTCCGATCTCGAGAAACACACCGCAAAAAGAGTTTACATCGAATAGATCTCCACAAGAGAGAGGCAGAACATTGTATTGAGATCCAAAAAGAGAGAAGAAGACATCTAGCTAATAACTATGGACCCAAATGTCTGTGGTAAACTACTCACAACTCATCGGAGGGGCTATTGAAAGTGCAACTATCCCTAGGTGGTTTTGGTAATTCATAACAACATATAGCTCATTGAGCTAATGCTATTCCAAGACTATTTGTCGGATTTCGGGTTCCGGCAGACCCTTGAGGTTCGAACACTGGGGTGCGCGTGGAGATTCAACCCTCTACCGGCTCGCTCCTCGCCAAATCGCTAGGACCTAAACTACCAAACAGAGCAGCACAAGAGACACAAGATTTATACTGGTTTAGGCCACCATTGTGGTGTAATACCCTACTCCAGTGTGTGGTGTGGTGGATTGCCTCTTGGGCTTGATGATGAACAATACAAGGCAGAACAGCCTCGCGAGGGTCTGTTCTTGGCTGGTGCGACGAACAGCTAGGGGAAGTTCGGTCGCCCTGTCTACTGGTTTCTCGGTAAGGATCAAGATGCCTCTACCTTGGGGGTGGCTAGTCCTATTTATAGGCAAAGGCCCTGGGCCTCTTCCCAAATATTGAGCGGGAAGGGCGCCAACAATTGGCCATTTTGAAGGGGAACAGTGGGTACACTTATCCTGGCTAAAGTTGGTCCTCGCCTGCCAAAGGCTCTGGTGGTGACGCCGTCTTGGGCTCCACAATGACTTCCTTCCGGCCGTTGGGCTGGTCTTGGTCTTGTTGCACCGAAATGGATGCCTTTGCTTGATGCTCTCGCCTGCACTTGCTCCCTTTGCACCAATGAGGAAAGGAGGACACTGCGCGGGCTAGCGCCCGACTGGCGCCCTTGGTCGTCATGGCTTGCGTCATGGGCACCTCGCGAGGTACCCCGCCTTGAACTCTCCGCCTCCTCATGAGCCAGCCTGACGAGGCCGTGCCTGAGGAAGCTCCTTGTTGTCCGCCCCACGAGGCTTGGCCCCTTGCGAGGGTCTTGAGCTTGTGTTGATGAAGATGGGCTGTGCTGGGCCTCCTTTGAGCCATGCCGCAGGCCGCAGGCAGGCAAATCTGGGGACCCCCGTTCCCAGAACACCGACAGTAGCCCCCGGGCCCACGGCGCGCCCGAACTTGGCTGAGCAGTGAGGCGAAAGGGCAAGTGCGAAGCGTCGCGGGCCCTAACAGCCTGCGGCCTTGGGCGCCGTGTGGCGGCCAATTGGTCAGGGGTGACTCCGCTTCCCCACGATGCTTTGGTAACCGCACGGATTCGACAAGTCCCTGCATGCAAAGCGGGTCATGATTACCTGCGATCGTGGAGGTCGATGGTTGGCCTTCGCCGGTTGTAAGTATGGAATGGCATGCGCCCTTCCAGCCTGTCCCCTCTTGCTTCTCCTTCTTCTCCATGGCTCCACCAAGGAAGTTTTCGGCCACAGAGAAAGGAAAGGCCCGCCAGGTCGAGTCTTCCTCTCCCCCGCCCAAGCATGGTCAAGGTCGCCCTCGCAAGCACCCTGTGGCCTCCACGGCGATCCCCCGTGGTCGCGGAGGTGGCTCTCAGCGCGGCGATGAGTGGCTGCCATGGTCGGCGGATGTGCTCCGGCCGTGCGACCCCCGAGGCCACGCCTCCACACTGCGGAGGTGCTACCGGAGTTCATGGTGTGGGCGGTAGAGCCGTCCAGCGCCCGGCTTCAGCTCCCTCGCTTCCTCCTGGGTGAGCTCCCAGGTGGCGCCTTGGGTGGCCTCTGGCTCCAGGCGGATGGCTGCTGCAGCCGGGCTTCGTGGGCTTCGCTGGAGGTCTCCGCTGCAGGGAACCTGGCCCTGACCCGCGGCTGGCAGATGTTTGCTCGCGCGCGTGGTCTCTGCCGCCGGTGCTCTCTGCACTTCAAGTTCGACGGCGACGCCACCCTCTACGTGAGGGTGTTCGGGGAAGATGGTCGCCGCGCGGGGTGCTGCCCTGAAGACGACGACCGAGGCCGGGGGATCAGCTCCGACGAGGATGGAGAGGGCAGCGCGCGGGCGGTTGGCGAGGCCCGCGACTCCTCAAGCTTTACCAGCTCTTCCTCGGGTAGCGACTCTTCTAGCAGCGGCCGCGGCCAGCCTCCACGCTGTCGTGCCTGCTTGGAGGGCGGCAGCGGGTCCGCTCGCCGTCGCGCCCCGGTGAAGCGCGAGAGGGAGTCCGCCTGAGCTCCGGAGGCGGCTCGAGTCTTCCAGGTGGGCCGGCGTGGGACGTGCTTCGCCTGCTTTTGTTCTTTCCATCCTGCGCAAAAAAGACAGCAATGTGTGGCCTCGTGGGGGCGCGTTTGGGTTAACGTCGTCAATCATTGTACTGTTTTGTTATCCCGGTATTGTTCCTTTCTGTTGTATGCCCATTCGCAAGTAATCCCTAGCCTCAGCCGCAGGGGCGACCGACCCAGGCCCTGTATTCGCGTCGTGGTGCCCGTGAGGCATGGTCCGAAGGGGTGCTCCGGTAGTGGACCCGGGCCGTGAAACTTGAGCAATAGGGGCAGGAACGCTCACGAGGGCTCCTGGGGCTTCCGCCTCATGAGCCCCCGTGCAAGAGAAATCGCGGCTGGAGAGAGAAAAAAGTCGAAGAACTACAGGTCAAAAGGCGGCGACAATTTCGATAAAGACTCCAAATGAGAATGAACTAGCCAACTGCAGAAAGCAAATGAAAAAGCCGCGTCCGGCACCTAGTCTAGTCTTCGATGTCTTCTCACTAGCACGGAGCTAAGTGCTGCCACTGGGCGTGGGAGGGAGCCCCAGGGCATGAGGCCGGCACCCCTGAGACTTCGGGGCGTGTACAGCCCCAACTCATTATTAAGTGAGAGTGTCACGGGCGGCGAGCTTCACAGGCGTTGGCCTTCTTTATAGGCTCCGGGCCCTTTCCAAAACGAGACAGCTTCACAGGCATTCGCCTTCTTCACAGGCTCTGGGCCTTTTCCAAAAAGATGAGCTTCACAGGCATTTGCCTTCTTCACAGGCTCTGGGCCTTTTCCAAAAAGATGAGCTTCACAGGCATTCGCCTTCTTCACAGGCTCTGGGCCTTTTCCAAAAAGATGAGCTTCACAGGCATTCGCCTTCTTCACAGGCTCTGGGCCTTTTCCAAAAACATGAGCTTCACAAGCATTCGCCTTCTTCACAGGCTCTGGGCCTTTTCCAAAAAGATGAGCTTCACAGGCATTCGCCATCTTCACAGGCTCTGGACCTTTTCAGGGGTAAAACCTCCGGAGGTGCTGGATGTTCCACGCGTTCTGTACAGGTACTCCCTCCTGAGTCTCCAAGTGCACGGAGCCAGGCCTGGAAACATGAACAACCTTGAACGGGCCCTCCCACATAGGAGAGAGCTTATGCAGTCCCTCCCTGGAGAGGACCCGCCGGAGCACGAGGTCCCCTACCTCGAGAGTTCTGGGGCGGATGTTGCAGCAGTGGTATCGCCGGAGTGCCTGCTGGTACCTTGCCGCTCGCAGCGCAGCTTCTCGATGACGCTCCTCCCCCAGCACGAAGTCCGTCCCCCGCATGGCGTCCTGCAGCGTCGACCCGCGCGGATCAACGCCTGACCTCGTGAGGGAGGACCGCTTCGACTCCGTAGACTAGGAAGAAGGGGGTCTCTCCAGTCAGCTTGGTCGCGGTTGTGCGGATGGACCACAGCACGGACTGAAGCTCGTCATACTAGCCTCTGCCGCAGGCCTCTAGTTTCTTCTTGAATGTCCTGGTCTTGAGGCCCCTCAGGACTTCTGCGTTGTCCCGCTCGGCCTGGCCGTTGCTTCGGGGGTGCGCCACCGAAGCGTAGCATATCTGCGTCCCAAGGTTAGCACAATATGTTTTGAAAAGGTTACTGGTGAACTGCGAACCGTTGTCAGTGATGATGCGGTTCGGCACACCGAACCGGCTCACGATGCCCTTGATGAACTTGACCGCAGAACCAGCAGGGATGGCGCGGACGGCCTCGACTTCGGCTCACTTGGTGAACTTGTCCACGGTGACGTAGAGGTAGCGATAGCCCCCTGGCGCCCGAGGAAAAGGGCCCAGGATAGCCAGCCCCCAGACTGCGAATGGCCATGTGAGGGGTATGGTTTGCAGACCTCCTGCCGGCTGATGGATCTGCTTGGCATGGAATTGGCAGGCCTCGCAAGCCTTCACAAGTTCAACAGCGTCATTGAGCGTAGTGGGCCAATAAAAACCGCTGCAGAACGCCTTGCCGATGAGGGTCCGTGACGACGAATGATGCCCACAGTCTCCACCGTGTATATCTGCCAGCAGTTCCTTCCCTTGTTCCCTGGTGATGCAGCGCAGGGACACATCGTTTGGTCGTTTCCGGTAGAGCTCTCCATCCATAATGCAGTATGTTGTGGCTTGCCGCGCCACACGCTCTACCGCCTCCTCCTTCTCCGGCAAGGTCTCTTGCGTTAAGTAGATCCTGAGCTCTGTGATCCAGCACCCCTCCTGAGGCTCCATCGTCAGGAGTAGGCATGCTCGTGAGGCCAGGCCACAGGCTGGGGCTCCCAAGGCAGGTGGCTGAGGAAGCTCCACCCGAGGCTGTGTTGTGCTCGACAATGGTGGCAGGGCCGAAGGCTTGAAGAGCCGTTCCTCAAAGACGCCCGGCTCCTGGGGCAACCGCCTGGAGGCTCGTTTTGCAATGTCGTCGGCCTCTTGATTAGTGTCACGGGGCACGTGCTGCAGCTCCAACCCCTAGAACTGCTTCTCCATCCTGCGGACCTCCGCAAGGTAGGCCTCCATGTGCTCATCTCTTGGCTCGTATACCTTGTTGGAGAAATTGACCAGGAGCTGCGAATCGCCCTTGATAGTAAGATGCTTCACTCCCAGGGCAGCGGCGGCCTTCAGGCCCGCTATCAGTCCCTCGTACTCTGCTATATTGTTGGAGACCTTCTCACCTTGCTGGAAACAGAGCTGCACGACGTAGTAGAGCTTGTCCTGAGTGGGAGATATGAGCACCGCCCCAGCCCTAGCGCCCTGCCTGGAGAACGCTCCGTCGAAGTACATGACCCAGCCTTCTGGCGCCTCGCTTCCTGGGGAGAGGGATCGATCCTCGCCGGCCCTGAGGCCCGGTGCCTCTGTCCATTCGGCCACGAAATCTGCCAGCGCGGCCCCCTTGACGACTCTGGTCATGCTGAATTCGAGCTGGAATGCTTGCAGTTCAATGTTCCACTCGGCGACCCTTCCGGCTGAGTTAGGGCTCCTGAGCACCCTCTCCAAGGGGTATGCCGAGACAACCTTGATTGGATGACCCTGGAAGTAGTGCCGCAGCTTGCACGAAGCCACCAGCAGCGTGAGGAGGAGCTTCTATGGCATGGGGTACCGTGCCCTCGCATCCCGTAACACCGTGGTGACGAAGTACACCGGGTGCTCGACGAGGCTTGGGGCGTCGATGCTGGTGGCGTCCTCCAGAAGCCGTGGTGCCTCCAGAGGTGGTGGAGCCTCTAGAGGCTGGTTGCCTTTAGGGAGGGCCTCTCCCGCCCTTGGTGCGTTCCGCTGCGACGGCTGATCTTCCTCCGTCATGGTGGTGACTTCCGCAAGTCCCTTTTGATCCAGCTTTGCCTTGGCTCGGGTGGCTGCCGTGGTCTTGGCCCGACGCTCCTCTCTAACTGCCACCAGGGCTGCGCTAGCGGAGTAGGGAGTGGCAGAGAGGTAGAGTACCAAGGGCTCTTGAGGGCGCGGGGCCACCATCACTGGAGGGCTGGTTAGGTATCTCTTGAGATCTTGGAACGCCTTGTCGGCCTCTTCAGTCCATTCAAAGGGCCCCTTTTTCTTCATCAGCTGGAAGAAAGGCAGCGCCCGCTCCCCCAATCGGGAGATGAAGCGCCCCAGCGCCGTCACGCGCCCCGTGAGCTTCTGCATTTCCCCGAGGGTCTTTGGTGGGCTCATGTCCTCAACTGCCTTGACCTTTTCCGGGTTGGCCTCGATGCCTCGGTGGGATACGAGGAAACCCAAGACCTTGCCCGAGGGGACTCCAAACACACACTTCTCCGGGTTGAGTCGCAGGCTCACTGCATTGAGGCTCGCGAAGGTTTCCTCCAGGTCTTGTATCAGGGTCTTGGCCTCGCGAGACTTCACTACAATGTCGTCGACGTAAGCCTCCACATTCTTCCCGAGCTACGGGCCCAAGGTGATGTGCATGAGCCGCTGGAAGGTTGCCCCCGCGTTGCGCAGTCCGAATGGCATGCATGTATAGCAGTACACCCCACACGGGGTTAGGAAGGCCGTCTTCTCCGCATCTTCCACCGCCATCTTGATCTGGTGATACCCGGAGAAGGCATCCAAGAAGCATAACAGGTCACACTCAGTAGTGGAATCGACAATCTGGTCGATGCGAGGGAGCGGGAACGGATCTTACGGGCATGCTTTGTTGAGGTTGGTGAAGTCGACACACATGTGTTCCTTTCCTCCCTTCTTTGGCACAACCACGGGGTTGGCCAACCAATCCGGGTATCGGACCTCGCGAATAACCCCTGCGGCTTCTAGCTTACGGGTCTCTTGGATGATGAAGGCATGCTTTTCAGTGGACTGCCTCCTCGCCTTCTGCTTCACGGGACGCACGTTGGGACATACGTTGAGGTGGTGCTCGATTACGCCCCGTGGGATCCCTACCAGCTGATCGGGCTCCCAGGTGAACACCTTCTTGTTTGCACACAGGAACTTGACCAGGGCTTCCTCCTACTCGGGCTCGAGGTTGGCGCCTATGGTGAAAGTGGCGTTAGTGGACCCGTCCTCGTCGACAGGTACCTGCTTGGTCTCCGCCTTGTCTTGGGTGAACAACTGCTTCTTCTTGGTCGGCGCAGCCCCCTTGGACTTGGAGGTTTAGGCGTCGGCAGGCCGCGTCGCCGCCTCCGTCTTGAGGGCGAGCTTGAGGACTCGTAGCGCACCATCGGTGTCCTCGGTCACGGCGAGGACGCCGTTGCTCCCGGGCATCTTCATGAGGTTGTACCCCGGGTGAGTCGCGGCCATGAATTTGGCCAATGCTGGATAGCCGAGGATGGCATTGTAGGGGAGGCCGATGGGGGCGATGTCGAAATCGACCAGCTCCGTGCGGAAATTGTCATAGGTGCCGAAAGTCAACGGAAGTCGGATCTGCCCCAAGGAGCTGGACGACCCACCTCCGACGCCCGAGAAAGGCCGGCTGGGTTGCAGCCACTCCCGGGGTATGCAGAGGAGGTTGAAGGCCTCAACTAAGAGCACGTTGAGGCCCGCGCCACCGTCGATGAGGGTCCTGGTGACGGCCACCTGGTAGATGGTGGGTGTGCAGAGCATGGGGAGCGCACCCGAGCAGGCCGAGGCGGTGGGGTGGTCCTCAGAGTCGAAGGTCAGCCCGGCCAACGGCTCCGTACGGCCCGAGGGAGCCCCCTGCTGCGTGGAGGCGGCACCGACCCGGCGGATGAATGGCTTGACGTGGCGGCTGGAGGGTGGCGCATGCGAGCCTCCCAAGAGGGCCGCGACGACCGAAGGAGCCGGCGCGACGGGGTGGGTGAGGAAGAAGCTGCGCGGCTCCTCCCTAGAGGTCACTGGGGAATGCAGGGACGATGTCTGCTGCCCGTTCACCGTCGGGCCGGTGGCGGTGTTGACGGCAGGCGACGGGGAAAGACGAGGACGCCCGCCGACGGGAGCCGTCTGGACGACATGGGAAGCGAGGGCGGCTCGGCGCCCGGCGCGAGCCCGATGAGCGTCAGACATGGGTGCGGTGGTCGGGGAAGAACGAGACAACGGAAGGCAGATTTCGGCGCACCCCTACCTGGCGCGCCAAATGTCGGATTTCGGGTTCCGGCAGACCCTTGAGGTTGGAACACTAGGGTGCACGCAGAGATTCAACCCTCTACCCGCACGCTCCTCGCCGAATCGCTAGGACCTAAACTACCAAACAGAGCAGCACAAGAGACACAAGATTTATACTTGTTCAGGCCACCATTGTGGTGTAATACCCTACTCCAGTGTGTGGTGTGGTGGATTGCCTCTTGGGCTTGATGATGAACAATACAAGGCAGAACAGCCTCGCGAGGGTCTGTTCTTGGCTGGTGCAACGAACAACTAGGGGAAGTTCGGTCGCCCTGTCTACTGGTTTCTCGGTAAGGATCAAGATGCCTCTACCTTGGGGGTGGCTAGTCCTATTTATAGGCAAAGGCCCTGGGTCTCTTCCCAAATATTGAGCGGGAAGGGCGCTAACAATTGGCCATTTTGAAGGGGAACAGCGGGTACACTTATCCTGGCTAAAGTTGGTCCTCGCCTGCCAAAGGCTCTGGTGGTGACGCCGGCTTGGGCTCCACAATGACTTCCTTCCGGCCGTTGGGCTGGTCTTGGTCTTGTTGCACCGAAATGGACGCCTTTGCTTGATGCTCTCGCCTACGCTTGCTCCCTTTGCACCAAAGAGGAAAGGAGGAAACTGTGCGGGCTGGCGCCCGACTGGCGCCCTTGGTCATCATGGCTTGCGTCATGGGCACCTCGCGAGGTACCCCGCCTTGAACTCTCCGCCTCCTCATGAGCCAGCCTGACGAGGCCGTGCCTGAGGAAGCTCCTTGTTGTCCGCCCCGCGAGGCTTGGCCCCTCGCGAGGGTCTTGAGCTTGTGTTGATGAAGATGGGATGTGCTGGGCCTCCTTTGAGCCACGCCGCAGTCCGCAGGCAGGCAAGTCTGGGGACCCCCGTTCCCAGAACGCCGATACTATTATTTCAGGAAATCTCAATGAATGGCATGCCATGGATGATGTAAGTGGATCCCTCAAAACACTAAGGACAAAGGATTGACTCAAGCTCAAAAGCTCAAGACTCTTCATTTTATATTTTAGTGATCCAAGATCACATTGAGTCTATAGGAAAAGCCAATACTATCAAGGAGGGATGAGGTGTTGCTTAATGAGCCTCTTGCTTAATGTGCTTAGTGATATGCTCCAAAACCCTCAGCTACTTTCCCACATCCACAAATGACCTAAACCTAAAGCCAAAATCGGTCACACCGATTCTTCCTATCCGGCGCCACCGATTCCAAAAGTCATAGCCACTGTCACAAACCCTAAGCAAATCACTCTTACCGATAGGGATCTCGGTCTCACCGAGATGGGATTGTAATCTCTTTGTTTCCCTTCGTAACGTTTCAGTCTAACCGAAGTGAGCGATCGGTCCCACCGAGATTGCAATGTAAACTCTCTGTTTCCTTTTTGTAACATTTCGGTCTCCCCGAAAAGAGCAAATCGGTCCCACCGAGTATACCTGACCAACTCTCTGGAAAGCTTATTATCAAAATCGGTCTCACCGAGTTTGTGTAATCGGTCTTACCGAGATTATGTTATGCCCTAACCCTAACCGAATCGGTCTCACCTAGTTGCATGTCAGTCCCACCGGAAATCACTAACGGTCACTAGGTTTACTAAATCGGTCCGACCGAGTTTAACGATTCGGTCCCACCGAGTTTGGTAAATTGTGTGTAATGGTTAGATTTTGTGTGGAGGCTATATATACCCCTCCACCTCCTCTTCATTCGTGGAGAGAGCCATCAGAACGAACCTACACTTCCAACTTACCATTTCTGAGAGAGAACCACCAACTCATGTGTTGAGGCCAAGATATTCCATTCCTACCATATGAATCTTGATCTCTAGCCTTCCCCAAGTTGCTTTCCACTCAAATCTTCTTTTCACCAGATCCAAAACCTATGAGAGAGAGTTGAGTGTTGGGGAGACTATCATTTGAAGCACAAGAGCAAGGAGTTCATCATCAACTCACCATTTGTTACTTCTTGGAGAGTGGTGTCTCCTAGATTGGCTAGGTGTCACTTGGGAGCCTCCGACAAGATTGTGGAGTTGAACCAAGGAGTTTGTAAGGGCAAGGAGATCGCCTACTTCGTGAAGATCTACCGCTAGTGAGGCAGGTCCTTCGTGGGCGATGGCCATGGTGGGATAGACAAGGTTGCTACTTCGTGGACCCTTCGTGGGAGGAGCCCTCTGTGTACTCGCGCAGCCGTTACCCTTCGTGGGTTGAAGTCTCCATCAACGTGGATGTACGATAGCACCACCTATCGAAACCACGCCAAAAACATCTGTGTCTCCAATTGCGTTTGAATCCTCCAAACCCTTCCCTTTACTTTCTTGCAAGTTGCATGCTTTAATTTCCGCTGCCTATATACTCTTTGCATGCTTGCTTGAATTGTGTGATGATTGCTTGACTTGTCCTAAAGTAGCTAAAATCTGCCAAACTCTAAAATTGGGAAAAGGTTAAGTCTTTATTGGTCAAGTAGTCTAATCACCCCCCTCTAGACATACTTCAAGGTCCTACAGGTGGTATCAGAGCCTTGGTCTCCATTTGCTTTGATTTCCATAGCTTTTGGTGGTCATAGCCTTGGTTTCACAACCTAGGAGAGTATGGCGTCTAGCGAGGGAAATTATCACCGTAGAGGTCCTTACTTTGATGGTACTAATTTTGCTAGTTGGAAGCCTAAGATGGAAATGCATATTCTTGGACATAACCTCGCCGTTTGGGCAATTATTTGTATTGGCTTGCAAGGTGAATTTTTTGATGGGAGAGAACTGAACCGTGAAGCTAATGCGGAAGAATTGAAGATGCTGCAATACAACGCTCAAGCATGTGACATCATCTTCAACGGATTGTGCCCCGAAGAATTCAACAAAATCAGCCGTCTTGAGAATGCAAAGGAAATTTGGGATACTTTGATTGATATGCATGAAGGTACCAAGTCCGTCAAGGAATCCAAGTTGGATGTGCTCCAAAGTCAGCTTGACAAGTTCAAAATGAAGGATGGTGAAGGTGTCGGTGAAATGTACTCTAGGCTTGCTCTTATCACAAATGAGATTGCCGGCTTAGGGAGTGAAGAGATGACCGACAAATTCATCATCAAGAAGATCCTAAGAGCATTGGATGGAAAGTATGATACCGTGTGCACATTGATTCAAATGATGCCAAACTACAAAGATCTCAAGCCAACGGAAGTCATTGGAAGAATTGTTGCTCATGAGATGTCACTCAAGGATAAGGAGGAACTTCACAACAAGTCAAGTGGTGCTTACAAAGCCTCAAGTGAAGCCCCCACATCATCAAGTGAGAAACAAACCTTCAATGAAGAATTGAGCTTAATGGTGAAGAACTTTAACAAATTTTACAAGAGTAGAAGCAAAGAAAGAAGCTCCAAGTCAAGGTCTTACAATGACAAGAGATCTTCTAGTCGTGAGCGCAACTGCTACAATTGTGGGAGACCTGGACACTATTCCAATGAGTGTACGGCACCCTACAAAATAAGAGAAGACTCTCCAAGAGAGAGGAGGAGTAGAGATGATCGTTATGAACGAAGACCCTCACGGAGAAGTAAGGATTCGGAAAGGAAGGACGAGTCATCAAGGAGCTACACAAAACGAAGACATCAAGCTCATGTTGGTGAATGGGTTTCCGGCTCCGACTCCGACAATCACTCTGAGAGAAGCTATCACTCCGACTCCGAATATACTCAAGATGAAGGTGTTGCCGATCTAGCACTTGTGTCAACCAACTCCTACGACATATTTGATTCACCAAATGAAGGTGTTGGAAGATGCTTCATGGCCAAAGGTCCAAAGGTAACACATCCTGAGTATGTTGATTTCAATAGTGATGAAGATGACTTGCTTGTGGATGATGATTTACTTGTTGACAACTCTAGTGATGAATACTATGATGAAATGTCAATTAATCATGCTAATCAAGATAAAACGAATGACAATGATAAGGAGAAGATTGAGCTTCTAACAAAGAACTAAACACTCTTAAGTTAGCTAATGAAACTATCTACGAAGATCATCGCGAACATTTAAAGGCTCATGAGAAGTTACGCTTTGAAAAGCTCAATCTTGAGCAAGAGCATGAGTTCTTAAAAGCAATCAATGATGATCTCCGCAAGAAAAGTTCTTCTTATATTGCCAAGCGTTGACTCTTATCTACTTACATGCCTCAAGTCAAGTCTAGTAACAAGTACAAGAAAGATGCTTCCTCTAGTAGTAGTAATAATAATAATGTCAAATCTAATATTGTTGCTTCTAGTAGTTCTCTTGATTCCACTAATGATTCTCTTAGCCAAGTTACACTTGAGAAAGAAAATAGCTTATTGAAGGGAATTATAGAGAAGGGTGTTTACAAGAGCCGTGCTGGGAGTAAGCAATTCGGGGAAATTGTACGCAAGCAAGGAAGGCACCGGAAGAATCAAGGTGTTGGTTTTGAACGGAAGTTCAATGCCAATGGAGTTGACTGGGAAGAAGATCAATACCCCAAGACAAAGTTTGTTCCTCAACAAGAGAAGTATGATCCTACTTCCTTCAAGGGAACACAAGATGATCTTCCACCACAAGACCACAAGAACAAAGGCAAGGACAAGCTTCAAGAAGAGATTGATGCATTTGAAGAAGCACCTAAAGCCTCGTTCAAGTGGGTTCCCAAGACTACATCAAGTTCCACTTCATCAACTACAACTACAACTCCAAGGATTCCCATCAAGATGATGTGGATCCCGAAGAAGAAGAACTAGAGAGTTCTTGAGGGTGATTCCGCCAACATTCTTCACTCATATCATTTTGGAAAGAACAAGTGCAACCAACTTCCACATCTTGCACTAGTTCAAGGAGTCACAAACCCTCATGTTGGTAAGACAAGGGACAAGGTAACCTAATGATTTCATGGACATCATCTTGTGTGTGCATCACTCTATGTCTATGGATATTCTTGTTGTTCCTTGTGGGACTAACCCATGTAGGTAAGTTGAAAGTGCAACTCACTCCAAAGGATTGCTCCAAATGATCTACATCAACATTGAGCATCTACATCTTCAACACCTACATGAAGTCTTCATCGACAAAACCCAAGGTTAGTTCATCCCAAAGGGGGGATCTCACATCTAGGGGGAGCTTAACTCTAAGAATTGAGTCAAAGCAATCCTAATGGTGTCAACACATCAATGCATTATGTAAAAGTGGTAACCCCACTTGAGCTTAAACGATGAGTATGACCTATGATCAAATGTTCTCATTTGACTCCTAAGTCAATATACTCATATATAGATGACCTAGTCATTGCCAATTGCTTGATAGATGCTAGTATTGGTTGTGCATGCTTTGCCAAATATTTCATTTGCCATCTTATTGTGTGAGGATGTTGGTGCATATTTTACTCATTCAAGGACATCCACTTGTTGTTTTGATTGTTCGGTTTCTTTTCTTTTTGCCAAGTGGATGGACAAGAATGCCTAAGAACCTTCTTTAGCTATCTATGATTTTTTCATCTCAAACTCTATTCATGCTACATCACAAAATTTGATCAAGTCAGATTCGAACCACTCTGTGTGAGGATCACTCGGAGTCCCCGATTCGTCAAAGACTTAAACTTCCAAAACCTTTTTGTGACTCTCGGTCTGACCGATTCCTCCATTTCGGTCCTACCGAGATCATTAAGTTGATCTGAGTTTTCAATCTCGGTGCAACTGATTTAAACTTTTCGGTCTCACCGATTTGCTGTAACTGTACACAGTTATGCATCTCGGTGCCACCGAGTTGTTCCACTCGGTCACACCAACAGGGACGGGCTATATATAGCCACAGGCAAAAGTTTGGAAATTTCTCTGAAACCCTTTGCCTGCGCAATAGCTCGCTCTGCCATCGGAGGTCTCCGGATCGTCTCCTCGTCACCAGCAGCCTCCTATCGCTGGTCTCCGCCGCCGTCAACGGATTTCGTCCCCGCCGTTGCCGCCGTAGCAAGTCCACCGCCAAGTTAGGGTATGGACTTGATCTTTGTGCTATCCACGTCTGATTCCTAGCACATTGTATTCATATTGATTCTTGCCATGTTTGAGACTCTTCTATCCAGCCAAAGTAATCCATAGATTAGATGAGATTCAAATTTTTAGGGTTAGGTTTCCGCCGAAACCATCTCGGACCCACCGAGTTGAAAAACTCGGTCTCACCGATTTGGCTTATGCCATTGCACTAGTGACTCTCGGTCTAACCGAGAATTACTGATCGGTGCGACTGATTTGAGGATTCTGTGAAACCCTAGCAGTCTCGGTGCCACCGAACTATGACTCGGTCCAACCGAGATCATCAGTTTAGGTTCCAAAACTGCTTCGGTATCACCGAGTTTGAAAATCGGTTGATCTGAAATGCTTTCTGTGGAAAACTAAAACTGAACTTTTGAATCATTTTTTTTTGCAAAAATCTCTACATTTTGTGATGCTCATCTATTCTATCTCATCTATAACTCTTCACAGGGTCAGTAGTCAGCTTTTGCAGTATGTCAGATCAGAGTGACAGCCAGAATAGGTCAGAAGAGCAGATGGACTTGAGTGAGGGCACTAGTCCCTCAACTACAGATGAAGGGAGCAGAAGTACTCCTAGCAATTTGCCTAAGGTTGCTACTAGGCAAAGGAGGAAAAGAACTTCAGATTCAGAGGATGAAGATTACAAAGCTGAGGAAGATGAGGCTACTTCCAAGAAGGTAGTTCTCAAGAAAGAGTATGGCTCTGCACAGAGCACTAAACCAGGTCTGAAGAAGAAAGTTCCTGCCAATAGGACACCAATGCCAAAGGCCAGAAAGTCCACTCAAGTGCCAGCTTAGGCTCAACCCAAAGAGGCACCTGCAAGGAAAGAAACTTCATCCAAACCTCAAAAGTTCCTACTTGAGAGACTATGAAATTCACAATTGAGTCAGAGGATGATGGGGCTCGAGACAAGAAAAAGAAGAGAGCTAGAACCACAACTGCCAAGGTCCTTGGAAAGCCCTCTATGAGAAGAGGTTCTGAAGAAGAGGAAGAGGATGCTGCACTAGCACCTAAGGCACCTAAGCTTATGGGTGATGCAATCAGATCAGGGGCTGCAACATCAAAGCCCAAGGATGCACCCAAAGCTGCCTCCAAGGCCAAGCAAGTTCCAAAGAGGAATACTAGGTGTATTCCAGCTGCTGAGAAGAACAAGGCCCCAGTGCCCAATGTTGCTAAAGAAGAAGATGAAGAAGGTCAAGTCTTAAGAAAACTCAAGCCCAAGATAACAGACCACAATGATGCCCATCCTGTGGCTAAGGACATGAGAATCAGGAAGGATTCTGGGCTGAGACTGTAGAGGATGGAAGATCCATATGTTTCAAGAAGAAGAACTATTGTTGACTACAGGTTCCATACAAAGGAACAGCAGGACTTCTATGAAACAATTCTGTTGGACAAGAAGCCCATAGTTTGTGACATGAGGTGGGTCGACTGGACCTACATCAAGGACAATGAGCAGCACTATCCTGGAGTGCAAGAAAGCTTTGTTGCTTGTGGAGTTGCTGATTATGTTGGACATAAGTTCACTCACTGGAATGATGAGCTTATCATGCAGTTCTACTCCACAGCACATTTTTACCTAGATGGTAGAATTGTTTGGATGTCTGAAGGTACAAGGTACCAATCCACTATTGAAGAATGGGCAAGTCTAATAAATGCCCCCAAGGAAAATGAGGATGACCTGGACATTTATGCAAAGAAGAAGATGGATCACAACTCAATGGCTCACATGTACAAGGAAATCCCAGACAAGGCAGTAGAGACTCACAAGTTTGGATCAGTTCACTTTCTACTGTCAGGGTTGCCAACCATCAATTGGATCCTGAGGCACACCTTGTTGCCCAAGTCTGGTGACCATAACATGATCAGAGGGTATGCCATCAACATGCTGCATGTGTTTGATGTGCCCCAGAAGTTCAAAGTCATGAGCCTGATGATTGAAACAATCAAGAGGACTGCAGCAGATTAGAAGAGGAGCTGTGGATATGCACCTCAGATTCAGGAATTGATCAACTCAAAGATGGGCACAGGGAGATATCAGTTGGATAAGGAACATTTTCCACTTTATCCAGACTTTGAGGACAATGAGGTTGTCATGAATGAAGATGATCCACAATCTATTCAAGCTCAGGAGAAGAAGGAGAAGGCAAAGAAGGAGAAGGCTGCCAAGATGCCAACTCAAGAGGAGGCATCTGAATATTTCTTGAAAACCAAACAAGAGCAGCTTGGTTACTTGATAGCATCTACACTGAGGATTGAGAAAGGACTGGCCACCCTCACTCAGAATTACGAGAGCCCTAAGAGAATCATGGAACAAAAATTCTATGATCTAGATGTCAAAGTAACTGAGATTCAATCAGTTGTAGAGCAGCTGCAGGATGACATGCAGGAAAGGAAGGGCAAGACTACCACTAATGTGTTTGCCAGAGTGCCCAGAGCCTAGAGGTCAGTTGTAGTGCCAGTGACAGACACTAGAGAAACAACTTCAACACCAGCTACTACCCCTACAGTTCCAGTGCAACCAGCTCCAGCATCCACTCCAGCACCTCTACTTCAACTGAAGCCTTCATCCAAGGAGCTATTAAGACACCACCACCAGAAGATCAAGCCTGAGAGACGATCTAGCACTATGCATTTTCTATGAACTTTTTGGTAACTTGTTGCCAAAGGGGGAGAAAAATGTATAGATCATAGGCTTCGAGAGAGAGTGTAGCTTTTATTCTCTCTTGCTTTATTTGGTGGTTTTTCAAACTTTGTTTGATTTTTGTTGAGATACTATGCTTGTGAGACATTGATGATCATGTGTTTGATCATAAGCTACACTTATGCATGTTTGATGATATTATCTTATCTATCTTATGTGATCATTCACTATGCTTGGTGATGAGTGCTTGTATTCATTATTTATTATTTTGAGCGCTCCACCAAGATGTATGTGACATGGAAGAGTAACCCATGAGCCTAATTCATTGTGCATTTGCAGTCCAAAGCAAATCTAAAACTATGCACAGGGGAGCTCTTGCTTATCACATACTTCTCAAAGCGACAATGTTATTCAATCTTATTATCATTTGTCGAAGCTTTGATCTATATGTTGTCATCAATTACCAAAAAGGGGGAGATTGAAAGTGCAACTATCCCTAGGTGGTTTTGGTAATTCATAACAACATATAGCTCTTCCGAGACTATTATTTCAGGAAAGCTCAATAAATGGCATGGCATGGATGATGAAAGTGGATCCCTCAAAATATTAAGGACAAACGATTGGCCCAAGCTCAAAAGCTCAAGACTCTTCATTTTATATATTAGTGATCCAAGATCACATTGAGTCTATAGGAAAAGCCAATACTATCAAGGAGGGATGAGGTGTTGCTTAATGAGCCTCTTGCTTAATGTGCTTAGTGATATGCTCCAAAACCATCAGCTACTTTCCCACATCCACACATGACCTAAACCTAAAGCCAAAATCGGTCACACCGATTCTTCCTATCCGGCGCCACCGATTCCAAAAGTCATAGCCACTGTCACAAACCCTAAGCAAATCGCTCTTACCGATAGGGATCTCGGTCTCACCGAGATGGGATTGTAATCTCTCTGTTTCCCTTCGTAACGTTTCAGTCTAACCGAATTGAGCGATCGGTCCCACCGAGATTGCAATGTAAACTCTCTGTTTCCTTTTTGTAACATTTCGGTCTCCCCGAAAAGAGCAAATCGGTCCCACCGAGTATACCTGACCAACTCTCTGGAAAGCTTATTACCAAAATCGGTCTCACCGAGTTTGTGTAATCGGTCTTACCGAGATTATGTTATGCCCTAACCCTAACCGAATCGGTCTCACCGAGTTGCATGTCAGTCCCACCGGAAATCACTAACGGTCACTAGGTTTACTAAATCGGTCCGACCGAGTTTAACGATTCGGTCCCACCGAGTTTGGTAAATTGTGTGTAACGGTTAGATTTTGTGTGGAGGCTATATATACCCCTCCACCTCCTCTTCATTCGTGGAGAGAGCCATCAGAACGAACCTACACTTCCAACTTACCATTTCTGAGAGAGAACCACCTACTCATGTGTTGAGGCCAAGATATTCCATTCCTACCATATGAATCTTGATCTCTAGCCTTCCCCAAGTTGCTTTCCACTCAAATCTTCTTTTCACCAGATCCAAAACCTATGAGAGAGAGTTGAGTGTTGGGGAGACTATCATTTGAAGCACAAGAGCAAGGAGTTCATCATCAACTCACCATTTGTTACTTCTTGGAGAGTGGTGTCTCCTAGATTGGCTAGGTGTCACTTGGGAGCCTCCAACAAGATTGTGGAGTTGAACCAAGGAGTTTGTAAGGGCAAGGAGATCGCCTACTTCGTGAAGATCTACCGCTAGTGAGGCAAGTCCTTCGTGGGCGATGGCCATGGTGGGATAGACAAGGTTGCTACTTCGTGGACCCTTCATGGGTGGAGCCCTCTGTGTACTCGTGCAGCCGTTACCCTTCGTGGGTTGAAGTCTCCATCAATGTGGATGTACGATAGCACCACCTATCGAAACCACGCCAAAAACATCTGTGTCTCCAATTGCGTTTGAATCCTCCAAACCCTTCCCTTTACTTTCTTGCAAGTTGCATGCTTTAATTTCCGCTGCCTATATACTCTTTGCATGCTTGCTTGAATTGTGTGATGATTGCTTGACTTGTCCTAAAGTAGCTAAAATCTGCCAAACTCTAAAATTGGGAAAAGGTTAAGTCTTTATTGGTCAAGTAGTCTAATCACCCCCCTCTAGACATACTTCAAGGTCCTACAGGTGGTATCAGAGCCTTGGTCTCCATTTGCTTTGATTTCCATAGCTTTTGGTGGTCATAGCCTTGGTTTCACAACCTAGGAGAGTATGGCGTCTAGCGAGGGAAATTATCACCGTAGAGGTCCTTACTTTGATGGTACTAATTTTGCTAGTTGGAAGCATAAGATGGAAATGCATATTCTTGGACATAACCTCGCCGTTTGGGCAATTATTTGTATTGGCTTGCAAGGTGAATTTTTTGATGGGAGAGAACTGAACCGTGAAGCTAATGCGGAAGAATTGAAGATGCTGCAATACAACGCTCAAGCATGTGACATCATCTTCAACGGATTGTGCCCCGAAGAATTCAACAAAATCAGCCGTCTTGAGAATGCAAAGGAAATTTGGGATACTTTGATTGATATGCATGAAGGTACCGAGTCCGTCAAGGAATCCAAGTTGGATGTGCTCCAAAGTCAGCTTGACAAGTTCAAAATGAAGGATGGTGAAGGTGTCGCTGAAATGTACTCTAGGCTTGCTCTTATCACAAATGAGATTGCCGGCTTAGGGAGTGAAGAGATGACTGACAAATTCATCATCAAGAAGATCCTAAGAGCATTGGATGGAAAGTATGATACCGTGTGCACATTGATTCAAATGATGCCAAACTACAAAGATCTCAAGCCAACGGAAGTCATTGGAAGAATTGTTGCTCATGAGATGTCACTCAAGGATAAGGAGGAACTTCACAACAAGTCAAGTGGTGCTTACAAAGCCTCAAGTGAAGCCCCCACATCATCAAGTGAGAAACAAACCTTCAATGAAGAATTGAGCTTAATGGTGAAGAACTTCAACAAATTCTACAAGAGTAGAAGCAAAGAAAGAAGCTCCAAGTCAAGGTCTTACAATGACAAGAGATCTTCTAGTCGTGAGCGCAACTGCTACAATTGTGGGAGACCTGGACACTATTCCAATGAGTGTACGGCACCCTACAAAATAAGAGAAGACTCTCCAAGAGAGAGGAGGAGTAGAGATGATCGTTATGAACGAAGACCCTCACGGAGAAGTAAGGATTCGGAAAGGAAGGACGAGTCATCAAGGAGCTACACAAAACCAAGACATCAAGCTCATGTTGGTGAATGGGTTTCCGGCTCCGACTCCGACAATCACTCTGAGAGAAGCTATCACTCCGACTCCGAATATACTCAAGATGAAGGTGTTGCCGATCTAGCACTTGTGTCAACCAACTCCTACGACATTTTGATTCACCAAATGAAGGTGTTGGAAGATGCTTCATGGCCAAAGGTCCAAAGGTAACACATCCTGAGTATGTTGATTTCAATAGTGATGAAGATGACTTGCTTGTGGATGATGATTTACTTGTTGACAACTCTAGTGATGAATACTATGATGAAATGTCAATTAATCATGCTAATCAAGATAAAACGAATGACAATGATAAGGAGAAGATTGAGCTTCTAACAAAGAACTAAACACTCTTAAGTTAGCTAATGAAACTATCTACGAAGATCATCGAGAACTTTTAAAGGCTCATGAGAAGTTACACTTTGAAAAGCTCAATCTTGAGCAAGAGCATGAGTTCTTAAAAGCAATCAATGATGATCTCCGCAAGAAAAGTTCTTCTTATATTGCCAAGCGTTTACTCTTATCTACTTACATGCCTCAAGTCAAGTCTAGTAACAAGTACAAGAAAGATGCTTCCTCTAGTAGTAGTAATAATAATAATGTCAAATCTAATATTGTTGCTTCTAGTAGTTCTCTTGATTCCACTAATGATTCTCTTAGCCAAGTTACACTTGAGAAAGAAAATAGCTTATTGAAGGGAATTATAGAGAAGGGTGTTTACAAGAGCCGTACCGGGAGTAAGCAATCCGGGGAAATTGTACCCAAGCAAGGAAGGCACCGGAAGAATCAAGGTGTTGGTTTTGAACGGAAGTTCAATGCCAATGGAGTTGACTGGGAAGAAGATCAATACCCCAAGACAAAGTTTGTTCCTTAACAAGAGAAGTATGATCCTACTTCCTTCAAGGGAACACAAGATGATCTTCCACCACAAGACCACAAGAACAAAGGCAAGGACAAGCTTCAAGAAGAGATTGATGCATTTGAAGAAGCACCTAAAGCCTCGTTCAAGTGGGTTCCCAAGACTACATCAAGTTCCACTTCATCAAGTACAACTACAACTCCAAGGATTCCCATCAAGATGATGTGGATCCCGAAGAAGAAGAACTAGAGAGTTCTTGAGGGTGATTCCGCCAACATTCTTCACTCATATCATTTTGGCAAGAACAAGTGCAACCAACTTCCACATCTTGCACTAGTTCAAGGAGTCACAAACCCTCATGTTGGTAAGACAAGGGACAAGGTAACCTAATGATTTCATGGACATCATCTTGTGTGTGCATCACTCTATGTCTATGGATATTCTTGTTGTTCCTTGTGGGACTAACCCATGTAGGTAAGTTGAAAGTGCAACTCACTCCAAAGGATTGCTCCAAATGATCTACATCAACATTGAGCATCTACATCTTGAACACCTACATGAAGTCTTCATCGACAAAACCCAAGGTTAGTTCATCCCTCTAAGGGGGGATCTCACATCTAGGGGGAGCTTAACTCTAAGAATTGAGTCAAAGCAATCCTAATGGTGTCAACACATCAATGCATTATGTAAAAGTGGTAACCCCACTTGAGCTTAAACGATGAGTATGACCTATGATCAAATGTTCTCATTTGACTCCTAAGTCAATATACTCATATATAGATGACCTAGTCATTGCCAATTGCTTGATAGATGCTAGTATTGGTTGTGCATGGTTTGCCAAATATTTCATTTGCCATCTTATTGTGTGAGCATGTTGGTGCATATTTTACTCATTCAAGGACATCCACTTGTTGTTTTGATTGTTCGGTTTCTTTTCTTTTTGCCAAGTGGATGGACAAGAATGCCTAAGAACCTTCTTTAGCTATCTGTGCTTTTCTCATCTCAAACTCTATTCATGCTACATCACAAAATTTGATCAAGTCAGATTCGAACCACTCTGTGTGAGGAGCACTCGGAGTCCCCGATTCGTCAAAGACTTAAACTTCCAAAACCTTTTTGTGACTCTCGGTCTGACCGATTCCTCCATTTCGGTCCTACCGAGATCATTAAGTTGATCTGAGTTTTCAATCTCGGTGCAACTGATTTAAACTTTTCGGTCTCACCGATTTGCTGTAACTGTACACAGTTATGCATCTCGGTGCCACCGAGTTGTTCCACTCGGTCACACCGACAGGGACGGGCTATATATAGCCACATGCAAAAGTTTGGAAATTTCTCTGAAACCCTTTGCCTGCGCAATAGCTCGCTCTGCCATCGGAGGTCTCCGGATCGTCTCCTCGTCACCAGCAGCCTCCTATCGCTGGTCTCCGCCGCCGTCAACGGATTTCGTCCCCGCCGTTGCCGCCGTAGCAAGTCCACCGCCAAGTTAGGGTATGGACTTGATCTTTGTGCTATCCACGTCTGATTCCTAGCACATTGTATTCATATTGATTCTTGCCATGTTTGAGACTCTTCTATCCAGCCAAAGTAATCCATAGATTAGATAAGATTCAAATTTTTAGGGTTAGGTTTCCGCCGAAACCATCTCGGACCCACCGAGTTGAAAAACTCGGTCTCACCGATTTGGCTTATGCCATTGCACTAGTGACTCTCGGTCTAACCGAGAATTACTGATCGGTGCGACTGATTTGAGGATTCTGTGAAACCCTAGCAGTCTCGGTGCCACCGAACTATGACTCGGTCCAACCGAGATCATCAGTTTAGGTTCCAAAACTGCTTCGGTATCACCGAGTTTGAAAATCGGTTGATCTGAAATGCTTTCTATGGAAAACTAAAACTGAACTTTTGAATCATTTTTTTTTGCAAAAATCTCTACATTTTGTGATGCTCATCTATTCTATCTCATCTATAACTCTTCACAGGGTCAGTAGTCAGCTTTTGCAGTATGTCAGATCAGAGTGACAGCCAGAATAGGTCAAAAGAGCAGATGGACTTGAGTGAGGGCACTAGTCCCTCAACTACAGATGAAGGGAGCAGAAGTACTCGTAGCAATTTGCCTAAGGTTGCTACTAGGCAAAGGAGGAAAAGAACTTCAGATTCAGAGGATGAAGATTACAAAGCTGAGGAAGATGAGGCTACTTCCAAGAAGGTAGTTCTCAAGAAAGAGTATGGCTCTGCACAGAGCACTAAACCAGGTCTGAAGAAGAAAGTTCCTGCCAATAGGACACCAATGCCAAAGGCCAGAAAGTCCACTCAAGTGCCAGCTTAGGCTCAACCCAAAGAGGCACCTGCAAGGAAAGAAACTTCATCCAAACCTCAAAAGTTCCTACTTGAGAGACTATGAAATTCACAATTGAGTCAGAGGATGATGGGGCTCAAGACAAGAAAAAGAAGAGAGCTAGAACCACAACTGCCAAGGTCCTTGGAAAGCCCTCTATGAGAAGAGGTTCTGAAGAAGAGGAAGAGGATGCTGCACTAGCACCTAAGGCACCTAAGCTTATGGGTGATGCAATCAGATCAGGGGCTGCAACATCAAAGCCCAAGGATGCACCCAAAGCTGCCTCCAAGGCCAAGCAAGTTCCAAAGAGGAATACTAGGTGTATTCCAGCTGCTGAGAAGAACAAGGCCCCAGTGCCCAATGTTTCTAAAGAAGAAGATGAAGAAGGTCAAGTCTTAAGAAAACTCAAGCCCAAGATAACAGACCACAATGATGCCCATCCTGTTGCTGAGGACATGAGAATCAGGAAGGATTCTGGGCTGAGACTGTAGAGGATGGAAGATCCATATGTTTCAAGAAGAAGAACTGTTGTTGACTACAGGTTCCATACAAAGGAACAGCAGGACTTCTATGAAACAATTCTGTTGGACAAGAAGCCCATAGTTTGTGACATGAGGTGGGTCGACTGGACCTACATCAAGGACAATGAGAAGCACTATCCTGGAGTGCAAGAAAGCTTTGTTGCTTGTGGAGTTGCTGATTATGTTGGACATAAGTTCACTCACTGGAATGATGAGCTTATCATGCAATTCTACTCCACAGCACATTTTTACCTAGATGGTAGAATTGTTTGGATGTCTGAAGGTACAAGGTACCAATCCACTGTTGAAGAATGGGCAAGTCTAATAAATGCCCCCAAGGAAAATGAGGATGACCTGGACATTTATGCAAAGAAGAAGATGGATCACAACTCAATGGCTCACATGTACAAGGAAATCCCAGACAAGGCAGTAGAGACTCACAAGTTTGGATCAGTTCACTTTCTACTGTCAGGGTTGCCAACCATCAATTGGATCCTGAGGCACACCTTGTTGCCCAAGTCTGGTGACCATAACATGATCAGAGGGTATGCCATCAACATGCTGCATGTGTTTGATGTGCCCCAGAAGTTCAAAGTCATGAGCCTGATGATTGAAACAATCAAGAGGACTGCAGCAGATTAGAAGAGGAGCTGTGGATATGCACCTCAGATTCAGGAATTGATCAACTCAAAGATGGGCACAGGGAGATATCAGTTGGATAAGGAACATTTTCCACTTTATCCAGACTTTGAGGACAATGAGGTTGTCATGAATGAAGATGATCCACAATCTATTCAAGCTCAGGAGAAGAAGGAGAAGGCAAAGAAGGAGAAGGCTGCCAAGATGCCAACTCAAGAGGAGGCATCTGAATATTTCTTGAAAACCAAACAAGAGCAGCTTGGTTACTTGATAGCATCTACACTGAGGATTGAGAAAGGACTGGCCACCCTCACTCAGAATTAGGAGAGCCCTGAGAGAATCATGGAACAAAAATTCGATGATCTAGATGTCAAAGTAACTGAGATTCAATCAGTTGTAGAGCAGCTGCAGGATGACATGCAGGAAAGGAAGGGCAAGACTACCACTAATGTGTTTGCCAGAGTGCCCAGAGCCTAGAGGTCAGTTGCAGTGCCAGTGACAGACACTAGAGCAACAACTTCAACACCAGCTACTGCCCCTACAGTTCCAGTGCAACCAGCTCCAGCATCCACTCCAGCACCTCTACTTCAACTGAAGCCTTCGTCCAAGGATCTATCAAGAAACCACCACCAGAAGATCAAGCCTGAGAGACGATCTAGCACTATGCATTTTCTATGAACTTTTTGGTAACTTGTTGCCAAAGGGGGAGAAAAATGTATAGATCATAGGCTTCGAGAGAGAGTGTAGCTTTTATTCTCTCTTGCTTTATTTGGTGGTTTTTCAAACTTTGTTTGATTTTTGTTGAGATACTATGCTTGTGAGACATTGATGATCATGTGTTTGATCATAAGCTACACTTATGCATGTTTGATGATATTATCTTATCTATCTTATGTGATCATTCACTATGCTTGGTGATGAGTGCTTGTATTCATTATTTATTATTTTGAGCGCTCCACCAAGATGTATGTGACATGGAAGAGTAACCCATGAGCCTAATTCATTGTGCATTTGCAGTCCAAAGCAAATCTAAAACTATGCACAGGGGAGCTCTTGCTTATCACATACTTCTCAAAGCGACAATGTTATTCAATCTTATTATCATTTGTCGAAGCTTTGATCTATATGTTGTCATCAATTACCAAAAAGGGGGAGATTGAAAGTGCAACTATCCCTAGGTGGTTTTGGTAATTCATAACAACATATAGCTCTTCCGAGACTATTATTTCAGGAAAGCTCAATGAATGGCATGGCATGGATGATGAAAGTGGATCCCTCAAAATACTAAGGACAAAGGATTGGCTCAAGCTCAAAAGCTCAAGACTCTTCAGTTTATATTTTAGTGATCCAAGATCACATTGATTCTATAGAAAAAGCCAATACTATCAAGGAGGGATGAGGTGTTGCTTAATGAGCCTCTTGCTTAATGTGCTTAGTGATATGCTCCAAAACCCTCAGCTACTTTCCCACATCCACAAATGACCTAAACCTAAAGCCAAAATCGGTCACATCGATTCTTCCTATCCGGCGCCACCGATTCCAAAAGTCATAGCCACTGCCACAAACCCTAAGCAAATCGGTCTTACCGATAGGGATCTCGGTCTCACCGAGATGGGATTGTAATCTCTCTGTTTCCCTTCGTAACGTTTCGGTCTAACTGAAGTGAACGATCGGTACCACCGAGATTGCAATGTAAACTCTCTATTTCCTTTTTGTGACATTTTGGTCTCACCAAAAAGAGCAAATCGGTCCCACCGAGTTTACCTGACCAACTCTCTGGAAAGCTTATTACCAAAATCGGTCTCACCGAGTTTGTGTAATCGGTCTTACCGAGATTACGTTATGCCCTAACCCTAACCGAATCGGTCTCACCGAGTTGCATGTCAGTCCCACCGAAAATCACTAATGGTCACTAGGTTTACTAAATCGGTCCAACCGAGTTTAACGATTCGGTCCCACCGAGTTTGGTAAATTGTGTGTAACGATTATATTTTGTGTGGAGGCTATATATACCCCTCCACCTCCTCTTCATTCGTGGAGAGAGCCATCAGAACGAACCTACACTTCCAACTTACCATTTCTGAGAGAGAACCACCTACTCATGTGTTGAGGCCAAGATATTCCATTCCTACCATATGAATCTTGATCTCTAGCCTTCCCCAAGTTGCTTTCCACTCAAATCTTCTTTCCACCAGATCCAAAACCTATGAGAGAGAGTTGAGTGTTGGGGAGACTATCATTTGAAGCACAAGAGCAAGGAGTTCATCATCAACGCACCATTTGTTACTTCTTGGAGAGTGGTGTCTCCTAGATTGGCTAGGTGTCACTTGGGAGCCTCCGACAAGATTGTGGAGTTGAACCAAGGAGTTTGTAAGGGCAAGGAGATCGCCTACTTCGTGAAGATCTACCGCTCGTGAGGCAAGTCCTTTGTGGGCGATGGCCATGGTGGGATAGACAAGGTTGCTGCTTCGTGGACCCTTCGTGGGTGGAGCCCTCCGTGGACTCGCGCAGCCGTTACCCTTCATGGGTTGAAGTCTCCATCAACGTGGATGTACGATAGCACCACCTATCGAAACCACGCCAAAAACATCCGTGTCTCCAATTGCGTTTGAATCCTCCAAACCCTTCCCTTTACTTTCTTGCAAGATGCATGCTTTAATTTCCGCTGCCTATATGCTCTTTGCATGCTTGCTTGAATTGTGTGATGATTGCTTGACTTGTCCTAAAGTAGCTAAAATCTGCCAAACTCTAATATTGGGAAATAGTTAAGTTTTTATTGGTCAAGTAGTCTAATCACCCCCCCCCCCACTAGACATACTTCAAGGTCCTACTGCTATGGTGTTGATGTAGAAGCCCTCCATGGTCGATTCCCCCTCCGGCGGAGCACCGACGAAGGCTCCAAGATGGGATCTCGCGGATACAGAAGGTTACGGTGGTGGAAATTGTGTTTCGTTGGCTCCCTGGATGTTTTCGGGGTACGTGGGCTTATATAGGAGGAAGAGGTACATCGGTGGCTGCCCGAGGGGCCCACGAGACAGGGCGGCACCCTATAGGGGTGAGCTCGCCCTACCCTCTCGTGGCCGCCTCGGCTGCTGCTTGACTTGCACCCCAAGTCCTCTGGATCACGTTCGTTCCAAAAATCACACTCCCGAAGGTTTCATTCCGTTTGGACGCCGTTTGATATTCCTTTTCTTCGAAATACTAAAATAGGCAAAAAAAACATCAATACGGGTTGGGCCTCTGGTTAGTAGGTTAGTCCCAAAAATGATATAAATGTGTAAAATAAAGCCCATAAACATCTAAAAGGGGTAATATAATAGCATGGAACAATAAAAAATTATAGATACGTTGGAGATGTATCGTGCAGCACCTCATCAGCGATCAGCAGCATCATCTGAAGACGCACGCATTCCTCTCCTTCCAAATTTCCCAAGCGATTAGCAGCATCATCGATTTTCAACCCTTTTCTGAAGTTTGGCGGTGTCATCGCAATTAGTCTTTTCCAATGACTAAGGGTGTTGTTGTTTGCCGCCCTCATCGTCTTCAAAGCTGCACAGGCCGTCCAAGTGGAGGCCCTCTCCCAGATCTAGTGTGAGAATGGGCAATCCCAGAAGAGGTGCGTAGAGGTCTCGAGATTTCTGACACAGAGGGCGCAGAAGTATCCGTTAGGGCCATCCACGCCTCAGCAGGCGGTCGCTGCACCATAGCCTATCATGGTGCAGTAGCCAGGCAAATTTTTTAACAGATCCAGGGCCCAGGCCTTCCAAATTGCCTCTTTAATTCCTTACGTTGGAGTTTGTTTGGTTTGAAACTTGTATGAGGCACTGGCTGAGTAGAAGCTGCCACCGCTGACCACCCAGGTGATCTTGTCCTCGCCTGAGGAGAGTGTAATGTCAGCCCTCTGAATTTTGCCCCACAGCTGCAAGAACTCGACCACAAGGCTTTCAGTGTTGCTGTGTTGTAAGTCATGGATCCATCTTTCATTCGCGAGGGCTTTCGCTACTGTCCTTTTCTTTGCTCTTGCATGTTGAAAGAGGGTTGGGAATTCTTTGCATAATGCCGTAGACCCTAGCCAGGAACTTGACCAGAAACTGGCAGTTTTCCTGTTGCCCAGCTGCACCTTTGTGGCTACTACGAAAAGCACCTGGTCCTCATGATCGCACGGGACAGGGAAGTTCATCCATGGCCTCCGCGGCTGATGCTAGGAGAGCCAGAGCCATCTCATCAGCAGGGCAGCGCTGAACGAGGTAGGTCCAGGATGCCAAGCCCACCCCTGTCCAACGGCCGACAAACTCTTTCCCAGGCCACTTTGCATTTGGCGCCAGTGATTTTTTCATCATGAGCCCAAAGGAACTGCCTGCGAGCTTTGTCCACCTCCTTGATTATCTTCTTAGGCACTCTGAGGACTATCATTGTGAAAACTAGGAGGGCGATTAACACCGCGCGAACAAGCACACACCAGCCAGCCATGCTCATCAATTTTCCTTTCCATCCCGCAAGACTTGCCCGAACCCGATCAGTTATGAATTGGAAGTGCACCAGCCGCAGCTTTTTCATGGAGATCGGGAGGCCGAGGTATGTGGTCGGGAAAGAAGATAGCTTCCCTCCAAAATTTACAAGCACCTCTGACAACGCAATCTCACCACAGTTGATTGGGATAACCGATGACTTTGCCTGCTTTATTTTGAGTCCCGTGGAGTCGCCAAATTTGTTTAGCAGATATAGCAGCGTGTCCACCTCATCTTTATCAGGGTTTGCAAAAATGACTGCATCGTCTGCATACAGACTGATTCTCATGATGATGCCGTGACCAGGCAGTGGTGCAATCGCTTCTTCCTCCACAACAGTCTCTAGCAGGCGGTGTAGGGGATCAATCGCCATGATGAAAAGCAGCGGCAAGAGAGGGTCGCCCTGGGCGATTGGAGCTCCTGGTACACCAGTTAGCATGCAAGAGGAGGAGGCCGTTGAAAATAGCATTGTGATCCAGTCTCTCCATCTCGGAGGGAAGCCCATTCTCTCCATTAGCTCAAGCAAGTATTCCCATGAAACTAAATCAAAAGCTTTCGCGATATCCAACTTGAAAAACAGAGCTTTCTTCTTCGTGCAGTGCAGCATCTTGACTAAACTTTGCACATATTGGAAACTATCATGGATGCATTTGCCCTTTTGAAACGCAGTCTGCGCTGGGGAGATGATCGCGTTGAGTGCCCCTGCAAGTCTTGTGGAGAGAACCTTTGATATGAGCTTGGCAACTGAATGAATCAGGCTAATCGGACAAAAGTGTCCCACTTCAGAGGCTTCGTTTTTCTTTTGCAGCAGCGCAATCAGGGCAGTGTTTAGGTCAGCAAAGTTTTGCACTGCAAACTGATAGAACTTCTGAAAAACAGCCATGATATCCTCCTGATAATGTGCCAGCGTGATCTGAAAAACTGCCCTGTGAAACCATCCGGCCCTAGGGCTTTGTCAGCTGGTGAATCTGTGACGACGGCCCAAATTTCTGCATGAGAGAAGGGAGCATCCAATCCATGGGGGTTGATCTGCGGGATGTTTAGTCTTTCCCAGTTCAGAGTGGTTTGGCAAGCATCTTGCTTTCCAAAACAACTAGAGAAGTGATCATGAATGATCTTTTCCTTGCCAACGCGATCATACACCTAAGTGTTGCCTTTTGTGAGGGAGTGGATGTGGTTTTTTCTGCTTCTTGCTCTCGTGCGTGCATGGAAAAACTTGGTGCTCGCCTCTCCAACGCACAACCAGGTGATCCTGGATGCCCGCTTCCTCCTAGCTCTCTTAATGGCTGCCAGGCCCAGCACCTTGAGCTTTAGCTGCTTTCTGAGATTGAATTCTGTTGCCGTCACTCTTCTGTTTTCTTGAGCCAAGTTAAGCAAACGAATGACTTCATTTGCAATGTGGAGTTGCATCTCCGCCTTTCCAAACATGGCCTTGCTCCAGATCTTCAGGTCAGCCACCGTTCGCTCTAGTTTCTTTTTGATCCTGACAAAAGGGCACTCGTGCGACACTGGTCTTTGCCACGCTCGAAGAACAGTTTCAGTGAAGTGGGGAAACTTGGGCCAAAACTTTTCAAATCTGAAGCGCGCCTTGCGGCTGGGATTATTTGCTGCAGTCAGGAAGAGCGAGCTGTGGTCTGAGAAGGAGGTTGAGGTAGCCACAAGCAGATGATCAGGGTGCAGTTCTTCCCATTGCTCGTTGCAGAAAACTTTGTCAATGCCTCAAAAGGTTGGGTTTTCTCTTTCGTTGCTCCATGTGAAGTGGCGATTTTTGCACTTGATTTCTCTCAACCCAGCAAGATCAATGGTTCTACAAAACTTTCCAACCATTCTTCTGTTGATATTTGAATTGCTCTTGTCTCTGGCCTGGTAGATCATGTTGAAATCACCATTGATCATCCACGGTTCTGACGCAGAAGGAGCCGCTGCAGCAATTTCAACTAGAAAACTGTCTTTTTTGGCGTCGTCAGTCGGTCCATAAACCATGGTAATCCAGAAATGCCGACCCGAATGCAGTTCGAGCACCCTAGCGGTGATGGAGAAACTACCTATGTGATGAGAAACTATGTCGACTACCGTTTTGTCCTAGAAGATTGTTGTGCCTCCCCTAGTCCCTATCGCTGGCAGCACCACGCAACCCTGCATTCGAGGGCCACCAATTTCTGTAGCGATTGCCGTCAACCACACCTCGATCTTGGTTTCCTGCAGACAGAGAACAACTAACCTATGCGCGGAGGCTACCTCGCTGATCACCATATGTTTTGCCGGGCAGTTTAGGCCTCTAACATTCCAGGACATGAAGTTAAAAATGCTGTCATCCATTGAAGACCAAAGTGTTGCTCCGCAAACTGAAGAAACTTATAAAAAGGAACAGGTACACCAACACATACATCCGGGGGCGACGACGGCCACCAGCAGGCCCAAAACCCCATCATCACAGATTGAGCCGCAGCATGAAAGGACTAAACATGAACATAGAACCTAACTCGAGTCGATGGAAGACCGGCCACTGGTGGAGCCTAACTACATCTTTTGCTGCTAACATGACTAAACCTGCATGGCCTCCTCTACTTCAGCAAGCCCGGCCATGACCGCCGCGATCATGAGGGCGCCTTGGTTGAGGCCTGTGAGCTTTGCGATGGCAGCGATGTCGCCATCGGATAGAGGTTCCTGGAAGCACTTCATGATTTGCGCTGCTGCCTTCAGAGTCATCTTATCCTTAGGGACGAGCTCACCCAGCTCTTGGATGAGGCGCAACACCGCCCTCTGCGCTACCGGGGTGGTGATGCCTGCCGCTGCCTGACAAGCGTTGCGGCGGGAGGGGGCAGAGGTGGCCCGGGACTTCGGTGGAGCGGATTGGCGAGGACGAGGCGGCTAGGTTTGGAGGACCGGGGGAGGCACCACAGTGAATAGATGAGCCGCCTGATCGTTGCTGCTTTTGATCTGCATCTCGGCCACCTGCTGAGTGACCGCTTCCATCTCGGAACCCACCGTGGCTGCTGCAGGGGAGTTGATGCAGGGCAGCAGGCACGGCAGCATCTCAGGGCTCTGGAGCACGACCGACACGTCGCACAGGCGAGGGGGGAGTGGCCTCCGTCTTCGAAAGCGAGGGGGCTTCCAGGGCTTCGAGCATGGCGTTTTCCTTCTCCAGCTGCATGCAGTCTATGCGCGGGGGCGGCGAGAGGGCACGCCCCAAATCAGAGAAGGAGAAGAGCTGCGCCACCGGGTCCGCCTCCACCGTTGCAGCCTGCACCAGGCGGAGGGGGAGGGGGGTGGCGCGCAGGACCAGGGCCCCAGTTCTCTTCTTGGCGTCATGGCGGCCCCGACGACCAGAGGAGCGATGTCGGCTCACCGGAGTGCGGCTGTGGTGGCGATGCGTGTCGTCGACGACGTCTGTGCCGCTGCCCTTGGCGTGGCAGCCGTGGCCGAGCAGATGATCCCTCCGGGATCGGCTCGAGCCACCACTCCCACCATCATCATCACGGTCGTGCCCAGCGCCGCCCAGAATTGGGCCATAGCCTGCAGGCCTGACGCGCGACGTAGCGCTGCGGGCCCTGCCCTGCCCATCTTCCACATGGGTGACCCATGTGCCTGGCTCAATGCGCGGGAGAGGGCGGTCGTCACTGTCGTCCGAGGAGGGCAGCCCGCTCTGCCCGAGTTGGAGGAGCGCGGCGAGAGGGGGGGGTCTAGTCTTCGAGCAGGTCGACGTGGATCAGCAGGTCGTAGCGATGGGCACCAGGCGGTGGAGGGATGCGGCGGTCCTCGGGGGCGATGCCAATGATCTCATCAGCGCGGCCAGCGCCCCGCTTCATCACCCAGAGAGCATGCCTGGTTGGGATGTGGGCAACATACCAGACCCAAAGCTAGCAGGCAAAGGTCTTGGTGTGATCTCTCTCCAAAGTGCGCGTGTCCAGCCGGTCGACGCGGCCGATGTCTCTGAGGGCGTCCTCGGCGCCTGGCAGTGACGAAAACTGCATGGGCAGATCTTCGACCACCATGCGCACATGGTGGCAGAACTTGAGGATCGCGGCGTGGTCGTCTTCATTCCAGGCCCTGATGAAGTACTTGTAGCCCTCGACCTTGATGATGCCGCAGTGCACGGCATTGTCCTAGTGTGCGGGGAGGTCGAAGTGAATGAGGAAGGCCTCGGGCTGATGGGCGGTGACGCGCAGCTAGTGCCGGCCAGTGAATAGCTGCTTTAAGATGACCCTGCCGACCGCCGCTGGGGTGGTGGAGTGCGAGCAGTCCGCGGCGGTGAGGGTGACAGCATGCTGATGCAGAAGGTGCTCCTTGATCTCCAGCGCCGGGGTGGACACGATCTCCTTGTGGCTCTCACGCGGCCTCCTGGCCGGATCACACATCCGGAGATGGTCCATGGGCGCGGGAGGTGGAGCAGCCGGGAAGACGAGGCAATCCTGGACCGGGGCGCGCGCAGCACCAAGAAGCTTCAGACGGTCACGGGCAGCCCCTCCAGGACCCCCGTTTCGTGAAATTCTGTGGGCACTCTTTGCAGTAGTGACCAGCTCGCTTGCAGATGATGCAGTGGAGGGGATCACGGCAGTCCTTACGGCGGTGGAGCTTACAGAGGCAGCGAAAACATTTCCCCTTGAATTTGCTTAAGAAGGCGTCCCGCCCCGCGACCGCAGTGAATGAACTGTGGCGGTCTGAATGCGGGAACGGGGCACGCCCTCCTCGGTCCGCCGAGCCGGAACAGGCCCTCTCTCTCTTCTAGGAGTGGACCTCCGTCCATCCATTGCCTGTCTCTCCGGCCTGGTCCGAAGAGGAAATCTGGGCTGGCAAGGGAGGGTGAACCACCAGGGATTTATGCCGCGCCGGCCCCCCACAAGGTGACTGGAAAGGATCTGGCGGTCCGAGAGATGCGCCCGCCTTGGAAAAGCCACCATGTTGCAGGATTCACGGCATCGAAGTTGGATCTGACGCGGCGGTCGTCGAAGCAGCGGACCGCGGGGAGGAGGGCAACGAGGGGCCAATGGATCGAGGAGAGCCACCAGCAGGCGGCAGGGTGAACCGGCCGGAGGGAGCGCGGTGGTTCGTGGAGGAGCTAGCGGCCATAATAGCTGGATATGGTGGCCGCCATGGTCGGAGCAGCCTGCGGCACCGGGGGGGGGGGGGAGGAGGGAGCTAGCTAGGAGGGCTCTCAGATAGCGAAGGTACGTCTAGAAATGGAGATTTGGATGATGCACTCACATAGCTGCATCAAATGAGCTGAATTTGAGCATGGCCCAATGATTCGAAGATATGAAGATGCTCAAAAAGGCTTCAGGTCATTTGGTTGAACAAAAGTGACGCTTCACAAAGCTTTATTCTGATCAGAAACTTGGAAAAAATCCACAGGGCAAATGGCTAAATGGATTGAGCCACAACTTGGTGGAGTGGGTTTATATGGATAAGAGAATGTCCGGGCAAATTGGCAGCTTAAATGAAGCAACATAAAATATAATTGCTTCACAAACTGAAAATCTGACCAGAAACCAAGATTTGGAGCTCTTCACATAGAAAGGTTACATGAGCTCAAATTGGGTGGAGAGTGATGATTTGTCCAAATGAAGGATGTTGCAAAAGTTCATCTCACTTGTACATGCCTAGAATATACTTCCTTCACAAGGTTTCGTTCTGGGTGAAAACTTTGTAAAATCATAGAAAAATATTTACTAGGAAAATGAGGTTGAGCTTTGGCACAGGGCAATGATATGGATAGGAAAAGGTGTCCAAGAGGTTGGGAGTCAATTGGGCAAACATAAATAGCACTTGCTTCACAAAGTGCCATTTAGGGCAAAATAGGAAAATAATTATTGGAGGATTATTTTTGAATATGGAAATGAAAAGTTTTGCCATATGAGAAATATACGACCCAAACAATTTATGAGAATTATTTGGGAATTTTAGGAGTGATGGAAATATAGGTTGCTTCACAACCTAGGGCAAAAAGGATAATTCCTTTAATAGAAAAAAGGAATATTCCCAATAAAACAATATTGGGATTTGGGCTAGGATGAAAATGACAAGGTCTAGGGAAGGATTTGGGGGATGACAAGCCACTCTGGAAAGAAATAAGAAGTCACCTTCTTCAGTTTCCAGACCACATAACCACGGAAAAAGAAAACTCAGGCAAAAACCTCACAACATCAAAAGAAAAAGAAAGGGCCAAAAATCAGGTTGTTACATCGCTCCACCGGAGGGCAAAAGTGCTCCTGCCAAACTTCCGCCTCGAGGCGGCGGCGCTTCGTCCCGAAAGTCCTCTCCTTATTTTTTTCTAGGTCAAAATGACTTATATACCAGAAGATGGGCACCAGAGGTGGGCCGAGGAGGGCAGCACCCACCAGGGCGCGCTTGGGCCTCCTGGCACACCCAAGTGGATTGTGTCCACCTGATGGCCCCCCTCAGGTACTTTTTTGCTTCAATAATTCTTAAATAATCCATAAAAAATCCTCGGGAAGTTTCAGCTCATTTGGTGTTGTGCAGAATAGGTAGCTTGACGTAGCTTTTTCAGATCCAGATTTCCAGCTACCAGAATTCTCCCCCTTGGTGCATACCTTGCATATTATGAGAGAAAATGCATTATAATTACTCAAAAAAGCATCATTATACAATAAAACAACATAAATAACAGTAGGAAAACATGATGCAAAATTGACGTATCAACTCCCCAAAGCTTAGACCTTGCTTGTCCTCAAGCGAAAACCAAAATTGAAAAACATGTCCACATGCTTAGAGAGAGAGGTGTCAATAAATATAAAAATACGGACATAGAAGCATCATGTAACTTATTATAACAGCAACAAACCTTAACATAATACTTTTATCATAGAACTTTTATCATAGACTTCTCATGAACAGGTGACAATTCATCACATCATCGAAGTATAAAGCATAAACTCTATTGGAAACCAACAAACTATGTTCTTAGTCAACTTTGCAACTACAATTCATCATCTTTTCAGGAAGGGTCACACATCAGAGCCTTTAGGCAAGTCCACATACTCAACCTTCATTTAGTCTTCTTTTATTGCTAACACTCACCGCGTACACATGAGCAAAACGTTTCAATCAGACACATAGAAAGATAGGGGCTTATAGTATCGCCTCCCGACACACTCACCTCAAGGGTGATGTCAACAATAATAAGTCATGCTACCCATATTCAACTGGGGATATGTGCCTAGATCTTTCCTCACCACATGATGCTTGCCAAAGGAGAAAAAATAAAAGGAATATAGAGAAAAACTTTGACTCTTGCATGAAAGTAAATACATGAAAGTAAAAGATAGGCCCTTCGCAGAGGGAAGCAGAGGTTGCCATGCACTTTTTGTTTGTATGCTCAACCCATTAGTGCAAGAGAATGTCACGTTATATTGCCCCTTGTGATGGCAACATTTATTATGCAGTCTGTCGCTTTTATTCTTCACCATCACAAGTTCATACAATGCTAAATTTTCCCTTATACTAAATGATCTCACACTTTTATAAGCAATTTTTATTGCCCTTTTTGCACCGATGACAACTTACTTGAAGGATCTTACTCAATCCATAGGTAGGTATGGTGGACTCTCAAACAAGATTTGGGTTTAAGTGTTTTGGATGCACATCTCTACTTAGTGCGGAGTTTTTGGCTAGCAAAGATAGGGGCAAGCACCACATGTTGAAGGATTATGTCATGGTGACTTTGTCGACCGTTGGCTCTCTCTGCTCCGGATACCTCGCTCGCTATAAAAAAGACAAAATGGCAAGTCATATCGGTTTCAGCAGTTAACCACAACAAGCACTTTTGTAACAGGGATAATCATGAAAAGATGCATCCTAATATGAATGCAAAGCACACCACCATGCAGAGCACTCATAGTAGATCATTTTTACATGTAATACACCCCAAATGGATAAACATGACAAAGTTATCATCATCACAACATGGCAACATGATATGATTTTCCAGGGACTTGGTGGGATTTTCATCGTCGCCGAAATGGGACAAGGGGAATCCGGGACGAGCACATCTGGGCACGCCGTTTGGTTCGGGGGCTCGGGGTGGACTAGAACGACGGTGTGCAGATCGGGGCTCCTGCGAGGTGGAGCTCCGGTGACGGCGGCACGGCGCGGATCCGAGACGATGGGGGTTGCCGGGGTTGGATCTAGGCAGGGAGGGGCCACTCCGGCGATCTGGGCGTCGCCGGCGGCTGGGAGGCGGTGGACTGAACGGGTCGACGTCGTGGGGGTGGCCGGCGAGCGGGCCGAGGCGGATCCAGGCCTGGGGACCCCGGATCTGGCACTTGAGGTGGCCGGCGGCGAACATGGCGACGATGGTGGCGCGAGGCGGAGGGAGGCGTCGAGGTGCGGGGCGGCGACAGCGGCAATTGCGGCGGCGGGGGAGGGGGGCGGGAGCAGAGGCAAGCGGGCGGCAGTGCTCGACGGAGAGGCGGCGGCGCGGACGTGAGCACGGCCCGGTTCGAGCCCTGGCGGGCCAGATCTAGACCTCTCTGTCCACCAAGTCCCTTCCTCCCCAAGCTCCCTTGCACCATGGTGCCTCTGTCGACCGCTGGCTCTCTCTGCTCCATTGACCTCGCTCACCACTCACTAGCCACTCGTCGTGATGGTCAGCCGCTAGAGCTCGCGCTCCTCTTCTCTTCTTGAGATCTCTGTCGCTCTCTGCTGCTCTGAGTCAACTCACGGGCATATAAAAATTGATAGAATTTACAATGAAAGAGCGAGGTGGGATTCTCTTGCGTGCATATAATTTTTGGCGCCTGCTAGGAATCATTCGGATGATTCCAGTGAAACGTAAACCGCCTCCTGAGTCATGCGATTGGAGCAAAGACAACCATAAGATCCATGGGTTCCCTCTGTCTACGCGTTCGTACCACGTGGGTTGTGTGTCCCACACACACAGTCCTTTCATACATAATTACGCGCAGCAAAGCTAGGATCATTTCCTAAAATAAAAAAGCAAAGCCAGAATCATCGCTAGACTCCATGTGCGTACACAGTACACCGCGCCTTGTTGGTTCTCCGAAGGAAATTACGTACTTGTTTATACTCATGCAACAGTGACGGTGGTCTTTGTAGCATCAACCGCTAGCCCTTGCAATGCGACACTTCCCCGGATTGCAGCAGCAACGGCGATATTTACAGCGGCGGCGGCCGGTCTTTGCAGCGTCACACATCCTGTTTTGCAGTAGGAATGTCATTCTCCTTGCAGAATGGCGCGTCGGGCTTTGTATCAAGTTTGTCTGCCCTTCCAGCATTGCGCATCAAGGCATGTGACAACCATAGTGGGCTTTGTTGCAACGGGTCTTCGCAGTATGGCAAGCCATCGAGGTGCACAATCATGGCAGTGTGTCTCGTGCTCAATACATTTTCTAGTTCTCTCATCAACGACCTCCACCTCGCAGCACATGTTGTCTCTACTCACAACATCATTGACGCTCCAGTAGAATTGGGTCACAACACCGATTGTGCTCCTGTATCATGGCTCACAATGCCGGCTTGCGGCACGCCTTGCAACACAATGGCACACATTGCAGCATAGCAATGCCCCCACCTCATCGGTGCCGCTCTCTTAGCATGGCTCAAAATGTCGACTTGTAGCACGCCTTGCACCACAGTGACACTCCTTGCAGCATAGCAATGCCTAGCGATGCTTCATTACAACACCATCGTAGCACCAGCGCCACTGGAGCTCCATCACGACACCGCATGACCCATGATGCTCCATCGCAGCACGGACGACCCCTGACGCTGCTCAACTACAGCTCACATCGGCACACACCCCCGGATGCTCCGTCGCAGCACCGATGACCCCCAACACTGCTTCATTCCAGCTTGCATCGATACACCCCTCCCCTGCGCCATGCTCCGTCGCAGCACCGACAACCCCCAACAATGCCCCATTGCAGCTCGCATTGGTACACCCCTCCCCTGCGCCATGCTCCGTCGCAGCACCGATGACCCCCAACACCGCTCCATTGCAGCTCGCATCGGTACACCCCCCTGATGCTCCGCCGCAGCACAGAAGACCCCCAACACTGCTCCATTGCAGCTCGCATTATTACACCCCCCCCAAGCTCTGTCACAACACCGATGACCCCTGACATTGCTCCATCGCAGCTCGTATCGGTACATAGCCCTCCACCCTACCCGTGATGCTCTGTCGCAGCACGGATGACCCGTGACACTACTCCATTGCAGCTCACATCGATGCACACCCCTCGTCCCCCCCCCCCCCCCCCGCCCCCCCACGCGATGCCCCATCGCAGCACCGAAGGGCGTTGGTAGTGCTGCTATGCCTGACGATGGTTTCTGCGACATCCGACTGCTTCAATGACCGTAGTGATGACACGAGCACATGCTTCAAACACCTATGGTGTACTTTGACGGTCGTGGCGGCAATGCTGCGACGACACCCCGACTGCTTCGAGGATGATGCAACGCGCGTGACATGGACACGACGACATGCTCGAGCACCTGTGGTGTGCTTCAATGGCTGTGGTGATGCTATGATGTGTGGCCCGACGACCGCGGCGATGGCGCGACGGCATCCTAGCTGCTTTGATGATATTGCGACGACTGCAATGTTGGCATGATGACATGCTTCAAACACTCATGTTGTGCCTCAATGGCTGCGACAATGCTTCACGGCATGCTTCGCCGATCGTGGTGATGCTACGATGAGTGCTTCAACGACCGCGGCGATGGCGCGACGACATGCTTGTAATGCACGTGATATGCTCAGATGGTGGCGATGTTGCTGTGATGACATGGTTTGACGGCCAAGACTATGCTGCAATGGTGTGCTTATTTGTACAATCTTGGCGAGGCTGTGATGTTGTTCTTCGACAACCATGATGATGCTACGCCTGACTACTTCGACAATGCCGTGACAGTCTTGCGATGATGGGCATGGCTGCTCTGATGATGATGCGACGGCCGCAGCGGAGCGGCAATGGCGGTGCGGCTGCTCTGATGATGTTGCGATGGCATGCTAGTTTGGTTGGGTCTGTGGTCATTGATGAGGATGCCCAAGTACTGAACTTAGTTGTGCATGTAGTTAGTTAGCTACGTGTGAGGTAGTTTGCTGCATGAACATCACATGCCTAGTCATTAGGATCCTTGGAGCTTATTTAGGAGTAGGATTAGATCATGGGTAAGTGCGTGTGTTAGTAGTACAAAACCATGGCAGTTTGAGAAAGAGAAATACAAAGGCGAGGAGAGACGTGGGAGCTACATGAGAAGCAGCACGCGGGAGGGTGGAGCCTTGGCGAGGACGGAGAGAGCGCGCGTAGAGAGCAAGGCGAGACCGTGATAAGAGGACGCAGACACGGGGAGAAGAGAGATGGAGATTACTCGATAAGGGTAAGGGTAGCCGCACGATCTTGTGAGATCGGACGGCCTCGGACACGGTTGATGCTCAGACAAAATAAGCCGGTTGAATAGAAGTGTTTTCCATAATTTTTTCTTGCTCCTTGTCGGTGGAAAAAATACGGAGGATGCCCAGCCCATACAGTGGACAGCCCACATACAAAAATCCTGGACAAACATTTTCCTACGGGTGCATCCTGCGCAAAAACAAAATAGTTTAGTACCACCTCGAAAAGGTACCGAGAAAATAATAATAGGAGCAAGGTGGATGGACGAAAAACGGACGAAATTATGGTGCTAAGAAGCAATAGCCCTTTTATTATTAGGTATAGATTAGTTTTATTTCTCTATTGCTAAGTTCAACTTGACCACTAGACTGAGGATGATAAGGTGATGCAATTCTATGGTTAACATCATACTTAGCAAGCATTTTATGGAAGGCACCATGAATAAAGTATGAACCACCATCAGTCATTAAATATCTAGGGACTCCAAACCTTGGGAAAATAACTTCCTTAAGCATTTTAATAGAGGTGTTGTGATCAGCACTACTGGTTGGAACAGCTTCTACCCACTTAGTAACGTAATCAACGGCAACCAAAATATGTGTATACCCATTAGAGGAAGGAAAAGGTCCCATGAAATCAAATCCCCAAACATCAAATGGTTCAACAACAAGTGAACAATTCATAGGCATTTCTTGACGGTTACCGATATTACCTATTCTTTGGCATTCATCACAAGACGAGACAAACTTACGGGCGTCTTTGAAGAGAGTAGGCCAATAAAAACAAGATTGCAATACCTTATGAGCGGTTCTGTCTCCCGGGTGATGTCCTCCATAAGCTTCAGAGTGACATTTCCGTAGGATTTGTTCCTGTTCATGATTAGGTACACAACATCTAATGATACCATCAACTCACTCTTTATAAAGATGTGGGTCATCCTAGAAGTAATGTCTTAAATCATAGAAGAATTTTTTTTGTTGGTATGTTAAGCTAGGTGGTATGTATTTAGCATAGTCAGCATACCAAGATGTATTATTAGAAACATTTATTGTAGCTAATTGTTCATCAGGAAAGCTATCATTAATAGGTTGTGGGTCATCAAGAATATTTTCAAGCCTAGACAAGTTATCAGCTACGGGGTTCTCATCCCCTTTCGTATCAGTGATATGCAAATCAAATTCTTGTAGCAGAAGAACCCACCTAATGAGTCTAGGTTTTGTTGGGGAACGTAGTAATTTCAAAAAAAATCCTACGCACACGCAAGATCGTGGTGATGCATAGCAAGGAGAGGGGAGAGTGTTGTCCACGTACCCTCGTAGACCGAAAGCGGAAGCGTTAGCACAATGCGGTTGATGTAGTCGTACGTCTTCATGATCCGACCGATCAGGTACCAAACGCACGACACCTCCGAGTTCTTGCACACGTTCAGCTCGATGACGTCCCTCGAACTCCGATCCAGCTGAACTTTGAGGGAGAGTTCTGTTAGCACGACGGCGTGGTGACGATGATGATGTTCTACCGACGTAGGGCTTTGCCTAAGCACTGCTACGATATTAAAGAGGTGAACTATGGTGGAGGGGGGCACCGCACACGGCTAAGAGATCTCAAGGATCAATTGTTGTGTCTATGGGGTGCCCCTGCCCCCGTATATAAAGGAGGGACGGAGAGGCCGGCCCTAGAGGGGGCGCGCCCAGTGTGGGGAGTCCTACTAGAACTCCCAAGTCCTAGTAGGATTCCCCTTTTCTTTCCGGAGTAGGAGAGAAGGAAAGAGGGGGAGAGGGAGAAGGAAAAGGGGGCTGCACCCCTTGTCCAATTCGGACCAGAGGGGGTCGCACGCCTCCTTCCTTTTGGCCTCTCTCCTCTATTCCTGTATGGCCCAATAAGGCCCATATACTCCCCGGAGAATTCCCGTAACTCTCTGGTACTCCGAGAAATACCCGAATCACTCGGAACCTTTCCGAAGTCAGAATATAGTCGTCCAATATATCAATCTTTATGTCTCGACCATTTCAAGACTCCTCGTCATGTCCCCGATCTCATCCGGGACTCCGAACTACCTTCGGTACATCAAAACACATAAACTCATAATATAACCGTCATCGAAATTTAAGCGTGCGCACCCTACGGGTTTGAGAACTATGTAGACATGACCGAGACACGTTTCCGATCAATAACCAATAGCGGAAACAGGATGCTCATATTGGCTCCCACATATTCTACGAAGATCTTTATCGGTCAAATCGCATAACAACATACGTTGTTCCCTTTGTCATCGGTATGTTACTTCCCGAGATTCGATCGTCGGTATCTCAATACCTAGTTCAATCTCATTACTGGCAAGTCTCTTTACTCGTTCCGTAATGCATCATCCTGCAACTAACTCATTAGTTACAATGATTGCAAGGCTTATAGTGATGTGCATTACCGAGTGGGCCCAGAGATACCTCTCTGACAATCGGAGTGACAAATCCTAATCTTGAAATACGCCAACCCAACAAGTACCTTCAGAGACACCTGTAGAGCACCTTTATAATCACCCAATTACGTTGTGACGTTTGGTAGCACACAAAGTGTTCCTCCGGTAAACAGGAGTTGCATAATCTCACAGTTATAGGAACATGTATAAGTCATGAAGAAAGCAATAACAACATACTAAACGATCAAGTGCTAATCTAACGGAATGGGTCAAGTCAATCACATCATTCTCCTAATGATGTGATCCCGTTAATCAAATGACAACTCATGTCTATGGTTAGGAAACTTAACCATCTTTGATTCACGAGCTAGTCAAGTAGAGGCATACTAGTGACACTCTGTTTGTCTATGTATTCACACATGTATTATGTTTCCGGTTAATACAATTCTAGCATGAATAATAAACATTTATCATGATATAAGGAAATAAATAATAACTTTATTATTGCCTCTAGGGCATATTTCCTTCAGTCTCCCACTTGCACTAGAGTCAATAATCTAGGTCACATCGCCATGTGATTTAACACCAATATTCACATCTGTATGTGATTAATACCCATAGTTCACATCATCATGTGATCAACACCCAAAGGGTTTACTAGAGTCAATAATCAAGTTCACATCGCTATGTGATTAACACCCAAAGTGTACTAAGGTATGATCATGTTTTGCTTGTGAGAGAAGTTTAGTCAACAGGTCTGTCACATTCAGAGCCGTATGTATTTTGCAAATATTCTATGTCTACAATGCTCTGCACGGAGCTACTCTGGCTAATTGCTCCCACTTTCAATATGTATCCAGATTAAGACTTAGAGTCATCTGGATCAGTGCCAAAACTTGTATCGACGTAACCCTTTACGACGAACCTTTTGTCACCTCCATAATTGAGAAACATATCCTTATTCCACTAAGGATAATTTTGACCAATGTCTAGTGATCTACTCCTAGATCACTATTGTTCTCCCTTGCCAAACCAGGGCAGAGTATGCAATAGGTCTGGTCCATAGCATGGCATACTTTTATAGAACCTATGACTGATGCATAGGGAATGACTTTCATTCTCTTTCTATTTTTTGTCGTGGTCAGGATTTGAGTCTTACTCAATTTCATACCTTTGCGACACAGGCAAGAACTCTTTCTTTGACTGTTCCATTTTGAACTACTTCAAAATCTTGTCAAGGTATGTACTCATTGAAAATCTTATCAAGCGTCTTGAACTATCTCAATAGATCTTGATTCTCAATATGTAAGTAGCTTTACTGAGGTCTTTCTTTTAAAGAACTCCTTTCAAACACTTCTTTATGTTTTCCAGAAAAATTCTACATCATTTCTGATCAACAATATGTCGCTCACATATACTTATCAGAAAGGTTGTAGTGCTCCCACTCACTTTATTTTAAATACAGGCTTCACTGCAAGTCCGTATAAAACTATATGTTTTAATCAACTTATCAAAGTGTATATTCCAACTCCGAGATGCTTGCACCAGTCCATAGATGGATCGCTGGAGCTTGCACATTTTGTTAGCACCTTTAGGATTGTCAAAACCTTCTGGTTGCATCATATACAACTCTTCTTTAAGAAAACCATTAAGGAATGCAGTTTTGACATCCATTTGCCAGATTTCATAAGATGTGGCAATTGCTAACATAATTCAGACAGACCTAAGCATCGCTACAGTTGGGAAAATCTCATTGTAGTCAACACCTTGAACTTGTCGAAAACCTTTTTTTTGCGACAAGTCGAGCTTTGTAGATAGTAACACTACTATCAACGTTTGTCTTACTCTTGAAGATCCATTTATTCTCTATGGCTTGCCGATCATCGGGCAAGTCCACCAAAGTCCACACTTTGTTCTCATACATGGATCCTATCTTAGATTTCATGGCCTTCAAGCCATTTCATGGAATCTGGGCTCATCATCGCTTCCTCATAGTTCGTAAGTTCATCATGGTCTAGTAACATGACTTCCAGAACAGGATTACCATACCACTCTGGTGCGAACAGTACTCTGGAAGACCTACAGGATTACCGTACCACTCTGGTGCGAACAGTACTCTGGAACAGTACTCTGAAGTTTCATGATCATCATCATTAGCTTCCTCACTAATTGGTGTAGGAATCACTGGAACTGATTTCAGGGATGAACTATTTTCCAATTCAGGAGAAGGTACTATTACCTTATCAAGTTCTACTTTTCTCCCACCCACTTCTTTCGAGAGAAACTCCTGTAGAAAGGATCCATCTTAGCAACGAATATCTTGCTTTTGGATCTGTGATAGAAGGTGTACCCAATAGTTTCCTTTGGGTATACTATGAAGACGCACTTCTCCGATTTGGGTTCGAGCTTATCAGGTTGAAACTTTTTCACATAAGCATCCAGTCCCAAACTTTAAGAAACGACAACTTTGGTTTCTTGCCAAGCCATAGTTCATAAGGCGTCATCTCAAACGGATTTTGATGGTGCCCTATTTAAAGTGAATGCAACTGTCTCGAATGCATAACCCCAAAACGATAGTGGTAAATCTGTAAGATACATCATAGATCGCATCATATCCAATAAAGTGTGGTTATGACGTTCGGACACACCATTACACTTTGGTGTTCCATGTGGCGTGAGCTGTGAAACTATTCCACATTGTTTTATATGAAGGCCAAACTCGTAACTAAAATATTCTCCTCCACGATCAGATTGTAGAAACTTTATTTTCTTGTTACGATGATTCTCCACTTCACTCTGAAATTCTTTGAACTTTTCAAATGTTTCAGACTTGTGTTTCATTAAGTAGATATACCCATATATGCTCAAATCATCTGTGAAGGTCAGAAAATAATGATACTTGCCACGAGCATCAACATTCATTGGATCGCATACATCGATATGTATTATTTCCAATAAGTCAGTAGCTCGTTCCATTGTTCCGGAGAACAGAGTTTTATTCATCTTGCCCATAAGGCACGGTTCGCAAGCATCAAATGATTCATAATCAAGTGATTCCAAAAGTCCATTTTTATGGAGTTTCTTCATGCGCTTTACACCGATATGACCCAAATGGCAGTGCCACAAATATGTTGCACTATCATTATCAACTTTGCATCTTTTGGCATCAATATTATGAATATGTGTATCACTACGATCAAGATCCAACAAACTATTTTCATTGGGTGTATGACCATTGAAGGTTTTATTCATGTAAATAGAATAACAATTATTCTCTGACTTTAAATGAATAACCGTTTTGCAATAAACATGATCAAATCATATTCATGCTCAACGCAAATGTCAAATAACATTTATTTAGGTTTAACACTAATCCCGAAAGTATAGGGAGTGTGCGATGATGATCATATCAATCTTGGAACCACTTCCAACACACATCATCAGTTCACCCTCAACTAGTCTCTGTTTATTCTGTAACTCCTGTTTCGAGTTACTAATTTTTAGCAACCGAACAAATATCAAATACTCAGGGGCAACTATAAACAGTAGTAAGGTACACATCAATAACATGTATATCAAATATACCCTTATTCACTTTGCCATCCTTCTTATCCACCAAATATTCAGGGCATTTCCACTTCCAGTGACCATTTCCTTTGCAGTGTAAGCACTCAGTTTCAGGCTCTGGTCCAGCTTTGGGCTTCTTCGCGGGAGTGACAACTTGCTTGTCATTCTACTTGAAGTTCCCTTTCTTTCCCTTTGCCCTTTTTTGAAACTAGTGGTCTTGTCAATCATCAACACTTGATGCTCTTTCTTGATTTCTACCTTCGTCGATTTCAATATCACGAAGAGCTCGGGAATCGTTTTCGTCATCCCTTGCATACTATAGTTCATCACGAAGTTCCAGTAACTTGGTGGTGGTGACTAGAGAACTCTATCAATCACTATCTTATCTGGAAGATTAACTCCCACTTGATTCAAGCGATTGTAGTACCCAGACAATCTGAGCACATGCTCACAAGTTGAGCAATTCTCCTCCATCTTTTAGCTATAGAACTTGTTGGAGACTTCATATCTCTCAACTCGGGTATTTGCTTGAAATATTAACTTCAACTCCTGGAACATCTCATATGGTCCATGACGTTCAAAAACGTCTTTGAAGTCCCGATTCTAAGACGTTAAGCATGGTGCACTAAACTATCAAGTAGTCATCATATTGAGCAAGCCAAACGTTCATAATGCCTGCATCTACTCCTGCAATAGGTCTGTCACCTAGCGGTGCATCAAGGACATAATTCTTCTGTATAGCAATGAGGACAATCCTCAGATCACGGATCCAATCCGCATCATTGCTACTAACATCTTTCAACACAGTTTTCTCTAGGAACATATCAAAATTAACATATGAAAACAAAAAAGCGAGCTATTGATCTACAACATAATTTGCAAAATACTACCAGGACTAAGTTCATGATAAATTTAAGTTCATTAATCATACTACTTAAGAACTCCCACTTAGATAGACATCCCTCTAGTCATCTAAGTGATCACGTGATCCAAATCAACTAAACCATAACTGATCATCACATGAGATGGAGTAGTTTTCAATGGTGAACATCACTATGTTGATCATATCTACTATATGATTCATGCTCGACCTTTTGGTCTCCAGTGTTCCGAGGCCATATTAGCATATGCTAGGCTCGTCAAGTTTAACCTGAGTATTCCGCGTGTGCAAAACTGGCTTGCACCCGTTGTAGATGGACGTAGAGCTTATCACACCCGATCACCATATGGTGTCTGGGCACAACGAACTTTGGCAACAGTGCATACTCAGGGAGAACACTTTTATCGTGAAATTTAGTGAGAGATAATCTTATAATGCTACCGTTAATCAAAACAAAATAAGATGTATAAAATATAAACATCATATGCAATAAAAAATATGTGACATGATATGGCCATCATCATCTTGTGCCTTTGATCTCCATCTCCAAAGCATCGTCATGATCTCCATCGTCACCGGCATGACACCATGATCTCCATCATCTTGATCTATATCAATGTGTCGTCACATGGTTGTCTCGCCAACTATTGCTCTTGCAACTATTGCTATCGCATAGCAAAAAAGTAAAGCAATTATTTGGCGCTTGCATCTTATGCAATAAAGAGACAACCATAAGGCTTCTACCAATTGCCGATAACTTCAACAAAACATGATCATCTCATACAACAACTTATATCTCATCACGTCTTGATCATATCACATCACAACATGCCCTGCAATAACAAGTTAGACGTCCTCTACTTTGTTGTTGCAAGTTTTACGTGGCTGCTACGGGCCGAGCAAGAACCATTCTTACCTATGCATCAAAACCACAACGATAGTTCGTCAAGTTAGTGATGTTTTAACCTTCTCAAGGACCAGGCGTAGCCACACTCGGTTCAACTAAATTTGAAGAAACTGACACCCGCCAGCCACCTGTGTGCAAAGCACGTCGGTAGAACCAGTCTCGCGTAAGCGTACGCGTAATGTTGGTCCGGGCCGCTTCATCCAATAATACCGCCAAACCAAAGTATGACATGCTGGTAAGCAGTATGACTTGTGTCGCCCACAAATCACTTGTGTTCTACACGTTCATATAACATCTATGCATAAAACCAGGCTCGGATGCCACTGTTGGGGAACGTAGTAATTTCAAAAAAATTCCTAAGCACACGCAAGATCATGGTGATGCATAGAAACGAGAGGGGAGAGTGTTGTCCACATACCCACGTAGACCAAAAGCGGAAGCGTTAGCACAACGCAGTTGATGTATTCGTACGTCTTCACGATCCGACCGATCAAGTACCAAACGCATGACACCTCCGAGTTCTTGCACACGTTCAGCTCGATGACGTCCCTCGAACTCCAATCCAGCCGAGCTTTGAGGGAGAGTTTCGTCAGCACGACGGCATGGTGACGATGATGATGTTCTACCAACGTAGGGCTTTGCCTAAGCACTGCTACATATTATATAGGTGAACTATGGTGGAGGGGGGCACCGCACACGGCTAAGAGATCTCAAGGATCAATTGTTGTGTCTATGGGGTGCCCCTTCCCCCGTATATAAAGGAGGGAGGGAGAGGCCGGCCCTAGAGGGGGCGCGCCAAGTGTAGGGAGTCCTACTAGGACTCCCAAGTCCTAGTAGGATTCCCCTTTCCTTTCCGGAGTAGGAGAGAAGGAAAGAGGGGGAAAGGGAGAAGGAAAAGGGGCTGCACCCCTTGTCCAATTCGGACCAGAGGGCGGGCGCACGCCTCCTTTCTTTTGGCCTCTCTCCACTATTCCCGTATGGCCCAATAAGGCCCATATACTCCCCGGCGAATTCCCATAACTCTCCGGTACTCCGAGAAATACCTGAATCACTCGGATTCCGAAGTCCGAATATAGTCGTCCAATATATCAATCTTTATGTCTCGAACATTTCGAGACTCCTCGTCATGTCACCGATCTCATCCGGTACTCCGAACTACCTTCGATACATCAAAACACATAAACTCATAATATAACCGTCATCGAACTTTAAGCGTGCGGACCCTACGGGTTCGAGAACTATGTAGACATGAACGAGACACGTTTCCAGTCAATAACCAATAGCAGAACCTGGATGCTCATATTGGCTCCCACATATTCTACGAAGATCTTTATCGGTCAAACCGCATAACAACATACGTTGTTCCCTTTGTCATCGGTATGTTACTTGCCCGAGATTCGATTGTTGGTATCTCAATACCTAGTTCAATATCATTACCGGCAAGTCTCTTTACTCGTTCCGTAATGCATCATCCTGCAACTAACTCATTAGTTACAATGATTGCAAGGCTTATAGTGATGTGCCTTACCGAGTGGGCCCAGAGATACCTCTCCGACAATCGGAGTGACAAATCCTAATCTTGAAATACGCCAACCCAACAAGTACCTTCAGAGACACCTGTAGAGCACCTTTATAATCACCCAGTTACGTTGTGACGTTTGGTAGCACACAAAGTGTTCCTCCGGTAAACGGGAATTGCATAATCTCATAGATATAGGAACATGTATAAGTCATGAAGAAAGCAATAGCAACATACTAAAAGATCAAGTGCTAATCTAACGGAATGGGTCAAGTCAATCACATCATTCTCCTAGTGATGTGATCCCGTTAATCAAATGACAACTCATGTCTATGGTTAGGAAACTTAACCATCTTTGATTCACGAGCTAGTCAAGTAGAGGCATACTAGTTACACTCTGTTTGTCTATGTATTCACACATGTATTATGTTTCCGGTTAATACAATTCTAGCATGAATAATAAACATTTATCATGATATAAGGAAATAAATAATAACTTTATTATTGCCTCTAGGGCATATTTCCTTCAGGTTTAACATCTTTCTTTTCCATAAGATACTTTATAGCAGCATGGTCGATGTGAACAGTCAGTTTAGAATCAACAATGCAAGATCCAAATTTATCACAAGCAAACATCACTGCTAAGAATTATTTTTCAGTAGTAGCATAATTTCATTGAGCGTTGTCTAGAGTTTTACTAGCATAATGAATAACATTGAGTTTCTTATCAACTCTTTGTCTGAAAACAGCACCAACAGTATAATCACTAGCATCACACATAATCTCAAAAGGCAAGTTCCAATCAGGTGGTTGAACAACAGGTGTAGTAATTAAGGCTTTCTTTAGTGTTTCAAAGGCTTCCAAACAATCATCATCAAACAAAAAGGGAATATCCTTTTGCAAAGGGCCTAGAAATTTTAGAAAAGTCTTTGATAAATCTCCTATAGAAACTAGCATGACCAAGGAAACTTTGAATACCTTTGATATCTTTAGGACATTGCATTTTCTCAATTGCATCAACCTTGGCTTTGTCCACCTCAATGCCTCTTTCAGAAATTTTATGGCCCAAGAAAATACCTTCGTTAACCATAAAGTTTCACTTCTCCCAATTCAAGAAAAGATTTTTTTTTGTTCACATCTCTGCAAAACTCGATCAAGATTTCTTAAACAATCATCAAAGGACTTCCCATATACAGAAAAGTCATCCATAAAAACCTCAACAATATTTTCACAAAAATTAGAGAAGATGGCAGTCATACATCTTTGAAAGGTAGCAGGTGCATTACATAGACCAAAAGGCATACGTCTATAAGCAAAGGTTCCAAAAGGACAAGTAAAAGTGGTCTTTTCTTGATCAAGTTGTAAAACAAGTATTTGTGAAAAACCAGAATATCCATCAGGGAAGCAAAAATGTGTGTGCTTAGATAATCTTTCTAACATTTGATCAATAAAAGGCAAAGGTGTCGGGGGTTGGGTGCGACATATGCCAACGGATGGCTTATCATGGTGGGGGCGAGTAGAACGTCGCCGGTGCCTGGAAACGGGATGAGGCGTAGACATGCACGCCGGCGAATCTTACCCATCTTCAGGGCTCTCCGAGGAGATAACACCCCTACTGCTGCTCTGCGGGGTCTCCGCATGATCACTAAGACAAAGTGGCTACAATGGTGCTCCTGGAGCTGTATCGGGAGGCAGGAGAGAGCAAGGCTAGTTCTCTCCTCCCTGTGCTATTTGGTCTATCTCTATCAAGGTCCGAACCCTTTGCATGGGTGCCCCGGGGGGTTTATATAGGCCTACCCCCAGGGGGTACAATGGTAATCCGGCTGGGCGCGGGTCCCAGCCGTCTGTCTCTCATACCGCCGTCCTTCCCGCCGGCTTCTGGGGCCCGCAGACTGGTGGGTCCCGCGGACAGGCCTGACACTGTGCGGCACTCCTGATGACGCAGGCTTGGTCATTCGCTCGTGGCAACAGTGCCGCCATCTTTCGGACGATCACTGTCGCCATTCCCCATCCTATCTGGTTGATGGCTCGTGGGCCCCTGGGAGGAGCCGGCCGACTCCAGGGAGGCCGACTCCCACAGATCCATCTTCGGGGCATCCAGGCCGCCTTCGGTCCACTCACTGACAGGCGGCCCCGCGGTCTTCGGGCCGTACAGGCCAGCGTCGTGGGTACAGTGTGTCGCGCACTGTGGCTGAGGTCAGGGCAGGCATGGCAACAGTGCCGCGCCTCGTCGGAGATCTTCTAGCGATACGGCTCACTATAGCCATGCCGGTCCCTCGTAGGCAGGGGAACGGCCACGCCGCGACCGTACCCCGCATCGGGCTTCGGGAGGAGTCATGGGCCGACTCCCATAGTCGGCCTCTCTGGAGGTCGCCAGCTTGGAGTCGGCTTGTCTTAGAGTCGTCGTCTGGGACTCGGCTTGTCTTGGAGTCGCCGTCTGGGACACGGCTTGAGGGGCGCGGCCTGCCCCGATGTCTTGAAAGATCCTGGGACCCGGGTTAGCCTACCCGTGGCCCATTACTCCGACAGTAGTCCCTGAAGGTGGTGAAGCCCCGCGGACACCGCCTTGTGGGGCTTCAACAGTTTCAACCTTCCCCATGCAGACTCTGGAACTCGGCTGCCGTCTTCTCTTTGGCCGACTCGTCGAAAGTCGGATCTTCTTGCGAGGGGCCGCGACTTAAAAGCCGCGGCGGGAAACCAGGTGGTGTGCCTGATACGCTTCCCTGCTGCCAGCGAGGCAGCCCTGTCGTGCGACGCCATGTGGAGAGGACAGTCTGCCTGCCCACGTGCACGACGGGACGGGCCGTCAGGCGGGGCCCGCCACTACCGTGCCTCGGCATACGAACGGATCCGTTGCGGCCGTGGACGGTTGGTTTCCCCACGTTGTTACTGCGCGCAGTAACTTCATGGGGTAGATCGTGGGGCGGCGTGGGGCATCATGCACAGTTAATCCCACGCCCGCCCCCTCGGCTCCTCAGCCCATAGGGCTATAAATAGGTGGGGGGAAGCGCAGCGGCACCGCACGCGCACCCTTCTTCCCCATTCTCCCGCCTCATCTTGCCTTCTCTTCTTCCTGCCCCCGCCGTTCGAGCGAGAGCACTCGTCACGACAGCGATGAGCTCTTCCTCCGCCGCGCCCGCCGCCGTGCGCTCCGGCGTATGGGACGGCTCGGAGGTGGAGGAGGAACATATCGAGTTCCTCCGCCAGACACGCCGTCTCCCCAGCACGGACCTCGTGCGCACCCGCCCCGCGCCGGAGGGGGTGACCCGACCGGCGCCGGAGGAGGGCGAGCGGGTCATCTTCCGCTCGCACCTCATGCGCGGCCTGGGGCTGCCGGCGAGCGGTTTCTTCCGCTCGCTCGTTCTTGGAGTTCCACAGCATTCAACCACACCACCTCACTACGAATACGGTGGGGTTGCTCTCCGCCTTCGCCACTCTGTGCGAAGGTTTCCTCGGCGTTCTCCCCACCCTCAAGCTGTGGGGAGAATTCTTCTCTTCTAAGCTCGGTACACAAGTCGCCGGTATTCCAGCTCAGTGCGGCACCTACATCGCGGTGCGGCGCTCGACAGCCGACAACCCCTTTCCTCCCATCTTGCTGATAAAGTCGGTGAAGATGTGGCAGCGCTCATACTTCTAAGTGAAGAACCTCTCCACCGACGACGACTGGGTCAACCCGCCGTCCTACAGCGCCGCCCCCCTAACCGGAAGGCTCCCCAGCTGGTCTCACCGAGCCAGGTCGCTGACTCCCTCCGGAGCCGCCGCCGTAGCGTGACTCCCAGTCTTGCTGCAGTCGGAGGGTCTCGTCGGATCCGACCTTCTGGCCGCCTTCGTGGTGCACCGAGTTCTGCCGCTCCAAGGCCGGCCTCACCTAATCTGTCAGATGAGCGGCCTCCGAGACCCAAGTCGGATGAGCACCAAGGAGATGCCCCGCAAGGAGGTGGCGAACTTGGTGAACCATATAGCGCACTGCGAGTTCGGGGAGGACTGGCAGTTCGGCAAGGAGCCGTACTCACGCGACAACCCCCCACCAGTGGTAAGTCGCATCTCCCTGTTGTTTTGTCTTCTTTGCGGCCGACTCCGGCTTCTGACTCTTGTTGGTTTCTTCTGGCCAGAACCCCCTCATGAAGCCTGCAGCCGGCGCCACGAGACAGCCCCGCGAGTATGTCCCTGATCGCGCGGACAGCGACGTCGATGACCCCGACTTGGGGGCGGCGGCGATGGAAGCCGATGCTGAAGGCGGCAGCGATGGAACCGAAGGCGGCTTCAGGCCCTCGGCCACCTTCGCCGACTGGCCTGATGACGACGCCGACGGGGAAGTCGCCCGACGCCACCAGCCAAGAGCCGGCCTGGTCAGCCAAGGCGGCGCGAAGACGCGTCACGCCGGGCCGAGTGCGCCCGGTGGAAAATTGAAGAAGCTCAAAGGGGCGGCCGCCGCGACCAAACGGGAGGAGGCGGCCGCGAAGGCCAACCGCTTCCGAAGGGAAGTGAGAAGGCCACTGCTAGTCTCAGCGTAAGTCTTTATGCTTTTTATTTTCCTTCGTTGAATCTTGTCCGAGTTTTCCTTTATTCTCCCTCCGTTCTTCTTCAGGGCCCCCCTCTCCCTTGAGAGAGTCGTCGTCCCATCTGTCATGGGGTCGGTGGAGACGTCCGCCAACACTCGGCGGGTCGATCCCGCCGCCGACCTCCAGGAGGCGACGGAGCAAAACGCGCAGGAGAAGCGCGACGAGGAGGAGGCCGACCGCCTGGAGAAGGCGCAGGCTGAGAAGGCGGCCGCCAACGCCCAGAAGAAGCTGGAGGATTCCGAAGCCGCCCTTTCGGCGAAACGGCGTGCCGAGGAGGCCGCGCGTCGCCGATCGGCGATGCCCGTCCCCCCATTGTCGTCTGCGCCGCCGCCTCCGGAGTTCACGGGGCAGACCGGAGAGGCCGACACCGAGAACCCCCTCGTGGAGAAGGAGGGCGGTGAGGCTTCTAGCTCGGACACCCTCGTGCCACCACTGCCGCCTCCGCCACCGTCTGGGAGACCGCACGGCAAACAGCCGGTGGGTCAGTCAGAGCCGCCGACTGTGGACGAGGCCGAGGCGCGGCTGCTTCTTCAAGTCGTCCCGCCGGTGCGCCGCAGTCTTGAGAGGGCGACCTCGGCGCTGCGACCTCAGGAAACCGGCACCGCCAGCTCGGCGACCCTGGACGTCGAGGCCTCCAGCGCCGCGCCCACCGGCTGGTTGCGCGGAGGCGGCACCGGACCGCTAAACCAAGCGCTCCTGGACGTCCAGGCGAAGCTACGTGCCGAAGGCGACGCCCTTCAGGCTTGCACCAGGGCGCACCTGGCCGCGCGGACGTCCGTCCGAGTACGTTTCCCTCTTCTTTTTCATTCTTGTTTTTCTTTGTGGGGGCGCTTCAGCGCACCCACTGGGTGTAGTCCCCGAGTTCCGGGTCGGCTGCTGAGCAGGCGGTTCGGAACTCCCTCTGGCGAGTTCCAAATGCTGACTTTGTCTCCATTGGCTTCTTGTAGGAGTATCATAACCTCTGCGCCACTGCCTTCAACCGCAATGTTGAGGAGTTGAACAAGCGGACTGCCGACTTGGCGAAAAGCCGGGGTAAGCTCTTTTTATTCCTTCTTCGCGGGGTCGCGCTGGCGCACCCGCGGGCTGTAGTCCCCGAGATTCGGGTCGACTGCTGAGCAGTCGGGCCAGATCTTCCCGGCGATCTACTTTACTGACGACTTACAAGTCTCTTCTTTCGTTCTTCAGGCGCCAACGCCGCTCTTCAGGAGCAGCTGGGCGAGGCCAATACCGCCCGGCGTGCCAAGGAGGAGGACTGCGGCAAGCTCGCCAAAGAGCGTGACCTGTTGGCGGCGCAGCTGGCCGAGCAGAAGGAGCTGCTCAAGAAGGCACAGGACGAGGCCAAGACGCGGGAGACCGCTCTCATGGCCGAGTTCAAGAGCGAACGCTCCGCCTGGATCGACAGGGAGGCGATCGAGGCTACTCGAGAGGCGCGAAGGGCAAAAGGTGAGGAGGTCACCGCTAATGCCCCCCGAACCATTGACGAGCAGCTTCTGAGCATTGAAGCCCGTCTTCGTCTGGCTCACCGGCTGCTGCGCCGTCTTCAGCGTGCCGGCGCCCAGGCGGTTGCCGCCCTGTGGCCAGACATGCCGGCTCTGCGCACCGCCAGTCGAACCGCCGACTGGCTGGAAGTCGCCGCCGGTCGTCTTGAAGCTTGGAAGGGCTCCTCGGCCCGGGCCGGAGCATGCCGGGCCTTGGAGTTCGTCAAGGCGTGGTATCCGGGGCTGGACCTGGACCGTCTGGCCGCATTCCGGTCAGAAGCCCAGGCCGAGCTGGAGGCCGTGGAGGGCACCCTTGTCGAGCGCGCGGTGGCCATCACCGAGTACACGGACACCAGTGTCTTCGTGCCCGAGCGAGCTGAAGGCGGCGAGGAAGTGCCGCCAGACTGGTTCGGGATGAACCCGGAGTATGGCGAAGACTCGGCGGAGGTGATCGACTCCAGCACCGAGGAGGAGGACGAGGCGGAGGACGGAGGCGAGGCGGAGGCGCCAGAAGACGGGGCAGGCGGCCAGCCTCAGCTCGATCGCGCCTCCAGCAATGAGCCGCGTGGAGACAAGGCGACTGCCGCCGGAGGCGACCAAACTGAGACCGCCCAGCCGACTGCCCCGGCGCCTGACACCGCCGTCTCCTCCGACACTCCGGTCGCAGATGCCGCCTCCTAGGCTGCCTTCTTGTCCTTACTTTATCTGTATCTCATAGTCTTTGAAGAACCTGTTAATTTGCATAATTCCACCCACGGGGTGTATCTTGAACTTTTATTCGAAGATTCGGCCAGGGGCCTATGTAAATATTTATCCGATTTCCGCCTTTCCTTGCTTACTTCTCTTTAGGCTTTTCCCTTTGTCGCCTTCCCTTAGTTGCTGCCTTGCCAGATGGACAGCCGCTCTGCGGACTGTCGCTGGGTCAAGTGCTTGGCTACTTCGGGAAGGCAAGTACTTGGCCATTTAGAGTTTCTTTAGCAAGTCGGCTAGAAGCAATAGGCCGACTACTCAAGAGTCGGCCGTCATTGGTAGAAGCTAGGACGGCGAGCCGACTACTTATGAGTCGGCTTCCTGTTTCAGAAATGCTGGAAGCCGTCTTACGCTATGTTCGTGCTTTAGGTCCTTAGCCATTTTCGTGTGGGCGCCCATTCTTCCTTACTCCTGCCTGCCTCACAGTCGCTCTGCGAGCTGTGGCTTTGGCAGGAGGCGGATTGAGCACCGCGCACTACTTGTCTGACTGCAGGAAGCGTCTCATAGCGCAAGGCGGCGAGTCCCCGGGCCGAGTAGTCGGGCCCGGCGCCAAGCGGCTTGTAATGAAAGTAATGTACTCGAAGGCATAATTCTTATATCATACAGATGACACAAAAGGGGCAGTCCCCGAGCTTGTCTCGGGGGGCCCAAGGTCCTTGGTACTTTAATACAAAGGGGGTAGTGCGATACATACTGCATCAACTGTAAAATCTTCGAAGAAGATTTGCATTCCATGGGCGCTCTGTTTCATCGCCAGAGTCATCCCTCTTGCGCGCTCTAGGCTTCTGAGCGTCGATTAGGTTGTAGGAGCCGTTGCCCAGGACATTGCTGATGAGGAAGGGGCCTTCCCAAGGCGCCGACAACTTGTGCTGGCCGGCTGTTCTCTGAATCAGCCAGAGCACAAGGTCGCCCTCTTGAAACGATCTTGGCTTGACCTTTCGGTTGTAGTATCGGCGCAGACTCTACTGGTAGATGCCGGACTGGCTGAGTGCTAACAGGTGGCCCTCTTCTAGTAGGTCAACGCCGTCTTGCTGTGCTTCTTCAGCCTCCTCTTCGGTGTACATGGTGACTCATGGAGAGTCGAACTCTATATCCGTCGGGATGACGGCTTCGGCACCGTAGACGAGGAAGAAAGGCGTGAATCCAGTTGACTTGTTTGGAGTCGTGCGCAGACTCCAGAGGATGGCTGGTAGCTCCTCTACCCAACAGCCAGCCGAACGCTCGAGTGGTTCGACCAGTCGAGGCTTGATGCCGGACAGGATGAGGCCGTTTGCTCGCTCCACCTGGCCGTTTGACTGCGGATGGGCAACGGACGCTAAGTCCAGTCGGATGCCCTGCGTCACGGAGAAACGAGCCAAGGTGCCTTTGGCAGAGTTTGTGCCATTGTCGGTGATGATGCTGTGCGGTATGCCATACCGCACCGTGATGTCGGCGATGAAAGTCACTGCAGTCGGACCATTCAACTTCTTGATGGGCTTTGCTTCTATCCACTTGGTGAACTTCTCCACCGCGACAAGCAGATGAGTTAGGCCGCCTCGGGCTGTCTTGAATGGTCCCACCATGTCCAGGCCCCAAACTGCGAAGGGCCAGGCGATGGGAATTGTCTTCAGCGCGGAAGCTGGCTGAAGTGGCTTGGAGCGGAACTTTTGGCACCCCTTGCATTTTTGGACTAACTCTTTAGCCTCTTCCAGGGCAGTCGGCCAAAAGAAACCGTGCCGAAAAGCTTTGGCGACAAGTGCTCTTGAAGTCACATGGTGGCCACACTCGCCCTGATGAATGTCTTTGAGGATTGCTTGGCCTTGTTCTGGCTCTACGCAGCGCTGGTAGACACCGGTGACACTGCGCCTAACCAGCTCTCTGTTGACTATGGTGTATGCTGTCGCTCGGCGTTGCACTTGCCGAGCCAGGATCTCATCTGTCGGTAGCTCTTTGTTTACTAGAAACTTGAGGATGGGCTGTGCCCATGAAGGTGCTACTATTTCTTCAACTGCTACCACAGCGACTTGGACAAGGGTGGCTGGGATGGGAGGTGGCGGGCTGGAGTCTACGGTCGCTTGCTGGATTGACGGAGTCCCCGGGCCGACTGGCGCAGTCTCCGGGCCAGGTTCTAAAGTCCCCGGGCCGGCTGGCTCATTCCTCGGGCCGGGTTCTGAAGTCCCCGGGCCGGCTTCGACTGTGATTTTCTTGGGGCCGTCTGCTAGGGCTCTTGAGCCGGATCCGACTTCTTCTGGAGGAGCCGGCACGAAGATGGAGTCTGATTCTGGTGAAGGCTTGACAGACGGCTTAAGGAGGCGCTGGAGGGCGACGCCGGAAGGTATTTCTTGGCGGGTGGAGCCGACTCGTGCCAAGGCGTCTGCTTGTTCATTGTCATTTCTCGGCACGTGAAGGAACTCACACCCCTCGAAGTATCTGCTGAGTTGCTGCACCAGGAAATGGTAGCTCGCCATGTTTGCGTCTTTGGCGTCCCAGTCGCCGGATGATTGCTGGACCCCAAGTCAGAGTCGCCATAGCACAGGATCCGGCGAATGCCGAGTTCTTTGGCAAGCCGGAGCCCATGAATGAGCGCCTCATATTCGGCAACGTTGTTGGAGGCGGCGAAGTGGATCTGCAGCACATACTTGAGCTTGTCGCCCTTAGGGGAGGTGAGGACGACGCCGGCTCCCAGGCTGGTGCGCATCTTGGAGCCGTCGAAATGCATCCGCCAATGGGTGGAGTCGGGCACTGGCGGCAGGTACTGGGTCTCGGCCCAGTCGACGAGGAAGTCGGCCAGCGCTTGCGACTTGATGGCGGTGCGGGGCTGGTAGTAGATGGTGTAAGGAGCCAGATCTATGGCCCATTTGGCTACTCGGCCGGAGGTGTCTCGGCTTCCAATGATCTCGGCCAATGGAGCCGTGCAAACCACGGTGATTGGATGCTCTTTAAAGTAAGGCTTCAGCTTCTTGGCGACGAAATGCACACCATAGCACATCTTCTGATAGTGAGGGTAGTTCTGCTTGGAGGTCGACAGTACCTCGCTCAGGTAATACACCAGTCTCTGGACTGGGAGCGCCTTGCCTTCCTCTTTGCGCTCGACTACAATGACTGTGCTGACTACTCGGGTGGTGGCGGCAATGTACAGGAGCATGGACTCTTTGGGAGTCGGAGCCGCCAACACAGGGGAGTAGTCAACATCTTCTTCAGCTTGAGAAATGCTTCATCCGCCTTGTGGTTCCACTCGAAAAAGGTGGTCTTCTTCATTAATTGATACAAAGGCAGAGCTTTCTCGCCCAGCCGACTGATGAATCGGCTGATGGATGCCAAGCAGCCGGTAAAATTCTGCACATCCAACAGTCAGCTGGGTACCTCCATTCTCTCGATGGCCTTGATCTTCATGGGGTTGCATTCTATGTCGCGCTCGGAGACCAAGAAGCCAAGGAGTTGGCCGGCTGGTACTCCAAAAACGCACTTCTCAGGGTTGAGCTTGATCTGAAATCGGCGCAGGTTCTCAAAGGTCTCTTTGAGGTCTTCTAGCAGCGTCCCACGCTTCTCCGTCTTCACCACCACATCATCCACGTAGACATGGGCATTCCTGCTGAGTTGCTTGAGGAGGCACTTCTGCATGCAACGCTGAAAGGTGGCACCGGCATTCCTTAAGCCGAACGTCATTGTCAGGTAGCAGAAGGCTCCGAATGGTGTGATGAAGGCGGTCTTCAGTCTGTTTGCCGGGTTCAGCTTGATTTGGTGATATCCTGAATATGCATCTAGGAAACTCAGCAGCTCGCATCCGGCTGTGGAGTCTATCACCTGATCAATCCTTGGCAGGGCAAACGGGTCCTTTGGGCAGGCTTTGTTGAGGCTTGTGTAGTCAATGCACATCCGCCACTGCTTGTTTTTCTTCAGTACCAAAACCGGGTTTGCCAGCCACTCTGGAAAAAATACTTCCATGATGAAGCTGGCTGCAAGAAGCCGGGCTATCTCCTCTCCAACAACTCTTCTCTTCTCTTCTGACAGGCAGCGCAGGGGCTGCTTGACGGGTTTCACATCTGGCCTGACATGTAACTTGTGCTCGGCGAATTCCGTCGGTACACCTGGCATGTCTTTGGGGGATCATGCAAAGATGTCTCGATTCTCACGGAGGAAATCGACGAGCTCGCCTTCCTATTTGCTGTCAAGGTTCGCACCTATGACAGCGTACCTCTCTGGGTGCTCTGGGTCCAAGGGTATCTTCTTGGTCTCTTTGGCCGGCTTAAACGAGCCCTCAGCTTCCGACTCCTTGGGGTTGGGCGACATCTCTGGCTGCTTTCCGTCCATCGCCAAGACCCGGTCAAGGAGCCGCTTCTCAGCTACGATCACCAGGGATTCGGCCAGCCGGCTACTCTCGGCCGCACATGAGGACGACTTCCTGTAGTCGCCGTCTACGGTCAGGATTCCCTTGGAACTCGGCATCTTCATCTTCAGGTAGGCGTAGTGCGGGACCGCCATGAACTTGGCCAAGGCAGGTCGGCCAAGCAGTGCGTGGTATGGGCTTTCAAGGTCCACTACTTCAAACCATACCGGCTCTCAGTGGAAATGATCTTTGTCTCCGAAGAGGACGTCTATCAGGATCTTGCCAATTGGCGAGCAGGAAAGGCCGGGTACAATACCATGGAACACTGTCCGGCTGCTCTGCAGCTGTCTTCGCTTGATTCCTAGATTCTCCATGGTATCTTTGTACAGGATGTTGATGCTACTGCCTCCGTCTATCAGTACTCTTGAAAAACGGGCGGCCCGCCTATCAGTGGTCAAGGTGGCACCTAGGACCAGGGCATAGGAACCCGGACTCGGCATCACCTCTGGGTGATCCGCTCTACTCCAACTGATAGGCCTCTCAGACCAATCAATGAACTCTGGAGTGTCTGTTGCCACGGCATTCACTTCTTGCTGCTGTTGGCGCCTGCTGCGCCGGTCATCGGCCATACTGGTGAACACCACATAGGCTCCGTGCTCTTCAGGGTACTCATCTTGCACTGCGCCGACTGGTCGAGCGGCCGACTGCTGGGGCGGCGGTGGAGGCGGAGGAGTGAGGCCGTCTCCGTTGGCGATCCTGGTGAGCCAATGGCACTTTCTGGTGGTATGATTTGACGGCTTCGCGCCACTGTGGAACTTGCAGGGACCGTCCAGAGTCTGCTCATAGGAAAAGGCCGGCAACCAATTGGACTTGCTGCCCTTCTGCCGTTTGGCCAGAGGCTGCCCCTCCGGCTGTTGATCTTCAACTGCCGCAACCTGCCGACTGTTGGAAGTCGGCTGTTGGGCCTTTCCCTTGTTGTCGCTCTGTTGTTGGCGCTGACTGGTGTCTCCAGCTAGGGTTTTGGGAGCCTGAGGGGTCACCTTGCCAGCTGCGTTGACTTGGATCTCTGTCTTCATGGAAGAGTCGGCCGTGGCATACTTGTCAGCTATAACCAGCAGTTCATCGAGGGTCTCGGGCTCGTCGCAGAGGAGCCTGTGCTTGAGGAGGGTGCCTTCTCGGCACCCGGCAGTGAAGTACTCGACAACCTGCACCTCGTGCACGCCCTCCCAGGAGTTCCGAAGCTCGCCCTAGCGCGTGAGGTAGTCGCGTGTTGACTCATCAGGGCCTTGCACGCACAAGGAAAGCTGGCGCGGCTTGGGAGGTCGATTGTACGTGCTCGTGAAGTTGCGGATGAAGGCTTCGGTGAAGTCGACACAGCTGTTGATGCTGCGGGGCTTCAGACTGTTCAACCATGTCCGGGCCGTGCCCTGGAGCATGAGGGGAATGTACTTCACGGCAACTCGCTTGTTGCCGTTCGCTATGCTGATGGCTGTGGAGTAGTCTATCAGCCAGTCCTACGGCTTCACGGAGCCGGTGTACTTGGGTGTGTCTCGGGGGAGCGTGAACCCTTTGGGGAAGGCCTCGTCTCGGATGCGGGGCCCTAAGCAAGGCGGACACAGCTCGTCTTCTTCTTCCAGCGCCAGGGATCGGTGGAGTCGGTCGATCCGATGGCGGGCGTCATTCTCTCCGACTCCCTCTCGGCGGCCAAGGCGGCCTCCGAGAGTCGGATGCTCAACGGGCGGCGGGGAAACTCGCCGTTCTCTTCTGGGCGGGGGAGGCAGGTAGTCGTCCTGCCGCTCTACTGCTCTCGGGCGGCCGTCTTGGTCGCGCTCAATGGTGATGTGAGTCCAACTGTGACTGACAGCCGGCTCCTTTTCTTTCCTTCCGCGGACTCCGCCAGTCGGCGTCCGAGAGGTCGCGCCTTGATCTCGGTGGGGAGGCAAGTTGTCGTTCGGCTGCTGCAGCGCATCTGCACGGCCATCGGCCGCGTTCTACGCAGCAACCGTGTCGAGGAGTTGCTGGACTCGCTATGTCATCAAACGGCGCTCTTCGCCCTCGAAGGTTTTCAGCTCGTCAGTCACCGCTTGGGCGGCGCGGATGTTCTCCGCTGGGGTGGCGTATACGGGGCATTTTGCCCCGAACAAGTCGGCAATGGCCGTGCCGCATTCCCGGACCGCGCCTAGACGGCTCGGCCCAGTCGGAGCCGGCGAGCCGCCTACGGCGTGATCCATCTCGCGCTGGTATGCTTCTGACAAGCGCCTCATGCTCGCCAGCTTCTTGGCGCCTTCGATGATCTGAAGGCGGCGCGTCTCCAGCGTCTCGGCGTCCGCGTCCTCTGGAATGGGCGCCGTCAGGTCTTGCAGGGCCGCAGCAAGCGGGTCCTGAGCTTCTTCACCGGAGCGCTCATCATGACTGATGACGAGCACCTCCGTGATGGCGCTTCCGCCGTCCTCCTCGTACGGAAGCGGCTCGTCGTAGACCACCACGTTGGTGGGGAAAGTGTCAAGTGACACGGCGTCGGAGTCGACTAGCAACGGGTCGGGGGAGCCTACGGACTCCAAGTCCACGGTAGGCTCGCCGGTGATGTGGAGCTGGTCGAGGAGGCCCGCGAGAAGACTCGCGGGGCCAGCCGTGCCTGCGTCGGATGCAGGCTCGTCGGAGAGGCGCACCTCGCCGACAAGTTCGGCGAGGCTGCTCGTTGCGCAGGCGGCCTCAGCACCGCGCAGCGCGTCAATGCAGACTCCATCTGGCGAGCCTGGCTGGCTGCGCTCGCTAGGGAGGAAGGGGGTTCCCGTCCAGAACAGATCTCCGAACGACGGTGCACCTCGCCCTACGGTGGGTGCCAAATGTCGTGGGTTGGGTGCGACATATGCCAACGGATGGCTTATCATGGCGGGGGCGAGTAGAACGTTGCCGGTGCCTGGAAACGGGATGAGGCGTAGACATGCACGCCGGCGAATCTTACCCAGCTTCAGGGCTCTCCGAGGAGATAACACCCCCTACTGCTGCTCTGCAGGGTCTCCGCATGATCACTAAGACAAAGTGGCTACAATGGTGCTCCTGGAGCTGTATCGGGAGGCAGGAGAGAGCAAGGCTAGTTCTCTCCTCCCTGTGCTATTTGGTCTATCTCTATCAAGGTCCGAACCCTTTGCATGGGTGCCCCGGGGGGGTTATATAGGCCTACCCCCCGGGGGTACAATGCTAATCCGGCTGGGCGCGGGTCCCAACCGTTTGTCTCTCATACCGCCGTCCTTCCCGCCGGCTTCTGGGGCCCGCCAACTGGTGGGTCCCGCGGACAGGCCTGACACTGTGCGGCACTCCTGATGACGCAGGCTTGGTCATTGGGTCGTGGCAACAGTGCCGCCGTCTATCGGACGATCACTGTCGCCATTCCCCATCCTATCTGGTTGATGGCTCGTGGGCCACTGGGAGGAGCCGGCCGACTCCAGGGAGGCCGACTCCCACAGATCCGTCTTCGGGGCATCCAGGCCGCCTTCGGTCCACTCACTGACAGGCGGCCCCACGGTCTTCGGGCCGAACAGGCCGGCGTCGTGGGTATAGTGCGTCGCGCACTGTGGCTGAGGTCAGGGTAGGCATGGCAACAGTGCCGCGCCTCGTCGGAGATCTTCTAGCGATACGGCTCACTGTAGCCATGCCGGTCCCTCGTAGGTAGGGGGAACGGCCACGCCGCGACCGTACCCCGCATCGGGCTTCGGGAGGAGTCATGGGCCGACTCCCATAGTCGGCCTCTCTGGAGGTCGCCAGCTTGGAGTCGGCTTGTCTTGGAGTCGCCGTCTGGGACTCGGCTTGTCTTGGAGTCGCCGTCTGGGACTCGGCTTGAGGGGCGCGGCCTGCCCCGATGTCTTGAAAGATCCTGGGACCCGGGTTAGCCTACCCGTGGCCCATTACTCCGACAAAAGGGTAATGATCTTTTCTAGTTGCTTTGTTTAATTTTCTATAATCAATTACCATTCTATAGCCTATAACAATTCTTTGTGGAATGAGCTCATTCTTATCATTAGGAACAACAGTAACACCTCCCTTCTTAGGGACACAATGAACAGGACTTACCCATCTACTATCAGCTATAGGATAGATTATACCTGCTTCCAGAAGTTTCAATATTTCTGTTCTTACCACTTCTTTCATCTTCAGATTCAACCGATGTTGGTGATCAACAACGGGTTTAGCATCAGGTTCCATATTAATCTTGTGCTGATATAGAGTGGGACTAATGCCCTTAAGATCATCAAGAGTATATCCAATAGCAGCCATGTGCTTCCTTAGAACTTTCAATAATCTTTCTTCTTCATGTTCTGACTCTTTACCTTCGTTGAGTTTCCAATCTTCAGAGTTGCATTTAATTCTTTCTAAAATATCTCACCGGAATTCAATAGTCTTCTTCATAAAAGAACCAGTACAAGAAGTATCGAGAATGGTTTGATCATTACGAGAAAGCCGAGCATAAAAATTATGAATAATAATTTATCTTGAGGGCTCATGATTGGGGCATGAATATAGCATTGACTTAAGCCTCCCCCAAGCTAGAGTGATACTTTCTCCTTCACGAGGACAAAAAGTATATATATAATTCCGATCACGATGAACTAGATCCATAGGATAATTTTTTTGATGAAATTCCAATTTCAACTGATTCCAGTTCCAAGATCCAATATCATTGCATAGACCATACCTTGTCAATGCTTTTCCCTTCAAATATAAAGGGAAAACTTTCTTCTTAGCTTCATCTCTGGGAAAACCTACAAGCTTGAACAATCCCAAAATTTCATCCACATATATCAAGTGCATATCAGGACGTTCGGTTCCATCTCCTGCATAAGGATTAGCTAGCAGTTGTTCTAACATACACGAAGGAAATTCATATTCAATATTTTCAGTAGGTGCAGTAGGTTGAGGGGCAACAAATTGTGGTTCCGGCTAAGGTCAAGATACCCCGAATAAACCCCTGAAAGAATTTTTTTTTCCATAGTAGCAAGTGACAATAAATTTCAGCATGTAGTAATAATGTTTCCTTACCAATTTCCACTTACCAAGAGCTCTTCACTCCCTGACAACGGCGCCAGAAAATAGCCTTGATGACCCTCAAGTATATGGGGTCAATTGTAGCCTTTTCGATAAGTAAGAGTGTTGAACCCAACGAGGAGCAGAAGGAAATGACAAGTGGTTTTTAGCAAGGTATTGTCTGCAAGTGCTAAAATTGTAAGTAGCGGAGTAGTTTGATAGCAAGATAATTTGTAACGAGAAAGTAAAGATAGTAGTAACAAAAGTGCAGCAAGATATCCCAATCCTTTTGAGGCAAAGGACAGGACAAAACGGTCTCTTATAATAAGCAAAGTGTTCTTGAGGGTACACGGGAATTTCATCTAGTCACTTTCATCATGTTGGCTTAATTCGTGTTCGGTATTTTGATAATTTGATATGTGGGTGGACCGATGCTTAGGTGCTGTTCTTACTTGAACGAACCTCCTACTTATGATTAACCCTCTTGCAAGCGTCCGCAAGTACGAGAAAAGTATTAAGAATAAATTCTAATCATAGCATTCAACTTTTGGATCCAATCGGTCACTTACGGAATAACGCATAAACTAGGGTTTCAGCTTCAGTCACTCTCGCAACCAACCATCTAATAACTACTCCACAATGCATTCCCTAAGGCCCAAATATGGTGAAGTGTCATGTAGTCGACGTTCACATGACACCACTAAGAGAATGACAACATACATATCATCAAAATATCGAACACATATCAAGTTCACATGATTAATTGCAACCAGATTTCTCCCATGACCTCAAGAACAAAAGTAACTACTCACAAATGATAATCATGCTCAAGATCAGAGGGGTATTAAATAGCATAATGGATCTGAACATATAATCTTCCACCAAATAAACCATATAGTAATCAACTACAAGATGTAATCAACACTACTAGTTACCCACAAGCACCAATCTATAGTTCCGGTAACAAGATTGAACACAAGAGATGAACTAGGGTTTGAGAGGAGTTGGTGTTGTTGAATATGTTGATGAAGATAGCCCTCCCCAATATGGAGAGTTTTTGGTGATGATGATGACAATGATTTCCCCCTCCGGGAGGGAAGTTCCTCCGGCGGAATCGCTCCGCCGGAGGGCAAAGGTGCTCCTGCCCAAGTTCTGCCTCAAGGCGGCAGCGCTTCGTCCCGAAAGTCCTCTCCTTATTTTGTCTATGTCAAAATGACTTATATACCAGAAGATGGGCACCGGAGGTGGGCCGAGGAGGGGAGCACCCACCAAGGCGCGCCTGGGCCTCCTGGCGCCCAGGTGGGTTGTGCTCACCTGGTGGCCCCCCTCTGTTATTTATTTGCTCCAATAATTCTTAAATAATCCATAAAAAACCTTGGGAAGTTTCAGCTCATTTGGAGTTGTGCAGAATAGGTAGCTTGACGTAGCTTTTTCAGGTCCAGATTTCCAGCGGCCAGAATTCTCCCCCTTGGTGCATACCTTGCATATTATGAGATAAAAGGCATTATAATTACTCCAAAAAGCATTATTATACAATAAAACAACATAAATAAATGTAGGAAAACATGATGCAAAATGGACATATCAACGAGCAGTAATTAAGCTTGGGATGTTGATACGTCTCCATCGTATCTATAAATTTTTATTGTTCCATGCCATTATTTTACAACTTTCACATACTTTTGGAAACAATTTATATGATTTTCTTGGACTAACATATTGATCTAGTGCCTAGTGCCAGTTCCTGCTTGTTGCATGTTTTTCATTTCGAAGAAAATCCATATCAAACAAAGCCCGAACGCGATAAAAATTTATGGAGATATATTTTGGAATATATGTGAGGTTTTGGAAAAAGAATCAACGCCGGACGATGCTCGAGGGGCCCACAAGCTCGAGGGGCACGCCCCCTACCCTGGGCATGCCTAGAGGGATTGTGGCTATCTTGTAAGGTCGTTGGGGCCCTTCTTTCGCCATAAGAAAGATATTTCCAGATAAAATGTTGGGGAACGTTGAATGGGAATAAAAAAATCCTACGCTCACCAAGATCAATCTAGGAGATGGAGTTCTACGAGAGGAGAGATTGCATCTACATAGCCTTGTAGATCGCTAAGCGGAAGTGTTAAGAAACACAGTTGATGTAGTCGAACATCTTCGCAATCCAATCACGATCCGTCTCGCGAACTTCTGATCCAAGTGCCGAACGGATGACACCTCCGCGTTCAACACACGTACGACTTGATGATGCCTTCACCTCCTCTATCCAGCGAGCGATGGTGAAGTAGTAGCTCGAGTCCTTCAGCAGCACGGTGGCGTGATGGTGGTGGTGGTGGAGAAATCTCAGCAGGGCTTTGCCAAGCCTCACGGAGAAGAAGAAGGACTACGAGGGAGAGGGAGGGCAGCGCCTGACGTAGATGGATGTGGCTGCACTCCCTCTACCCCTCTATATATAGGGGGAGGGAGGAGGAGGGGCACCCTAGGGTTCCCTAGGGGGGCCGGCGGCCACCAAGGGAAAACCTTAGATGAGTTTTGGTGCGCCATCCCCCCCCCCCCCGCGGAGCCTTGGCCCCCAAGGCAAAGGGGGTGGTTGCCCTAGGGGAGCGTCCCCATCCCTTCTGGTCCCCAGCCCATGCCCCTCCCCCAACACTTGTTGGAGGCCCCCGAAACCCCTTTCGGTGATGCCGGTCATCACCTGGTACCACCGGAACAATTTTGGAATCCAATACCCTTCGTCCAATATGTCAATCTTCACCTGCGGACCATTCCGGAGTTCCTCGTCGCATCCGGGATCTCATCCAGGACTCTGAACAACCTTCGGTAACCACCATAATGACTGAACTATGCTTATATCGTCACCAAACGTTAAGTGTGTAGACCCTGCGGGTTCGAGAACTATGCAGACATGGCCGAGACACCTCTATGCACTACAAAAAAAAAGACACATCCATGACATTTTGGGCCGAACGAATTTTTTTTCTGTCATACATATGACACTTCTATGATGATAATTGTGACAAAACCCGGTATCATCATAGATGTGGTGGGCTTCTACTTCTATGACAAAAAATCATGACAGAAAATAGGCTTTTCATCCTGGGCGGGCCGGAGACACAGCTGCATGACATTCTTTGGGCCGTCCATGATGGAAAAAACCATCGTAGAAGCGAGGGCGAGGAAAATTTCGGGGAGTTCCCGGTTACGGTGGGAGGTCGGGGGCCGAGCGATGCGCGTTTCTCTTGTACACGTACGCGCGTGTGTGCGAGGCGTTGGCTCTAACTGAACCCGAGCGAGGCGTTGGCTCTAACTGAACCTGAGCGATTGCACTGCAGGCTACGCGTTACTGAACCTGAGCGATCGATCGATGGCTGTTAACTGAACCCGATCGAGCGATTCCTTCGCTACTGCTGCTAACTGAAGCCGATCGATTGGATGAATAGTGAGTGTTGCGGGGGAAGGGGGGTTGGATAAACAGTGAGTGGTGGCGTTGCCTCTGGATGAACAGGACCCCGTGGTGTGGAGGGCTGGATGAACAGTAGACGGTGGAGGGGTGCCCGTGGAGGGGTGGTTGAACAGTAGCCGGTGGAGTAGCGCGTGGTGGAGGCTGGATGAACAGGAGCCCGTGGAGGCTGGAGGAGGTCGACGGTAGCCCGTGGAGGCTGGAGGAGGTCGATGGTGGAGATGAACAGTATCTGGTGGAGTCCCGTTTTGCGGTACGCCACACCCCTCCCGATGAACAGGACCCTCGTTTTGACCGTATCGCTCCAACACAAGTCTGTTTCGTCCGTTTTGCGGTACACCACACCCCTCCCGATCAACAGGACCCCCGTTTCGACTGTAGCGCTCCAACACAAGTTCGTTTCCTCCGTTTTGCGGTACGCCACACCCCTCCCGATCAACAGGTCCCCCGTTTCGACCGTAGGAGGTCCATTTCCTCCGTTTTGCGTACACCAGACCCCTCACGATCAACAGGACCCCCGTTTTGAACGTGGTCGGTCAAACACAAGGCCGTTTCCTCTGTTCTGCAGTACGCCGGGCCTCGTTTCTATTGCCTATTCCATCCAAGCCCTCCCGATGAACACGACGACGCATTCCGTTCCGACCCAGCCGGTTGGCTCCCCATGAACACGACGATGACGCTGTTTCTCCATTCCGACCCAGCCATGTACACGAGCCCAGGCCGTACGTATGCGCGAGTAGGTGTTCGAGACCCCGCCCGTATGTACACATACGTGGCCGTATTTTCTTTCTTGCACACTGGCCGCTGTACGTATGTGTACATGCTATGTGCGCGCTGATGACCCACAAGTATAGGGGATCTATCGTAGTCCTTTCGATAAGTAAGAGTGTCGAACCCAACGAGGAGCAGAAGGAAATGATAAGCGGTTTTCAGTAAGGTTTTCTCTGCAAGCACTGAAATAGTAGGTGATAGATAGTTTTGTGATAAGATAAATAGTAACGAGCAAAAAGTAAATAAAGTGCAGCAAGGTGGCCCAATCCTTTATGTAGCAAAGGATAAGCCTGGACAAATTCTAATAATGAAGAAGGAGCTCCCGAGGACACATTGGGAATTATCGTCAAGCTAGTTTTCATCACGTTCGTAAGATTCGCGTTCGGTACTTTGATAATTTGATATGTGGGTGGACCGACACTTGGGTACTGCCCTAACATGGATTAGCATCCCACTTATGATTAACCCCTATTGCAAGCATCCGCAACTACAAAAAGGAGTATTAAGGTAAACCTAACCACAACATTAAACATATGGGTCCATATCAACCCCTAACGAAGCAACGCATAAACTAGGGTTTAAGTTTCTGTCACTCTAGCAACCCATCATCTACTTATTACTTCCCTATGCCTTCCTCTAGGCCCAAATAATGGTGAAGTGTCATGTAGTCGACATTCACATAACACCACTAGAGGAGAGACAACATACATCTCATCAAAATATCGAACGAATACCAAATTCACATGACTACTAATAGCAAGACTTCACCCATGTCCTCAGGAACAAATGTAACTCCTCACAAAGCATATTCATGTTCATAATCAGAGGAGTAACAATATGCATAAAGGATCTGAGCATATGATCTTCCACCAAATAAACCAACTAGCATCAACTACAAGGAGTAATCAACACTACTAGCAACCCACAGGTACCAATTTGTGGTTTTGATACAAGATTGGATACAAGAGATGAACTAGGGTTTTGAGAGGAGATGGTGCTGGTGAAGATGTTGATGGAGATTGACCCCCTCTCGATGAGAGGATCGTTGGTGATGACTTTGGTGATGATTTCCCCCTCCCGGAGGGAAGTGTCCTCGGCAGAACAGCTCCGCCACAGCCCTAGATTGATTCCGCCAAGGTTCCGCCTCGTGGCGGCGGAGTTTCGTCCCGTAAGCTTGCCCACGATTTTTTCCAGTGTAAAAGTGATGATATAGCATAAGATGGACACCGGAGGCCCACCAGGGGGCCCAGGAGATAGGGGGCCGCGCCCTACAGGGGGCGCGCCCTCCTATCTCCTGGACAGGGTGTGGGCCCCCTGGCCTATTTCTTTCGCTCATAAATTCTTATTAAATCCAAAAAGTTGTTTCGTGGAGTTTCTGGACTTTTGGAGTTGTGCATAATAGGTTTCCAACGTTTGCTCCTTTTCCAGCCAGAATTCCAGCTGCCGGCATTCCCCCTCTTCATGGTAAACCTTGTAAAATAAGAGAGAATAGCCATAAGTATTGAGATATAATGTGTAATAAGTCGTCATGAAATTACAAGCTTCGCCGACTTGGCGTCCATAGTACGAAAGTACTGTGCGATGGAGAGTGCCTGGAAAACCGAAACAAAATTCTGGGACAATCCGGCTCCGAACACAACCCTAGTGCGAAATAAAACGGTGCATCATATTCAGGCACCTGGGTTAAAAACCAAAAAGCAAAAACCCCCTAAAGGGCACGGAACCGTACTGGAGGGATGGCTCAGCGGACCGTGCAAAATCCATAGTACAGAGGGCGCCACTCCAACACATAGCCTTCGAGCATGTTGGATACTACGGTAGGTGGCCAAAAGTGGCGAAGAGCTTCTAGCCCCAGAGAACCAGCCTAACAGTACCAGTACGGTATTAACAGTCTTCGAGACTTTCGCATCAAATAATATGCAGAAATGAACACTCCGTAGCCTCGCCGAAGTCTACCAAGTAGGAACAATAAATCCATGGAGCGACACGGCTATTAGCTTTAATGCCAGTGACGAACCTAAATTTCGAACAGCCCGAGCACTAGCTAAGGGAGTCCTGGACTAGGGGGTGTCCGGATAGCCGAACTATCATCATTGGCCGAACTCCAAGACTATGAAGATACAATATTGAAGACTTCGTCCCGTGTCCGGATGGGACTTTCCTTGGCGTGGAAGGCAAGCTTGGCAATACGGATATGTAGATCTCCTACCTTTGTAACCGACTCTGTGTAACCCTAGCCCCCTCCGGTGTCTATATAAACCGGAGGGTTTTAGTCCATAGGACGAACAACAATCATACCATAGGTTAGCTTCTAGGGTTTAGCCTCCTTGATCTCGTGGTAGATCCACTCTTGTACTACCCATATCATCAATATCAATCAAGCAGGAGTAGGGTTTTACCTCCATCGAGAGGGCCCGAACCTGGGTAAAAACATTGTGTCCCTTGTCTCCTGTTACCATCCGCCTAGACGCACAAATCAGGACCCCCTACCCGAGATCCGCCGGTTTTGACACCGACATTGGTGCTTTCATTGAGAGTTCTTTTGTGCCGTCGCAATCAGGAAGGATGCCTCTTCCCATCTTTAAAGACGATACCGTTGCCAAAGGAGCTTTGGCCGCCGGCCAAACTATCCAGCTAGGTGGTTTTCTTATGACCGCCTGTTCGGCCGCCGCTCCGACAATGACCTCTCGGGTCATCAAAAGCGATCTTCACGTCAACTCGGAACTCGCCGAGCAGCTAGATCCAATGGAGCTCTCTTCCGTAAACAAGCTCTTGGATCGCATCGCCGCCCTGGGAGTCACTATAGACTACGATCAGATTGGGCTTAAAACCAATCTGAGAGAGATCAACTCTCCCCAGGCTACCCACCACGTTGCTGTGGTAGAGGAACAGCGCGGCGACTCTTCTTCTATATTAAAGACCAGTTATGTCTGGATTCCTGATCCCTCCTTGCCGGATTCTCGCGGAGGGATGGACGTCAGTCAAGTGCTGAACCTAAAGTCAGGCAGCGGACCAGATTTGTTGGACAACATCCAGCAATTCAAGCTTCCAAATCCGGAAAATTTTCGGCCTTTGAGCCTCAGATTGGGCGGGGCTCCGAATTTAATTCCACCCGCCCACCCAAACACAAGTGATCTATCTCAAATACGGCAAGAGCCCGATGAAACAGTACATCATTACTGGGCCAGATTCCTCCTGGTTATGGACAGGATAAAGGACTACCGCGAGGAAAGCGCAATCTCAATTTTCTGCAACAATTGCACGGACAAGGGAATCATGAACGCCATAAGTCATCGCGAAATTACACGCTTTGCTGACCTGGCGTCCATAGTACGTAAGTACTATGCGATGGAGAGTGCCTGGAAAACCGAAACAAAGTTTTGGGACAATCCGGCTCCGAACACAACCCTAGTCCGAAATAAAAGGGTGCATCATGCTCAAGCACCTGGGATAAAAACCAAAAAGCAAAACCCCCCTAAAGGGCAAGGAACCGTACTGGAGGGATGGCTCAACGGACCCTGTAAAATACATAGTACAGAGGGCGCCACTCCAACACATAGCCTTCGAGCATGTTGGATACTACGGCAGGTGGCCAAAAGTGGCGAAGAGCTTCTAGCCCCAGAGAACCAGCCCAACAGTACCAGTACGGTATTAACAGTCTTCGAGACCTTCGCATCAAATAATATGCGGAAACGAACACTCCTCAACCTCTCCGAAGTCTACCAAGTAGCAACAATAAATCCATGGAACGACACGGCTATCACCTTCAACGCCAGCGATGAACCTAAATTTCGAACAGCCCGAGCACCAGCCGCGTTGGTCTTCAGTCCAATAGTGGACGACTTTCGTCTTACAAAGGTACTTATGGATGGCGGTAGCGGATTAAACCTCATCTATGAGGAAACCCTTCGAAAAATGGAAATAGACTGGAGCCGCATTGAGCGAAGCAACACAACCTTTAGAGGAATAATCCCTAGTCGGGAAGCACGCTGCACAGGAAAAATTACACTAGATGTGGTGCTCGTCTCGCGGGACAATTACAGGTCCGAAGAGGTCACATTCCAAGTGGCCCCGTTCAGCAGCGGATATCATGCTATATTAGGGAGAGAGGCATTCACAATTTTTCAAGCTATACCTCATTACGGGTACATGAAGCTTAAAATGCCCGGGCCCAATGGAATCATCACTCTTGTAAGTGATCCGGACATAGCACTCTGTGCCAAAAATAAGACAGCCGCACTAGCCCTAGAGGCACTATCTGAAGCCCTAGCAGCAGAGGAACTCACTGCGCTGCGCTCCACGGTGAACAGGGACGATGTGATACTCAATAAGAGATCTAAGTCCACCTCTTCTAAACCAGCGGACGAAATAGTCAAATTCCAAGTCCATCCAACGGACCCCACAAAGACGGCCTCCATTGGGGCACAATTAAACCCTGATGTAGATGCTGCACTACGAGAATTCCTTCGGGAAAATTGGGACATCTTTGCCTGGCACCCTTCAGATATGCCAGGAATCCCACGCAGGCTGGCAGAGCATAGCCTAAACATCCTAAAAGGATTCAAGCCAGTCAAACAGGCTCTTCGGCGATTTTCTGAACCCAAAAGACAGGCAATGGGAGAGGAGCTAGCCAAACTATTAGAAGCCGGATTCATCAGAGACATAAAACATCCGGACTGGCTAGCGAACCTGGTAATGGTACCAAAAAAGGACAAATCCTGGCGCCTGTGTGTCGATTTTAAAGACCTTAACAAGGCTTGTCCAAAGGATCCTTTCGCCCTTCCCCGCATTAATCAAATCATCGATGCTACCACGGGGCACGATTCATTGTGCTTCCTCGACGCATACTCCGGATACCATCAAATCAAGATGGCGGAGACAGACCAATCGCAACGGCATTCATTACTCCATATGGACCATTCTGCTTCAACACAATGCCCTTCGGGCTCAAGAACGCCAGCGCAACATATCAGCGCATGATTCAGACATGTCTGGCAACCCAGATCGGCAAAACAGTGGAGGCATACGTAGACGATGTGGTCGTCAATACCAAACACATCGAAACTCTAGTAGACGATTTGAGGCTCACATTTGACAACCTCCGAGCATATGACATTCAGCTCAACCTGGAAAAATGCGTTTTCGGCGTACCAGCCGGAAAGCTCTTGGGCTTCATTGTATCCGGTAGAGGAATTGAAGCAAACCCAGCCAAGATCCGAGCTCTGTCATAGTTGGATATTCCAAAAGACCTCAAACAAATACAAAAATTGACTGGATGCGTGGCGGCTCTAAGCCGCTTCATCTCCCGCTTGGGAGAAAAGGCATTGCCCCTTTATCGCCTCCTCCGGCGCACCGAACACTTCGAATGGACGGATGCTGCCACGGCCGGACTCGAAGAAATAAAAGCCATATTGGCAACAAATCCAGTCCTGGCCGCGCCCAACTTGGGCGAACCAATGTTATTATATATCGCGGCAACACATCAAGTTGTAAGCGTGGTGCTCGTCGTCGAATGAGAAACAGAAGGACACAAATTCCCTCTTCAAAAACCAGTGTACTATGTATCCACTGTCTTAACTCCATGCAAGTCCCGGTATCCACATTATCAAAAGATCGCGTACGCGGTGTTCATGGCATCCCGGAAGCTGCGACACTACTTTCAAGAGTGTTCGATAACAGTAGCCTCCGAATTACCTCTCAACGACATTATAAACAACCGTGACGCGACGGGCAGGATTGCAAAATGGGCCATTGAGCTCCTACCATTCGACATAACCTACAAACCACGGCGAGCTATAAAGTCACAAGTTTTGGCGGACTTCATTGTTGAATGGACCGAAGCCGAACTCCCTAAAGAGTACGACGCATATTCCAATTGGATCATGCATTTCGACGGCTCCAAAATGTTGGCCGGCTTGGGGGCTGGCATCGTCTTGACGTCCCCAACCGGAGACACAGTCCAATACGTACTTCAGATAATGTACACGGACTCCAACAACGCAGCCAAATACGAGGCCCTTCTGCATGGTCTCCGGATGGCAATCTCCATGGGCATTCAACGCCTAAAGGTCCGCGGGGATTCAAACCTCGCAATATCCCAAGTAAACAGAGACTTTGACGCCAAGGATCCAAAAATGGCATCCTACCATAACGTCGTCTTAAAAATGTCAGCTCGGTTCGAAGGACTCGAATTCCACCATGTAGCCCGGGATAATAACCAGGCGGCCGACGTGTTGGCACGCATCGGCGCAAAGCGCGACGCCATTCCTCCAAACATCTTCCTGGAGCGGCTTTTCAAGCCATCCGTATTATGGGAAGAGGAGTCCGGAAACAAAAACCCGGAACCAACCACACCGCCCAACACCGAACATTCTGACACAATCGGTGGCTCATCCAATGAAATAACACCTTCAGCCCACGAAATAATGGCAGTCATTGCCCCGTGAACGGAACCATTCCTAGCCTACTTAATTAGGCAGGAACTCCCCGAAGACCAAAACAAGGCCCGCTGCATAGTACGGAGATCTAAGGCCTACAAGGTCCATGAGGGAGAGCTTTATAAGAAAAGCACAACCGGAGTCCTTCAAAGGTGCATCTCCGAAGAGGAAGGGAGAAATCTCCTGGCTGAAATTCACGCCGGACTCAGCGGGCACCACGCCACAGCCCAGGCCCTTGTAGGCAAGGCCTTCCGTACAGGACTTTATTGGCCGATGGCCCGGGCAGATGCTCAGGACTTAGTCCAACGATGCGTCGGTTGCCAGCTCTTTGCTAATCAAAGCCACATGCCACCCACCGCCCTAAAAACTATACCCATCACCTGGACGTTCGCGGTCTGGGAGCTTGACATGGTTGGACCCCTTAAAGGGGGAACCCACAAGCAAAAATACCTATTGGTCATGGTGGACAAATTCACCAGATGGATAGAGGCCAAGCCAGTTAAAACGGCCGAATCCAGACCTGTGATAGACTTCATATCCGGGGTAGTACACCGTTATGGCATCCCCCACAGCATCATCACTGATAACGGCACAAACTTCACGGCCGACAAGGTTAAACTCTGGTGCAAAAATATGGGCATCAAGCTCGACTACGGTTCAGTCTATCACCCTCAAACTAACGGTCAAGTCGAACGAGCAAATGGTCTAATCATGAGCGGCATCAAACCCAGATTAGTGTGATCCCTCACGGAATCTAACACGCACTAGGTAGAGGAGCTCGACTCCATACTTTGGGGGCTGTGGACCACGCCAAACCGCACTACCGGATTCACACCATTTTTTATGGTGTACGGCGCAGAGGCAGTTTTGCCCTGCGATATAATTCATGACTCACCTCGCGTGCGCATGTACGAAGAAAGAGAAGCCGAGTTGGATCGGCAGGACAGCTTGGACGCCTTAGAGGAGGAGCGCGACGTGGCAAAAGCTCGTTCCGCATTCTATCAGCAGCAGGCTCGAAGATATCAAAGCAGAGAAGTACGGGCCAAAACTTACAATGTTGGCGAACTAGTTCTATGCCTGTCGGACAAGAAAAAGAACAAACTCAAGCCCAAATGGGAAGGTCCCTTCATCATCGACCAAGTCCTGACCAACGGAGCATACCGTCTACGTAACGCATCTGACAACCGACTCGAGCCGAACCCATGGAACGCAGCCCGTCTCCGAAGATTCTACGCCTAGCGCCGGACTCAGAGTTCGTCTCCTTCCTCCGTTCACATTTTATACTTTAGCTGTCTTTTGTTTCTCTCCTTTTTCCCTCCCTTTTTAGTAAAGCCTTTGAGGGCTGATCTGTGCATTGTTCGCACACACTTGACGTGCTACTCGCACTCATTATACCTGGGGGCTTCTTTAACACAAGCTTATTTATACGGGCTTCATGCCCAACACATGTGTCAAACTTCCGCATGTACCTTTTATTCACCATTATATGCATCGATATGACTTAAGTTTTGGCCAAGATGGGTTGCCTGGCTCCTGTGCTTACCCCTACGTTCCCAATTGTTCGGCTAGGAGGTAAAGGGAGCACCTCTGCGATTGTTACTGCCGGGTCAGCCGGATGTATACCTCAGACTGGGTGAAGCCAAAAGCTAGCGTTCTTAAGGGAATATTCGGTCGGTGACTCGAAAGATGATTTCTTACTTATTTATCTGCCCCCAGATGCTTTTCTGCTCTTTTCGCAGTCCGGACATGCACTTTAGGGCATGCCTCCCAGGGAAAGGAACCCCTAACGGAACTATTCTCCCTGGAAGATGTTTCTTACTAACCATGTAATATAACATAACTAGTTGGGCACTTGTCTGATAAAGCACTAATGACCCCTACGCCTGGTCTCCAGGCATGCCCCGGTTTTTATATAATCGTGAGGGTATTCGGACACACTCCGGACTGTTGGGTCCGGAGGTTGAAGCGAAAAGGTCCGCAAAGACAAATGATCTACAATCCGGCTAGAAGGCATTTTATATGCCATTTTAAATTACATCGTCACATTGACTGATTGTACTCCTCTTCAATCCCATCTAACAGGTTGTCTAGTTTACCGTCCCGTTGGGAATATTTCGCGGCCAACTCTACTTGGCCGTACATTAAGCTCACAGGGATCTCCTTCCCATCGGGCCCCACAGGTCCGACCTCGGCCATGTGGTTTGGATCAGCCTTCGTGTACCGGTCTTCACCATGGCCCAGGCCTCCCTGGTGCCTTGACGGCAGGCCGATATCTTCCACAGATGGAAGCGCTGCCGTGCTCCCTAAAGCTTCTCAGCAAGCCCTCCAAGACCCTCGGGTAGGGAGAAGGACGGCCATAAGTCCTGGACGACACCGCTCATCGCCTGCCGAACACGTTCGTGCAGTTACAGTAGCTCGGGAAGAAGGTCACCCGTGGAACCAGGCATTTCCTCCGCCGGACGACCTGTGAGCACACCTACAGACACATTTCTATCAATCGACTTCCTCGCCGAACTCTTCTTTTCAAAAGAGTTTGCTCAAGCACTTACTGTAAATGCCGCGACGAATCCGCCGATTCTCCTTTACGGAGTCAGACAGCTGGACCCGAACATCTTTTAGTTCTTCGCCCATCTGGGTGTTGGCATCTTGGAGTTTGTTCCTCTCCTGCTGCACCCTCATAACCACCTTCTCGCCGGCCTTCAGCTGGCGCAGCAGATGTTGCTTGTCCGGATCTAGTCCGGCACCATCTGCAATATTATTGTCAGACTTACGCACACGCCGCACTTCATAAACTACTTATCTTTTCGAAGTATGTATTACCAGAGGGGGTCTCTGTGGCTCCCCCTGCGGTGGCTAGTGCGGCATCAAGTTGGGCCTTGCACTCTTGAAGCTCCTGGGACAGGTGGGTATTCTTCTCCGTAAGATCCTGAATAACAAATGATCCTTAAATCAGTTATTGTAACTATTTTAAGTCTCGGGGGCTACTGGCATATATAACTATTAATCTTCCTCACCCGTATGTCCTTCACATACTGCTCCGTGGCTCTGGTTAAACCATCTCGAGCGGCACGGAGGTGCGCGTCTCCCACATTAAAGGCATTCAATGCCTCCGAGGAGAAACACGCGTCACGAAGAACTGTCCAGCGGCGCCTATGATTCATGGCACTCTCCACCTCGGACCTGGTGGCGAACAGCCTGTCGGCATCCTCTGTTGGAGGAGCCTGGCTGGCGGAGGCTTGATTGGCAACTTCTCCGGGCACAGTCCGGCGAGCGCTCTTTCTCCTGGAAAAATCATGAGCGTTAATATACCTCCCCGGAATCTTTCCCTTAAATACGGTGGTGCGCCATACCGTTGCGGCGATGTTTCGATTCGTGCCGCACTCCTCTTCCGCCTGTTGGGCCGAACTGACCCTTGTGGGTCAGCTGCCGCGGGTTCGGCTTCCCGCCTTAAAGGCGCCTCCTGCAAGGCACCGTTGGTATACGGTGGTCAGAAATAAGCATGGATGAAGTAATGATGTCAGGACTCCGGTCACAGTTACCTGGGAAGCCGGAGATAAACCGGGGTAGTCGGCCGTAACGGCGACCAAAGCATTGTCCATGCTAAGTTGGTGGAACACCCCATCGATCAGCTCCACCTCTATGTCCGGATCCTCTTCGGAGGCCGGATCAAGGGATCGTCCCAAATCCTCGGGTTGTGGAGTCAGGCTGTGTATGCCCTCCACGTCCCGGCGCAGTTCCTGCGTCGAAATCACAAAGTAAGACACTTAACTTTGGAAATATGGATCGGATAGATAAACGTCCGCTTACCCAGCTCTGAGGGTTGTTCATGGAGAATCCATTCAATGGACTCGCACGGAGGAAGTCCTCTTTCTCCCCCTTGTACAAGCCGGACAGGATCTTCACCAGATCGGCAACCGATCTCGGCCCCTTGTGGCCATGACAGGTGGTGTCATCCTCCCCGTTGAAATCCCGCATGGGGTGGCCCCTATATTGGAGCGGTTGCACCCCTCGCATGATGCACGTGGCCATGACTCCAATCATGGTCAATCCGGAATGAGCCAGTAACCTTATCCGGCCCATCAGATATTGGACGCACCTATCATTCTCCCGTTGAGGGCTCCACGGGCGCCAACTCAGGCGTTTCTTCAGAGGAGCGTTGCTGAACTCCGGGAGGCCGATCCGAACTGGGTCCGGCAGTGGGGCGTCTTCCATATAAAACCATTCCGAAGGCCAGTCTTCGGACGCCTTCTTCGGGGTTCCGGATAGGTATCCTGTCCCGGCGATGCGCCATATTTCGGCTCCGCCCACTTGATATATCGACCCCTCGTGAGAACGGGGTACGAGGCAGAACAATCTCTTCCACAACGCAAAATGGGCCTCGATGCCCAAGAACAGCTCACAAAGGGCTACAAAACCCGCGATGTGCAAGATGGAAGCAGGGGTAAGGTGGTGAAGCTGGAGCCCATAGAATTCCAGGAGCCCCCGGAGAAGCGGATGTATGGGAAATCCGAGCCCCCTTATTAGATAAGGGACGAAGCACACCCGCTCTCCTTTAGAGGGATTGGGGACGCTCTCCGCCTGCTTTCCAGCCTTGTAGGTGGCCAGTCCAGCTCGAACTGGAACCATGAAGGCTGGGGGAAGGTATCCCTCCGCTTGGAGAGTCACTAGCTCGCTGTGCGGGACTGAACATCTCCTCCAATCTCCTAGCTGAGGGCTGGGAGCGCGAGAGGAGGAGCCGCGTCGACTGTCCATGATGGAGTGGATTTTTGTAAGAGGCGCTTCGATGAGTACTCGCGGAAGGAGGATGGTGTTATTCGAATCTAGATCCTTGCTCCTCTTATAGGCAGCTTATTTCGCGCGGTTAGGGGGTAAAACATAAAAATACCCTGGCTTTTCGCATTCATACGACACGTGGAGGAGGGCCATTATTAGACGTGGAAGACAAGGAGCGCAACATTTATGAGGAAGCCGGACACTATTCGGCAAGCACATGGAATCTGGAGGAGAACCCACCTTGCAAAGCCGAAGACAAATATACGCGCCGGACTCATCGTCATTGAAGCCTGGTTCGGAGGCTAGTGAGGGAGTCCTAGACTAGGGGTGTCCGAATAGCCGAACTATCATCATTGGCCGGACTCCAAGACTATGAAGATACAAGATTGAAGACTTCGTCCCTTGTCCGGATGGGACTTTCCTTGGCGTGGAAGGCAAGCTTGGCAATACGGATATGTAGATCTCCTACCTTTGTAACCGACTCTGTGTAACCCTAGCCCCCTCCGGTGTCTATATAAACCGGAGGGTTTTAGTCCATAGGACGAACAACAATCATACCATAGGCTATCTTCTAGGGTTTAGCCTCCTTGATCTCGTGGTAGATCCATTCTTGTACTACCCATATCATCAATATCAATCAAGCAGGAGTAGGGTTTTACCTCCATCGAGAGGGCCTGAACCTAGGTAAAAATATCGTGTCCCTTGTCTCCTGTTACCATCCGCCTAGACGCACAGTTCGGGACCCCCTACCCGAGATCCGCCGGTTTTGACACCGACACCAGCCGTCCTCAATCCAATAGTGGACGGCTTTCACCTTACTAAGGTACTCATGGATGGCGGCAATGGATTAAACCTCATCTACGAGGAAACCCTTCGAAAAATGGAAGTAGACTGGAGCCGCATTGAGTGAAGCAGCACAACCTTCAGAGGAATAATCCCTAGTCGGGAAGCATGCTGCATAGGAAAAATAACACTGGATGTAGTATTCGGATCGCCGGACAACTACAGGTCCGAAGAGATCATGTTCCATGTGGCCCCGTTCAGCAGCGGATATCACGCTTTGTTAGGACGAGAGGCATTCACAATTTTTCAAGCTATACCCCATTACGGGTACATGAAACTCAAAATGCCCGGGCCCAATGGAATCATCACCCTCCCAGTGATCCGGATGTAGCACTCCGCGCCGAAAATAAGACAGCCGCACTAGCCCTAGAGGCGCTATCTGAAGCCCTAGCGGCCGAGGAACTCACAGTGCTGCGCTCCACGGTGAACAGGGATGACGTGATACTTGACAAAAGATCCAAGTCCACCTCTTTTAAGCCAGCGGATGAAATAGTCAAATTCCAAGTCCATCCAACGGACCCTACAAAGACGGCCTCCATTGGGGAACAATTAAACCCTGATGTAGATGCTGCACTACGAGAATTCCTACGGGAAATTTGGGACATTTTTGCCTGGCACCCTTCAGACATGCCAGGAATCCCACGCCGGCTGGCAGAGCACAGCCTAAATAACCTAAAAGGATTCAAGCGAGTCAAACAGGCTCTTCGGCAATTTTCCGAACCCAAAAGACAGGCAATGGGAGAGGAGCTAGCCAAACTATTAGAAGCCGGATTCATCAAAGATATAAAACATCCGGACTGGCTAGCAAACCTGGTAATGGTACCAAAGAAGGACAAATCCTGGCGCCTGTGTGTCGATGTCGGTGTCAAAACCGGCGGATCTCAGGTAGGGGGTCCCGAACTATGCGTCTAGGCGGATGGTAACAGGAGACAAGGGACACGATGTTTTTACCCAGGTTCGGGCCCTCTCGATGGAGGTAAAACCCTACTCCTGCTTGATTGATATTGATGATATGGGTAGTACAAGAGTAGATCTACCACGAGATCAAGGAGGCTAAACCCTAGAAGCTAGCCTATGGTATGATTGTTGTTCGTCCTACGGACTAAAACCCTCTGGTTTATATAGACACGGGAGAGGGCTAGGGTTACACAGAGTCAGTTACAATGGTAGGAGATCTACATATCCATATTGCCAAGCTTGCCTTCCACGCCAAGGAAAGTCCCATCCGGACATGGGATGAAGTCTTCAATCTTGTATCTTCATAGTCTTGGAGTCCGGCCAATGATGATAGTTCGGCTATCCGGACACCCCCTAGTCCAGGACTCCCTCGGTAGCCCCTGAACCAGGCTTCAATGACGACGAGTCCAGCGCGCATATTGTCTTCGGCATTGCAAGGCGGGTTCCTCCTCTGAATAATTCATAGAAGATTTTGAACACTAGGATAGTGTCCGGCTCTGAAAAATAAATTCCACATACCACCGTAGAGAGAATAATATTTACACAAGTTCAATCTGCTGACGTATTTCATGGCATGACATCACACCACGGCCAAGCCTTTACTCGAATCGTTTTTATTGTCCCACCTCAGCGCGCTTAGCGAAGCGGTTTCCTTGGCATGTCTTGTCAAAGCAGAGATCATGTCCCCTTATTCCGGGATTCTCATCAATACGGACATGGGTAACCCAACCGCGCCATTGATTGCGCCGCTTGGGAGATAAGCGAGTTTTACCGGGCTGGTGGGGACGCATAGTTTCGTCCGCCCATATATAAGGGGATAAGGATCCACCTTTTTACCTACGCCTTCTTCCTCCTTTGCTTATCCATCTCCGTGCACTCGAGCTCCAGCACCCAAGTCCGCACATCTCACCTCGACCTTCTCCAACCATGTCTGGAGCGGGAGGCAAGTGGATGGCCTCCTCCGTCACGGAGAGGCACATCAAAAAGCTGCGCAAGGCCGGATACTTGTCCAGCGATATCGCGCACCGGCTCCCCGACGAGGGGCAGCTCATCCCCACCCACGGGCCCCATGAGAGGTAGTGTTCCTTCCCCATTTCCTCCGCGGACTGGGCTTCCCACTCCACCCCTTTGTCCGGGGGCTCATGTTCTAGTATGGCCTGGATTTCCATGATCTGGCCCCGAATTTTATCCTCAACATCTCGGCGTTTATCGTCGTGTGCGAGGCCTTCCTCTGCATCCAACCCCACTTTGGCTTATGGCTAAGGACTTTTAATGTCAAGCCGAAGGTAGTGGGCGGCAGCCAAGCGGAGTGCGGAGGCGCCATGGTGGGCAAGATGCCCAACGTCACCTGGCTCGAGGGCTCCTTCTTGGAAACCATCAAAGGGTGGCAATCGGGGTGGTTCTACATCACCGAGCCGCGTGACCCTGAATGGGCAGCGGCCCCCAAATTCAGATCTGGTATCCCCACATGGCTCACCTCCTGGAAAGAGAAGGGCTTGTTGTGGGGCGATTCGGAAGAGCTGACCGGACTCCAATCATGTCTCCAAACCCTGGTGAACAAGAAGCTCAAGCTTGTCAACATAATCCAGGTCATGCTCATCCGCCAGATTCTCCCCTGCCAACAGCGGGACTTCAACTTGTGGGAGTTCGATCCGGCACAGCACCAGACTTTGAGCGGGCTCTTCGACACTATGTACGAAGAGGCCTGGAGGGTGCTGTTCAAGGGCACCGAGGCTCCTGCATCCGCTACCGAAGATCGCGGATTCAGCTTGCAGCGTCAGGCTGGCGAGGTAAGCTATACTATCCTTTATGGGACACTTGCTTTCCATAGTTTGACTCTATGTGGGATCTAAACTCCCAATACCTTTAACAGGCCTGGCAGAAGACGTCCGGACAGGTTAACTGTCCGGCTTCCCTTCCAGAAGACCCAGCGGATGCCCGTTTGACAGGGCTGCTGGGCTCGGCGCCTTACGTGGTGCCGGAGAAGAAGGCCAAGAAGAAGGCCACGGGAACCCGGAGGAGTTCCCGGCGCCATGTGTTATCGGACTCATCGTCCGACGACTCCGAGGCGGGCTCCTCCCACGAAGACGAGGAGAAGAAAGAGGCCTCTCCCCGAGCGGGGGAGAGAAGAAGAGGAAGGATTCCCCAACGGGGGAGGCCAAAGGGTCCAAGAAAGGAAGGACCCTTCCTCCGGACTGTTCCACCAACGCCAACGACGGCGACGAGGAGCGGCCCTTGAGGGCCAAGCCCCTGGCGAGATCGTAAGTGTCCGGACTCCTTAATAACTCATAATTTTTCTTTTTGTCGCATAGTGTCTTCTAACGCCGCATACAAGCATGCAGTCCGCCCAAGGAGGATCTCCCCGCTTCATCGAGCGGGTCCTTGGCTTCGTCGGATGTGAATAGCGCTTCACTTCCGACCGCCTCCTCCCCTCGTGGCACGGACGACGCCGAGGTGGGGTCCCAGAAGGGGACCCGCCAGGAGGAGGAGGTGCCGCAGGGCAACCTCCCAGACTTTGGACCGGACTCCGTACCGGAACCTTTGGTGGTTCCGGAGTCTGGCGGGCGGCCCCTCCGTGAGAAGGGCAAGACAGCGATGCCGGCGGCCTCCGTCCAACCGAAGGCGCCGGATAATCTACTGGATGCGCTCAATGGCGCTTCCATTGACGGGGAGCACCACACTGTTATGAGTGCGGTGATTTAGAAGGTTCAGCTCGCCAAGAGCGGGCTAACCGAAGCCTGCACCAGCCTTCTAACAGGCTTTGAGGTATGTGATTAGGATGTGTAAAAATAGTACTGCATAGACAGTAGCCCCTGATGCTCAGTTCGGTGTTCGGAAAGAAAAGCAGAACTGAGGAGCTAAAAAGATATACGCAGGAGTCTAACAAAAATGTGTCAATATGGGAATGCAGGTTGCGCTGCTGACCTCTGCCGCACTGACTGCAGAGGTCAATTCCTTGAAGCAGAGCCTCGAGCGGTCCGAGATTGAGCTCGGCCATGCCAAGAAGCAGCTCGAGGACAAGGAAGGTAAGTAACACCTTATTAGAGTTGTACCTTATAGAAAAGGATTTGATTGCAAAAAGAAAAATGACAGGAATAACGTGGATACTCCAGGGGCCGCGAACGAGGCGGCAACCCTGAAGGAGGCGGTGTCCGCGGCCGAACGCAATGCGGCAACGGAACGCGCCGAGTGAGAGAAGCAGGAGGCGCGGGTGGCGGAGGTACGGCAAGAGCTCCAGGCTCTCGTGGAAAAACACGAGAGTTTGGAGCGTAACTCGAAGACTCAAGAGTCCGAGCTCGCGTCGGCTCTTGAGAGTGCCAAAGCCGCTAAGGCCGAAGCCCAAAAGGCCCTCCAGGAAATCGAGGCAGTAAAGAAGATAGTGGCGGGTAAGGCATTCTTCATGCAAAGCAAGCATGTAAAAGTGAATTATTTGTTACTTACCCGAATTCGGAGCTCTCCAGGAGCGTTCGCAGATCTGACCCGTAGCGTGTCTGATGCTGCCGCATTCTACAGAGCCGAGGAGGGGAGCTCGACAGAAAAGGTGTTCTGGTCTTAGTATGCTGAGGCCGGACATCCGGTGCCCCTGAGCGACCAGCTGAAGCAGCTAGTCGAGCTCCACAAGGTGGCCGAACAAGCCATGAAGGGCCTTATAGTTCGGCTGTGGCCTAAAGAAGCCATGCCTGGGAGCTACTTCGGTTTGGTGCGGCGGCTGGTGGACGCCTATCCGTGGGTTGACGTCATCAAGCACTCTGCCTGCATTGAAGGTGCCCGTCAGGCCCTTGCCTGCGCTAAGGTGCACTAGGGCAAGATGGATGCCGAGAAGCTTGTGACGGACGCGCCACCGCCGGGCAAGGAGTATCGCACGCCCGAGATGTATTATAAGGGTGTCCTTAAGGGTGCCCGCATTATTGCGGGTGAATGCTCCAAAGATGTAATTTTTGAGTAGACTCGCATCTTGTTATCTAGTGCGCTGAAAACTTTGTTCATATGCGCTAAGCAACGCTTGTTAATTTAAAATATTACCTTCTGTGCGGCCGTTTATCAAATCTGAGAGATGGCAAGTCGTTGGCTTCAGCCCCCATGTCACGAGTGCTGGGGCGTTCGAGATAAACTTGAGCGCTCTTGTTCCCATTTTTGGGTCCTTCTAGGGAGGCGCTCAACACAACGAACGAGGCAACCGGACTTATAATGCTTGAACACTCTCACTTAGCCATAGAATTCTATAATTTTAAATTTCGGTGAAGCCCCTAGTGTTCGGAAGACCGAATTCGGGGCGCTATCCATGCCTGGGCCGGACAAAGCTGGTTCCTCGCTCTAAGTGCCATAAGTCTTTAGGGACTCGAAAAAACCTCTCGAACAGCGACCGGCTCTCGCCCCATCATGACGGTCAGTTTTAGCTTTCTCCACTGAGGTACTCACCAAGCTCAACTGGGGCACAATCGCAGTGGTTCTCCCAGCGCTACCTTAGCCGATATAACAGAACGTAAGGTACCAAAACATGGGAGTCGGGCAAACCCAACTATTGACCAAAGACATGATTCGGAGCCGATGCATATAATGCTATAAGTTCGGGGTGCCGCACTTGTGAAAGTGTTCGGACTTATCACCCCATAGTTTGGGGAACTTAAGCCCCTGGTGTATTTAGCCGTACCAAAGCGTACGGATGCAACATGTGATAAGTGAACATATGTATAAAAAAGGAATGCAATGATAGGCAAAAAGCGATGCATTGTTTATTCAAAAAAAATACTGCAATGAACGCAGAACGATACAAATAGCGCAATAAGCAAGGGGTGGGACAATTTAACATGTCCCCCTCCAGGGGTAGGCTGCAGAATGGTGTATAAAACAGGTATAATGGTCATAATGGAGACCACCTGGATACTCGTCGTAGCTTTTCTGCTTCCCTGGCTGTTGCATTGTGAGTTCGGCAGGTCTACTGCCGGACAGGGCTTCTGGGAAACGGAGTCCTGAGGATAAGAAAAAAAGGAAAAAAAGGATGACACATTTGGGAGCCCCTGGTGTGGTTGAGTCGCACTCTGGGCCTGCCGTGGTCATGCCCCTCCCCCTATGCCCATGGTATCTCCAAAGCGTAGTGATGTATGCGTAGTACAGGTCTTGCAATTTTGCGAGGGTTGGGGTTGGGGCTGCATTGCTACACGTGCTCAGAACGTACCAGGTGGTCTTGTTGTAGGTTACTCCGGGCACGCTTGACGGTGTCCGGTCGCTTAACAGCCGGACTCGAGAATTGCCTTAAGAGGCTACTCTGTACTTCCGTCGCGAGAGCCGCTGTATGCTCCTCCGTTCAGAGAGAGCGTTCGGTGTTTCCATTGACCATGATGACTCCTCGAGAGCCTGGCATTTTGAGCTTGAGGTATGCATAGTGCGGCACCGCATTGAACTTTGCAAACGCGGTTCGTCCGAGTAGTGCATGATAGCCGCTGCGGAACGGAACTATGTCGAAGATTAACTCCTTGCTTCGGAAGTTATCCGGGGATCCGAAGACCACTTCAAGTGTAACTGAGCCTGTACAATTGGCCTCTACACCTAGTATGATGCCTTTGAAGGTCATTTTTGTGGGTTTAATCCTTGAGGGGTCTATGCCCATCTTGCGCACTGTATCCTGATAAAGCAGGTTCAAGCTGCTGCCGCCGTCCATCAGGACTCTAGTGAGGTGAAATCCGTCGATGATTGGGTCCAAAACCAATGCGGCGTATCCGCCATGGCGGATGCTAGTGGGATGGTCCCTTCGATCAAAAGTGATCAGGCAGGAGGACCACGGATTGAACTTTGGGGCGACTAGCTCCATCGCGTATACGTCCCTGAGCGCACGCTTCCGCTCCCTTGTGGGTATGTGGGTTGCGTATATCATGTTCACCGTCCGCACTTGTGGGGGGAAACCCTTCTGTCCTCTATTGTTCGGCAGCCGGGTCTCTTCCTCGTCATTGCTATGCAGCCCCTTGTCATTGTTTTTGGCAATTAACTTGCCTGCCTGCTTGAATACCCAACAATCCCTGTTGGTGTGATTAGCTGGCTTTTCAGGGGTGCCGTGTATCTGGCACGAGCGATCGAGTATTCGGTCCAAATTGGACGGGCCCAGAGTAGTTCTTTTGAATGGCTTTTTCCGCTGAATGGGTTTAGAGCCTCTGAATCCAGCGTTGACTGCCGTATCTTCAGTATTGTCACCGTTAATGCGGAGTTTGTGCTTATTGCGACGCGACCTGCCATTGATGTCCTTGGTATCCGGACTACCAGAACTTTTGGTGAGGTTGTTACTGCGGGCTAGCCAGCTGTCCTCTCCCGCACAGAAGCGGGTCATGAGTGATGTGAGGGCTGCCATAGATTTCGGCTTTTCCTATCCTAGGTGCCGGGCAAGCCATTCGTCGCGGATGTTATGTTTGAAGGTTGCAAGGGCCTCTCCATCCGGACAGTCGACGATTTGATTTTTCTTGGTTAGGAACCCTGTCTAGAATTGTCTCGACGATTCATCTAGCTGCTGAATTTTGTGGCTTAGGTCGTCGGCGTCTGGTGGTCACAAATATGTGCCCTGGAAGTTATCAAGGAATGCGGCTTCCAGGTCCTCCCAACACCCAATTGATTCTGTTGGCAAGCTCTTGAGCCAATGCCGAGCTGGCCCTTTAAGCTTGAGTGGGAGGTATTTGATGGCGTGAAGATCATCACCGTGGGCCATGTGGATATGAAGGAGATAGTCTTCGATCCAAACCGCGGGATCTGTTGTGGCATCGTAGGATTCAATGTTCACCGGTTTGAACCCTTCGGGGATTTGATGATCCATTACTTCATCTGTGAAGCATAATGGGTGTGCGGCGCCTCTGTATTGGGCTATATCACGACATAGCTCAATCGAGCTTTGTCTACTGTGTTCGGCCCGGCCGGAATTGCTGTATCCGGCGCGACGGTTGTCGTCGCATATCATGGGGCGCCCACGCGATCCATAGATCGATCTTGATTGTCTTGCATTATCCTCCAATATGTCTCGCAAGTCCGGCGCATTCCCCCGTGCCTTTGTACTTTTCGAGCGATGCCGGGGTGCGGCTTTAGTGGAGGGCCTAGAGGCCTCTCTGTCGCGGCCACGAGGTGGCCGGTCGGCCGTATTGTGCGCTGGTGATGTAGGTTTATATGCTTCCTCTTCTAATCGGGGCAGCAGCTTGCGTTTGGGGTAGCTTTTGGAGGGGCGTTCGAGTTCGTCCTCTTCGGCCGCAAGGACTTCAGTCCATCTGTTGGCTAGAAAATCTTGATCAGCTCTAAGTTGTTGTTGCTTTTTCTTGAGGCTGCTTGCCGTGGCCATAAGCCTGCGTTTGAAACGCTCTTGTTCGACGGGATCCTCAGGCACGACAAATTCGTCGTTGTCGAGGCTTGCCTCGTCTCCGGAGGGAGGCTTGTAATTATCGTCCTCTACCTCTTTGTCTGCCACTCGCTCACGAGGGATGGCTTCTCCATCCTCCTATGTTGAATCTTGCTGGAGGGGGTTGTCTTCGGCACTGTCCGGGGTTTTATTGTCTCCGGAACCGGAATCTCCATTTTTGCTGTGGCGGGATTTAGAGCGGCGCCGCTGACGCCGGCGCTTAGGATGTTTCTTGGAGGGGTCATCCTCCGCTGTTCCATCGCCATTCCCATCCTTTGGGATGTCCACCATGTATATGTCGTATGATGAGGTGGCTTTCCAGTGCCCTGTGGGCGCTGGTTCTTGGTCGTCTCCGGCATCGTCATCCATACTGTCGATGTCTTCGGAGTCGAAATCTAGCATGTTGGTTAAGTCATCGACAGTGGCTACGAAGTGGGTGGTGGGTGGGGTTTGAATTTCTTCATCGTCCGCATCCCAACCGTCCTGGCCGTAATCTGGCCAAGGCTCTCCTGATAAAGAGAGACACTTTAGTGAATTCAGGATGTCGTCGAAAGGCGAGTGCTGAAAGATGTCCGCAGTGGTGAACTCCATGATCGGCGCCCAATCGGGTTCGATTGGCGGGAGCGCGGGAAGTTCGAGGTCCGGTGAAGAGTCCGGCACCTTGGAGTCACAAGCTTCACAAGGGACAGGGTCGGTATTCGGCTCCATCGCCGTAGTAGCCCCCGAGGCGGTGTCTAGCCACCCATCCTCGATCGGCGCAGTCGGCTCCGAGTTAAGGGTCAGAGCGGACTCTTGTGCGGCCTCCAGGGCACTGTTCGGTAGCAGAGCTAAAGCATGCCCATCGTGACAGTGCGGCGCGCTCGGCTGTGGCTCAAATCCGTCAAAGATCAAGTCTCCGCGGATGTCGGTCGTATAGTTCAAACTTCCAAATCTGACCTGATGGCCAGGGGCGTAGCTTTCGATTTGCTCCAGATGGCCAAGTGAATTGGCCCACAGTGCAAAGCCGCCGAATACAAAGATCTGTCCGGGGAGAAAAGTCTCACCCTGGACCACGTCGTTGTTGATGATCGAAGGAGCCATCGGGCCTATGGGTGACGACCCAGAGGAACTCTCAATGAAAGCACCAATGTTGGTGTCAACCGGCGGATCTCGGGTAGGGGGTCCCGAACTATGCGTCTAGGCGGATGGTAACAGGAGACAAGGGACACGATGTTTTTACCCAGGTTCGGGCCCTCTCAATGGAGGTAAAACCCTAATCCTGCTTGATTGATATTGATGATATGGGTAGTACAAGAGTAGATCTACCACGAGATCAAGGAGGCTAAACCCTAGAAGCTAGCCTATGGTATGATTGTTGTTCGTCCTACGGACTAAAACCCTCCAGTTTATATAGACACCGGAGAGGGCTAGGGTTACACAGAGTCGGTTACAATGATAGGAGATCTACATATCCGTATTGCCAAGCTTGCCTTCCACGCCAAGGAAAGTCCCATCCGGACACGGGACAAAGTCTTCAATCTTGTATCTTCATAGTCTTGGAGTACGGCCAATGATGATAGTTCGGCTATCCGGACACCCCCTAGTCCAGGACTCCCTTAGTCGATTTCAAGGACCTTAACAAGGCTTGTCCAAAGATTCCCTTCCCCCTTCCCCGCATCGATCAAATTATCGATGCTACCGCAGGGCACGATTCATTGTGCTTCGTCGACGCATACTCCGGCTACCATCAAATCAAGATGGCGGAGCCAGACCAAGCCGCAACGGCATTCATTACACCATACGGACCATTCTGCTTCAACACAATGCCCTTCGGGCTCAAAAACGCCGGTGCAACATATCAGCGCATGATTCAGACATGTCTGGCAACCCAGATCGGCAAAACAGTGGAGGCATACATAGACAATGTGGTCGTCGAGTCCAAACACGTCGAAACTCTAGTAGATGATTTGAGGCTCACATTTGACAATCTCCGAGCATATGACATTAAGCTCAACCCAGAACAATGCATTTTCAGCATACCAGCCGGAAAGCTCTTGGGCTTCATTGTATCCGGTAGAGGAATTGAAGCAAACCCAGCCGAGATCCGAGCTCTGTCACAATTGGATATCCCAAAAGACCTCAAGCAAATACAAAAATTGACTGGATGCGTGGCGGCTCTAAGCCGCTTCATCTCCCTCTTAGGAGAAAAGGCATTACCCCTTTATCGCCTCCTCCGGCGCACCAAACACTTCGAGTGGACGGATGCCGCCACGGCCGGACTCGAAGAAATAAAGGCCATATTGGCAACAAATACGGTCCTGGCCGCGCCCAACTTGAGCGAACCAATGTTATTATATATCGCGGCAACACATCAAGTTGTAAGCGCGGTGCTTGGCGTCGAACGAGAAACGGACGGACACAAGTTCCCTCTTCAAAAACCAGTGTACTACGTATCCACTGTCCTAACCCCATGCAAGTCCCGGTATCCACATTATCAAAAGATAGCGTAAGTTGTGTTCATGGCATCCCGGAAGCTGTGACACTACTTTCAAGAGTGTTCGATAACAGTAGCCTCCGAAGTACCTCTTAATGACATTATAAACAACCGCGACGCGACTGGCAGGATTGCAAAATGGGCCATCGAGCTCCTACCATTCGACATAACCTATAAACCACAGCGAGTTATCAAGTCGCAAGTTTTGGCTGACTTCATCGCTGAATGGACTGAAGCCGAACTCCCTAAAGAGTACGGCGCATATTCTAATTGGATCATGCACTTCGACGGCTCCAAAATGTTGGCCGTCCTGGGGGCTGGCGTCGTCCTGACGTCCCCAACCGGAGACACAGTCCAATACGTACTCCAGATAATGTACATGGACTCGAACAACGCAGCCGAATACGAGGCCCTTCTACATGGCCTCCGGATGGCGGTCTGCATGGGCATTAAACGCCTAGAGGTGCGGGGGGATTCGAACCTCGCGATATCCCAAATAAATGGAGACTTCGACGCCAAGGATCCGAAAATGGCAGCTTACCGTAACGCCATTCTGAAAATGTTAGCTCGGTTTGAAGGGCTCGAATTTCACCATATAGCCCGGCATAATAATCAAGCGGCGGGCGTATTGGCACGCATCGACACAAAGCGCGATGCCGTCCCTCCCAACATCTTCCTGGAACTGCGTTTCAAGCCATCCTTACTATGGGAAGGGGAGTCCGGAAACAACAATCCGGACCCAATCGCACCGCCCGACACCGCACATTCTGACACAATCGGTGGTTCTGCCAATGAAATAACACCTTCAGCCCACGAAATAATGGCAGTCATTGCCCCGTGGACCGAGCCGTTCCTAGCTTACTTAACTAGGCAGGAACTTCCCGACGACCAAAACGAGGCCCGCTGCATAGTACGGCGATCTAAAGCCTATAGGGTCTATGAGGGAGAGCTCTGTAAGAAAAGCATAACCGGAGTCCTTCAAAGGTGTATCTCCGAAGAGGAAGGGCGAAATCTTCTGGCCGAAATTCATGCTGGACTCGGTGGGCACCACGCTGCAGCCCGGGCCCTTGTAAGCAAGGTCTTCCGTATAGGATTTTATTGGCCAACGGCCCGGGCAGACGCTCAGGATTTAGTCCAACGATGCGTCGGTTGCCAGCTCTTTGCTAATCAAAGCCACATGCCTCCCACCGCTAAGAAAACTATACCCATCACCTGGCCGTTCGCGGTCTGGGGGCTTGACATGGTTGGACCCCTTAAAGGAGGAACCCACAAGAAAAATACCTATTGGTCATGGTGGATAAATTCACCAAATGGATAGAGGCCAAGCCACTTAAGACGGCCGAATCCGGACCCGTGATAGACTTCATATCAGGGGTAGTACACCGTTACGGCGTCCCCCACAGCATCATCACTGATAACGGCACGAACTTCACGGCCGACGAAGTCAAACTCTGGTGCAAAAACATGGGCATCAAGCTTGACTACGCTTCAGTCTATCACCCTCAAACTAACGGTCAAGTCGAACGAGCAAATGGTCTAATCATGAGCGGCATCAAACCCAGACTAGTGCGGTCCCTTAAGGAATCCAACACGCACTGGGTAGAGGAGCTCGACTTCGTACTCTGGGGGCTGCGGACCACGCCAAACCGCACTACCGGATTCACACCATTTTTTATGGTATATGGCACAGAGGCAGTTTTGCCCTGCGACATAATTCATGACTCACCTCGCGTGCGCATGTACGAAGAAAGAGAAGCCGAGCTGGATTGGCAGGATAGTTTGGACGCCTTAGAGGAGGAGCGTGACGTGGCAAAAGCTCATTCCGCATTCTATCAACAGCAGGCTCGAAGATATCAAAGCAGAGAAGTACGGGCCAAAACTTACAATGTTGGCAAACTAGTTCTACGCCTGCCGGACAAGAAAAAGGACAAGCTCAAGCCCAAATGTGAAGGTCCCTTCATCATTGACCAAGTCCTGACCGGCGGAGCATACCGTCTATGAAACGCATCGGATAACCAACTCGAGCCAAATCCATGGAACGCAGCACGTCTCCGTAGATTCTACGCCTAGCGCCGGACTCTGAGTTCGTCTCCCTCCCCGTCTATATTTTATACTTTAACTGTCTTTTATTTTTCTCCCCCCCCCCCTTTATTTCTTTTTTTTCTTCTTATTTTCTCACGGGCCTACGATGGCTCGCCTGCGCATTGTTCGCACACACTTGACGTGCTATTCGCACTCATTATACCTGGGGGCTTCTTTAACAGAAGCTTATTTATACGGGCTTTATACCCAATACATGTGTCACACTTCCGCATGTACCTTTTATTCACCATTATATGCATCGATATGACTTAAGTTTTGGCCAAGCTGGGTTGCCTGGCTCCTGTGCGTACCCCTACGTTCCCGATTTTTCGGCTAGGAGGTAAAGGGAGCACCTCTGCGATTGTTACTGCCGGGTCAGCCGGATGTGTACCTCAGACTTGGTGAAGCCAAAAGCTAGCGTTCTTAAGGGAATATTCGGTCGGTGAATTGAAAGATGATTTCTTAACTATTTATTTATCTGCCCCCAGATGCTTTTCTGCTTTTTTTGCAGTCCGAACATGCACTTTAGAGCATGCCTCCCAGGGAAAGGAACCCCTAACGGAACTATTCTCCCTGGAAGATGTTTCTTACTAACCATGTAATATAACATAACTAGTTGGGCACTTGTCTGATAAAGCACTAATGACCCCTACGCCTGGTCTCCATGCATGCCCCGGTTTTTTTAATAACCATGAGGGTATTCGGACACACTCCGGACTGTCGGGTCCCGAGGTTGAAGCGAAAAGGTCCGCAATGACAAACGATCTACAATCCGGCTAGAAGGCATTTTCCATGTCATTTTAAATTACACAGTCAAGCTGACTGATGGTATTCCTCTTCGATACCATCTAATAAGCTGTCTAGTTTACAGTCCTGCTGTGAATACTTTCCAGCCAACTCTACTTGGTCGTACACTAAGCTCATAGGGATCTCCTTCCCATCGGGCCCCACAGGTCCGACCTCGGCCATGTGGTTTGGGTCAGTCTTTGCATACCGTGTCTTCACCATGCCCCAGGCCTCCCTGGCGCCTTGACGGCAGGCCGAGATCTTCCACAACCGGAAGCGCCGCTGTGCTCCCTGAAGCTTCTCCGCAAGCTCTCCAAGACCTTCGGGTAGGGACATGGATGGCCACAAGGCCTGGGCGACTCCGCTCATCACCTGCCGAACTCATTCGTGCAGTTGCAGCAGCTCGGGAAGTAGGTCACCCATTGAACCGGGCATTTCCTCCGCAGGACGACCCGTGAGCAAGCCTACAAACATATTTCTGTCAATCGACTTCCTCGCCGAACTCTTCTTTTCAAAAGTTCGCTCAAGCACTTACTGTAAATGCCGCGACGAAGCCGCCGATTCTCCTTCACGGAGTCAGACAGTTGGGCCCGAACATCTTTTAGCTCCTCGCCCAGCTGGGTGTTGGCATCCTGGAGCTTATTCCTCTCTTGCTGCACCCTCGTAAGCACCTTCTCGCCGGCCTTCAACTGGCGTAGTAGCTGTTGCTTGTCCGGATCTAGTCCGGCGCCATCTGCAATATTATAGTCAGACTTACACACACGCCGCACTTCACAAACTACTTATCTTTTGAAGTATATATTACCAGAGGGGGTCTCTGTGGCTCCCCCTGCGGCGGCTAGTGCGGCCTCAAGTTGGGCCTTGCACTCTTGAAGCTCCTGGGACAGGTGGGTATTCTTCTCCGTAAGATCCTACATAACAAATGATCATTAAATCAGTTATTCTAACTATTTTAAGTCTCGGGGGCTACTGGCATATATCACTGTCAAAATTCCCCACCCGTATGTCTTTCACATACTGCTCCGTGGCTCTGGCTAGACCATCTTGAGCAGCACGGAGGTGCGCATCTCCCGAATTAAAGGCATTTAACGCCCCCGGGGAGAAACATGCGTCACGAAGAACTGTCCGGCGGCGCCTGTGATTCATGGCACTCTTCACCTCAGATTGGGTGGCGGACAACCTGTCGGCGTCCTCCGTTGGAGGAGCACCCGACGTGCGCCTTGAGTTTGCCTCCCCCTCTGGACCTGGCGTTGAAGCTTGGCCAGTGGAGGCTTGATCGGCAATCTCTCCGGACACAGTCCGGCGAGCGCTCTTTCTCCTGAAAAAACCACGGGCCTTAATATGCCTACTAGGAATCTTTCCCAAAAACGTGGTGGCGCGCCATACTGTTGCGGCGATGTCTCGATTCGCGCCGCACTTCTTTTCCGCCTGCTGGGCCGAGCTGCCCCTTGTTGGCCAGCCGTCACGGGTTAGGCTTCCCGCCTCGAAGGCACCTCCTGCAAAACACCATTGGTATACGGTGGTCAGTGATAAGCATGGATGAGTAATGGTATCAGGACTCCGGTCACAGTTACCTGGGAAACCGGAGATATTCCGGGTAGTCGGCCGTAATGGCAACCAAAGCATTGTCAATGCTAAGTTGGTGGAACACCCCATCGATCAGCTCCACCTTTATGTCCGGATCCTCTTCGGAGGCCGGATCGAGGGATCGTTCTGGATCCTCGGGCTGTGGAGCCAGGCTGTATATTTCCTCTACGGCCCGGCGCAGTTCCTGCGTCCAAATCACAAAATGAGGCACTTAACTTTGGGAATATGGAACGTATAGGTAAATGTCCGCCTACCCAGCTCCGAGGGTTGTTGATGGAAAATCCATTCAATGGACTAGCATGGAGGAAGTCCTCCTTCTCCCCTTTGTACAGGCCGGACATGATCTTCACCAGATCGGCGATCGATCCCGGCCCCTTGCGGCCATGGCGGGTGGCATCATCTTCCCCGTTGAAATCCCACATGGGGTGGCCCCTATACTGGAGCGGCTGCACCCCTCACATAATGCATGTGGCCATGACCCCAACCATGGACAATCCGGAATGATCCAATAACCTTATTCGGCCCATCAGATATTGGATGTCCCTATCATTCTCCCGTCGAGGGCTCTGTGGGCGCCAACTCAGGCGTTTCTTTAGAGGAGCGTTGCTGAACTCCGGGAGGCCGATCCGAACTGGGTCCGGTAGCGGGGCATCTTCCATATAAAACCATTCCGAAGGCCAGTCTTCGGACGCCTTCTTTGGGGTTCCGGATAGATATCCGGTCCCAGCGGTGCGCCATAGTTCGGCTCCGCCCACTTGATATATCGACCCCTCGTGAGAACGGGGTACGAGGCAAAATAATCTCTTCCACAGCACGAAGTGGGCCTCGACGCCCAAGAACAGATCGCAAAGGGCCACGAAGCCCGCAATGTGCAGGATGGAGGCGGGCGTAAGGTGGTGAAGCTGGAGCCCATAGAACTCCAGGAGCCCCCGGAGAAACGGATGTATGGGAAATCCGAGTCCCCTTATTAGATAAGGGACGAAGCATACCCGCTCTCCTTTGGAGGGATTGGGACGCTCTCCACCTGCTTTCCGCCCTTGTAGGTGGCAAGTCCGGCTCGAACCGGAACCATAAAGGCTGGGGGAAGAAATCCCTCGGTTTGGAGCGTCACTAGCTCACTATGCGGGACTGAGCATCTCCCACAATCTCCTGGCTGAGGGCTAGGAGCGCGAGAGGAGGAGCCGCGTCGACTGTCCATGATGGAGTGGATTTTTGTCAGAGGCGCTTTGATGAACACTCGCGGAAGGAGGATGGTGTGATTCGGATCTAGATCCTCGCCTCTCTTTATAGACAGCTTATTCGTGCAGCTAGGGGGTAAAATGTAAAAATACCCTGGCTTTTCGCATTCGTAGGACACGTGGAGGATGGCCATTATTGGACGTGGAAGCCAAGAAGCGCAGCATTTATAAGAAGTCGGACACCATTCGGCAAGCACATGGAATTTGGAGGAGAACCCGCCTTGCAATGCCGAAGACAATATGCGCGCCGGACTCGTCGTCATTGAAGCCTGGTTCGCGGGCTACTGAGGGAGTCCTGGACTAGGGGGTATCCGGATAGCCGAACTATCATCATTGGCCGGACTCCAAGACTATGAAGATACAAGATTGAAGACTTCGTCCCGTGTCCGGATGGGACTTTCCTTGGCGTGGAAGGAAAGCTTGGCGATACGGATATGTAGATCTCCTACCATTGTAACCGACTCTGTGTAACCCTAGCCCTCTCCTGTGTCTATATAAACCGGAGGGTTTTAGTACGTAGGACGAAAAACAATCATACCATAGGCTAGCTTCTAGGGTTTAGCCTCCTTGATCTCATGGTAGATCTACTCTTGTACTACCAATATCATCAATATTAATCAAGCAAGAGTAGGGTTTTACCTCCACCGAGGGGGCCCGAACCTGGGTAAAAACATCGTGTCCCTTGTCTCCTGTTACCATCCACCTAGACGCACAGTTCGGGACCCCCTACCTGAGATCCGCCGGTTTTGACACCGACAATAGCCCATAATGCAATAAATATTGATATAAAAGCATGATGCAAAATGGACGTATCACGCGCCTCTACTACGACACGTACGCGCCTCTACTACGACACGTGCGCGCCTCTACATCGACCAGTATATATGTACGTACACATTCACGACCAGAATGACAATGCTACGTATGCTTCGACCAGGTGGGTCCCGACTGTCACGCACTTCCTTGCGTGCGAAGATGTAGCTGGTGGGTCCCAGCAGTCAGGGGGTGAATCGTTTTTTTTCGGACGCACTTCCTTGCATGCGAAGGTGTAGCTGGTGGGTCCCAACAGTCAGGGGGAAATGTTTTTTTGCGAAATAAGGTGGCCTGTCCGGTGGGTCCCTGCTGTTAGGTGGAGGAATAATTATTTTGCGCATAATAAGGAGGCACTTTCTTGCGGCCGCCGTGGACCCAGCTGTCAGCCTCTCCACGCACAGTACTCTTCCGATGGAGGTCGGCCGTTGACCACATTGACCACGCCGCGCCGAGAGCACCACGGCGGTGGAAGACAGCGAGGCCTAGGAAGGGGACGACGCGGAGCTGGGGAAGGCGCGGCAGTGGATGCCCACGTGAAGAGGAGTACGAGGGCTCACTGGTTTGGCTGCGGTGTGAGGCTGTCGTCACCGTAGAATAATAGTGGGTGTGGGTGAGTAGAGGGATGGCCTGGCCAGCGGTGGGAGTAGTAGGGGGCGGTGAGGCCTCCACGGCATCACAGCCGGCCATGGGAGGCAGGAGCATGCGGCACGACCGGCGCTGGTTTGGGCGGCTGGAGCATGAAGACCAGAGGTTGAACAAGCACTACGGCCATTGGATGGACATCGTACGGTCACTGGAGCTAGAGTCGTTCATATTGACTAAGTTGACAAAGCCCTCTGTCGGTGTCAAAACCGGCGGATCTCGGGTAGGGGGTCCCGAACTGTGCGTCTAGGCGGATGGTAACAGGAGAAAAGGTACACGATGTTTTTACCCAGGTTCGGGCCCTCTCGACGGAGGTAAAACCCTACTCCTGCTTGATTGATATTGATGATATGGGTAGTACAAGAGTGGATCTACCACGAGATCAAGGAGGCTAAACCCTAGAAGCTAGCGTATGGTATGATTGTTGTAATGGTTGTGTGTCCTACGGACTAAAACCCTCCGGTTTATATAGACACCGGAGAGGCCTAGGGTTACACAGAGTCGGTTACAATGGTAGGAGATCTACATATCCGTATAGCCAAGCTTGCCTTCCACGCCAAGGAAAGTCCCATCCGGACACGGGACGAAGTCTTCAATCTTGTATCTTCATAGTCTTGGAGTCCGGCCGATGATGATAGTCCGGCTATCCGGACACCCCCTAGTCCAGGACTCCCTCAGTAGCCCCTGAACCAGGCTTCAATGACGATGAGTCCGACGCGCATATTGTTCGGCATTGCAAGGCGGGTTCCTCCTCCGAATAATTCATAGAAGATTGTGAACACCAGGATAGTGTCCGGCTCTGCAAAATAAATTCCACATTCCACCGTAGAGAGAATAATATGTACATAAGTTCAATCTGCTGACGCTTTTTGTGGCATGACGTCACACCACCACCAAGCCTTTACTTGAATCGTTTTTTATTATACCACCTCAGCGCGTTTAGCGAAGCGGTTTCCTTGGCACGTCTTGTCGAAGCAGAGATCGTGTTCCCCTTATTCCGGGATTCCCATCAATACGGACGTGGGTAACCCAACCGCGCCATTGATGGTGGCGCTTGGGAGATAAGCGAGTTTTACCAGGCCGGTGGGGACGCATAGTCTTCGTCCGCCCATATATATGGGGATAAGGATCCACCTTTTTTACCTATGCCTTCTTCCTCCTTTGCTTATCCATCTCCACGCACTCGAGCTCCAGCGCCCAAGCTCGCACATCTCGCCTCAACCTTCTCCAGCCATGTCCGGAGCGGGAGGCAAGTGTATGGTCTCCTCCATCACGGAGGGGCACATCGAAAAGCTGCGCGGCGCCGGATACCTCTCCAGCGACATCGCGCACCGGCTGCCCGACAAGGGGCAGCTCATCCCCACCCCCAGGCCCCATGAGAGGGTCGTATTCCTTCCCCACTTCCTCCGCGGACTGGGCTTCCCACTTCATCCCTTCATCCGGGGGCTCATGTACTACTACGGCCTGGACTTCCACGATCTGGCGCCAAACTTCATCCTCAACATCTCGGCGTTTATCGTCGTGTGCGAGGCCTTCCTCTGCATCCAGCCCCACTTCGGCTTGTGGCTAAAAACCTTCAATGTCAAGCCGAAGGTAGTGAAGGGCGTCCAAGCGGAGTGCGGAGGCGCCATGGTGGGAAAAATTCCCAACGTCCTCTGGCTCGAGGGCGCCTTTGTGGAAACCATCAAAGGGTGGCAATCGGGGTGGTTCTATATCACCGAGCCGCGGGACCCTAAATGGGCAGCGGCCCCCGAGTTCAAATCTGGTACCCCCATGCAGCTCACCTCCTGGAAAGAGAAGGGCTTGCTATGGGGCAGTTCGGAGGAGCTGACCGGACTCTAGTCCTGTCTCCAGACCCTGGTGAACAAGAAGCTCAAGCTTGTCAACGTGATCCAGGTCATGCTCGTCCGTCGGATCCTCCCCTGCCAACAGCGGGCCTTCAATATGTGGGAGTTTGATCCGGCACAGCACCGAACCCTGAGCGGGCTCTTTGACACGACGTACGAAGCTGCCTGGAGGGTGCTGTTCAAGGGCGGAGAAGCCCCCGCGTCCGCGACTGAAGACCGCGGATTCAGCACCAAGCGCCCGGCCGGTGTGGTAAGATATGTTATCCTTTATGGGACATTTATTTCTTTCATAGTTTGACTCTATTGTGGGATCTAAAACTCCCGATGCCTTCAACAGGACTGGCAGAGGACGTCCGGACAGGTTAACTCTCCGGCTCCCCTCCCCGAAGACCCAGCAGATACCCGTTTAACGGGGCTGCTAGTCCCGGCACTTTATGTGGTGCCGGAGAAGAAGGCCAAGAAGAAGGACACAGGAACCCGAAGGAGTTCCCGGCGTCAGGTGGTATCGGACTCATTGTCCGATGACTCCGAGGCGGACTCCTCCCCCGAAGGCGAGGAGGAGGAAGAAGGCTCTCCCCAGGAGGGGGGAGAGAGGAAGAGGAAGGATTCCCCAACGGGGGACGTCGAAGGGTCCAAGAGAGGAAGGACCCTTCCTCCGGACAGCTCCGCCAACGCCAATGTTGGCAACAAAGGGTGGCCCTCAAGGGCCAAGCCTCCGGCAAGATTGTAAGTATTCGGATCCCTGAGTGATTTATAATTTCTCTTTTGTGCCACACAGTGTCCTTCTAGTGCCGCCCACTACCTTTAGTCCGGCCAAGGATGATCTTCCCACTTCATCGAGCGGGTCCTTGGCTCCGTCGGATGTGGATTCCATTCCGACCGCCTCCACCCCTCGTGATGCTAACGATGCCGAGGTGGGATCCCAGGAGGGGACCCATCGGGAGGAGGCTCCAGAGGTGCCGCAAGGCAGCCTCCCGGACTTTGTGCCGGACTCTGTGCTGGAACCCGCAGTGGTGCCGGAGTCCGGCAGGCGGCCCCTTCGTAAGAAGGGCAGGATCGTGACACCTGCAGCCTCCGTCCAACCGGAGGCGCCGGACAACTTGTTGGAGGCGCTCAACGGCGCCTCCATCAAGGAAGAACACCGCACTATTATGAGTGCGGTGATTCAGAAGGTTCAGTTCGCCAAGAGCGGGCTGACCGAAGCTTGCAGCAGCCTTCTAACAGGCTTTGAGGTAAGAAGTTTTAAAATATGTAATGTAATACCGCATAGACAGTAGCCCCTGATGCTCGGTTTGGTGTTCGGAAGGAAAAGCCGGACTGAGGATCTAAAAAGATATACGCAGGAGTTCTAAAAATTATGTCAATATGGGTTTGTAGGCTGTGCTGCTGACCTCTGCCACATTGACTACGGAGGTCGGTGCTTTGAAGCAGGACCTCGAGCGGACCGAGAACGAGCTCGATCTTGCCAAGAAGCAGCTTGAGGACAAAGAAGGTGAGGAACACCGTATTAAATTTGTACCTTACAGAAAAGGATTTTGGTTGCGATAGAAATAACAAGGATAACGTGGGTACTGCAGGGGCCACAAACGAGGTGGCGACCCTGAAGGAGGCCATGTCCGCGGCTGAACGCAATGCGGCCACGGAGCGAGCGGAGCGAGAGAAACAGGAGGCTCGGGTGGCGGAAGTGCGGCAAGAGCTCCAGGCTCTCATGGAAAAGCATGAGAGTTTGGAGCGCGACTCGAAGACTCGAGAGTTAGAGCTTGCCTCGGCTCTTGAAAGTGCCAAAGCCGCTAAGGCCGAGGCCCATAAGGCCCTCTAGGAGGTTGAGGCGGTGAAGAAAATAGCGGCGGGTAAGGCATTTTTCATGCAAGGCAAGCATGTGAATGTGAATTACCTGTTACTTACCCGAATTCGGAGCTCTCCAGGGGCGTTTGCAGATCTGCCTCGCAGCGTGTACGATGCCGCCGCATTCTACCGGGCCGAAGAGGGGAGCTCAACGGAGAAGGTCTTCTGGTCTCAGTTTGCTGAGGCCGGACATCCGGTGCCTCTTAGCGACCAGCTGAAGCAGCTGGTCGAGCTCCACAAGGTAGCCGAGCAGGCCATGAAGGGCCTCATAGTCCGGCTGTGTCCTGAGGAGGCCATGCCTGGGAGCTACTTCGGCCTCGTGCGGCGGGTGGTGGATGCGTGCCCCTGGATGGAAGTCATCGAGCGCTCCGCCTGCATTGAAGGTGCCCGTCGGGCCCTTGCCCGCTCAAAGGTGCACTGGGGCAGGCTGGATGCTGAGAGGCTTATCACGGATGCGCCGCCGGCGGGCAAGGAGTATCGTACGCCCGAAATGTACTATAAGAGTGTCCTGAAGGGTGCCCGCAAGATTGCGGATGAATGCCCCAAAGATGTAATTTTTTAGTAGACTCGCAATGTGTTATCCTGTGCGCTGAAAACTTTATTCATATGCGCTAAGCAACGCTTATTAATTTAAAATATTACCTTCTGTGCGGCCGTTTATCGAATCTGAGAGATGGCAAGTCGTCGGCTTCAGCCCCCATGCCACGAGTGCTGGGGTGTTCGGGATAAACTTGAGCGCTCTTGTTCCCATTTTTGGGCCCATCTAGGGAGGCGCTCAACACAACGAACAAGGCAACCGGACTTATAATGCTTGAACACTCTCACTTAGCCATAGAATTCTATAATTTTAAATTTCGGCAAAGCCCCTAGTGTTTGGAAGACCGAATTCGGGGCGCTATCCACACCTGGGCCGGACACAGCCGGTTCCTCGCTCTAAGCGGCATAAGTCTTTAGGGACTCGAAATGACCTCTCAAACAGCGACCAGCTCTCGCCTTATCATGACGGTCAGTTTTAGCTTTCTCCACTGAGGCGCTCGCCCAGCTCAACCGGGGCGCAATCGCAGTGGTTCTCCCAGTGCTACCTTAGCCGATAGAACGGAACGTAAGGTACCAAAACATGGGAGCCGGGCAAACCCAACTATTGACCCAAGACATGATTCGGAGCCGATGCATATAATGCTATAAGTTCGAGGTGCCGCACTTGTGGAAGTGTTCGGACTTATCACACCGTAATGTGGGGAACATAAACCCTGGTGTATTCGGTCGTACAAAAGTGTACGGATGCAAGATGTCATAAATGAACATATATGTAAAAAAAAGGGGAATGCAATTATGGGCAAAAAGCGCTGCATTGTTTATTCAAGGAATGCTGCTATGAGTGTAGAACAATACAAATAGTGCGGTAAGCAAGGGATTGGACTATTTAAACACATCCCCCTCCAGGGGTGGGCTGCGGACTGGTGTATTTAACAAATTTAATGCTCGTAATGGAGACCACCTGAATGTTCGTCATAGCCTTTGTACTCCCCTGGCTGTTGCATCGTGAGTTCGGCAGGTTTACCGCCGGACAGGTTCTCTGGTGAACGGAGTCCTATGGATAAATAGAGAAAGGAAAAAGGAAAAAAATAAAAAGAGCGACACATTTGGGAGCCCCTGGTGTGGTTGAGCCGCACTCTGGGCCTGTCGTGGTCGTGCCCCTCCCCCTATGCCCATGGTATCTCCAGAGCGTAATGATGTACGCGAAGAGCTGGTCTTGCAATCATGCAAGGGCTGGGGTTGGGGCCGCATTGCTACGCATGCTCGGAACGTGCCAGGTGGTCTTGATGTATGTTACTCCGGGCGCGTTTGGCCATGTCCGGTCGTTTAACGGCCGGACTCGAGAATTGCCTTGAGAGGATGCTCTGTACTTCTGCCGCGAGAGCCGCTGTGTGTTCCTCCGTTCGGAGGGAGCATTCAGTGTTTCCGTTGACCGTGATGACTCCATGAGGGCCTGGCATCTTGAGCTTGAGGTATGCGTAATGCGGCACCGTGTTGAACTTTGCGAACGCGGTTCGTCCGAGCAGAGTGTGATAGCCACTGTGGAACGGGACTATGTCAAAGATTAACTCCTCGCTTCGGAAATTATCCGGGGATCCGAAGACCACTTCTAGTGTAACGGAGCCTGTACAATTGGCCTCAACACCTGGTATGACACCTTTGAAGGTCGCCTTTGTAGGTTTAATCCTTGAGGGGTCTATGCCCATCTAGCACACTGTATCCTGATAAAGCAGGTTTAGGCTGCTGCCGCCGTCCATCAGGACTCTAGTGAGGTGAAATCCATCGACGATTGGGTCTAAAACCAATGCGGCGAATCCGCCATGGCGGATACTAGTGGGGTGGTCCCTTCGATCGAAAGTGATCGGGCAAGAGGACCATGGATTGAACTTCGGGGCGACTGGCTCCATCGCATATACGTCCCTAAGTGCACGCTTCCGCTCCCTCTTGGGTATGTGGGTTGCGTATATCATGTTTACCGTCCGCACTTGTGGGGGGAAACCCTTCTGTCCTCTACTGTTCGGCGGCCGGGTCTCCTCCTCGTCATCGCTGTGCAGCCCCTTGTCACTGTTTTCGGTAATTAACTTGCCTGCCTGCTTGAATACCCAACAATCCCTGTTGGTGTGGTTAGCTGGCTTTTTGGGGGTGCCATGTATCTGGCAAGAGCGGTCGAGTATTCGGTCCAAATTGGACGGACCCAGAGTGGTTCTTTTGAATGGCTTCTTCCGCTGACCGGGTTTAGAGCCTCTGAATCCGGCGTTGACTGCCGTATCCTTAGTGTTATCGCCGTTAATGCCGCGTTTGTTTTGTTGAGACACGACCTGCCATTGCGGTCCTTGCTGTCCGGACTGCCGGAATTTTTGCTGAGGTTGTTACTGCGAGCTAGCCAGCTGTCCTCTCCCGCACAGAAGCGGGTCATGAGTGATGTGAGGGCTGCCATGGATTTCGGCTTTTCCTGTCCTAGGTGCCGGGCCAGCCACTCGTCGCGGATGTTATGTTTGAAGGCTGCGAGGGCCTCTGCATCCGGACAATCGATAATTTGATTTTTCTTTGTGAGGGACCGTGTCCAGAATTGTCTGGCCGATTCGTCTGGCTGCTGAATTATGTGGCTTAGGTCATCGGCGTCTGGTGGTCGCACATATGTGCCCTGGAAGTTGTCAAGGAATGCGGCTTCCAGGTTCTCCCAACACCCAATTGATTCTGCTGGCAAGCTGTTAAGCCAATGCCGAGCTGGTCCTTTAAGCTTGAGTGGGAGATATTTGATGGCATGGAGATCGTCACCACGGGCCATATGGATGTGAAGGAGATAATCTTCGATCCAAACCGCGGGGTCTGTTGTGCCATCGTAGGATTCGATGTTTACGGGTTTGAACCCTTCAGGGATTTGATGATCCATTACTTCATCTGTGAAGCAGAGTGGGTGTGCAGCGCCTCTATACTGGGCAATATCACGACGTAGCTCAACAGAGCTTTGTCTGTTGTGTTCGGCCCGGCCGGAGTTGCTGTATCCGGCGCGACGGTAGTCGTCGTAGATTGTGGGGCGCCCACGTGATCCGTAAATAGATCTTGATTGTTTTGCTTTGTCCTCCAATATGTCTCGCAAGTCCGACGCATTCCCTCGTGGTGTCGTGGGAACGAACACCTATGGGACCGGAGCCCCTTTCGGTCCGGCGGGGGGCGGAGATCGCATGAAGAGCGGATCAAGGCGAAGCACGCGAGCGATTTTACCCAGCTTCGGAGCTCTCCGGAGAGATAATACTCCTAATGTTGCTTTGTGGTTGTATTGAGTTCTTGCTCGAGAGCGTGGGTGTGTTTTAGTTTCGAATGGGTCGAACCCCCTCTACGTTGCGCATGGGCCTCCTTTTATATGCTCAAGGGGTCACCGACAGGTGGCAACGTAGGCGAGGGCAAAAACGTAAAATATGTGGTTGGTACAACTGCTTCTACAGTGCATCGTACCAAACCCTGACGGCAGGGGACAAAAGCATTAAATGCCCGTCTGTGTCGCCCAAACAGTGCAGAAAAGGACCGTCAGGGGCGCCACCGCTCGCCACGATGGCGGTCTTGTCATCGCCGCTTGCCACCTCGCAACGCGGGCTGCACAGCCTCTCGCCACGCGCGCCTGGAAAGGTCCCGTGGCGACACGTTGACGGATGCGCTGGAGCGTGAGTACAGAGTGGTGGCCTGCCGCGGCAAGCGCCTTGCCGCGGTCGTTGTCTTGTCGTGCCCGGAAGCTTGTCGCTCGCCGGGCCTTGCCGGGACACGTAGCGTGTCGCGGCAAGTTCCTTGAAATGCCTCGGTTAGCCTTCCCGGCAACCTCCTCTTGCCGGGTCCTTGTCTCCTTCCCGGCAAGCTCCTCTTGCCGGGGCCTTGTCTCCTCAGTTTAAACACTTTGTTCTTGAATGGCTCCAAAGGAACCACAGAGGACCTTGGCGGGCAACCGGCAAGCCTTGCCGCGGGGCGCTGCGACTGCCCGTGCACAAGTTCGGGATACTAGGGTACCCCTACTCTAGTACACCGACAGGAGCCCCCGGGCCTGGGCCATACACGCTGCCGAGCGCTGTTGGGCCAGGCCCAAAACAGGGCACGGGCACGCGCGGCCTGGGTCACGCCGTATCTGACTCCATATCCACCGCGCTCTCCCCTAATGGCACGCGTCGAATGCGGCGTCGTGGGAGAGATCATGGGTGGTTCTTTATTCGGAAAAATCATAACGTTCGCCTTGTCCCTCTTTATAAGCAGGGGAAATAGGGGCAGTTCCCCCATCTCGCCAGTTGTTGTTTCCAATCTCAGAAATCTCCGCCGCTCCCCTCCGCTTCCAAAGCCGAAAGAGAGCAGCACTCCGCCCCCCATCGCCGCCGTCGCCGCCAACGCCTTCGATCTCCCACACCACCTCCGCCTTGGCTCCGAAAACCGGGAAGGGCGTGAAGTCGGCCAAGGCGCTGCGGCTCGAGGCGCTGCGAAAGGAGCGGGCAACTTTCCCCCCTGAGCTCTCCGCGAAGGAGCTGAGGGAGTGGTTGTACCTCTTCTGGTCGACGGAGACGCGAGCGCATCCGCGCACCAAGGTACTCTCCGCCGCCGCTTCCGAACGGGCTCCGAAAGGATACCCTTTCTTCACGCTGTTCTTCTACTGCGGGCTCTGCCCGCCCTTCTCTGAGTTCTTTTGTGACATCATGAACACCTATGGGTTCCACCTCCTTGACTTCACCCCCAACGCCGTTCTGACCATGGCGGTTTTCGCGCATCTCTGCGAAAACTTTGTCGGTGTCCACCCAAACGTAGCCCTCTTCCGCCATTTCTTCATGCCCCGGGTCGAGAGAGGAGAGCCTCTAGCCGGAGGAATCGCCTGGATCTCGAGAGTCGACAAGAAGGAGGCCTATCTGGAGGGGGAGCTCCGCAGCAAATGGGAGGAGTGGAGAGCGGAATGGTGTTGGATCATTGAGGAGAACCCGCAGCCGTTCACTGCCCTGCGCCAAGCCTAGTGCGCGGCAATGATTGGAGCGCCCTGGCCGCGGACGACGACAAGCTGAAGATTGCCATCACCCGGATCTTGCGGCTCAGGCTTGCCGGGCTGACTGTAGGCGCCGTTGGCGCGGATTTCCTTCGCCGCCGCATCGCCCCCCTGCAAGAGAGGAGGAGACCCGCCTGGGAGTTTGGGGGTCCGGCGGATATCATGAGGCTGCGCCCGGGCCTCAACTTCAACTTCACCGTCCTGGAGGTGGATGCGATGCTCAAGGAGCTGTTCAAGCATGATCCTCAGCATCCAGAATGGTTCAGGCTGCCGCAGGGCGTCGTCCCGTTGTGCAACAATTCCTCGCTCGATCGCATCCGCGCAATGATGCCAGAGTGCGACTCACATGGAATTATTCCAACTTGGCAAGAGCCCGCGGACGATGTCGTGCAGCAGTTCTTCGACGGCTTGGGGGAGGTGGCGGTCCGCGCCGACGAACAGAGGAGCCTCACCCGTGACACCACCGAAGATGAGATGCGGCGCATCACCACCAGGGCGGAAGAGGCGGCGGCGGCCGCTGCCGTGGGCGAGTTTGGGTTTACCGTGGAGGAGGCAGAGGCAGCCGAGGCGGCAAGCCTTGCCGATCGAGACGAGCTTGCCGGAGAGATTGCCGGCGAGGGAGAGCCCGAAGCCGAATCGAGCGAGCCCGCGGAGGGTGCAAGCGGCCAGCCATCTTCAAGCAGCTTGCCACAAGCAGAACTCCCAGTGCAGCCCCCAGCTCCACCAAGAAGGCGCCTCCGCAGGGCCGGGGACGTAGCAGGGCGGCAGACAGGTCAACAGCTGCCGCGCCGCGGGACACGTTCCACCGCGACAAGCACTGTTGCCGCGGGAGCGTCTCACGCTGCTGCGGCAACTGGAGCGGGGTCTTCCCGGACTGCCGCTTCCGATCCTGTCGCTGCCCCCGCCAAGCGGGCGAGGGAGCCTACTCCTCCGCCTCGTCGCGCCGAAAGAGGGCCGGACTTCGACCTCCGCGCTCAGGTCCGACGAGGAAGAAGAAGAGTAAGATTCTTTGCTGTACTTGTAATTCTTCAATTTTTGCTGCTTTTGACTTGCATCTGACTTGCTTTACTCTGAACTTCTCAGGACCCTGGCCCAGAGAGCAGCGAAGAGGGCCAAGGCTCCGGTGATTATCATCAAGGACGAGCCCACCTCGACAGCAGGGGGCGCGCCCGAGACCACCTTGCCGAACCCGGCAACTACTCCCCGAAGCAGCCCCCAGCGTAAGTATCTGTTTACTTCCTGTCGTTGGGCGCGCATGGGTGCTCTTTATTTGCTGATACCTATTTCTTGATTTGTGTAGGAGCAGAACAGCCTCACCAGGAGCAACCGGAAACCACCCCTGAGATACTATCTGCTTCGACTATGCCGCCAAGGGAGGATTCCCCGGCAAGGGAGCGCTCTCCGGCAAGGGAGAGGTCTCCGGCAAGGGACAATTCTCCAGCAAGGGACGGCACCAGCGACCCCCCGGTGGTAGAGCCCATGACTGCAGATCCCAGTACAGGTACCCCTTCTTGCTTGAAAAACTTCCCTTGGGTTCTTCTTCTTCTAATTTTCTTTTTGGGTATTTGCTTGACTTTTTCTCCCTCTTCCTGGCTTCAGATCCACCATCCACGGAGCCGATGGAGACCGAGGCCACCGGCGAGGAGAACACGCGCGGCGACACCAGCGACGCCGCTGCCACTGAAGAGGAAGCCGGCACCGCTGATCCTGCCGACGAGGAGGCCACCAAGGCTGCCGCCGCAGGAGCTGGCGAGGGGTCTGGCGATCGTACTAACGGCCCCGAGGCCGCAGGAGCGCAAGGCGCTACACCGACCGCCGATCCCTCCGCCGCTGCCACAGCATTAGGCTCCGAAGAGCCCCAGCCCGGCGCCTATCTCAAGGCCGGCGATGGCGTCTTCATCAAACTCCCCTGGGCTTCGAGCTCCAGGGCGCCGATCGAAGGAGAAGCTTTTGACGGAGAATTACTCGCCTCCACCGGGCTGACACTGGTTGACGCGCCGAGCAGCAGCGGCGGCGAGCCTGAGGAGGAACAGCTGCTGCGGAGGCTGTTGTCACTCTACCGCGCCCGACAAGCCAAGGTAGAATCCCGGGAAGCGCTCGTCGCGCAGGCGGGAGTGGATATCAAGAGGCGCGCGGAGGAGCTCCGGGAACGCAATCAGGAAGCCCTCCGGTCCATTGCAGAGGAGCGGGCGCAGCTTGTCGAGGCGCGGAAAGCCTTCCTCCTCGAGAAGGCTAAAGCCGAAGAGCAACAGCGGCTTGCCACCGAGGAGCTGTCTGCGCGGGAAGGCGAGTTGACGCAGCGGAAGGTCAATCTGGACAGCTATGAGGAGGAGCTTGCTATGCGCGAGCAAACACTTGGCGGGGCTCTCAAAGAAGCGAAGGATGCTGCCGCAGCTGCTGAGGCCGCCAAGGAGCTGGAGACGAAGGTGGCGCAGCTGGAGGCCGATCTCAGGGCGAGGGACGAAGAGCTTGCCGCGCTCCAGCGCGAGCGCGAGAAGGACGCCCTTGCTCATGGTGAGCTGCAGGGTCGTCTCCTCGAGAAGGGCAAAGAGCTGAGCGCCGCCAAGGACTCCAATGCTGATCTTGAGCTGAAGTTGGCTACGCTGACCGAGACGCTGGACGGCGCCAAGGAGCGGGAGGCGGCCTTGAAGGAAGAGATCAAGGCCAATGAAGCGCTGCTGACGAGGGCCGCCAAAACCCAGAACACCTTCAGGGAGACTGTGGAGCTCTGGACAGAGGGCCTCGTAAACATTGCCGCAGTCATCGACGAGGAGCTGGCGCAGCTGGGGATGGAGGGTTTCGGGTACTCCTCCGACGAGAACCTCCAGCCCAGCGCCAAGCTCACTCTGTTCTTCAAGGGCGTGGCGACGACCCTCCAGCAACTCTGGGAAAGGATCCCAAAGCAGCTGGCCGACGAGTCGCGCACGATCTGCGCGAGAGTTCTGGAGAAGGTTGGTGAAGGTGGCCTTCCGCAACCCAGGCCTCAACCTCACCAACGTCCTCAAGAAGCTGCCGGCAGACGCTGATCTGGAAGAGCTCAAGGCCCTTGTCGCACCCATTGTGGACAAGGTGAATGAAGTCAGGAGGGTTGACGGCGATCGCGTGGATTAGGCCGCCTGTTTTCTCCTTTTCTTGCCGCTGCTAGTCATGTTACGAGAACACTTTATTAGAGCTTGCGACAAGTTATCTTTGTAACATAACTTTTATTTTGGGTATCGAATGCTATGTTATTTCCTTTACTTGATTCCTTCATTTGTATGTTTTTGCCCTACGCTTTTAGGGAACTTGCCGGCGTAGGCACCTTTGCCGCGAGCGCTGAGTGCGGAACATCAGCAGCCTGCTGGCGGTGCCGCTACCGACAAGAAACCTTGTCGCAACTAGTCGCAGCACACTTAAGTTGTTGAGCGGACTCGAAACAAAGTAAGGGCGCAACTAGCTACAAGTTGGTTCCTCCGCGCACAGGTTTTCCATACAAACACGGTCGTTCGAGGAAAATAACTTAAAATTTTTAAAACTGATTGCTCAAACTTTGGCAACTTAGCTTTTCTGTCGTTCGCGTCCCGGCAAGGCGAAACTTTCTTGGACGACGCCTGGTCCACACCATTATCTCCTCCTTCCCCCCCGGCAAACTTGTGGGCGAGGGAACCTTCCTTTTGAGAAAAAGAAAGAAGAGAAAATAAAGATATGGAGCCTTAAGGCTCGTTATTGCTTACCGGGGGTAAGTGCTGCACAAAGTGTCAGATAACACATGCAAAGAATAGAAAGCATGAAATGGAGAAGATGTGCGGAGCATATGAACTTTATTTATGCACGGGGTCTGCGCCCGGCTTTGTACAAAGGATTACATGCAACAGTGGCAAGACTTGTACAAAAAGGTTGTTGCCAGAACAGGTTCCGGCAACCGCACCTTATGGGTAAAACTTACGAAGATGCTCAATGTTCCAGGAGTTGCTCACCGGAAAGCCATCTTCGATCTCAAGGCGGACAGCGCCGGGCCTAGTGACTCGCTTCACCCGATAAGGGCCTTCCCACGTCGGCGTCAACTTGTTGGAATTCTTGGTGGACTGAACGCGCCGAAGAACAAGGTCGCCTTCCTCGAGACTTCTGGCATTAACTTTGCGGCTATGGCAGCGGCGCAAAGCTTGCTGGTATCGAGCAGCTCGTACAGCAGCCTAAAGACGATCCTCCTCAAGGAGCAGCGCGTCATCTTGTCGCAGCTGCTCTTGCTCAAGCCCATCATAAGCGAGCACTCGAGGCGATCCGTATACGAGTTCCGTGGGGAGAACTGCTTCTGCTCCATAGACTAGAGCGAAAGGTGTCTGGCCAGTGGCTCGATTTGGCGTCGTCCTGATCGACCAAAGAACCACCGGCAGCTCCTCGATCCAGTTCTTTCCGCACTTGTGCAGCCTATCAAAAGTCCTGGTCTTGAGCCCGCGCAGAACTTCAGCATTTGCCCTCTCCTCTTGACCGTTGCTTCTCGGGTGAGCAACAGAAGCGAATCAGACCTTGGCGCCAAGATCTTGGACGTACTGCATGAAGGTGCGGCTCGTGAATTGCGTGCCGTTGTCGGTGATGATCCTGTTAGGGACCCCGAAACAGCAAACAATCGACCTGAAGAACTTGACTGCTGACTGTGCTGTCACCATCCTCACTGCTTCCACTTCCGGCCACTTTGTGAACTTGTCGATTGCAACATACAAGTACTCGAAGCCCCCGACAGCTCGGGGAAAGGGGCCGAGGATGTCGAGCCCCCAGACCGAAAATGGCCAGGATAAAGGGATCGTCTAGAGAGCTTGAGCTAGCTGGTGTATCTGCTTGGAATGGAACTGGCACGCTTCACACTTGGTTACTTGTGCAGTCGCATCCTGGAGGGCTGTCGGCCAAAAGAAACCTTGCCGGAATGCTTTGCCGGCAAGTGCTCTTGCGCCAATGTGGTGACCACATATGCCTCCATGTATCTCCGCCAACAGCTTCAATTTCACACCGTTGAATCTTCTTCTGTATAGTGTGTCGTCGACAAACTGGTACATACTTGATTGCCGGGCTACTCTCTCCGCTACTTCTTGCTCTTCGGGATGTTCTCCTGTCTGAAGGAAACGGACAATCTGCTGTGCCCATGCTGGAGCTTGCGGCTCGACAACAAGGACTAAAGGCACATATGTTGCTGCGGGAACATCCGCTTCTACGGCGAGAACCTGTGACTCAGCCGGAGCTTGATGTTCCCCGGCAAGCTTGCCGGAGCAAAACTTGTCGGGAGCGTCTGCTTCAACGGAACAAACCCTAGGGCTTGTCGGAGCAAACTGCTCCTCAGCACTCTTGGCGTTGATCTTAGGGACCTTCTTGGCGGCGGCTTCGGGGAGCTCTGCCGGAAAATAGTCACCAGAAATCAACTTCCTCTTCTTGCCCTGTCCAGTTGATGGTGTTACGGATGGTTGAGTCAGCTTGAGCACCAAAATCCCTGGTTCCACAGGTAATTTAAGTGCGGCGCACTTTGACAGGCCGTCGGCAATGTCGTTCTGAGCTCTCGGAACATGTTCCATCTATAGGCCGTCAAAGTGCTCTTCTAACTTTCTCACTTCATCCACGTAAGCTTCCATCAAAGGACTCTGATAATTTTTGTTGACTTGGCGGACGACAAGCTGTGAGTCACCCCTGATAATGAGTTTCTTGATCCCAAGGTCTGCCGCGATCCTGAGACCGGCAAGCAAACCTTCATACTCCGCAGTATTGTTCGTTGCTTGCTCCTTGGGAATGTGCATCTAGACTACGTACTTGAGGTGCTCTCCGGTGGGTGCGACAAGTAGCACGCCCGCACCGGCGCCTTGCAGCAAGAAGGCACCATCAAAGTACATCAGCCACTCTTTGCTTGCTTCCTTGACGGGGATGCTCGTCTCTGGAATTTGTTCATCTGGTGTTGGCGTCCACTCTGCTATGAATTCTGCCAATGCCCAGCTCTGGATAGTTCAAGTACTCTCAAACTTGAGGCCAAAGCTTGACAGTTCCAGTGCCCACTCGACAATCCTGCCTGTTGCTTCTGGATTCTGCAGTATCCTCTTCAGCGGAAAGCGAGTGACAACTGTGATTTCATGTGCTTGGAAGTAATGGCGCAGCTTTCTCGAGGCCATGAGAAGGCCGAAAAGCAATTTCTGCACACCAGAGTACCTTGACCTAGCCCCCTGTAGAAGGGAACTGACAAAGTAAACTGGGCGCTGCACCATTTTCTTCTGTTTCTCCTTCTGTGCCTGCGCAGATCCATCCTTGTCGGGACCAGAGCTTGTCGGGGAAGCCCCCTGCTTGTCGCTGGATGCACTTGCCGTGGCCGCTGGCTCATCATCCGCCTCCCTCTCCGCTACTAACGCAGCACTAACCACTTGATTGGTTGCCGCTAGATACAGCAGCAACTTCTCTTGTGGCTTAGGTGCGACAAGTATCGGAGTAGAGGACAGGTATCTCTTCAAGTCCTGCAGCGCGGCCTCTGCTTCCGGAGTCCATTTCATTGGACCTGCCTTTTTCAATATTTTGAAAAATGGCAGGGCACGCTCAGCAGACTTAGAGATAAACCTGCTGAGAGCAGCCACGCAGCCGGCAAGCCTTCGTACATCCTTGACGCGCTTCGGTGCTTCAATCTGCTCAATGGCCTTGATCTTGTCGGATTGGCTTCAATTCCCCGCTGAGACACGAAGAACCCGAGAAGCTTGCCGGAGGGGACTCCAAACACACACTTCTCGGGGTTGAGCTTGAGGTTGATCTTGCGCAGATTTGTAAAGGTTTCATCTAAATCTTGAATCAGAGTTGCTTTGTCCTTGCTCTTGGCCACTATGTCATCCATGTAGGCTTCCACATTTCTGTGCAACTGTGGCTCAAAAGCGTCGTGGACTACTCTTGCAAACGTCGAACCAGCATTCTTCAAACCGAAGGGCATCCGTACGAAATAGTATGTGCCACATGGAGTGATGAATGCGGTCTTCTCCTCATCCTCTTCTGCCATGAAGATCTGATGATATCATGAGTATGCGTCAAGAAATGAAAGCAAGTCACATCCGGCCGTGGAGTCAACAATCTGGTCAATGCGCAGCAAGGGAAATGGGACTTTGGGACAAGCTTTATTAACATCAGTAAAGTCAATACAAAGCCTCCATTTCCCATTTGCCTTGCACACGACTACAGGATTGGCCAACCACGTAGGATGGAGCACTCCTCTGACAAGGCCTGCTGCTTCCAACTTCTTGATTTCTTCTGCAATGAATTATTGGTGCTCCACTGCTTGTTTCCTGACTTTCTGCTTGACGGGCCACGCATGAGGACAGACGGCAAGGTGGTGCTCAATTACTTTCCTGGGAACACCGGCGATGTCAGACGGTTGCCACGCAAACACGTCGACGTTCGCCCGCAGGAAAGCAACGAGCGCGCTTTCCTATTTGGGGTCGAGAGTGGCACTAATGGTGAAGGTACCACCAGTGCCGTCCTCCTTGGCGGGCACCTTCTTGGTCTCTGGCGGAGCTGCCTTCGTCTTCTTACACTTGCCGGTGGAGCTCGATGGTGCGTCCTCGACGGTAGTGCAGCACTCCGAAGAGGTGCGCTTGCCGGAGTGGGCATCAGAGCTCTTGCCGGACTTGGTCTTCTTCTTCCCCCGGGAGCTTCAGCGGCAAGTGTCTTGCGTTCTGCTGCGGCTGCTGCTTCTCGGTAGATCTTGTCGGTGCAGATAAGAGCATCTTTCTTGTCGCCAGGGACAGAGATGACACTTATCGGACCGGGCATCTTCAGTACATTGTAGGCATAGTGAGAGGCTGCCATGAACTTGGTGAGCGCTGGACGGCCGAGTATCCCATTGTAAGGTAATGGGAAATCAGCAACGTCAAAAGTGATCCTCTCAGTCCTGAAGTTCAACTCGCTGCCAAATGTTACCGGCAATGTGATCTTCCCCTTCGGCTTGCTCCTTCCCGGGTTGATTCCTTGGAATGTGCCGGTCTCTTCAAGCTCGCTGTCAGGGATCTGGAGTTTCTGAAGTACCGCGGAGGAGATCAGGTTCAAGCCGGCCCCGCCGTCAACTAGCATCTTAGTGACCTTGAGGTTGCGGATAGTTGGTGAGACCAACATTGGCAAGCACCCAACCGCAGTTACGCGACTAGGGTGGTCCTCAATATCAAAGACGATAGGCGTGCTGGACCACTTCAGAGGCTTGCGTGACTCGGCGGGTGGTTCTGCTGCGTTGACTTCCCGCACCCACTGTTGAGCTGGCGGTGTGAAGTATGCAGAGAAGTGCCGCCGTCAATGTAAAGGACCTCTGTGGCTTTCTAAAACTCCTGCTCATCGGCCTCATCATCATCCATATCTTCGTCGTCATCTTCATCTTCATCCTTGTCGCGGCCGCGGGGAGGTCTGTCTCCTTGCCGCTATTTGGCCTTGCCGCGGCGTCCTCCCCGGCCGGGGCGCTTCTTGCCGGATCCTCCAGTACCTTCCTGGGCCTTCTCCTTGTCGCGTCGCTCGTACTCAGCTTTCTGCTGCTCGACAAGCTGCTCGACCTTCTTGCAGTTCTGGAGATCATGGCCCTTGGTGCGGTGGATCTTGCAATACTGCTTGTCGGAGCCGCCCTGCTTGTCGGCGGCCGCCACAGGTTCGGCTTCCTTGGCGCCACCTCCGTTGCTGGACTGCTCAACGACTAGCACATCTTTTCCCTTTTTCTTCCTGTTGTTCCGCCACCGGTTTTTCCTTGCCGGGGCGGCATCCTCGCTGTCAGATCCTCCTGCTCCTGTGTTCTCCTCGGGGAGTTTCCTCCCTTCCTCAGCACATGCACACTTGTCGGCCAGGGCATATAGCTCACTGACGTCTCTGATCTTGCACATCGCCATCTACTCCCACATCCTGCGGTTATGCACGTTCTGATGGAACGCGCTGATGACCGCGGCAGGGTGGACATCTGGGATGTTGCGCTGTACTTGGCTGAATCTCTGAATATACTTGCGCAGGGGCTCTCCTTCCTTCTGGGCTAGCAGATGAAGATCGCTCTCCTGGCCATAAGGCTTGTGGCCGCCTGTAAAGGCACCGACAAACTGATGGCACAGATCTGCCCAGGAGGATATGGAGTTGTCCGGCAAGTGCATGAGCCAGGATCTGACATTGGGCTTGAGCACCAGTGGGAAGTAGTTGGCAAGGATCTTGTCGTCGCGCCCCCCGGCAGCCTGCACCGCGATGGTGTAGATGCTGAGGAACTCCGATGGATGCAACCTGCCGTCGTACTTCTCTGGTACATCTGGCTTGAAGTTCTTTGTGCTGGGCCACTGGACTTGCCGCAGCTCAGGAGTGAACGCAGGGCAACCTACCACGTACGGCAAGTTGCCTGGTTCCCCTGGCGCGCCAAAGATGTCGTGGGAACGAACACCTATGGGACCGGAGCCCCTTTCGGTCCGGCGGGGGGCGGAGATTGCACGAAGAGCGGATCGAGGCGAAGCACGCAAGCGATTTTACCCAGCTTCGGAGCTCTCCGGAGAGATAATACTCCTACTGCTACTTTGTGGTTGTATTGAGTTCTTGCTCAAGAGCGTGGGTGTGTTCTAGTTTCGAATGGGTCGAACCCCCTCTACGTTGCGCATGGGCCTCCTTTTATATGCTCAAGGGGTCACCGACAGGTGGCAACGTAGGCGAGGGCAAAAACGTAAAAGATGTGGTTGGTACAACTGCTTCTACAGTGCATCGTACCTAACCCTGACGGAAGGGGACAAAAGCATTAAATGCCCGTCTGTGTCGCCCAAACAGTGCAGAGAAGGACCGTCAGGGGCACCAACGCTCGCCACGATGGCGGTCTTGTCATCACCGCTTGCCACCTCGCACCGCTGGCTGCACAGCCTCTCGCCACGCGCGCCTGGAAAGGTCCCATGGCGACACGTTGACGGATGCGCTGGAGCGTGAGTACAGAGTGGTGGCCTGCCGCGGCAAGCGCCTTGCCACGGTCGTTGTCTTGTTGCGCCCGAAAGCTTGTCGCTCGCCGGGCCTTGCCGGGACACGTAGCGTGTCGCGGCAAGTTCCTTGAAATGCCTCGGTTAGCCTTCCCGGCAAGCTCCTCTTGCCGGGGCCTTGTCTCCTTCCCGGCAAGCTCCTCTTGTCGGGGCCTTGTCTCCTCGGTTTAAACACTTTGTTCTTGAATGGCTCCAAAGGAACCACGGAGGACCTTGGTGGGCACCCGGCAAGCCTTGCCGCGGGGCGCTGCGACTGCCCGTGCACAAGTTCAGGATACTAGGGTACCTCTACTCTAGTACACCGACACGTGGCTTCGTACTTTTCGAGCGATGCCGGGGTACGGTCCTGATGGAGGGCCTGGGTGCCTCTCTGTCGCGGCCACGGGGTGGTCGGTCTGCCGTATTGTGCGCTTGTGATGAAGGTTTGTATGCTTCCTCCTCTAGTCGGGGGAGCAGCTTGCGTTTTGGGTAGCTTTTGGAGGGGCGTTCGAGTTCATACTCTTCGGCCGCGAGGACTTTGGTCCATCTATCGGCCAACAGGTCTTGATCAGCTTGAAGTTGTTGCTGCTTTTTCTTTAGGCTATTTGCCGTAGCGATAAGCCTGCGTTTAAAACGCTCTTGTTCGACGGGATCCTCGGGCACGACGAATTCGTCGTCGTTGAGGCTTGCCTCGTCTCCGGAGGGAGGTATGTAATTGTCATCCTCTATCTCCTCATCTGCCGCTCTCTCTTGCGGGCTGGCTTCTCCGTCCTCCGGTGCTGAATCTTGCTGGAGGGGGTTGTCTTCGGCACTCTCTGGGGTGTTATTGTCTCCGGTGCCGGAATCTCCATTCTTGCTATGGCGGGATTTAGAGCAGCGCCGCTGACATCGGCGCTTGGGCTGTTTTTTAGAGGAATCTGCCTCCGCTGCTTCTTCGCCGTCCCCATCCTTTGGGGTGTCCACCATGTATATGTCGTATGACGAGGTGGTCTTCCAGTGCCCCGTAGGCGCTGGTTCTTGATCGTCTCCGGCATCGTCGTCCATACCGTCGATGTCCTCGGAGTCGTAGTCTAGCACGTCGGTTAGATCGTCGACAGTGGCTATAAAGTGGGTGGTGGGTGGGCTTTGAATTTCTTCGTCGTCCGCATCCCAACCATCCTGACCGCAGTCCGGCCAGGGCTCTCCTGATAACGAGAGATACTTTAACGAGTTCAGGATGTCGCCGAAGGGCGAGTGCTGAAAGATGTCCGCAGCGGTGAACTCCATGACCACCCAATCGGATTCTATCGGCAGGGACGTAGGAGGTTCGGGGTCCGGCAAGGAGTCCGGTACCACGGAGTTACGAGCTTTGCAAAGGACAAGGTCGGTATTCAGCTCCATCGCCATGGAAGTTGCAGCTCCCGAGGCGGTGTCCAGCCACCTGTCCTCGATCTGCGCGGTCGGCTCCGAACTATGGGTCAAAGAGGACTCGTGTGCGGCCTCCAAGCTATTGTCCGGCGGCAGAGCTAGATCATGCCCATCGTGACAGTGCGGCACGCTCGGCTATGGCTCGAATCCATCGAAGATCAAGTCTCTGCGGATGTTAGCCGTGAAGTTTAGGCTTCCAAATCTGACCTGATGGCCAGGGGCGTAGCTTTCGATCTGCTCCAGATGGCCAAGTGAATTGGCCCGCAGTGCAAAGCCGCCGAACACGAAGATCTGTCCGGGGAGAAAAGTCTCACCCTGGATGGTGTTGTTGTTGATTGAAGAAGCCATCAAGCCTATCGGTGATGACACAGAGGAACTCTCAATGAAAGCACCAATGTCGGTGTTAAAACCGGCGGATCTCGGGTAGGGGGTCCCGAACTGTGCGTCTAGGCGGATGGTAATAGGAGACAAGGGACACGATGTTTTTACCCAGGTTCGGGCCCTCTCGACGGAGGTAAAACCCTACTCCTGCTTGATTGATATTGATGATATGGGTAGTACAAGAGTGGATCTACCACGAGATCAAGGAGGCTAAACCCTAGAAGCTAGCCTATGGTATGATTGTTGTAATGGTTGTGTGTCCTACGGACTAAAACCCTCCGGTTTATATAGACACCGGAGAGGGCTAGGGTTACACAGAGTCGGTTACAATGGTAGGAGATCTACATATCCGTATCGCCAAGCTTGCCTTCCACGCCAAGGAAAGTCCCATCCGGACACGGGATGAAGTCTTCAATCTTGTATCTTCATAGTCTTGGAGTCCGGCCGATGGTGATAGTCTGGCTATCCGGACACCCCCTAGTCCAGGACTCCCTCACCCTCCGCCCCGTAAACTTAGTAGGCCCACAAGTCAGCCTCCCACCAAGGTGAGTCCCAGCTAGCAGGGGGAGTATTCATTTTTTTGTGCATAAGAAGGAGGCATTTCTGGTGGGTCCGAGCTGACAGCGGGGGGAACATTTTTTCGCGAAATACAGAGGCCCTTCCGGTGGGTCCCAGCTATCAGGTGGAGGAATCATTATTTTGCGCGTAATAAGGAGGCATTTTCCTATGTGGGCCCCTACTGTTAGCCTCCTCCGATGGCTGTTGTTTCTTGACCATGTTGACCTCGCCGCATCGAGAGCACAAACGCGGTGGACGAGGGCGAGGCCCAGGAAGAGAACCACCCAGAGCCGGCAAAGCCACCGCAGCGGATGCCCACGCTAAGGGGAGAACAAGCGCTGACTGGTCGGCTGCGGGGTGAAGCACGACGGCCATTGGATGGACATCCAACAGTCAGTGATGTGTGTTGACTAAGTTGACAAAGCCTTGCGTATGCATAAAAAAATTAGGACATCGTCATCATCAACCTAGTAGGCCCAGAAGTCAGCCTCTAAATCTGTGGAAAACAGCATACAACCCATTAGCCATTACTGTCAATAATTTACAGCCCATTTGCTAATTCTTAAGGATATTTGAAGCCCATATTCTTTTTATTAGCATTACAGACCATATATTCTGAGCACTGCTAAAAAATTCAACAAAATTTTGCATATTTTGGTGGGTTCCGAACTCTTTTAATCACGAAATTTCGAGTCACGTTAAAAATAATTTTCAAAAAATTATATCAAAATAAAATTCAAAAAATAATTCTTCCCAAAAAAATGAATGAAATTTAGAATCTTAACTAGCAAGATGCCCGTTCGTTGCATGGAACATGAAGATGCATTTGTATGAGTAGTTTATCTTGTGGGAGAAAAGATGATATTTTAATGTAATTGCCAGTTGGCTTTGGCTTTTATAAGAGTAGAGAGTAGTGAAATCCTGAAAAAAATATTTTAATGCAATTGCATGTTGGCTTTGGTTTAAAAATTTACAGCCCATTTCTTACAACTTATAGCACGTTTTCTGGGGAAGCCCATTTCTTACTACTTACATCCCTCCTCGTCTTGAAAGATTTGCAGCCCAGCAGGGCTGAGAAAAGCAAGTAGGCCTCGGTTTTGGTATTCTCCAAAAAAAGAACTAGGCTAGCCAATTTTAGAAATAAAAAATATATCAAGTGGGCTCGTCATGTGCTTAATAAAAGCGTAAGCGTGGGCTAGACGGGCCACAACCCCCGCACAGCGCGCAGTTGAGCTCCGTCTCTGAAACTGAAAAACAACTGGGCGAGCTGTTGGGTCCCTGGTGTTAACCGCTCGTTGTGTAATTTTCTCATTTATTGACTACATTGACAATGGGTGGAACCTAGTTGTCAAACAATTAGGAGGAAGTATTTTTTTGGCTTGTAATAACGAGGCACCTGCTTGTGAAATGCAATGACCCTGGTGGGTCCCTACTGTCTGTCTCTCCACATACAATCATCTCCTGATTCCTCTTGGTTGTTGACCATGTTGACAACGCCGGACGGCAGCGGGCACAGCGAGCTAACCAAGGCGGAGAACTACGGCAAGGTCTCGGATGGGAACGAACAGCAGCCATGGAAGATGCGGCAGTGTAGTGGCAGGTGGAGGGGAGTACGAGGGCAACAACATGCAAGTCCAGCATACAAATGGTACAAAAAGCCCAAGGATTAATTGTTCATCAAATTTTTAGACAAAACCCAGATTGAACATGACAGTAACATCTAACCCAACCACTCTTTTTTGCAGTCACAAACAAATGTATCGGTCTGATCCATAAAATCAACATCCTGTGCAAAAAAATTATTTCAGGATGTCTACAACTTATTGTAAATAAAAGTCGAGCATGTTTAGAAGCCTATTTGTCCACCTGAAACTTCTTTTTTTGCTGTTCAACATGTTCGTCCATGAGAAATCTCTTGCTGTAAAAATTAAGCCTCATGGACAATAGTAACCTCGCATTCAACAGGAAGAATGTGACAAAGCTTTTGTTTGCCTGGTTGGATGCATATTGTCCCATTGTTATTGTCCTCAAATGAATGTCATGAGAACTGAGAAAATCCTTGTGCATATTATGTCAGCGATTGGTTATATGTTTTTCTCCATGTGGTTCTGCCTGAGTAGACATGAAGATTGAAAACAGTTAAGGTCTGAAAAAAGAGTATGTCGAAAGAACGACAGCTGAACAGTTAATTCTAGTACAATATATACGGGCTTTCAATGTGCATGAAATCATCACCTCTATGTATAAATTCTCCAGAGATCGAAAGCATCGCAGCAAGCCAATAATTATGTCCAGATCAGAACTATACATTATGATATATATGATCTTGACAGAATCTAGCAGCATTGATAAGCTATTAATGGACGAACTCTTCATTGAGCATATAACATAATATTAGTACCCAAAGTGTACTCCAAGATGATATAAAACTTATGCACACAAATGAAAAATGCAGCATATGATTACAAATGTGTAGATGATAATATACGGTACCTAAAAAAGTGAGGAGCAAAACACCAACTCCGTGTGATTATTAAACGGGTCACGAATTACACCCAAGGTCTCCAGTTTTGGCAAAGAGACAACAGTTATTTCTGAAGGTGTATAACAATTATGAAGGAGCAACCTTTCAAGTGAAGGGGCATCTTCGATGATGAGCTGTTGTCCTTTAAAAAAAATTCCAATGCTTTTAAGGTGAGGCGACTTTATTTGGACACAACTGATACCGATTTCTATTCCTAAAACAATCAGCAAGCGCTATAGGCCAGGGCAACTGGAGTGGATGATGCTGTGCAGTGAGGCCTCCGACAGATAAACCACCCCGAGCGAAAGTTTTTTTAGCAGTGGGAGTCAAAGCATTTGTACCAGATCGTCTGGTAGATGGCACCGAGCGAAGGTGGCGGTGTGGAGAGAGGAGGAAAACCGCGATATGGACAACGGTGGTGTGGGCACGAATTCTTGGTATGTTCGTGGTATGAAACTTTCGTGGTAATGGTAGAAATCAAACTGCTGTAGTTTTCCAAATTCAGGGGATGTCAGCCAAGCATCCATCTTGCCGGGTATGGACAGCAGGTAGCTTGTCGGGATGCAGAGGCATTGAACGGGGCCCTGCTGGTGAGAAGAGACGATGGCTCTGAGGAGATCAAATTCAGGAAGGACAGATATCTGACGACAGTCGAGATTGAGGGGCGCAGTGCACCATAGAGGGCGACACCGAGTTGAGAGGACTTGTGTGCGGCAGCAATCCTTGGTGGGGAGAAGCGAGATGGTCTTCTCAAGGATGACGCCCGGGAGATCGCTGATGCGGTCCACCGGAGATTCTACCGGTTCCTCAGATCCCGGTGGGGGGGAGGCTCGCCGCTTCTCCCCGTGCTGCCGGGTGCGGGATCTACAATCGGCGTCGCCACTGGCGGGAGCCTCATCTTCTTAGCGCTGGGGCCAGCCGACTCCATTTTCCTTGTTGGCGTCGCGCCGAGCTCACGGGTTTGAGCAGAGTAGCCAGAGGCGAGCTTAGTGGCAGTGCGAGTGGGGAAGGAGGGCTGGGGATTTCTGTAGGAGTGGAAGAAAAGGAGCAGGCATTTTCTGTACGAGTGAGGAAGAAGGTGAACGGGGTTTTCTGGACGAGTGAGGAAGATTGGGGAGTGGGGGGAATTGGGTGGGGAGACGGAAGCGTGAGAGCGAGCTGTTCATGTTTATAAGGCCCGCTGCACTAACTACTCGCTTTTTCCCAAGAACCACTCTCTTCTTTTGCGTTGCTGCATTGGAGCTGGCGCATGGGCTTGGCTGACTGGCCATGCATGCAGGATGCATGTGCCCGCCGGCCACTACATGCGCCTAGTTTGTTACTAGGCCTATTTAATAGGGTGGTTATGGAGTAAATTAAGGATATTTATTTTCTCTGTGTGCATCCACCAAATTAGAGGATGCGGTACTGGATGCAGACACTCACATTAAACTAACATTCAGAAGAACAAAAGTTCAGCATGTCTATGCATCTCAATGATTCACCATACTATAACCAATACAAAGCTGTGAGAAGGTGTGGAAATAAAGAAAATCGGTCGATGCTTCTCTGAGCAAAGGGCCTCCCTGCGCACGCATTAGTTTCCTAGGCATGCTTGTTTCTTCTCAATGTTGCGAGCACTTTGAGCATGTTGGCAACTCCACAGCTAGCTAGCTGCCTCATCTTGCAATTGATGCTGACACATTTCCAGCAAACACATGAGGCAACAGAGATGACTCAACATGGGTCCATATTGTGCAGTTCCCCTGAAATCATATTCATTGTCCTGAATCTGAAAAGATAGGAAAACAGTAGCTGTACTTAAACGGTGTTGCAAAACAGTAGCACATATCAATAGATCGGCATGACAAAACACGATCATCTGGACGAAGGGGATACTGACCTGCCTGAGGAAGATTATATATAATCTCATAAGTCCTTGGTTGATTTCCACCTTCGGCTGCACTGCTTGTTTGCTCCTCCACACATGACAGGACCGTTCTGCACTGCATTCAGCAAGTCAACGTACGGATAAGCTAATTTCATCTTGCTGTGGTCATTGTACCTAACTACGAATGTAGGAATACCTGGAGTACCATGAGGTTAGCTGACAGCAGGTAGATGCAGCCATATAAATTTTGTGCAGTGCTACCAAAATTGAGGTTTGTATCCCTTCCCGTTACGAGAATTCTTCTTGAAGTTGGTAGAATGTGACGGCTTGTTCTTTGCATCAAACTTACCTTTCCCCTGAGATTTGTTCTTGTTGTTTTGGGGTTGGTTGGGCTGGAAGTTCTTCTCGTGTACCATGTGGGCACTAGAAGCTCCCTCAGCGACCCGAGCACATGTGTCTTTTGCTCTCGACTTCTCCTCAAAATCAAGAATGCTAATGAGATCCAAAACAGAAAACTCATGTCTCTTGTTTTTCAGAGAAGTAGCAAAATCGTTCCACGGAGGTGGAAGCTTGGCAATGATGGTCCCAGCAACAAATTTGTCCGGCAACACACACTTAAAGTACTCAAGTTCCTTAGAGAGTGAGTGTATCTCATGAGTCTGCTGAACAACAGAGCGCTCATCAGTCATCTTGTAGTCACAGAATTGCTCCATGACGTACAACTCGTTGCCAGCGCCCGAGGGCCCAAACGTGGCCTCGAGCGCAGCCCACATGTCTTTTCTGCTGTCAAACGACATATATGAATCCACAATGGAATCGTCAAGAACACTCAGCAGGGCGGCTTTGAAGAGGGTATCCATGTTCTAAAAAGCTTCCTACTGTGTAGGATTAAGATCGCCCTCAGGCTTACCCTTAGTGGCGTCACAGTAGTACATGATCTGAAACCAATATACTGCTCTTGTGCGCCACCTTTTATATTCCATCCCCTTAAAATTAGGCGGCTTCAAAACCGCCGCAAAACCACTCGGAGTAAATTGCTTGTAATCAGGTTTTTGCATTGGATTGTTGAATATATGAGCAATTTAGTATGAGATTTAATCCGAATTAGCAGTAAATAGATCATGACGACAATTGCAAACATCAAAGTAATGATGTGGACTAAACCAGGAGGACAGAATCACATATTGTACAGCGGGAGCAGAACCGATGTGGTTGATGTTGTCACTCATGTCATTGATGAAGAGGTTACCGAGGTCGGGGAAGAAGGCTGTCGTTGAGGAAGTCGTCGCTGGCAGCAGTCACAGGAGTGTGCTCCCCAAAAACCTGATCGCCCCTCTCCCGTACAGGATCACGAAAGGCTGGGTTCGGAGGACTGCTGTCCCTTCTCGCGGTGCACGCCGGAAGGAGGGCTGGAGAAGAATTGTGTGGCGGCGCTAAGATCTGGAATGGTGCGAAACCATATGATACAGCGGCGGCTAGGGTAGAGCATGTCAGGTCAGTCGTGCGAGTATAATAGTAGGCCTTTGGCCCCCAAACCCCATGTCCAAGTCAATAATAGCTCAAAAAAAGTCAATAATAGCCCCACCAAGGTTTGTCTCAAAAAAATAGAGTAATTAAGGCATTCGTTAGTCCCTTTAGTACAAATAAAATATCATTAATAATGGCCCCACCTTTTGTCTCGCAAAGTATGTTGGAGTACAACCGGCTACACGTTTACAATCCGCTTCTCTTCTCTCTCCTCTTCTCTCTCCTTCAACTAAGCACAATTATTATATTTAAATCCTTATAGCCTGCTTATGTCATCTAATTGTAGTACTTGCTCTAAAGTTACTATCCACTGTGTAGTCTGAAATGCCGGGCATGCAGCGGGCGGTGTCCTCAGTCGGCGCGCCGCTTCAACGACGGAAGCAGTGAGAGGTCACGTCGCCCTGACTTGCCATCAATGTGGAGCGGCGGGCTCAACTGGCGCCGGGCAGGAAGCGCGCACGGGAGAGGGGATGGGTTTTTGTTGGGCCAAGAAGGTGAGAAGGCAACTTGGGATCGGTCCGGACGGGGAAATATCATGTGCTCCCATACTCTACGTATGACACTAGTCTATGTTACTACTCCCTCCTTTACGGTTTATAGAGATGTTTAGAGTAACATAGTAATATGTTACAGTATAAGTTACTCCCCACTATGACCAGCCTTGGCTGCTAAGCCTGCCACGTAGGCATAAAATATGATGTGGCACCAATAAACTAAGCACCTATGCATTGAAGACTTGAGTTACTAAGCCATTTAATGCACTTAGCACCTCATCTAAAGAGCATTAATAGTATAGCTAGTTGCTGGCTATAAGCCAGTGCCATGTCATGTACAGCCCATCTTATATGAGTAGTCAACATGTACAATAGTAGATCAAAAGAGTGTACTACTTTTTTTATTATGTGGCCCACCTTTCATTCTCACAAAGTGCCTAGGAGCACGTGCTAGAGCTGGCTCTTCACGAAGAGCCCGCTTACCTTCTCTCTCCTCTTCACTTTCCTCCAACTAAGCAGAAATATACTAGTTTATTCCTTATAGCCCGCTGACTCAGCTCTATTGTACTTGCTCTAAGCACATCTAAGCACTTACTAGCACCCCCTTGACTGTGGACCATGACGGTGTACGTCACCTTGTGTCTCATAATTTTCCTCGTCATCATCTGAGTCCTAGAAGATCTCACCCACATCATCATTAGAATGTAGCCGCCTTGATAGACAACGTGCGCAGAAGGAGTAGAGGCGACTGGGGACACACCACCACCATGCTGTGGGCACTTCGTATGTGCTCGTGTGCGTGCAGCGTGCGTGTTTTTCCATCGGTGCTAGCTCTAAGGCCGAGGCTGCGGTCGTCTTCGTCTCCGACTGGTAGTTGAGCAACAACGACAAAGAGGTGTTGCAAGAGATGCGTATGCGCCATTGCGTGCGAGCTTCACCGTAGCTCGACGAACCGGACATCGCCGCGGATGGCGCACGCCTCCATGCAGCCGAGTGTGTGCGCATGCATGTGTTATTCACGTGCATTCTGCGGCCGAGCGTGTGTGCACGCACGTCTTGTGCGTGCGTTGTGTGCTCCATGCTGTGTGCATATGTGCATGAGTTGGATCGGATGGAGTTAGTGCGTTGGCTTGTGTACAAGCGTGGCTGCATGCGTCCTGTACATGCATGGCTTGTTGTGTGGTTATCAATAATTCAATATAAACTACTCCCTCCGTTCCTAAATATAAGTCTTTCTAGCCATTTCAAATAGACTACAACATACGGATGTATGTAGACATATTTTAGAGTGTAGATTCACTCATTTTGTTTCGTATGTAGTCCCTTATTGAAATATTTAAAAAGACTTATATTTGGGAACGGAGGGAGTATAAAACATCTTCAACTTAGCATCCTGATGTACCGTTTCTAGTGGTTAGAAAAAAGTCCATGTTCTTTTATTTGTTTATAGGTGGGCAGGCGGCAAAAAACAGGGGAAAACGCGCAAGGTTCCTTGCAGATGCTCCACCGCGAGGTTCCTTGCTCCTCCTCGGTCGTCGGGAATCTATGCTCTTCAACTCTTTTCTTTTACGTGAGCTTTGTTCATCCTTTTCCCAACACGCAAGACATCTAGCATCAAGGTGCACGTGTCATGCAAGAAAATGGAGATAATCAGATAAGCAGTGCATAAGTGAGTCGTGCGGGGGAAAAGCGGGGGGAAACCCTTTTTCGTAAGTGAGTCATGCACTTCGATGGCACCTACGCAACATTTTTTCTCCTCGATGGCACGTGAATAGTGCACGTACTCAACGACGGAGCACGGGATGGTAGCAATGACATGGTCAGCCCTTTTTTGGAGAGAGTACGTACTACTAGTAAATAACTTTGATGTGTCCCGTCAACTCGCAGAACGACGAGAAGCTTGATTACGCCTTCTCCCTCTCCAATGCGTGCACGGTAGCTCGTAGCACGAGGAGAAACTTTTGCTTACAAGCGGTGGACGTGCAGCAGTTCATTTGGTGTCAGATTGCCAGAAGCACTACTGTAGAACCATCGACTTCCGGAATTGGCGAAGAGCCAAGCGCAAGGTCACCTACTAACCTTAGGCTAGGCGTAGTGGTAACATAAGTAGGGATACCTCCTTTTTTTTATTCTAGAAACGACCACACGCGAATATCAAGGTGCTGGTTACGTAGAACAAATTTCCTGCAGTCCGTGCTCAACCCTCCTCTATCTCTCTTCTCAGCCAGCCAGCGGACGCACGGAGCCCATCATCTGTTTGCTCACATGTGGCCCCACATGTCAGTGAAAACGCAAGAGGACCCACTGAACCTGCACATCTTTCACCTTGACGTGCTGGTGATGAGAAACAAATCCAATAAAGATCTTCGGTGGCCGCTTTCGGAGTTACTCAAGAGTAGTAAGAATCTATTTACAGTTTAACCCAAGATGCACATCTTGTGGCTTCAACTACCACTCTATTTTCTTTCATGACACGACCTGGATGCTGGATGTCCCACGTGTCGGCAAAAGGAGGAAGAACCCGGCCAAATCTTCGGTTGTGCTCTCGGATTAGACTAGTTGTGCTAACTTAAAAAAAATTATTGTGTACTCCCTCCGTTCCAAAATACTTGACTTCCATTTGTCCAAAAATGGATGTACCTATATACTAAAACATGTCTAGATACATATATATTTTGACAAGTAGAAGGCATGTATTGTGCAACGGAGGGAGTGGAATGGATGCAAGTTTTTGTATTGGGAAGAAGAGTACATCCATATATTGATAGAGCATTGGAGTTGGCCTTACAAGTGGGACTGCAGTTGAGGAAACCGACTATCGGCAAACCCCCACCTCGCCCGCCTTGCGATGGCTGAGTTAGAGAAACGATGAGGTTGAAGAGATTGCTCTAGCACGGACTCCAAGAAATATGGTGTCAGATGGAAGTTGTGCTGGTGGCGTGTGTCGTACTGCTGGACGTGAATGCTTGTTCTGTCCCATGCCACCCTACTACTCCTACTACTTACTATATAGTACTAGTATCGAGGATTCGTGGTGCTGATTACGTACAATATGGCTACAGTTAAAACACCCGCACGACGCGCGAAGCATGTGAAGCTAGTACAAATAGTGTACTACTATTGTTGATCGGCCTCATCCGATAACCTCTTGCAATGCACGTACAATTATGTATTCGGAAAATATTTTTTTGCCTCGTCGCACCACTTACTCATAGAAGAAACTCGAAAGTCATTCATAAATTTAGTAAGTTTCTCACAGGTGTCGGTGTCAAAACTGGCGGATCTCGGGTAGGGGGTCCCGAACTGTGCATCTAGGCGGATGGTAACAGGAGACAAGGGACACGATGTTTTTACCCAGGTTCGGGCCCTCTCGATGGAGGTTAAATCCTACTCGTGCTTGATTGATATTGATGATATGGGTAGTACAAGAGTAGATCTACCATGAGATCGAAGAGGCTAAACCCTAGAAGCTAGCCTATGGTATGATTGTTGTTTGTCCTACGGACTAAAACCCTCCGGTTTATATAGGCGGCGAAGAGGGTTAGGGTTACACAGAGTCGGTTACAATGGTAGGAGATCTACATATCCGTATCACCAAGCTTGCCTTCCACGCCAAGGAAAGTCCCATCCAGACACGAGATGAAGTCTTCAATCTTGTATCTTCATAGTCCAGGAGTCCGGCCGAAGATGATAGTTTGGCTATCCGGACACCCCCTAGTCCAGGACTCCCTCAGTAGCCCCTGAACCAGGCTACAATGACGACGAGTCCGGCGCGCATATTGTCTTCGGCATTGCAAGGCGGGTTCCTCCTCCGAATACTTCATAGAAGATTTTGAACACAAGGATAGTGTCCGGCTCTACAAAATAAGTTCCACATACCACCATAGAGAGAATAATATTTACACAAGTTCAATCTGCTAACATATTTCGTGGCGTGACATCACACCACGGCCAAGCCTTTATTCAAATCGTTTTTACTGTTCCACCTCAGTGCGTCTAGCGAGGCGGTTTCCTTGGCACGTCTTGTCAAAGCAGAGATCGTGTCCCCTTATTCCGGGATTCTCATCAATACGGGCGTGGGTAACCCAACCGCACCATTGATTACGGCGCTTGGGAGATAAGCGAGTTTTACCAGGCTGGTGGGGACGCATAATTTCGTCCGTCCATATAAGGGGATAAGGATCCACATTTTTACCTACGCCTTCTTCCTCCTTTGCTTATCCATTTCCGCGCACTCGAGCTCCAGTGCCCAAGTCCGCACATCTCGCCTCAACCTTCCCCAGCCATGTTCGGAGCAGGAGGCAAGTGGATGGCCTCCTCCGTCACGGAGGGGCACATCAAAAAGTTGAGGAAAGCCGGATACCTGCACAACAACATTGCGCACCGGCTTCCAGACGAGGGGCAGCTCGTCCCCACCCCTAGGCCCCATGAGAGGGTGGTGTTCCTCCCCCATTTCCTCCGTGGGCTGGGCTTCCCACTCCACCCATTTGTTCGGGGGCTCATGTTCTACTACGGCCTAGATTTCCATGATTTGGCCCCTAATTTCATCCTCAACAACTCAGCATTTATCGTTGTGTGCGAGGCCTTCCTCCGCATCAAGCCCCACTTCGGCTTATGGCTGAAGACCTTCAATGTCAAGCCGAAGGTAGTGGGCGGCCAGTAGGCGGAGTGCGGAGGCGCCATGGTGGGCAAGATGCCCAACGTCATATGGCTCGAGGGCTCCTTCGTGGAAACCATCAAAGGGTGGCAATCGGGGTGGTTCTACATCACCGAGCCGCGTGACCCTGAATGGGCAGCGGCCCCCGAATTCCGATCTGGCATCCCCACACGGCTCACCTCCTGGAAAGAGAAGGGCATGACATGGGGTGATTTGGAAGAGCTCACCAGACTCCAAACCTGCGTTCAAAACCTTATGAACAAGAAGATCAAGCTCGTAAACGTAGTCCAGGTCTTGCTCATCCGCCGGATCCTCCCGTGCCAACAACGGGCCTTCAACTTGTGGGAGTTTGATCCAGCACAGCACCAAACCTTGAGCAGGCTCTTCGACACTACGTATGAAGATGCCTAGAAGGTGCTGTTCAAGGGTGCCGAAGCTCCCGCATCCGCTACCGAAGATCGCAGATTCAGCTCGCAGCGTCAAGCTAGCGAGGTAAGCTATTTTACCCTTTACGGGACTCTTGTTTTCCATAGTTTGACTCTATGCGGGATCTAAACTCCCTTACCTTTGACAGGCCTGGCAGAAGAAGTCCGGGCATGTTAACTGTCCGGCTCCCTTGCCTGAAGATCCAGCGGACACCCGATTGACGGGGCTGCTGGTTCCGGCACCTCACGTGGTGCCGGAGAAGAAGGCCAAGAAGAAGGCCACGGGAACTCGAAACAGTTCCCGGCGCCAGGTGTTATCGGACTCATCGTCCGATGACTCTGAGGCGGACTCCTCCCGCGAAGACGGGGAGGAGGAAAAAGAGGCCTCTCCCCCAGCGGGGGGGAGAGAAGAAAAGGAAGGCCGCCCCAACGGGGGAGGCCGAAGGGTCCAAGAAGGGAAGGACCCTCCCTCCGGACTACTCCACCAACGCCGACGACGGCGAAGAGGAGTGGCCACCGAGGACTAAGCCCCTGGTGACATCTTAAGTGTCCAGATACTAGAATAATTCATGGCGTTTCGTTTGTCGCATAGAATCTCCTAACGCCGAATATAACCATGCAGCCCGCCCAAGGACGGGCTCGACACTTCAACGAGTGGCTTCCTGGCTTCATCGGATGTGAACAGCACTTCACTTCCGGTCGTCTCCTCTCCTCGCGCTGCAGATGACACCAAGGTGGGGTCCCAAAGGGGGCCCAGCCAGGAGGAGGAGGTCCTGGAGGTACCGCAAGGCAACCTCCCGGACTTTGGGCATAAGGGGGATCAAACTCCAAGGGGTTCTAAGTCCGGCCCTGGGCCGGACTCCGCACCGGAACCTTCAGTGGTTCTGGAGTCCGGCGGGCGGCCCCTTCGTAAGAAGGGCGAGACTGCGACGCCGGTGACCTCCGTCCAACCGGAGGCACCAGATAATTTGCTGGAGGCACTTAACGGCGCCTCCATCTACGAGGAGCACCACATTGTTATGAGTGTGGTGATCCAGAAAGTTCAGTCCGCCAAGAGCGGGCTGACTGAAGCCTGTGCCAGCCTTCTAACAGGCTTTGAGGTATGTAGTTAAGATATGTAAAAATATTACTGCATAGACAGTAGCCCTTGATGCTTAGTTTGGTGTTCGGAAAGAAAAGCCGAACTGAGGATCTAAAAAGATATACGCAGGAGTCTAACATAGGCATGTCAATATGGGAATGCAGGCTGCGCTGCTGACCTCTGCCGCACTGACTACGGAGGTCAATGCATTGAAGCAGAGCCTTAAGCGGTCTGAGACCGAGCTCGGCCTTGCCAAGAAGCAGCTCGAGGACAAGGAGGGTAAGTAATACCTTATGGAAGTATATAAAAGATGTGGTTGCAAAAAATAACAGGAATAAAGTGAAAAATGCAGGGGCCACGAACGAGGTGGCGACCCTGAAGGAAGCGGTGTCCAAGGCCGAAAGCAATGCAGCCGCAGAGCGCACCGAGTGAGAGAAGCAGGAGGCGCGGGTGGCGGAGGTGCGGCAAGAGCTCCAGGCTCTCGTGGAAAAACACGAGAGTTTGGAGCGTGACTCAAAGACTCAAGAGTCCGAGCTCGCCTCGGCTCTTGAGAGCGCCAAAGCCGCTAAGGCCGAAGCCCAAAAAGCCCTCCAGGAAATTGAGGCAATAAAGAAGATAGCGGCGGGTAAGGCATTCTTCATGCAGAGCAAGCACGTGAAAGTGAATTACTTGTTACTTACCCGAATCTAGAGCTCTCCAGGAGCATTCGCAGATCTGCCCTGCAGTGTGTCCGACACTGTCACATTCTACCGGGCCGAGGAGGGGACCTCGGCAGAGAAGGTGTTCTGTTCTCAGTATGCTGAGGCCGGACACCCGGTGCCCTTGAGCGACCACCTGAAGCAGCTGGTCGAGCTCCATAAGGTGGGCGAATAGGCCATGAAGGGCCTCATAGTTCGACTCTGGCATAAAGAAGCCATGCCTAGGAGCTACTTCGGGCTGGTGAGGCGGCTGGTGGACGCTTGTCCATGGATTGAAGTCGTCAAGCGCTCTGTCTGCATCGAAGGTGCCCGTAGGGCCCTTGCCGTGCTAAAGTGCACTGGGGCATGATGGACGCTGAGAAGCTTGTGACGGATGCTCCACCGCCGGGCAGGGAGTATCGCAAGCCCGAGATGTATTATGCGGGCATCCTGAAGGGTGCCCGCCTTATAGCGGGTGAATGCTCCAAAGATGTATTTTTTGAGTAAACTCGCATTTGTTATCCTGTACGCTTGAAAACTTGTTCATATGCGCTAAGCAACGCTTGTGAATTTAAAATATTACCTTCTGTGCGGCCGTTTATTAAATTTGGGAGATGGCGAGTCGTCGGCTTCTGCCCCCATGCCACGAGTGCTGGGGTGTTCAGGATAAACTTGAGCGCTCTTTTTCCCATTCTTGGGTCCTTCGAGGGAGGCGCTCAACACAACAAACAAGGAAACCGGACTATAATGCTTGAACACTCCCACTTAGCCATAGAATTCTATAATTTTAAATTTCGGCGAAGCCCCTAGTATTCGGAAGACCGAATTCGGGGCGCTATCCACGTCTGGGCCGGACAAAGCCGACTCCTCGCTCTAAGCGGCATAAGTTTTTAGGGACTCGAAAAACCTCTCAAACAGCGACCGGCTCTCGCCCTATCATGACAGTCAGTTTTAGCTTTCTCCACTGAGGTGCTCAACCCAGCTCAACCGGGGCACAATCGCACTGGTTCTCCCAGCGCTACCTTAGCCGATATAACGGAATGTAAGGTACCAAAACATGGGAGCCGGGCAAACCCAACTATTGACCCAAGACATGATTCGGAGCCGACGCATATAATGTTATAAGTTCGGCGTGCCGCACTTGTGAAAGTGTTCGGACTTATCACACCATAGTTTGGGGTACTTAAGCCCCTGGTGTATTTGGCCGTACCAAAGCGTACGGATGCAACATGTCATAAGTGAACATATATAGATAAAAAAGGAATGCAATAATAGGCAAAAGCTATGCATTGTTTATTCAAAAAATCTGCGGTAAAAGCAAAACGATACAAATAGTGCAATAAGAAAGGGACAGGACTATTTGACATGTCTCCCTCCAGGAGCGAGCTGCGGAATGATATGTAAAACAAGTATACTGCTCGTTATGGAGACCACCTGGGCATTCGACGTAGCTTTCTGCTTCCCTGGCTGTTCCATCGTGTGTTCAGCGATTCTACTGCCGGACAGGGCTTCTTGATAAAGGAGTCCTGAAAGTAAGAGAAAAAAGAAGAATGACACAATTGGGAGCCCCTAGTGCGATTGAGCCGCATTCTGGGCCTGTCGTGGTCGTGCCCCTCCCCCAATGCCCATGGTATTTCCAGGGCGTAGTTATGTACGCGTAGTACTGGTTTCGCAATTTCGCGAGGGCTGGGGTTGGGGCCGCATTGCTACGCATGCCCGGAACGTGCCAGGCGGTCTTGTTGTAGGTTACTCCGGGCGCGCTTGACGGTGTCCGGACGTTTAATAGCCGGACTCGAGAATTGCCTTAAGAGGCTGCTTTGTACTTCTGCCGCGAGGGCCGCCGTATGCTCCTCTGTTCGGAGGGAGCGTTCGGTGTTTCCATTGACCATAATGACTCCTCGAGGGCCTAGCATCTTGAGCTTGAGGTATGCATAGTGCGGCACTGCATTGAACTTTGCAAATGCGGTTCGTCCGAGCAGTGCGTGATAGCCGCTGCGGAACGGGACTATGTCGAAGATTAATTCCTCGCTTCGGAAGTTATTCGGTGATCCTAAGACCACTTCAAGTGTAACTGAGCCTGTACAGTTGGCCTCTACACCTGGTATGACACCTTTGAAGGTCGTCTTTGTGGGTTTAGTCCTTGAGGGGTCTATGCCCATCTTGCGCACTGTATCCTGATAAAGCAGGTTCAGGCTGCTGCCGCCGTCCATCAGGACTCTAGTGAGGTGAAATCCGTCCACGATTGGGTCTAGAACCAATGCGGCAAATCCGCCATGGCGGATGCTAGTGGGGTGGTCCCTTCGATCAAAAGTGATCGGGCAGGAGGACCACGGATTGAACTTTGGGGTGACTGGCTCCATCGCATATACGTCCCTTAGTGCACGCTTCCGCTCCCTTTTGGGTATGTGGGTTGCGTATATCATGTTCACCGTCCGCACTTGTCGGGGGAAGCCCTTCTTTCCTCTATTGTTCGGCGGCTGGGGCTCCTCTTCGTCGTCGCTATGCAGCCCCTTGTCATTGTTTTTGGCATTTAACTTGCCTGCCTGCTTGAACACCCAACAATCCTTGTTCGTGTGATTGGCTGGCTTTTCGGGGGTGCCGTGTATCTGGCATGAGCGATCGAGTATTCGGTCCAAAGTGGACGGGCCCGGAGTATTTCTTTTGAATGGCTTTTTCCCCTGACCAGGTTTAGAGCCTCTGAATCCGGCATTGACTGTCGTATCTTCAGCATTATCGCCATTAATGTGGCGCTTGTGTTTGTTGCGACGCGACCTGCCGTTGCTATCCTTGGTATCCGAACTACCAGGGCTCTTGGTAATGTTGTTACTACGAGCTAGCCAACTGTCCTCTCCCGCGCAAAATCGGGTCATGAGTGTTGTGAGGGCTGCCATGGATTTCAGCTTTTCCTGTCCTAGGTGCTGGGCAAGCCATTCATCGCGGAGGTTATGTTTGAAGGCTGCAAGGGCCTCTGCATCCGGACAGTCGATGATTTGATTTTTCTTTGTTAGGAACCGTGTCCAGAATTGTCTGGCCGATTCTTCTGGCTGCTGAATTATGTGGCTTAGGTCATCGGCGTCTGGTGGTTGCACATAAGTGCCCTAGAAGTTGTCGAGGAATGCGGCTTCCAGGTCTTCCCAACAACCAATTGACTGTGTTGGCAAGCTGTTAAGCCAATGCCGAGCTAGTCCTTTAAGCTTGAGTGAGAGGTATTTGATGGCGTGTAGATCATCACCGTGGGCCATGTGGATATGAAGGAGGTAGTCCTCGATCCATACCGTAGGATCTGTTGTGCCATCGTATGATTCGATGTTTATGGGTTTGAAACCCTCAGGGATTTGATGATCCATCACTTCATCTGTGAAGCATAGTGGGTGTGTGGCACCTCTGTATTGGGCTATATCACGACGCAGCTCAAATGAGCTTTGTCTACTGTGTTCGGCCCGGCCGGAATTGCCATGTCCGGCATGACGGTTATCATCACGTATCATGGGGCGCCCACGCGATCCGTAGATCAATCTTGTTTGTCTTGCCTTGTCCTCCAATATATCCCGCAGGTCTGGCGCATTTCCCCGCGCCTTGGTATTTTTTGAGCGGCGCCGGGGTGCGGCTTGAGTGGAGGGCCGAGAGGCCTCTCTGTCGCGGCCACGAGGTGGCCGGTCGGTCGTATCATGCGCTGGTGATGTAGGTTTAGGTGCTTCCTCCTCTAATCGGGGTAGCAGTCTGCGTTTTGGGTAGCTCTTGGAGGGGTGTTCGAGTTCGTACTCTTCGGCCGCGAGGACTTCAGTCCATCTGTCAGCTAGCAAGTCTTGGTCAGCTCTAAGCTGTTGCTGCTTTTTCTTGAGGCTGCTTGCCGTGGCCATAAGCCTGCGTTTGAAACGCTCTTGTTCAACGGGATCCTCAGGCACGACAAATTCGTCGTCGTCGAGGCTTGCCTCGTCTTCGGAGGGAGGCATGTAATTATCGTCCTCTACCTCTCTGTCTTCCGCTCTCTCATGAGGGCTGGCTTCTCCATCCTCCTGCGCTGAATCCTGCTGGAGGGGGTTGTCTTCGGCACTGTCCAGGGTGTTATTATCTCCCATGCCGGAATCACCGTTTTTGCTATGGCGGGATTTAGAGCGGCGCCGCTGACACCGGCGCTTAGGCTGTTTCTTGGAGGGGTCATCCTCGGTTGTTCCATCGCCATTCCCATCTTTTGGGGTGCCCACCATGTAAATGTCGTATGACGAGGTGGCCTTCCAGTGCCTTGTAGGTGCTTGTTCTTGGTCGTCTCCTGCATCGTCGTCCATACCATCGATGTCTTCGGAGTCGAAGTCGAGCATGTCGGTTAAGTCATCGATAGTGGCTACGAAGTGGGTGGTGGCTGGCTTTGAATTTCTTCGTCGTCCACATCCCAACCATCCTAACCATAATCCGGCCAGGGCTCTCCTGATAAACAGAGAAACTTTAGCGAATTCAGGATGTCGCCAAAGGGCGAGTTCTGAAAGATGTCCGCAGCAGTGAACTCCATGATCGGCGCCCAATCAGATTCGATTGGCAGGGGCGCGGAAGGTTCAGAGTCCAGAGAGGAGTCCGGCACCTTGGAGTTGCGAGCTTCGCAAAGGACAGGGTTGGTGTTCGGCTCTATCGCCGTAAAGATAGCAGCCCCCGAGGCGGTGTCTAGCCACCCATCCTCGATTGGCGCAGTTGGCTCCGAGCTAAGGGTCGGAGCGGACACTTGTGCGGCCTCCAGGGCACTGTCCGGTGGCAGAGCTAGATCATGCCCATCGTGACAGTGTGGCGTGCTTGGCTATGGCTCGAACCCGTCGAAGATCAAGTCTCCGTGGACGTCAGCCATATAGTTCAGACTTCCAAATCTGACCTGATGGCCAGGGGCGTAGCTTTCAATCTGCTCCAGATGGCCAAGAGAATTGGCCCCCAGTGCAAAGTCGCCGAATACGAAGATCTATCCGGGGAGAAAAGTCTCACCCTGGACCGCATTGTTGTTGATGATCGGAGGAGCCATCGTGCCTAAAGATGACGACATAGAGGAACTCTCAATGAAAGCACCAATGTCGGTGTCAAAACCGGCGGATCTCGGGTAGGGGGTCCCGAACTGTGCGTCTAGGCGGATGGTAACAAGAGACAAGGGACACGATGTTTTTACCCAGGTTCGGGCCCTCTCGATGGAGGTAAAACCCTACTCCTGCTTGATTGATATTGATGATATGGGTAGTACAAGAGTAGATCTACCACGAGATCGAAGAGGCTAAACCCTAGAATCTAGCCTATGGTATGATTGTTGTTCGTCCTACAGACTAAAACCCTCCGGTTTATATAGGCACCGAAGAGGGTTAGGGTTACACAGAGTCGGTTACAATGGTAGGAGATCTGCATATCCGTATCGCCAAGCTTGCCTTCCATGCCAAGGAAAGTCCCATCCGGACACGGGACGAAGTCTTCAATCTTGTATCTTCATAGTCCAGGAGTCCGACCGAAGATGATAGTTCGGCTATCCGGACACCCCCTAGTCCAGGACTCCCTCAACAGGCATATCATTTTATTACATACAACAAGTCATCAACCCACATCGACAACGAGGATACATTATAAATACTAAAGTTTTCACCACACAACAAATAACAAGCAATGAAATGAACTTCAACTCAACCATTCCTCGGCGTTGGCAACGCTTGCTTTGAACCACAAGTGATTCTCTGGGACGAGCCATCTATTGTCGATCTGGAGACCAACGCAGGACTGATCATCCAGGCTGAAGCGGCCTACTATATCAGTACCAGGGTAGGGAACCACCCTAATGTCTGAGGTATAGACACAATTGCTTCTCATAAATGGTACTGGTAACGTTGTGTCAACAGCAGTCGGATCGCCTTTCACCATCATCAGATAGTTTTGTCCAAGGAAGAGCGAGCTTTCTCCAAGACTATCAATTTTGTACCAGGGAGAAGGTGTTGGCGCTAGCACACTAGTATCCATCCTGAATACCATGCAACGGGTGTTGGAATAGGTCCGGAGAGTGCGACCATGGGAGACAACACGTGCTCCTTTAGTAGTAACATCATCAGTGGGCTGTATACACACAAGAAGAGGTGATCCATCGGAATTAGTTGCCAGGCACCACTGAGTATATACGTTCTGCTCGTCCTCATGCTCGTGATCATCACCATCGCCATCTCCCATTTGGTTATAAAAAATTTCAAGTGTAGGTGGTGGAATGTTCATAGGACCTTGGAAACACAAGAAGAAGGTTAATTAGTAAAGGGAAACTTGCTAACCCGCATGCATGTGGATGAAACAATTATAATTACGGTGGAAGACAAACGTACCGAAACTACGAGGATCCCATGCAAAAACAGTGCCATGAGCGGTGGAAGAAAACACAAGACCCTCGTATTGAATTGCATCACAATACACATCCGTGTATAGAAACTGATTTTTGAGCAATATCCATCGAGTCGAACAATAAAGGACGGCAACAAGCTTGTCGAAGATAGCAACAACTTCATAGTTGTTGTAATTCTAAGAGCGGTTGGGAACTCGACAAATTGCTATCTTCCGTAGAAGACAGTCACCATGATCATATTTGAACGTGCATACAATACCGGTGTGCTCAACCTCTGGGCAGTCTGCTAAGATTTTTCGAAGTGGAACCCGGTCACGAGTGTACACATTCACAAGTTCCCACTCGCAGTTGGACCCAATGTAAACAACCCAATCTCCATTTGCGCCTGCCCAAGCCTTGCCCTCAAGCGATGGCATCTTAACATCATACGTATGATTATCAAGCGGCATCAACTTGCACTCGGCGAGGCCTCCGTCGTGCCGGCACCAGTAGTCATCAGGGTCACGGCGAAGAAGATAGGGGAGATCAAACCGCTCCTTGACTCTTGGGTTCCTTGTAATGATGTTATTAGTTGAGTCGAGAATGGGCTTGAACGAACCTGCCATGCTAGCCGAGGTGATGACATCGCATCGATCAATGAGTTCCTCCACCACGTCATCTTTCAGATCGGGGCACGAATAACAGGGTCGTTTCCGGCCTGTTCCCTCCATCGAGAAGATGATGGAACAATGGCAGAAGAAAGGGTGAAGGGCTGAAGGAAAATGGAGGAGGGAGAGGAAGAGCGTGCGACAGCAGTTCCAAATCGAGAGGGAAAGGCGAAGAGTCGGTGGACGGTTGCCAGTTTGCCACGGTTCACGAAGAGGTGCCCCAGCCTACACGTCCATTCGGAAATACTACTACTCGTTGTCATCTCACTGATATGTTGGAACAGGACCACATGTCAACAAAACATGGTGTGTAATTTCTCCTGCAAAATGCGATCTAGCCGCGTTGGCCCGAGGTGCCGCATTAGTTTTTTTTTTGAAAGTTTGCCGCATTAGTTATTGACCTTTATTTTTTTTAACTTGCAATCTGAATGGATAGCTCCTGTGGTCATCACACGTGAGCAGATATAGTGATGGTTGATTCGCCCGAGCAACTTATTACTGTGGGAATATGGGAGTACCAGCGGATTCAAGGAATAGAGAAATGATGGTTGCTTCGTCCGAGCAACTTACTGTGGTGAAGGTCGGGCTCTGTGATTTGACTGCTCACTAGTCATTACTACTGCGGCGCAACGACCGGGATGAATCTTTCCCTGAAGTTGTGTTGTGCACTCAATATTGCTACATGGCAGGTGGAGCCGGATGAAGGATGTCCAACATGTCGGCGAAACAAAGTTGAATTGTTTCTGGCATTGCTGTCAATCCTTCAGGATTTGTTTATATGTACGCATAATTTTGATGAAATTGTACTGTGATGCTATGAAGGTTTCAACTTTGGTTCCCGCAGGAAAAAAAAGTTTCAACTTAGGATTCATGTGTCTTGCCTCAAGATTATCTCGTTACAACATTCCATCAAATACAAATGAAACTACCATGGCTAATGCATCTCAATGGTTCGCAGATCAGCGCCAATATTCACATCACAACTGAAGACAAAGTTGTGAGAAGGTGTATAAATAAAGAAAAAATATATAATTGATCGATGATGTTCGTAGGCATGGCTCCATTTCCTTGGCACAATGTTCATTGCTTGGCAGCTAGTTTCACCCAACTCTGTAGCCAAAAAATAGGTGTATGAAGGACACCACAATCCGATCATTTTGTGCAGCTCCACTAAAATCGAGCGGACCATCCCTGTTTGCAAAGATATCCAGTCAGTGTTATTACAATAATAGTGGAACTAGATGATGAAACATAACACACATGAATAGAAGCTGATCACCTCTACGATCTCTCTTTAGGACTAACTTCTTGTTGGAGAAGATTAGGCACGGAGTTGAATGAGGAGGATATCAAAACCAATCTCCCTTTTCGTAGTCCCACAGAAATGTAAAAACGTTGTCCGTGTGACATTTTGGCGGAACTGCACAAAACACTCTTCAGAAAAGTGATTTGTGCAGTTCACCAAAAGGTCGCAATAGCAACGAGGTGAAAATGGATAGCCCTGTTTGCAAAAGGAGGTCGAAAGGAAACAATTACTGCCCAATAACACGAGTTGAAGACACATACGCCGACAAAAAAGAAGCATGTTCCATGTAATAAGGGAAAGATAGCACATGGTGGTTTATCAAAAATGGTTTGAGGATGAGATTGCAAGATGGAAAGTACGCCGACCGAGATATGATTTAAGTAAACAACTAAAGAAGATCCACATGCAGAAACATGGGAAGATGGGCAGTGGAGCAAGCCCGGAGGAAGCTGTACCTGAGGGTCATCGGGATGTTACTAGGAGGGCGTCGGCAGCCGGGATCTGCCCATACTGCGGCAGCGAGCAAGTGGCGAAGGCCCTACCGCACCGGAGCTTGGTTAGAGAGAACGGCGGGTACCGCTGAGGGAGTCCTGGATTAGGGGGTATCCAGATGTCCGGACTCTATACTTCGTCCGGACTGTTGGAGCATGAAGATACAAGACTCAAGACTCCCGTCCCGTGTCCGGATGGGACTCTCCTTTGCGTGGAAGACAAGCTTGGTGATCCGGATATTGTATTTCCTTCCTTGTAGCTGACTCCGTGTAAACTCTAGCCCTCTCCGGTGTCTATATCAACCAGAGAGGTTAGTCCTTAGAGGGCTGATCACGATCACAACCATAATCATCATAGGCTAGCTTATAGGGTTTAGCCTCTACGATCTCGTGGTAGATCTACTCTTGTACTACTCATATCATCAATATCAATCAAGCAGGAAGTAGGGTTTTACCTCCATCGAGAGGGCCCAAACCTGGGTAAACATTGTGTCCCTTGCTTCCTGTTACCATCAGCCTAAGACGCACAGATCGGGACCCCCTACCCGAGATCCACTGGTTTTGACACCGACATTGATGCTTTCATTGAGAGTTCCTGTGTGTCGTTGCTGCAAGGCCTGATGGCTCCTTCAATCGTCAACAACGCGGTCCCGGGTGAGACTTTCCTCCCCGGACAGATCTTTGTGTTTGGCGGCTTCGCACTGCGGGCCAATTCGCTTGGCCAACTGGAGCAGATCAATAGCTACACCCCTGGCCACCAGGTCAGGTTCGGAAACCTGAACTACATGGCTGATATCCACGGAGACTTGATCTTCAACGGATTCGAGCCTGTGCCAGGAGCGCCGGACGGTCACGATGAGCATGGATTAGACCTACTATCGGACAATGCTCGGGATGTTGTCCCTGCGGTAGGCCCGGACCTAAATCCGTAGCAGACCGCGTTGCCCAAGGACGGATGGATGGACTCCGCCACGCAGGCCGCACACTCATCGGTGGTAGAGCCGAACACAGGCCTCGTTCCCAAAGAAGCCTCTGACACCGGACCCCCGGTCTCGTATTTGGCTGTAGGTTCTAGTCCGCGCTCTCCTGAGCCCGCCGAACCTGGTTGGGCTCCCGTAATGGAGTTCACCGCAGCGGATATCTTCCAACACTCGACCCTTGGCGACGTGCTGAACTCGTTAAAGTCTCTCTCATTGTCAGGAGGCTCGTGGCCGAACTATGTCCGGCTCGAGTGGGAAGCGGGCGATGAAGGAATTCGTTGCCCACCCACCACCCACTTCATTGCCACGGTCGATGATCTAACCGACGTGCTTGACTTCGACTCCGATGACATCGACGGTATGGACGACGATGCAGGAGAAAAGGAACCACCGCTCACGTGCCTCCTCATACGATTTATATATATATGGTGGACACTCTGAAGGAAACCAATGGCGATGAGGCAATGGAGGATAACCCCTCACGGAGAAAAGCAAAGCATGGGCGTCATCGGCGCCGCTCCAAGCCCCGCCACAGCAATACTGGCCCAGGAGACGAAAACAATCCGGATGGTGCTGAAGAGGAATACAACCCTGATCAGCCTGCCTTCGAGCAGGCCGAGCAGGAAGACGGGCAGGACAGCCCAGACGAACAGGCAATGGATGGATATCCGGAGGAGGACAACTACATGCCCCCCTCCGAAGACAAGATTAGCCTCGACGACGATGAGTTCAGCATGCCCGAGGACCCCGTCGAGCAGGAGCGCTTCAAGCGTCGGCTTATGGCCACTACGAGGAGCCTGAAAAAGAAGCAGCAACAACTTCAAGCTGATCAAGACCTGCTCACAGATAGATGGACTGAAGTCCTGGCAGCGGAGGAATATGGACTCGAGTGCCACACGGCTGACCGGCCACCTCGTGGCCGGGATAAAACGGCATATTAGCCCGAATACCAGCCCGCACCCCCGCGCCAATACACTACGGCTCGGGGTAATAGGCAAGACCTGCAAGATATACTTGAAAACAAAACAGGATAGCCAAGATCGATCTACGGATCGTGTGGGCGCGCCCCAGCACGCGACTATGACTGTCGCACCGGATACACCATCAACAAGTCCGGCCAGGCCGAACACAGCCACCCAGACCAATTCGAGCTGCGTAGCGACATAGCCCGGCATAGAGGCGCCGTGCACCCCCTCTGCTTCACTGACGAAGTAATGGATCATGAATTCCCAGAAGGGTTCAAGCCCATAAACATCGAATCATACAATGGCACAACAGACCCCCGCAGTATTTGATGGCTTAAGCTCAAAGGACCCGCCCGGCACTAGCTAAACAGCCTGCCCGCAAATTCCGTTGGCAGTTGGGAAAACCTGGAAGACGCGTTCCTCGAGAACTTCCAGGGCACTTATGTGCAACCACCGGACACCGATGACTTGAGCCACATTATTCAACAGCCCGGAGAGTCAGCCCGGAAATTCTGGACTCGGTTCCTAACTGAAAAGAACCAAATAGTCGACTGTCCGGACACCGAAGCCCTGGCGGCCTTTAAGCATAATATCCGCGACGAGTGGCTCGCCCGACACCTCGGCCAGGAGAAACCCAAGTCCATGGCAGCTCTCACGACACTAATGACCCGCTTTTGCGCGGGCGAGGACAGCTGATTGGCCCGCAGCAGCACTACGCCACATTCTGGCACTTCGGATGTCCATGACAATAACGGCAAGCCACGGCGCAACAGACATAAGCGACGGAACAATGGCAACAACACCGAAGATACGGCAGTCAACGCCGGATTCAGCGGATCTAAATCCGGTCAGCGGAAGAAGCCATTCAAAAGAAATAATCAGGGACCGTCCAGTCTGGACCGCATACTTGAACGCTCGTGCCAAATTCACGGCACCCCAGACAAGCCAGCCAACCACACCAATAGAGACTGCTGGGTGTTCAAACAGGCCGGTAAAATAAACACCGAAAACAAGGACAAGGGGCTGCACAGCGACGATGACGAGGACCCCCGACGTCCGAACACGGGGGGACAGAAGAAATTTCCTCCCAAGGTGAAAACGGTCAACATGATCTACGCCACCCACATTCCCAAGCAGGAACGGAAGCGAGCACTACGGGACGTCTATGCGATGGAGCCAGTCGCCCCCAAATTCAACCCATGGTCAGCTTGTCCGGTCACCTTTGATCGTAGGGATCACCCTACTAGCATCCGTCATGGCGGATCAGCCGCATTGGTCCTAGACCCAATCATCGACGGATTCCACCTCACGCGAGTCCTTATGGACGGCAGCAACAGCCTGAACCTGCTTTATCAGGACATAGTGCTCTCGACCCTTCAAGGATCAAGCCCACCAAAACCACCTTTAAAGGTGTAATTCCTGGAGTAGAGGCCCGTTGCACGGGGTCTATAACATTGGAAGTGGTCTTCGGATCTCCGGATAACTTCCGAAGCGAAGAGTTACTCTTCGATATTGTCCCTTTCCGCAGTGGTTACCACACACTGCTTGGATGAACCGCATTCGCTAGATTCAATGTGGTACCACACTATGCATACCTCAAGCTCAAGATGACAGGACCGCGCGGGGTCATAACAGTCAACGGAAACATGGACCGCTCTCTTCGTACAGAAGAGCATACTGCAGCCCTCGCGGCGGATGTACAATGCGGCCTCCTCCGACAAACCACCAATCCGGTGACGACAACCTCGAGCACCGTCAAGCAAGTCCAGAGCACCTCGCAACAGGATCACCAGGCACGCCAAGAGTGCGACTAGCAGTCCGTCCTCCGCTCAAGACCCATCTTAGAAGCATTCATGCCACGCGTACACAATTACACACTCAAAATACCATGGGCATGGGCCCAGGGCAGCAGTGACTCAGTCAACAGTGCGGTATAACCGCCACATACCATCATAACCCTCCCTTTTTATCTTTCAGGACACTGCTTTAGGGCAGCCTCTTCAGAAGCGTCGGATTGTCGGAATTACACAAGAGAGAAAACCAAGGGAGCAACAGGCTTTCCGCACAAAAGGAAACACCCAGGTGGAATCTGTTCACGATCGTTATACCTGTTTTATATACCTACATGCAGCCTGCCCTTGGATAGGACATGTTAAATAGTCCTATTTACTTCTGCTTAAACGCACCCATTGTAAACATACGCTTAAACGTATTATTCATCAATGGGAAATAATATATAGCATCAGCCTATTATTCCTATTTGCGCATTTTTCTTACAAATGTTCATTTAATATTGCATCCGTACACCTTGGTACGATCAGTTCGCCAGGGGCTTCTTACGGCACCCCATAACATGGCAAACAAGTCCGAACACTTTCAACAGTGTGACACCCCGAACTTATAGCACTATATGCATCAGCTCTGAATCACGTCTTGGGTCAATAATTGGGTTTGTCCGGCTCCCTTGTTTTGGTACCTTACGTTCCGTTATATCGGCTAAGATAGCGCAAGGAGAACTACTGCGATTATGTCCCGGTTCTTCCGGACGAGCACCTTAGTAGAGAAAGCCGAAAACTGACCGGCATGATGTGGTGAGAGCTGGTCGCTGTTCGAGAGGTCTTAAAATCCTTAAAGATTTTTTCTGCTTTAGGCGATGAATCGGCCTCGTCCGATTTAGGCGTATATAGTGCCCCAATTCGGCCCTCCGAATTCTCGGGGCTTCGCTGAAATTTAAAATTGTAGACTTCTATGGCTAAGTGAAAGTTATAAAGTCGCATAGTCCGATTGCCTTGTTCGCTACGCTGGATACCTCCTTAAGGGACCAAAAATTTGGATAAAGAGTATCCGGGTTTTCCAGGAACACCCCGGTACTAGTTACGTGGGGGCGGAAGCCGACGACTGGCCTACTTTCAAAATTTTAGAAACATCCGCACAGAAGGTAATATTTTAAATCAAACAGCGCTACATAGCGCAAGTAACTTCGTCTTTATATTACAACAACGACAGAGGTACATTTACTCATGGATTGTGTCCTTGGTACATTCATCAGCCATGAGATGAGCGCCCTTCATAACGCCATCGTAATATTTCTTGGGATAGCGATGTGCCTTGCCCTCCGGCGGCCCGTCCTTCACCAGCTTCTCCGCATCCATCTTGCCCCAATGCACCTTCGCACGGGAAAAGGCCCGGCGGGCACCCTCAATGCAAACGGATCGCTTGATAACTTCAAGCCGCGGACAGGCATTCACCATCCGCTTGATCAGGCCGAAGTAGCTAGTGGGCAAGGGCTCACCAGGCCACATCCAGACTATGAAGTCTTTCATAGCCACTTCGGTCGCCCTGTGGAGTTCAACCAACTGCTACAGTTGGTCACTCAGAGGCATTGGGTGTTCGGCCCCAGCATACTGGGACCAGAACAGCTTCTCCGTTGAGCTCCCCTCCTTGGCACGGTAGAACTCCGCAGCATCTGATATGCTGCATGGTAGATCTGCGAATGCCCCTGGAGAGCTCCGAATTCGGGTAAGTAAAAGAAACGCTTCCTCCACATGTTTGCTTTGCATAACGAATGTCTTACCCGCCGCTATCTTCGTGGCCGCCTGTATTTCCCGCCGCGCCTTTTCGGCTTCAGCCTTGGCGTCTTTCACACTCACAAGGGCCTTCGTAAGCTCGGACTCTTTCATCTTAAGGTCATGCTCCAAGGACTCGAACTTTTTGCCGAGCTCCTGGAGCTCTTGCGGTACCTCGCCCACTCTAGCATCTTGCTTCTCGCGCTCCTTGCGCTCCAAAGCCGCCTTGTCCTTGGCCTCGGACAGCGCTTTCTTCAGAGACGCCACTTTGGTGGTGGCCCCTGTTACAAAGTCCGATGCTTTGTCGTTAGAATAACCAATTTTCCCTATTCTTCACTATATGAGAGCGGGGAATTACTCACTTTTGTTCTCTTCGAGCTGCCCCTTCGTGAGGTCGAGCTCTCCCTGCGCCTGCTCCAGGTCCCGTTTTAGTCCGGCGACCTCGGCTGTGCGGACAGCAGCAGCAAGCAGCACAGCCTGCTTATTCACATGCACACTTATTATTAGACTCCAGCGGATTATAATTGACCCTCCATTTGGCTTTTCTTTCCGAACACCAAACAGAGTATTAGGGACTACTACCTATCGGGTGGTAATGTCATACGTTTTTATTACTTACCTCAAAGCCTGTCAGGAGGCTGGTGCAAGCTTCGGTCAGTCCGCTCTTGGCAGACAAAACCTTCTGAATCACCGCACTCATAAGAGTACGGTGCTCTTCATCCATGGAAGCGCCGTGAAGTTCTTCTAGCAGACTATCCGACGCCTCTGGCATAACGGAAGTCATCAGCACGGACAGCTCGCCCTCCCTAGCGAGGGGCCACCTGCCTGCAGCCGGAACCATTGAAGGCTCTGGCACAGTATCCGGATGAGAGTCCGGCTTGCTGCGGCTCTCATCGGCACGATCCGCAGGGATTTTGAACCCCGCGTGTCCGACATCTAGAATGCCGCCTTGGGGCGCCTCCAGAATCACCTCCCCCTGCTCGGGGAGCCTCTGGGACAACACCTCCGTGTCATCCATAGGCTGAGGAGTAGTGGCCGTCGGGAGCGAGTTCATCGCTGAATCACTCAAGGACCCATCCGAAGACGATACCTCGGGATGGACCCTGGCCGGACTGTATACATGTTCGGCGTTATAACAAGACTATGAAGCAAAATCACAATATAGTGCGGATACTTATGATCGTGCTAGGGGCTTCCCCCTGGGCAGCCACCCCTCCTCGCTATCGGCGGCCGTGGTGGAGTAGTCCGGAAGGGACGCCTTTCCCTTCTTGGACGTCCCAGCCTCCCCCTCCGGGGCGGCTTTCCTCTTCTTCTCCTCCCCAGTACGGGGAGGCAGAGTTTCTCCTTGCTTTCCCCCGCCTCCGCGGGAGGAATCTGCCTCGTCGTTGTCGGACGATGAGGGTATGAAGGCCTTGCGCCGGGGGCCTTTCCCGGCCCCCTGGTCCGCCTTCTCAGGCCCCCCATCCTCTCCGAACGGGGTGGCCCCTTCCTCTTCTTCCTCCCCTTAGGGGGAGGAGTGTGCCTTGTCGTCTTCGGACGAGGCTTCTGGTACGACCTTACGCCGGAGACCCTTCCTAGCCACTGGGGCCTTCTTTTCCGGCGCCCTGTAGGGTGCCGAGACTAGCATCTCTGTCAGGAGAGCGTCGGCTGGGCCTTCTGGCAGTGGAGCCGGACAGTCAATCCGCTCCGCTGTCTCCACATAATCCTGAAAAAATATACACAATTACATAAGACTTCCTCATGAATATATTGGGAAGAGCTGGATCCGGTGGTAGTCAGAAAACTCACCGGACGAGGAGGCCGCGCGGCATGAAGTCCATGGTCCTCGGATGTGGGAGGAGGCACTTCGGAGGCCTTGAATAGCGCTTTCCATGCATCTTTGTGCGTCATGCCATAGAGCTTTTGAAGCGTCTGGTGTTCGACCGGGACGAACTCCCATAGATTAAATACCCTCCTTTGGCACGGAAGAATCCGGTGAACGAGCATGACCTGGATCACATTGACAAGCTTGCTGTCCTTGTCCTTCATATTCTTGATGCAGTTTTGGAGTCCGGTCAGCTCTGCAGGTTCGCCCCAGGCCAGGCCCTTCCTTTCCCAGGAGGTGAGCCACATGGGGGTTCCGGATCAGAATTCGGGGGCCGCCGCCCAGCTGGCGTCGCGCGGCTTGGTGATGTAGAACCACCCCGATTGCCACCCTTTCATGGTCTCGGCGAAAGAGCCGTCAAGCCAGGTGATGTTAGGCATCTTGCCCACCATGGCCCCTCCGCACTCCGCTTGCTGGACGCTCACGATCTTCGGCTTCACGCAGAAGATTTTTAGCCACAAGCCAAAGTGAGGCTTGATGCAGAGGAAGGCCTCGCACACAACGATAAACACCAAGATGTTGAGGACGAAATTCAGGGCTAGATCATGGAAATCTAGCCCGTAATAGAACATGAGCCCGCAGACGAAGGGATGAAGTGGAAACCCCAGTCCACGGACGAAGTGGGCGAGGAACATGACCCTCTCATGGGGTTCCGGGGTTGGAATGACCTGCCCTTCGTCCGGTAGCCGGTGCGCGATGTCTGCGGCCAAGTATCCGGCCGCCCGAAGATTCGTGATATGCTTCTCCTTCACGGTGGAAGCCACCCACTTGCCTCCTGCTCCGGACATGTTTAGCTGTGCGGAGAATTCTTGGACTAGGGCGCTGGGGCTCAAGGAGGCAAGGGCAAGCAAGGAAGGAAGAAGGCGTGGGTGAAAATGGGGAATCCTTATCCCTTTATAGAGGCGGCGGAAGCGGTGCGCCTCCCCACTTGCCCGTTGAGAATTGCTTACTTCCCAAGCGCCACGATTGATGTCATGGTGGGATTATCATACCCGTATTGATGAGAATCCCGTGATAAGGGGACACGATCTCTGCTTTGACAAGACGTGTCAAGGAAACCGCCTCGCAATATGCGCTATGGCTGGTTGTGGGAAAAGGTTCGAATAATGACCCGGCTATAATGACATGTCGCGTTGTCTAAAAAGTTGTCAGTAGATTACATTTGTGAAATATCATTCTCTCTACAGGGGTATGTGAAGATCATTGCTACAAATCCGGACACAGTTTAAGTGTTCGATAATTACTTTGGAGTATTCGAAGATGGAACCCGCCTTGCAATGCTGAAGACAAAACTGCGTGCCGGACTCATTGTCATGGAAGCCTGGTTCAGGGGCTAGTGAGGGAGTCCTGGATTAGGGGGTATCCGGATATCCGGACTCTATACTTCATCCGGACTGTTGGAGCGTGAAGATACAAGACTCAAGACTCCATCCCGTGTCCGGATGGGACTCTCCTTTGCGTGGAAGACAAGCTTGGCAATCCGGATATTGTATTTCCTTCCTTGTAACCGACTCCGTGTAAACCCTAGCCCTCTCCGGTGTCTATATAAACCGGAGAGGTTAGTCCTTAGAGGGCCGATCACGACCACAACCATAATCATCATAGGCTAGCTTCTAGGGTTTAGCCTCTACGATCTCGTGGCAGATCTACTCTTGTATTACTCATATCATCAATATCAATCAAGCAGGAAGTAGGGTTTCACCTCCATCGAGAGGGCCCGAACCTGGGTAAACATTGTGTCCCTTGCTTCCTGTGACCATCAGCCTAAGACGCACAGATCGGGACCCCCTACCCGAGATCCGCCGGTTTTGACACCGACAACCGCAGATCAGGACATGCTGCCTCAACACCGTCGAACGGAGAGACGATGCACATCCTCCCTTTTCGCCGGCGGACGGTATGCGGCCGGATCACTGACCAACGCTGAGAGAGAGAGGCCATGGCGGCCTTGTATGAGATGGTGTGACGAGAGACAAACCCATTTTTCCATTTTCCCCACGGCAATCGTTTTATATTATGTACGTGCCATTGAGGAATATATAACTTTATTTAATGCTAATGTGTCAAGTCGAACTTTGTTCCGTCTAGGCGTGGTACCCGACCCTCCTTCGAGGAAACAACCGCTACACGCGTCAAATTATCACGTGGGCTGCCTTTTCGTACAGAAACGAACTCCACCGTGTACCCGCGCGGGTGTGGCCAGGAACGAGACGTGAGTACGTGCGTCCTGCGTGCACTTCTTCTTTAGGTGCAGGTACGTATGTGGGTGGGTGTGAGAGAGATGGTTTGTGCGAAACAGAGGCAATGTGTTGATGACATCTCAATCAGAAAAACGTAACATATGCAATGTGTGTGAAACGGAGTCATGGACGTGAGATATCGATAGAATTGAAAACAGGGATGAAGTGTGTGGCTGCGCGATCGATAAAGAGTGCCATCGAATTTGTGTTTGCCCACGTCAAAGATACAGGGCGGCTGGCCTACTGGAATTTGAGAGGGCAGAGATGCAGTTTTTATCCGTTGCATGGATACCTACCTACAACGTTCGACTATCGGTGTGTGGGGGGGAGGGGGGAGGGGGTAGAGACCGATCGACTAGTATATGTGTGGGGAAGGAGAGAGACCTAGCTATGTATTGAGGGAGATCGATCGACATCCATGGATATGTGTAGCAAAGGAATAAGGTTGGGAAAAAGACAAAAGTAGAGCGTCGGAGGGTTGGTGGTGGAGTGGTGTCTCACAAATGGTGGGAGAGGCCTGCAAGACAAACAGAGGGTATGAGTGCAATATCAATAAGAGAGGGCGGGGGATGTCTGTCTGTCTATGCACGTGCGTGTGAGAGACGGTTCTGGGGATATTCAAGGATGATGAGGGGAGAAGATATGGTTGTGGTAAGCATACGTAACTACATAGGAAGATCAACCGTCGTGTGTCCGAGAAAAGGAGAGACATAACTAGCGAGGTAAGTTTATCGGTGCTTGGTGAAAACGAATTATAGTTGACCTGGCTATATGTAGGAAGATCAGTTCATATACACGGCTGCATGTGTTAGAAGCAAATAAGGTCTGGAGAGGCAGACAGGGGGATAGGGTGTGGCTAGGAGGTGGTGCGAGAGGCCTACCATGTCGAGGGGGGAGGAGTGTGCGAGTATGTGATCAATGAAAAGAGGGGCGGGAGTGTGCACCTGCGTGGAATCGTATTGGACATATGGGGGCATGGAAGGTGAGACGAGAAGAGGGGAAGTATATATGTGTTTGTTGTAGGCACACTTGGCTAAAGAGGTATATCGACCGGTGTGTGCCGGAAAGAAGGAGCCGGGGGCCTACACACACCACTGGTGGACGACCTAAAGAGAAATAATGAACGTGCGCGATGGAGGGGACGCTAAGGGTGTGTGAGAGGGGGGCGGGCGTGTGCATGCACGATAGGAAGTTAGCGCTAGCTAGCTACAAATAGAAGAGGATCGTGAAGGTGTAAAAGACGAACAACGATCATAGTTCATTATAAACAAGTGGATACGGATACTTGAAGAACATATCATAATGTAGAACATTGATTATAATTTGGGCTAATGTGTGGCTTTTGCAACTCAGGTCTAAATACTTGCCATAATGTAGGGGGGCGGGGCACTATACTTTGTGTGATAAACACGATGTACGTATGGAACATGGTTTAGATTATGAATATATAGTTAGTACATCAAATGTACTATTATGTGGAATCAACATCAAGTGTATTCAAAAAATAGAATTCGAGTTCATGTAGTACACATAGTTCATATCTATCTCTATAGTAATCATCTGGTGTGTTATTAAGGTAATACACGAATGATGGTTGAAGTTGGCAACAATCATGATTGTAGATTCTTATTGAAATAGAGAAACGAATTCAAATATAGTTCAAATTGCAGCGGTAGTATAGACATTTGGAATGCACTAAAATTTTGGTATGAGTAGGTTACATGCATTATACAGCAAGCGAAAAAATGTAATCCGACATAACATGGATTCATACTCCCTCCTTCCATCTATATAGGGCGTAATGAGATTTTTAAGAGCGCCTTTGACTATTGACAAGATTAATAGTACATGACATGCACAATGTGAAAATTATATCATTGAAAGAACCTTTCATAGACGAATTTAACGGTGTGCTTTGTGTAAGTTGCATGTCATATATCATTGCTCTAATATTTGGTCAAACTTAGCATCGAAAAACGCATTAGGCCCTATATAGATGGAAGGAGGGAGTAGCTTTGAATAGCATTTTTATAGTAAAATGGGGCAAGACTCTCTCTTTGTGTGGTGTGAATAGTTTTATTTTTTTCATTTTCTTTTTGGTTGAGGGAAGTGCGAATTGATTTGGTACGTACAAGTACAATATTACTACACGTTAGGCTTGTCCCTAAAATTCAACCCGCGTCTTGTTATATCCCGAAAATTCAGATATCGTGCTCCCAAAACTAGCGCCTTCACAACCCGCGCCTTGCTATCCCAAAATTACAACGCGCGCGAAAACTCCCTCCAACTGCCAAATCCCGACACGTGAAATACCCCTTCTAACCCTGAGCCGAAAGGGCCGCTAGTTCAATCGGTGGGGGGTACTTTTGTAACACACCCTACATTTTGGAGAAGCGCGTCCCTAAGTCATGCTTCACCCCCTCCCATCGCCCCCTTTTCGCCATTCGAAATCCCAGGCCGCCATAACCTTTCCGCTCCAGCCGCGAAACCCCACCCTCCTCTGTCTGCCACGTCACCGCTGCCCAGCTGGAGCCTTTACCCGATGACATCGTCCAACGCAATAGCTCGAGTCCCTCGTCCACCTCCTCGGATGAGGATTCGTCGTCCATATCGCCGTCCCGCCGGTTCAGCCGCCCCGTACTCCACCTCCAAGGAGCTGCTCCGACGATCGCCTCGTCTATCGCGGCTGCTCCATCCCCACAGTGCCGCCTTAACCTGCTCCACCGAAACCGCAACATCCTCACCAACTCCTCGGACAAAGCCAAGGCCTACTCAGCGCCACCAAAGAGGTTGTACACTCATTGCATCGCACCTTCTCCTTAACTCGACCTTCCGGTGCCGACGGTGCTCCATCCCGCACCCCCATGGAGCGGCTACCTTGAAGCCGGCGCTGCAGGCGACATCTCCACAGCGGCTCTCCCCCAGTGTGAGGCCCCTTCGGCGGCGGCGTCCATACGAGCCGGATCTGCTACTGCTGCTTCGGCTCTTGCTCGCTCGCTCGCGCTGCTGCTGCTACTCTAGCTCTCGCTCGATCGCTCGCTCGCCCAGCTACTGCTGCTGCTGCTCTCCCCCTCGCTCGTGCTGCTGCTCTGCTTCGATTAAGCCACACTTCAGTCGACTAAATCGACTTTTGGGTCAGTCGATTTTCAGGGGTTGGGGGTGCTTGTCGGAGTTAAGGAAGAACCACCCGCAGCGGGGACGGGGGCTCGCCGGAGAGGTACCCCGGCCCACTATCTATCTTAGGGTTCAGGGTGGGGGCGGGGGGCCTAGAGGGCTGGCCGGGGTGGCGCTGGCGAGTTGTTTCGGGGCGGCGAGGCGGTGCTGGGGCCGGCGGTTCGACCGGTGGTGGCTGGCGGCTCAGGGGGGTGCAGGTTGAAGATGAACTGCAGGCCCTCCCTAAACTACATGTCAAGTGCCTCTCTGCTACCATTGCGTTCAATTTCGACAGTAGCATTCAGATTCCACAGTAAATTTCAGTTTTGAGAGTTAAGTTCAGAGTCAACAGTTTTTACCTCATCTGTTGTAGTCAGGTGGTTTTTGGTGATGTTAATTTTACATCCATTTTACATCATCTATTGGATATGCTATTAGAATCCCACTTGAGATTGATGATGTCTGTCTTGTGCTGCTTCAGCCTTGATGTCTTACGGCTCACCGGAGCTTCTCCAATGACAGAACGATTCATCACAACAGAGCAGTGCCCGGGACGCCGTCTACAGATTCCTCAGATCTTCCTCCACACCTCCGACAGCCACCTCTGCCTCAACTACTTCAGCGACCAACCCAATGGTGCTGAGGTCGACACGGCTACGGCAAATAGGTTGTACACTTGTTGCATCACTTATTACTATACATTCACGTCGATCCATTAGGGCTATTTTGGTTCAACGGAAAAACATAGCAATAGGGAATTTTCCAATGGCACTCTACTATTCAATTATTCATGCATTTTGTTGAAAGGAATGAAGCAAAACATCCACCTGGACCTACTTTTCAAAATCCTATGCATGAAAACAAGACCAAGTGCATTAGTGCTAGAATAACATTCTAACTGTACATGCTTTCATATGGTTTCACTTTATTTTGGCCATGTTTCTTCGCATTCCTCTGCTCTTCCAATTCCTGTAAACCAAACACCCAAGTTGACAGAAATCCTGTGTTTACAAATGATCTGTTTACCATGTGCATTTTCCTATCCTATTCCAGTGTTTTCCCTATCCCTGCGTTTTAGGAATCATGCAAGCCAAATGAGCCCTTACAGAATTACTTCAGTTACAGGTACGTGTTGAAGGGAACTTTGTGTGGTTTGTCCTGCTCCTGCCGCGACGTCGTCCACCTCACCTGAGCTGCCACATCGACAGAAGCATCCACCAAACCAGACATCACGACTCCTGACCGTCTTTCGCCGCCTCAGATCTCCTTCCCTGCCGCCGGCACCCACCGCAATGGCATCACCATCATCGACTCAGCAGATGAACCTGAGGAGTACATGGGTCCACAAGAGAGGTTACATCTTTTGTTTCTGCTTATGTTATGCATTGCTTAAACTTACCTGCTACTTTATCGTCCTATTCAGCTCTTGGACTCCCAAGTCAGGTCCAAATTAATGTTCAAACTTGAGTTCTAAATTAGTTGTGGGGCACATATCGAGGCAGCAATGAATAGTATGTCTGTCTAATATCTGGTTCACCTAGGGTATGCCTATGTTGTTCATCTTGGGTGGGAAACAAATAGTAAAGCAATCATCATCTGTCTTTTTATTAATTTAAAGCAATCATCAGCCTGCTATCATTATTTTTGGATCCATCCACTGGTTGTTACCATCACTCTAAATTTCTGCATGCTCTCCTTACATAATCTCACCATATTTTTTTCGTATGCATGTCAAATACTGTACACAGTCATGCTTAACATGTAGAGAAAAAGAGAAGAGTTTTGCACGGCAATACAATGTCATGCAGACATCGCTCCATGGTGGGTTCAATGGCAAACCCTCCCCACCCCTCTCTAGATTGTAATCCAGAGGAAGATATCTGTTCTGAGGCGGATTCAGACGCCGCTGACCACTCCTAGTTACCCCCCAAGGTGTTTGCTCTACCTTGGCATGATGATGTTAGTCATATCATGCATATGTTGCCATGCAGTGCCTACTTTTGACATCATATATGTCATCTGCTTAGTTTAGCCATGTTCTGTAATGCCACCTGTTTAGTTTCTATATCATATATGGGAATTATGTTGGCTCATGTCTTTTAGCCAGCCATAATATATGTGAAATGTGCAATGCCATCCTGTTTAACCAGGCATCATATATTTGAATGATATCTTGCCCATCCTTTTCTTCATTACATTTCCATTTGTCGACAATGTTTGTACATTAAACTACTCTTCCTATGAATCAGCCGTTTGGGTGGGAGATGGAAAAATCTGGAGTGAAAACAAGGCCTTCAGAGCAGACAGTGCTACCTGTCGAAGTAGATCTCTTGTTGGATCCCGATAGCTCCTCGGAGATGGATTGAGAGACAGATGACCAGTCCTATTCCCCCACTGAGGTGTATGCTCTAACTTGGCACGGTTATACTGCTCATATCATGCATATGGTGTCTTGCATTGCATAGTTTAGACATCATATACACAATACTCAACACCATGTTCTTAGTTCAGACATCATATCGAATGCCCTCTATTTAGCATATAAATCACATATGTGAATTAAATGATGCGATCCTGATTACTTAGATAACATGTAGGTGAATTATGTCATGCAATCCTGTTTAGTTATTCATCATATCTTTGAATTATGTTATGCTATGATATCCAGTTTAGATAGACATCATATATGTGAAATTATGTCATGCTATCCGTTTTAGTTAAACAATATACATGTCAACTATTTCATGCCCTCTTTTTTCCACACTATCTATTGCATCTGTCTCTCATACAATGTATGTACATTCAACTATGTTTTCTGTTTATCAGCCATTTGAATTGGAGCGGGTGATGCCAGTATCTAGCGGACTAAAAACACGATCTTCAAATAAAATAGTGCTACCTCTTGGTGGAGATAGCACCCCGGTTGTACATGCACAAGAACGCGCCCTACCACACATAACCCAAACTCTCGCAGATTGTACCCCTACTGCAATGGACAGAGAACAGCTTCACCCAATCTAACCCCAACCCCAGCCGATAGTAACCCAGTTCCTGTTGACACAGCACCATCTCCACCATAGAGCTCCCAAACAAGAGCAGTTAGTAAGGCAGCTCCAGTGCCCAAAGGGCCAGTACTATCATGGCGAACCCCAACTCCACCAGTTAGTACGCCTATTCCTGTGGAGGAAGCACAACCAGCTAGTCGTAGTTTAGCATCTATCGCATTTGATGTTGTTAAATTGTATGTGCGTATCTTCCCATCTTGGAAATATTATACTGAAGATGAAGGAAAATGCCAGTTGCAGGTGTTTGTCCAGGAGTTATGTGTAAGTAATGTTATTCATGGCAATTACTTTGCTTTGTCCCATACATCCTACCTCCATGATGGTTATAATATAGCAAATATTCCCATTTTTCTCTATAGAGAAGGACCGATTTGGAAACTCAGGATGAGGTAACTTGTGCTAATACCTCTGCTATCTTCAAGAATGCTTGGTGGCAGTATCGGAATTACCTGAAGAAAACGTACTTCACCGGCAAAGAAAATCATCAAATTCCCTTACGTTCTCCTGAGACACATTTACTGGACGATGACTGGGAACGCCTTGTTCTGTACTGGTCCCGAACCAAGAATGTGGTAAGGTCTATGAGCTTGTTTTCTATTTTTAAGTATTATATTCTTGCATCTTACTGTACTCTGTTCATGTAGAACAAGTGCCTAAACCTAAAGAACAACTATTCTAATTTAAGATTCCATTGCTATCATAGTTCAAAAAAGCGCTAGGCGTTAATTGTGCGTTTTGCCACCGCCTTGTGCTTTACTGACGAAAGCGCATGCTTATGCGCAGTTATGCACAGATTAAGCGTAGTTATGCGCAATGCGTTTTGCCAACGCCTAGAGCCTAGGCGCGCTTAAGCGCTCGCTTAGGCGCGCCTTTTTTAACTATGATTGCTTTGCTCTTGTATCACTGTATTTACTCATACAAACTTATTTTAAAATTGAAGGATCCAATCGAAACTCCAATGGCACAGCAGGTATGTTCACGCATGTTTCTTTAACAGGTTTGCTCTTATCAATAGCTCTGTTGATTTCAATTTCAATTGTGTATACAGTTGACTTTCATATCATGCACATTACTAGCATCACAACAGAGCCAATAGTGTTGTTGTACATGTAGACCCGTGGTACCCATCTGAAATCTTGTTGTGCCGTGTAGTTTCCCATGCTTTGTATTCTTTCACTGCTGCTTTGTCTTGAACTGATATGATTTGAACCGTGTCTCTATTTTGATTTGGCAAGACAATGCAGTGACCATAGGACATAAGTATATGTTTGTTTGATGCTTTTATTATGTACTAGTACTTGGCAATAGAAGACTTGGTAGTTTAATCATGCCCACCTTACTAATGAACTGGTTCACCGAAATGAGTTTCATATACTAGTACATGCTAAACTTGTTATGTGTCTGCTTGTTTCTTCTTTTAGAATGCTGAAAGAATATTGGGGAAGAGTGCCTTGTTGGTCTCACCGGGTTCTTCTATTCCGTCTGACCGATTTGGGTCAAATGTGTGTAACGGTCGCCTTTTGTGTGGAGGCTACATATACCCCCTCCACCCCCTTCTCCATTTATGAGACAGCCATCATAATGCTCCTACACTTCCACTACTCATTTTCTAAGAGAGAACCACCTACTCATGTGTTGAGACCAATATATACCAATCCTACCACAAGAATCTTGATCTCTAGCCTTCCCCAAGTTGCTTTCCGTTCAAATCATCTTTCCACCATAGCCAAATCTATGAGAGAGAGTTGAGTGTTGGGGGGACTATCATTTGAAGCACAAAGAGCAAGGAGCTCATCATCAACACACCATCTATTACCTTTTGGGGAGTGGTGCCTCCTATATTGGTTAGGTGTCGCTTGGGAGCCTCCGACAAGATTGTGGAGTTGAACCATAAAGTTTGTAAGGGCAAGGAGATTGCCTACTTCGTGAAGATCTACCCGAGTGAGGCAAGTCCTTCATGGGCGATGGCCATGGTGGGATAGACAAGGTTGCTTCTACGTGACCCTTCGTGGGTGGATCCCTCCATGGACTCGCACAACCGTTACCCTTCGTGGGTTGAACTCTCCATCAACGTGGATGTACGATAGCACCACCTATTGGAACCACGCCAAAAATCTCTGTGTCATCATTGCATTTGCACTCTCCAAACCCTTCCCTTTACCTTCATATGCAATGTTTTACATTCCGCTGCTACACTCTTAGAATTGCATGTGTAGGTTGATTGCTTGACTTGTACTAGTTGCTAAAATCTGCCAACAACTAAAATTGGGAAAAGGCTAGATTTTTATTTGGTCAAGTAGCCTAATCATAGCATTAAACTTTTGGATCCAATCGATCACTTACGGAATAGCGCATAAACTGGGGTTTCAGCTTCGGTCACTCTCGCAACCCACCATCAAATAACTACTCCACAATGCATTCCCTTAGGCCCAAATATGGTGAAGTGTCATGTAGTTGACGTTCACATGACACCACTAAGAGAATGACAACATACATATCATCAAAATATCGAACACATATCAAGTTCACATGATTACTTGCAACATGATTTCTCCGATGACCTCAAGAACGAAAGTAACTACTCACAAATGATAATCATGCTCAAGATCAGAGGGGTATTAAATAGCATAATGGATCTGAACATATAATCTTCCACCAAATAAACCATATAGTAATCAACTACAAGATGTAATCAACACTACTAGTCACCCACAAGCACCAATCTATAGTTCCGGTAACAAGATTGAACACAAGAGATGAACTAGGGTTTGAGAGGAGTTGGTGTTGTCGAATATGTTGATGAAGATAGCCCTCCCCAATATGGAGAGTTGTTGGTGATGATGATGACGATGATTTCCCCCTCCGAGAGGGAAGTTCCTCCGGCGGAATCGCTCCACCGGAGGGCAAAAGTGCTCCTGCCCAAGTTCTGCCTCGAGGCGGCAGCGCTTCGTCCCAAAAGTCCTCTCCTTATTTTGTCTAGATCAAAATGACTTATATACCAGAAGATGGGCACCGGAGGTGGGCCGAGGAGGGCAGCACCCACCAGGGCGCGCCTGGGCCTCCTGGCGCCCAGGTGGATTGTGCCCACTTGGTGGCCCCCCTCTGGTATTTATTTGCTCCAATAATTCTTAAATAATCCATAAAAATCCTTGGGAAGTTTCAGCTCATTTGGAGTTATGCAGAATAGGTAGCTTGACGTAGCTTTTCCAGGTCCAGATTTCCAGCAGCCAGAATTCTCCCCCTTGGTGCATACCTTGCATATTATGAGAGAAAAGGCATTATAATTACTCCAAAAGGCATTATTATACAATAAAACAACATAAATAACAGTAGGAAAACATGATGCAAAATGGACATATCAACGAGCAGGAATTAAGCTTGGGATGTTGATACGTCTCCATCGTATCTATAAATTTTTATTGTTCCATGCCATTATTTTACAACTTTCACATACTTTTGGAAACAATTTATATGATTTTCTTGGACTAACATATAGATCCAGTGCCTAGTGCCAGTTCCTGCTTGTTGCATGTTTTTCGTTTCGAAGAAAATCCATATCAAACAAAGTCCAAATGCGATAAAAATTTATGGAGATTTTTTTTGGAATATATGTGAGGTTTTGGAAAAAAATGAACGCCGGACGATGCTCGAGGGTCCCACAAGCTCAAGGGGCACGCCCCCTACTGTGGGCATGCCTAGAGGGCTTGTGGCTATCTTGTAAGGCGGTTGGGGCAGTTCTTTCGCCGTAAGATAGATAATTTCCGGATAAAATGTTGGGGAACGTTGCATGGGAATAAAAAAATCCTACGCTCACAAAGATCAATCTAGGAGATGGACATCTACGAGAGGAGAGATTGCATCTACATAGCCTTGTAGATCGCTAAGCGGAAGTGTTATGAAACACAGTTAATGTAGTCGAACGTCTTTGCGATCCAATCACGATTCGTCATGCGAACTTCCGATCCAAGTGACGAACGGACGGCACCTCCGCGTTCAACACACATACGGCTTGATGATGCCTTCACCTCCTCTATCCAGCAAGCGATGGTGAAGTAGTAGCTCGAGTCCGCCGGTAGCACGATGGCGTGATGGCGGTGGTGATGGACAAATCTCAGCAGGGCTTCGCCAAGCCTCTCGGAGAAGAAGAAGGACTACGAGGGAGAGGGAGGGCAGCGCCTAGCATAGATGGATGTGGCTGCCCTCCCTCTACCCCTCTATATATAGGGGAGGGAGGAGGAGGGGCGCCCTAGGGTTCCCTAGGGGGGGCAGCGGCCACCAAGGGAAAACCCTATATGGGTTTTGGTGCGCCTCCCCCCCCCCTGCGGAGCCTTGGCCCCCAAGGCAAAGGGGGTGGTTGCCCTAGGGGAGCGCCCCCATCCCTTTTGGTTATGGGAAAGGGTGAGGGCACGCATAGCCCCTTAGTGGGCTGGTTTTCCCCCTCCCCTTGGCCCATGGGCCCCCCAACACTTGTCGGAGCCCCCCGAAACCCCTTTTGGTGATGCCGGTCATCACCCGGTACCCCCGGAACAATTTCGGACTCCAATACCCTTCATCCAATATATCAATCTTCACCTCCGAACCATTTCGGAGTTCCTCGTCGCATCCGGGATCTCATCCGAGACTCCGCCAACCTTCGGTAACCACCATAATGACTGAACTATGCTTATATCGTCACCAAATGTTAAGTGTGTAGACCCTGCGGGTTCGAGAACTATGCACACATGGCTGAGACACCTCTATGGTCAATAACCAATAGTGGGACCTAGATGCCCATATTGGTTCCTACATATTCTGCGAAGATCTTATCGGTCGAACCTCAATGTTAAGGATTCTGCTAATCCCGTATGCAGTTCCCTTTGTCCATCTGTATGTTACTTGCCCGAAATTTGATCGTCGGTTTCTTCATACCTAGTTCAATCTCGTTACCAGCAAGTCTCTTTACTCATTCCGTAATACCAAATCCCGTGACTAACTCCTTAGTCACATTGCTTGCAAGCTTCTTGTGATGTTGTATTACCGAGAGGGCCCTGAGATACCTCTACGTCATACGGAGTGACAAATCCCAGTCTTGGTCCATGCCAACTCAATAGACACCCTCAAAGATACCTATAGATCACCTTTATAGTCACCCAGTTACGTTGCAACATTTAGTAAACAAAAGGTATTCCTCCGGTGTCAGTGAGCTGCATGATCTCATGATCATAGGAACATATACTTGACATGTAGAAAATGATAGTAATAAACTTGGCACGATCATATGCTACGTTTATAGTTTGGGTCTTGTCCATCACGTCATTCTCCTAATGATGTGATCCCATTATCAAATGACAAGTCATGTGTATGGCTGGGAAACCATAGCCATCTTTGATCAACGAACTAGTCCGGTAGAGGCTCACTAGGGACATGTTGTTGTCTATGTATCCGCACATGCATTTGAGTTTCCGATCAATACAATTATAGCATGGATAATAAACGATTATCATGAACAAGGAAATATAATAATAACCACTTTATTATTGCCTCTAGGGCATATTTCCAACAGTCTCCCACTTGCACTAGGTCAATAATCTAGCATTACATGGTAATGAATCTAACACCCATAGAGTTCTGGTGTTGATCATGCTTTGCCTGTGGAAGAGGTTTAGTCAACGGATCTACAACATTCAGATCCGTATGTATCTTGCAAATGTTTATGTCTTCCTCCTTGATGTAACCGCAGATAGAATTGAAGTGTCGCTTTATGTGACTGGTCCTCTTGTGAAACCTTGGTTCCTTGGCTAGAGCAATGGCACCAGTGTTGTCACAGAACAAAGTCATTGGGTACAATGCACTGGGCACAACCCCAAGATCTGTCATGAACTGCTTCATCCAGACACCTTCCTTCGCCGCGTCCGAGGTTGCTATGTACTCCGCTTCGCATGTAGAATCAGCTACCACGCCCTGCTTGGAACTGCACCAGCTTACCGCTCCCCCAAACATATACATATCCGGTTTGAGACTTAGAGTCATCCGGATCCGTGTCAAAGATTGCATCAACGTAACCCTTTACGACGAGCTCTTGATCACCTACATAAACGAGAAACATTTCCTTAGTCCTTTTCAGGTACTTAAGGATATTCTTGACCGCTGTCCAGTGTTCCACTCCTGGATCACTTTGAAACCTTCCAGACATACTTATGGCAAGGCAGACATCTGGTCTTGTGCACAACATCGCATACATGATAGAGCCTATGGCAGAAGCATAGGGGACGACACTCATCTTTTCACTATCCTCTGCAGTGGTTGGGCATTGAGTCTTACTCAATTACACACCTTGCAAAATATGCAAGATCCCCTTCTTGGACTGATCCATTTTGAACTTCTTCAAAATCTTATCAAGGTATGTTCTTCGTGAAAGTCCTATCAAGCGTCTTGATCTATCTCTATAGATATTGATGCCTAATATGAAAGCAGCTTCTCCTAGGTCCTTCATTGAAAAACTTTCGTCCAAATATTCCTTCACATTTTCCAAAAGTTCTATATTGTTTCCAGTCAGTAATATGTCATCCACATATAATAATAGAAATTCTATAGAGCTCCCACTCACTTTCTTGTAAATACAAGCTTCTCCATAAACTTGTATAAACCCAAACGCTTTGATCACCTCATCAAAGTGAATATTCCAACTCCGAGATGCTCGCACCAGCCCATAAATGGATCGCTGGAGCTTGCACACCTTGTCAACATTCTATGGATCGAAAAATCCTTCCGGTTGCATCATATACAATCTTCCTTAAGGAAACTGAAAGTGCAACTAATCCCCAGTTGGTTTTGGTAATTCCTAACAACATATAACTCATTGAACTAATATCCATTCAGGTGTAATACTTCAAAAAGTTCAATGAATGGCATGGCATGGACTAGAGATGTGGACCCCTCAAAATGCTAAGGACACATATTGGCAAAATCTCAAGACTCCTCATTTATAATTTAGTGATCCAAGATCACATTGAGTCCATAGGAAAGCCAATATTATTAAAAGGGGATGAGGTGTTGCTTAATGGTCTACTTGCTCAAAGTGCTTAGTGATATTGCTCCAAAACCCTCAACCACTCATTTCCAAATATGTTGAAAGCTCAAAGTCAAACTCGGCCCCACCGATTTGATCTATCCGAAGCCATCGAGTTTATTTGACATAGCCACTGCCAGAAACCCTAACACCTCGGTCACACTAATACGGATCTCAGACTCACCGAGGTGGCCCTACAAACTCTCTGTTTCCCTTTGTAACATTTCAGTCTCACCAAAATGAGCAATCGGTCCCATTGAGTTTGCTTGACCAACTCTCTGGTTGCTCTTTGCTGAAATCGGTCTCACCGAATTCAGGCAATCGGCTACACCGAGATGAGGTTTTGCCCTAGCCCTAGCACATCGGTCCCACCGAGTTGTTCTAGTCGGTCCCACAGAGATTCCTAATGTTCACATTTTGAACCAAATCGGTCTCACCGGGTTCTGCTATTCGGTCTGACCGAGTTGGGTCAAATGCATGTAACAGTTGGATTTTGTGTGGAGGCTATATATACCCCTCCACCCCCTTCTCCATTTGTGAGACAACCATCAAGACGTGCCTACACTTCCACTACTCATTTTCTGAGAGGGAACCACCTACTCATGTGTTCATACCAAGATATACCAATCGTACCACAAGAATCTTGATCTCTAGCCTTCCCAAGTTGCTTTCCACTGAAATCATATTTCCACGATAGCCAAATCTGTGAGAGAGAGTTGAGTGTTGGGGAGACTATCATTTGAAGCACAAGAGAAAGGATTTCATCATCAACATACCATTTATTACCTTTTGGAGAGTGGTGCCTCCTAGATTGGTTAGGTGTCGCTCGGGAGCCTCCGACAAGATTGTGGAGTTGAACCAAGAAGTTTGTAAAGGCAAGGAGATCGCCTATTTCATGAAGATCTACCCGAGTGAGGCAAGTCCTTCGTGGGCGAAGGCCATAGTGGGATAGACAAGGTTGCTTCTTCGTGGAGACTTCGTGGGTGGAGCCCTCCGTGGACTCGCGCAACTGTTACCCTTTGTGGGTTGAAGTCTCCATCAATGTGGATGTACGATAGCACCACCTAACGGAACCATGCCAAAAATCACCGTGCCATCATTGTGTTTGCACTCTCCAAACCCTTCCATTTACCTTCATATGCAATGTTTTACATTCTGCTGCTACACTCTTAGAATTGCATGTGTAGGTTGATTGCTTGACTTGTACTAGTTGCTAAATCTGCCAACAACTAAAATTGGGAAAAGGCTAGATTTTTATTTGGTCAATTAGTCTAATCACCGCCCCCATCTAGACTCTCCATTTTCCTTGATTTACATAGCTTTGGTGATCATAGCCTTGGTTTCACAACCTAGGAGAGTATGGCGTCTAGTGAGGGAAATTATCACCGTAGAGGTCCTTACTTTGATGGTACTAATTTTGCTAGTTGGAAGCATAAGATGAAAATGCATATTCTTGGTCATAACCCCGCCGTTTGGGCTGTTGTGCTTATTAGCTTGCAAGGTGATTTCTTCGAGGATGGAAGAGAATCGGATCGTGAAGCGACAGCGGATGAAATGAAGATGTTGCAATACAATGCTCAAGCTTGCGATATTCTCTTCAACGGATTGTGCCCCGAAGAATTCAACAAAATCAGTTGCCTTGAGAATGCAAAGGAAATTTGGGATACTTTGGTTGATATCCATGAAGGTACCGAGTCCGTCAAGGAATCCAAATTGGATGTGCTTCAAAGTCAACTTGACAAGTTCAAAATGATGGATGGTGAAGGAGTCGCTGAAATGTACTCTAGGCTTGCTCTCATCACAAATGAGATTGCCGGCTTAGGAAGTGAAGAGATGACCAAAAAATTCATCATCAAGAAAATCCCAAGAGCCTTGGATGGGAAATATGATATCGTGTCCACATTGATCCGAATGATTCCCAATTACAAAGATCTCAAGCCAACAAAAGTCATTGGTAGAATTATTGCTCATGAGATGTCACTCAAGGATAAGGAAGAGCTCCACAACAAGTCAAGTGGTGCTTACAAAGCTTCATGTGATGCTCCCACAGCATCAAGTGAGAAACGAGTCTTCAATGAAGAATTGACCTTAATGGTGAAGGACTTCAACAAATTCTACAAGAATAGAAGCAAAGAAAGAAGTTCCAAGTCAAGGTCCTACAATGGCAAAAGATCTTCTAGTCGTGATCGTAATTGCTACAATTGTGGAAGACCCGGACACTACTCCAATAAGTGTACGGCTCCCTACAAGAAAAGAGAAGATTCACCAAAAAGGGGAAGTAAAAGAGATGAATCACCAAAAAAAAGAGAAGGAGTAGAGATGATCGTCATGAACGAAGACCCTCTCGTAGAAGCAAGGATTAGGAAAGGAAGGACAAGTCATCAAAGAGCTACACAAGACGAAGACATCAAGCTCACATTGGTGAATGGGTATCCGGTTCTGACTCTGACAACTACTCCGAGAGAAGTTACCACTCCGACTCCGAATATACTCAAGATGAAGGTGTTTCCGGTCTTGCACTTGTGTCATCCAACTCCTATGAGATATTTGACTCACCAAATGAAGGAATTGGAAGATGCTTCATGGCTAAAGGCCCCAAGGTATCACACCCCGAGTATGTTGATTTCAATAGTGATGAAGATGATTTGCTAGGTGATGATGATTTACTTGTTGACAACACTAGTGATGAAAACTATGATGAAATTGCTATTAATCATGCTAATCAAGATGAAACAAATGAAAATAATAAGAAGGATATTGAGTGTCTAACTAAAGAACTAAAGACTCTTAAGTTAGCTCGTGAAACAACTCCAGAGGATAATAGAGAGCTCCTAAGGACTCATGAGAAGCTACACTTCGAGAAGCTAAATTTAGAGCAAGAGCATGAGTTCCTAAAAGCTATCAATGATGATCTTCGAAAGAAGAGTTCTTCGTACATTTCCAAGCGTTACTCTTGTCTACTTATATGCCTCAACTAAAATCTAGCAACAAGGGCAAGAAAGATTCTTCTTCTAGTAGTAACAATAACAATGTTAAATCCAATATTGTTGCTTCTAGTAATTCTCTTGATTCCACTAATGATTCTCTTAGACAAGTCACACTTGAGCAAGAAAATAGCTTATTGAAGGGAATTATAGAGAAAGGTGTTTACAAGAGCCTTGGCAAAAGTAAGCAATTTGAGGAAATTGTACGCAAGGAAGGAAGGCACCGGAAGAATCAAGGTGTTGGTTTCGAACGAAAGTTCAATGCCAATGGAGTTGAGTGGGAAGAAGATCAATATCCCAAGACAAAGTTTGTTCCTAAATAATAGAACTATGACCCCACTTCTTCCAAAGGAACACAAGCTCAAGATGATCTTCCACCACAAGACCACAAGCTAAAAGGCAAGGACAAGCTTCATGAAGAGATTGATTCATTTGAAGAAGCTCCTAAGGCCATGGTCAAGTGGGTTCCCAAGACTACATAAAGTTCTACTTCATCAAGTATGACTACAACTCCAAGGATTCCCATCAAGTGGATGTGGATCCCAAAGAAGAAGAACTAGAGAGTTCTTCAGGGTGACTCTGCCAACATACTTCACTCATATTCATTTTGGCAAGGACAAGTGCAATCAATTTCCATATCTTGCACTAGTTCAAGGAGTCACAAACCATCTTGTTGGTAAGACAAGGGACAAGGTAACCTAATGCTTTCATGGACATCATCAGATGTGTATTTCACTCTATGTATATGGATACTCTTGTATGTTCCTTGTGGGATTAACCCGTGTAGGTATTGAAAGTGCAACTCACTCTAATGGATTTCTCCAAATGATCTACATCAACATTGAGCATCCACATCTTCAACACCTACATGAAGTCATCATCGACAAAACCCAAGGTTAGTTCATCCCTCTAGGGGGAGCTTTGCTCTAAGAATTGAGCTAAAGCAACTCTAATGATGTGAACACAACAATGCTTTATGTAAAAGTGGTAACCCCACTTGTGCTTAAGCGATGAGTATGACCTATGATCAAATGTTCTCAGTTGACTCCTAAGTCAATATACTCATATATAGATGACCTAGTCATCGGCAATTGCTTGATAGATGCTAGAGTGTTTGTGCATGCTTTGCCACATGTTTTATTTGCCATATTATTGTGTGAGCATGTTGGTTGCATAATTTTCTTCATTCAAGGACATCCATGTGTTGCTTTGATTGTTTGGTTTTTGTTTTTTTTCAAATGGATGGACTAGAATGCCTAAGTACTCCCTCTAGCCATTATGCTTTTTCTCGTCTCAAACTCTATTCATGCTACATCACAAAGTTTGAACAAGTCACTTTCAGACCCTCCGGGTGAGGAGCACTCGAAGCCACCGATCTGTCAAGGGCTTAACTTCCAAAACCTCTTAGTGCCTTTCGATCAGACCAACTCATTCCCACTCGGTCTCACCAAATCATTAAAATGATCTAGATTTTTATCTTGGTGCAACCGATTAGAACAATTCTGTCACACCAAGTTGTAGCAACTGTTAGCAGTTTTGCATCTCGGTGCCACCGAGTCATTCCACTCGGTCACACTGACAGCGACTGGGTATATATATACCGTGGGTTGAAATTTTGGAAACTCCTTCAAACCACTCGACCACGCCTCCCAGCACTGGCGCCCCCTTGGTCTTTGGATCATCGTCATCATCACCAGTGACCTTCTGTCGCTGGTCTCCACCGCCTTCAATGGAATACTCATCGCCGTTGCCGACGTAGCAAGTCCATCGCCAAGTTAGGGTAAGGATTTGACCCTTTGTGCTTTCCATTGCTCCCATTCTTTCACAAAGTATAATGCCTATGTTCTTCCCACGTATGAGATCAATCTATCCACCAAACGAATTCCTTAGAATAGATTTGATGCATAAACTTAGGGTTAGATTTCCGCCGAACCCATCTCGGACAGATCGATTTGAGGATCTCGGTTACACTGATTGGCCCTGGCTATTGCACAAGTACAACTCGGTCTGACCGAAGTGTACTGATCGGTGAGACGAAAATCACTTTTTCTGTCAAACCCAAGCATCTCGGAGTCACCGAACTACATTCCGGTCTGACCGAAACTGCATGTTTAGACTCTGTGTGTGCTTCAGTGTCACCGAGTTTGTCAAGTCGGTAGCTCCAAAATGCTTTCTATAGAAAACTAAAATTAAGTGTGTGTCTCAATATTTTTGCAAAATAAGTTGTACTTCGTGATGCTCATCTACTCTATCTACACCCAACTATTGACAGGGTCAGTTTCAGCAATGTCAGAGGGTAGTGATAGTCAGAACATATATGAAGAGCAGCTCAACCTCAGAGAGGGCACTAGTCCCTCTGGTAACTATGATGATGGAGGCATAAGCACTCCCAGTAATTTGCCTAAGGAAGCTACTAGGCAAAGGAAGAAAAGAACATCTGATTCTGAGGATGAAGATTTTGTTGAGGAGGAAGTGACCTCCAAGAAGAAAGTGCTTATGAAGATTTTGTTGAGGAGGAAGCCCATAGTGTGTGACATGAAATGAAGACTATTTTCCAAGTGTGCATGAGAGCTTCAGAATGAATGCAGTGGATACATTTGTTGGTCAGAAGATCACTAAGTGGAATGATGAGATGATAATGCAATTCTACTCCACAACTCATTTCTACCCAGATGGAAAGATATTCTGGATGACTGGAGGAACAAGATATCAATCTACTATCTCAGAATGGGTCAAGCCGATCAATGCCACAGAAGAAGAGGAGAATGCCATTGATGTGTATGCTAAGCCTAGGAAGGATCACAACTCCATGGCTAATATGTACAAGCCAATTCCTGATAAAGCCTTGGAGACTCATAAGCTTGGATCCATATACTATCTGCTTGCTGGTTTGACCACCATGAACACTATATTGTGGCACACTCTTTTGCCCAAGTGAGGAGATCATAGAATAATCCGTGGTCACTCCATTAACCTGCTTCACTTGTTTGACGTCCCTCAGAAGTTCAAGGTGATGAGCCTGATTGTAGAAATTGTGAAGAGAACTACTGCAGATCATAAGAGATCTTGTGGATATGCCCCTCACATTCAGACCTTGATCAACTCCAAGATGGGAACTGGGACATATCTACTAGACAGAGAGCATCTTCCCCTGAGGCCACATTTTGAGGATAATGAGGTTGTCATGGATGCATCCCATCCTATTTGTGCATAATCCCAGGAGAAGATAGAGAAAGCAAAGGCTGCAAAAGCAAAAAAGGTAGCAAGTGCCCCAAATGCTTCAGTTGAAAATCTCAAGACCAAGCAAGATCAACTCAGTTATCTTCTTGGGGCCACCGCGAGAATTGAGAAGAGATTGGCCACCTTGACTCAAAATCAGGAATGTCTTGAGATGATCATTGAGACAAAATTCCATGACCTAGATGTGAAGGTCACTGAGATTCAAACCACTACGGAGAAGCTCCAAGAGGATGCTGAGGACAGGGAGGATAGACCCACTACAAACACTTTCCAGAGAGTGCCAAGGGCACAAAGGTCATCAGCAGTGCTAGTTTTCAAAAACTCCAGGACTACCACTTCAGCACCTGCAGCAACTGCCACGGTTGTACCTCCAGTGTCAACCCCTCCAGCTCCATAGACTTCTGCCGAAGCATTTGTAGATGCCTCCTCTCCATGCCATCTACGCACACCGGAGCAACAAGCCATAAGATCCCTTCAGGAGCTCCCGGAGATCATGCCTAGAGTGTCGTATAGCACTATACATTTTCAAACTTTTTGGTGACTTGTTGCCAAAGGGGGAGAAAGTGTATAGATCATAGGCTTCGAGATCAAGAGAGAGAGTGTCTTGCTTGTTTTGGTTTCACTTGCTTCTCTTGCTACTTTGATCGTTTGGTTGTTTGATTCTTATGCTACAATTTGTGTTATGCTCGTGAGATACTTATGTGATCATGCGTTTGATCATACCATGCTTATATGTTTATGATCACTTGTGTGTGATCAATCACTTGTACCCTTGGTGATGAGTGCATGTTATTTAACTCTTATCATTTTGAGTGCTCCACCAAGATGTATGTGACATGGAAGAGTGACACATGATCCTAATCGATTGTGCATTTTCATTCAAAAGCAAATTTCGAATAATGCACAAACTTAGGGGGGGCTCTTGCTTATCACATACTTCTCAAAGCAATGATGTATTTCATTCATATTAGCATTTGTCGAAGCTTTGATCTATATGTTGTCATCAATTACCAAAAAGGGGAAGATTGAAAGTGTAACTAATCCCCGAGTGGTTTTGGTAATTCATAACAACATATAGCTCATTGAACTAATATCCATTCAAGTGTAATATTTCAGAAAGTTCAATGAATGGCATGGCATGTACTAGAGATGTGGACCCCTCAAGATGCTAAGGACACATATTGTCAAAAGCTCAAGACTCTTCATTTACATTTTAGTGATCCAAGATCACATTGAGTCCATAGGAAAGCCAATACTATTAAAAGGGGATGAGGTGTTGCTTAATGGTCTACTTGCTCAAAGTGCTTAATGATATTGCTCTAAACCCTCAACCACTTTCTCATTTCCAAATATGTCCAAAGCTCAAAGTCAAACTCAGTCCCACCGATTTGATCTATCCGGTGCCACCGAGTTTATTTGACATAGCCACTACCAGAAACCCTAACACCTCGATCACACCGATATGAATCTCGGTCCCACCAAGATGGCCCTGCAAACTCTCTGTTTCCCTTTGTAACATTTTGGTCTCACCAAAATGAGAAATCAGTCCCACCGAGTTTGCTTGACCAACTCTCTGGTTGCTCTTTGCTGAAATCGGTCTCACCGAGTTCACGCAATCGGCTACACCGAGATGAGGTTTTGCCCTAGCCCAAGCACATCGGTCCCACCGAGTTGTTCCAGTCGGTCCTACCGAGATTTCTAATTAACATTCACATTTTGAACCAAATTGGTCTCACCGGGTTCTTCTATTCGGTCTGACCGAGTTGGGTCAAATGTGTGTAACGGTCGCCTTTTGTGTGGAGGCTATATATACCCCCTCCACCCCCTTCTCCATTTGTGAGACATCCATCAGAACGTTCCTACACTTCCACTACTCATTTTCTGAGAGAGAACCACCTACTCATGTGTTGAGACCAATATATACCAATCCTACCACAAGAATCTTGATCTCTAGCCTTCCCCAAGTTGCTTTCCACTCAAATCATCTTTCCACCATAGCCAAATCTATGAGAGTTGAGTGTTGGGGGGACTATCATTTGAAGCACAAGAGCAAGTTCATCATCAACACACCATCTATTACCTTTTGGAGAGTGGTATCTCCTATAATGGTTAGGTGTCGCTTGGGAGCCTCCGACAAGATTGTGGAGTTGAACCATAAAGTTTTTTAGGGCGAGGAGATTGCCTACTTCATGAAGATCTACCCGAGTGAGGCAAGTCCTTCGTGGGCAATGGCCATGGTGGGATAGACAAGGTTGCTTCTTCGTGACCCTTCATGGGTGGAGCCCTCCATGGACTCGCGCAACCGTTACCCTTCGTGGGTTGAACTCTCCATCAACGTGGATGTACGATAGCACCACCTATCAGAACAACGCCAAAAATCTCTGTGTCATCATTACGTTTGCACTCTCCAAACCCTTCCCTTTACCTTCATATGCAATGTTTTACATTCCGCTGCTACACTCTTAGAATTGCATGTGTAGGTTGATTGCTTGACTTGTACTAGTTGCTAAAATCTGGCAACAACTAAAATTGGGAAAAGTCTAGATTTTTATTTGATCAAGTAGTCTAAACACCCCCCTCTAGACCTACTTTTGGTCCTACAGAAACCATTAAGGAACGTTGTTTTGACATCCATCTACCAGATTTCATAATCAAAAAATGCAGCTATTGCCAACATATTTCTGACAGACTTAAGCATCGCTACCGGTGAAAAAGTATCATCGTAGTCAACTCCTTGAACTTGTGAAAACCTCTTTGCCACAATTTGAGCTTTATAGATGGTGATATGATCATCCACGTCCGTCTTCTTCTTGAAGATCCATTTATTCTGAATGGCCTTTCACCCTTCGGGTAATACTTCTAAATTCCACACTTTGTTTTCATACGTGGATCCCTTCTCGGATTTCATGGCCTCTAACCATTTGTCAGAATTGGGGCCCACCATCGCTTCTCCTTAGCTTCTAGGTTCATCGTTGTTGTTGTCCAACAATATGACCTGCAAGACAGGGTTACCATACCACTCAAGAAAAGTACGTATCATTGTCGACCTACGAGGTTCGATAGCAACTTGATTCTAAGCTTCATGATCACTATCATTATCTTCCTCTTCAACTGATGTAGGTGTCGCAGAAACATCTTTCTGCATTGCACTACTCATTGGTTGATGTAAAGGTTCAACAACCTCATCAAGTTATATCTTCCTACCACTCAATTATTTCGAGAGAAACTCTTTCTCGAGAAAGGACCAGTTCTTCACGACAAACACTTTGCCCTCGGATCTGAGATAGAACGTATATCCAATCATCTCCTTTGGGTATCCTATGAAGACACATTTGTCCGCTCTGGGTTCGAGATTTTCCGGCTAGAGCCTTTTGACATAAGCATCGCAACCCCAAACCTTAAGGCACGACAGCTTAGGTTTCTTGCCAAACCACAGTTCATACGGTGTCGTTTCTACAGACTTAGATGGTTCCCTACTTAAAGTGAATGCAGCTGTCTCTAATGCATAACCCCAAAGCAAGAGTGGCAGATCGGAAAGGGACATCATAGAATGCACCATATCCAACAAGGTATGATTACGACATTCGGACACACCATTATGCTGTGGTGTTCCAGGTGGCATCAACTATGAAACGATTCCACATTGTCTTAAGTGATTGCCAAACTCATAACTTAGATATTCTCCCCCTTGATCGGATCATAGGAATTTAATCTTGTTATGATGATTCTCAACATCACTCTAAAATTGCTTGAACTTTTCAAACGTTTAAGACTTATGCTTCATTAAGTAGACATACCCATATCTACTCAAATCATCGGTGAAGGTGAGGAAGTAACGATATCCACTACGCGCGTCAACGCTCATCGGACCGCACAGATATGTATGTATGATTTCCAACAAGTCGCTAGCCCGTTCCATTGTTCCAAAAAATGGGGTTTTAGTCATCTTGCCCATGAGGCATGGTTCACATGTGTCAAGTGATTCAAAATCAAGTGACTCCAAAAGTCTATCAGCATGGAGTTTCTTCATGCGCTTTACACCAATATGACCTAAGCGGCAATGCCACAAGAAAGTGGTACTATCATTATCAACTATACATCTTTTGGCATCAATTGAAAGTGCGTTATATCGACTAGAGGGGGGGTGAATACGCGATTTTTATGAATTCTTCACTAAGGAATTTGCTGGTGAGGAAATTCCTTAGTGAAGAACTACTTGCAGCGGAATATGTACTCAGAAGTAAACATAACAGGATACAAACATAGTCATCATGATGAAATGAAGACTAACACAGAGTACGGAAAGCGTAAACACAGGATAGCAAGATGAAGACAAACAGACTGAAGAAATTGAACTGAGGAATTTGTGAAAGTCTTCAGTCAAAGTCTTCAAGCACAGATATGAACAACATTCAACACAGTAATGAGGAAATGAAAGAGTTGAGGAAATAGAACCAGTCAGTTGGTGAAGACAATGATTTGGTAAACCAGTTCCAACTGCTGTCTCGGTTGTACGTCTGGTTGGAGCGGCTGAGTATTTAAACTCGAGGACACACAGTCCCGGACACCCAGTCTTTGAGCCGCAACTCAGGACACCCAGTCCTCACCGTATTCTCCTTGAACTAAGACCACGCAGGCCTCGTCCAATCACTCGTGGTAAGTCTTCAAGTGACTTCCAAACCTTCACAGACTTGGTCACTCGGCGATCCACAATTCCTCTTGGATGCTCTAGACCTTGACGCCTAACCGTCGGGAATAAGCACAGTCTTCAAAGGTAACAAGCGTCGGATCCATGCAGGATCAATTTCTTCAGTGATGCTCAATCACTTTGGGTTTGTGGGGGTTTGGTTTTGGGATTTTCCTCACTTGATGATTTTCGCTCAAAGTCCTCGGAGGATGGGTTGCTCTCAGATGACAAGTGTCAAGTTCTCTCGGAGCAGCCAACCAGCTAGTGGTTGTAGGGGGCGGCTATTTATAGCCTAGGGAGCAGCCCGACATGATAAGACATAAATGCCCTTCAATGATATGGCCGTTAGGTGGATAAGATATTTTGGGACAGCCGGCGCGCAGCACAGCAACGGTCGGAAATTTGACTCTCAAATTCCTCAGGGCTATCATGTTCCTCACTGTGTAGGCAATTCGCACTGGCGAATTCCTAACTCCTCAGTCAGAGCAAAGTCCTCAGTGAACAGAAGAACTGCGTCTCTGTCACTGACGAATTTGACTAAACTGTATGAGATTTCCAATGGCTTCACTCGAAGGGATTGGTAGGTGTAGGATTTTGAGTTGAGCATCACATGGAAATTTTTCCTTAGTATTTCCTCGACCCCCTTTAACAGTACGGTGTTTCCTATGACTCAAGAAAGAGAAAAATGAAACTACGAAAACAAAAGTCTTCACGCTTCATATTCCTCGAATGAATATCAAATCTTCAAGGTCACACCAATTTCTTCACTTTCAAAGTCTTCAGAAAGTCTTCAGAATATCAAAGTCTTCAGTTGAAGAACTTCATTTTTAGGGGTTGACTTTCTCTGTAAATATCAAACTCCTCATAGACTTATAGACCTGTGTACACTCACAAACGCATCAGTTACTTAACCTATAAGTCTTCAATACACCAAAATCACTAAGAGGCACTAGATGCACTTACAATCTCCCCCTTTTTGGTGATTGATGACAACATAGGTTAAGTTTTCAATGGGGATAAACATATGAAGTGTAAATACTGTTATTGAGGAATTTGATTGCAAGGTATAGAAGAACTCCCCCTGAATATGTGCATAGTGAGGAATTTGCTTGAGGCAATGCACATTTGAAGAATCGAATCATGGAGATCTCCCCCTATATCTTGTAATTCATACACGCATTTGATATATAATATGAAGAATTTGAAATGCATGATGAAATATGGTGCCTGATGAGATTCAGCATGCGTGCAATAATATTAACGAGGAATAAGCATGCGGAATATCACATCAAAAGTTTCAGAGCTCAGTGCATCAAAAGCATCAGAGCATGACCAAAAGTATCAAGGCACCATCGGATTTAAGATTACAACTCGATCCAATAAAAGTTTCGGAAGAACGAGAGTTGTAACTTAATAAAACGCCCATAATATAAACCCGCTTGAAGAGTAACTCAGATTTCTCCCCCTTTGTCATCAAATGACCAAAAGGATCGAAATTGAGCACTAACGCCCCTGAAGATTTTCAAGTCGATGGAGGAGCGCCAGCGTTGTCGGGGTTGGTTGTTGAAGTAGGGCATGCCGCAGTGTCGTCCAAATCTTCATGTTCATCAGTTTCACGCGATGAAGAATAAGAACTGGCCACCAGATCAGGAACTTTGACTCGCTTGAATTTCTTCGGAGGTGGTGCAGACCAGTCAAATGCTTCCTGGAGACCCATAGTCTTCATTTCTTCCACGGAATATACATGCGTGAGAACAGCCCAGGTGCGGTTGAGGGTTTCATGAAGGTAATACTGATTTTTCTTCACTGCATTATGTGTTGAGGTCATGTTGTGAAGAATTGCAGCAAACTGACGCTTCACCCATTTCTGATTGCGTTCAACCTTCTGATGAAGACTGAGGAGTAACTCACGGTCAGTCATCACCCTGGGTGCAGTTGCTTGAGGCTTTTGCTTAGCTGAGGTATTTGCGGCAGTGTCATGTGTTGCAGAATCGTCATTGGTGGAGTAAGATGTATCTAGACGGAATTGACCATCCAATGGACGAGTGCCTTCATCAATCACAGCAGCTGCCTTGCCCTTATCATCAGATGATGAAACTGGTCGCTTGAGGACTTCAATGGGCGGCAAGTAGCTACCATGGTTCAGAGTGTCAGCCTTGTAATTCAGTGAAGATCTTGCCCTTATGAATCTCATAATCCAAGGCGCATAGGGCTTCAGCTCAAAAGGTGACATTGCAACATTAGCCAGAGTCCTCATGAAGAAATCATGGAAGTTGACGGGAATGCCATGAATGATGTTGAAAAGCATGTTCTTCATGATGCCAACGACATCTTCATCATTTGAGTCATGGCCTTTGATAGGACTCATTGTCTTCGTTAGGATTCGATAGACAGTCCGAGGCACATACAGCAGTTCCTTGACGAGGAATTTGGTTCGAGGGGCCTGCCCTGGCTTCAAAGGCTTCATGAGCACTTGCATATAATGATCAGTCAGCTCGCGGTCATTGTAGATGCAACGTGCACTTTCATGGCGAGGATCAAGAGGAAGGACACGAACCAATTCAGTTGCTGGTGCCTTGTAGTGAGTGTTTTCTGTCATCCAATCCAGCACCCATGAATTGACATCTTCAGCATCTCCGGTGATATGCAAAGTGGCATAGAATTGAAGAATGAGTTCTTCATTCCAATCACAGATATCAGTGCAGAAGTTCAGTAGCCCTGCATCGTGAATAACTCTGAGGACTGGCTTGAAGCACGGCAGAGATTCCATATCCACATGAGGAATATGCTCATGATCGAAGATCTTGTACTTGTCAAAGAGCACTGAGGAATAGAAGTTGGCTTGAGTAGCAGTCTAGAAGCGTCTTTTCCTTATGCGAGCAGAGTCATATGGATTGTAATCAGTGAAGAACACATGCTCAGAAAAGAAGTCTTCAGCCTTGAATTTTTGCTTGCTCGAGAACGGATTCTTCGGTTTGGGCAGAGGAATGTCAGTGATTTGCAGCACAACCTCAGGAATCGCGATCTCAGGTGCTTCAGGCTGAGGAATTTCTGGTTCCTCTTCTTGTGCAGTTTGGGGATCAGCAGCAGGTTCTTCAGCACTAGCGGCTGGAATTTCTTCATGAACAGACGATGTGGGATGAGTTTCTTCAGAGCCCATTTGAACAGTTGTAGCCGGGGACTGAGGAATTTGTTGAATCGGAGTGAAGAGAGGAGTATTGGGATGCTGACTTTCCCAAAAGTCATCGTTCATCACTGGTGTAGTGCATCCAATATCCACGTCTTCATCTTCTTTTTCAATTTCCTCAACACCAGCCTCTTCAGCTGTGAACTGAGACATGGGTGAGGAAACGACTGGCGGTGAAGGGAATGCTTCCACTTCAATTTCTTCATCAAACGTTTCTGAGGTAGCAACAGAGTGATTTTGTTCATCAGATCCACTTGGGATCTTGTAGTCTTCTCCATAAGGAACAATTTCCTTAGACGACATGGAGGAAATGGGAACGGCATCAATGGGATTTTCAAGCGAGCTGGTCATCGGCTTCATTTTCTTCGCAGCCGAAGAATTTGACGCAGCTGATGCCTTCCTCTTCTTCACTGCAGCTCGCTCTATAGCCTTTGTCTTCTTCACTTCATAAGCAGAAGGAAGAATTGCAGTTGGTGTTGGCGCAGGAGGAGCTGAGGACTGTGGTTCAGTTTCTTCAGGCGCAACTGGTGCAGTTGCCCTGATCTCTTCAGTTTCTTCAGGCGCACCACTAGTGGATGCCCTGGGGATTTCTTCAGCGGCTGGAATGGAGTCATCAGCCCTGGAACTTGTATTCTCATCAGCAGGCTGAAAGTCATCAGCAGTGCTGGCATGTTCTTCAGCAGGCTGAGCAGAGTCTGCAGCCTGAGGATTTTCTTGTTGCGATGGGGCTGCAACAGTTGTCATTTTCTTCGTCAAATTGACGAATCTCACCTTGGCTCCTTGCCAATCAGCATTGTAAGCATCGAAATCCTTGCTGAGGGCTTGGATTTCAGATTGAGCTTTGAGAAGTTCTTCAGGAGTTAGGTTGACGATGTTCTTCTTCAGAAGCTTCTCCTTTCTGGCTTGTTCTCTCTTTATCTCACGAGCCTTTTCAAATTTCCATTTCTCTTCAGCGATGAAATGGTTCAGCATATGACTTTGACCAGGAGTCAGAGGCAGATCAGGCATGGGAGTGTTTGGATCCTGATGCCATAAGTCGATGAAGTCAAAGATCTTCTTCGGATCCAAAAGCAGAGGCACAGTTGTTCCTTTGGCTCTAGCGGCCTTTGTTAGTCTGTCTCTGATAATTTCTGCAAGTTCTTCATCAGAAGCTTCGTCATCAGAGGGCACGTTGAAGGCAACCTGTTTCTTTCTTGGACTTGGCCGAGGACCGCGTCCAGCTGTTGCTTTTGTCTTCAGCAGAGTGGGGCCTGATGAGGACATTGGTGCAGCTGAGGAACTTGCTGAGACACCAGAAGCAATCGAGAAACCCTGAGTCCTTTGACAGGTAGCCAGATGCACTGGAGTTGAGGACTTGGAGGGAGCTGCTGAGGATTTTGAGGGAGCAGCAGCAGTCTGAGGAATTTGCCGTGAGGGCGCGGCTGAGGAACTGGGCCGTGAGGGCGCTGATGGTGAAGCACTTGACTTGCGAGCAGGCTTCTTCGGCATTGATTTCCTTGGCTTGATCGAGGTCTCAGCGGCAGCAGCAGCAGCAGAATCCTCATTGAATTTCCTCACTGCCTCCTTGGCATGTCTGGCCAATTTGGCTTGGCGCCTGGACCATTCTTCAGGAAAGTCTTCACCACGCTTGATGCTGGTGGGATCAGCGACTTGGCCAGGTGCCAATGGAGCTCTTGGGCATGGAGGGTTTAAGGCGAATTTCTTCATGTACTTTGGAGTAACATAGCGATATTCCCTCCATTCTCGTGCCCATCTTCGTTCTATCCTCTGGATGCGCACTTTGCGCTGATTTTTGTTCTCCTTGCCAAACTTGGCTTCATCAGGTGTGCAATAGTCTTTGTATATTTCATCAGGGATCTCGAAGGCAGTCATGACCTCCGGTTTCTTTCCTCCCTTCTGCGGTCTCTTGCCTTCTGCCATTTTCTTCAGATGAGGAATTTGAACAATAGAACACTCTGAAGAAGTATGCAGTTTTTCTTCGAGGAACGCTGCAAATGAGTTAAGTTGATGAGAACCTAGTGATTCAGCAGCGGACATGAGTACCTGTGAACAGAGTGTAGGTGCGAGGAATTTGGAGAGGTCATATGCGTTCTTAGAAGATTTTTCGAAAAAGACAAGTTTTGAGGAATTTGACCAGTTGAGCCTTGAGGAATTTCACTAAGCGTTTTGTCTTAGGTTCCAGAGTTGTACAGATTGAAAATCCGCACAATTGAGGAATCTTGAAGAAATGAGTGCTTAGAGAGATAAATCAAGAGCATACAGTGTGTGAGGTGTTCATGTGTGAAGATTTGAAGAATAAAACACCTTTGAAGATTTTCAGAAAGGTTTGAGAATCAAAGCGAGTAATAAAAGTGACTTTTAATTACCCGAACTGAAGAACATGACGAACAGAGATGAACTGTGGTGAAGTTCGTCACGTTAGATCTCCCACGCCCTAACTTGGCAGAGGAAGACAGCTACGGCGGCGGCGGAGTGATGATTTCCGCAGCCGGCGCGAGTACGACGGCGACGAGGTCGAGGCAGTGAAGCTCTTCCTCACTGACGGCGATGGAGTAGCGGCGGCGCTAGGGTTTGAGGAGAGCTCGAGCGAGAGACAGCGATCGAGTGGAGTAAATGAAGTAAGGAAGGGAGAGGGGTATTTATAGCCACAGTGAAAACTATTCGCCCGAAGATTTTGGGACGAACATGCCCCTGCCCTTTCTTCTTCACGCGACATGTGTCACCCATGTATTGTGCAGATGAGATCGTGTAAGATCGTGGGTGAATAAACTAATGTATCGTGGGATGCGGAACGGTTTGAGCGGTAAAACCGAAAATCTGGATAAGATTTGTTTTTAAAATTTCGTTCGCAATTTATTCAGCTGACAAGGACACAGTGAAGACTTTGAATGAGTTTCAATCCGAACGCACATGAAGAATTTGTGAATAGATTGGGTTGAGTATAGCATAGAGGGGGAAGGGTCCGATCACATTCACTTAGCAGAAATCGCAACTTGAAGAAATAGCAATAAGTGAATGCTGTAGAGGACATAAACTCACATATATATAGCCAATGAAGAAAAACGACGGGAACAGTGAAGATTTTGCAAAGTTGAAGAATTTGTAAAACTGGAGAATTTCAAAAATAAGGAAAAACTCAAATTTGAAGATTTTCAACTTTTGTGGTGGCGTAACCCACCGTATAAGAATGATGATTTCAGACACCGCGTACAATTGTCGTAGGGTTCTGAGAATCAAATTCTTCATTAATTTCTTCACACTTAGAGTGTTATTCTTCATTGATTGAAGATAAACGTTTCTTCATGTGTTGCACATCTAAGTCATCAATTCTGCATAAGGGTTAGGATGTGTGTCCTTTTCAAAGAACATTCGAAGATTCTAAGATATTTAGCTCACACCGCAACTTGCTAAATCTCTTCTCATCCAAGGGCTTAGTGAAGATATCAGCTAGCTGTTCTTCAGTCTTCACATGCTCGATGGAGATATCGCCCTTCAACACATGATCACGAAGAAAATGATGACGAATCTGGATGTGCTTAGTCTTCGAGTGTTGAACTGGGTTGTGAGCAATCTTGATGGCACTCTCATTGTCGCAGAGGAGAGGCACATTCTTCATGTTGACGCCATAGTCCTTGAGGGTTTGCTTCATCCAAAGCAGTTGAGCACAGCATGAGCCAGCAGCAATGTATTCAGCTTCAGCAGTAGACAGTGATACGCAGTTCTATTTCTTCGACGACCAACAGACCAAAGATCGTCCGAGGAAATGACAAGTGCCAGATGTTGACTTGCGGTCCACACGATCACCAGCATAGTCAGAGTCAGAATATCCAATGAGATCAAAAGCAGAGCCCTTGGGGTACCATAATCCTAGTGTTGGTGTGTGAGCTAGATATCGAAGAATATGCTTCACAGCCTTATGGTGTGATTCCTTCGGTGCAGCTTGAAATCGGGCACACATGCAAACACTAAGCATTATATCTGGCCTAGATGCACATAAGTACAATAAAGAACCAATCATGGAGCGGTATACCTTGTGATCGAAGTCAATACCATTTTCATCAGTGCATAGATGGCCATTTGTGGGCATAGGAATTTTGACGCCTTTGCAATCTTGCATGCCGAATTTCCTCAGTACATCTTTGAGGTATTTCTCCTGAGATATGAATATGCCATTGCGCTGCTGACGAATTTGAAGACCTAAGAAGAATTTCAACTCTCCCATCATAGACATTTGATATTCTTCACTCATCATATAGGCAAATTCATCACTATATTGTTGGTTAGTACAGCCAAAGATAATATCATCAACATATATTTGGCACACAAACAGTTCACCATCATATGATTTAGTAAAAAGAGTAGGGTCGAGTGAACCAGGTGTGAAGCCATTCTTCACGAAGAATTCCTTCAATGTATCATACCACGCCCGAGGGGCTTGCTTGAGGCCATAGAGGGCCTTATTGAGTCTGAAGACTTTGTCAGGATTCTTGGGATCTTCAAAACCTCAGGGTTGAGCAACATATACTTCTTCCTCAAGCTTACCATTGAGGAATGCACTTTTCACATCCATTTGATATAAGATGATATCATGATGGTTAGCATAGTCAAGTAAAATGTGAATAGCCTCAAGTCTAGCAACAGGTGCAAAAGTTTCATCGAAATCAATTCCTTCAACCTGTGTGTAGCCTTGAGCTACTAGTCGTGCCTTATTCCTCACCACAAGGCCATTTTCATCTTGCTTGTTGCGGTAGATCCACTTTGTGCCAATGATATTATGCTTGCGAGGATCTGGGCGATTGACCAATTCACAGACATTGTTCAGCTCGAACTGATGTAATTCTTCTTGCATAGCCTGAATCCACTCCGGCTCCAGAAATGCTTCATCTACCTCAGTGGGCTCTGAGATAGAGACAAAAGCATAGTGCCCACAAAAGTTAGATAAGTGTGAGGCTTTTGAGCGTGTGAGAGGACCTGGTGCGCTAATGTCATCGATGATCTTCTCCACTTGCACTTCTTTTGCAACGCGTGGATGAGTTGGTTGTCGCTGAGGATTTTGATCGGCATTTTCTTCAGCACCATTTTCCTCATCATGTTCTTCAGGTGCATCAGCTCGACGTTCTTCATGAACAGGAATGAATTCTTCAGCAGATTCTTCAGCAGGAATGACATCCTCAGTTGCCTTGAGCTTGATAGCATCCTCAGGTGCTGGTTCATCTAACACAGAAGGTAGGTGCTCTCTTTGCGAGCCATTAGTTTCATCGAACCGCACATCTACAGTGTCAACAATCTTGTGAAGAACAATGTTGAAGACTCTGTAGGTGTGCAAGTCCTTTCCGTAACCAAGCATAAAACCTTCATGTGCTTTCGGTGCAAATTTAGAGTTGTGGTGAGGATCTCTAATCCAACATTTAGCACCGAAGACTTTGAAATAACTCACATTGGGTTTCTTGTCAGTGAGGAGTTCATAGGCAGTCTTCTTGAAGAATTTGTGAAGATATACTCTGTTGATGATGTGGTAGGCGGTATCAATTGCATCAATCCAAAAACGCTGAGGTGTTTTGTATTCATCAAGCATAGTGCGAGCCATCTCAACAAGAGTTCTGTTCTTGCGCTCCACGACGCCATTCTGCTGAGGAGTATAGGGAGCAGATAACTCATGAGTAATACCAAGTTCATCAAGATAGGCATCAAGACCAGAATTCTTGAACTCAGTTCCATTGTCACTTCTGATATGCTTGATCTTCACACCAAAGTTGGTTGAAGCCCTCGAGGAAAATCGTTTGAAGACTTCCTGCACTTCATGTTTGTAAGTAACAATGTGTACCCATGTATATCGAGAATAATCATCAACAATGACAAAACCATATAAAGATGCATCATTAGTGACTGCTGAATAATGATTAGGTCCAAAGAGGTCCATGTGAAGCAATTCGAATGGACGGGTAGTGGTCATGATAGTCTTCGCTGGATGCTTGGCCTTGGTCATTTTTCCGGCTTCACATGCTCCGCATAAGTGATCCTTGAGGAATTTTACATTCTCAATGCCAATGACATGCTTCTTCTTCGCAAGCGTGTTCAAATTCCTCATGCCTGCATGACCAAGTCGTCGATGCCATAGCCAGCCTTCTGAAGCTTTTGCAAATAGACACACGGCTGGTTGTGGTCCTGTAGAGAAATCAACAATATACAGATCTCCTCTCCTAAAGCCTTCAAAGACTTTGGAATTGTCAGCTTCCATAATCACAACACAGCGATATTTGCTGAAGACAACAACCATATCAAGATCACAAAGCATTGAGACTGACATGAGATTGTATCCTAAGGACTCAACAAGCATGACTTTGTCCATGTGCTTATCCTTAGAGATAGCAACCTTACCAAGACCCAATACCTGACTTTTCCCTTTGTCAGCAAAGATAATATGCTTCAGAGGTGACGGTGATAAGGGAGCATCCATCAATAGATTCTTGTCACTAGTCATGTGATTTGTACATCCACTATCGAGGACCCATTCAGTGGTTTTGGGTTGATCATCCTGCAGATGAATTAGTGTAGCTTACAATCTCATATGCTTCATCAGTGAAGAATATGGTATCAAGTTCATCAGATGAATTTCATCAAGCAGTAAACAGATATAGCAGTATGAGGACGTGTGAAATGAAGGTTCATTTCATCATGATTCGCCTGCGTCCTTTCAGGCATTTTTGTTAGGTCCCCAGCAAATTCTTCAGACGTTAAGGCACGTCTGGAGACCTGACCCTGCAGAAGAGATTAGTTCCTTTTCTTCACCACCCACATCTGGAGGGGTGGCAAAGAGTTCATCATTCTACGAGCACCATGTGAGAAGGGTGGCAAAGATGCCAAACCATTTCGCTTAGCATAGGAGGGGTTAGGGTAAGCATATGAATAAGCAGAGTAATTCTTCGAGGACTTATGAACATAATGGTTTGAAGAATAATGCACATATTCATAGCCGTTAGCTCTACCCTGCGAGACAGAGTCGTTAGCACAATGATAATCATATGAGGACTTTGATCCAGTTGAGGAATTTGATCCATGTGAAGAATTTGATCTGGGGTTCCTGTTCTTCATAGGTGGTGTCATGAGGACATTCACCTGAAGACTTTCAACACAGCTTTTGGGAACCCAGATTTTCTTCATGGGGGAACCGTTCCTGCAGTTAGTGCCAACATATCTAGCAAATACTTCACCATTCTGATTTTTGAACAGTTTATAGTTGGAGTCAATTGACTCATCAGAAGAATGAGAAGATTCACATGTAAAGCCAGATAAATTAGATGGATCAACTGGAGGTCCCTTTGCAGCAACCCATGATGTTTTGGGGTACTGCTCAGGCTTCCAATATGTTCCATCAGCATTGAGTTTCCTCTCAAAGGCAATACCCTCTTTCCTAGGGTTTCTGTTGAGGATCTGCTTTTTGAGCACATCACAAAGTGTCTGATGCCCTTTGAGGCTTTTGTACATGCATGTCATGTACAATTCCTTCAGCCCTGCATTGTCAGTGATACTAGCAATGTCCTCAGACGAGGAATTAGTGATAGCAGAGGCAGATGAAGAATTTGTAACATTTGAAGCATTTGAACATTCAGGTGAAGAATTAGCAGATTCACGTTCAATGCACTTTAAGCATGGAGGAACAAATTTTTCCTGAGAAGCGCTGATTTGTTGAGCTAGTAATGAATCGCGCTCCTTCTGAAGATCTTCATAACACACTCTTAGCTTTTCAAGATCTTCCTTTCTTTGAAGAGCTTCAAGAGAAAGCTTCTCATGATCTTGCTTTTCTTGAAGAAATTCATAAGAAAGTTTCTCATGATCAGACAAGAGAGAGTTATGATGACCTTGAAGGTTATCATACCTAGACTGAAGTCTCTGAAGATTTTCAGTCAAGGCTTTAGTGCGATCCATTTCTTCGCCCAACATATCATCACTTTTATCTAGCATGTTTTGAACCTTTTCAAGAGCCCGTTGTTGTTTCACAGCAATTTTAGCAAGTTTAGAGTAGCTGGGCTTGAGATCCTCATCAGATTCATTTTCACTAGAGTCAGAGGAGTTGTATTTGAGTACCTTAGCTCCTTTTGCCATGAAGCGATAGGTGGGAGCGTAGCCATCATTATCTTCATCAGGCTTGTCGGTGGAGTTAGTTTCTTCAGTGTTGAAGATGGACTTGCTGACGAAAGCAGTAGCAACGGCCAGACTCGCCACACCAGACTCAGATTCTTCAGACTCCTCCTCTTCATCATTTTACTCAGATTCAGCTTCAGAGTCCATTTCCTTGCCAATGAATGTCCGAGCCTTCTTGGAGCTGCCCTTCTTGTGAGATGAGGACTTCGAGGATTTCGATGACGAAGATTTTGACGATTTCTTCTTCTTCTTCGCATCATCAGAACTGTAATCCATGTATTTCTTCTTCTTCATTTCCTTTTCCCACTGAGGACAATCTTGAATATAGTGACCAGGCTTCTTGCATTTGTGGCAAAGTCTTCTCTTATAGTCACTGGATGAGGAATCATTTCCTCTTGAGGATTTTCCAAAGCGACCACGTCTTGTGAATTTCTGGAATTTCTTCACAAGCAGTGCTAGATCCTGGCTCAGTTCTTCAGGATCACCAAGGCTACTACCAGAATCCTCACATTCAGAGTCAGACACAACCTTAGCCTTCAGGGCACGTGGTTTGCCATAGTTTGAGCCATATAGATCTCTCTTTTCAGCAAGCTGGAACTCGTGAGTGTTTAGCCTTTCGAGGATATCAGCAGGATCAAGCGACTTGTAGTCAGCATGTTCTTGTATCATCAGTCCCAGAGTATCAAATGAGGAATCAAGCGATCTCAGCAGTTTCTTCACAACTTCATGGTCAGTGATGTCAGTGGCACCGAGGGCTTGAAGCTCATTTGAGATGTCAGTGAGGCGATCAAAGGTTTGTTGGACATTCTCATTGTCGAGTCTTTTGAAGCGGTTGAAGAGATTCCGAAGAACATCGAATCGAGAGTCACGCTGAGTTGAAACTCCTTCATTTACTTTGGACAGCCTATCCCAGATAAGCTTAGCAGTTTCCAAAGCACTCACTCTTCCATACTGTCCTTTGCTCAGATGACCACATATGATATTCTTTGCTTGAGAGTCGAGTTGTTTGAATCTCTTCACATCGGTAGCGTTCAGTGTGGGAGTGACAGAGGGGACACCATTTTCCACAACATACCAGAGATCATTATCAATTGCCTCAAGATGCATTCGCATCTTGTTCTTCCAGTAGGGGTAGTCCGTTCCATCAAAGGTAGGACACCCAGCCGAGACCTTGATCATACCTGCGGTCGACATAACTAAAACTCCAGGCGGTTAAACCAAAATCACACAGAACAAGGGAGTACCTTGCTCTGATACCAATTGAAAGTGCGTTATATCGACTAGAGGGGGGGTGAATAGGCAATTTTTATGAATTCTTCACTGAGGAATTTGCTGGTGAGGAAATTCCTTAGTGAAGAACTACTTGAAGCGGAATATGTACTCAGAAGTAAACATAACAGGATACAAACATAGTCATCATGATGAAATGAAGACTAACACAGAGTACGGAAAGCGTAAACACAGGATAGCAAGATGAAGACAAACAGACTGAAGAAATTGAACTGAGGAATTTGTGAAAGTCTTCAGTCAAAGTCTTCAAGCACAAATATGAACAACATTCAACACAGTAATGAGGAAATGAAAGAGTTGAGGAAATAGAACCAGTCAGTTGGTGAAGACAATGAATTGGTAAACCAGTTCCAACTGCTGTCTCAGTTGTACGTCTGGTTGGAGCGGCTGAGTATTTAAACTCGAGGACACACAGTCCAGGACACCCAGTCTCTGAGCCTCAACTCAGGACACCCAGTCCTCACCGTATTCTCCTTGAACTAAGACCACGCAGGCCTCGTCCAATCACTCGTGGTAAGTCTTCAGGTGACCTCCAAACCTTCACAGACTTGGTCACTCGGTGATCCACAATTCCTCTTGGATGCTCTAGACCTTGACGCCTAACCGTCTAGAAGAAGCACAGTATTCAAAGGTAACAAGCGTCGGATCCACGCAGGATCAATTTCTTCAGTGATGCTCAATCACTTTGGGTTTGTGGGGGTTTGGTTTTGGGATTTTCCTCACTTGATGATTTTCGCTCAAAGTCCTCGGAGGATGGGTTGCTCTCAGATGACAAGTGTCAAGTTCTCTCGGAGCAGCCAACCAGCTAGTGGTCGTAGGGGGCGGCTATTTATAGCCTAGGGAGCAGCCCGACATGATAAGACATAAATGCCCTTCAATGATATGACCGTTAGGTGGATAAGATATTTTGGGACAGCCGGCGCGCAGCACAGCAACGGTCGGAAATTTGACTCTCAAATTCCTCAGGGCTATCATGTTCCTCACTGTGTAGGCAATTCGCACTGGCGAATTCCTAACTCCTCAGTCAGAGCAAAGTCCTCAGTGAACAGAAGAACTGCGTCTCTGTCACTGATGAATTTGACTGAACTGTATGAGATTTCCAATGGCTTCACTCGAAGGGATTGGTAGGTGTAGGATTTTGAGTTGAGCATCACATGGAAATTTTTCCTTAGTATTTCCTCGACCCCCTTTAACAGTACGGTGTTTCCTATGACTCAAGAAAGAGAAAAATGAAACTACGAAAACAAAAGTCTTCACGCTTCATATTCCTCGAATGAATATCAAATCTTCAAGGTCACACCAATTTCTTCACTTTCAAAGTCTTCAGAAAGTCTTCAGAATATCAAAGTCTTCAGTTGAAGAACTTCATTTTTAGGGGTTGACTTTCTCTGTAAATATCAAACTCCTCATAGACTTATAGACCTGTGTACACTCACAAACGCATCAGTTACTTAACCTATAAGTCTTCAATACACCAAAATCACTAAGGGGCACTAGATGCACTTACAGTTATGAACATGTATATCATCACTACCGAGATTCAATAAGTATAAACCTCTCACAATGGGTGCATGACCATAAAAGATATTACCCTTATAAATAGAACAACCATTATTCTCTTATTTAAATGAGTAACCGTCTCGCATTAAACAAGATCTAGATATAATGTTCATGCTCAACGCAGGCACTAAATAACAATTATTCAGGTTCATCACTAATCCCGATGGTAATCGAAGAGCGAGCGTGCCCACGACGATCACATCACCCTTGGAACCATTCCCCACGCGCATCATCACTTTCTCCTTCGCCAGCCTCTGTCTATTTCATAGTTCCTTCTTTGAGTTGCAAATGTGAGCAACCGAACCGGTATCAAATACCCAGGCACTACAACGAGAGTTGGTAAGGTACACATCAATAACATGTATATCATATATACCTTTGTTGACGTTGCCTCCCTTCTTGTCGTCCAGATACTTGGGGCAGTTCCTCTTCCAGTGGCCAGTCTCCTTGCAATAGAAGCACTCAATTTCTAGCTTGGGTCCAGCCTTCGGTTTCTTCATGGGAGGAGGGGCGTCTGCTTTGCCACCCTTCTTGAAGTTTCGCTTATTTCCCTTTCTCTTCTTAAAACTAGTGGTTTCATTCACCATCAACACTTGATACCCCTTTTGGATGTCTGACTCGGCGACTTTCAGCATCGCGAACAGCTCAGAGACTGACTTATTCGTCCCTTGCATGTTATAGTTCAACACAAAGCTCTTGTAGCTAGGTGGTAGCGATTGAAGAACTTTTTCAGTGACAACCTCTGGCGGGAGCTCAATTCCCAACTCAGCCAGACGGTTGTAGACCCAGACATTCTGAGTATGTGCTCACTAACAGACTCGTTCTCCTCCATCTTGCAAGCATAGAACTTATCGGAGGTCTCATACCTCTCGATCTGGGCATTCTTCTCAAAGATAAACTTCAACTCCTGGAACATTTCATATGCTCCATGACGTTCAAAACGCCTTTGAAGTGTCGGCTCTAAGCCATACAACATGGCGCACTGAACTATTGAGTAGTCATCAACACGCGGCTACCAGGCGTTCAAAGTGTCTGCAATTGCTGGAGGGGGTGGCAGACCAAGCGGTGCATCTAGGACATAAACCTTTTGGGAAGCCGTGAGGATAATCCTTACATTATGGGCCTAGTCCACAAAGTTACTTCCATCATCTTTCAGCTTAGCTTTCTCTAGGAACACATTGAAATTTAGGGGAGCTACTGTGTGAGCCACTGATCTACAACATAAATTTGCAAAGGCAACTTTAGACTATTGTTCATGATAGAGTTCATTTAATCATATTACTTAAGAACTTCCACTCAAATCGACATCACTCCGGTCGTCCGAGTGTAACATGATCCAAATTCACCAGCCCAAGTCTGGCCATCACGTGAGATGAGGTGGTTTCAATGGTGAACATCTCCATGTTGATCATATCTACTATATGGCTCATGTTCGACCTTTCGGTCTCTTTTGTTCTGAGGCCATGTATGTACATGCTAGGCTCGTCAAGTTTAACCCAAGTGTTCCGCATGTGCAAAACTGGCTTGCACCCATTGTATGCGAATGTAGAGTCTATCACACCCGATCATCATGTGGTGCTTCGAAACAACGAACTATCGCAACGGTGCACACTTGGGGAGAACATAATTTTATCTTGAAATTTTAGTGAGGGGTCACCTTATAATGCTACCGTCGTCCTAAGAAAAATAAGATTCATAAAATGATTAACATCACATGCAAATCATAAGTGACATGATATGGCCATCAACGTGTGCTTTTGATCTCCATCTCCAAAGCACCGGCATGATCTCTGGCATGACACCATGATCTCCATCATTGTGTCACCATCGGGGTTGTCACGCCAACCATGCTTCTACTACTATTGCTACCTTTTAGCGATAAAGTAAAGCATTACATAGCGCTTAATGATTGACACACAAGTCATACGATAATTAAAGACAACCATATGGCTCCTGCCGGTTGTATTATGCATCGACATGCAAGTCGATATAAACTATTACAAACCTGATCATCTCATACATCAAATATATTTCATCATGTCCTTGGCCATATCATATCACAACATACCCTGCAAAAACAAGTTAGACGTCCTCTAATTTGTTGTTGCATGTTTTACGTGGCTGCTATGGGTATCTAGCAAGAACGATTCTTACCACGCAAAACCACAACGGTGATATGCAAGTTGCTATTTAACCTTCTATAGGGACCACCTTCGTCGAATCCGATTGAACTAAAGTGGAAGAGACAAACACCCGCCAGCCATCTTTATGCAACAAAGTCACATGTCAGACGATGGAACCGGTCTCATGTATGTGGACATGTAATGTTGGTCCGGGCCGCTTCATCCTAGAATACCACTGAATCAAGAAAAGACCAAGGAAGGAAGCAATGTGAATATTAACACCCACAAACTCCATTGTGTTCTACTCGTGATGTCATGTACTCATAGACCTATCTCTGATACCGCTATTGGGGAACATTGCATGGGAAACAAAAAAATTCCTACGCTCACCAAGATTAATCTAGGATATGGACATCTACGAGAGAAGAGATTGCATCTACATACCCTTGTAGATCGCTAAGCAGAAGCGTTAAGAAATGTGGTTGATGTAGTCAAACATCTTCATGATCCAATCATGATCCGTCCCACGAACTCTCGATCCAAGTGCCGAATGGACGGCACCTCCGCATTCAACACACATACGGCTTGATGATGCCTTCACCTCCTTGATCCAGCGAGTGATGGTGAAGTAGTAGCTTGAGTCCTCCAGCAGCACGACCGCGTGATGGCGGTGGTGGTGGAGAACTCTCAGCAGGGCTTCGCCAAGCCTCACGGAGAAGAAGGACTATGAGGGAGAGGGAGGGTAGTGCCGTGGCATAGATGGGTGTGGCTGCCCTCCCTCTACCCCTCTATATATAGGGGGAAGGGAGGAGGAGGGGCGCCCTAGGGTTTCCTAGGGGGGGCGGCCACTAGGGGAGAACCCTAGACGGGTTTTGGTGCGCCTCCCCCCCTGGAGCCTTGGCCCCCAAGGCAAAGGGGGTGTGGCTGCCCTAGGGGAGCGCCCCCACCCCTTCTGGTTACGTGGGAAAGGGTGAGGGGGTGCACATACCCTTAGTTGGCTGCTTTGCCCCCTCCCCTTGGCCCATGCCCCCCCCCAACACTTGTCGGGGCCCCCCGAAACCCCTTTCGATGATGCTGGTCATGACCCGGTACCCTCAGAACAATTCTAGACTCCAATACCCTTCTTCCAATATATCAATCTTCACCTCCAGACCATTCTAGAGTTCCTCGTGATGTCCGAGATCTCATCCGGGACTCCAAACTACCTTCGGTAACCACCATAATGACTGAACTATACTTGTATCGTCACCAAACGTTAAGTGTGTAGACCCAACGGGTTCGAGAACTATGCAGACATGGCCGAGACACCTCTACGGTCAATAACAAATAGCTGGACCTGGATGCCCATATTGGCTCCTACATATTGTACGAAGATGTCAGCGCTCTTTCTACCTTTAACCCGCATGGTGGGCCCATAACCCATAGTTCCACAGGATTGAAACCCGACTCTCCTGTATATCTTTGATTCTGAAATATTCTTGCATTTGGCTTCGCATCATGTCACGAGCCACCTTCCGAGAAATGATCTATTCCCGATGCTCTGAGCCCCTTTCTCACACTCTGTCCAGATATCAATCGTTTGCTCATTCGGTTGAAACTTCCTCTTGTACCTTCTTACTTTGCTCTCGATGTTTTATTAAGTTTCAACTCGAGAGATATTTCTGCCTCATTCCCTGAATTGTTCACCAGATAATTAACCCTATAAGGGTCAGTTCTCCCGAAGTTACTCTTTACTTCCCCACTTAAATCTCGGGACGAGATTTCTTGTAGTGGAGGAGATTTGTAACACCCCAGTGCCATGCTACAGTAATGCCCTATTACGGGTGCCATGTCATCATGTTACTGTTGCTAATCTTCACTTGATCCAAATCACAATTCAAATTCAAATTTAAATTAATGTAGAAAAAAGAAAGTTTTCAAATGTCGAAAACTAAAATGTTCAGATTTTAGTATAATTTCCCCTGATCATTTACATGTTGAATCCAACTTCATTTGACTCACAAATAAAATCCTAGAAATTATTAAATGATCCAGCAGCAATTATTTTGGCCTTACTAAAATAAACAAATATTTATGCATTTCCAAAATTTACAAAAGAAACATGTGTGTGTGTCATCGTTACATTGCATAGTATTTATGTGTCAAATCTCAGGATCAAAAAAATCCGTTCGGTACCTCCTTTAAATATAAAACAGGAGCTTTATGGTTTAACCAAAATAAAATAAAAGAATGAAAAGGAAAGGAAAGTGCACTATGGGCTTATATCCCAACGCTACAGTGCACATCACAACCCACCATCAGCCTTTCCTCCACCTCTCTGTTCACAGAGGAGAAAGAGGATGTGTGTGTCAAGCATCCATGGAGCCATGGCCATGGATGGCCTCCACGTAACCTCTCCAGCCCTATAAGTGCGTCCCCTGGAAACCCTAGGTCCACCTCAACCGATCCCCTCACTTTCCCCCTCGCGCCGCTCTGCCTCCCTGGATCGAATTGATCGCCGCGCACCGGAGCTTGCTGTCGACGACACCATAGCCATCGTCCTTCCCGAGCCCCAAGACGACGTCCAGGAGCTGCCGCTGCCTCGTCTTCTTCGACTCCACCAGAAGATCGGCCGAGTTCGTCCCCTCATCGTCAGCATCAAGCCATCGTATACGCACATGCCCGTTGGGTCGATCCACCACATCCAGGACATCCTCGAGCCTCCCGAGGCGCCCTACGAGTTCGCTGTGAGCTCCGCCGCTGAAGCCCCCTTTTCCCCTCTCGATTTAGTCATCGTAGTTTTCTGATTATCGTCATAGGCCACCGTCTGTAGCCATCGGTCTCCGGCCAGTGGCCACGGTCATCGCGACCATCGAACCCCACATCGCGCCCCTGCACGCCCACCGCGTGCCGATTTCCCGCAGCCACCGCCCGGCGCTCCCGTGCGCCCTGCTGCGCCCTTCCGTGCGTCAGTAGCGCCCGCGTAAGTGCCCCCTCTCCACTGCAGCCGCCTGCTGCAGCTCCGTTGACATGCGCACTCGCCTCGCTCACTACTGTGTCGCCACGCCCGACGCCCTGTGCCGCGAGCTCGCGCGCCCCCTGGCCCGCTTGCCTGCGGCAACGCCGCTGCCGGCGGCCGTTGCCCGTGCACCTCCTCCCCCACGCTCGTCCCTCTGCCCAAGGCCGCGTACGCCTGTCGTTCCCCCCGCGCGCGCTCGCCTAACCCCCCTGCTCCGCCTGCTGCAGACGCAGCGGCCGCCGTCCCTGGTTGTGGCTTAACTAGGCCCCCAGCCGCGTCAGCCACTGGCCGCCGTGCCCCCCTGCTCGCCCTACGGGCCGCCGCCAGACCACGCCCGCTCAACCGCTGTCGCGCCTCTGCCTCCACTTGCCGCAGCCACCCACACGCGCGCGCCCCCACATCCCGCCCAGCGTCGCCTACGTCCGCCGCCTCCCTTGCCCCGCCACCTAGCGCCAACGCCGCCGTAGCCCCACGCCTCCGGCGACCGTCCCCGGCGGCCGGTCCGGCCTGCCACCGCTAGCGTCGTGGCCGCTCCCCGCCACAAGGCCCATCGTCGTCTGCAGTCGCGCCTGGCACTGACGGGGCGGCAGCGTGGCACTTCATGTGCCACTGACTATGGGCCCCACGCCCCCAGTTGACTGGTCAACTAAACCACTTGACCAGTTGACTGGGCAGTTGACAAGATCAACAGGGGCCCGCTGGTCAGCCACTGGTGCACCTCTGCGTGCACTGCACCGGGTGCACCTAGCAAATAGAGTTTTAAATATAAATATAAATAAATTTCAGAAATTTTAGTATATGTTTAAAACTTTGAAAATTCATAGAAAATAACCGTAACTCCGATGAAAATGTTTTCTACATGAGAATTGCTCAGAAAAAATGTGACGAATCCGAATAAGCGGTCCGTTTACCTGTCAGATGCCTCTAACTATGTGAACATGGAACATTCCCTCTCCGGTCATCTGTCTGACACAGGTTCAGAACCGGGGAAACATTCCCGGTTGAAATCCCACTTCACCTATATCGTGTAGCCATACGTTAGGTCACACCCGGCACAGCATATTGCCATGTTATGCTTTGTGATACTATGTTTGCTTTATATTTACTATTTCTTCCCCCTCTTCTCTTCGGTAGACCCCGTGACGGCTGCCGATGCCACTGATCGACTACGTTACCGACGACCCCTCCTTCTCGTCTGAGAAACCAGGCAAGCCCCCCCCCCCCCTTTTGATCATCCCGATATCGCCCATTCCATTCTCTCATGCTTGCATTAGATTTTGCTACTTTATTGTTTGCTCCCATTCTGATGCATAGCCTGCTTTTGTACCCTGCTCATTGTACCTTACCTGCTTATCCTAAACTGCTTAGTATAGGTTTGTTAGTGATCCATCAGTGACCCCCATCTTCTCCTTGTTGCCCTACTTCATCATCGATGACTCGATCAACATGATAGACGACCAGAGCCCGACACCTCACATCACATCACGCCCCTTTTGTTGCTCGACTCTGCAGAGTTACCATCGAGTGCCGAGGGTGGAACCTCATACATCACTTCTGATGAGATCTCTGTAGTGTAGCTATTCGGTCGTGGTCATCGAGGGTGATTTTCTCCTTAACCACTTCCGATACGACTCTGTCATGCAACCCCTCAAGTGTGAACCTCGAGGGTGGATCCTCTTACGTTCACCTTGATTACATCAAGTGGAATTCACAGGGGGTGATTCCTCGGGTTTTCATCTTGATGTTTGGACACACGGATACTTGGAATTACAACTGTTACTTGGAAAGGCGGGTCGACCCTGAGGGGTACCCGCGTGTGATGTGGAGACGGGTTGACCTGGAAGGTGCCCGCGAGATAATTACGAGGCATGGTCGGGCATTCTTAGCCCTTGCCGCAAGTCCTCGAGACGGGGCAACGGGGTCACATCTTTTGTGAGTCTCTGCTTGTTACCGTGTGATTCTAATCCACTACGATTTGGATATTTGATCCGAAGGGCCTCTAGCCTGATAGCACTAACCATCACGTGGGCATAGTATGGGCATTCTGCGTCGTATGCATCAGCCAAAGCTTAATAGACGTCAGCGACTGAGCGGTGCGCGCCTGGTTGGACTGCGTATGCACCTGCCTTGTTTAAGGAGGTAGCTAGGTCTGCTCACCGGCCGCGTTCGCAACGTGCAGGAGTTCCAGGGGCGATGGCCCATGACCCCTGGGGGCATAGGTTTAGTCCGGCGTGCTGACCTCTCTATTAAGCCTAGGTCGGGTTGTGGCATATTGTTTGGCCGAGGTCGGGCATGACCCAGGAAAGTGTGTCTGGCCGGAGTTATTGAGCGTGGTGGGTAAGTTGGTGCACCCCTGCAGGGAAGAAAACATCTATCGATAGCTTGTCCTACAGTAACGGACACTTGGAGTTGTATCCCGATCGATACAACTAGAACTGGATACTTGAGGTGATAACTGGATAGTATGGCTCTGGGATTGCTTTCTCGCAGGGAGTCGAGAAAGGATCTCTGGCCGAGGTTGATAACACTACTACTACTTTACTTTATGCTACTCTTATCTCTTTTGATGCTGCAAGATGCTTGAAGCTGCTTGAAGATGCTAGTCTTCTATAGGCTAGGCTTTCCCCTTCTCTTCTAGCATTTTGCATTCCAGTCCACACATACAGCCCTTTTCATTGATACTGATGCATATGTAGTGTAGATCCTTGCTTGCAAGTACTTTGGATGAGTACTCACAGTTGCTTTGCTCCCCCTTTTCCCCCTTTCTTCTTTCCGGTTGATGCAACCAGATGTCGGAGCCCAGGAGCCAGATTCCACCATCGATGCCTACTACTACGTGGAGACCGCCGACGACCAGGAGTAGTTAGGAGGCTGCCAGGCAGGAGGTCTTGCCTTTTCGATCGTTGTTGCTTTTGTGCTAGCCTTCTTAAGGCAAACTTGTCTAACTCATGTCTGTACTCAGATATTGTTGCTTCCGCTGACTCTTGTATTTTTGAGCTAATGTATTCAAGCCCTCGAGGCCCATGGCTTGTAATATAAGGCTTGTATTATTTTATTTGTGTCTAGAGTTGTGTTGTGATATCTTCTCGTGAGTTCCTTATCTTGATCGTACACATTTGCGTGTATGATTAGTGTACGATTGAATCGGGGGCGTCACAAGTTGGTATCAGAGCGGACTGCATGTAGGTAGCCCCCTTTCCAACTCCTTGGCCGAAGTTGAGTCTAGTCATCCAAAACTATTTTACTAACTTGACTGTGTGGCTTACGGGCCCACGTCGCCATTGGGTGGTATTAGGATCTTTTATTACTCGTCTATACTCTAGGACTCTGATCTCTTGTCTATTCGGGTTAAACATTTTACTAACTCTGACATTAGGTCCTCGTACCCACTTCCTCCCGGAGAGCCTCGACATTATAGATGATTGCTTGCTTCGCCAGAAGATTCTGCGGATACTCCTCGATGTTTCTTGAGACCCTGTGCCAACTGTCTTGCAGTTCCTGACCACCGATAATCCCCCTGAATAACATCCTTGCCACTTGTACCTTCATCCCTAGTTGCTCTTGTTATTACAAGATACCACTAGTACTCTCGGTTGTTCTGAGAATCCTTTGTGCCTCTACTCTGCAGCTTCTTTTTGAACTGTGGATAATTCACTTAACCGGGCTTCGTTCATCCCCAGTTGTTCATTTGCTTTCCAAAATACCTGAAAAGGCTATCTGATCTTTCAAAAATCCTCTGCGGCCTATTACTCTTGATTCTCCTTGCCTTCTTGCATTAGGATTATTTCCATATGTCTAGCAATATTCTTTAAAATTCTTTGTGATTGTCATTCTGTTCCTATGGATTCAGCGTGTGTGCGAATTCTTGCAATCATCAAATAATCCTTGGAAATTTACTTTTCGGCTCAGACATCATTCCAGATATGAGCTGGTTCTTGCCCAATCCAGATTTGATTGGGTGCAACTCTAAGTCTATTCAACTTACTCATATTTTGATCAGAGCCTCTGCTTCTGATCCTTCGTCTTGAAATCATAATTCCTCTGTACCCAAGCATCGAACCATTCAGACGTTTCTATAAGCCGATGCCATTGCATCCCCTTGTTCATCTGATTGATTACCGATACTCGCATCAACTCTGTCATGAATCCCCAAATCCATTGCTGGGTTGTTATCCTATAGTGTCCTTCACATCCAAAATCTTATGAATTTTTCCCTGATACAAAATACCTTCAGTAAATTGTATCATCTGCTTTGACTTCAATACTCTACTTTCAAACTCATATCTTTTGCTTGGTTGATGGTCGTATAGATTCGTAAAAATGCCCCAATGGGTTGAACTTATGCCTTCCATAATCCGTGTGAACCCAAGAGTTCTCACGAGTCTTACTCTTCTGGTACTTCGCCAGATAAATCTTCTGCACTACAATTTCTTCAAAAACGAGGAGTGAATGAAAGGTTATGCATTGAAGAAGTGGGAGTCGACCTTGAACCTTTGTGTTCATGCCCATGGACCCAATGTAGAACTTATCTTGGAAGTTGCTCGTGAAAATAATTATTTCTTTGGTACAAGCTCATCTTGTATCTATGAATTGATCCTTTGCAATCGTGGTTCCGACCATATTTCCTTCTTGATTCCATTTACCAGATAAGTTAAAATACTTATCCTTTGCAAATCTTTAGCCCTGTCCAACCTCTACTCTTATTTACCTTCCGCCATTACCCCTAGTACTTGATACCGGGAAGTTTTATACCCCATCACATCATTCCTAGCCTGATAGGCTATATTTTTATCGTGTAAACTTTTAACTGTGCTACATGGTCCTTATGCCTGGAGCAACTTCCGATGATGAGCTAAGCTTATGTCGATCTTTTTCATCTTATCATTTCACCTCGAACAACAAGCTTGATTTCGAGCTTGTGTCGCATCCGTGGTTCCAATAGCCTTTCACTTCATCCTTCTTGTTGCTTGATGGCATCGCTCCTTGATGGCATCTTCATAGAGCCTCTTGATGAATGCGCCATGATTAGCATCAACATTTTGATTTCTGTTGAGATGACAATTGAATTCATGGTGAGAAATACCATCCTTGACCTTCGATGATTTGAGTTATCATCGACAACCCCCTTGTCTTCTTTCCAACACATGTTTGATCATGTCTTGGTTATACCTTGGACTCCTTGCTATTCGTGCAGTTGTTCCTTGAGTATTTCTTGTGATCTTCAACTCCAACCCCTACTTGGAACACCATGTTAATGCTACCTCGAAGCATGACTGAGGTATTCCGGATATCAACAAAAACATTGGAAGCACATTGTCGAATGTTTCTTGATCTATTATCCAAACACCATTGTATGGGTAATATCATGATTCTTCACTCGCCGCCTTTATCTAAATGCTTTGAACTTGCTGTCATATCATGTATATCCTGCTCCGCTTCCCCTTGGGAAGGATATACTCCCAATTCTTGTGTGTAAACACATTTGCCTTTCCATTGGTCTGATTAGTCCAATAATTTCATTTTCCTTTCCATTGGTTTGTTTAACCTTCTTGTGATATATATGATATAAGCAGAAATAATTCCCTGCTTATAGAACACCCTGATGTACAACCTTGTCAGTGAGACCCTGTTACTATTGTTGATGACATTCCGGTAACCACCAATGGACGCAAACCTTGCCGATTGGTCCGCCTCATTCAATGAGCAGGAAAATGGTTCTCGTCATCCCTCGCCCTTGGTACCGATGTTATTGCCGACATAACTGACAAGCTATCCTCTTACATGTCTTGCTATCATGACCGTGCAAGATGTCAGCGCCCTTTCTACCTTTAACCCACATGGTGGGCCCATAACCCATAGTTCCACAGGATTGAAACCCGACTCTCCTGTATATCTTTGATTCCAAAATATTCTTGCATTTGGCTTCATATCATGTCACGAGCCACCTTCCGAGAAATTATCTATTCCCGATGCTCTGAACCCCTCACACTCTGTTCAGATATCAATCGTTTGCTCATTCGGTTGAAACTTCCTCTTGTACCTTCTTGCTTTGCTCTCAATGTTTTATTAAGTTTCAGCTCGAGAGATATTTCTGCCTCATTCCCTGAATTGCTCACCAGATAATTAACCCTATAAGGGTCAGTTCTCCCGAAGTTACTCTTTACTTCCCCACTTAAATCTCAGGACGAGATTTCTTGTAGTGGAGGAGATTTGTAACACCCCCAATGTCATGCTACAGTAATCCCCTATTACTGGTGCCATGTCATCATGTTACTGTTGCTAATCTTCACTTGATCCAAATCACAATTCAAATTCAAATTTAAATTAACGTAAAAAAGAAAGTTTTCAAATGTCGAAAACTAAAATGTTCGGATTTTAGTATAATTTCCCCTGATCATTTACATGTTGAATCCAACTTCATTTTACTCACAAATAAAATCCTAGAAATTATTAAATGATCCAGAAGCAATTATTTTGGCCTTACTAAGATAAACAAATATTTATGCATTTCCAAAATTTACAAAATAAACATGTGTGTGTGTGTGTCATCGTTACATTGCATAGTATTTATGTTCCGAATCTCAGGATCAAAAAAATCCATTTGGTACCTCCTTTAAATATAAAACAGGAGCTTTATGGTTTAACCAAAATAAAATAAAAAAATGAAAAGGAAAGGAAAGTGCACTATGGGCTTATAGCCCAACGCTACAGTGCACATCACAGCCCACCATCAGCCTTTCCTCCACCTCTCTGTTCACAGAGGAGACCGAGGACGTGTGTGTCAAGCATCCATGGAGCCATGGCCATGGATGGCCTCCATGTAACCTCTCCAGCCCTATAAGTGCGTCCCCTGGAAACCCTAGGTCCACCTCAACCGATCCCCTCAATTTCCCCCTCGCGCCGCTCTGCCTCTCTCTCACCCTGGATCGAATTGATCGTCGCACACTGGAGCTTGCTGTCGACGACGCCATAGCCATCGTCCTCCCCGAGCCCCAAGACAACGTCCAGGAGCTGCCGCTACCTCGTCTGCTTTGACTACACCAGCAGATCGGCCGAGTTCGTCCCTGCATCGTCAGCATCAAGCCATCGTCTACGTGCATGCCCTTCGGGTCGATCCACCACATCCAGGACATCCCTGAGCCTCCCGAGGCGCCTTACGAGTTCGCCGTGAGCTCCGCCACCGAAGCCCCCTTTTCCCCTCTCGATTTAGTCGTTGTAGTTTTCTGATTATCGTCGTAGGGCACTGTCCGTAGCCATCGGTCTCCGGCCAGTGGCCACGGTCATCGCGACCGTCGAGCCCCACATCGTGCCCCCTGCACGTCCACCGCATGCCGCAGTCCTGCAGCCACCGCGCGGTGCTACCGTGCGCCCCGTTGTGCCCTTCCGCGTGTTAGTCGCGCCCGCATAAGTGCCCCCGCTCCACTGCAGCCACCTGCTGCAGCTCCGTTGAACTGCGCGTTGGCTTGCTCACTGCTGCGTCGCCATGCCTGACGCCCTGTGCCGCAAGCTCGTGTGCCCCCTGGCCCGCTTGCCTGCGGCAACGCAGCTACCGGCAGCCGTTGCCCGTGCGCCTCCTCCCCAGCGCTCGTCCCTACGCCCAGGGTCGCGAACGCCTGTCGTTTCCCCCGTGCATGCTCGCCTAACCCTCCTGCTCCGCCTGCTGCAGATGCAGCAGCCGCCGTCCCTAGCCGTGGCTTTACCAGGCCCCCGGCCGCGTCAGACACTGGCCGTCGTGCCCCCCTGCTCGCCATACGGGCCGCCGCTCGGACCACGCCCGCTCAACCGCTGCCGCGCCTTTGCCTCCACTTGCCGCAGCCACCCGCACGCGCATGCGCCCACATCCCGACCCGTGTGGCATACGTCCGCTGCCTCCCTTGCCACGCCACCTAGTGTCATCGCCGCTGTAGCCCCACGCCTCCGGAACCGGGAAAACATTCCCGGTTGAATTCCCCCTTCACCTATATCATGTAGCCATACGTTAGGTCACACCCGGCACAGCATATTGCCATGGTTATGCTTTGTGATACTATGTTTGCTTTATATTTACTGTTTATTCCCCCTCTTCTCTTCGGTAGACCCTGTGATGGCTGTCGATGCCACAGTGATCGACTACATCACCGATGACCCCTCCTTCTCATCTGAGCAACCAGGCAAGCACCCCCCCCCCCTTTTCATCACCCTGATATCGCCCATTCCATTCTCTCATCCTTGCATTAGATGTTGCTACTATTATTGTTTGCTCCTATTCTGATGCATAGCATGCGTTTGTAACCTGCTCATTGTACCTTACCTACTTATCCTAAAATGCTTAGTATAGGTTGGTTAGTGATCCATAAGTGACCCCCACCTTGTCCTTGTTGCCCCTGCTTCATCATCGACGACTCGATCAACGTGATCGATGACCAGAGCCCGACACCTCAAATCACATGACGCCCCTTTTGTTGCTCGACTCTGCAGATTTACCATCGAGTGCCGAGGGTGGAACCTCATACATCACTTCTGATGAGATCTCTGTAGTGTAGCTATTCGGTCGTGGTCATCGAGGGTGATTTCCTCCTTAACCACTTCTGATACGACTCTGTTATGCAACCCCTCAAGTATGAACCTCGAGGGTGGGTCCTCTCACGTTCACCTTGATGATTACATCAAGTGGAATTCACCGAGGGTGATTCCTCGGGTTTTCCCCTTGATGTTTGGACACACGGATACTTGGACTTTACAACCGTTACTTGGAAAGGCGGGTCGACCCTGAGGGGTACCTGCGTGTGATGTGGAGACGGGTTGACCTGGAAGGTGCCCGCGAGATAATTACGAGGCGTGGTTGGGCATTCTTAGCCCTTGCCGCAAGTCCTCGAGACAGGGCAACGGGGTCACATCTTTCGTGAGTCTCTGCTTGTTACCACGCGATTCTAATCCACTATGATTTTGATATTTGATCCGAAGGGCCTCTGTCCTGATAGCACTAACCATCACGTGGGCATAGTATGGGCATTCTGCGTCGTATGTATCAGCCGAAGCTTAATAGACATCAGCGGCTGAGCGGCGCACGTCGGGTTGGACTGCGTAAGTACCTGCCTTGTTTAAGGAGGTAGCTAGGTCTGCTCACCGGCCGCGTTTGCAACATGCAGGAGTTCCCGGGGCGATGGCCCATGACCCCTAGGGGCATATGTTTAGTCCGGCGTGCTGACCTCTCTATTAAGCCTAGGTCGGGTTGCGGCGTATTGTTTGGCCGAGGCGGGGCATGACCCAGGAAAGTGTGTTCGGCCGGAGTTAATCAAAGCGTGGTGGGTAAGTTGGTGCACCCTGCAGGGAAGAAAACATCTATCGATAGCCTGTCCTACGGTAATGGACACTTGGAGTTGTATCCCGATCGATACAACTAGAACTGGATACTTGAGGTGATAACTGGATAGTATGGCTCTAGGATTGCTTTCTCGCAGGGAGTCAAGAAAGGATCTCTGGCCGAGGTTGATAACACTACTACTACTTTACTTTATGCTACTCTTATCTCTTCTGATGCTGCAAGATGCTTGAAGCTGCTTGAAGATGCTAGTCTTCGATGGGCTAGGCTCTCCCCTTCTCTTCTGACATTCTACAGTCCAATCCACAGATACAACACTTTTCATTGATACTGATGCATATGTAGTGTGGACCCTTGCTTGCGAGTACTTTGGATGAGTACTCATGGTTGCTTTGCTCCCCCTTTTCCCCCTTTCTTCTTTCCAGTTGATGCAACCAGATGTCGGAGCCCAGGAGCCAGATTCCACCATCGATGCCTACTACTACGTCGAGACCGCCGACGACCAGGAGTAGTTAGGAGGCTCCCAGGCAAGAGGTCTTTCCTTTTCGATCATTGTTGCTTTTGTGCTAGCCTTCTTAAGGCAAACTTGTCTAACTCATGTCTGTACTCAGATATTGTTGCTTCCGCTGACTCTTGTGTTTTTGAGCTGATGTATTCGATCCCTCGAGGCCCATGGCTTGTAATATAAGGCTTGTATTATTTTATTTGTGTCTAGAGTTGTGTTATGATATCTTCCCGTGAGTCACTGATCTTGATCGTACACATTTGCGTGTATGATTAGTGTACGATTGAATCAGGGGCGTCACAGTCCACTGTCCCACAACCTATCGTACCCTCTACATGAACATGCTGCTTTATGCTTCATATTATTATTGAATGATGTGTTGCCATCCTATGATGTTTCAGTAGAATTTTGTTGTCCTTTGGGGTAATTAGTGAATTGATATGATTGGTTTAATTTTCTTGTGGTTATGTTGTTGTCCTTCGGTGCCCATCATATGAGCGCGCATGTGGATCATACCTTAGGGTTAGTTGTATGTTGATAGGACTATGCATTGGAGGGTAAGAGTGACAGAAGCTTCTTCCTACCATAGAAATTATTCATACGGGATTGAAGGGGAGCCAATACATCTTAATGCTATGGTTGGGTTTTACCTTAATGAACTTTGGTAGTTGCGGATGCTTGCTAATAGTTCCAATTATAAGTGCATAGAATTCCATGTAAGGGATGACATGCTAGCAGTGACCTCTCCCACATAAAAACTTGCTATCAGTCTAGTAACTTAGCCAATTGCTTAGGGGCAATTCCGCAAATCCTAATACCACTTCTCCACACTCGCTATACAAACCTAATTGTACTTTTAGTAAAAACAACGCCTAACTTTTATTTTCACGTTCTTTATTATCTTGCAAACCTATCCCATTACACCTATAAAGTAGTTTTATTCTTGTTCTAGGTAGAACAATAAGTGTGCGTAGAGTTGTATCGATGGTTGATAGAACTTGAAGGGAATATTAGTTCTACCTTTAGATCCTTATTGGGTTCGACACTCTTACTTATCGAGAAAGGCTACAATTGAGCCCCTATACTTCTTGGTTATCATATCCAAAGGTATATCAAAGCTATTTTAATTAACAATGATTTATAATTTAGTATTGAGCACAAAGCAATATATATCATGTAACAACGGATTCTAACTCTCTTCGTATGCGTCGGCATGTCATAAAAGAACAATTCATGCACACATAATAAAGGCCAATACATAGCATACATAGTTTCTTGCAATTTTATCGTATTGTAAAAATAAAGAGCTGGAGATGTAGTTCCTCTCTCATAATAATTGCAAGTAGTATCTGTAAGCACATGCATATTATATCCATTAGAATTGTCATGTCCAATAGTAAAACGCAAGCCATCAATATAATCCTTAATAAGAGCAAACTTCTTCGATATAGTGTAGTTAGGAGAATTCAAAAAGATAATAGGGCTATCATGAGTGGTTGCAATAGCAACAATTTCATTCTTAACATAAGGAACTATAGTAATTTCACCTCTATAAGCATAATTCAAATTGGCATCATGGCCACAAGCACAACAAGCATCAAGTTCACCAAAAAGGATATTTCAAACGAATCCAGGGTCATAGCATTCATCCTTCGATAAGCACAAAGGGAAATTAAACAATGTATGAGTTGAAGAGTTACTCTCATTAGAAGGTGGGCACGGTAGCTAATCCGCTCTTCCTTCTTTTTGTTCTTTGCTCTCCTCCTACTCTTTTTCATCTAATGAGATCACGGTTTCATCAATTTCTTCTTCCATAGATTCCTCCAAAATATTAATCTCTTCCTGGACAGCGGAGACTTTCTCAATAAAATAGTATTGGCGTTGTATTCATAATTCTCATAACAATGTTTAAGTATAGCATAATTTTTTTGATCCATAAAGAGCATAATCACAGTCTTCATACTTTTCAAACAAAGATTCAGTTTCATAAGAACACTTAAAAGCAACAAATTCTTCTATTTGTTCCACATCATAATAGTCATATACACCATTAGTATAAGAATCTAAGGTTTCATTATCATTAAATTCACATTGAAAGGAGAGGTGTGGAGCCTCCATCTTAGAGCAACAAGCATAGTCTTACATTATCCACAAATTCAAAGCATACCAACGCAACATTTTAATGTGATCCCATAAGTGTTTCCCTTTTTGAGACAAGCAATAATCCCTAAAGTATTCCAGGTGATCCAAAGTATCTCACGTTATCAAGTTGAATGGAGATTTATCGGGATTATCAAAGTAGTATTTAATGTTTTCCACATAACCAACATCGAGGGTTTAAGGAGGTTCCCCAGCTCCATGAGTAGCAAGTACAACTAATTTTGTTGGTGTTTCGTGTTCCATATCCATAACTAAAGATATAAAACAACTTAGAACCAAAAATAAAAACTACTTAGTGATAAAGCAAACAAGCACACACGAGAATATTCCCCTTAAGCTTTTGCTCCACGGCAATGATGCCAGAAAAAGGTCTTGATAACCCACAAGTATAATGGATCATTTGTAGCCTTTTTCAATAAATAAGATTGTCGAACCCAACGAGGAGCTAAATGTAGAATTTATATCCTCTCAATTTCTATCAACCACCTGTACAACTCTAGCACACCAACATTTTCTTTACCTAGAAACAAGTAATAAAACTAGAAGTATTTTTTAGGTGAATTAGGATAAGTTCGCAAGATAATAAAGAACGCAAAAATAAAAGTTAGGTACTATTTTACTAAAAGGACAATTAAGTTAGTATAGCGAGTGTGGAAAAGTGGTGGTAGGATTTGCGGAATTGTCCCTAAGCAACTGGCTAAGTTACTAGACCAATAACAAGTTTTTATGTGGGAGAGGCCACTCCTAGCATGTCATTCCTTACTTGGAATTCTATGCACTTATGATTGGAACTATTAGCAAGCATCTGGAACTACTAAAGTTCACTGAGGTAAAACCCAACCATAGCATTAAGATATATTGGTGCCCCTTCAATCTCGTGTGAATCAATTTCTCTGGTAGGAAGAAGTTTCCGTCACTCTTGCCCTCCAATGCATAGTCCTATCAACATACAACCAACCCTATGGTGTGATCCACGCGCACGCTCATATGATGGGCACCAAACGACAACAACATAACCACAAGCAATTTAAACCAATCATAGCAATTCACCGATTACCCATAGGACAACAGAAATCTACTCAAACGTCATAGGATAGCAACACATCATTGGATAATAATATGAAGCATAAAACACCATGTTCAAGTAGGGGGTACAACGGTTGCGGGAGAGTGGACCTCTGAATATAGATGATGGAAGGTGATGGAGGTGTTGATGAAGATGACGGAGTTGTTGGTGTAGATCGCCATCACATGATGGTTCCACCGGCGGCGCTCCGGCGCGACCGGAAGGGAGGGATAGAGATCCCCCCTCCTTCTTCTTGCTTGGCCTCCCCCCTAGATGGGAGGTGGGTTTCCCCTCTGGTCCTTGGCCGCCATGGCTCCCGGAGGGAAGGAGTCCCTCCGAGATTAGATCTCTCTCTCTCTCTCTCTCTCTCTCTCTCCTGTTTCACGTTCTTGTTTTCTGACCCTTCACTATTTCTTATATTCCTGGAGATCCGTAACTTCGACCGGGCTAAAATTTTAACACAATTTTCATCCAAAAAATATCTTTCTTGTAGTGAAATAAGGGCCCCAACCGACTTAAGGAGGAGCCATGAGCCTGCTCGGCGCGTCCTAGGGTAAGGGGGCACCGTCTGAGCACGTGACTCCCTCGAGCATCGTCTCGCATTGATTCTATTCCCCGAAAATCACATATAGTCCAAAAAAACTCGATAAAATTTTATCGCGTTTGGACTTTGTTTGATATGGATTTTCTGCAAAACAAAAAACATGCAACAAACAGGAACCGACACTGGATCAACATGTTAGTCGAAGAAAATCGTATAAATTGTTGCTAAAAGTATGTGAAAGTTGTAGAATATTGGCATGAAACAGTCAAAAATTATAGATACGATGGAGACATATCACGCTAACCCCTGAAGACTGCACTGAGGGCGCTCTTGATGCTGTTGCCAATGCCTCTCCTGACATTGCAACGCCCACCTTCATCCCGCACATGTCGGCCCTGCTCCCCTCACCTCATTCGACGCCACCCAGACCTCCAGCAGCTCGATGGAAAACCCTGTCCGGGGTAACCGGCTTCCACCTACCGCGACAGAGCCCCCGACTCCAAGCTAAGAAGAGGAAGATGCCCATTGCAAAGCTTGTTGAACAACTCCTATCTCACCGCATGAACATTGTGGCTGAGGGGGAGCAAGAAACTGAAGCGGCGATTGCTAAATTCGCCCAGATGTTCCAAGGCCAGCTACTTGATATTGTTGTCGCGGCTCTTTGTGCGTTGTTCCAACTCGACTGTGACCTCTGTTCGGTGGTGGAGGAGGCCCTGGTGCAGCATGGTGGAGAAGGAGGTCCAGAACTGGGAGAGGCTGCCCCCACGGGCATTTGGTTCTGAAGCTTTGCTCACTGATGTAGTTTAGTTCCTGATGATGGTACATCAAATTCGTGTTAGTTGTACACCTGTTTGTAGCTGTTGTAGCATGTTGCTGGCCTGGTCCTGCCGAGACCTTTCCTACCATGGTTGTTGTTATGTTTGCATACCCTTTTTAACTTTGAAGTATCATCGGTGAATCAATGTTAGAACAAAACATCTCCATTTTATGCTGGAACGTACTTGGATTGAACTTCCCTGCCCATAGAGCCACTGTCCATGAAACATTTGCTGCATCTTCATGTCATCTAGTCTACCTATAGGAATCTAAGCTCCAGGTGATCGATCCTTTTACTGCTACTTATCTTGGTGGCCATCGTCCCAAGAAAATTTCACCTACAAACCAACTGATGGTACTAAGGGCGGCCTTTTGCTGCTTTGGGATGATGATGTGGTTGATGTGACCAACGTCCAGCTCGGATCATACTTCCTCTCAGCGTCTATTACATTCAAGAACTCTCTAGATAACAAATCCTACAAGCTTACCACTCTCTATGGACCAACTAGAAGCATTCACAAATATGCTTTTTTCCCTTGTACTCACATCACAGACCAGTACCGGGAACAAAATGGCTAGTTAACGGTGACTTCAACCAAATTTACCGGGCGAGAGATAAAAACTGCGTCAATGCAGACCATTTCTGTCTTGTGCGTTTTCGCAACACTTTAAATGCGTGTGAGCTCAAAGAGATCCACCTCCAGAACTGGAAGTTCACTTGAAGCAATGAAAGAAACAATCCAACTCTTTGTAAACTGGACAATTTTTTTTTGCAATGAAGATTGGGACATCGAATTCGCCAACCATATTCTTCATGCTCGCTCTCATACCACTGTCTAATTTTACTTGCTAGTGATGATGGACCCAAGCGGCCAAAATCTTTCCGGTTCGAGAACCATTGGACCAAGATGTCAGGCTTCCAAAAGATTGTCAAGGATACTTGGAAAGAAGAATCAACACACTCTGAACCCTACCACGCGAGGAAATGTTTGATCGAGGAGGTGCTCTAGAACCTTATCAAAACCGGGCTGGGAAGGCACAAAACAACTCGAGTGGGCCGACCCATTACCGCGCGAGAGATCTCTACCCTCGGCGTACGCGTGGATTAGGATTCACATAATTTCCTAAGGCGCCAAATAGCACACTTCTCATACGTGTCGGTCCAAAACAGTTTTCTATAGAAATCAATCTTCTTTTCTGTTCCTTTTCTTTTTTCAACCAGTTTTTGTCTGTTTTTTATTTTTGTTATTTTCCATCTTTATTTTCGGTTCTTTCTTTAAAAATAATGAACATTTTTCAATTCTTGAACATTTTCAAATTTCTGAACATTTTTTAAATATTTTTTTGAAATTCATGAACATTTTTGTTTCGCTGACATTTTTGAAATTCGAGAACTTCTATAAAATTCATGAACTTTTTAAAAATTACAATAACTTATGTATATTCTTACAGTTTATTTCTTTAATTAATGAACATGTTACCAGTTCCTGAAAGTTTTTTGATTCACAAGATTTTTAGAATTCACAAACATTTTGTGAATTTCATGCATATTTTTTTTAAAAAATAAGAACATTTTCTAAATTTGCTCATCTTTTTTCAAATTTGCAAAAAATAGTAAATTTGTGAAGATGTTTTGAGTTGACAACCATTGTTTGAACATCCAAACACAACTAAACCTATGGAAATCGGAAGTATTATTTTTTTGGCTAAACCATAGTTGTTGGTTTTATTACCCATACACCCAAATAACGATCAAGCGGGGCAGCCTAGCGAGGCATAGAAGCACTATTTGGGCTGAGGCACGCTGGCATGCAGGCGAGGGACGCCCCTGTGTCTTGCTTGTGGCAAGACGTAGGGAAACCTCGCGCCAAGAAGAGCTCCAGATGAGCCGGCCCAGGTGCGCAGGAGGCCACTGCCTCGTTTCTTTATTTTTCCTTGCATGTTTTTGTTTTTGTTTATTTCTTTCATTTATACTTTCAGATACTCTAAATAAATACTTATATATACATACCAATATAAAAAGATTCAAAGCGTAGATCCAATTAATCTTGTCCATCAAATCAGGTCAATCGAACTACCTAGACTGCCCCAATGGCGATCGCTCAATATGCATGCAATTAATATCATACCAAATATAACACTAATCACATAACTAACACAGAAATAATATCCCACCTAATAATTGCATGTAATTAATATACTGCCTAATATTACCGTGCATTGCACGTACATATTTACTAGTATAACAAAAATTACTTCACATAAAACATTTGAAAAAGTGCTAACAAAGTATTTGAAAAATGCTAAATATGTATAAAGAAAATGTCTCTTATGTATATGAAAAAAGTATACAAGAATGTACAATGTCTGTGAAAGAGTTGATCATGTATTTAAAAAGTGATAATCAAGCATTTCCAAAAACTGTTAAACCAGTTTTTAAAAAATGTTAGTCCAGCATTTGAATAATGCTAAATGTGTACAGAAAAAATGTTGACCATATTTGAAAAATATTTAACAAGTATTTAAGAAATGTTAATCAAGCATTAAAATATGTTAAACATGTATATAAAAATATTGATCATGTATTCAAAGAAAGTTAATCTTGTATCGTGCTAAAAAATGTTAAATTCTTATTTGAAAAATGTTAATCAAGCTTTTGAAAAATGTTACATGTATATAGAAAAAATGTTGACAATGTGTTAAGAAATATCAGTCTTGCATTTAGAAAAAGTTAATCAAGCATTTTAAAATGCTAATATGTATAAAAAATGACCACAAATAAAATATGAATCTTGTATTTGAAAAAGTTAATCTTTCATTTGAAAATGTTAAAAATGTGTACAGAAAAAATGTTGACCATGTACTAAATTAAATGTTAAGCTTGTATTTGAAAAATGTGAAAACATCCATGAAAGAAATATTGACCATGGATTCAGAAAATGATATACTTGTATTTAATAAATGTTAAACATGTAAAATGTTCTTGGCATATACGGACAATGTAGAATGAAAACCAAAAGAAACAAAAACATATGAAAACTAAAAATAAACAAAAGCTAGCAAAGAAAAAATAAAACCAAAGAAACAAGTGCAAAAATGATGAAAAACAGTGAAACCTGATAAAGAGACAAAGAATAACGAAAAAACCATTAAAAAATAGAGAAACAAAAACTAAAAAAAATGAAAAATGAAAAAATGAAGAAAAGAGAACTTATATCAAATAAAAAATATTTTTTATATCAAAGAGTAAAAAGAAACCAAAGAAAAATAAACATGCCAGTAAAAACCGAGGAAAAACAAAGAAAATAGAAGTTATATCAAAGAATAAAAAAAGGGCAACCTGGTGCATGTAGCTCCCGCTTGCGCAGGGTCCAGGGAAGGGTCCAACCACTTTGGGTCTATAGTACGCAGCCTTTCCCTACATTTCTGTAAGAGGCTGTTTCCAGGACTTGAACCCATGACCTCATGGTCACAAGGCAGCAGCTTTACCACTGCGCCAAGGCTCCCCTTCATATCAAAGAATAAAGAAAAACAAAAGAAAATCGATGAAAAACAAAAATAATGCAAGTAAAAAATGAAAAGGAAAACAGAGAAAACCGAAGCAACATCGATAGAACCACAACGAGCGAGTAACTGCGCTAATCAGTCAACCTGCTAGTGAGTGCGTGACATGAGAGCTTGTTTCATCTCGCTACAAGCGAGATATAGCTCTCGCGGCAGGCGAGGGCTCTTGTGCCAGTCAATGCCTGAAGCCATAGGGTTGTATCACGCCTAATGTGAGACTGAAGAACGGCTCGCCTTTGGCGCTCACGCTAGCAGGTCGGTCCGGGACCTCCTAATCGACGTTGTAAGCGCTGGCTAGCGCATCTGGCGCTCGCACGCGGTGCGTAGAGGGCCGGCCCAATCAACCTGTGAAAAAAAAACGCGAAGAAAAATGTTCGACATTAATTCAATAAAATAGGGAATCGATCTCCACCAACATAAGTGGACAACTTCGAGCGTTCCCACCAGACTACGCTAACTTTGTTGTCTATGATCGAGAAATAATCCTATTTGACCCCTCTTTTAGTACGAACATTAACATATACTCAACTTTGTTCACGTTGATTATTATAAAAAATGAAAAAAATGAAACAGTTTAAAAATTAAAAATGTTCACGGGTTTTGAACAAAAGTTCATCGAAGTTGAAAAAAAGATCATTAGATCTGAAAAAAGTTCATTGATTTTGGAAAGAGTTCATCGGATTTGAAAAAAGTTCATTGGTTTTTAGAAAAAATGTTCACCGAATTGAAAAAAAGTACATCAAATGTGAAAGAAAGTGCACAAATCTGAATAAAGTTTGTCGAGTTGAAAAAAATGTTAATCAAATTTTTTTAAAAAGTATATCGATTTTTAAAAAATTCACGTATTTATCAATCTATAATACTTTTTTTTTAAAAAAAATCATTAACTTTTAGAAATAGTTCACTAAAATAAAAAAAGTTCATCGATTTGAAAAAGGTTCCCGCATTCAGGAAAACTAAAAAAATGAAAATCGATGAGGGAAGAAACCAGGAAGAAGAAGAAAAAGAGGACGATAATGGTAAAAATGAGAATGAAAAAAAGAAGAAGAAATGAATAAAAGAAAGAAAAGTTGCAGCATAAAAGAACTCGTTCTGAGGCGGGGTGGTTATACGCACGAACCTCCACGACTAAGGTTGCTAGTTCTAGTCCTAGCTAGCGCGATTGTTTTTTGCGGAATAAGATACTTAGTAACGGGCCGGCCCAACACGGGGCGCTGCAGGCGCCAGTTTTGCGAAATGCATGCAAACGGGCGCCTGCAGCTCTAAGGAAACACCGGTTGGTCCAATTATGGGTAGCTTCCTCGGATCGGTTTTGGGAAGCTTTTATGGACCGGTTTTAGAAGCTTCCACATGTGTGTGTGTGTGTGTGTGTGTTATATCAAATTTCTTTGTTTTAATTTTTTCCTGTTAGTTTCATTATTTCGTTTTTAGTCATTTTTAAATACATCTTGCCTTTTTTAAAACAAGCTGTATATTTTTCATATACATGTTGAACATGTTTTAGATACACATTGACCATTTTCCAAATACATGTTAAACATTTTATCCCATATACATGTTGAACAACTATCAAATGCACATTGAGTATTTTTATACATAGGTTGAACATTCATCAGATACACATTGATCATTTTTTGAGAATGTTTTTGAAACACGTGTTTTTTTGACCGATATGCACATTTCTTAGAAATTAACCAAATGTTTTTTTACATTACATAAACATATTTATTCGCAGAGGTTCTTTTCTGAAAGTAGGTAAAGTATAATCTCTAAACATATAATTTGAAAATACAACAAGAGAAAAAGAACGTAAATAAAGGAACCAAAGAAATTAACAAAGCAAACCAACCGCTCTTTGGGTCGGTCCACTACTAATGTTGTCTTGAGGTGAGCCGATTGTCCGGCTCTCTAGGAGTTATATTGATGCTCCCTCTGCCTGAAGCGTCAAATAGGACAAAATCACTAGTTAAGGGGTACTCTTTGCAAAGATCACTTCTCCGATGGTGACAGTGGCTTGTCCCAACCTGAGAGATTTGTGCCTTTTTGTAGATTCATTTTTCCAAAATATTTTTTCACTTGAACCGTGCGTCTAAATCATGAACCGTTTTCACAGTTGGGTTTGCGCGTCAAGATCTTCGAAATTAGAACCCATGTTAGTAGGTTTATACAATTTTCCCCCAAAAAGACCCCGGGAAAAACAAAAATAAAAGATGAAAGCAGAAAAAACCAAAAAAGCAAAAAGACGAAACCACAAAAAACTGAAACAAAAAATAAGAGGTGCCAGAAGAACAATGTTTTTTTTTACTTTTTCCAGGAAGCGCAACTATTTTTTTTAACTTTTGCGTGAAGCATAGTTGTGCTTCACGCGGAACCATGGATATGCTTTTCACTTTTTGGGAAGCATGGTTGTGCTTCATGTGGAAGCACAGCTGTGCTTTTCATTTTTGGGAAGCATGGCTATGGGCTTCATGAGGAAGCACAACCACACTTCATAGTGAAGCAAAATTATGCTTGAACACGGTGTGCTTCAAACAAAAAACCCTTTTTTAAAAAGAAAAGCCTAGAAAAAACTGGGATAAATCCAAAAACACACAAAAAAAGCCCAAGAATGTGTGCAAAATATGAAAAACAAAATCTCACAGTACCCAGCGCATGACGCATGGCAACCGGCTGGATGCACCACACTGCTGTTGGAGTGGCTCCCTTGAGCACCCACTACCCCACCTTCCCCACGAAAAGATACCCCCTTATTAGTTGCTCCCGCAGTCTAGGGTTTTACCACTTGGGAATAACAAAATAACACTAATACTTCAAAACAAGCTTCAAACTTAGGTCCAACTTGGTGAGTAACCACCAGCCCTTTTTAGAGCAACAAATTAGCGGGGCCAACCGCAACATGTAGCTCCTACGCGCGGAAGCGCTCTCACCGTGTCGCCTCGTACTGGGCGCACATTTTTTCCGTTTTCTACACGCATTTTCAGGTTTGTTTTGGGTTTTTTGTTTTTATTTTTACTTTTCGGCTTTTGCCAGGCTTTTCTTAGGTTTTCATGTTTTTTTTTGTTTGCAAAGCATAACTAGGCTTCTCGAAAAAAATAAAAAATATATAGCATATGCTTTCACGAGAAGCATAACACGTGCTTCCGCTAAGACAGTTATGCATCCGCGAGAAACACAACGAGTGCTTCCCTGAAAAAAGAAAAAACAATATGCTTCTACGAGAAGCACAATAGCCTTACTTCCGCGAGAAACACAACTTATGCCTCCCCAAAAAGAAAAAAATACAGCGTGTGCTTCCCAAAAAAGTGAAAGTCGTGCTTCAATGCCCCCTTTTTCGGCATTCATTTTCTTTTTTGTTTTTCAGTTTTGGTGAAAAAAGTCTGACCAAATCAATTAACATGGGATCTAGCTTCGAAGATCTCGGCGTGAAAAATTCAACAATAAAAATGGTTCGACACACGTTTTAAGAAATAAAATGTTTTGAACAAACAAATCTACTAAAAAACAAAAAATTCTTCGTTATGACAAGTGATGCACTGCAAAGTGCGCTACTTGTCAACACCTGAGAAAATATGGAGTGAACTTTGTAGGGGTAACATGACTTCGCTTTTTGTTTATTTAGAGGACGTAGACACCGGCTAAGAAGAGAAAGAAGACTTAAAATTTGAATCTAGCCCTGCCCAAGCAGACCATGACCTCTTACTCACAGCACATGTACTATCGTCTCGACTTAAAAAGTCTCGACCATAACTCCAAAAACGCTCTGAGTATATACATTCCCTACAAAAACAATTTACGACTCTTCTTCCTAAAAAGAACAATTTACTCCAGGCGTAAGTCTTTCAGGAGAACGTTTACCGGAAAACTTTGCTCGGCTGTGTTAGAGCATCTAGAGCCGGGCGCCTCAAACCTGCCTTATATGTCCATGCGGGTCGCAAGGTCACTGTCCGGTCACTATTTTTTTACCTAGACGGGCCCCTCAAACGACGCTCAAACGCCTGGACTGACCGGCACCCCATATTCAGCCCAAATATGAGGCGGATATGAGGCGCCCGGACATGTTCGCCACGTCGGACCCGACAGCCCAACCCCACCCCAAATTTCACCAAATCCACACCGAAGACCAGCCAGATCCATTTGTTATCTTCTCTCTTCTTCCTTTCCAGAGTCGTCCGTCTCGCACTCCGCCGCCGCGCCTGTCCTCGCCGCGGGGGACGTCATCGCCGGCCCGAACACCACTGTGGTACGTCCGGCAACTCTCTGGCGCCGTCTTGCGCTTGATGTGTTCAACACATTGTCCAACCAAGGAGACAATACTTGAGTTTGGCACTTAAAATAAATTTTATGTAAACGCTATCTATGCTTCGTACCAACATTTGATATTCACATCCGACATTGTCTTGTATGATCGACGTGCATGGATTTGAGAGTCCGGATTAGAGATATATGGATGTCCGAAAATATAAGGGTCCGTCCGGAAGATCCCGTGGGCATGCCCGGTCATGTCCGCGGACGTTTGAGAGGCCGGATTTGCCAAACCCGGCCGTAGATGCACTTATCGACCTCTAAAATTCTCACCGGATGAGCACATGAGAAGAATGCCACTCCACACTGGTCCGGTATAGTGCTGACAAAAAGATACTATGTCGTCCTGCCGTAGATATCCATCCCAATCAATATTGAATTTGGCTTCAATTAGCAGGAAAAGATGAACAACAAGCCAGACCAAGTCAAATTGAAATGGAAGCATCAACCTTATCCACAAAAATGTGGAGCGAGGAATCAATAGCGACTTCAGCAGGGTGGTTAACAGTACCATCTCTGTGCTCTCATGTTCATCACACTGTGTTGTGCTTAGTGCATAATATATGGGTTGAACCTAAAGGACATGTTTTGAATACCGAAACAATTAAATTTGCAATTTAATTAAGAGAAATCTGGATATTGCGCGGGCTTTCAACTTGGTTTCCTGGTCGTTCCTGCTGCAGGTGCTTCATCACTTGGGGTTTGGCCAGCGTTGGCGCGAGCGGGTGTCCATCCACGCGCGTCTTGATCAATGGGACGCCTGGCCCCCCTATCCCCCACGAGCAAGGTCTCAGGCAGGGAGTGCAGGAAATATGCCCTAGAGGCAATAATAAAGTTATTATTTATTTCCTTATATCATTATAAATGTTTATTATTCATGCTAGAATTGTATTAACCGGAAACTTAGTACATGTGTGAATACATAGGCAAAACATAGTGTCCCTAGTATGCCTCTACTAGACTAGCTCGTTAATCAAAGATGGTTATGTTTCTTAACCATAACATGTGTTGTCATTTGATAAATGAGATCATATCATTAGGAGAATGATGTGATGGACATGAACCATCCGTTAGCTTAGCATTATGATCATTACAGTTTCATTGCTAACGCTTTCTTCATGACTTATACATGTTCCTCAGACTATGAGATTATGTCACTCCCGAATACCAGAGGAACGCCTTGTGTGCTATCAAACGTCACAACGAAACTGGGTGATTATAAAGATGCTCTGCAGGTGTCTCCAAAGGTGTTTGTTGGGTTGGAATAGATCGAGATTAGGATTTGTCACTCCGTGTTTCGGAGAGGTATCTCTGGGCCCTCTCGGTAATGCTCATCACTATAAGCCTTGCAATCAATGTGACTAATGAGTTAGTTGCGGGATGAAGCATTATGAAACGAGTAAAGAGACTTGCCGGTAACGAGATTGAACTAGGTATGATGATACCAACGATCGAATCTCGGGCAAGTAACATACCGATGACAAAGGGAACAACGTATGTTGTTATGCGGTTTGACCGATAAAGATATTCGTAGAATATGTAGGAGCCAATATGAGCATCTAGGTTCCGTTATTGGTTATTGACTGGAGATGTGTCTCGGTCATGTCTACATAGTTCTCGAACCCGTAGGGTCCGCACGCTTAATGTTCGATGACGATTTGTATTATGAGTTATGTGTTTTTATGACCGAAGTTTGTTCAGAATCCCCGAATGAGATCACGGACATGACGAGGAGTCTCGAAATGGTCGAGACATAAGGATCGATATATTGGAAGGCTATATTCGGACATCGGAAAGGTTCCGAATGATTCGGGTATTTTTCGGAGTACCAGAGAGTTACGGGAATTCGTCGGGGGAAGTAGTGGGCCTTAATGGGCCATACGGGAAAGGAGAGAAGGGCCTCAAGGGGTCCCCCCCCCCCCCCCGCCCCGTGGGCTGGTCCGAATTGGACTATGAGGGGGCGGCGCCCCCCTTCTTCCTTCTCCCCTCTTCCTCCTTCCCTTCCTTCTCCTAGTTGGAATAGGAAAGGGGGGGGGGCGAATCCTACTTGGACTGGGAATCCAAGTAGGACTCCCCCTTTGGTGCGCCCCTTCTAGGGCCGGCCTCCTCTTCCTCCCTCCTTTATATACGTGGGCAGGGGGCACCCCAAAGGCACTCCAAGATTTGTCTTACCCGTGTGCGGTGCCCCCCTTCACAGTTACACACCTCGATCATATCATCGTAGTGCTTAGGCGAAGCCCTGCGCCGGTAACTTCATCATCATCGTCGCCACGCCGTCGTGCTGACGGAACTCTCCCTCGGCCTCAACTGGATCAAGAGTTCGAGGGACGTCATCGAGCTAAACGTGTGCTGAACGCGGAGGTGCCATACGTTCGGTACTTGGATCGGTTGGATCGCGAAGACGTTCGACTACATCAACCGCGTTATTGAAACGCTTCCGCTTTCAGTCTACCAGGGTACGTGGACACACTCTCCCCTTTCGTTGCTATGCATCACCTAGATAGATCTTGCGTGATCGTAGGATTTTTTTTTTGAAATTACCGCGTTCCCCAACAGTGGCATCCGAGCCAGGTCTATGCGTAGATGTTATATGCACGAGTAGAACACAAAGAGTTGTGGGCGATAATAGTCATACTGCTTACCAGCATATCAGACTTTGATTCGGCAGTATTGTTGGATGAAGCGGCTCAGACCAACATTACGCATACGCTTACGCGAGACTGGTTCTACTGACGTGCTTAGCACACAGGTGTCTAGTGAGTGTATGTTTCTCCAATTTTAGTTGAATCGAGTGTGGCTACACCCGGTCCTTGTTCAAGGTTAAAACATCACACTTAACGAAAAATCGTTGTGGTTTTGATGCGTAGGTAAGAACGGTTCTTGCTAGAAGCCCGTACCAGCCACGTAAAACTTGCAACAACAAAGTAGAGGACGTCTAACTTGTTTTTGCAGGGCATGTTGTGATGTGATATGGTCAAGACGTGATGAGATATAATTTGTTGTATGAGATGATCATGTTTCGTTAAAGTTATCGGCAACAGGCAGGAGCCTTATGGTTGTCTCTTTATTGCATAAGATGCAAGTGCCATGTAATTGCTTTACTTTATCGCTATGCGATAGCAATAGTTGCAAAAACAATAGTTACCGAGACGACCATGTGACGACACGTTGATAGAGATCAAGATGATGGAGATCATGGTGTCATGCCGGTGACGATGGAGATCATGATGGTACTTTGGAGATGGAGATCAAAGGCACAAGATGATGATGGCCATATCATGTCACATATTTTGATTGCATGTGATGTTTATCTTTTATATTCTTATTTTTCTTAGTTCGGCGGTAGCATTATAAGATGATCCCTTACTAAAATTTCAAGGTATAAGTGTTCTCCCTGAGTACGCACTGTTGCGACAGTTCGTCGTGCCGAGACACCACGTGATGATCGGGTGTGATAAGTTCTACGTTCACATACAACGGGTGTAAGACAGTTTTGCACGTGCAGAATACTCGGGTTAAACTTGACGAGCCTAGCATGTACAGACATGGCGTCGGAACACTGAGACCGAAAGGTCGAACGTGAATCATATAGTAGAAATGATCAACATAGTGATGTTCACCATTGAAAACTACTCCATCTCACGTAATGATCGGACATGGTTTAGTTGATTTGGATCACATGATCATTTAGATAACTCAAGGGATGTCTATCTAAGTGGGAGTTCTTAAGTAATATGACCTGATAGTATTTTGCATATCTATGTTGTAGATCAATGGCCCGTGCTACCGTTCCCTTGAATTTTAATGTGTTCCTAGAGAAAGCTAAGTTCAAAGATGATAGTAGCAACTACACGGACTGGATCCATAACTTGAGGATTCTCCTCATTGCTGCATAGAAGAATTATGTCCTTGATGCACCGCTAGGTGAAAGGCCTGCTGCAGGAGTGGATGTTGATGTTATGAATGTTTGACAAGCTCGATATGATGACTACTCGATAGTTAAGTGTGCCATGCTTTACGGCTTAGAATCGGGACTTCAAAGACGTTTTGAACGTCATGGACCATATGAGATGTTCCAGGAATTGAAGTTAATATTTCAAGCAAATGCCCGAGTTGAGAGATATGAAATCTCCAACAAGTTCTATAGCTGCAAGATGGAGGAAAACAGTTCTGTCAGTGAACACATACTCAAAATGTCTGGGTATTACAATCACTTGACTCAGCTGGGAGTTAATCTTCTAGTTGATTGTGTCATTGACAGAGTTCTCCAATCACTGCCACCAAGCTACAAGAGCTTCGCGATGAACTATAACATGTAAGGGATGGACAAGACTATCACCAAGCTCTTCACGATGCTCAAAGTTATGGAGGTAGAAATCAAGAAGGAGCATTAAGTGTTGATGGTTAACAAGACCACTAGTTTCAAAAAAAGGGCAAAGGAAAGAAGGGGAACTTCAAGAAGAATGGCAAGCAAGTTGCCACTCCCGGGAAGAAACCCAAGTCTGGACCTAAGCCTAAAACTGAGTGCTTCTACTGCAAAGGGACTAGACACTGGCGGATGAGAAGGATGGCAAAGTGAACAAAGGTATATTTGATATACATGTTATTGATGTGTACCTTACTAATGCTCGTAGTAGCGCCTGGGTATTTGATACTGGTTCTGTTGCTCATATTTGCAAATTGAAACAGGGGCTACAGATGAAACAAAGATTGGCCAAGGACGAGGTGACAATGCGCGTCGGAAATGGTTATAAGGTCGATGTGATCGCCGTCGGCACGCTACCTCTATATCTACCTTCGGGATTAGTTTTAGACCTGAATAATTGTTATTTGGTGCCAATGTTGAGCATGAACATTATATCTGGATCTTGTTTGATGCGAGATGGTTATTCATTTAAATCAGAGAATAATGGTTGCTCTATTTATATGAGTAATATCTTTTATGGTCATGACCCTTGAAGAGTGGTCTATTTTTGTTGAATTTCGATCGTGGTGATACACATATTCATAATATTGATGCCAAAAGATGCAAAGTTGATAATGATAGTGCAACATATTTGTCGCACCACCGTTTAGGTCATATTGGTGTAAAGCGCATGAAGAAACTCCATGCAGATGGACTTTTGGAGTCACTTGATTATGAATCATTTGATGCTTGCGAACCATGCCTCATGGGCAAGATGACTAAGACTATGTTCTCCGGAACAATGGAGCGAGCCACTGACTTACTGGAAATAATGCATACCGATGTATGCGGTCCGATGAGTGTTGAAGGCTCGCGACGGGTATCGTTATTTTCTGACCTTCACAGATGATTTGAGCAGATATGGGTATATCAACTTAATGAAACATAAGTCTGAAACATTTGAAAAGTTCAAAGAATTTCAGAGTGAAGTGGAAAATCATCGTAACAAGAAAATTAAGTTTCTACGATCTGATCGCGGAGGCAAATATTTGAGTTACGAGTTTGGTCTTCATTTAAAACAATGTGGAATAGTTTCACAACTCACGCCACCTGGAACACCACAGCGTAATGGTGTGTCCGAACGTCGTAACCGTACTTTATTAGATATGGTGCGATCTATGATGTCTCTTATTGATTTACCACTATCATTTTGGGGTTATGCATTAGAGACAAGTGCATTCACTTTAAATAGGGCATTGTCTAAATCCGTTGAGACGACACCATATGAACTATGGTTTGGCAAGAAACCTAAGCTGTCGTTTCTTAAAGTTTGGGGTTGCGATGCTTATGTGAAAAAGCTTCAGCCTGATAAGCTCGAACCCAAATCGGAGAATTGTGTCTTCATAGGATACCAAAAAGAAACTGTCGGGTCCACCTTCTATCACAGATCCGAAGGCAAGATCTTTGTTGCTAAGAATGGATCCTTTCTAAAGAAGGAGTTTCTCTCGAAAGAAGTGAGTGGGAGGAAAGTAGAACTTGATGAGGTAATTGTACCTTCCTTCGAATTGGAAAGAAGTTCATCACAGAAATTAGTTCCAGTGATGCCTGCACCAATTAGTGAGGAAGCTAACGATGATTGAGGGAGTCCTGGATTAGGGGGTGTCCGGATAGCCGAACTATCACCTTTGGCTGGACTCCTGGACTATGAAGATACAAGATTGAAGACTTCGTCCCGTGTCCAGATGGGACTTTCCTTGGCGTGGAAGGCAAGCTTGGCGATACGGATATGTAGATCTCCTACCATTGTAACCGACTCTGTGTAACCCTAACCCTCTTCGGTGCCTATATAAACCGGAGGGTTTTAGTCCGTAGGACGAACAACAATCATACCATAGGCTAGCTTCTAGGGTCTAGCCTCTCTGATCTTGTGGTAGATCTACTCTTGTACTACCCATATCATCAATATTAATCAAGCAGGAGTAGGGTTTTACCTCCATCGAGAGGGCCCGAACCTAGGTAAAAACATCGTGTCCCTTGTCTCCTGTTACCATCCTCCTAGACGCACACTTCGGGACCCCCTACCCGAGATCCGCCGGTTTTGACACCGACATTGGTGCTTTCATTGAGAGTTCCTCTGTGTCGTCATCTTTAGGCCCGATGGCTCCTCCGATCATCAACAACGATGCGGTCCAGGGTGAGACTTTTCTCCCCGGACAGATCTTCGTATTCGGCGGCTTTGCACTGCGGGCCAATTCGCTTGGCCATTTGGAGCAGATTGAAAGCTACGCCCCTGGCCATCAGGTCAGATTTGGAAGTTTGAACTATATGGTTGACGTCCGCGGAGACTTGATCTTCGACGGGTTTGAGCCACAGCCAAGCGCGCTGCACTGTCACGATAGGCATGATCTAGCTCTGCCGTCGGACAGTGCCCTGGAGGCCGCACAAGTGTCCGCTCCGACCCTTAGCTCGGAGCCGACTGCGCCAACCGAGGACGGGTGGCTGGACACCGCCTCGGGGGCTGCTATCTCTACGGTGATTGAGCCGAACACCAACCCTGTCCTTTGCGAAGCTCGTGAATCCAAGATGCCGGACTCCAAAACTTCCGCGCCCCTGCCAATCGAATCCGATTGGGCGCCGATCATGGAGTTCACTGCCGCGGACATCTTTCAGCACTCGCCCTTTGGAGACATCCTGAATTTGCTAAATTCTCTCTCTTTATTAGGAGAGCCCTGGCCGGATTATGGTCAGCAAGGTTGGGATGTGGACGACGAAGAAATTCAAAGCCCACCCACCACCCACTTCATAGCCAATGTCGATGATTTAACCGACATGCTCGACTTCGACTCCGAAGACATCGACGGTATGGACAACGATGCAGGAGACGACCAAGAACCAGCGCCTACAGGGCACTGGAAGGCCACCTCATCATACGACAAATACATGGTGGACATCCCAAAAGATGGGAATGGCGATGGAACAACGGAGGATGACCCCTCCAAGAAACAGCCTAAGCGCCGGCGTCAGCGACGCCGCTCTAAATCCCGCCACAGCAAAAACGGTGATTCCGACACGGGAGACAATAACACCCCGGACAGTGCCGAAGACAACCCCCTCTAGCAGGATTCAGCGCAGGAGGATGGAGAAGCCAGCCCTCATGAGAGAGCGGCAGACAGAGAGGTAGAGGACGATAATTACATGCCTCCCTCCGAAGACGAGGCAAGCCTCGACCACGACGAATTTGTCGTGCCTGAGGATCCCGTCGAACAGGAGCGTTTCAAACGCAGGCTTATGGCCACGGCAAGCAGCCTCAAGAAAAAGCAGCAACAGCTTAGAGTTGACCAAGATTTGCTAGCCGACAGATGGACTGAAGTCCTGGCGGCCGAAGAGTACGAACTCGAATGCCCCTCCAAGAGCTACACAAAACGCAGGCTGCTACCCCGATTAGAGGAGGAAGCACCTAAACCTACATCACCAGCACATGATACGGCCGACCGGCCACCTCGTGGCCGCGACAGAGAGGCCTCTCGGCCCTCCACTCAAGCTGCACCCCGGCGCCGCTCAAAAAATACCAAGGCACGGGGAAGTGCGCCAGACCTGCGAGATATATTGGAGGACAGGGCAAGGCAAACAAGATCGATCTACGGATCGCGTGGGCGCCCCACTACACGTGACGATAACCGTCACGCCGGATATGGCAATTCCGGCCGGGCCGAACACAGTAGACGAGCTGCGTCGTGATCTAGCCCAATACAGAGGCGCCGCACACCCACTATGCTTCACAGATGAAGTGATGGATCATCAAATCCCTGAGGGTTTCAAACCCGTAAACATTGAATCATACCATGGCACAACAGATCCTACGGTCTGGATCGAGGACTATCTCCTTCACATCCACATGGCCCGCAGTGATGACCTACACGCCATCAAATACCTCCCACTCAAGCTTAAAGGACCAGCTCGGCATTGGCTTAACAGCTTGCCAACAGAGTCAATTGGTTGTTGGGAAGACCTGGAAGCCGCATTCCTCGACAATTTCCAGGGCACTTATGTGCGACCACCAGACGCCGATGACCTAAGCCACATAATTCAGCAGCCAGAGGAATCGGCCAGACAATTCTGGACACGGTTCCTAACCAAGAAAAATCAAATCGTCGACTGTCCGGATGCAGAGGCCCTTGCAGCCTTCAAACATAACATCCGCGACGAGTGGCTTGCCCGACACCTAGGACAGGAAAAGCCGAAATCCATGGCAGCCCTCACAACACGCATGACCCACTTTTGTGCGGGAGAGGACAGCTGGCTAGCTCGTATTAACAATATGACCAAGAGCCCTGGTAATTCGGATACCAAGGACAGCAACGGCAGGTCGCATTGCAACAAGCACAAGCGCCGCATTAATGGCGATAATGCTGAGGATACGGTAGTCAATGCCGGATTCAGAGGCTCTAAACCCGGTCAGCGGAAAAAGCCATTGAAAAGAAATACTCCGGGCCTGTCCAATTTGGACCGAATACTCGATCGCTCGTGCCAGATACACGGCACCCCCGAAAAACCAGCCAACCACACCAACAGGGATTGTTGGGTGTTCAAGCAGGCAGGCAAGTTAAATGCCGAAAACAATGACAAGGGGCTACATAGCGACGACGAGGAGGAGCCCCGGCCGCCGAACAATAGAGGACAGAAGGGCTTCCCCCTACAAGTGCGGACGGTGAACATGATATACGCAACCCACATACCCAAAAGGGAGTGGAAGCGTGCACTAAGGGACGTATATGCGATGGAGCCAGTCGCCCCAAAGTTCAATCCGTGGTCCTCCTGCCTGATCACTTTTGATCGAGAGCATCCGCCATGGCGGATTCGCCGCACTGGTTCTAGACCCAATCGTTGACGGATTTCACCTCACTAGAGTCCTGATGGACGGCGGCAGCAGCCTGAACCTGCTTTATCAGGATACAGTGCGCAAAATGGGCATAGATCCCTCAAGGATTAAACCCACAAAGACGACCTTTAAAGGCGTCATACCAGGTGTAGAGGCCAACTGTACAGGCTCAGTTACACTTGAAGTGGTCTTCGGATCCCCGGATAACTTCCGAAGCGAGGAGTTAATCTTCGACATAGTCCCGTTCCGTAGCGGCTATCACGCACTGCTCGAACGAACCGCATTTGCAAAGTTCAATGCGGTGCCGCACTACGCATACCTCAAGCTCAAGATGCCAGGCCCTCGAGGAGTCATTACAGTCAAAGGAAACACCGAACGCTCTCTCCGAACGAAGGAGCATACGGCGGCCCTCGCGGCGGAAGTACAAAGCAGCCTCTCAAGGCAATTCTCGAGTCCGGCTATTAAACGTCCGGACACGGTCAAGCGCGCCCGGAGTAACCTACAACAAGACCGCCTGGCACGTCCCGAGCACGCGTAGCAATGCGGCCCCAACCCCAGCCCTCGCAAAATTGCGAAACCAGTACTACGCGTACATAATTATGCTCTGGAAATACCATGGGCATAGGGGGAGGGGCACGACCACGGCAGGCCCAGAATGCGGCTCAACCGCACCAGGGGCTCCCGATTGTGTCATTCTTTTTTCTCTTACTTTCAGGACTCCTTTCTCAAGAAGCCCTGTCCGGCAGTAGCATCGCCGAACACATGATGCAACAGCCAGGGAAGCAGAAAGCTACGTCGAGTGTCCAGGTGGCCTCTATAACGAGAAGTATACTTGTTTACATATCATCCCGCAGCTCGCCCCTGGAGGGGGACATGGCAAATAGTCCCGTCCATTGCTTATCGCACTATTTGTATCGTTCTGCTTTTATAGCAGCCTTTTTGAATAAACCATACATAGCTTCTGCCTATTATTGCATTCCTTTTTTTTATCTATATATGTTCATTTATGACATGTTGCACCCGTACACTTTGGTACGGCCAAATACACCAGGGGCTTAAGTATCCCAAAATATGGTGTGATAAGTCCGAACACTTTCACAAGTGCGGCACCCCGAACTTATAGCATTATATGCATCGGCTCCGAATCATGTCTTGGGTCAATAGTTGGGTTTGCCCGGCTCCCATGTTTTGGTACCTTACGTTCCGTTATATCGGCTAGGTAGCGCTGGGAGAACCACTGCGATTGTGCCCCGGTTGAGCTGGGTTAAGCACCTCAGTGGAGAAAGTTAAAAGTGACCGTCATGATAGGGCGAGAGCCGGTCGCTGTTCGAGAGGTTTTCGAGTCCCTAAAGACTTATGCCGCTTAGAGCGAGGAGTCGGCTTTGTCCGGCCCAGGCGTGGATAGCGCCCCGAACTCGGTCTTCCGAATACTAGGGGCTTCACCGAAATTTAAAATTATAGAATTCTATGGCTAAGTGAGAGTGTTCAAGCATTATAGTCCGGTTGCCTTATTCGTTGCGTTGAGCGCCTCCCTCGAAGGACCCAAGAATGGGAAAAAGAGCGCTCAAGTTTATCCCGAACACCCTAGCACTCGTCGCATGGGGGCAGAAGCCGACGACTCGCCATCTCTCAAATTTAATAAACGGCCACATAGAAGGTAATATTTTAAATTCACAAGCGTTGCTTAGCGCATATGAACAAGTTTTCAGCATACAGGATAACAAATGCGAGTTTACTCAAAAATTACATCTTTGGAGCATTCACCCGCTATAAGGCGGGCACCCTTCAGGACGCCCTCATAATACATCTCGGGCTTGCGATACTCCCTGCCCGGCGGTGGTCTGTCCATCACAAGCCTCTCAGCGTCCATCTTGCCCCAGTGCACTTTAGCACGGGCAAGGGCCCTACGGGCACCTTCGATGCAGACGGAGCGCTTGACGACTTCAATACATGGACAGGCGTCCACCAGCCGCCTCACCAGCCCGATGTAGCTCCCAGGCATGGCTTCCTTAGGCCACAGCCGAACTATGAGGCCCTTCATGGCCAGTTCGGCCACCTTATGGTGCTCGACCAGCTGCTTCAGCTGGTCGCTCAAGGGCACCGGATGTCCGGCCTCAGCATACTGAGACCAGAACACCTTCTCTGTCGAGCTCCCCTCCTCGGCTCGGTAGAACGCGGCAGCATCGAACACACTGCGGGGCAGATCTGCGAATGCTCCTGGAGAGCTCCGGATTCGGGTAAGTAACAGATAATTCACTTTCACGTGCTTGCTTTGCATAAAGAATGCCTTACCCGCCGCTATCTTCTTCAATGCCTCAATTTCCTGGAGGGATTTTTGGGCTTCGGCCTTAGCGGCTTTGGCTCTCTCAAGGGCCAAGGCGAGCTCGGACTCTCGAGTCTTTGAGTCACGATCCAAACTCTCGTGTTTTTCCATGAGAGCCTGGAGCTCTTGCCGCACCTCCGCCACCCGCGCCTCTTGTTTCTCTCGCTTGGTCCGCTCCGCGGCCGCATTGCTTTCGGCCTTGGACACCGCTTCCTTCAGGGTCGCCACCTCGTTCGTGGCCCCTGCAATACTCAGGTTATTCCTGTCATTTTTTGCAACCACATCTTTTATATACTTCCATAAGGTATTACTTACCTTCCTTGTCCTCGAGCTGCTTTTTGGCAAGGCCGAGCTCGTTCTCAGACTGCTCGAGGCTCTGCTTCAATGTATTGACCTCCGCAGTCAGTGCGGCAGAGGTCAGCAGCGCAGCCTGCATTCCCATATTGACATACTTATGTTAGACTCATGCGTACATCTTTTTAGATCCTCAGTTCGGCTTTTCTTTCTGAACACCAAATTGAGCATCAGGGGCTACTGTATATGCGGTAATATTTTTACATATCTTAAATACATACCTCAAAGCCTGTTAGAAGGCTGGCACAGGCTTCAGTCAGCCCGCTCTTGGCGGACTGAACTTTCTGGATCACCACACTCATAACAGTGCGGTGCTCCTCGTTGATGGAGGCGCCGTTAAGCGCCTCCAGCAAATTATCTGGTGCCTCCGGTTGGACGGAGGTCACCGGTGTTGCAGTCTTGCCCTTCTTACAAAGGGTCCGCCTACCGGACTCCGGAACCACTGAAGGATCCGGTGCGGAGTCCGGCCCAGGGCCGGACTTAGAGCCCTTTGGGGTTTTATCCCCCTTGCGCCTGGAGTCCGGGAGGTTGCCTTGTGGCGCTTCCTGGACCACCTCCTCCTGGCTGGGCCCCTTTTGGGACCCCACCTCAGCGTCATCCGCGACACGAGGAGAGGAGGCAGCCGGAAGTGAGGTGCTATTCACGTCCGACGAATCCAGGGAGCCGCTCGTTGAAGCGTCGAGCCCGTCCTTGGGCGGGCTGCAGTGTTATATTCGGCATTAGGAGATTCTGTGTGACAAATGAAACGCCATGAGTTATTCTGGTATCCTGACACTTACGATTTCACCAGGGGCTTAGCCCTCGGTGGCCACTCCTCTTCGCCGTCGTCGGCGTTGGTGGAGTAGTCCAGAGGAAGGGTCCTTCCCTTCTTGGACCCTCCGGCCTCCCCAGTTGGGGCGGCCTTCCTTTTCTTCTCTCCCCCCGCTGGGGGAGAGGCCTCTTTTTCCTCCTCCTCGTCTTCGTGGGAGGAGTCCGCCTCGGAGTCATCGGACGATGAGTCCGACAACACCTGGCGCCGGGAACTCCTTCGAGTTCCCGTGGCCTTCTTCTTGGCCTTCTTCTCCGGCACCACGTAAGGTGCCGGAACCAGCAGCCCCGTTAATCGGGCGTCCGCTGGGTCTTCTGGCAAGGGAGCCGGACAGTTAACCTGCCCGTACATCTTTTGCCAGTCCTGTCAAAGGTAAGGGAGTTTAGATCCTGCATAGTCAAACTATGAAAAACAAGTGTCCTGTAAAGGGTGAAATAGCTTACCTCGCTGGCTTGACGCTGCGAGCTGAATCCACGATCTTCGGTAGCGGATGCGGGAGCCTCGGCGCCCTTAAACAACACCTTCCATGCATCTTCGTACGTAGTGTCGAAGAGCCTGCTCAAGGTTTGGTGTTGTGCCGGATCAAACTCCCACAAGTTGAAGGCCCGTTGTTGGCACGGGAGGATCCGGCGGATGAGCATGACCTGGACTATGTTGACAAGCTTGAGCTTCTTGTTCACCAGGTTTTGGACGCAGGTTTGGAGTCCGGTTAGCTCTTCCAAATTACCTCATGTCAGGCCCATCTCTTTCCAAGAGGTGAGCCGTGTAGGGAAGCCAGATCAGAATTCGGGGGCCGCTGCCCATTTAGGGTCACACGGCTCGGTGATGTAGAACCACCCCGATTGCCACCCCTTTATGTTCTCCACAAAGGAGCCCTCGAGCCATAGGACGTTGGCCATCTTGCCCACCATGGCACCTCCGCACTCCGCCTGGCGGCGGCCCACTACCTTCGGCTTGACATTGAAGGTCTTCAGCCATAAGCTGAAGTGGGGCTGGATGCAGAGGAAGGCCTTGCACACGACGATGAATGCCGAGATGTTGAGGATGAAATTCGGGGCCAGATCGTGGAAATCCAGGCCATAGTAGAACATGAGCCCCCGGACAAATGGATGAAGTGGAAAACCTAGTCCGCGGAGGAAGTGGGTGAGGAAAACCACCCTCTCATGGGGCCTGGGGGTGGGGATAAGCTGCCCCTTGTCGGGGAGCCGATGCGCGATGTCGTTGGACAAGTATCCGGCCTTCCGCAGCTTTTTGATGTGCCCCTCCGTGACGGAGGAGACCATCTACTTGCCTCCCGCTCCGGACATGGCTGGAGAAGGTTGAGGTGGGATGTGCGGACTTGGGCGCTGGAGCTCGAGTGTGCGGAAATGGATGAGCAAAGGAGGAAGAAGGCGTAGGTAAAAGGTGGACACTTATCCCCTTATATGGACGGACGAAGCTATGCGTCCCCACCAGCCTGGTAAAACTCGCTTATCTCCCAAGCGCCGTAATCAATGGCGCGGTTGGGTTACCCACGCCCGTATTGATGAGAATCCCGGAATAAGGGGACACGATCTCTGCTTTGACAAGACGTGCCAAGGAAACCGCCTCGCTAAACGCGCTGAGGTGGGACAGTAAAAACGATTCGAATAAAGGCTTGGCCGTGGTGTGATGTCACGCCACAGAATACGTCAGTAGATTGAATTTGTGTAAATATTATTCTCTCTACGGTGGTATGTGGAACTTATTTTGCAGAGCCGGACACTATCCTTGTGTTCAAAATCTTCTATGAAGTATTCGGAGGAGGAACCCGCCTTGCAATGCCGAAGACAATATGTGCGTCGGACTCGTCGTCATTGAAGCCTGGTTCAGGGGCTACTGAGGGAGTCCTCGATTAGGGGGTGTCCGGATAGTCGAACTATCACCTTTGGCCGGACTCCTGGACTATGAAGATACAAGATTGAAGACTTCGTCCCGTGTCCGGATGGGACTTTCCTTGGCGTGGAAGGCAAGCTTGGCGATACGGATATGTAGATCTCCTACCATTGTAACCGACTCTTTGTAACCCTAACCCTCTTCGGTGCCTATATAAACCGGAGGGTTTTAGTCCGTAGGACGAACAACAATCATACCATAGGCTAGCTTCTAGGGTCTAGCCTCTCTGGTCTCGTGGTAGATCTACTCTTGTACTACCCATATCATCAATATTAATCAAGCAGGAGTAGGGTTTTACCTCCATCGAGAGGGCCCGAACCTGGGTAAAAACATCGTGTCCCTTGTCTCCTGTTACCATCCACCTAGACGCACAGTTGGGGACCCCCTACTCGAGATCCGCTGGTTTTGACACCGACAATGATGGTCATGAAACTTCAGATCAAGTTACTACCGAACCTCATAGGTCAACCAGAGTATGTTCCGCACCAGAGTGGTATGATAATCCTGTTCTGGAAGTCATGTTACTAGACCATGACGAACCTACGAACTATGAGGAAGCGATAATGAGCCCAGATTCCGCAAAATGGCTTGAGGCCATGAAATATGAGATGGGATCCATGTATGACAACAAAGTATGGACTTTGGTTGACTTGCCCGATGATCGGCAAGCCATAAAGAATAAATGGATCTTCAAGAAGAAGACTGGCGCTAATGGTAATGTTACTGTCTACAAAGCTCGACTTGTTGCCAAAGGTTTTTGACAAGTTCAAGGAGTTGACTACGATGAGACCTTCTCACCTGTAGCGATGCTTAAGTCTGTCCGAATCATGTTAGCAATTGCCGCATTTTATGATTATGAAATCTGGCAAATTAATGTCAAAATTGCATTCCTTAATGGATTTCTTAAAGAAGAGTTGTATATGATGCAACCAGAAGGTTTTGTCGATCCTAAAGGTGCTAACGAAGTGTGCAAGCTCCAGCAATCCATTTATGGACTGGTGCAAGCCTCTCGGAGTTGGAAATACACTTTGATAGTGTGATCAAAGCATATGGTTTTATATAGACTTTCGGAGAAGCCTGTATTTACAAGAAAGTGAGTGGGAGCTCTGTAGAATTTCTAATATTGTATTGTTGGGAAACGTAGTAATTTCAAAATTTTCCTACGCACACGCAATATCATGGTGATGATATAGCAACGAGAGGGGAGAGTGTTGTCCACGTACCCTCGTAGACCGTAAGCGGAAGCGTTAGCACAACGCGGTTGATGTAGTCGTACGTCTTCACGCTCCAACCGATCCAAGCACCGAACGTACGACACCTCCGAGTTCAGCACACATTCAGCTCGATGACGATCCCCGGGCTCCGATCCAGCAAAGCTTCGGGGATGAGTTCCGTCAGCACGACGGCGTGTTGACGATGATGATGTTCTACCGACGCAGGGCTTCGCCTAAACTCCGCGACGATATGACCGAGGTGGAATATGGTGGAGGGGGGCACCGCACACGGCTAAGGAACGATCCGTAGATCAACTTGTGTGTCTCTAGGGTGCCCCCCGCCCCCGTATATAAAGGAGCAAGGGGGGAGGCCGGCCGGCCCTTGTGGGCGCGCCAAGGAGGAGGAGTCCTACTCCTAGTAGGAGTAGGACTCCCCCTTTCCTACTCCTACTAGGAGGGGGAAAGGAAGGGGGAGAGGGGGAAGGAAAGAGGGGGGCGCCGCCCCCCCTCCTAGTCCAATTTGGACCAGAGGGAGAGGGGGCACGCGGCCCACCCTGGCCGCCCCTCTCTCTTTCTACTAAGGCCCATGTGGCCCATTAACTCTCCCGGGGGGGTTCCGGTAACCCTCCGGCACTCCGGTTTTCTCCGAAATCACTCAGAACACTTCTGGTGTCCGAATATAGTCGTCCAATATATCAATCTTTATGTCTCGACCATTTCGAGACTCCTCGTCATGTCCGTGATCACATCCGGGACTCCGAACAAACTTCGGTACATCAAAACTTATAAACTCATAATAAAACTGTCATCGTAACGTTAAGCGTGCGGACCCTACGGGTTCGAGAACTATGTAGACATGACCTAGAACTATTCTCGGTCAATAACCAATAGCGGAACCTGGATGCCCATATTGGTTCCTACATATTCTACGAAGATCTTTATCGGTCAAACCGCATAACAACATACATTGTTCCCTTTGTCATCGGTATGTTACTTGCCCGAGATTCGATCGTCGGTATCCAATACCAAGTTCAATCTCGTTACCGGCAAGTCTCTTTACTCGTTACATAATGCATCATTCCGTAACTAACTCATTAGTTACATTGCTTGCAAGGCTTATAGTGATGTGCATTACCGAGAGGGCCTAGAGATACCTCTCCGACAATCGGAGTGACAAAACCTAATCTCGAAATACGCCAACCCAACATCTACCTTTGGAGACACCTATAGTACTCCTTTATAATCACCCAGTTATGTTGTGACGTTTGGTAGCACCCAAAGTGTTCCTCCGGTAAACGGGAGTTGCATAATCTCATAGTTATTGGAACATGTATAAGTCATGAAGAAAGCAATAGCAATATACTAAACGATCAAGTGCTAGGCTAACGGAATGGGTCATGTCAATCACATCATTCTCCTAATGATGTGATCCCATTAATCAAATGACAATGCATGCCTATGGTTAGGAAACATAACCATCTTTGATTAATGAGCTAGTCAAGTAGAGGCATACTAGTGACGTTATGTTTGTCTATGTATTCACACATGTATCATGTTTCTGGTTAATACAATTCTAGCATGAATAATAAACATTTATCATGATATGAGGAAATAAATAATAACTTTATTATTGCCTCTAGGGCATATTTCCTTCAGTCTCCCACTTGCACTAGAGTCAATAATCTAGATTACATAGTAATGATTCTAACACCCATGGAGTCTTGGTGCTGATCATGTTTTGCTCGTGAGAGAGGCTTAGTCAATGGGTCTGCAACATTCAGATCCGTATGTATCTTGCAAATCTCTGTGTCTCCCACTTGGACTTGGTCCAGAATGGAATTGAAGCGTCTCTTGATGTGCTTGGTCCTCTTGTGAAATCTGGATTCCTTTGCCAAGGCAATTGCACCAGTGTTGTCACAGAAGATCTTCATTGGTCCCGATGCACTAGGTATGACACCTAGATTGGAAATGAACTCCTTCATCCAGACTCCTTCATTTGCTGCTTCCGAAGCAGCTATGTACTCCGCTTCACATGTAGATCCTGCCACGACGCTTTGTTTAGAACTGCACCAACTTACAGCTCCACCGTTTAATAAAAACACGTATCCGGTTTGCGATTTAGAATCGTCCGGATCAGTGTCAAAGCTTGCATCGATGTAACCATTTACGACTAGCTCTTTGTCACCTCCATATACGAGAAACATATCCTTAGTCCTTTTCAGGTATTTCAGGATGTTCTTGACCGCTGTCCAGTGATCCACTCCTGGATTACTTTGGTACCTTCCTGCCAATTTCTAAGCATACATCAAGTCTAGTACACAGCATTGCATACATGATAGAGCCTATGGCTGAAGCATAGGGAACATCTTTCATTTTCTCTCTATCTTCTGCGGTGGTCAGGCATTGAGTTTGACTCAACTTCACACCTTGAAGCACGGGCAAGAACCCTTTCTTTGCCTGATCCATTTTGAACTTTTTCAAAATTTTATCAAGGTATGTGCTTTGTGAAAGTCCTTTAAGCGTCTTGATCTATCGCTATAAACCTTGATGCCCAATATGTAAGCAGCTTCACTGAGGTCTTTCATTGAAATTTTTTTATTCAAGTATCCCTTTATGCTATCTAGAAATTCTATATCATTTCCAATTAATAATATGTCATCTACATATAATATCAGAAATGCTACAGAGCTCCCACTCACTTTCTTGTAAATATAGGCTTCTCCAAAAGTCTGTATAAAACCATATGCCTTGATCACACTATCAAAGCGTTTATTCCAACTCCGAGATGCTTGCACCAGTCCATAAATGGATCGCTGGAGCTTGCACACTTTGTTAGCACCTTTTGGATCAACAAAACCTTCTGGCTGCATCATATACAACTCTTCTTCCAGAAATCCATTCAAGAATGCAGTTTTGACATCCATTTGCCAAATTTCATAATCATGAAATGCAGCAATAGCTAACATGATTTGGACAGACTTAAGCATCGCTACGGGTGAGAAAGTCTCATCGTAGTCAACCCCTTGAACTTGTCGAAAACCTTTCGCAACAAGTCGAGCTTTATAGACAGTTACATTACCATCAGCGTCAGTCTTCTTCTTAAAGATCCATTTATTCTCAATGGCTTGCCGATCATCGGGCAAGTCAACCAAAGTCCATACTTTGTTCTCATACATGGATCCCATCTCAGATTTCATGGCCTCTAGCCATTTTGCGGAATCTGGGCTCATCATCGCTTCCTCATAGTTCATAGGTTCATCATGGTCAAGTAACATGACTTCCAGAATAGGATTACCGTACCACTCTGGTGCGGATCTTACTCTGGTAGACCTACGAGGTTCAGTAGAAACTTGATCTGAAGTTTCATGATCAATATCATTAGCTTCCTCACTAATTGGTGTAGGTGTCACAGGAACTGATTTCTGTGATGAACTACTTTCCATTAAGGGAGCAGGTACAGTTACCTCATCAAGTTCTACTTTCCTCCCACTCACTTCTTTCGAGAGAAACTCCTTCTCTAGAAATGATCCACTCTTGGCAACAAATGTTTTGCCTTCGGATCTGTGATAGAAGGTGTACCCAACAGTTTCTTTTGGGTATCCTATGAAGACACATTTCTCCGATTTAGGTTCGAGCTTATCTGGTTGAAGTTTCTTCACATAAGCATTGCAGCCCCAAACTTTAAGAAACGAAAACTTTGGTTTCTTGCCAAACCACAGTTCATAAGGCATCGTCTCAACGGATTTTGATGGTGCCCTATTTAACGTGAATGCGGCCGTCTCTAAAGCATAACCCCAGAACGATAGCGGTAAATCAGTAAGAGACATCATAGATCGCACCATATCTAGTAAAGTACGACGTTCGGACACACCATTTCTTTGTGGTGTTCCAGGTGGCGTGAGTTGCGAAACTATTCCGCATTGTTTCAAATGTAAACCAAACTCGTAACTCAAATATTCTCCTCCACGATCAGATCGTAGAAACTTTATTTTCTTGTTACGATGATTTTCCACTTCACCCTGAAATTCTTTGAACTTTTCAAATGTTTCAGACTTGTGTTTCATTAAGTAGATATACCCATATCTGCTCAAATCATCTGTGAAGGTGAGAAAATAAGGATATCCGCCACGAGCTTCAACATTCATCGGACCACATACATCTGTATGTATGATTTCCAACAAATCTGTTGCTCTCTCCATAGTACCGGAGAATGATGTTTTAGTCATCTTGCCCATGAGGCACGGTTCGCAAGTACCAAGTGATTCATAATCAAGTGATTCCAAAAGTCCATCAGTATGGAGTTTCTTCATGCGCTTTACACCGATATGACCTAAACGGCAGTGCCACAAATAAGTTGCACTCTCATTATCAACTCTGCATCTTTTGGCTTCGACATTATGAATATGTGTATCACAACTTTCGAGATTCAATAAAAATATACCACTCTTCAAGGGTGCATGTGTTGGGGAACGTAGTAATTTCAAAAAAATTCCTACGCACACGCAAGATCATGGTGATGGTATAGCAACGAGAGGGGAGAGTGTTCGTCCACGTACCCTCGTAGACCGTAAGCGGAAGCGTTAGCACAACGTGGTTGATGTAGTCGTACGTCTTCACGATCCGACCAATCCAAGCACCGAACGTACGGAGCCTCCGAGTTCAGCACACGTTCAGCTCGATGACGATCTCCGGCCTCCGATCCAGCAGAGCTCCGAAGATGAGTTCCGTCAACATGACAGCGTGGTGACGATGATGATGTTCTACCGGCGCAGGGCTTCGCCTAAACTCCGCGACGATATGACCGAGGTGGAATATGGTGGAGGGGGGCACCGCACACGGCTAAGGAATGATCCGTAGATCAACTTGCGTGTCTATGGGGTGCCCCCCCCCCCCCCCGCCGCCCCCGTATATAAAGGAGCAAGGGGGGAGGCCGGCCGGCCCTTGGGGCGCGCCAAGGAGGGGGGAGTCCTCCTCCTAGTGGGAGTAGGACTCCCCTTTCCTAGTCCAACTAGGAAGGAGGAAGGGGGAACGAAAGAAGGGGAGAGGGAGAGGGAAAGAGGGGCCGCGCCCCCCTCCCCTAGTCCAATTCGGACTCCCCTTGGGAGGGGGCGCGCCACCTCCTGGGCTGCTGCCCTCTCTCTCCCCTTAGGCCCACTAAGGCCCAATACTTCCTCGGGGGGTTCCGGTAACCCCTCCGGCACTCCGGTTTTCTCCGAAATCACCCGGAACACTTCCGGTGTCCGAATATAGTCGTCCAATGTATCAATCTTTATGTCCCGACCATTTCGAGACTCCTCGTCATGTCCGTGATCACATCCAGGACTCCGAACAAACTTTGGTACATCAAAACTTATAAACTCATAATAAAACTCTCATCGAAACGTTAAGCGTGCGGACCCTACGGGTTCGAGAACTATGTAGACATGACCTAGAACCATTCTCGGTCAATAACCAATAGTAGGACCTGGATGCCCATATTGGTTCCTACATCTTCTACGAAGATCTTTATCGGTCAAACCGCATAACAACATACGTTGTTCCCTTTGTCATCGGTATGTTACTTGCCCGAGATATGATCGTCGGTATCCAATACCTAGTTCAATCTCGTTACTGGCAAGCCTCTTTACTCGTTACGTAATGCATCACCCGTAACCAACTCATTGGTTACATTGCTTGCAAGGCTTATAGTGATGTGCATTACCAAGAGGGCCTAGAGATACCTCTCCGACAATCGGAGTGACAAAACCTAATCTCGAAATACACCAACTCAACATGTACCTTCGGAGACACCTGTAGTACTCCTTTATAATCACCCAGTTACGTTGTGACGTTTGGTAGTGCCCAAAGTGTTCTTCCGGTAAACGGGAGTTGCATAATTCTCATAGTTACAGGAACATGTATAAGTCATGAAGAAAGCAATAGCAGTATACTAAACGATCAAGTGCTAGGCTAACGGAATGGGTCATGTCAATCACATCATTCTTCTAATGATGTGATCCCACTAATCAAATGACAACACATGTCTATGGTTAGGAAACATAACGATCTTTGATTAATGAGCTAGTCAAGTAGAGGCATACTAGTGACTATAGTTTTGTCTATGTATTCACACATGTATCATGTTTCCGGTTAATACAATTCTAGCATGAATAATAAACATTTATCATGATATGAGGAAATAAACAATAACTTTATTATTGCCTCTAGGGCATATTTCCTTCAGTCTCCCACTTGCACTAGAGTCAATAATCTAGATTACATAGTAATGATTCTAACACCCATGGAGTCTTGGTGCTGATCATGTTTTGCTCGTGAGAGAGGCTTAGTCAGCGGGCCTGCAACATTCAGATCCGTATGTATCTTGCAAATCTCTATATCTCCCACTTGGACTTGGTCCCGAATGGAATTGAAGCATCTCTTGATGTGCTTGGTCCTCTTGTGAAATCTGGATTCCTTTGCCAAGGCAATCGCACCAGTATTGTCACAGAAGATCTTCATTGGTCCCGATGCACTAGGTATGACACCTAGATCGGAAATGAACTCCTTCATCCAGACTCCTTCATTTGCTGCTTCAGAAGCAGCTATGTACTCCGCTTCACATGTAGATCCCGCCACGACGCTTTGTTTATAACTGCACCAACTTACAGCTCCACCGTTTAATAAAAACACGTATCCGGTTTGCGATTTAGAATCGTCCGGATCAGTGTCAAAGCTTGCATCGATGTAACCATTTACGACTAGCTCTTTGTCACCTCCATATACGAGAAACATATCCTTAGTCCTTTTCAGGTATTTCAGGATGTTCTTGACCGCTGTCCAGTGATCCACTCCTGGATTACTTTGGTACCTTCCTGCCAAGCTTATTGCTAAGCATACGTCAGGTCTGGTACACAGCATTGCATACATGATAGAGCCTATGGCTGAAGCATAGGGAACATCTTTCATTTTCTCTCTATCTTCTGCTGTGGTCGGGCATTGAGTTTGACTCAACTTCACACCTTGTAGCACAGGCAAGAATCCTTTCTTTGCCTGATCCATTTTGAACTTTTTCAAAATTTTGTCAAGGTATGTGCTTTGTGGAAGTCCTGTTAAGCATCTTGATCTATCTCTATAGATCTTGATGCCCAATATGTAAGCAGCTTCACCGAGGTCTTTCATTGAAAAACTTTTATTCAAGTATCCCTTTATGCTATCCAGAAATTCTATATCATTTCCAATTAACAATATGTCATCTACATATAAAATTAGAAATGCTACAGAGCTCCCACTCACTTTCTTGTAAATACAGGCTTCTCCAAAAGTCTGTATAAAACCATATGCTTTGATCACACTATCAAAATGTTTATTCCAACTCCGAGATGCTTGCACCAGTCCATAAATGGATCGCTGGAGCTTGCACACTTTGTTTGCACCTTTTGGATCAGCAAAACCTTCTGGTTGCATCATATACAACTCTTCTTCTAAAAATCCATTCAAGAATGCAGTCTTGACATCCATTTGCCAAATTTCATAATCATGAAATGCAGCAATAGCTAACATGATTCGGATAGACTTAAGCATCGCTACGGGTGAGAAAGTCTCATCGTAGTCAACCCCTTGAACTTGTCGAAAACCTTTCGCAACAAGTCGAGCTTTATAGACAGTTACATTACCATCAACGTCAGTCTTCTTCTTAAAGATCCATTTATTCTAAATGGCTTGCCGATCATCGGGCAAGTCAACCAAAGTCCATACTTTGTTTTCATACATGGATCCCATCTCAGATTTCATGGCCTCTAGCCATTTTGTGGAATCTGGGCTCATCATCGCTTCCTCATAGTTTGTAGGTTCATCATGGTCAAGTAACATGACTTCCAGAATAGGATTACCGTACCACTCTGGTGCGGATCTTACTCTGGTAGACCTACAAGGTTCAGCAGAAACTTGATCCGAAGTTTCATGATTAATATCATTAGCTTCCTCACTGATTGGTGTAGTTGTCACAGGAACCGGTTCTTGTGACGAAGTACTTTCCAATAAGGGAGTAGATACAGTTATCTCATCAAGTTCTACTTTCCTCCCACTCACTTCTTTCGAGAGAAACTCCTTCTCTAGAAAGGATCCGATTTAAGCAACGAAAATCTTGCCCTCAGATCTGTGATAGAAGATGTACCCAATAGTATCCTTTGGGTATCCTATGAAGACGCATTTCTCCGATTTGGGTTCGAGCTTATCTGGTTGAAGTTTCTTCACATAAGCATCGCAGCCCCAAACTTTAAGAAACTACAACTTTGGTTTCTTGCCAAACCACAGTTCATAAGGCGTCGTCTCAACGGATTTTGATGGTGCCCTATTTAACGTGAATACGGCCGTCTCTAAAGCATAACCCCAAAACGATAGCGGTAAATCGGTAAGAGACATCATAGATCGCACCATATCAAGTAAAGTACGATTATGACGTTTGGACACACCATTTCGTTGTGGTGTTCCGGGTGGCGTGAGTTGCGAAACTATTCCGCATTGTTTCAAGTGTAGACCAAACTCGTAACTCAAATATTCTCCTCCACGATCAGATCGCAGAAACTTTATTTTCTTGTTACGATGATTTTCCACTTCATTCTGAAATTCTTTGAACTTTTCAAATGTTTCAGACTTGTGTTTCATCAAGTAGATGTACCCATATCTGCTCAAATCATCTGTGAAAGTGAGAAAATAACGATATCCGCCGCGAGCCTCAACATTCATTGGACCACAAACATCAGTATGTATGATTTCCAACAAATCAGTTGCTCGCTCCATAGTTCCGGAGAACGGCGTTTTAGTCATCTTGCCCATAAGGCACGGTTCGCAAGTACCAAGTGATTCATAATCAAGTGATTCCAAAAGCCCATCAGAATGGAGTTTCTTCATGTGCTTTACACCGATATGACCTAAACGGCAGTGCCACAAATAAGTTGCACTATCGTTATCAACTCTGCATCTTTTGGTTTCAACACTATGAACATGTGTATCACTACTATCGAGATTCAATAAGAATAGACCACTCTTCAATGGTGCATGACCATAAAAGATATTACTCATATAAATAGAACAACCATTATTCTCTGATTTAAATGAATAACCGTCTCGCATCAAACAAGATCCAGATATAATGTTCATGCTCAACGCTGGCACCAAATAACAATTATTTAGGTCTAAAACTAATCCCGATGGTAGATGTAGAGGTAGCGTGCCGACCGCGATCACATCGACTTTGGAACCATTTCCCACGCGCATCGTCACCTCGTCCTTAGCTAATCTTCGCTTAATCCATAGTCCCTGTTTCGAGTTGCAAATATTAGCAACAGAACCAGTATCAAATACCCAGGTGCTACTGCGAGCATTAGTAAGGTACACATCAATAACATGTATATCACATATACCTTTGTTCACTTTGCCATCCTTCTTATCCGCCAAATACTTGGGGCAGTTCCGCTTCCAGTGTCCAGTCTGCTTGCAGTAGAAGCACTCAGTTTCAGGCTTAGGTCTAGACTTGGGTTTCTTCTCTTGAGCAACAACTTACTTGCTGTTCTTTTTGAAGTTCCCCTTCTTCTTCCCTTTGCCCTTTTTCTTGAAACTGGTGGTTTTGTTAACCATCAACACTTGCTGCTCCTTCTTGATTTCTACCTCCACAGCTTTCAGCATTGCGAAGAGCTTGGGAATAGTCTTGTTCATTCCTTGCATATTATAGTTCATCATGAAGCTCTTGTAGCTTGGTGGCAGTGATTAGAGAATTCTGTCAATGACACTATCATCAGGAAGATTAACTCCCAGTTGAATCAAGTGATTATTATACCCAGACATTTTGAGTATGTGTTCACTGACAGAACTATTCTCCTCCATCTTGCAGCTATAGAACTTATTGGAGACTTCATATCTCTCAATCCGGGCATTTGCTTGAAATATTAACTTCAACTCCTGGAACATCTCATATGCTCCATGACGTTCAAAACATCGTTGAAGACCCAGTTCTAAGCCGTAAAGCATGGCACACTGAACTATCAAGTAGTCATCAGCTTTGCTCCGCCAGACGTTCTTAACGTCGTCAGTTGCATCAGCGGCAGGCCTGGCACCCAGCGGTGCTTCCAGGACGTAACTTTTCTGTGCAGCAATGAGGATAATCCTCAGGTTACGGACCCAGTCCGTGTAATTGCTACCATCATCTTTCAACTTTGCTTTCTCAAGGAACGCATTAAAATTCAACGGAACAACAGCACGAGCCATCTATCTACAAACAAACATAGGCAAGCAAAATACTATCAGGTACTAAGTTCATGATAAATTTAAGTTCAATTAATCATATTACTTAAGAACTCCCACTTAGACAGACATCTCTCTAGTCATCTAAGTGATCACGTGATCCAAATCAACTAAACCATGTCCGATCATCACGTGAGATGGAGTAGTTTCAATGGTGAACATCGCTATGTTGATCATATCTATTATATGATTCATGTTCGACCTTTCGATCTCCGTGTTCCGAGGCCATATCTGTATATGCTAGGCTCGTCAAGTATAACCTGAGTATTCCGCGTGTGCAACTGTTTTGCACCCGTTATATTTGAACGTAGAGCCTATCACACCTGATCATCACGTGGTGTCTCATCACGAAGAACTTTCGCAACAGTTCATACTCAGGGAGAACACTTCTTGATAATTAGTGAGAGATCATCTTAAAATGCTACCGTCAATCAAAGCAAGATAAGATGCATAAAGGATAAACATCACATGCAATCAATATAAGTGATATGATATGGCCATCATCATCTTGTGCTTGTGATCTCCATCTTCGAAGCACCGTCATGATCACCATCGTCACCGGCGCGACACCTTGATCTCCATCGTAGATCGTTGTCATTACGCCATCTATTGCTTCTACGACTATCGCTACCGCTTAGTGATAAAGTAAAGCAATTACAGGGCGTTTGCATTTCATACAATAAAGCGACAACCATATGGCTCCTGCCAGTTGCCGATAACTTCGGTTACAAAACATGATCATCTCAAACAATAAAATATAGCATCACGTCTTGACCATATCACATCACAACATGCCCTGCAAAAACAAGTTAGACGTCCTCTACTTTGTTGTTACAAATTTTACGTGGCTGCTACGGGCTTAGCAAGAACCGTTCTTACCTAGGCATCAAAAACCACAACGATAGTTCGTCAAGTTGGTGCTGTTTTAACCTTCGCAAGGACCGGGTGTAGCCACACTCGATTCAGCTAAAGTGAGAGAGACAGACACCCGCCAGCCACCTTTAAGCACGAGTGCTCGTAACGGTGAAACCAGTCTCGCGTAAGCGTACGCGTAATGTCAGTCTGGGCCGCTTCATCTCACAATACCGCCGAACCAAAGTATGACATGCTGGTAAGCAGTATGACTTGTATCACCCACAACTCACTTGTGTTCTACTCGTGCATATAACATCAACGCATAAAACCTAGCTCGGATGCCACTGTTGGGGAACGTAGTAATTTCAAAAAAATTCCTACGCACACGCAAGATCATGGTGATGGTATAGCAACGAGAGGGGAGAGTATTCGTCCACGTACCCTCGTAGACCGTAAGCGGAAGCGTTAGCACAACGCGGTTGATGTAGTCGTACGTCTTCACGATCCGACCGATCCAAGCACCGAACGTACGGAGCCTCCGAGTTCAGCACACGTTCAGCTCGATGACGATCTCCGGCCTCCGATCCAGCAGAGCTCCGGAGATGAGTTCCGTCAGCACGACGGCGTGGTGACGATGATGATGTTCTACCGGGGTAGGGCTTCGCCTAAAGTCCGCGACGATATGACCGAGGTGGAATATGGTGGAGGGGGGCACCGCACACGGCTAAGGAACGATCCGTAGATCAACTTGTGTGTCTATGGGGTGCCCCCCCCCCCCCGCCCCCGTATATAAAGGAGCAAGGGGGGAGGCCGGCCGGCCCTTGGGGCGCGCCAAGGAGGGGGGAGTCCTCCTCCTAGTGGGAGTAGGACTCCCCTTTCCTAGTCCAACTAGGAAGGAGGAAGGGGGAAGGAAAGAGGGGGAGAGGGAGAGGGAAAGAGGGGCCACGCCCCCCTCCCCTAGTCCAATTCGGACTCCCCTTGGGAGGGGGCGCGCCACCTCCTGGGCTGCTGCCCTCTCTCTCCCCTTAGGCCCACTAAGGCCCAATACTTCCCCGGGGGGTTCCGGTAACCCCTCCGGCACTCCGGTTTTCTCCGAAATCACCCGGAACACTTCCGGTGTCCGAATATAGTCGTCCAATATATGAATATTTATGTCTCGACCATTTCGAGACTCCTCGTCATGTCCGTGATCACATCCGGGACTCCGAACAAACTTCGGTACATCAAAACTTATAAACTCATAATGAAACTATCATCGAAACGTTAAGCGTGCGGACCCTACGGGTTCGAGAACTATGTAGACATGACCTAGAACCATTCTCGGTCAATAACCAATAGCGGGACCTGGATGCCCATATTGGTTCCTACATATTCTACGAAGATCTTTATCGGTCAAACCGCATAACAACATACGTTGTTCCCTTTGTCATCGGTATGTTACTTGCCCGAGATCTGATCGTCGGTATCCAATACCTAGTTCAATCTCGTTACTGGCAAGTCTCTTTACTCGTTACGTAATGCATCATCCCGTAACCAACTCATTGGTTACATTGCTTGCAAGGCTTATAGTGATGTGCATTACCGAGAGGGCCCAGAGATACCTCTCCGACAATCAGAGTGACAAAACCTAATCTCGAAATACGCCAACTCAACATGTACCTTCGGAGACACCTGTAGTACTCCTTTATAATCACCCAGTTACGTTGTGACGTTTGGTAGTACCCAAAGTGTTCTTCCGGTAAACAGGAGTTGCATAATTCTCATAGTTACAGGAACATGTATAAGTCATGAAGAAAGCAATAGAGTATACTAAACGATCAAGTGCTAGGCTAACGGAATGGGTCATGTCAATCACATCATTCTTCTAATGATGTGATCCCACTAATCAAATGACAACACATGTCTATGGTTAGGAAACATAAGCATCTTTTATTAATGAGCTACTCAAGTAGAGGCATACTAGTGACTATAGTTTTGTCTATGTATTCACACATGTATCATGTTTCCGGTTAATACAATTCTAGCATGAATAATAAACATTTATCATGATATGAGGAAATAAATAATAACTTTATTATTGCCTCTAGGGCATATTTCCTTCAGCATGACCATAAAAGATATTACTCATATAAATAGAACAACCATTATTCTCTGATTTAAATGAATAACCGTCTCGCATCAAACAAGATCCAGATATAATGTTCATGCTCAACGCTAGCACCAAATAACAATTATTCAGGTCTAAAACTAATCCCGAAGGTAGATGTAGAGGTAGCGTGCCGACCGCGATCACATCGACTTTGGAACCGTTTCCCATGCGCATCGTCACCTCGTCCTTCGCCAGTGCTCGCTTATTCTGTAGTCCCTGTTTCGAGTTGCAAATATTAGCAACAGAACCAGTATCAAATACCCAGGTGCTACTACAAGCTCTAGTAAGGTACACATCAATAACATGTATATCACATATACCTTTGTTCACCTTGCCATCCTTCTTATCCGCCAAATACGTGGGGCAATTCCGCTTCCAGTGTCCAGTTTGCTTGCAGTAGAAGCACTCAGTTTCAGGCTTAGGTCTAGACTTGGGTTTCTTCTCTTGAGCAGCAACTTGCTTGACGTTCTTCTTGATGTTCCCCTTCTTCTTTCCTTTGCCCTTTTTCTTGAAACTAGTGGTCTTGTTGACCATCAACACTTGATGCTCCTCCTTGATTTCTACCTCCGCATCTTTTAGCATTGCGAAGAGCTCGGGAATTGTCTTGTTCATCCCTTGCATATTATAGTTCATCACGAAGCTCTTGTAGCTTGGTGGCAGTGATTGGAGAATTCTGTCAATGACGCCATCATCCGGAAGATTAACTCCCAGTTGAATCAAGTGATTATTATACCCAGACCTTTTGAGTATATGCTCACTGACAGAACTATTCTCCTCCATCTTGCAGCTGTAGAACTTATTGGAGACTTCATATCTCTCAATCCGGGCATTTGCTTGAAATATTAACTTCAACTCCTGGAAAATCTCATATGCTCCATGACATTCAAAACGTCGTTGAAGACCCGGTTCTAAGCCGTAAAGCAGGGCACATTGAACTATCGAGTAGTCATCAGCTTTGCTCTGCCAGACGTTCTTAACGTCGTCAGTTGCATCAGCAGCAGGCCTGGCACCCAGCGGTGCTTCCAGGACGTAATTCTTCTGTGCAGCAATGAGGATAATCCTCAAGTTACGGACCCAGTCCGTGTAATTGCTACCATCATCTTTCAACTTTGCTTTCTCAAGGAACGCATTAAAATTCAACGGAACAACAGCACGAGCCATCTATCTACAACAAACATAGACAAGCAAAATACTATCAGGTACTAAGTTCATGATAAATTTAAGTTCAATTAATCATATTACTTAAGAACTCCCACTTAGACAGACATCTCTCTAGTCATCTAAGTGATCACGTGATCCAAATCAACTAAACCATAACCGATCATCACGTGAGATGGAGTAGTTTTCAATGGTGAACATCACTATGTTGATCATATCTACTATATGATTCACGCTCGACCTTTCGGTCTCCGTGTTCCGAGGCCATATCTGCATATGCTAGGCTCGTCAAGTTTAACCTGAGTATTCTGCGTGTGCAAAACTGGCTTGCACCCATTGAAGATGGACGTAGAGCTTATCACACCCGATCATCACGTGGCGTCTGGGCACGACGAACTTTGGCAACGATGCATACTCAGGGAGAACACTTCTTGATAATTTAAGTGAGAGATCATCTTAAAATGCTACCGTCAAACAAAGCAAGATAAGATGCATAAAGGATAAACATCACATGCAATCAATATAAGCGATATGATATGGCCATCATCTTGTGCTTGTGATCTCCATCTTCGAAGCACCGTCGTGATCACCATCGTCACCGGCGCGACACCTTGATCTCCATCGTTGCATAGTTGTCGTTACGCCATCTATTGCTTCTACGACTATCGCTACCGCTTAGTGATAAAGTAAAGCAATTACAGGGTGTTTGCATTCATACAATAAAGCGACAACCATATGGCTCCTGCCAGTTGCCGATAACTTCGGTTACAAAACATGATCATCTCATACAATAAAATATAGCATCACGTCTTGACCATATCACATCACAACATGCCCTGCAAAAACAAGTTATACGTCCTCTACTTTGTTGTTGCAAGTTTTACGTGGCTGCTACGGGCTTAGCAAGAACCGATCTTACCTACGCATCAAAACCACAACGATAGTTCGTCAAGTTAGTGCTGTTTTAACCTTCGCAAGGACCGGGCGTAGCCACACTCGATTCAGCTAAAGTGAGAGAGACAGACACCCGCCAGTCACCTTTAAGCACGAGTGCTCGTAACGGTGAAACCAGTCTCGCGTAAGCGTACGCGTAATGTCGGTCCGGGCCGCTTCATCTCACAATACCGCCGAACCAAAGTATGACATGCTGGTAAGCAGTATGACTTGTATCGCCCACAACTCACTTGTGTTCTACTCGTGCATATAACATCAACGCATAAAACCTAGGCTCGGATGCCACTGTTGGGGAACGTAGTAATTTCAAAATTTTCCTACGCACACGCAAGATCATGGTGATGATATAGCAATGAGAGGGGAGAGTGTTGTCCACGTACCCTCGTAGACCGTAAGCGGAAGCGTTAGCACAATGCGGTTGATGTAGTCGTACGTCTTCACGATCCGACCGATCCAAGCACCGAACGTACGGCACCTCCGAGTTCAGCACACGTTAGCTCGATGACGATCCCCGGGCTCCGATCCAGCAAAGCTTCGGGGATGAGTTCCGTCAGCACGGCGGCGTGGTGACGATGATGATGTTCTACCGGCGCAGGGCTTCGCCTAAACTCCGAGATGATATGACCGAGGTGGAATATGGTGGAGGGGGGCACCGCACACGGCTAAGGAACGATCCGTAGATCAACTTGTGTGTCTCTAGGGTGCCCCCCCGCCCCCGTATATAAAGGAGCAAGGGGGAGGTCGGCCGGCCCTTGTGGGCACGCCAAGGAGGAGGAGTCCTCCTCCTAGTAGGAGTAGGACTCCCCCTTTCCTACTCCTACTAGGAGGGGGGAAAGGAAGGGGGAGAGGGGGAAGGAAAGAGGGGGGCGCCGCCCCCCCTCCTAGTCCAATTCGGACCAGAGGGAGAGGGTGCACGCGGCCCACCCTGGCCGCCCCTCTCTCTTTCTACTAAGGCCCATCTGGCCCATTAACTCTCCCGGGGGGGTTTCGGTAACCCTCCGGCACTCCGGTTTTCTCTGAAATCACTCGGAACACTTCCGATGTCCGAATATAGTCGTCCAACATATCAATCTTTATGTCTCAACCATTTCGAGACTCCTCGTCATGTCCGTGATCACATCCGGGACTCCGAACAAACTTCGGTACATCAAAACTTATAAACTCATAATAAAACTATCATCGTAACGTTAAGCGTGCGGACCCTACGGGTTCGAGAACTATGTAGACATGACCTAGAACTATTCTCGGTCAATAACCAATAGCGGAACCTGGATGCCCATATTGGTTCCTACATATTCTACGAAGATCTTTATCGGTCAAACCGCATAAGAACATACGTTGTTCCCTTTGTCATCGGTATGTTACTTGCCCGAGATTCGATCGTCGGTATCCAATACCTAGTTCAATCTCGTTACCGGCAAGTCTCTTTACTCGTTACGTAATGCATCATTCCGTAACTAACTCATTAGTTACATTGCTTGCAAGGCTTATAGTGATGTGCATTACCGAGAGGGCCCAGAGATACCTCTCCGACAATCGGAGTGACAAAACCTAATCTCGAAATACGCCAACCCAACATCTACCTTTGGAGACACCTGTAGTACTTCTTTATAATCACCCAGTTACGTTGTGACGTTTGGTAGCACCCAAAGTGTTCCTCCGGTAAACGGGAGTTGCATAATCTCATAGTTACAGGAACATGTATAAGTCATGAAGAAAGCAATAGCAATATACTAAACGATCAAGTGCTAGGCTAACGGAATGGGTCATGTCAATCACATCATTCTCCTAATGATGTGATCCCATTAATCAAATGACAATGCATGCCTATGGTTAGGAAACATAACCATCTTTGATTAATGAGCTAGTCAAGTAGAGGCATACTAGTGACGTTATGTTTGTCTATGTATTCACACATGTATCATGTTTCCGGTTAATACAATTCTAGCATGAATAATAAACATTTATCATGATATGAGGAAATAAATAATAACTTTATTATTGCCTCTAGGGCATATTTCCTTCATGTATGTGGATGACATCTTGTTTATTGGAAATGATATAGAATTTCTGGATAGCATAAAAGGATACTTGAATAAGAATTTTTCAATGAAAGACCTCGGTGAAGCTGCTTATATATTGGGCATCAAGATCTACAGAGATAGATCAAGACGCTTAATTGGACTTTCACAAAGCACATACCTTGATAAAGTCTTGAAGAAGTTAAAAATGAATCGGTGAAAGAAAGGGTTCTTGCCTGTGTTACAAGGTGTGAAATTGAGTTGGACTCAATGCCCGATCACTGTAGAAGATAGAGAGAAAATAAAAGCCATTCCTTATGCCTCAGCCATAGGTTCTATCGTGTATGCAATGCTGTGTACCAGACCTGATGTGTGCCTTGCTATAAGTTTAGCAGTGAGGTACCAAAGTAATCCAGGAGTGGATCACTGGACAACGGTCAAGAACATCCTGAAGTACCTGAAAAGGACTAAGGATATGTTTCTTGTGTATGGAGGTGACAAAGAGCTTGTTGTAAATGGTTATGTCGATGCTAGCTTTGACACTGATCCGGATGAGTCTAAGTCACAGACCGGATATGTATTTATATTGAATGGTGGAGCTGTCGGTTGGTGCAGTTCCAAGCAGAGCGTCGTGGCGGGATCTACATGTGAAGCGGAGTGCATAGCTGCTTCGGAAACAACAAATGAAGGAGTCTGGATGAAGGAGTTCATATCCGATCTAGGTGTAATACCTAGTGCATCGGGTCCAATGAAAATCTTTTGTGACAATACTGGAACAATTTCCTTAGCGAAGGAATCCAGATTTCACAAGAGAACCAAACACATCAAGAGACGCTTCAACTCCATCCGTGATCAAGTCAAGGAGGCAGACATTATATGCAAAATACATACGGATCTGAATGTTGCAGACCCGTTGACTAAGCCTCTTCCACGAGCAAAACATCATCAGCACCAAGACTCCATGGGTGTTAGAATCATTACAATGTAATCTAGATTATTGTCTCTAGTGCAAGTGGGAGACTGAAGGAAATATGCCCTAGAGGCAATAATAAAGTTGGTATTTGTATTTCCTTATATCATGATAAATGTTTATTATTCATGCTAGAATTGTATTAACCGGAAACTTGATACACGTGTGGATACATAGACAAAACAAAGTGTCCCTGGTATGCCTCTACTAGACTAGCTCGTTAATCAAAGATGGTTAAGTTTCCTAAACCATAGTCATGTGTTGTCATTTGATGAACGGGATCACATCATTAGAAGAATGATGTGATGGACAAGACCCATCCGTTAGCTTAGCATAGTGATCATTAAGTTTTATTGCTATTGCTTTCTTCATGACTTATACATATTCCTTTGACTATGAGATTATGCAACTCCTGAATACCGGATGAACACCTTGTGTGCTATCAAACGTCACAATGTAACTGGGTGATTATAAAGATGCTCTACAGGTGTCTCCGAAGGTGTTTGTTGGGTTGGCATAGATCGAGATTAGGATTTGTCACTCCGAGTATTGAAGAGGTACCTCTGGGCCCTCTCGGTAATGCGCATCATGATAAGCCTTGCAAGCAATGTGACTAATGAGTTAGTTGCGGGATGATGCATTACGGAACGAGTAAAGAGACTTGCCGGTAACGAGATTGAACTAGGTATGAGGATACCGACGATCGAATCTCAGGCAAGTAACATACCGATGACAAAGGGAATAATGTATGTTGTCATTGCGGTTTGACCAATAAAGATCTTCGTAGAATATGTAGGAACCAATATGAGCATCCAGGTTCCGCTATTGGTTATTGACCGAAGAGGTATCTCGGTCATGTCTACATAGTTCTCAAACCCGTAGGGTCCGCACGCTTAACGTTCGATGACGATTTGTATTATGAGTTATGTGTTTTGGTGACCGAAGATTGTTCAGAGTCTCGGATGAGATCACGGACATGAAGAGGAGTCTCGAAATGGTCGAGAGGTAAAGATTGATATATTGGACAATAGTATTCGGACACCGGAATGGTTTTGGAGTACTGAGGGGTTACCGGAACCCCCCGGGGAAAGTAATGGGCCAACATGGGCCATAGGGGAGAGAGAGAGGGCAGCCCACAACGGGTGCCCCCCCCATGGGCAGTCCGAATTGGACAAGGGGAGGGGACGCGGTCCTCCTTTCCTTCTCCCTCTCCCTCTCCTTTCCCCTTTCCCCTTCGGAAGAAGGAAGGGGGGGCGACTAGAACTAGGAGTCCAAGTCGGTTTCCCCCCCATGGCGCGCCCCTAGGGCCGGCCTCCTCCCTCTCCTCCCTTATATACGGGGGCAGGGGGCACCCCAAAGCACATCAATTTTTTCTTAGCCGTGTGCGGTGCCCCCCTCCACCGTTTACTCCTCCGGTCATATTGTCGTAATGCTTAGGCGAAGCCCTGCGCGGATCACATCACCATCACCACACCGTCGTGCTGACAAAACTCTCCCTCGACACTTTGCTGGATCAAGAGTTCGAGGGACGTCATCGAGCTGAACGTGTGCTGAACTCTGAGGTGTCGTACGTTCGGTACTTGATCGGTTGGATCGTGAAGACGTTCGACTACACCAACCGCGTTAAACTAACGCTTCCGCTTTCGGTCTACGAGGGTATGTGGACACACTCTCCCCCTCTCGTTGCTATGCATCTCATAGATAGATCTTGCGTGAGCGTAGAATTTTTTTTTTGAAATTGCATGCTACGTTTCCCTACACATGTAACCTGAACTTTTAGTTTTGAGGGCTGAGCACCCCCTGTTTTCTGCTCTAACTGGCACCATGGCCTCGCCATTCTTGTGTACGCGGTTGTGGCACTGCCCTGTACTCTTTCCATCCCATATCAATGCAATGATATGATGTTATGCGTATTCGAGAAAAAAATTGTGTTCCAAAGATGCGTATATCATGTCATTTTGTCTATGTTTCTTGATGCTTTTGTTGTTTTAAATATGTCTTATTCTAGCTCTGGCAAAAAAAATCCTTGCCTAGGCTGCAATTTTTTCTGCCTATACACCACTCCTAGTTTTTTCTTAAAGGTGGGATGCTGAGAGTTTGTCGACTTTCCCGGAGTTTGTAAGGGTCACCTCAAGACCTACTTCCGGGCTGAGATAGAGTTTTGATTCTTGGGGCTCATGGAGAAGAATGTGGGACTTTGTGTCGTTAGGGGTACACCTCTCCAATGGAGACTAACTTCCCTACAAAAAAGTGAACTTCGACATGCATCTTCATCTCTAAGTGATTTGATTATTTCTATCATTCCTCTTCACTTGCAATGTTATCTCGCTTGCTAGTACATATAAGGGTCACATATAGTTGCATGTTTAGATAATATTATCTATCCACAATTCCCAAAATCATACTCAACCCCCTTACCCCCTAGTCGATATCTTTGGTCCTTCACAAACCCACAAAATCAGGGACAAGCCGGTAGTTGTTCTCATAGGTTTTAGCACAGAACACCAATAGGTTGCTCAGCTCCCACACGGTAGAGAAACGTCGGAGCTCCACTCAAACATGTGCAGGTTTTCCTTGGGGTGCATGTTGTCCTTCGGGTCATCGTGGGCATGCACCACCGCTATGACCGATCTTACCCTGCGGATGTGCTCATAGAAGCTAGATATGAACTTTGGCGTGTATTGCCTCAACGAGTGCGGTGATAATGGGCCCACAACGCAGAAGTGAAGGTGCCCCCCTCATTGTGTTGTTCAGTGAGCTAAGTAGATCTCTCCGTCCATCAGATTTGACGATCACGGCAAGGGGTCCACACTACTGTCATCGCACAAGAGATCGAGGAGGTGAGAGTAACTTCACCACACGACTACGCGGGTGCTTCTATTGAGGACCACCTTGGCCTACGTCTGGCGAGCATATCATGTATGACTCAACGGGCCATCATCTTTAAAAAGGTATAGTTAGCGACAAATTTCACTAAATTGAATAATTAGGGGGGATTTTAACTAAATGGGGTAATTGGTGTCACAAAGGGGATTAAAAGTTGAAAATATGTTTTGGATCTCGGGCTTCATGGACCCTGTTATTTTGAGAACTTGAAAATAAAATTCAAGTTTTCAAAAAAAATGTAAGATAAAATTCTTGATGTATATAGATCTTCTATGTGCAAAATTACAGTAGAAGAGACTTTAACATGCGGCAAATGCATGGATTTGAAAATAGAAAAAACGCACGCACTGTTTATACTAGTACTAAAACTCCACAAAGTTGTCCTTTTTTTAGCTCACACGTCCAAGTATCTCACTACGAAACTTTATACACATGTAGAATACAGTTTTTATATATATTTCAGAAATTTTGATAGTTTTAAAGAAGAGTTTCAATTTTCTTTCTTTTAAATTTCGGGCTTCATGTATCAAAATTTATTAGGAAAGTAAAGTTGGATATTTTTTCTTGTAGTTCCGCCACTTTTCTCGAGGTTTCTTTCATGGAGCCTGTTGCATAACTTGTTGATTGTGTTTCCTTCTCCTTTTGGCGTCAAAAGATCCTAGAAAGGGCATCCCCTCTTGTGACTGTGACCTAGGTTTGGTTAATAACGTTGTTTTCAACACTGGCATCATCTCTCGTAGGCACGAGTTGTACCCCGCATGTAAAAGACCTCGTGATGGTGTTTTGGTTCTCCCTAACACTCTCATCACCAGGGTATCTAGATATTTCCCAAAATTTAAACCAGGCTAACATTAATAGTTGTTATTTTGCGGGTCCAAAATTTAAACCAGGCTAACATTATCTAGATATCTCCCTAACACAATTTTGGCGGTTATTTTGCGGGTCGGGGGCGGATGCGGGGTCTGCTAGAGTTGTTCTAACATTCATAGTTGTAATCTTAATGTTACTGCAAGAGCATCAAATCATGCCGTGAAACTTACCCCGCTTCAGACCAATTATCCTGCTACCATGGTTCACAGCCTTTCATCATCAGCCACAGAAATCAGCATTATGACTCTGAAAAGGCAGCCTAGTCGGTAAAAAGAGGACTTATTGCCTTTTAAACCTAGAGTAAGTTTTTTTTTGGGGGGGGGGGGGGGGGGGGGGGGGGGGAAGAAAACCTACAGTAAGTGCAACGTATATTTTCAGTGTTTACAAATTAGCCACTTGTCAGAGTTAATTACCTCAACTGAACGCAAGAAAGATCATGGAAAAACATGTGAGATAAAGCTCAGTTTATCTTCCTTCATTTGTGAGGACATTCAACCATGCACTGCCTTCCGCGGACAGCGTCGGCTTCGCTTTCACTTCACTGCCGACCACAGATTAACATGAGTGAGACACGGTCCTATTATCTCTTGTGACGACCTTCTCCTTAAGCCTGCTCTAATTAAGCCATGCCCTGGCAGCATAGTCCAAAATATAATAAGCTATATAACTGAAAGAACATTCTCTCCAGTGCAAAAGTGTCTGATAAAGAAGGTCAATCATGGGCATCATTAGTTTAATCCCCACCAAATTTCCCTCTTTACGTGCCTTGAATCGCACCCCTAATCATCACTAAACTCCTTTAAACCCCAATGAAAAACAAACTTTTGAAGCAGCACCACGAGCGTGACATGAAAGACCAGCACACTAGTCACTAGTGCACTCGTACCGACTGAACTCAAGATTGAGGTGGGGAGGAGTTGCCGTAGAGCAAGGGTCACGTTGGCGAGGCCGTATCCTCCGCCCTTTTGACCGCTCGATCGGTGCCTTCCGCGGACAGCGAGACGTACGGGGGCGACCGGTATCGGCGTGCTCAGCTACAGCCAGCCACCGAGGGATTGCTGGGGCAGTGGGAGCTTGAGGTTTGGCTTGCTTTCAAGTCAAGTCGTTGGCATTTGGCACCACCTCTCCCGCCTGTATCTTTCTCTCCAGAGCTTGCAGGATCCTATCATTTTAGCTTGGTGAATGCACGTCCCATCATGAGCCGCATCATGGGCTGCGGTTGTGGTGCCGGTGGTTGCCTTGCGCTCCACAGCTTTTGCTGAGCACCTAAAACCGCACCTCGCCCCCCTGCGAGCTCGATCGCCTCACTTCTTGCGTCCGTGCGTGCGTGCATGGAGGAAGCTGGTGGCTGTGCGAGGATGGGTCTGAGAGGGGTGCTTCTCGCTCTGGCCTTGCTGCTCTCGGTGTGCGTGCGAGCAAGCCATGGACTCACGGACAGCCAGGACAGTGAGTACCCTCACTCATCCATTCTTGCTTAGTTTCACAAGTACTCCCTCCGCAAACTAATATAAGAGTAGTAATCTAAACGCTCTTATATTAGTTTACAGAGGGGAATACAAATCATCGATGATGAGACAAGAATTTTGAGTTACTTTCTACTCTTTCTTTACCCAACTAGTATAATTCACGTGTGATAACTCTGCTACCTTGGAGTCGATCGCAGCTTCTGTTCTCAGAGCGTTAATGGATCAGTGGCAGAACTCGCCGCCGACGTGGGGACAGTCCGATGATCCCTGCGGTGATTCGCCATGGGACGGAGTGACATGCAGCAACAACAGGGTGATCTCCATGTAAGTGTCGGCAAAGCTCAACAAAAATTTCACTGCAAGCTCCGCCAAAGTGCCAAGTCAACAAAACTTACCATTATTATACAACCGTGTCTTTCAGAAAAGTGTCAACCATGGGTATCAAAGGAGTTCTAGCCGCTGACATCGGGCAGCTGACCGAGCTGCAATCCCTGTATGTAGCAGCATCAGAGCACTAGAGTGTCAAGCTAAACCTTTTCTTGAACATAATCCCTCTTCTTGCAGCTCTGCTTGCATTACTGAGCCATGATATGAGCAATTCTATGTGTGTATGCAGGGACCTGTCCTTCAACAATGACCTTGGAGGTGTGCTCACTCCGACCATCGGTAATTTGAAGCAGCTTGCAACCTTGTAAGTCTCTAAACGTGCTCGGTCTTCTTGCTTCGGTTAGGTTATACGTCACTATACTCATGTCTTGTACTTGTACCGCCTTGTTTGAAGGATTCTGGCAGGTTGCAGCTTTCATGGCAACATCCCTGATGAGCTAGGGAGTCTTCCAAAACTATCTTACATGTAAGATACTACTCACTGGTGCAGGAATCATCCGCACAGATGATAGTGCACATTTGTGCATCTGTGCTTCAGTTTCTGCAGGAAAAGAATGACATTGATCAAACTCTCTTTCAGGGCTCTGAACTCGAATCAGTTCTCTGGAAAAATACCAGCATCTCTGGGCAATCTCTCCAGCCTCTATTGGTTTGATGTTGCCGACAATCAGCTGACCGGCCCATTGCCAATCTCATCAAACGGGGGAATGGGTCTAGACAAGCTTACAAAAACCAAACACTTGTAGGTTATACAAGACCTTTTTTTTTCCGGTCATCACCATTTCTGAAGCAGAAATGAGAAGTGGAACGTATCTCTAACCGTACTGTTTCTGGTGATCTGTAGCCACTTCAATAAGAACCAATTGTCTGGTCCCATCCCAGACGCTCTCTTCAGCCCTGAGATGACACTGATTCATCTGTGAGTTCCTGAAGCCCTCTGTGTCTGTAGGTTCATCTTTCTCCTGCCTCGCAACATGTGCTGACGCCATAAGATATTCGGTGCAGGCTTTTTGATGGAAATAAATTCACCGGTGACATCCCGGACTCTCTTGGGTTTGTTAGTACACTCGAAGTTGTGTAAGTGTCCTTGTCAAACGAAACTCTAGCCAATTCTTCTTATTTTGTTCGATTAGCTGCCAGATATGAATCTTCTATATGTTTGTTTGGACAGCCGGCTGGATAGAAATTCCCTCTCCGGAGCAGTTCCGGCGAACCTGAATAACCTCACCAACGTAAACGAGCTGTAAGTTGTGTAAGATACACTGTGTAAGTAAGTGCAAGTACAAAGCTATAGCCATTGTAAGCACATTATCTTCATATATATATGTTTCAGCAACTTAGCCAACAACCAGCTTAACGGACCGTTGCCCAATCTATCTGGGATGACTCTTCTCAATTATGTGTAAGCACTAAGCAATTCGCCGCGCACAAGGTTCCTGCTGCTAATTTGTTCGAACCACCGGGCTTGATCTCATAGTAATTCATCTGGTCTAATTACACCGCAGCGATCTGAGCAACAACACATTTGATCCTTCCCCGAGCCCGCAGTGGTTTTGGAAGTTGCCACAGCTCTCGGCTCTGTAAGTTCCCCTGAAATAACTTTGCAACTTCACAGCATATAATGCTCGGATGGCTAAATCTGACACTGTCCTGTGATGCCAAACCAAGAATTATACAATCCGGAAGACTCTACGGCACGGTGCCGATGAAGCTGTTCAGCAGCCCGCAGCTGCAGCAAGTGTAAACTCACGTGAAAACCTTTTTCTGCAAAAAATTTTGCATCAAAAAATGGTGGAAGTGGTGGGTCTTTGTGGCGAATCTGACAAGGCCTCTTTGCAGGATCCTGGACGGCAATGCGTTCAATGGCACACTGGACCTGGGGAGGAGCATCAGCAGCGAGCTGAGCATGGTGAGCTTCAAGGACAACGACTTCTCCTCCGTCACGGTGACCTCCAGCTACAACGGCACCCTCGCGTGAGTACCAAGTAGTAGTGTCCAGTTCCGGTTTCCAGACGGTGGCAGTGCTGTCATCTCACTTACAAACTCCTGCTACGTCGTTCAGGCTGGCCGGGAACCCGGTGTGCGACCACCTGCCGAACACGGCGTACTGCAACGTGACACAACACGCGCCTTCGCCGGCGTACACGACGAGCCTGGTTAAGTGCTTCTCGGGGGCGTGCCCGCCGGAGCAGAGCATGAGCCCGCAGAGCTGCGGGTGCGCGTACCCGTACCAGGGGGTGATGTACTTCCGCGCGCCCTTCTTCGCGGACGTGGGCAACGGGACGGCGTTCCAGGAGCTGGAGAGCAAGCTGTGGACCAAGCTGGAGCTCTCCCCGGGGTCCGTGGCCCTGCAGGACCCCTTCTTCAACAGCGACTCCTACATGCAGGTCCAGGTGAAGCTCTTCCCTTCCGGCGGCCCCTACTTCAACCGCACCGAGGTGATGCGCATCGGCTTCGACCTCAGCAACCAGACCTTCAAGCCGCCCAAGGAGTTCGGCCCCTACTACTTCATCGCCTCCCCGTACCCCTTCCCAGGTCACCAACGAACAACGATAATACTCCTACCTTTTACCTACCTGTTGTTTGGTCAACCTTTGAGTAGGTACGTATGTGGTGGCTGAGTGAGATACCACCATGTGGGTGGGATGTGTGGTTTGCAGATCGGAACGGGCCGGCGTCCAAGAGCAAGGGCGCCATCATCGGGATCGCGGTTGGCTGCGGCGTCCTGCTCATCGCGCTCGTGGGAGCTGCCGTCTACGCGCTCATGCAGAGGCGGCGCGCGCAGAAGGCCACGGAAGAGCTCGGGGGGCCTTTCGGTACGCCTTGTCTTCTCTTAAAATAAACTTGTGCATTTTCTTCACCGGCCGGGTGAAGTGAAACTGGTGGCTGCAGCGTCGTGGGCTCGGAGCGAGGAGCGGGGCGGCGCGCCGCGGCTGAAAGGGGCGAGGTGGTTCTCGTGCGAGGAGCTGAAGCGGAGCACCAACAACTTCGCCGAGGCGAACGAGCTGGGGTACGGAGGGTACGGCAAGGTGTACAGGGGCATGCTGCCCAACGGGCAGTTCATCGCCATCAAGAGGGCGCAGCAAGGGTCGATGCAGGGCGGGCACGAGTTCAAGACCGAGATCGAGCTGCTCTCCCGGGTGCACCACAAGAACCTCGTCGGCCTCGTCGGCTTCTGCTTCGAGCAGGGCGAGCAGATGCTCGTCTACGAGTACATGTCCGCCGGCACGCTGCGCGACAGCCTCACCGGTAACCCTTCTCGTCTCGTCTCGTCTCCTCGTCTCGATAACCATATCAAGTCATCTGTTTCAAAAACAAATAACCATATCAAGTCAAGTACAAGTCCAGCAACCTTCCGCCCGTGGTTGCAGGGAAGAGCGGCCTGCATCTCGACTGGAAGAAGCGCCTCCGGGTGGCGCTGGGCGCAGCACGCGGCCTCGCCTACCTGCATGAGCTCGCCGACCCGCCCATCATCCACCGGGACGTCAAGTCCAGCAACATCCTCATGGACGAGCACCTCACCGCCAAGGTCGCCGACTTCGGCCTCTCCAAATTAGTGTCCGACAGCGACAAGGGCCACGTCAGCACCCAAGTCAAAGGAACGCTGGTAAGACTCGTTGCATCCATGATCCATCCCTGCAGTTGCACATGTCCCTTCCACTTCCAGTGAATGTGACTTGTTCTTGGCCTGCAGGGTTATCTGGACCCCGAGTACTACATGTCCCAGCAACTGACGGAGAAGAGCGACGTCTACAGCTTCGGCGTGGTCATGCTCGAGCTGATCATCGCCAGGCAGCCGATCGAGAAGGGCAAGTACATCGTCAGGGAGGCCAAGAGGGTTTTCGACGCTGCCGATGCCGAGTTCTGCGGCCTCAGGGGCATGATAGACTCCAGGATCATCAACACCAACCATCTCGCCGCGTTCAGCAAGTTCGTGCAGCTGGCCCTCCGGTGCGTGGAGGAGGGCGCTGCCGCCCGGCCGTCCATGAGCGACGTCGTCAAGGAGATCGAGATGATGCTGCAGAGCGAGGGGCTCGGCAGCGCCTCGACGTCCGCCTCAACGTCTGCGACGGACTTCGACGTCACTAAAACCGCTCCTCGCCACCCTTACAACGATCCTCTCCCAAAGAAGGACAAGGACATGAGCACAGACTCATTCGACGACTACAGCGGAGGATATTCTTTCCAGTCAAAGGTCCAACCAAAGTAGCTGGTTTCTGCTAGGGATTCTATGCTGGCCGGACCTTTTCTTCCTCCCTCCTCACCAACTAGCTTGCCTAATACAGTATGTCGACATGTCAAGAATTTTTATTCTATGTGATTTACCATTAGCACTCTCTTATTACAGTGATTTTGTATGGTCATGTTCTAAACAAAACGTTGTTACTTACGGCTAACACCGCCAGGGTCACCAAACAAACAGTTCTGAATGAGTACTTGCCCTGCTAATAGGGGGAAATCCTTTTATGGTAGTACTAGATCGGTCCTAACTTTTGCCAGACGAGTTCATTGCACGGAAGAATGCTTCTTGTTTCCTCGCACACAAAAATGTTTTCAGCGCACTACATTTGTTGCATGAAAACATCTCACAAATAATGTTATGATACAGCAATTTCTATGTTGCACATGTACAAAAAACACTGTTGCGGCACAATTGACATGTTTCATTGCTAGTCAAATTCTATGTCAGGAATTTGGATAAGATTACCAATCCTAAGTTCTCCCCCGATAGTGCAATTAAACAGGCACACTGACTCGACAAGTAACAAGACATCTATCTATGTTGTATTTCCTGAGGGATAATACTATCAGATTTGCTGCAAAAGCTAATGGCGCTGCCGCATAGCTTGCATTTTGCTACCTGGTTTTATCATACAACCGAACACAGGATAATTCTTAAACACAATTTACTGGTCATATAAAATTTATTCGTATCTGCTCCACATGCAAAGATTTCATCCATTCCATAAAAAGTGAATCAATTCCGTTACAGAAGGAACACACTCAAGGTTACAATGGTACAATGACTATTTTCTGTAAAATTAGCTGTCAAAATTTCCAATCATAGGTCCTTCTTGCTACCTACAGGTCTAGGGTGGAAGTCCAACATCCATTGCTTATAATTTGTGTACAGGATCAAAATAATAAACTGTGAGAAGCAGATGAACATTATCAGTGCATCAAAGAGGAAGGGATACCTCTTTGGAGGCTCTATTTGCAGATACATGGTGTGAAGTAAGATCGAGCATAACAATGGCAGGCTCAGAACTGCCATTGTTCCAGACGAAATTCTCATCCCCTTTCCATAGTTTCCACCAGGTGAGTAGTAAATAAGAACGAATAATCCAAGAACAGCTATATATTGTAGAAGAAGCTGATCACGGCAGATAAGTGGGTACATCGAAAAAAGTGCATAGTACGTGAACCATCCATGCAGGTGAGGTTCGTGTAATGCTAAAAGGCTTGCGGGTAAAAGAGGAAGCAAAATTGATTTCTCGTGCACTGCAATTATAAAACAAAGAAACATGAAGATCAAAGAAACATCACATATACTTGCAAAAAAAAAAAAGAGTATCAACCCAGCAGTACAACATACCTTGGTACGAGAATAGGTAGAAAGAGAACGAACTGTTCAACAGAGAATAGAGGAAGCCAAGATTACTTGGTGACTTGACTTGCTGAATAAATGAAGGCAAGAAAGCCAGGATGGTAGCAGAAAGACTCATAAGTTTCAGCGGCTTTATTGCGTACAATCGCTTCCACTTGATAAGAACTGAGGTGGTACACCAGAAATTTGCAACATAATCCTCATATATACCTCTCTCAAACGGAGCCAATCGAGAGATCACCTGACAGTGGAGTTAACATGTTTAGTGAACTGAGCCAATTATATATAGAGTAAGCTTCATTTTGGTGAATTGACCAGCTCAGTAAGGAGATCACTACATTTTAGTTAAACAAGATTTCTTCAGTATAGACTAGTTTGCTTGAACAACAAAATAACCAGATCACATATGCAGCAATTACCTGCATGGCAGCCTCATAAGAATGCAAATAAGGCCACCAAACAAGAGCAAAAGTTCCCAGTACAACAAAACCAAGTTTCATGATCTCAACAATTGGATACTTCCGCTTCAGGCATTTTCCAAGAAGATGCCCAAAAAAAGCTGGCGCAAAGTACATGCTCATCTGCAAGATATCAAATATGCCCATGAATTTATAGGATCACAATTTATTTGAAAAGCTCTATATGAACAGGGAGAGGCGCAGGTTAGTTTTATGGAAGTAGTGCAGGAAACTGTAGTAGATAAAAATCCATGCAAGACTTGTAACTGATTCAGCAGGTTTACTCTATTTCCCATCAAAGTAAGTGGCACAATTATAATGGATTCACTCCCAATTTCCATCTCTAGCAGCCCATTATACTGCCAGCTTGAGCTAGTTGGAAATTCAGCTAGTAGCCCTCAAAAGTTGAGTACTAAGGATTGTACCAACACTGCATGCACTTTTTGTGACAGCCTACTCTATTTGTATTACTTTGGGATTGTCTCTTGCAGGTCTGCGACTACTGGCATTCACTGTTGATGCTACTGCCACTCGTGATCACTGACTTTGTCATTCATGCTAGCAGCTTTTTCCCCACCCTCCCGGGTCGCACGCGCGTGCGGCTCCGGAGGCTTCCCCAAACCCTAGCCCCCAAGACCTCAGATCCCCTCCCCCGCTGCCGCTGCCGCGGTGGCGGCCGCGCCCGGCCGGCGAAGGTGGCAGGCGCTGGCTGCGCCCTCTGGACGGCTCCCCTTCGCGCGGAGCGGGACGTCCCTAAGGCGGCCATGGTGGTGGACTTTCACGGAGGGGAATGCGGAGTGCGGCGACGCCAGCAGATCCAGGGGCGCAGCAGGGTGGCGGAGGTAGGTGGAGCCCGGCTCTGTTGGTGGCGGCGGCGCGAACTCAGCCATGGTGGTGGCGGCGCCGAGGAGGCCCTGCTAGGAAGGGATCTTAGCAGGCAGCGGGTGGCCGGCTGGCCGCCGTGTGAGGAGCGCGCGGTGATGCCCCGGTGGAGTTGGCGCAGGAGTGTGGCTGGAGGCACGGGTCAGCTCCATGCTTGTGGCAGTCCCCTGGTGTGGGTGAAGGCCAGCAGTGCTGGATCTGGCCCTTGCACGACTTGGTGGGATGCTGCTGCTCCTCGTCTGTGGTTGATGGTGGTGTGGGTCGCGTTCTCTCGGCAGTGAGGGTGGGAGAGGACCACGGCTGCGCAGCCTCGACGCAATTTGCTGCGGTGGCGGCGGTGCGAGGCATCATGGACAGTACTGTCCAATACCTCGGAGGAGTGGAGAGGCACGGCATTACGGATGAAAATCTAGTCCGGTTTTGGCCGGGCTGGCGGCGATGGCACCCGTGGGTGTTATTCCCCTCCCTAGAGGCGTCGCCGAGTGTGTCGCCAAGTCCCTCTCTTGCTTGGTATTGGCAGTTGTCTCCGGGCGAAAGCCTTGATTCGGCGCTGAATCGGCACGATGGCGGCGTTCTCGACGTCGTCTCTCTGTTGGGAGCATCGTGCTGGGAGACTTGGAGCTCCTATGTTGCGCTCCTCCGGTGTTCGCCGTTACCCTGATCGTTCTTCCCCGGCGCAATGCACGGTCGTCGCCGGTGATTCCAAGACGGTGCCTTTCTTAGGTCGGATCGAGTCCTGCCATCCTCTTGCCACCTCCTCTTGGCTTTATGGGGGATGGTGCGTTCATAAGGGAAGCTTGGAGGGAGCTGCTGTTCTTCGGAGGTGACCGACGTCGGTCGAGACGCGGCGAGGTTTTCGGTTTTGGGTAGGCTCTTTTGCGTTGTTGTTGTGTTGTCGTGGGTGGCTGTCCTTGGACTAGCCGGGTGTGGAGTTATGCTACGTTCATTGTTCGCAGCGAGTGGTAGTGGTCTCGTACTTGATATTCCCTTCTTCTATAAAGCTATGGTACGCAATTTGCATACTCTCGAAAAAAAGTCATTCATGCTAGCAGTCGCTTGGGTTAAGTTGGTATCCAGTACACATCCCGGGAACTCCCTTTGGGAATCGGTGGGGTTTGCAAAGGCAAAAATCTCTAAGATTTATGACTTACATCATGTTTGTTGATGAAGCTTGAAAGTAAGAAATAATTTTAAAGAGTAAATGCAGTTTCACCTCCCCGGAAATAAAACAGATATATTTATCTTTGTTCCAGATAAGAAAGAACCTGCTTATGGTTAATTGCAAGACTGAAGAGAGCAGCAGCAACAAGTTCGTTCCTCGACAGAATACCAGCAATCGCTCCGAGTGTCAGCCCAAGACTGATGCAGTTATACTGAAACAAAAGGGCAATCCGTCATTGTGTGGGCAATGCAGTCAAATGCCCTGCTCCAATGCACATACACCACTAGTATAATCCTCACCTGAAAATGGCCGTGGTCGATTAATACTAAACACGGATTGAGAAGAACCATGGCGAGCAGCCACGTCCACCCCTCACGCCTCTCCCCACTACCACCAACCCCATCCTTCATGTACGCCCACACGAACCATAGCGCCGCGGGGAAGAACACCATGAGATCAGACGAGAGTACTGTCCACCGCATAAGCAACTTCCTGCAGGAAACAAACCAGAGAGACTTAAAACAGACACACGATTCTGCGCACCACGCCATGTAGTAAATGTTAGTCCAGAGATGTGCGTACGATTCCTGGGACTCAAACCCGCGAGAGGATCGGAGGGCGACAGCGTCGGGGAGGGAGGCGTTGATGAGGTGGGCGTGGAGCCGGCTCTGGTAGGCGGAGAGGGGCGGGTAGTCGAGGCCCCAGTAGGCGAGGTCGTTGTCGGAGGTGTTGCGGTACCAGTCGGAGGAGGGGAGGTGGAGGGTGAGCTCCATCCAGTGCCGCTGAGCCTCGTAGTCGCCGAATTTGGGTGCTGCGCCCTGACCCGAGTAGGGTCCAACGGAGACAAGCGCGCGGAGAAGGAGGGCAGCGAAGGAGATAAGGAGGGCAGTGGCGAGCGGCGGCGCTGAGGGATGCCATGGGAGCTGGGCGGCGACCGATGGATCTGGGGCGGAGTTCCGGGACTTCTTCTGCTTGGCCATTGGCGGCTTTGCTTCCGGCAGATCTTGGTGTCGACTTGATTAGTTGCTGCCTTGCTGCTGGTTTTCCGTAGGCATATGTGAAATCTTATTTTTCTACTAATTCTGGATCTTTAATTCGTACTCCCCAGTTCCAAAATAAGTGTCTCAACTTTATACTAGCTCTAATACAAATTTATACTAAGCTCAAAACACATATTTTGGGACGGAGGTTATATTGCGATCTCCTGGGTCTATACTGAATTCTGCCGGATATATTAGCACTTTTTCGGTTGATTTAATTTTTAAGTAAATCATATTTTTTTGAAAACATCAGATCTATTATAAAGATTCACCGGAAGTACAAAGCACCTCAAAGGTAATAAAAATTATATCGAGGTCCATGAACCACCGAACGATCATTGCCGCTGCCAGAACGAGCCACCGACACGCCGTTGTCGCCTCTCCCATACTGGAGCTGGCTTGATCTTGTCGATGACAGCCGAGAAGTCTTCTTGCACGTGCCCCTAAAGACCAGCGCCCTAGAGCCGTAGTCGTCGCCTTAGAATCCTTGAATCGATTTGAAGAACTTGGCACCAAGTATCGTTGTTGCGTACGCACAGCAAGAAACCTTAACCTCGCCTAGGATTGGAGCCCGGAAGACTCATTAAAAGAAGAAGCGCCGCCATCCGTCCAAACAACGCCCCAGCGAGGACTAAAACCCTACCTATCTACTAGCGGGACTCGAGACACCAGGATTCTCCTCCCCGCCTCCGACTACCGGAGCGGCAGGCGAAGGGGAGGCGAATCCACAGGTTCATCGGAGAAGATCAAGGAATGGAAGGCTTTCTCAAGTCGCCTTGAGAGAGGAAAGAGTGTCTTTACTATAGTTTTACGTAAATCATTAACAAGTTATTACCAATATAAAGCGCATATATATATATATATATATATATATATATATATATATATATATATATATATATATATATATATATATATATATATGAAAAATTCATCCTACTACCGGGTGTAGCTACACCCATTTCTCATATACTACTATGTGGTAGTATATATACTACTTTATCATTTTTTAGTATATATATATATAAAGGTGTGAGCACGTATACCAAATATAAAACTGAAACATCTATGAATACATTATGGGCGTGTTTGCATGCTTTCCACGCTAGTGTACACCTGGCCTAGATGATGCCTGAGTTATGCCTAGCAGTTGTTTGCTTGTCCATGTAGAAAAGATGTTTGCCTGGCCTGTCCGTCCCTGCCATATGATTAGCCTGGCTCAGCTACGAACAAAAAATTGCAAAGAAAATATTCAGCCGAGGCAGCCTCATTAGCCCGGTCCACGCGTCCCTTTCCATGTGCCTAGTGTGCTACAACAGGAGCCTGAAGTTAATTAATGGCCAGTAATTGTACGTCTATTCTTTAAAATTATTTTAAACAATCAGCTCACATCAACCAGGCAAAGACAAGAAACCAAACACGTGGGTAGCAGGCGAGCATGTCCAAGCAAAATTGACACCTTATTTTCTCACGCACATTGGCCAGGCCTCTAACCAAACGGCCTTTGTATGCGGCTAGCACATGAACGAGCAAATAAATGATGAACAGATCATACTCTCCGATAGGTCAGGCTAAAGTCGCGATGGGAAGTGGTTGCGGCCTCGTCCGCGCCCTTCTTCTTGGCGGCGGCGGCGGCCATGGTGCCGGTGTCGAGCAACTAGTGGAAGTCGAGGACGGAGATGAAAAAGGACCGGGAGCAGCCAGACGCTCCCCAAAAACCTTATCACGCTTCTCCCGCTGCAGGATCACAAAGGATAGGGTTCCGAAGGCCTGCTCTCTCGAACGATCATGCACACGGTCGACGGGATGGTATCGCCAGAAGCAGCAACAATTAGTGGAATAGTAGATGATGGCTAGGGTTATGCGCGAGAGGAACTGATTGTATCGGCGGGGGTTGCCAACTAAGTCGTAGGCCTGGGATTAGGCCCATGAATGAGCCGGCAAACAGCCCGCGGTCCAACGTCATGGACAGTGACACATCTATTAGCAACTCGTAATTAATCTCTGATTAATTAACCGTTTCCGACGACAAAAATAAAACGCAAAGTATTACATAGGACTGAGCTCAGCTCGGCTCATTCAAGAAGCACGATATGCGCGGGGGAGGGGGAGGCGTTGTGAGGTAGGCGGCGGCAGAGGAGCACAAGTGTACCACTCATCTTCTCAAGCTCCAATAGCATGTAAAAGATAAACCCTTATAAAGGGGTTTCAACTCTCCTCTACTTGTGAGGTGGTACGAAACATTCCACTGTGTCATGCACCTACATGGGCCTTGGAGATTAATCAGGATTATTGTTGTTATATGTGCCCAAGGCCCATCTATAATTCAACAATCCTCCACCAGTTAACGATGCACGTTAGTATGTCCTTTGCTCCAAACAATGTTTTGATACGAGAATTTTCAGTGAAGACCGGTTAAGGATGAACATCCATCTAGAGCAAATAACTAGACTTCTTCACAGCTAAACAAAAGGACTATACCTTGAACTGTGGGTTTGATGTTCAGAAGTTTCATCAATTGTCGTACTGGTACTAGGCTGTCGAAAGCTAACCCTACAGGTGGAGCATATTAGTCATACTCCTGCCCGTTCATGAGCTTCCTAGAAATTATCGTATTTCATATATAGGGGTGGAATTCGAGTCGAGTTGAGCCAATTTGGTTTGGCTCGTTAACATAACGAGTTATCTCAACTTGACTCGTTAACATAAAAAGTTATCTCGGCTCGACTCGTTAATATAACAAGCTCGGATCCAAACTCGGCATGACTCGTGGAGTTAGCCGTTAAAGCTTGTTATAGACGTGAATAATAAAAGAGATGTATTATGTGCGCAATTAATCTATAAAAACATATTTGTAGATACATACTTTTCATCATGAATCACAACAATCAACAATTTACCCTAGATAAACAGTTGGTACACTCCATTAACAACAACTACTAAGTTTTTAGTTCCAAACAAGATGGGGTAGGCTAGAGGTGAAACCCACAAAATCTTGCAACCGACTCATGGTTCTGGCACATTGATAGCAAGCTTCCATGCACACCTATCAATGGCTAGTTCTCTGGTGATACTTCTGTCCTTCAGATCTCTCCTTACGGACTCCTCCCATGTCAAGTTCAGTCTACCCTGACCTTTGTTGACATTATCAGCACGCTTTAGCCATCCGCTATGCACTGGCGCCTCTGGAGGCCTGTGTTGAATATGCCCAAACCATCTCAGACGATGTTGGACAAGCTTCTCTTCAATCGGTGCTACCCCAACTCGACCTCGTATATCATCATTCCTGATTCTGTCCTTCCTTGTGTGGCCGCACATCCATCTCAACATGTGATTCTCCGCCACACCTAACTTTGAACATGGCGCCTTTTAGTCAGCCAACACTCGGCGCCATACAACATTGCGGATCGAACCTGTTGGGAAACATAGTAGAAAACAAAAAAAAATCACACCAACGCAGACCCAAGAACAATATGAAGATGCATTACGGGTTGGGAACACGATCGTTACCGTCACCGAGTTGCAGCGGAAGAAGAACGTGTTAGTGTAGACCGTACTTGGAGTCCCTCAAACCGTCGATGAACGATCCCGCGAACTGCCCATGAACAGTCCCTCAAACTGAAGACCGAAGGCACGACCTCTCTAATTGGTTGCATGCATGCAACCTTCAGGGTCCGGCAGCGCTTCGCTGTCCAGAGCTAATCGTCGCCGGAAAATTAGAGGAAGGAGTTTAGAACCACACTCAGCTTCTAATTATGAGGATTACAAGATCTAGTTCTAGATCTAATTAGATCAACTAGGGCCAACTAGAACTAGAACTAGAGGGAATTAGACGAGGCTTCAAACTTGTGTGTTTCCATGGAGCAAAAGCCCTAGTATATATAGGTTGGAAGGGAGGGAGAGGGCAGCCACCAAGGAGGGAAATCCCCTCAGTGCACCGGCCTAGGGGGAGGAGTCCAACTCCCCCCTACCAGGATTCGGCCTCCCCTTATGGAAAAGGGGGTGCCACCTCCACTTGGGCCCTTGTGGCCCAAGTTGCCTTCTTCGGTTTAGCCCTTTAAGGCTCGTTGATATTAAATTAAATATAAGAATGTTCTAATTAATCTTATAGCCTTTTATATAATTTTTAACATCCCCAAAAACATTCTCCAGCTATATATATATATATATATATATATATATATATATATATATATATATATATATATATATATATATATATATATATATATATATACGGTAGCGCTAAAGTGAGCCTGAGCGCAAAATGCTAATTGTGCGCTCCGGCCAGATCGCGTCGGTCGCTCGGCCTAATCAACTATTTTCATTCCACCTGATCGTAAACTCTTTCGGTACATATGGTAAAAGAATTAAAACGGTTACGATGTGCAGACATGAGTCTCCGCTCCACCAAATCAAGGTCACTTTTTTCCCACCTTGGTAGTAAAACCTTTTGGTAAATATGGTAATAGAATTAAATTAATTACTACATGCATGGACGCCGTTCCCGATCCACCAAACCAATCCACCTTTTTGCTTCCAGTAATGGTAATGGTGTTACAACACAATTTCAAGTAGGTAGTTTGTGACAATTGTATTACTATGTGGTATTTAGGGATGCTGTGACCATGTATAGATGGCTATTACCACAATGTGAGTGTTTTTACTGTCCAACTTAGAGACGGTGGTAAACTCCTAGTGAGAATGTAGTAACCTATTAATGGCTTTTACCACAGTTAAGAGTAATCACAGAAGCATGGTCATGTGCAGTAATTTGTTGGTAGATTTTTACTAGTCCAGGAGACATGTGGTTACCATCGTTACTACGTAGTCAAAGTTTTTACGTCCAGCATAGGATGATGGGCTGGCGAATACTAGATCAAAGGCACATGTAGTAATTTCTTCCGTCCGTTACGATGCTTTTAGGAGTTGTTATGATTAGACGGATGGCAACGGGCCTAATTTTGTGGAAGTTATGCTCGTTGCCTGACCAGCGCGCAGAATAAAAAGTATGCGCTCAGGCTCAGTTTAGCAAACCTATATATATATATATATATATATATATATATATATATATAGCGGTAATACCCGATATTAGCCGGTACTCTCCGAAACCCTTCCGGTGACCCTAAAACGCTTCCGGATCCTCTCGAAACTATTTTAATATTTATGAAACAATTCCACAAATATATTATCATCACTCTTGTCCTACTAACACTCTGCAGATTGTGATTGCCTTAAACTTTTTACCCCATAGGTTCGGTAACTCATAGACATGAACGAAACCCCTTCGTTCAATGACCGATAGCGAAACCTTGGACGTCCATATCGATCCCTATGAGCACAAGAATGATATTCAAGTGAACCTTTGGTTATCATGTGATGTTCCCTTTGCTTAGTGATACTTCACAAAACCCGTGATGTATCAGTATCCTCCTGAGTCATCACATGCTTACTATATTGTTATCCTCGTTATCGGTTTTGTTCTTCTTTCTTGTTGTTGTGTTCCGGCATCCCCATGACATCGTCACCTGTGTATGGCCAGATGTGTTGGGGAACGTTGCATGAAAATAAAAAATAAAATCCTATGAAACACCCAAGATCTAATCTAGGAGATGCAAAGCAACGAGAGGGGAGTGTGTCTACATACCCTTGTAGAACAAAAGCGGAAGCGTATATAACGCGGTTGATGTAGTCATACTCTTCGCGATCCAATCTAATCTAGCGTCGAACGGACGACACCTCCGCATTCAGCACACGTGCGGCTCGATGCCGTCTCCTCCTTCTTGATCTAGCAAGCAAGAGAGGAGAAGTAGATGGAATCTCAACCAGCACGACGGCGTGGTGGAGATGGTGGTGGTGCAATCCCGGCAGGACTTCGCCAAACGCTGTCGGAACCAATTTTGGGAGAAAATAGAGTTTTGGGAGAGGTAGGGCTGCCGCCGGGGCGTGGGATTTGGTGTATCTAGCCCCTACCTCTCTCCCACTATTTATAGGAGGCAAGGGAAAGGGTTGGGGTGCAGCCTTGGCCCCTCCTCCATGGGAGGTGGTGCGGCCAGGCCTAGGGAGGAATCCTCCCTCCCCAAGGCGCCTAAGGGGGTGCCTTCCCCCCCTTAGGACTCTTCCCCTTTTCCTTGTTCTAGGCGCACGGGCCTCTTGGGATTGGTGCCCCTGGCCCATATAGGCTAGGGCGCACCCCCTACAGCCCATGTGGGCCCCCGGGACAGGTGGACCCCCGGACCCCTTTCGGCACTTCTGGTACAATACCGATAATGCCCGAAACCTTTTCGGCGACCAAAACAGGACTTTCTATATATAAATCTTTACCTCCGGACCATTCTGGAGCACCTCGTGATGTCCGGGATCTCATCCGGGACTACGAACAACATTCCGTTATCAATGAACATATCCCAATACTACTTACTCTAGCGTCATCGAACATTAAGCGTGCAGACCCTATGGGTTCGAGAATCATGTAGACATGACGGAGACACCTCTATGGTCAATAACCAATAGCGGGACCTGGATGCCCATATTGGTTCCTACATATTCCACGAAGATCTTTATCGGTTGAACCATGATGTCAAGGATTCAATCCATCACGTATGCAATTCCCTTTGTCTGGCGATATGTTACTTGCCCGAGATTCGATCATGGGCATCTCCATACCTAGTTCAATCTCGTTACTGACAAGTCTCTTTACTCGTTCCATAATACAAGATCCCGTGACTACCTCATTAGGCACATTGCTTGCAAGCTCTTTACAATGTTGTATTACAGAGAGGGCCTAGAGATATCTCTCGGACACAGGGAGCGACAAATTCTAGTCTCGATCCATGCAACCTAACAGACACCTTCGGAGATACCTGTAGAGCTCCTTTATGATCACCCAGTTACGGCACAAGGCATTCCTATGGTATCCGGGAGTGGCATGATCTCATGGTCTAAGGAACTGATACTTGACATGAAGAAAGTTATAGCAGATAAACTAAGCGATATGATCTGTTGCTAAGCTTATGGTTGGGTCTTGTCCATCACATCGTTCTCCTAATGATGTGCTCCCCTTATCAAATAACAACTCATGTCTATGGTTAGGAAACCATAACCATCTTTGATCAAAGAGCTAGTCCAGTAGAGGCTTGATGTCTACTACGCAACTTTATTCTTGTAGACACGTGTTGGGCCTCCAAGCGTAGAGTTTTGTAGGACAGTAGCAATTTTTCCTCAAGTGGATGACCTAAGGTTTATCAATCCTTGATAGGTGTAGGATGAAGATGGTCTCTCTCAAACGACCTTGCGACCAAATACAAGAAATCTCTTGTGTCCCCAACACACCCAATACAATGGCAAATTGTATAGGTGCACTAGTTCGGCGAAGAGATGGTGATAAAAGTGTAATATGGATGGTAGAAATATATTTTTATAATCTAAATAAATAAAAACACCAAGGTATCAAATAGTAAACGGGCACAAAAATAGTGTTGCAATGCTTAAAATGAGGCCTAGGGTCTGTACTTTCGCTAGTGCAACCTCTCAACAATGCTAACATAGTTGGATGATATGATTATCCCTCAAAGTGCAATAAAGAATCAGTCCCGAGTTCCTATTATCGGAGAACAAAAGATAGGAATTGTTTGTAGGTCACGAAACCACCTCAAAGCTATTCTTTCCGTTCGATCTATTCAAGAGTTTGTACTAAAATAACACAAAGCTATTTTTTCCGTTCGATCTATCCTAGAGTTCGTACTAGAGTAACACCAAAGCAAATTCATAATACTCAATCCACACAAAGAACTATAAAGACACCCCAAAGTTTCCGTCAGAGAAAAACATGCATCATTCACTATGCATACATTACCCCAATATCACCACGGGAATCCGCGAGTTGAATGCCATAACACATATCAAGTGAATCAACAAGATACCTCATTGTCACCTCAAGTATTGAAATTGCTAGACATATATCATGTGTTCTCATCTCTGAATATTCAATTCGATAAGACAAAACTTTGAAGGGTAAAGATTCAATTCATCATAACAAGAGTATAGAGGGGAGAAACATCATATGATCCGACTATATTAACAAAGCCCATGATATAGATCATGAGAGAGAGAGATCAAACACATAGCTACTGGTTCAAACCCTCAGCCCCGAGGGTGGAATACTCCCTCCTCATCGTGGTAGCCGCCGGGATGATGGAGATGGCCACCGGAGATGATTCCCCCCTCCGGCAGGGTGCCGGAACATGGTCTAGATTGGATCTCGTGGATACAGAGGCCTTGCGGCGGCGGAACTTCTGATCTAGGACTGTCCTGAAGGGTTTTGGAATATTTGGGAATTTATAGTGCAAAGAGGGGGTGCGGGAGGCCATCGAGGTGGGCATAACCCACCTGAGCATGCCAGGTGGCCCTGGCGTGCCCTGGTGGGTTGTGCCCCCCTTGGGGCACCCCTCAGGTGCAGCTTAGGCCCATTGGGTTCCTTCTGGTCTAGAAAAAATCTCCAAAAAGTTACGCGGTGTTGGGACTCCGTTTGATATTGATTTCCTGCGATGTAAAAAACAAGCAAAAAACAGCAACTGGCACTGGGCAGTGGGTCAATAGGTTAGTCCCAAAAAATGATATAAAGTTGCTATAAAATGATTGTAAAACATCCAAGAATGATAATATAATGGCATGAATACTTCATAAATTATAGATACGTTGGAGACGTATCAGCATCCCCAAGCTTAATTCCTACTCGTCCTCGAGTAGGTAAATGATAAAAAAATAATTTATGAAGTGTGAATGATAGCAAAGTGCATAAGTTTGATGAATGATAATTTCAATCACTTTTCCTAGCATCATAACAACAATTCTACCGTATAAAACTTCTCATGTTATAGTAGCAACCAATTCACATGTTAAGGTCCAAACAATGAATTCTCTTGAAACTTAGCAACCTATGTTCTCAGTCACCAAGCAATTGCAATTCAACTTATTCAACAGAGTCTAAGTAAGAGCTCCACATACTCAACCATCATGTAGTCTTCCATGATTGCTAACACTCACCACATACACATGAGCAAAACGTTTCAACCGGACACATAGAAAGATAGGGGCTTATAACTTCGCCTCCCAATGTATTCACCTTTGGGTGATGTCAACAACAATAACTCATGCTACTCATATCCAACTGGATATATGTGCCTAGATCTTTCCTCACCACATGATGCTTGCCAAAGGAGAAAAATAAAAAGGAATAGAGAGAAAAACTTTGACTCTTTGCATAAAAGTAAATACATAAAAGTAAAAGATAGGCCCTTCGCAGAGGGAAGCAGAGGTTGCCATGCGCTTATTTGTTTGTATGCTCAACCCCTTAGTGCAAAAGAACGTCACGTTATATTGCCCCTTATGATAGCAACCTTTATTATGCAGTCTGTCGCTTTTATTCTTTGCCATCACAAGTTCGTAAAACGCTCAATTTTCTCTTACACTAAATGATCTAACACTTTTAGAAGTAATTTTTATTGCCTTATTGCAACAATGACAACTTACTTGAAGGATCTTGCTCAATCCTTAGGTAGGTACAGTGGACTATTGAAAATAAGATTTGGGTTTAAGGGTTTTTGGATGCACAAGTAGTATCTCTACTTGGTGCGGAATTTTTGGCTAGCAAAGATGGGGGCGAGCGCCACATGTTAAAGGATCTATGACAATATGACTTCTATGTGAATATGAGCAAACATAAATCATTACGTTGTCTTCTTTGTCCAACGTCAACAATTTTGGCATATAATATTTGATGGGGGCTCACAATCACAAAAGATTTCTATGATAGTGTATTTGCATGTGAAAGTTCTCTTCCTTATACTAATTATTTGTGAATTTCTTGTATGAACAATATTGTGATTGTCAAGCCTCAGAACATTTCACTTTCTAAACCCAATGTGAAGCTACTACTAGGCATGATATGAACATGTAATTTCAAATTCATGATATTCAATTCATTCAACAATTTACTCATAGGATATAAGTGAAGCACAAGAGTAAATGATAAGCTACTCCAAAAAGATATAAATGAAGATCATGAGCATAATATTTCTTTCTCTCAAATTAATTTAAGTTAAGCAAGAGAGAATTTCTTCAAAAATACTAAAGCACATCGTGCTCAAAAAGATATAAATGAAGCACTAGAGCAATTCCATAGAGAAGAGCTTTGTTGACGGGATGTGAATGCCGCTTACCTAGCCTCCTATTTGAGGACTCTCTTTTATTAAAGAAAAACTTTCAGGTCTAGGTATTTTATTAAAACAGCAAGCAAAATGAAAATAAAATGAAATTCTTAGAATAGCACAACTCATGTGAAGAAGCAAAAACTTAGGCTCAACCGATACTAACCGATAATTGTTGAAGAAGAAAGGTGGGATGCCCCGGTACTTAGATGCTTGAGACTTATTTGAGTATTAACTTGGGATGCCTTGGGCATCCCCAATCTTGAGTTTTTGTGTCTCCTTAATTCCTCCCATATCACGGTTTCCCTAAATCTCAAAAACTTCATCCACACAAAACTCAACAAGAACTCGTGAGATAAGTTAGTATAAACCAATGCAATAACCTTATCATTCTATACTGTAGCAAATCACTAAAATTATTATTCAACATTGCATACTAAATTCCTCTGCATATTTAATAGTCCTATCCTCAAATAGAATCATCAAACAAGCAAACATATGCAAACAATGCAACCATAACAACAATCTGCCAAAACAGTACAGTCTGTAAAGAATGCAAGATTCATCATACTTCCCTAACTCCAAAAATTATGAAACAAACTACACAATGTAGAAAATTTATCACATCTTATTTTCCAAAAAGTTTCAACAATTTATCATATTCTGACTTTTCTACGGAATTTTTGCAACATCGATAAACTTTCTGTTTTGAAACAGCAACATGTATACTTGCAAAATAAGCATGGCAAAGGCTATCATTGCCACTTTTATTGAAATAAAAGATGCAAAACATTATTCTAAATAACATAAAGCAAATCCTAGCAAAATAAATTGATGCTCCAAGCAAAAGACATAACATGCGACAAATGAAAACATAGCTCCGAGTGAGGTTACCGATAATGTTGGAGACAAAAGAGGGGATGCCTTCCGGGGCATCCCCAAGCTTAGTTGCTTGGATCTTCCTTGAATATTACCTTCGGGTGCCTTGGGAATCTCCAAGATTAGAGTCTTTTCACTCCTTATTCTCCTCGTGTCAATATCTCACCCAAAACTTGAAAACTTCAATCATGCAAAACTTAACGGAACTTTGTGAGATAGGTTAATATAATAAAGAGCAAACCATTTCACTTTTGGTACTGTCAAAGACAAGATTAATAATTTTTTCCACACAATGCCTAATGTAGCATATCATTTCTACAATTTATACTGAGCAATATAAGCCATAGAAACTAGGGAACAAGCAAACTATGCATTGAAAATAGAATCTGTCAAAAACAGAACAGTCTGTAGTAATCTGTACTCAAACCATACTTCTGCTACTCCAAAAATTATGAAATAAATTGTACCACATTAGAAATTTGTATATTAATCTTCTAAAAAAAGAATCAACTCAAAATCACCCATCTATTAAAAATGAGAGCTATTTTTGTGAGCGCAAAAGTTTCTGTTTTTCAGCAAGATCAAATCAACTATCACCCGACATGATCCCAAAGGCTTTACTTGATACTTTATTGAAACAAAGACAATAAAAGATGATTAATACAGTAGCCTAATCATGATAACACACAAAAACAGTAAGGATAATTGTTCGGTTGTCTCCCAACAAGCGCTTTTCTTTAAAGCCTTTTAAGCTAGGCATGATGATTTCGATGATGCTCACATAAAAGTAAAGAATTGAAACACAAGAGAGCATCATGAAGCATATGACTAGCACATTTAAGCCTAACTCACTTACTCATAGGGATTTTGTGAGCAAATAATTCATGGGAACAAGAGTCAACTAGCATAGGAAGGCAAAACATGCATAACTTCAAAACTTTCAACACATAGAGAGGAAACTTGATATTATTGAGATATGTAAAAGCATATGTTCCTCGCTCATAATAATTTCAGTAGCATCATGAAGAAATTCAACAATATAACCATCACATAAAGCAGTCTTTTCATGATGCATAAGCATAGAAATTTTATTACTCTCCACATAAGCAAGTTTCTTCTCATTCATAATAGTGGGAGTAAACTCAACAAAGTAACTATCATGTGATTGAGAATTAAAATCATGATGACAAGTTTCATGGTTATCATTATTCAATATAGCATACATGTCATCACCATAATCATCAAAGATAGGAGGCATGCTTTCATCATAATAATTTATCTCATCAATACTTGGGGGACTAAAAATATCATCTTCATCAAACTTAGCATCCCCAAGCTTATGGTTTTGCATATCATTAGCATCATGGATATTCAAAGAATTCATACTAACAACATTGCCATCATGCTCATCGTTCATGCCAATCATTTTATTAAATACATCTTCTATCAATTGAGCACAATTTTTTGAACCATCATTTTCAAGAAAGATATTATAAAGATGATCAATAATATGATGCAACCTCAACTCCATTTTTTTGTAGTTTTCTTTTTACAAACAAAACTAGTGATAAAACAAGAAACTAAAAGATTCAGTTGCAAAATCTAAAGATATACCTTCATGCACTCACCTCCCCGGCAACGGCGCCATAAAAGAGTTTGATGTCTACTATGCAACTTTATTCTTGTAGACACGTGTTGGGCCTCCAAGCGCAGAGTTTTGTAGGACAGTAGCAATTTTCCCTCAAGTGGATGACCTAAGGTTTATCAATCAGTGAGAGGTGTAGGATGAAGATGGTCTCTCTCAAACGACCGTGCAACCAAATACAAGAAATCTCTTGTGTCCCCAACACACCCAATACAATGGAAAATTGTATAGGTGCACTAGTTCGGCAAAGAGATGGTGATGAAAGTGTAATATGGGTGGTAGAAATATATTTTTATAATCTGAATAAATAAAAACAGAAAGGTACGGGCACAAAAGCAGTGTTGTAATGCTTAAAAATGAGGCCTAGGGTCCGTACTTTCGCTAGTGCAACCTCTCAACAATGCTAACATAGTTGGATCATATGATTGTCCCTCAAAATGCAATAAAGAATCACTCCCGAGTTCCTATTAGCGGAGAACAAAAGATAGGAATTGTTTGTAGGTCACGAAACCACCTCAAAGCTATTCTTTCTGTTCGACCTATTCAAGAATTCATACTAAAATAACACAAAGCCATTTTTTTTACGTTCGATCTATCCTAGATTTCGTACTAGAATAACACCAAAGAAAAATCATAGTCATAATACTCAATCCACACAAAGAACTATAAAGAGACCCCAAAGTTTTCGTCGGAGAAAAATGTGCATCAACCCCTATGCATAGATTACCCCAATATCACTGTGGGAATCCGCAAATTGAATGCCATAACACATATCAAGTGAATCAATAAGATACCTCGTTGTCACCTCAAGTATTCAAATTGCAAGACATATATCATGTATTCTCATCTCTGAATATTCAATCTGACAAGACAAAACTTTGAAGTGTAAAGATTCAGTTCATCATAACAAGAGTATAGAGGGGAGAAACATCATATGATCCGACTATATTAACAAAGCACATGATATAGATCACGAGAGAGAGAGAGAGATCAAACACATAGCTATTGGTACAAACCCTCAACCACGAGGGTGGACTACTCCCTCCTCATCGTGGTGGCCGCCGGGATGATGAAGATGGCCACCGGAGATGATTCCCCCTCCGGCAGGGTGCTGGAACGGGGTCTAGATTGGATCTCGTGGATACAGAGGCCTTGCGGCGGCAGACCTTCTGATCTAGGGCTGCCCCGAAGGGTTTCGAAATATTTGTGAATTTATAGTGCAAAGAGGGGGTGCGGGAGGCCATCGAGGTGGGAACGACCCACCTGGGCGCGCCAGGGGGCCCTGGCGCGCCCTGGTGGGTTATGCCCCCCCTCGGGGCACCCCCCAAGGTGCCGCTCAGGCCCATTGGGGTCCTTATGGTCCAAAAAATATCTCCAAAAAGTTACGCGGTGTTTGGACTCTATTTGATATTGATTTCCTGCGATGTAAAAAACAAGCAAAAAACAGCAACTAGCACTGGGCACTGGGTCAATAGGTTAGTCCCAAAAAATGATATAAAGTTGCTATAAAATGATTGTAAAACATCTAAGAATGATAATATAATGGCATGAATACTTCATAAATTATAGGTACGTTGGAGACGTATCAAGGCTTACTAGGGACACGGTGTAGTTTATGTATTCACACATGTATTTAGGTTTCCGATCAATAAAATTATAGCATGAATAATAAACATTTATCATGAACGGGAAATATGATAATAACCATTTTATTTTTGCATCTAGGGGCATATTTCCAATAGACTCCCACTTGCACTAGAGTCATTAATCTAGTTCACATCACCATGTGATTAACACGCAATGAGTTCTGGGGTTTGATCATGTTTTTCTTATGAGAGAGGTTTTAGTCAATGGGTCTACAACATTTAGATCTGTGTGTACTTTGTAAATTTCTATGTCATACTATAGATGCTGCTACCATGCTCCACTTGGAGCTATTCGAAATGACTGCTCCACTGTACATATCCGGTTTGCGACTTAGGGTCACACGGATCGGTGTCAAAGCTTTCATTGACGTAACCCTTTACGACGAACTCTTTATCACCTCTGTAACCGAAAAACATTTCCTTAGTCATCTTTAGGTACCTAAGGATAATTTTGACTGATATCCAGTGATCCACTCCTGGATCACTCTTTTACCCCCTTGTCAGACTCATGACAAGGCACACATCAGGTATGCTACACAACATTGCATACATTACAGAGCCTATGGTTGAGGCATAGTGGACAATCTTCATCCTTTCTCTTTCTTCTGTCATCGTCGAGCGTTGAGTCTTACTCAACTTCACACCTTACATTACAGGAAAGAACTCCTTCTTTGACTGATCCATTTTGAACTCCTTCAAAATCTTGTCAAGGTATGTGCTCTGTGAAAGTCTTATCAAGCATCTTGATCCATCTCTGTAGATCTTCATACCCAATATGTAAGCAGCTTTACCCAGGTCTTCCTTTGAAAAAGTCCTTTCAAACAACCCTTTATACTCTCCAGAAATTCTACATCATTTCCAATCATCACATGGCATCCACATATACTATCAGAAATGCTATAGAGCTCCCACTCACTTCGTTGTAAATACAAGTTTCTTCATAAACTTTACATAAATCCAAAAGCTTTGATCACCACATCAAAGCGTATATTCCAACTCTGAGATGCTTGCACCAGTCCATAGATGGATCACTGGAGCTTGCATACCTTTTTAGCATCCTTAGGATCCACAAAACCTTTACGTTGCATCATATACAACTCTTCCTTCGGGAAAGCAGTTTTCACATCCATCTGCCAGATTTCATAATTTAAAAATGCAACAATTCACTAAAAAAGACACATCCGTGACATTTTGGCCCGAACGAAAAAAATTATGTCATGGTTATGACACTTGTATGATGATAATTGTGACAAAACCACGTATCATCATAGATGTGGTGGGCTCCTACTTCTGTGATAAAAAATCATGATAGGAAATGGGTTTTTTGTCCTAAGGGCCGGGGACGCACCTGCATGACATTCTTTGGGCTGTCCATGACATAAAAAATCATGGTAGAAGTGAGGGCGAGGAAATTTTTGCGTAGTTCTCGATTATGGTGGGTTGGTCGAGGTCGAGCGATGCACTATGATTTGTGCTTTTCTCTGGTACACACATGTGGTGCGAGTCGTGTCGCTATAACTGAACCCGAGCGAGAGGCATTCACCTACTAAACCCGAGCGATCAGGTGCTGCTATATACTGAAGCCGATCGATCGTTCCCTTCGCTACTAACTGAACCCGGCCGACTCTTTCGCTGCTAACTAAACCCGATCGATCGCTGCTGCAGCTTACTGAAGCAGATCGAACCCCCATGTGAGACGTAGCTAGCCGGTTCGGTTGCCTCTGGATGAACAGTGCCCGTAGCTGCCGCACGCGATACATAGAACGAGTCGAGATGTGGTGAGTCGAGCCGGTTGGGTTGGCTGTGGATGAACAGTTCTTAGTGGGGATTAGATGAACAAGACCCCCGCCGTGTGTAGGCGGTTGCCGCTGGATGAATAAGATCCCGTGGTAGTACACGGTTGCCGCTGGATGAACAAGACCCCGTGGTAGTACGTGGTTGTGCTGGATGAACAGTACCCCGAGGAGGCCACCACACACCCAGCCGGTTGGGGTGGATGAACAGGATGCCGTGGAGGCTAGATGAACAGTAGCTCGTGGATGAATAGTGGATGGTGGAGGCTAGAGGAAGTCGACGGTGGATGAACAGTATCCCGTGGAGTCCCATTTTGCAGCACGCCACACACGCTCCGATGAACAGGACCCCGTTTCGACCGTAGGCGGTTGAGAGAAGTCCGTTTCCTCTGTTTTACGCTATGCCAGACCCCTTCCGATGAACATGACCCCTTTTGACCATAGGCGGTTGGAGAGAAGTCTGTTTCTTTCGTTTTGTGGTGCGCAAGACCCCTCCCGATGAACAGGACCCCGTTTCGACCGTAGGCGGCGAAGAGAACTCTATTTCCTCCGTTTTGCGGTATGCGAGACCCCGAGTCAATGAACAGAATCTGGTTTGGGCTGTTCCATCCAAGTCGGTTGGCTCTCGATGAACATGACGCATTCCGACCCAGTCGCTTGCCTCCCGATGAACACGATGCGGTTTCCTCTGTTCCGACCCAGTCGGTTGGCTGCTGATGAACAGGACACCGTCAATGTACGTGTTTGAGACCCCGCCCGTATGTACGTACATAGCCGTATTTACTTTCTTGTGGCGTGTCTACACGTACGTGTACCCGATTTATACAGGACTACCTCAACTATTATGTCACATGTGCCGCTCCTTGATCGGCCATGGTTCATCCTTATAGAGAGACCGATCGACCAGTATGTACGTACACATTCGCGACCAGAGAGACAACCCTACGTATGGTTCTACCGGGTGGGTCCCAGCTGTCAGAGAGGATAAGGAGGCACTTCCTTGCGTGTGAAGATATAGCTGATGGGTCCCAGCTGTCAGGGGGAGGAATCAATTTTTTTTTGCCCGTAATAAGGACACACTTCCTTGCGTGCAAAGATGTAGCTGGTGGGTCCCAGCTATCAGGGGGTGAAAACATTACTTTTCAAGGTAAAAAAGATGCAGTTGCATGCATGCGCCCATGGGCATGGTGTGTCGCCACTGTCAGCCTCTCCGCGTACAGTCATCTTCCATGACTCATTTGTTGGCAACGTTAACCACACCGTGTTGAGCGCACGAAGACCGGTGGACGACGGCAAGGCCCTGGACTAGAACGACCCAGAGATGGGGAAGACGCGACAGTGGAGTCGCAGACGGAGAGGAGTGGGAAACTTGACCGGCTCGAGTGTGGGGTGGGCCTACACTCAGCAGAGAATAACAGGAGGTGCGGAGGAGTGGAGGGATGGCCTGGCCATCGGTGGGGTAGCGTTTCGCTGTGAGGCTCGCGAAACAGCGCTCCTAGACGCCAAAGGCTGAAGCAGGCGGTCCCGGCGATGCTGGAGGAAAAATACAATAGATTGAAGAAGAATGCCGGCCGTTGGAAGTAAATCCAACGCCTTGCTTAGGCTTCGACCTTTGTATTTTTTGTGAAAGTGCTTAGGCTTCGACCTACTGGCCCACATGCTAGCCAGTCCATTTGTTTTTTTAGTCCATTTGGTGGGCTAGGTGAAACAATGTTGTAGTGTCTATGCAATCCGTTTATATATTATGTTAGAATTGAAAGCCCATTTGCATTTTTTTAAATCCATGGACTTGCTGGGCTGGGTGAATATATCATGTTGGGTTGGACGAAGAAATGTTATAAAAACATAAACACATGATTGCACATTTATTACTGATTCATGAGTAAAATCTTTGGAAGCTTATGTATGCAATCACCAGGAGTTAACTTGCCAAGTTAGATATAAACAATTATAATTATTATTTTGTAAGAACTTTCTATTTACGAAATAAAATATCATTTTAATTTGATGAGTTAATAGGACATGGGGTATTATTATTCTTTAGGCTAGACGTGGGACAGTTGACTTGGTTCTAGGGAAAAGTACTGGGAGAAAACTCAGATTACATTGAAAAAAAAGTGGGAGATAATTCAGATATAGGATAAATAAAAGCGAAAAATAAACGAAGTGGGAAGGTCTATACAATGGTTGGACGAACGACAGGTTTAACGGAACCTTATGTTTTTTCTATTATATATATGTAAAAAAATATGATATGAATATAAATATAACTATTATATACTATTATAGAAGGGAAAACATAGGTTAAGTTTTGCATTCTTATAGAAAAATAGAACTGAGTTGTGCGTTGTCTTGAAAAAAGAAACATAACTTGGATTGCTGATGTTATAAACAAGCTAGGCTGGGAGGCCCAGAGGCCGCCTGATACCTGTTGGACCCCAAAAAAAGTTGAAACCTACTGGGTCAACTGTTTCTGCATGTCATGGGCTGTGCATGTTAAACAAAAAAACCTAGGCCATAGACCTGGTGGGCCTGGACTTTCAGCCTCTCGAGGAAAAGTCGTCTCCCGTCCTCTCATTTTGTTGACCATGTTGGGAACGACAGATGGTAGCGCCGTGGCGAGAGCACCAAGGCGGAGGATGACGTCGAGACCTCAGACCGAAACGAACCAGAGCTGGGGAAGACGCAGGCGAGGGGAGTATGAGGGTTGACTTATTCGGGTGCAAGGTGGGCCGGTGGAGTTGCTGCCGCCAGAAAATGTGTTGGAGTAGAGGGATGGCCTGGCCAATGCCATGGGCTAGGATGGGTCAACGAGGCGTGCGCGGTAGCTCCGCCGGTCGCTGTGTAAAAGGACGAAAGATTGAACAAAATAAAAAATACAAATGGATAGGTGGTTGGTCCCAGATGTCTGTGTACGAGACCTGCTGGGTCAATATGTTGGGAGGAAGGAGATTCAAAGCACGGCAGCCCAGTGAACTAGTTACATACATAAGCAAATAGCCACTCAAAAAAAGTAAACGGGTTAATGGGTTCTTAGACGAAATATTTTTGACAAAGTAGATAATTATGACACATAGGCTAATGAATGAAACACTCAGATGATAAAGGTGTTTAAACAGATAAAGTACATCATCTAGACCTTCTTGGCACGCTTGATTAGGAAGTTGCGGCTGTCCGTGTACTCATTGATTACGGGAAGCAGTCACACCCTCGTGCCCAAGATCCGCCTGTACATGTCGTAGCATGTGTATGCATCCTTGGCCGTGTAGGTTATGTAGGCTAGATTCAGAGGTACCTCCCACGTGCTCAGGTCCTTGGTATCAACGTCTGTCGTGGAAGATGACCCACAGACACCTATGGGGCCAGCGGACCAGGCCCCTTTCGGTTCGGTGGGGGGGCGGAGATCGCGCGAAGAGCAGATCGAGGCGAAGCACACGAGCGGTTTACCCAGCTTCGGAGCTCTCCGGAGAGATAATACTCCTACTGCTGCATGTCTGATTGTATTGAGTTCTTGCTCGGGAGCGCTGAGTGCTACAGTACACACTAGCTGCTAGCGAGACCGAGCGTGAGTGTTTTCTAGCTTCGAACCTTTCGAACCCCCCTCTACGTTGCGCATGGGCCTCCTTTTATAAGCTCAAGGGGTCACTGATAGGTGGCAACGTAGACAAGGGTAAAAATGGAAAAGGAGTTGCGGTTGGTACAACTACTTGTACAGTGTTTCATACCTAACCCTGACGGCAGGGGACAAAGGCATTAAATGCCCGTTTGCGTCGCCCAAACAGTGCAAAAAGGGACCATCAGGGACGCCACTGCTTGCCACGATGGCAATCTTGTCAGCGTCGCTTGCCACCTCGCACCGCTGGCTGCACAGCCTCTTGCCACGCGCACCTGGAAAGGTCCCAGGGCGACACGTTGGTGGATGTGCTGGAGCACAGGTACAGAGTGGTAGCTTGCTGCGGCAAGTGCCTTGCCGCGGTCGTTGTCTTGTCGCGTCCGGAAGCTTGTCGCTCACCGGGTCTTGCCGGGACGCGTGGCGCGTCGCGGCAAGTTCCTTGAGATGCCTCGGTTGGCCTTCCCGGCAAGCTCCTCTTGCCGGGGTCTTGTCTCCTTGGCTTGAACACTTTGTTCTTGAATGGCTCCAAAGGAACCACGGAGGACCTTGGCGGTCGCCCAGCAAGCCTTGCCGCGGGGTGCTGCGACTGCCCGTGCACAAGTTCGGGATACTAGGGTACCCCTACTCTAGTACACCGACAGGAGCCCCCGGGCCTGGGACACACACGGTGCCGAGCGCTGTTGGGCCAGGCCCAAAACAGGGCACGGGCACGCGCGGCCTGGGTCACGCCGTATCTTACTCCGTATCCACCACGCCCTCCCCAAACGGCACGCGTTGAATGCGGCGTCGTGGGAGAGATCGTGGGTGGTTTCTTTTTTTGGGAAGACGGAACGTCCGCCCCCTCCCTCTTTATAAGCAGGGGAAACAGGGGCAGTTCGCCCACCTCGCCAGTTGCTATTCCAATCTCACAAACCTCCGCCGCTCCCTCCTTCTGAAAGAGAGCCGCGCTCCGCCCCCCATCGCCACCAGCACCACCAACACCGTCGATCTCCCCCACCACCTCCGCCATGGCTCCGAAAACCGGCAAGGCGAAGGGCGTGAAGTCGACCGAGGCGCAGCGGCTCGCGGCACTGCGAAGGGAGCGGACAACCTTCCCCCCCCAGCTCGCCGCGAAGGAGCTCAGGGAGTACTACTACCTCTTCTGGTCGACAGAGACGCGAGCGCATCCGTGCACGAAGGTACTCTCCGCCGCCGCTTCGGAACGGGCTCCGAATGGATATCCCTCCTTCGCGTTGTTCTTCTACTGCGGGCTCTGCCTGCCTTTCTCTGAATTTTTCTGCGACATCATGAACACCTACGGGTTCCACCTCCTTGACTTCACCCCCAATGCCGTTCTGACCATGGCAGTTTTCGCACATCTCTGCGAAAACTTTGTCAGAGTCCATCCAAATGTAGCTCTTTTCCGCCACTTCTTTATGCCCTGAGTTGATAGAGGGGAGCCTTTATCCGGCGGAATCGCCTGGATCTCGAGAGCCGGCAAGAAGGAAGCTTATCTGGAGGGAGAGCTCCGCGGCAAGTGGGAGGAATGGAGAGCAGAATGGTGCTGGATTGTCGAGGAGAATCCGCAGCCGTTTACCGCCCAACGCCAAGCCCCAGTAGCGCGCGGCAACGATTGGAGCAGCGTGGCCCCGGAAGATGATAGGCTGAAGATCGCCATCACCCGCCTCAGGCTTGCCGGGCTCACTGTTGGCGCCGTTGGCGCAGATTTTCTTCGCCGCCGCATCGCCCCCTGCAGGAGAGGAGGAGACCTGCCTGGGAGTTCCAGGGTGCGGCGGACATCATGAGGCTGCGCCCGGGCCTCAACTTCAACTTCACTATCCTGGAACTGGACGCGATGCTCAAGGAACTGTTCAAACACGACCCTCAACATCCCGAATGGTTCAGGTTGCTGAAGGGTGTCGTTACGCTGTGCAACAATTCCTCGCTCGACCGCATCCATGCAATGATGCCGCTGTGCGATTCGCATGGAATTGTCCCAACTTGGCAAGAGCCTGCAGACGACATCATGCAGGAGTTCATCGATGGCTTGGTAGAAGTGGCGGTCCGCTCTGATGAACAGAAGAGCCTCACCCGCGACACCACCGATGCGGAGATGCAGCGCATCGCCACTAGGGCGGAAGAGGCGGCGGCAGCCGCTCCTGCGGGTGAGTTTGGATTCACCGTGGAGGAGGCAGAGGCAGCAGAGGCGGCAAGCCTTTCCGAGCGGGAGTGGCTTGCCGGCAAGGGAGAGCTTGCCGGCGAGGGAGAACTTGCCGAGCCTGAAGCCGAGTCGAGCGAGCCCGCCGAGGGTGCGAGCGGCTCGTCGGAGTCCGACTCCTCTTCCTCCTCATCTTCAGATAGCCCGCCGCAAGCAGAGCCCCCAGCTCCACCAAGAAGGCGTCTCCGCAAGGCCGGGGACGTAGCGGGGCGGCAGACGAGTCAACAGCCGCCGCACCGCGCGACACGCTCCACCGCGACAAGCAGTGTTGCCGCGGGAGTGCCCCACGCTGCTGCGGCAACTGGAGCGGGGTCCTCCCGGACCGCCGCTTCTGCTCCTGCCGCTGCCCCCGCCAAGCGGTTAAGGGAACCCACTCCTCCGCCTCGTCGCGCCGAAGGTGGGCCGGACTTCGACCTCTCCGCGCTCAGCTCCGACGAGGAAGAAGAAGAGTAAGATTCTTTGCTGTACTTGTAGTTTCTTCAACTCTTGCTGTTTTGTCTTGTATCTGATTTGCTTTACTCTGAACCCATTCCATTTCAGGACTCTGGCCCAGAGAGCGGCGAAGAGAGCCAAGGTCCAGATGATTGTCATCGAGGACGAACCCACCGCGACAGCAGGGGGTGCGCCCGAGACCACCTTGCCGGACCCGGCAATCATTCCCCAAAGCAGCCCCCAGCGCAGCCCCCAGCGTAAGTATATGGTTTACTTCCCGCTGTTAGGCGCGCATGGGTGCTTTTCTTTGCTGATATCTGACTCTTGATTTGTGTAGGAGCAGAGCAGCTTTACCAGGAGCGCTCGGAAGCCGCCCCCGACGTGCCATCTGCTTCGACTACGCCGCCAAGGGAGGATTCCCCGGCAAGGGAGCGCTCTCCGGCAAGGGAGAGTTCTCCGGCAAGGGACAGCACCAGCGATCCCCCGGTGGCGGAGACCGTGACTGCAGAACCCAGCACAGGTAATCCTCTTGCTTGAAAACTTCCATTGGGTTCTTCTTCTTCTGATTTTCTTTTTGGATATTTGCTTGACTTTTCTCCCTCTTCCAGCCTTCAGATCCACCTGTCACGGAGCCAATGGAGACCGAGGTCGCCGGCGAGGAGAACGCGCGCGGCAACACCGACGACGCTGCTGCCACCGAAGAAGCAGCTGACGCTGATGATCCCGCCGGCGAAGAGGCCGCTAAAGCTGCCACCGCAGAAGCTGGCGAGGGGTCTGGCGATCGCACTGACGACCCCGAGGCCATAGGAGCGCAAGGCGCTACGCCGACCGCCGATCCCTCCGCCGCTGCCGCAGCACCAGGCTCCGAAGAGCCCCAGCCTGGCGCCTATTTGAAGGCCGGCGATGGCGTCTTCATCAAGCTCCCCTGGGCGTCAAGCTCCAGGGCACCGGTCGAAGGAGAAACGTTGGATGGAGAGGTGCTTGCCTCCGCTGGGCTGACGCTGGTTGATGCGCCGAGCAGCAGCAGCGGCGAGTCTGAGGAGGAGCGGCTGCTGCGGAAGCTGGTGTCGCTCTACCGCGCTCGGCAGGCCAAGGTGGAATCCCGAGAAGCGCTTGTCGCGCAGGCGGGAGTGGACATCGAGAAGCGCGCGGAGGAGCTCCGGGATCACAACCAAGAAGCTCTCCGGTCCCTGGCAGAGAAGCGGGAGCAACTCGCCGAGGAGCGGAAAACCTTCCTCCTCGAGAAGGCTGAAGTTGAAGAGCAACAGCGGCTTGCCGCCGAGGAGATGTTCGCGCGGGAAGGTGAGTTGGCGCAGCGGAAGGTCAACCTTGACAGCCACGAGGAGGAGCTTGCCGCGCGCAAGCAAACATTTGGCGGGGCTCTCAAGGAAGCAGAGGATGCTGCCACAGCTGCCGAGGCCGCCAAGAAGGAGCTGGAGACGAAGGTGGCGCAGCTGGAGGCCGATCTCAAGGCGAGGGGTGAAGAGCTTGCCGTGCTCAAGCATAAGCGCGAGAAGGACGCCTACACCCTTGGCGAGCTGCAGGGTAGTCTCGCCGAGAAGGGCAAGGAGCTTAGCGCCACCAAGGACTCCAATGCAGATCTTGTGTTGAAGCTGGCTACTTTGACCAAGACGCTGGACGGCGCCAGGGAGCAGGAGGTGGCCTTGAGGAAGCAGATCAAGGCCGACGAGGCGCTGCTGGCGAGTGCTGCTGCTACCCAGAACACTTTTAGAGAGAATGTGGAGCACTGGACGGAGGGTCTCGTGGATGTTGCCGCAGCCATCGACAGGGAGCTAGCGCAGCTGGGGATGGAGGATTTCGGGTATTCCTCCGATGAGAACCTCCAACCCAGCGCCAAGCTCACCTTGTTCTTCAAAGGCGTGGCGACGGCCCTCCAGCGACTCCAGGAAAGGATCCCAAAGCAGCTGGCCGACGAGTCGCGCACGATCTGCGCGGGAGTTCTTCAAAAGGTGTTGGTGAAGGTGGCCTTCCGCAACCCGGGCCTCAATCTCACCAATATCCTCAAGCTGCCGCCGGATGCTGATCTGGAAGCGCTCAAGACCCTTGTCGCACCCATTGTGGACAAGGTGAGCGAGATCAAGAGGGTTGAGGGCGATAGCGTAGATTAGGCCGCCCGTTTTCTCCTTTTCTTGTCGCTGCTGGTCATGTTACGAGAACAATCTATTAGAGCTGCGACAAGCTATCTTGTAATATAACTTTATTTTGGGTATCAATTGCTATGTTATTTCCTTTACTTGATTCCTTCCTTTGTATATTTTTGCCCTACGCTTTTAGGGAACTTGCCGGTGCAGGCGCCTTAGCCGCGAGCGCTGAGTGCGGGACGTCAGCAGCCTGCTGGCGGTGCTGCTACCGACAAGAAACCTTGTCGCAACTAGTCGCAGCTCACTTAAGTTGTTGAGCGGAATCGAAACAAAGTAAGGGCGCAACTAGCTACGAGTTGGTTCCTCCGCGCACAGGTTTTCCATACAAAGCACGGTCGTTCGAGGAAGATAACTTTAAATTTTTTAAAACTGATTGCTCAAACTTTGGCAACTTAGCTTTTCTGTTTGAGGAAGATAGCTTTTCTGTCGTTTGCGTCCCGGTAAGGCGAAACTTTCTTGAACGACACTTGGTCCGCACCATTATCTTCTCCTTTCCCCCCGGCAAACTTGTGGGCGAGGGAACCTTCCTTTCTTTGAAAAAGAGAAAGAAGAGAAAATAAAGATATGGAGCCTTACGGCTCGTTATTGCTTACCGGGGATAGGTGCTGCACAAAGTGTCAGATAACACATGCAAAAAATAGAAAGCATGAAATTGACAAGATGTGCGGAGCACATGAGCTTTACTTATGCACGGGGTCTGCGCTCGGCTTTGTACAAAGGATTACATGCAACAGCGGCAAGACTTGTACAAAAGGTGGTTGCCGGAACAGGTTCCGGCAACCGCGCCCTACGGGTAAAACTTGCGGAGATGCTCAATGTTCCAGGAGTTGCTCACCGGAGTGCCATCTTCGGTCTCAAGGCGGACAGCGCCAGGCCTAGTGACTCGTTTCACCCGGTAAGGGCCTTCCCACTTCGGCGTCAACTTGTTGGAATTCTTGGCGGACTAAACGCGCCGAAGAACAAGGTCACCTTCCTTGAGACTTCTGGCATTAACTTTGCGGCTATGGTAGAGGCACAAAGCTTGCTGGTATCGAGCAGCTCGTACAGTAGCCTGAAGACGGTCTTCCTCAAGGAGCAGCGCGTCATCTTGTCGCAGCTGCTCTTGCTCAAGCTCATCATAAGCGAGCACTCGAAGCGACCCGTATACGAGTTCCGTGGGGAGAACTGCCTCTGCTCCATAGACTAGAGCGAAAGGTGTCTGGCAAGTGGCTCGATTTGGCGTCGTCCTGATCGACCAAAGAACCACCGGCAGCTCCTCAATCCAGTTTTTTCCGCACTTGCGCAGCCTGTCGAAAGTCCTGGTCTTGAGCCCACGCAGCACTTCAGCATTTGCCCTCTCCGCTTGACCGTTGCTTCTCGGATGAGCAACAGAAGCGAAGCAGACCTTGGCGCCAAGATCTTGGACGTACTGCATGAAGGTGTGGCTCGTGAATTGTGTGCCGTTGTCGGTGATGGTCCTGTTAGGGATCCCGAAGCGGCAAACAATCGACCTGAAGAACTTGACTGCTGACTGTGCTGTCACCTTCCTCACTGCTTCCACTTCCGGCCACTTTGTGAACTTGTCGATTGCAACGTACAAGTACTCAAAGCCCCCGACAGCTCGGGGAAAGGGGCCGAGGATGTCGAGCCCCCAGACCGAAAATGGCCAGGATAAAGGGATCGTCTGGAGAGCTTGAGCTGGCTGGTGTATCTGCTTGGAATGGAACTGGCACGCTTCACACTTGGTTACTTGTGCAGTTGCATCCTGGAGGGCTGTCGGCCAAAAGAAACCTTGCCGGAACGCTTTGCCGGCAAGTGCTCTTGTGCCAATGTGGTGACCACATATGCCTCCATGTATCTCTGCCAACAGCTTTTGTCCATCTTCCCGGTGAATACACTTCAATTTCACACCGTTGAGTCTTCTTCTGTACAGTGTGCTGTCGACAAACCGGTACATACTTGACTGTCGGGCTACTCTTTCCGCTTCTTCTTGCTCTTCGGGAAGTTCTCCTGTCTGAAGGAAATGGACAATCTGCTGTGCCCATGTTGGATCTTGCGGCTCGACAACAAGGACTAAAGGCACATATGCTGCTGCGGGAACATCCGCTTCTACAGCGAGAACCTGTGGCTCAGCCGGAGCTTGATGTTCGCCGGCAAGCTTGCCGGAGCAAAACTTGTCGGGAGCGTCTGCTTCAACGGAACAAACCCTAGGGCTTGCCGGAGCAGACTGCTCCTCAACACTCTTGGTGTTGATCTTGGGGACCTTCTTGGCGGCGGCTTCGGGGAGCTCTGCTGGAAAATAGTCACCAGAAATCAACTTCCTCTTCTTGCTCTGTCCAGTTGATGGTGTTACAGACGGTTGAGTCAGTTTGAGCACAAAGATCCCTGGTTCCACAGGTAACTTAAGTGCGGCGCACTTTGACAGGCCATCGGCAATGTCGTTCTGAGCTCTTGGAACATGTTCCATCTGTAGGCCGTCAAAGTGCTCTTCTAACTTTATCACTTCATCAACATAAGCTTCCATCAACGGACTCTGATAATTCTTGTTCGCTTGGCGGACGACAAGCTGTGAGTCACCCCTGACAATGAGCTTCTTGATCCCAAGGTCTGCTGCGATCCTGAGACCGGCAAGCATACCTTCATACTCTGCGGTATTGTTTGTTGCCTACTCCTTGGGAAAGTGCATCTAGACCATGTACTTGAGGTGCTCTCCGGTGGGAGCAACAAGTAGCACGCCCGCACTGGCGCCTTGCAGCGAGAAGGCACCATCAAAGTACATCAGCCACTCTTTGCTTGCTTCCTTGACGGGGATGCTCGTTTCTGGAATTTCTTTATCTGGCGTTGGCGTCCACTCTGCTATGAATTCTGCCAATGCTCTGCTCTGGATAGTTGAAGTGCTTTCAAACTTGAGGCCAAAGCTTGACAGTTCCAGTGCCCACTCGACAATCCTGCCTGTTGCTTCTAGATTCTGCAGTATCCTCTTCAGCGGAAAACGAGTGACAACTGTGATCTCATGTGCTTGGAAGTAATGGCGCAGCTTTCTCGAGGCCATGAGAAGGCCGGAAAGCAATTTCTGCACACCAGAGTACCTTGACCTAGCCCCCTGCAGAAGGGAACTGACAAAGTAAACTGGGCGCTGCACCATTCTCTTCTGTATCTCCTTATGCGCCTGCGCAGATCCATTCTCATCGGGACCAGAGCTTGTCGGTGAAGCCCCTTGCTTGTCGCTGGATGCATCTGCCGTGGTTGCTGGCTCATCATCTGCCTCCCTCTCCGCTACTAACGCAGCACTAACCACTTGATTGGTTGCCGCTAGATACAGCAGCAACTTCTCTTGTGGCTTAGGTGCGACAAGTGTTGGAGTGGAGGACAGGTATCTCTTCAAGTCCTGCAGCGCAGCCTCCGCTTCCGGAGTCCATTTCATTGGACCTGCCTTTTTCAATATTTTGAAAAATGGCAGGGCGCGCTCAGTAGAGCTAGAGATAAACCTGCTGAGAGCAGCCACACAACCAGCAAGTCTTCGTACATCCTTGACGCGCTTTGGTGCTTCAATTTGCTCAATGGCCTTGATCTTGTCGGGATTGGCTTCAATTCCCCGCTGAGACACGAAGAACCCGAGAAGCTTGCCAGAGGGGACTCCAAACACACACTTCTCGGGGTTAAGCTTGAGGTTGATCTTGCGCAGATTTGCAAAGGTTTCGTCTAAATCCTGAATCAGAGTTGCCTTGTGCTTGCTCTTGACCACTATGTCATCCATGTAGGCTTCCATATTTCTGTGCATTTGCGGTTCAAAAGCATGATGGACTACCCTTGTAAATGTTGAACCATCATTCTTCATACCGAAAGGCATCCGTATGAAACAGTATGTGCCACATGGTGTGATGAATGCGGTCTTCTCCTCGTCCTCTTCTGCCATGAAGATCTGATGGTATCCTGAATATGCGTCAAGAAATGAATGCAAGTCACATCCAGCCATGGAGTCAACAATCTGGTCAATGCGTGGTAAGGGAAATGGGTCTTTGGGACAAGCTTTATTGACATTGGTAAAGTCGATACAAAGCCTCCATTTCCCGTTTGCCTTGCGCACGACTACAGGATTGGCCAACCACGTAGGATGGAGCACTCCTCTGACAAGGCCTGCTGCTTCCAATTTCTTGATTTCTTCTGCGATGAATTCTTGGCGCTCCACTGCTTGTTTCCTGACCTTCTGCTTGACGGGCCGTGCATGAGGACAGACGGCAAGATGGTGCTCGATAACTTTCCTAGGAACACCGGGGATGTCAGACGGTTGCCACGCAAACACGTCGACGTTCGCCCGCAGGAAAGCAACGAGCGCGCTTTCCTTTAGGGTCGAGAGTGGCACTGATGGTGAAGGTACCACCAGTGCCGTCCTCCTTGGCGGACACCTTCTTGGTCTCTGGCGGAGCTGCCATTGTCTTCTTACACTTGCCGGTGGAGCTCGATGGTGCGTCCTCAACAGTAGCGCAGGACTCCAAAGAGGTGCACTTGCCGGAGTGGGCATCAGAGCTCTTGTCGGACTTGGTCTTCTTCTTCCCCCCGGGAGCTTCAACGGCAAGTGACTTGCGATCTGTTGCGGCTGCTGCTTCCCGGTAGATCTTGTCGGTGCAGATAAGAGCATCCTTCTTGTCGCCAGGGACAGAGATGACACTTATCGGGCCTGGCATCTTCAGCATGTTGTATGCATAGTGAGAGTCTGCCATGAATTTGGCGAGTGCTGGACGGCCGAGTATCCCATTGTAAGGCAATGGAAAGTCAGCAACGTCAAAAGTGACCCTCTCAGTCCTGAAGTTCAACTCGCTGCCAAATGTCACCGGCAACGTGATCTTTCCCTTCGGCTTGCTCCTTCCCGGATTGATCCCTTGGAATGTGCCGGTCTCTTCGAGCTCGCTGTCAGGGATCTGGAGTTTCTGGAGTACCACGGAGGAGATCAGGTTCAAGCCGGCCCCGCTGTCAACTAGCATCTTAGTGACCTTGAGGTTGCGGATAGTTGGTGAAACCAACATCGGCAAGCACCCGACCGCAGTTACGCGATCAGGGTGGTCCTCAATATCAAAGATGATAGGCGTGCTGGACCATTTCAGAGGCTTGCGTGACTCGATGGGTGGTTCTGCCGCATTAACTTCCCGCACCCACTGCTTGAGCTAGCGGTGTGAAGTATGCAGAGAAGCATCGCCGTCAATGCACAGGACCTCTGTGGCTTTCTGGAACTCCTGCTCCCTGGTCCCATCATCATCCATATCTTCATCGTCGTCGTCGTCTTCATCCTTGTCGCGGCCGCGGGGAGGTCTGTCTTCTTGCCGCTGTTTGGCCTTGCCGCGGCGTCCTCCTCGGCCGGGACGCTTCTTGCCGGATCCTCCAGTACCTTCTTGGGCCTTCTCCTTGTCGTGTCGCTCATATTCAGCCTTTTGCTGCTCGACAAGCTGCTCGACCTTCTTGCAGCTCTGGAGGTCATGGCCCTTGGTGCGGTGGATCTTGCAGTACTGCTTGTCGGTGCCGTCCTGCTTGTCGGCGACCGCCCTAGCGTTCTTGGCGCCACCTTCGTTGCCGGACTACTCAACAACTAGCACATCTTTGCCTTTCTTCTTCCTGTTGTTCCGCCGCCGGTTTTTCTTTGCCTGGGCAGCATCTTCGCTGTCAGATCCTGCTGTCCCTGTATTCTCTCCGGGGAGTTTCCTCCCTTCCTCAGCACGTGCACACTTGTCGGCCAGGGCATACAGCTCACTGACGTCTCTGATCTTGCACATCGCCATCTCCTCCCGCATCCTGCGGTTTCACACGTTCTGATGGAACACGCTGATGACCGCGACAGGGTGGACATCTGGGATGTTGTGCTGTACACGACTGAATCTCTGAATGTACTTGCGCAGGGGCTCTCCTTCCTTCTGGGCGAGCAGATGAAGGTTGCTCTCTTGGCCATGAGGCTTGTGGCCGCCTGTAAAGGCGCCGACAAACTAATGGCACAGGTCTGCCCAGGAAGATATGGAATTGTCCGGCAAGTGCATGAGCCAGGACCTGACATTGGGCTTAAGCACCAGCGGGAAGTAGTTGGCAAGGATCTTGTCGTCCCGCCCCCCGGCAGCTTGCACCACAATGGTGTAGATGCTGAGGAACTCCGACGGATGCGACTTGCCGTCGTACTTCTCTGGTACGTCTGGCTTGAAATTCTTCGTGCTGGGCCACTGGACTTGCCGCAGCTCACGAGTGAACGCAGGGCAACCTACCGCGTACGGCAAGTCGCCTGGTTCCCCTGGCGCATGCATATCGACAGTGGGCCCAACGCGCTGGTCTAATTGACGCCGCGCTTCTCTTCGACGCTCGATGCGAGTACGAGCGTCTTCTTGCTGTCGTTCGTGAAGAACTTGGCGCTGATCGCGACGAGCTCGTGGATCTGATGATGCAGTGGAGTCGTTGTCGAGGTGGATCCGACGAGTCGGCGATCTTGGCCTTCGGGGTGGAGAGTGCACGGTGGTTGCACCCCCACCGGTTTTGTCGCCATCGGCTCGCGCCTGGCAGTCTTGCCGCGGCTGCGATGTACTCGGCTTCCGTGGAGTGTCGCCGTTGGCGAAGCCGATGAGACTCTGAATGGTGGCCCTCCATTCGTCGATCTTGTCCGCCGTTGGAGGGTAATCCAGGAGTAGTTGAGCTCACGCTAAAGCTTCCGCCAGAGTGGTGGGTGGCTGTGGCGAACGGTGCGAGGAGCGGGATATGCTCGGACTTCTAACTATGTTAGAAGGAGCAGTACCCCGTCCAGGCGACCGCGTCTTGCTCGTGCCAGCATGTTGGCGTGCATGCTGGTCTTGAGCATCCCGGGATCCACCAGCTCGATCTTGGTCCAACGAACGTATGGTACCGCGAGTACCATGACGCTTTCGGTCCCGCGCCTCCTGAGATGGGCGCGGTGCATGTACGAACGCCGAGGTCTGCGCAGCCTTGTCCTTGGACCTGGCAGCACCGTGAGCTCCCTCGTCGACACCCGTTCTTCCGCCGGCATCTACCCCACCACCCGTTTGCTCTGGTGGTGGTGGGTTTGACGCGGACGGAGCAGCCACCTCCGAAGCCTTCTTCTTCGGTGGCATGTCGATGAAGAGGATGAAGATCTAGCTCGTGTGAACGCTGGATCAGGTTCACACAACCTCGACGCCCCCTACCTGGCGCGCCAAAGATGTCGTGGAAGATGACCCACGGACACCTATGGGGCCGGCGGACCGGGCCCCTTTCAGTTCGGCGGGGGGCGGAGATCGCGCGAAGAGCAGATCGAGGCGAAGCACACGAGCGGTTTACCCAGCTTCGGAGCTCTCGGGAGAGATAATACTCCTACTGATGCATGTCTGATTGTATTGAGTTCTTGCTCGGGTGCGCTGAGTGCTACAGTACACACTAGCTGCTAGCGAGACCGAGCGTGAGTGTTTTCTAGCTTCGAAGCTTTCGAACCCCCCTCTACGTTGCGCATGGGCCTCCTTTTATAAGCTCAAGGGGTCACCGACAGGTGGCAATGTAGACAAGGGTAAAAATGGAAAAGGAGTTGCGGTTGGTACAACTAATTGTACAGTGTTTCATACCTAACCCTGACGGCACGGGACAAAGGCATTAAATGCCCGTCTGCGTCGCCCAAATAGTGCAAAAAGTGACCGTCAGGGACGCCACCGCTTGCCGCGATGGCAATCTTGTCAGCGTCGCTTGCCACCTCGCACCGCTGGCTGCACAGCCTCTTGCCACGCGCACCTGGAAAGGTCCCAGGGCGACACGTTGGTGGATGTGCTGGAGCACAGGTACAGAGTGGTAGCTTGCCGCGGCAAGCGCCTTGCCGCGGTCGTTGTCTTGTCGCGTCCGGAAGCTTGTCGCTCACCGGGTCTTGCCGGGACGCGTGGCGCGTCGCGGCAAGTTCCTTGAGATGCCTCGGTTGGCCTTCCCGGCAAGCTCCTCTTGCCGGGGTCTTGTCTCCTTGGCTTGAACACTTTGTTCTTGAATGGCTCCAAAGGAACCACGGAGTACCTTGGCGGTCGCCCGGCAAGCCTTGCCGCGGGGTGCTGCGACTGCCCGTGCACAAGTTCGGGATACTAGGGTACCCCTACTCTAGTACACCGACAACGTCTTCTTTCATGTTGGTGTAGCAGGGGTCGATGATGGTCGCGGCGAGGTCAACCATGGAGTCCTTCTCCTGCCCGTTGCCGATGATCTTGTATTGCTTCTGGATGTTGACAAGCTTGTCGCACCAGATGGCTGAATCATAAAGCACAGTCGCGTTCTTCCTGCTCTCCATCGTAGCAAAGGTGCCGTCAGCGGTGCCGATGAAACGGGTGAATTTTCCAGAACCTCTGATGGCCCTACAGTAGTGATAGAAGAGAACCTCATCCCGCACGCACACCTGGGCGATGACGATCCACTGGTCCCTGTCAGTATATCAATTGATGGGCACAAGGTCTAGTCCCGCGACTTTGTGCTTTCTCCTCCTGTAGGTACTGCTTGAACTTGGCGAGGTAGAGCTTCACTGAGTCCGGATCGTTGGTGTACATCACATTCAACTTGGTGCTACCATGGGTCTGAACGGCGAACTCAAAGGTGAACTCCTTGTTGAAGTCCATATCCAGCAGGCTCACTGATGCGACATTTTGCATCATGCTTTTATATCGATATTTATTGCATTCTGGGCTGTTATTACACGTTATGTCACAATACTTATGGCTATTCTCTCTTATTTTACAAGGTTTAACATGAAGAGGGAGAATGCCAGCAGCTGGGATTCTGGGCTGGAAAAAGAGCAAATATTGGAAACTCTGCACAACTCCAAAAGTCCTGAAACTCCACGAAAGTCATTTTTGGAATTAATAAGAATTATTGAGCGAAAGAAGTACCATACAGGGCCCACACCTCGGCCACGAGGGTGGGGGGCGCGCCCACCCCTACTGGGCGTGCCCCCTGCCTCGTGGGCCCCCTGGTGGCCCTCCGGTGCCCATCTTCTGCTATATGAAGTCTTTTACCCTGGAAAAATCATAAGCAAGCTTACGGGGAGAAACTCCGCCGCCACGAGACGGAACCTTGGTGAAACCAATCTAGGGCTCCGGTGGAGCTGTCTGCCGAGGAAAGTTCCCTCCGGGAGGGGGAAATCATCACCATCATCATCACCAACGATCCTCTCATCGGGAGGGGGTCAATCTCCACCAACACCTTCACCAGCACCATCTCCTCTCAAACCCTAGTTCATCCCTTGTATCCAATCTTTGTATCCAAGCCTCAGATTGGTACCTGGGGGTTGCTAGTAGTGTTGATTACTCCTTGTAGTTGATGCTAGTTGGTTTATCCGGTGGAAGATCATATGTTCAGATCCTTAATACATATTAATACCCCTATGATTATGAACATGAATATGCTTTGTGAGTAGTTACGTTTGTTCCTGAGGACATGGGTGAAGTCTTGCTATTAGTAGTCATGTGAATTTGGTATTCGTTTGATATTTTGATGAGATGTATGTTGTCTCGCCTCTAGTGGTGTTATGTGAACGTTGACTACATGACACTTCACCATTATTTGTGCGTAGAGGAAGGCATTGGGAAGTAATAAGTAGATGATGGGTTGCTAGAGTGACAGAAGCTTAAACCCTAGTTTATGCGTTGCTTCGTAAGGGGCTGATTTGGATCCACTTGTTTCATGCTATGGTTAGGTTTACCTTAATACTTCTTTTTTAGTTGTGGATGCTTGCAATAGGGGTTAATCATAAGTGGGATGCTTGTCCAAGAAAGGAAAGCACCCAAGCACCGGTCCACCCACATATCAAATTATCAAAGTAACGAACGCGAATCATATGAGCGTGATGAAAACTAGCTTGACGATAATTCCCATGTGTCCTCGGGAGCGCTTTTCTCATTATAAGAATTCATCTAGGCTTGTTCTTTGCTACAAAAAGGATTGGGCCACCTTGCTGCACCTTATTTACTTTCAATGCTTGTTACCCATTACAAATTATCTTATCACAAAACTATCTGTTACCTACAATTTCAGTGCTTGCAGAGAATACCTTACTGAAAACCGCTTGTCATTTCCTTCTGCTCCTCGTTGGGTTCGACACTCTTACTTATCGAAAGGACTACGATAGACCCCCTATACTTGTGGGTCATCAAGACTCTTTTCTGGCGCCGTTGCCGGGGCGTGAAGTTCCTTTGGCGAGTGGAACATGGTAAGGAAACATTTATATAGTGGCTGAAATTACTATCACTTGTTACTATGGAAACTAATCCTTTGAGGGGCTTGTTCGGGGTATCTTCACCCCGACCAGTAGAGCAAAGAGTTTCTCCTCAACCTACTAAACCTACTGAAAATGTTTACTTTGAAATTCCTTCGGGTATGATAGAGAAACAGCTAGCTAATCCCTTTGCAGGAGATGGAACATTGCATCCCGATTTACACCTTATCTATGTGGATGAAGATTGTGGATTATTTAAGCTTGTAGGTATGCCCGATGATGTTGTTAATAGGAAGGTCTTCCCTTTATCTTTGAAGGGAGATGCATTGACATGGTATAGGCTATGTGATGATACGGGATCTTGGGACTATAAACGATTGAAATTGGAATTTCACCAGAAGTTTTATCCTATGCATCTTGTTTATCGTGATCGTAATTATATATATATATATATATATATATATATATATATAATTTTTTGCCTCGTGAAGTAGAAATTATCGCTCAAGCTTGGGGGAGGCTTAAGTCAATTATATATTCATGCCCCAATCGTGAGCTCTCAAGAGAAATGATTATTCAAAAAATTTATGCTCGGCTTTCTCTCAATGATCGCACCATGCTCGATACTTCTTGTGCTGGTTCTTATGCTGAAGACTATTGAATTCAAGTGGGACTTATTGGAAAGAATTAAATGCAACTCTGAAGATTGGGGTTCCGACGATGGTAAGGAGTCAGGTATGACACCTAAGTTTGATTGTGTTAAGTCTTTTATGGATACCGATGCTTTTCGTGGATTTAGCACTAAATATGGACTTGACTCTGAGATAGTAGCTTCTTTCTGTGAATCTTTTGCTACTCATGTTGATCTCCCTAAGGAGAAGTGGTTTAAACATAATCCTCTCACTGAAGTAAAAGTAGTTGCACCTATTACAGTTGAAGAAAGGACTATCACTTATAATGATCCTATTGTTCCTACTACTTATGTTGAGAAACCACCTTTCCCTGTTAGGATAAAGGATCATGCTAAAGCCTCAACTGTGGTTCGTAAGAGTAATACTAGAACATATACACGTCCTGAGCAAATTAAAGTTGAACCTAGTATTGCTATGGTTAAAGATCTCTTGGCCGATAATATTGATGGGCATGTTATTTATTTCTGTGACGAAGCTGCTAATATTGCTAAACCCGATGCTAAGAAACATAGACCTGTTGTAGGCATGCCCATTATTTCTATTAAAATAGGAGATCATTGTTATCATGGCTTATGTGATATGGGTGTCACAGCCTGGTTTTTGCCCTCTTTTCTTTTCTTGATTTTCAGCTGAGTTGGTTTGGATTTGGAGTTTTGAATCATTCCATTTGGACTTGACCACTTGGGTATCCCTTGATTTTCACCCAAGTGTTCCCTCTCCTCTTCTAATCTATCATTTCACCCCTGGCCAACCCAACAATATTGCTTGGAATATTTTTCTTAAATGAAAAATATTCATTTTGCCTCTTAAACCCTAACTAAACTCTTTGACCTCCAAAGCAACCCTCATTTCTGTTGCCCTAAAAATCCTGAGAAAAATCCCAAATATTCTTTGGACCCTAAGGCACATTTCTGAGCAAAAATATTTCACCACTCTTTGGAGTATTTTGGCTATAGAAAATATTTTCACTTCTGGGCTGAAATGGTAGTTTCTGCAGCAACTACCTTTTTACTAGCTCCAATGTAGCTGTTTTTCCCTGAGCTTATTCACCTTAGTAAGAGTCAGTAAAACCCCAAAGCTCAACCCTTGAATCCCTATGGTTTGACCACAGTAACTGTTCAAAGTTTCTGTCCAGTAACTTAACCTCTTCACCATTTCACTTCTACTGCACCTGGAAACAAACCGAGCCGTGGTAACACCTAAGTTTACTAAGGACTACGCGCCAGACATCATGGTTAGTGCATATGGGGCCTGATGTCACGGTCCACGCGGTGACTGCGTTCGTCCGAGCGTGCTGGCATGCCAAAAGCACACTCTGCGCGTCGCTAGCGCCTCTATGGCGCGCGTGCTCGCTGCTCGGCCAACCAGAGCGTGTCCCCCCTCGCCACCATCCTCGTCTCCACCCCCTTTACTCCTCCCTGCCGCTTGCCAACGCCGGAGCTCACCGCAGCGAGCACGGGCACGGTCCGACCAACGGCACAGTGCCCGCGCACTGTGTTCGTCCCTTTCCTCCTCGCTCCTGTGCTCGTCCGCGTCCGCGCACAGCTCCCGCATGACCCCCGTCGCCTTCCCCCTCTCACTTTGACGCCGCTCGTCGCCGGGCGCCGTGGACAGGTGTCCACCGGTGGAGCCCAAAACCCCCTCGCCACTTGCCTATATAAGGAGCCACCCCCAGCCTCCTCGAGCACCATCCCGCACTCTCTCACACCCCACAAGCTAGTAGGAAGCCGCAGCCCGGCCAGGCAGGCCGCGGGCTGCCGTTCCAGAGCCGAGCTCACCGGCGATCCCCTCTGGATCGTCCCCGCAGCTCCGGCCACTCCCAAGCCAAGGCGACCCCGCTAGGGCCTCCGCCTCTCCTCCGTGAAGCTAACGTGCCAAGCTAGAGCCCCTGGAGCCGCCCCTAGCCGTTGTCTTCCTCATCTTCGGCGACCACCGTGTTCTGCCTCCGCTTGCGAGGAAGAATCCGACACCGTCCGGTCACCGTTAGCCACGCTACGGGTATGGGCAGGTGCGCAATCGTCTTCTCCGTCAATCCCTCCCTCTTGTTTTCCTCCAAGAAGCCTCAACACCGGCGTAAGCTCCGACGAAGCACCGCGCCTCTATGTTTCTTTCTCCCCTCCCTCTGGCCTGACTAGCGGGGCCCTCTAGTCAGCCACTCACTACGCGCGTGAAGTGGTATGAGTGGTGGCGCCCTGGGATAATACGCCATCGACGTCACCCCCTCTCTTTTTTCTTTTTCAAATTCATTTAAATTCCAGTAGCATTCAAAGAGCCATAACTTTTATTCTACAAGTCCAAATGCATTGATTCTTTTTGCATCGTGTTCTGTGTCCAAAAATCTAACAGCTCCCAAAAGATGGGATTTTTCCTTGCTGTCTAGGTTTTCTGGCAATTTTCAAAAGGTTTCTTGATATTTTTCATTTGTGGTTTTTGAATGTTTTCAGAGGAACCATCTTGCCTTGAGGATCACCGGGAGCCTTGTGAACCTCATCAGTACTAAGGCAAGCCACAGTAACATTTTCATGGTGCCACTTCAATATTTATGATTTTCATATTTGAACATATGAATATTGATGCATTTAAATTAGTTATATAATAAATATATTCTGTTATATGCTTGTTATGTTGAAATGCTTGAACTTCAGTATGTTTGAAGTAAATATTGTTGGTAAGATAATGAGAACTTAGTTGCAAGTGATAAATAAATAATATGGTCATACAGTTGATGAGTAGTTTAAATACTATTTTTGCATGAGGTATAATGATGATAATGCTAGAAATTGTTCTGGTATAAGTAAAGAGAGGTTTTAACCAATATAGTAGCATGAGTTTATGTTGGCTCCGTGGGAGCGTAGTTGGTGCAGTCTTTGCACGGTTATGTGATGCATATGTTAAGTGATGCATGGTATGGAAGTATGACACCCGTTATTTTCTTTTCGCATTAAAGTTGAACCTGATTAATAATTCAACTTGAACATGTTGTTGACCGGGTCGTGGTGCCACTGAAACGAGTCTTTCCTAGTGCAACCACATTTGCCAGTATGGGACGGCCTTAATGCCTTTCATTGTCGTGCCTCTGGTCGGTACCTCAATTTAGGGAAGGTTATGGGCATGTTGTACCCTGGCCCGGTAGGCAAGCATAACCTTGTGAGCCCGTTGTTAAGTTAATTTTGGTACCGAATCCCAGTGTGGATCGTGGCCACGACGGTGGTCGAGGTGTCTGGAGGTAGACACGGGGCCACCCAGGACTATCCCGGTGGGGGTCTGAGTCGGAGGGGCCTGGAGAGTGTCATGACAGTGAAATGGTTTTGTCGGAACGCTATTGGTCCACATGAATGGGAGAGTGAGGCCATGGGTTCCGTAGTGTGGGTACAGTGTACTAACCTCTGCAGAGTGTTTTTAATCTATCGATAGCCGAGTCCACGGATACGGACACGCTCGAAAGTAAGGTACACCATGGGTCAACACTTAATAAATATGCACACTAAATTGCACTAAGGATGACAGTGAGGTCATCCTGTTGAGGTGGACATGAGTTGTCGGGTTGTGATCGTCGTAAGGACCACGAGCCACGAGTTGGTCGGGTTGTGATCGCCGTAAGGATCACGGGCCATGAAATGGTCGGGTTGTGATCGCCGTAAGGATCACGAGTATATTTTGGTAATATTATGTTTGTTGGTCACACCTGGTAAGCAAGTCGGGAGAATGAGTACCTGTTGAGCATAGTCACATCATGTTGGATATATATATATATGGTTGCATTGTTGATTAAATTGGATAAATATCATAATATTGTCTGTCATCTTGTTTATGCTTATTGTGAGCTTGCAAGTACATTCAATGTGCTGACCTGGCGTGTCATGCCAGATTCCAGGAAAGTTTCGTTCGAAAGGAGTGCCATCCGAGTCTAGACCGTGTCCACGTCAGTGTCCTTGTGCTATGGAGTCCCGCTACGACGTTGTTCTGCTGCCGAGTAGTTGTCATGATCGAGGCCCCTTTATGTTCACTAAATAATGTACATATTGTTCAGCCGCACCGTGTGTGCCGCTTGGCCTCGCTAATTGTTGTAATATGAACTATGTTCCGCTAGCATGAATAAAGCGGTTGTTTTCTGTACCATGTTGTTGTGTGTTGCCAGAAGACAAGGTCTCTGGGCTGGCAATGCAGGGTAAACCGGTCGCTCTGAGCCGAGGTGCCACAACGCTTGGTATCATAGCTGCGCTGACTGCAGGCCACGCTAGACTAAGCCAAGTTAACTGGACGCTAGATACGAGTTGTAGCTGAGTGTCGGTAATAACTGTAGCTAGTTGTTGCATTATTTACACTGATTATACTTCTTTATGCTAACCTGCTAATGGTTGTGAGTGTAGATGGCTCCGGTGTTGTATCCGTGCTAGTTGCGGCTGATGCCATACACGTCGCCGCATCTCCTTCGCAACATGTGGCGTCGGATGTACCCTCACGGAGACGATCCAGTCTATCGTGTGTACTGGGAGCGCCTAGCTGACTCAGTGTATGAGTATCACGCCGTGGTTACTCTGCGCACCAGTTTCGATTCCAGTTCTTACACTCTTACCTCTCGTAGCGGCTACGCTTCTTCCGCTTCTCAGGCTGTCCAGTTTGCTACATTTGAGGTACTTGTTGAGATCCGCTACAATGAGGTCGGGATGCAGAATCACCCAGGTTTCGATTACTACCCTTCTCTCCACGATAATGGTAGTGTCCGTTTCCCTATCATTGATCCAGAGTCTGATAGTGTCGCTAGCCACCTTTCTCGCTACATCACTGCTAGCTATCTTCTGACCTACGAGCTGGCTCGTGAGCTGAGTTGTGCCCGTACTGCTTTAGCCTCTACTTTAGTCTCTACTCGCTCAGCCACTACTTCTCCATCTGTGGGATTTATTCCCTACGTTCCTGCCAGTTCTAGATCTCATGTTTCTCCGGTTACTCCCCCGAGTAGCTCGGGCACCGCGACTGCGAGTCCCCTTAGTGCTCCTGCAGAGTGGGTTTTGCTCCTCGCCACTCCTGCAGCCCCGATGATCTGCCCTCCACCTGCCCCTGAGGGAGAGCCCTCGAGGCAGCGTCGTCGTGTCACTTTTAACCCGGAGGTCTCCGTTAACCCCGTTAGTTCTGGATCCGAGTCCGCATCAGGAGAGGACCCCACAGCGCCAGCCGAGCAGTAGAGCTTTCGAGTATTCTTAGTTGTCGGGATGGAGTATGGTTGTAATCGTACTAGTCATGATGTTTCGTTTCATGTATGAGGGTAGTTGTACCTGGCATGTTGTTATCTTTCATGTATGAGTCTATGTATAATTATGTTGGACTTTATTTTTATTTGCCGTATTTTCTTCGTCTTTTCGGTTTCGCTTCGTTTTTGTTGCTGGCTTCTCCCCAGTTTTTGTTGAATGCTTCTCATCTCGGTTGCATTGACCTGGGAAAAATCATATTAGGATGACGCGGGGAGGCTGCAGTAGCAACGTTCGCGAGGGTTCTCCTGTTTGGCGTTCCGCACGACAGGCAGGACAATCACCCGAGCCGTATGTTCCACCACCGCCTCCACCGTCAAATCCGCCCTCCACCGAGCAAATTATGCGTATGTTCAAGGAACGATGAAACAATGATCTAATGGAAATATTCAGAAGTATTCAAGCAATGGATGGACAGAATGGAAATCGGCCTGCCTCTCACTCCAAGCTATCTGATTTTCAAAGGACTAAGCCTCCCAGTTTCAGTCAGGCCGTTGATCCCTTGGATGCAGATGATTGGTTAAGAACTATGGAAAAGAAACTTGAGGTTGCTCGAACTGATGAAGAAGATAAAGTTCCATTTGCAACACATTATCTGGAAGGCGCTGCTGCCATATGGTGGGAAAGTGAGAAAGCCATAGGGACTGAGAATGAAGCAAGTACATGGTCAAGATTCAAGGAGCAATTCCGAAAATATCACATCCCCACAGGAATTATGAAGACTAAGCAGCGTGACTTTCTCGCGCTCCTCCAAGGAAGTCAGTCAGTGGGAGAATATTTACAAAAATTCAATCACCTGTCACATTACTCTCAATATGACATGGCCACTGAAGAAAGGAAGACGGACCGCTTTCTTGGTGGATTAAACCCGCAACTTCGTTGTGCTATCAGTATGTTCGATTTTCCAGATTTCCAAACCCTGGTGAACAAGGCTTTCATTGCTGAAAGGGAACACAAGCTCGTGTTAGATACTAAGTCTGCCCATAACGATCACAAACGCAAGTTTGAGCCCAAGAAGGAAATGCAACCTGCGCAGAAGGTTCGTACCTGGCAGCCAACTCCGATGGCATACCGGCCCAGTTGGCAACAAAATGTTAGCAAGACCACCACCCAAGTGAAGAATGATGTGCTCAACCCAGTTATGGAGAATCGCCTGCGCAACAATTCCTGTTATAGTTGCGGACAAACCGGACATTATGCCAAACAGTGTCCCAAGAACACCCGGACCAATGCTACGTTCAAGCCTCAAATCCATTATTTGGAAGCCGGTCCAAGTCAGCACGACGTCATGGGATACGTTCATCATATCTCAGCCGACGAAGCCCAAGAAAATCCCAAAGTCGTCATTGGTATGTTCCTTATTAATAACATACCTGCAATAATTTTATTTGACTCTGGGGCTTCCCACTCTTTTATTTCTCAGAGTTTTGACGCCCAAAACAAATTTCCTTGTTCGCTTTTGGGCAAGAATATGCTGGTACAAACCCCGGGATCTATTATTCAAAGCAATCTTGTCTGCCACAATCTGGAAGTCAGGATCAACGAAATCCGTTTCCCGACATCTTTGATACTGATTGAGTCTGAAAAATTGGATGTTATCTTGGGTATGAATTGGCTGAATCAGTACCAAGTATGCATAAATTGTGCGACCCGGGAAGTCAATTTGACCGGACAAGATGGACAAGCTACCAAGTTTATTGCTCGTAGAAGCATACCCTCCAAGGAAATGGTTTTCACAGCAATAGTGGAAATGGAATTAATCCCAGTGGTCAGTGAGTTTCCCGATGTATTCCCAGAAGAACTGCTAGGCATGCCACCTGACCGAGAGCTTGAGTTTGCAATAGAACTTGTGCCCGGAACCACAACAATACACAAGAAATATTATCGAATGCCGTCATCCGAGTTGGTGGAGCTACAGAAACAGCTTGATGAAATGCTCCAAAAAGGATATATCCGCCCCAGTTCCTCGCCATGGGGATCATCCGCTATTTTTGTGGACAAGAAAGATGGCAGCCTTCGTATGTGTGTGGATTACCGACAGTTGAATGATGTCATGATCAAGAACAAATACCCTCTGCCAAGAATTGATGATTTGTTTGATCAGCTTAGTGGAGCCAAGGTATTCTCAAAGATTGATTTGCGGACTGGATATTACCAGCTCAAAATTAAAAAGGAGGATATTCCCAAGACGCGTTCACCACTCGCTACGGTCTTTATGAATATACCGTCATGTCCTTCGGCCTCACCAACGCCCCCGCCTTCTTCATGCACATGATGAACAAAGTGTTCATGGATTTCCTTGATAAGTTCATGGTCGTCTTCATCGTTGATATACTTATTTACTCAAGAAGTGAAGAAGAGCACAAAGGACACCTCCGCGCAGTGCTACAACGACTCCGTGAACACCAGTTGTACGCCAAGTTCAGTAAATGCGAGTTTTGGCTCAAGCAAGTTGGATTCCTCGGGCATGTACTATCCGCTGAAGGAATAGCCATGGACCCAAGCAAAGTGAAAGACGTGCTCGACTGGTTGCCACCCGCCACTGTGTCTCAGATCAGGAGTTTTCTTGGATTAGCCGGATACTACCATCGTTTCATTGAAGGGTTCTCCAAGATTGCTAAGCCCATGACGGAGTTGCTTAAAAAGGATAAGAAGTTTGAATGGACGTCAGACTGTGAGAAAAGTTTTACCGAGTTAAAGAAGCGCTTAACAACTGCGCTGGTATTAACACTTCCAGATATCTACCGCAGCTTTGACGTATATTGCGACGCTTCCCAGCAAGGACTTGGGTGCGTGCTTATGCAAGATGGCAAGGTAGTAGCTTACGCCTCACGGCAGCTATGACCCCATGAAGGAAATTACCCCACTCATGATTTGGAATTGGCCGCGGTAGTTCATGCTTTAAAAATTTGGAGAAACTACCTCATTGGAAAAAGGTGCTAAATTTTTACTGACCACAAAAGTCTCAAATACATATTTACTCAGCCGGATTTAAACCTCCGTCAGCGAAGATGACTGGAGTTGGTCAAGGATTATGATCTTGGAATAAATTACCATCCGGGTAAGGCCAACGTGGTTGCCGATGCACTCAGTCGAAAGCCCGTCAGTTTAAATGTCATGCTGGAATCTCTGCCTTCAGAGCTTAAAGAAGAAATTGCTCAGCTCAACCTGGTCATAGTTGAGGCTGGTCTTGCCAATATTCTGACGGTCACTCCTACTCTTGAGGAAGATATCCGCAAGGCCCAGCCAGGGGATGCCAAACTGCAGAAACACATCAAGTCATCCGATTTCTCGAAGGATCAGTACGGTACCCTCCGATTCAGGGGAAGGATTTGTGTACCTAATCAAGCTGACCTAAAGCAGAAAATTTTGTCAGAAGCCCATGAATCCTCGTATTCAATCCACCCTGGAGGCACAAAAATGTATGAAGACCTTTGATAAATATTCTGGTGGGATGGAATGAAGAAAGACATTGCTTATTTCGTGGCCTGTTGCGACATATGCAACAAAGTTAAGGCGGAATATCAGAAACCAGCCGGACTTCTCCAACCACTGCCCGTGTCACAATGGAAATGGGACGATGTCTGTATGGATTTCATCACAGGATTACCTAGGACTCGACGAGGCAATAATGCAATCTGGGTCATAGTGGATACATTAACCAAGGTGGCTCACTTCCTCCCAGTCAAAACGTCCTACCGAGCAGATGAGCTTGCCTGACTGTACGCATCCAGGATTGTCAGTTTACATGGAGTTCCCAGAACCAGCACTACTGACCGAGGTTCATTTTTCACCTCTGCTTTCTGGACCCGTCTCCTTCAAGCCCTTGGGACGGAATTAAAATACAACACTGCATATCATCCTCAGACGGATGGGCAAACAGAAAGAGTAAATCAGATACTCGAAGATATGCTCCGAGCCTGTGTTTTAGCCCAAGGACCTCAATGGGAAGATTGCTTGCCGTACGCCGAGTTCTCGTATAACAATGGGTTCCAGACCAGTTTAAAGATGTCACCTTATGAAGCTTTGTATGGCCGTAAGTGCCACACTCCATTAAATTTGTCTCAAACCGGAGACAACCGTATTTTCGGAATAGATCTCATGCTGGAAGCCGAAAAGCAAGTCAAGGAGATTCGAGACACATTACAACTAGCCAAATCGCGACAGAAAAGTTATGATGCAAAGCACCGGCAGATCAGTTTTGAACCCGGAGAACATGTCTACCTTCGAGTCACACCCATGACCAGTAGAGCAAAGAGTTGCTCCTCAACCTACTGAACCTACTGAAAATGTTTACTTTGAAATTCCTTCGGGTATGATAGAGAAACTGCTAGCTAATCCCTTTGCAGGAGATGGAACATTGCATCTCGATTTACACCTTATCTATGTGGATGAAGTTTGTGGATTATTTAAGCTTGGAGGTATGCCCGATGATGTTGTTAATAGGAAGGTCTTCCCTTTATCTTTGAAGGGAGATACATTGACATGGTATAGGCTATGTGATGATACGGGATCTTGGGACTATAAATGATTGAAATTGGAATTTCACTAGAAGTTTTATCCTATGCATCTTGTTCATCATGATCGTAATTATATATATAATTTTTGGCCTCGTGAAGGAGAAAGTATCGCTCAAGCTTGGGGGAGGCTTAAGTCAATTATATATTCATGCCCCAATCGTGAGCTCTCAAGAGAAATGATTATTCAAAAAATTTATGCTCGGCTTTCTCTCAATGATCGCACCATGCTCAATACTTCTTGTGCTGGTTCTTATGCTGAAGACTACTGAATTCAAGTGGGACTTATTGGAAAGAATTAAACGCAACTCTGAAGATTGGGGTTCCGACGATGGTAAGGAGTCAGGTATGACACCTAAGTTTGATTGTTTTAAGTCTTTTATGGATACCGATGCTTTTTGTGGATTTAGCACTAAATATGGACTTGACTCTGAGATAGTAGCTTCTTTCTGTGAATCTTTTGCTACTCATGTTGATCTCCCTAAGGCTGTGTTCGGTTGGCATGGATTTGAAGAGGTTTGGCAGGGATTAAATCCCATACAAGTCAAATCCCCCCAAACCCCCTCCAATCCCCTTGAGATAGGGTGTAACCGAACAAAGCCTAAGGAGAAGTGGTTTAAATATAATCCTCTCACTGAAGTAAAAGTAGTTGCACCTATTACAGTTGAAGAAAGGACTATCACTTATAATGATCCTATTGTTCCTACTACTTATGTTGAGAAACCACCTTTCCCTGTTAGGATAAAGGATCATGCTAAAGCCTCAACTGTGGTTCGTAAGAGTAATACTAGAACATATACACCTCCTGAGCAAATTAAAGTTGAACCTAGTATTGCTATGGTTAAAGATCTCTTGGCCGCTAATATTGATGGGCATGTTATTTATTTCTGTGACGAAGCTGCTAATCTTGCTAAACCCGGTGCTAAGAAACATAGACCTGTTGTAGGCATGCCTGTTATTTCTGGTAAAATAGCAGATCATTATTATCATGGCTTATGTGATATGGGTTTCACAGCCTGGTTTTTGCCCTCTTTTCTTTTCTTGATTTTCAGCTGAGTTGGTTTGGATTTGGAGTTTTGAATCATTCCATTTGGACTTGACCACTTGGGTATCCCTTGATTTTCACCCAAGTGTTCCCTCTCCTCTTCTAATCCATCATTTCACCCCTGGCCAACCCAACAATATTGCTTGGAATATTTTTCTTAAATGAAATATATTTATTTTGTCTCTTAAACCCAAGCTAAACTCTTTGACCTCCAAAGCAGCCCTCATTTCTGTTGCCCTAAAAATCCTGAGAAAAATCCCAAATATTCTTTGGACCCTAGGGCACATTTCTGAGCAAAAATATTTCACCACTCTTTGGAGTATTTTGGCTACATAAAATATTTTCACTTCTGGGCTGAAATGGTAGTTTCTACAGCAACTACCTTTTTACTAGCTCCAATGTAGCTGTTTTTCCCTGAGCTTATTCACCTTAGTAAGAGTCAGTAAAACCCCAAAGCTCAGCCCTTGAACCCTGTGGTTTGACCACAGTAACTGTTCAAAGTTTCTGTCCAGTAACTTAACCCCCGTCGCCTTCCCCCTCTCTCTCTGACGCCGCTCGTCGACGGGCGCCGTGGACAGGTGTCCACCAACGGAGCCCGAAACCCCCTCGCCGCTTGCCTATATAAGGAGCCACCCCCAGCCTCCTCGAGCACCATCCCGCACTCTCTCACACTCCACAAGCTAGTAGGAAGCCGCAGCCCGGCCGGGCAGGCCGTGGGCTGCCGTTCCAGAGCCGAGCTCACCGGCGATCCCCTCTGGATCGTCCCCGCAGCTCCGGCCACTCCCAAGCCAAGGCGACCCCGCCAGGGCCTCCGCCTCTCCTCCGTGAAGCTAATGTTCCAAGCTAGAGCCCCTGGAGCCGCCCCTAGCCGTCGTCTTCCTCATCTCCGGCGACCACCGTGTTCTGCCTCCGCTTGCGAGGAAGAATCCGACGCCGTCCGGTCACCGTTAGCCACGCTACGGGTACGGGCAGGTGCGCAATCGTCTTCTCCGTCAATCCCTCCCTCTCGGTTTCCTCCAAGAAGCCTCAACAACGGCGTAAGCTCCGGCGAAGCGCCGCGCCTCTCTGTTTCTTTCTCCCCTCCCTCCGGCCTAACTAGCGGGGCCCTCTAGTCAGCCACTCACTACGCGCGCGAAGCGGTATGAGTGGTGGCGCCCTGGGATAATACGCCATCGACGTCACCCCCTCTCTGTTTCCTTTTTCAAATTCATTTAAATTCCAGTAGCATTCAAACAGCCATAACTTTTATTCTACAAGTCCAAATGCATTGATTCTTTTTGCATCGTGTTCTGTGTCCAAAAATCTAACAGCTCCCAAAAGATGGGATTTTTCCTTGCTGTCTAGATTTTCTGGCAATTTTCAGAAGGTTTCTTGATATTTTTCATTTGTGGTTTTTGAATGTTTTTAGAGGAACCAGCTTGTCTTGAGGATCACCGGGAGCCTTGTAAATCTCATCAGTACTAAGGCAAGCCACAGTAACATTTTCATGGTGCCACTTCAATATTTATGATTTTCATACTTGAACATATGAATATTGATGCATTTAAATTAGTTATATAATAAATATATTCTGTTATATGCTTGTTATGTTGAAATGCTTGAACTTCAGTATGTTTGAAGTAAATATTGTTGGTAAGATAATGAGAACTTAGTTGCAAGTGATAAATAAATAACATGGTCATAGAGTTGATGAGTAGTTTAAATATTATTTTTGCATGAGGTATAATGATGATAATGTTAGAAATAGTTCTGGTATAAGTAAAGAGAGGTTTTAACCAGTATAGTAGCATGAGTTTATGTTGGCTCTGTGGGAGCATAGTTGGTGCAGTCTTTGCACGGTTATGTGATGCATGGTATGGCAGTATGACACCAGTTATTTTCTTTTCGCATTAAAGTTGAACCTGATTAATAATTCAACTTGAACATGTTGTTGACCGAGTCATGGTGCCACTGTAACGAGTCTTTCCCAGTGCAACCACATTTGCCGGTATGGGACGACCTTAATGCGTTTCATTGTCGTGCCTCTGGTCGGTACCTCAATTTAGGGAAGGTTATGGGCGTGCTGTACCCTGGCCCGGTAGGCAAGCATAACCTTGTGAGCCCATTGTTAAGTTAATTTTGGTACCGGATCCCAGTGTGGATTGTGGCCACGACGGTGGTCGAGGTGTCTGGAGGTAGACACGAGGCCACCCAGGACTAGCCCGGTGGGGTCTGAGTCAGAGGGGCCGGGAGAGTGTCATGACAGTGAAATGGTTTCGTCGGAACGCTGTTGGTCCACCCGAATGGGAGAGTGAGGCCATGGGTTCCGTAGTGTGGGTATAGTGTACTAACCTCTACAGAGTGTTTTTAATCTATCGATATTCGAGTCCACGGATACGGACACACTTGAAAGTAAGGTACACCATGGGTCAACACTTAATAAATATGCACACTAAATTGCACTAAGGATGACAGTGAGGTCATCGTGTTGTGATCACCGTAAGGATCACGGGCCACGAGTTGGTCGGGTTGTGATCGCCGTAAGGATCACGGGCCATGAAATGGTCGGGTTGTGATCGCCGTCAGGATCACGAGTATATTTTGGTAATATTATGTTTGTTGGTCACACCTGTTGGGGAACGTAGTAATTTCAAAAAAACTTCCTACGCACACGCAAGATCATGGTGATGGCATAGCAACGAGAGGGGAGAGTGTTGTCTATGTACCCTCGTAGACCGTTAAGCGGAAGCGTTATGACAACACGGTTGATGTAGTCGTACGTCTTCATGATCCGACCGATCCAAGCACCGAACGTACGGCACCTCCGTGTTCAGCACACGTCCAGCTCGATGACGTTCCCCGGGCTCCAATCCAGCAAAGCGTCGGGGATGAGTTCCGTCAGCACGACGGCGTGGTGACGATGATGATGTTCTACCGGCGCAGGGCTTCGCCTAAACTCCGCGACGATATGACCGAGGTGGAATATGGTGGAGGGGGGCACCGCACACGGCTAAGGAACAATCCGTAGATCAACTTGTGTGTCTCTAGGGTGCCCCCCGCCCCCGTATATAAAGGAGCAAGGGGGGAGGCCGGCCGGCCCTTGTGGGTGCGCCAGGGAGGCGGAGTCCTCCTCCTAGTAGGAGTAGGACTCCCCCTTTCCTACTCCTACTAGGAGGGGGAAAGGAAGGGGGAGAGGGGGAAGGAAAGAGGGGGCCGCCGCCCCCCTCCTAGTCCAATTCGGACCAGAGGGAGAGGGGGCGCGCGGCCCACCCTGGCCGCCCCTCTCTCTTTCCACTAAGGCCCATGTGGCCCATTAACTCTCCCGGGGGGGGGGGGGGGGGTTCCGGTAACCCTCCGGCACTCCGGTTTTCTCCGAAATCACCCGGAACACTTCCGGTGTCCGAATATAGTCGTCCAATATATCAATCTTTATGTCTCGACCATTTCGAGACTCCTTGTCATGTCCGTGATCACATCCGGGACTCCGAACAAACTTCGGTACATCAAAACTTATAAACTCATAATAAAACTGTCATCGTAACGTTAAGCGTGCGGACCCTACGGGTTCGAGAACTATGTAGATATGACCTAGAACTATTCTCGGTCAATAACCAATAGTGGAACCTGGATGTTCATATTGGTTCCTACATATTCTACGAAGATCTTTATCGGTCAAACCGCATAACAACATACGTTGTTCCCTTTGTCATCGGTATGTTACTTGCCCGAGATTCGATCGTCGGTATCCAACACCTAGTTCAATCTCGTTACCTACAAGTCTCTTTACTCGTTCCGTAATACATCATTTCGTAACTCATTAGTTATAGTGCTTTCAAGGCTTAAGTGATGAGTATTACCAAGAGGGCCCAAAGATACCTCTCCGACAATCGGAGTGACAAAACCCAATCTCGAATTATGCCAACTCAACATTTACCTTTGGAGATACCTGTAGAGCACCTTTATAATCACCCAGTTACGTTGTGACGTAGCACACAAAGTGTTCCTCCGGTAAACGGGAGTTGCATAATCTCATAGTTACAGGAACATGTATAAGTCATGAAGAAAGCAATAGCAATATACTAAACGATCAAGTGCTAGGCTAACTGAATGGGTCATGTCAATCACATCATTCTCCTAATGATGTGATCCCATTAATCAAATGACAACACATGCCTATGGTTAGGAAACATAAACATCTTTGATCAATGAGCTAGTCAAGTAGAGGCATACTAGTGGCACTATGTTTGTCTATGTATTCACACATGTATCATGTTTCCGGTTAATACAATTCTAGCATGAATAATAAACATTTATCATGATATGAGGAAATAAATAATAACTTTATTATTGCCTCTAGGGCATATTTCCTTCAGTCTCCCACTTGCACTAGAGTCAATAATCATATGATTTAACACCAATAGTTCACATCACCATGTGATTAACACCCATAGTTCACATCGTCATGTGATGAACACCCATAAGGGTTTACTAGAGTCAATAATCTAGTTCACATCGCTATGTGATTAACACCCAAAGAGTACTAAGGTATGATCATGTTTTGCTTGTGAGAGAAGTTTAGTCAACGGGTCTGTCACATTCAGAGCCGTATGTATTTTGCAAATATTCTATGTCTACAATGCTCTGCATGGAGCTACTCTAGCTAATTGCTCCCACTTTCAATATGTATCCAGATTAAGACTTAGAGTCATCTGGATCAGTGCCAAAACTTGTATCGACATAACCCTTTACGACGAACCTTTTTGTCACCTCCATAATCGAGAAATATATCCTTATTCCACTAAGGATAATTTTGACCAATGTCCAGTGATCTACTCCTAGATCACTATTGTACTCTCTTGCTAAACCATGGAAGAGTATACAATAGGTCTGGTCTATAGCATGCATACTTTTATAGAACCTATGATTGAAGCATAGGAATGACTTTCATTCTCTTTCTGTTTTCTGCAGTGGTCGGGTTTTGAGTCTTACTCAATTTCACACCTTGTAACACAAGCAAGAAACTCTTTCTTTGACTGTTCCATTTTGAACTACTTCAAAATCTTTGTCAAGGTATGTACTCATTGAAAAAACTTATCAAGCTCTTGATCTATCTCAATAGATCTTGATGCTCAATATGTAAGTAGCTTTACTGAGGTCTTTCTTTTAAAAAACTCCTTTCAAACACTCCTTTATGCTTTGCAGAATAATTCTACATTATTTCTGATCAACAATATGTCATTCACATATACTTATCAGAAATGTTGTAGTGCTCCCACTCACTTTCTTGTAAATACAGGCTTCACCGCAAGTCTGTATAAAACTATATGCTTTGATCAACTTATCAAAGCGTATATTCCAACTCCGAGATGCTTGCACCGGTCCATAGATGGATTGCTGGAGCTTGCATATTTTGTTAGCATCTTCAGGATTGAAAAAACCTTCTGATTGCATCATATACAACTCTTCTTTAATAAATCCATTAAGGAATGCAGTTTTGACATCCATTTGCCAGATTTCATAAAATGTGGCAATTGCTAACATGATTCGGACAGACTTAAGCATCGATACGAGTGAGAAAATCTCATCATATTCAACCCTTAAACTTGTTGAAAACCTTTTGCAACAAGTCGAGCTTAGTGGATAGTAACACTACTATCAGTGTCCGTCTTCCTCTTGAAGATCCATTTATTTAACATGGCTTGCTGATCATCGAGCAAGTCAATCAAAGTCCATACTTTGTTCTCATACATGGATCATATCTCAGATTTTATGGCCTCAAGCCATTTCGCGGAATCTGGGCTCATCATCGCTTCCTCATAGTTCGTAGGTTCATCATGGTCTAGTAACATGACTTCCAGAATAGGATTACCGTACCACTCTGGTGCGGATCTTAATCTGGAAGACCTACGAGGTTCTGTAGTAACTTGATCTGAAGTTTCATGATCATCATCATTAGCTTCCTCACTAATTGGTGTAGGAATCACTGGAACTGATTTCAGTGATGAACTATTTTACAATTCGGGAGAAGGTACAGTTACCTCATCAAGTTCTACTTTCCACCCACTCACTTCTTTCGAGAGAAACTCCTTCTCTAGAAAGGATCAATTCTTAGCAACGAATGTTTTTGCCTTCGGATCTGTGATAGAAGGTGTACCCAACAGTTTCCTTTGGGTATTCTATGAAGATGCACTTCTTCGATTTGGGTTTGAGCTTATCAGGATGAAAACCTTTTTCACATAAGCATCGCAACTCCAATCTTTAAGAAATGACAGCTTAGGTTTACTGCTAAACCATAGTTTATACGGTGTCATCTCAACGGGTTTAGATGGTGCCCTATTAAAGTGAATGCAGCTATCTCTAATGCATAACCCCAAAACGATAGTGGTAAATCGGTAAGATACATCATAGATCGCACCATATCAAATAAAGTGCGGTTACGACGTTCGGACACACCATAACGTTGTGGTGTTCCAGGTGGCGTGAGCTGTGAAACTATTCCACATTGTTTTAATTGAAGACCAAACTCGTAACTCAAATATTCATCTCCACGATCAGATCGCAGAAAGTTTATTTTCTTGTTATGATGATTTTCCACTTCACTCTGAAATTCTTTGAACCTTTCAACTATTTCAGACTTATGTTTCATCAAGTAGATATACCCATATCTGCTCAAATCATCTTGTGAAGGTCAGAAAATAACGATACTTGCCACGAGCATCAACACTCATTGGATCACATACATCGGTATGTATTATTTCCAATAAGTCAGTAGCTCGTTCCATTGTTCCGGAGAACGGAGTTTTAGTCATCTTGCCCAAAAGGCACGGTTCGCAAACATCAAATGATTCATAACCAACTGATTCCGAAAATCCATCTTTCATGGAGTTTCTTCACGCGCTTTACACCAATATGACCCAAACGGCAGTGCCACAAATAAGTTGCACTATCATTATTATCTTTATATCTTTTGGCATCAATTATTATGAATATGTGTATCACTACAATCGAGATCCAACAAACTATTTTCATTGGGTGTATGACCATTGAAGGTTTTATTCATGTAAACAGAACAACAATTGTTCTCTAACTTAAATGAATAACCGTATTGCAATAAACATGATCAAATCATATTCATGCTCAACGCAAACACCAAATAACACTTATTTAGGTTCAACACAAATCCCGAAAGTATAGGGAGTGTGCGATGATGATCATATCAATCTTGGAACCACTTCCAACACACATCGTCACTTCACCCTTAACTAGTCTCTGTTTATTCTGCAACTCCCGTTTCTAGTTACTAATCTTAGCAACCGAACAAGTATCAAATACTCAGGGGCTACTATAAACACTAGTAAGGTACACATCAATAACCTGTATATCAAATATACCCTTGTTCACTTTGCCATCCTTCTTATCCACCAAATATTCAGGGCATTTCTGCTTCCAGTGACCATTTCCTTTGCAGTGTAAGCACTCGGTTTCAGGCTTTGGTCCAGCTTGGAGCTTCTTCGCGGGAGTGACAACTTGCTTGTCTTTCCACTTGAAGTTCCCTTTCTTTCCCTTTGCCCTTTTCTTGAAACTAGTGTTCTTGTTAACTATCAACACTTGATGTTTTTCTTGATTTCTACCTTCGTTGATTTCAGCATTACGAAGAGCTTGGAAATAACTTCCTTCATCCCTTGCATATTATAGTTCACCACGAAGTTCTACTAACTTGGTGATGGTGACTAGAGCATTCTGTCAATCACTATCTTATCTGGAAGATTAACTCCCACTTGATTCAAGCGATTGAAGTACCCAGACAATCTGAGCACATGCTCACTAGTTGAGCGATTCTCCTCCATCTTTTAGCTATAGAACTTGTTGGAGACTTCATATCTCTCAACTCAGGTATTTGCTGGAAATATTAACTTCAACTCCTAGAACATCTCATATGGTCCATGACGTTCAAAACGTCTTTGAAGTCCCGATTCTAAGCCGTTAAGCATGGTGCATTAAACTATCAAGTAGTTATCATATTGAGCTAGCCAAACGTTCATAACGTCTGCATCTGCTCCTGCAATAGGTCTGCCACCTAGCGGTGCATTAAGGACACAATTCTTCTGTGCAGCAATGAGGATAAACCTCAGATCACGGATCCAATCCGCATCATTGCTACTAACATCTTTCAACACAATTTTCTCTAGGAACATATCAAAATAAACACATGAAAGCAACAACGCGAGCTATTGATCTACAACATAATTTGCAAAATACTACCAGGACTAAGTTCATGATAAATTTAAGTTCAATTAATCATATTACTTAAGAACTCCCACTTAGATAGACATCCCTCTAATCCTCTCAGTGATCACGTGATCCAAATCAACTAAACCATAACCGATCATCACGTGAGATGGAGTAGTTTTCAATGGTGAACATCACTATGTTGATCATATCTACTATATGATTCACGCTCGACCTTTCGGTCTCCGTGTTCCGAGGCCATATCTGCATATGCTAGGCTCGCCAAGTTTAACCTGAGTATTCTGCGTGTGCAAAACTGGCTTGCACCGTTGTAGATGGACGTAGAGCTTATCACACCCGATCATCACGTGGTGTCTGGGCACGACAAACTTTGGCAACGGTGCATACTTAGGGAGAACACTTCTTGATAATTTTTAGTGAGAGATCATCTTAAAATGCCACCGTCAATCAAAGCAAGATAAGATGCATAAAGGATAAACATCACATGCAATCAATATAAGTGATATGATATGGCCATCATCATCTTGTGCTTGTGATCTCCATCTCCGAAGCACCGTCGTGATCACCATCGTCACCGGCGCGACACCTTGATCTCCATCGTAGCATCGTTGTTGTTTACGCCATCTATTGCTCCTACGACTATCGCTACCGCTTAGTGATAAAGTAAATCAATTACAGGGCGTTTGCATTTCATACAATAAAGCGACAACCATATGGCTGCTGCCAGTTGCCGATAACTTCGGTTACAAAACATGATCATCTCATACAATAAAATATAGCATCACGTCTTGACCATATCACATCACAACATGCCCTGCAAAAACAAGTTAGACGTCCTCTACTTTGTTGTTGCAAGTTTTACGTGGCTGCTACGGGCTTAGCAAGAACCGTTCTTACCTACGCATCAAAACCACAACAATAGTTCATCAAGTTAGTGCTGTTTTAACCTTCGCAAGGACCGGGCGTAGCCACACTCGATTCAACTAAAGTGAGAGAGACAGACACCCGCCAGCCACCTTTAAGCACGAGTGCTCGTAACGGTGAAACCAGTCTCGCGTAAGCGTACGCGTAATGTCGGTCCGGGCCTCTTCATCTCACAATACCGCCGAACCAAAGTATGACATGCTGGTAAGCAGTATGACTTGTATCGCCCACAACTCACTTGTGTTCTACTCGTGCATATGACATCTACGCATAAAACCTAGGCTCGGATGCCACTGTTGGGGAACGTAGTAATTTCAAAAAATTTCCTACGCACACACAAGATCATGGTGATGGCATAGCAACGAGAGGGGAGAGTGTTGTCTACGTACCCTCATAGACCGTTAAGCGGAAGCGTTATGACAACGCGGTTGATGTAGTTGTACGTCTTCATGATCTGACCGATCCAAGCACCGAACGTACGGCACCTCCGTGTTCAGCACACGTCCAACTCGATGACGTTCCCTGGGCTCCAATCCAGCAAAGCGTCGGGGATGAGTTCCATCAGCACGACGGCGTGGTGATGATGATGATGCTCTACCGGCGCAGGGCTTCGCCTAAACTCCGCGACGATATGACCGAGGTGGAATATGGTGGAGGGGGGCACCGCACACGGCTAAGGAACAATCCGTAGATCAACTTGTGTGTCTCTAGGGTGCCCCCCCGCCCCCGTATATAAAGGAGCAAGGGGGAGGCCGGCCGGCCCTTGTGGGCGCGCCAAGGAGGAGGAGTCCTCCTCCTAGTAGGAGTAGGACTCCCCCTTTCCTACTCCTACTAGGAGGGGGAAAGGAAGGGGGAGAGGGGGAAGGAAAGAGGGGGGCGCCGCCCCCCCTCCTACTCCAATTCGAACCAGAGGGAGAGGGGGCGTGCGGCCCACCCTGGCCGCCCCTCTCTCTTTCCACTAAGGCCCATGTGGCCCATTAACTCTCTCGAGGGGGTTCCGGTAACCCTCCGGCACTCCGGTTTTCTCCGAAATCACCCGGAACACTTCCGGTGTCCGAATATAGTCGTCCAATATATCAATCTTTATGTCTCGACCATTTCGAGACTCCTCGTCATGTCCGTGATCCATCCGGGACTCCGAACAAACTTCGGTACATCAAAACTTATAAACTCATAATAAAACTGTCATCGTAACGTTAAGCGTGCGGACCCTACGGGTTCGAGAACTATGTAGATATGACCTAGAACTATTCTCGGTCAATAACCAATAGTGGAACCTGGATGTTCATATTGGTTCCTACATATTCTACAAAGATCTTTATCGGTCAAACCGCATAACAACATACGTTGTTCCCTTTGTCATCGGTATGTTACTTGCCCGAGATTCGATCGTCGGTATCCAATACCTAGTTCAATCTCGTTACCTGCAAGTCTCTTTACTCGTTCCGTAATACATCATTTCGTAACTCATTAGTTACAATGCTTGCAAGTCTTAGGTGATGAGTATTACCGAGAGGGCCCAGAGATACCTCTCCGACAATCGGAGTGACAAAACCCAATCTAGAATTATGCCAACTCAACATGTACCTTTGGAGATACCTGTAGAGCACCTTTATAATCACCCAGTTACGTTGTGACATTTGGTAGCACACAAAGTGTTCCTCCGGTAAACGGGAGTTGCATAATCTCATAGTTACAGGAACATGTATAAGTCATGAAGAAAGCAATAGCAATATACTAAACGATCAAGTGCTAGGCTAACTGAATGGGTCATGTCAATCACATCATTCTCCTAATGATGTGATCCCATTAATCAAATGACAACACATGCCTATGGTTAGGAAACATAACCATCTTTGATCAATGAGCTAGTCAAGTAGAGGCATACTAGTGACATTATGTTTGTCTATGTATTCACACATGTATCATGTTTCCGGTTAATACAATTCTAGCATGAATAATAAACATTTATCATGATATGAGGAAATAAATAATAACTTTATTATTGCCTCTAGGGCATATTTCCTTCAACACCTGGTAAGCAAGTCGGGAGAATGAGTACCTGTTGAGCATAGTCACATCATGTTGGATATATATATGGTTGCATTATTGATTAAATTGGATAAATATCATAATATTGTCTGTCATCTTGTTTATGCTTATTGTGAGCTTGCAAGTACATTCAATGTACTGACCTGGCGTGTCATGCCAGATTTCAGGAAAGTTCCGTTGGAAAGGAGTGTTGTCCGAGTCTAGACCGTGTCCACGTCGGTGTCCTTGTGCTATGGAGTCCCGCTACGACGTTGTTCCGCTGCCAAGTAGTTGTCATGATCGAGGCCCCTTTATGTTCACTAAATAATGTACATATTGTTCAGCCGCACCGTGTGTGCCGCTTGGCCTCGCTAACTGTTGTAATATGAACTATGTTCCGCTAGCATGAATAAAGCGGTTGTTTTCTGTACCATGTTGTTGTGTGTTGCTAGAAGACAAGGTCTCTGGGCTGGCAATGCAGGGTAAACCGGTCGCTCTGAGCTGGGGTGCCACAACGGGTGCTAATGCTAGTGCAATACCTCATTCCTTATATGAAGAAATTATGCATGATATTGCACCAGCTGAAATAGAAGATATCAATGTTACTATTAAGCTTGCAAATAGGGATACTAATTCATCAATTGGGATTGTTAGAGATGTTGAAGTCTTGTGTGGGAAAGTTAAATACCCTACTGATTTTCTTGTTCTTGGTTCCCCACAAGATAGCTTTTGTCCCATTATATTTGGTAGACCCTTCTTGAATACTATCAATGCTAGGATTGATTGCGAAAAGGATGTTGTTCGCCTGGACCCCGCTCCCCCTCCGTTTTATTCTCCAACGAGCTATGCCAAGGGCCGAGCAGTGCGCGCCCATGAGCTCGTCTTCTTCCTCGCTTCTATCTTCTTCTTCCTCCCGTCCGCGAGCGCCCCTCGCCTCCGTGAGCCTCTGCTTCTCGTCATGACCCTCCTCGTCGCCTTCCCGCTGCTCCCCCTGGGCCTTGGCCGCGCCTGCCGACGCTGCACCGATGTTGACGTGCGGACACGTCGCCCGCCGTGTGCCACCTCGCCCCCTCCTTCCTGAGCTCTCCTCGCGGCTATTTAAGCCAGCCCCGAGCTCCCTCGCAGTCCTCAACCCATCCCCAAGCCTCTCCCCGAGCCGGAGCCCGGCAATCTAGCCGGAGTTCGTTCATGACCTCCGCGCCGAACCCCTTCCTCCGACCATCCGCTGCCCGTCCGAGCCCATGGATGGACGCGCCACTCTCCCGCGACCGTCCCTAGCCTGTCGGCCCCCTCATTCCCTCGCCGGAGCACCGTCTCCACCCGAGGCCGAAGCTCCTCTCCGCAGCGGCCCCTGCTGCTCCTCCTCCCGTGCTCCTCGCCGGCAACAGAGACTACCCCGGGGTGCGCCTCCTCCTCCTGAGCCCGTGGGTAGGTCGCCCATCGTCTGCCGTGGTTGGGTGTGCCGGCGAGCACCGTCGGGGCGGGCGTCTCCCCTCGGCCCGGTGTGCGTCGAGCGGGAGAAGAAGGAGATAGCCAGGCTGGCGCGTTGACCTGGCCAGGCGGGCCCCACGGCCCCACCTGGCAGCGGCCCAGGCGCCCGGCCCTGCTGCTGCTGCTTTGACCGGTCGTCGCCACATCAGCTAAGTGTTGGCGCCCGCCGCAAAGCCACGTTCCTTGATCGAAGACGTATTTTGCCAAATACGCCTTCAGCCCAGTTAGCCCCAGCCCGCCAAAATATTTAAATTGTGATTGTTTGCTGTTTAGTGCATTTTCTGCCTAAAAAGTGAACGGCCACCACTTTGCGCTCGTAACTCCGATTGAGGTAAATCCAATGCCCACGTCTTCGTCTCGTCGAGCCCGTTCCGTTCCCATCATTTTCACTATGGTTTGACATACTGAAAATGACCATTTTTGCCCTTGTCCGAGAGAGAACTGTTTCCGACAAATTTTTCCGCGGTCGTTTCTCACTTCTTCCCGGAGTATTTGTTGACCCCCAGGCAAGCCAACCTCTTATCATGAGCCCCGAACTTGCATGTTGACTTTGCTTGCACCTTGTGTGTGTGTAGTTGTAGTTGCTTATTATTGTTTTCATCTGTAGTTATTCTGTTATGCTTACCATGCATGCTTGTGTGTTCATGATATCTCTTGCCATGATAGTTAGAATGTTGTTATTAATAATGCCATGTCACTATACTTTATTTTCATGTCATTGTTATACAATGCTATGGTGACCGTGATGCACCGTTGGTATGCTAGTACTTGGTACTGTCATGGTCTTTATGCTAGAGTTGTTCACTTGAGAAGTTCGGTATTTTATTAAAGCATTTGTATGATGTATGCTCATCGTTGCATTCATGTTAAAATGCTTGCATGATGATTGATGATGGAGAAGATAACAATATGACTTAATAACCAACCCCCTCCGTCATCGATGGGATCGAGTCATAGTGCCGCCAAATCAAACTTTTTTCCAATGCAGCCACATTTGCCGGTATGGGACGGCCTTGATGCGATCTATTGTCGTGCCTCTGGTCGGTGCCTCCAATTAGGGAAGGTTATGAGCGCGCGCTACCCTGATCAGGTAGGCGGACATAAGCCTTGTGTGCTCATTGTTATGTTTTTGGTACTGGGTCCCAGAGTGGATCGTGGCCACGACGGTGGTCGATGTGTCTTGAGGTAGACACCGGGCCACCCATGACTAGCCCAGTGGGGAGTGAGTCGGAGTGGCCGGGAGAGTGTCATGGCATTAGACCGGTTTCGTCGGAATGCCATTGGTCCACCCAAATGGGATGACGAGGCCATGGGTTCTGTGGTGTGGGTACAGTGCGCTACCTCTGCAGAGTGTATTTAAACTATCGATAGCCGCGTCCTTGGTCATGGGCACAAGTTCGTAGTAGGGTACACTATCGGGTCTTGATCGAAATGGAGGATAAACCTGAAATAATTAAGCTGATTAATGTGGTTGTGATCTCCGTAAGGATCACGGGCCATTTATTGGTCGGGTTGTGATCGCCGTAAGGATCACGGGCCATTTATTGGTCGGGTTGTGATCGCCGTAAGGATCACGGGCCATTTATTGGTCGGGTTGTGATCGTCGTAAGGATCACGGGCCATTTATTGGACGGGTTGTGATCGCCATAAGAATCACAGGCCATTTATTGGTCGGGTTGTGATCGCCGTAAGGATCACGGGCCATTTATTGGTTGGGTTGTGATCGCCGTAAGGATCACGAGTTTGTCTCTATTTGTGATCAGGAAATGATATGATCACCGTTGGTAAGAGAGTTCGAGGGACTCAGTGCACAAGTTTGGTGGCATCGCATGAGTAATATGTTTGCATTTAAAGAACCATGGTAGAACATGAGATGGTTGCATACAGTTAACATGATATGTCTGCATTTGATATGATTGGTAGTTTACTTTCAGCATAGTTTCATGATGCCATGCCATGCTTTGATTGATATGATTGATATTATATGCTATGTTTTGCTGTTGCCATGTTAGAAATAAATTTGCTATGCCATGTTGTTGCCATGCTAGTGGATGCCATGATGTTAGTTTGATTTATGTCTTTGGTTGATATCATGCCATGCTTAGTTTCTGATTTGAGATAGGTTGTTGCATTCGCTTGGTTCCTGCTTTGTCTTCTGCTTGTTTGGATGCTATGTATTTGGTTGTCTTGCAAGTACATTCAATGTACTGACCTGGCGTGTCATGCCAGTTTTGTAGGTCATTCACTTGTTCTGTCGTGCTAGGCCGTAATCTTGCCAGTCCTATGAGTTATGGAGCCCAGCCAGAGTGATATGCTACCAAGACTTCCACCGCCATTATAATAGACTTCCGCTGCCATGTAAATAGCCTTAGGGCTATTCCAGAAGATTATATTCATCACTTATGTAATCATATACACATGTATTTGATGAATATTCTTGTACCTGGAATGCTGTATCATGGACCTGTCGTGCGTCAGGTGTTATCCTGGGCTGACGTGCGAAGGCCCCCGATTCCATGCGGATCGGGGTGCCACAACGAAGGACACGAGGCGTCCACGAGGGTGGAGGGCGCGCCCCTGCCTCGTGGGCACCTTGTGTGCTCTCCGGACTCGTTTTCGTGCATGATACTTCTTTCGGTCGATAAAAATTCATTATATAATCTCCCGAAGGTTTTGACCACCGTATCACGCAAAAGTCTTCTGTTTTTGTTTCGAGCTGTTTCTGTTACAGATTTAGAGCAAGATGTCTTCTCAAGAGTTAGTCGGGGAGAGTCGGGTGTCTCACCCGACACCAGGTCCAGGAGCAAACGATGATGCTTATTACTTTGGGCTATCAACGGAGGATGAGATGGAGGCCAACTTGAAAAGGATAGATGCCATGGAGGAGGATCAAGAAGTTACCTCTCGCTTCCAAGCAGGATTCATGATGGGGGAACTACAGAGCTCAACAATTCCAAACTCGGTCATCCCTTCCAATGTTAAATTTCTTTCTTATGAAAATATGAAAAAGAGTGTCACTTGTTCTCTAGAAGCTATGCAGCATCCTTGGGTAAAAGGAGCCTTAGCCGCCACGGGCAAGCTCCGCAAGGAAAATATGGACCTCAAGCAACAAGTCAATAAGCTCGAGGAGGAGAATCGTATCCTGAGGGGCATCATCGCCAAGAAGATCACAACACCAACTCTGAAGAAGGAGACATAATCACATGGGTATGGGCACTCCCCTTTGCAACTGCCAAGCTTGGGGGAGGTGCCCCGGTATCGTATCATCATCACACTCCTATCTTTACCGTTTTATTTAGTTCGATCCTTTTGGTAATATCTTGATCTAGTAGAATAAAGTTTTGGTATGATTTAGTTTTGAGTTTTGCTTTGTGATCCCTCTATGTAATCGAGTCCGTGAGCTATATATAATAAATATTAGTGTTGAGTCAAGGGCTTTGCTATCTTGCTATGATCTTGAGAAAATAGAAAGAATAAAAAGAAATAAAAGAGTTCATATTGATCTATGGATAGTAATGACTTCACACATATAGAGTATGAGGCTTAAAAGTTGTTGAGAGTTGGCAAACATAGTTTTGGTCATCGTTGCAATTAATAGGAAGTAATAAAGAAAGAGAAGTTTTCACATATAAATATACTATCTTGGACATCTTTTATGATTGTGAGCACTCATTAAGTATGACATGCTAAAGAGTTGATGTTGGACAAGGAAGACAAAGTAATGGGTTATGTTTTCTCACATCTCAGTTAAAGTATATTGTCATGGATCATCCAACATGTTGAGCTTGCCTTTCCCCCTCATGCTAGCCAAATTCCTTGCACCAAGTAGAGATACTACTTGTGCTTCCAAATATCCTTAAACCCAGTTTTTGCCATGAGAGTCCACCATACCTACCTATGGATTGAGTAATATCCTTCAAGTAAGTTGTCATGTTGCAAGCAATAAGAATTGCTCTCTAAATATGTATGACTTATTAGTGCGGAGAAAATAAGATTTATACGATCGTGTGATATGAAGTTATAAAAGCGACGGACTGCATAACAAAGGTTCATATCACAAGTTGCAATATAAAGTGACGTTCTTTTGCATTAAGATTTTGTGCATCCAACCCTAAAAGCACATGACAACCTCTGCTTCCCTCTACGAAGGGCCTATCTTTTACTTTATGTCTTTTACATTTTGCAAGAGTCAAGGTGATCCTCACCTTTCCCTTCTTCATTTTATCCTTTGGCAAGCACCTCATGTTGGAAAGATCCTAATATATATATTCAATTGGATGTAAGTTATGATGAACTATTATTGTTGACATTACCCTTTGAGGTAAAACGTTGGGAGGCAACACTATAAGCCCCTATCTTTCTGTGTGTCCGACTAAAACTCCATAACCATAACTATTGCGTGAGTGTTAGCAATTGTAGAAGACTAAATGATAGTTGAGTATGTGGGCTTGCTGAAAAGCTCTATTCTTGACTCTTTTCAATGTTATGATTAATTGCAATTGCTTCAATGACTAATATTATAGTTTGTTAGTTCTCAATGAAGTTTCTGAATCATACTTGACATTGTGAATAGATTGTTACTTGAGCATAAGAAATCATATGACAAAATTATATATATGTTGTTGTTATAAGAATGATCATGATGCCCTCATGTACGTATTTTATTTTTATCGACACCTCTATCTCTAAACATGTGGACATATTTTTCGATATCGGCTTCCGCTTGAGGACAAGCGAGGTCTAAGCTTGGGGGAGTTGATACGTCCATTTTGCATCATGCTTTTATATCAATATTTATTGCATTCTGGGCTGTTATTACACGTTATGTCACAATACTTATGGCTATTCTCTCTTATTTTACAAGGTTTAACATGAAGAGGGAGAATGCCGACAGCTGGGATTCTGGGCTGGAAAAAGAGCAAATATTGGAAACCTATTCTGCACAACTCCAAAAGTCCTGAAACTCCACGAAAGTCATTTTTGGAATTAATAAGACTTATTGAGCGAAAGAAGTATCAGAGGGGGCCCACGCCCTGGCCACGAGGGTGGGGGGGGGGGGGGGCGCCCACCCCTACTGGGTGCACCCCCTGCCTCGTGGGCCCCCCGGTGGCCCTCCAGTGCCCATCTTCTGCTATATGAAGTCTTTTACCCTGGAAAAAATCATAAGCAAGCTTACGGGACGAAACTCCACCGCCACGAGGCGGAACCTTGGCGGAACCAATCTAGGGCTCCGGCGGAGCTGTTCTGCCAGGGAAACTTCCCTCCGGGAGGGGGAAATCATCACCATCATCATCACCAACGATCCTCTCATCGGGAGGGGGTCAATCTCCACCAACATCTTCACCAACACCATCTCCTCTCAAACCTTAGTTCATCTCTTGTATCCAATCTTTGTATCCAAGCCTCAGATTGGTACCTGGGGGTTGCTAGTAGTGTTGATTACTCCTTGTAGTTGATGCTAGTTGGTTTATCCGGTGGAAGATCATATGTTCAGATCCTTAATACATATTAATACCCCTCTGATTATGAACATGAATATGCTTTGTGAGTAGTTACGTTTGTTCCTGAGGACATGGGTGAAGTCTTGCTATTAGTAGTCATGTGAATTTGGTATTTGTTCGATATTTTGATGAGATGTATGTTGTCTCTCCTCTAGTGGTGTTATGTGAACGTCGACAACATGACACTTCACCATTATTTGGGCCTAGAGGAAGGCATTGGGAAGTAACAAGTAGATGATGGGTTGCTAGAGTGACAGAAGCTTAAACCCTAGTTTATGCGTTGCTTCGTAAGGTGCTGATTTGGATCCACTTGTTTCATGCTATGGTTAGGTTTACCTTAATACTTCTTTTGTAGTTGCGGATGCTTGCAATAGTGGTTAATCATAAGTGGGATGCTTGTCCAAGAAAGGGCAACACCCAAGCACCGGTCCACCCACATATCAAATTATCAAAGTAACGAACGCGAATCATATGAGCGTGATGAAAACTAGCTTGACGATAATTCCCATGTGTCCTCGGGAGCGCTTTTCTCATTATTAGAATTTGTCCAGGCGTGTCCTTTTCTACAAAAAGGATTGGGCCACCTAGCTACACCTTATTTACTTTCATTGCTTGTTACCCATTACAAATTATCTTATCACAAAACTATCTGTTACCTACAATTTCAGTGCTTGCAGAGAATACCTTACTGAAAACCGCTTGTCATTTCCTTCTGCTCCTCGTTGGGTTCGACACTCTTATTTATCAAAAGGACTACGATAGATCCCCTATACTTGTGGGTCATCACTCACCCCTTGGATCGCCATTGGAGTCTCTTCTCACGCAGAGTTGATGTGGCGGTTCTCGTTTTGTGAGGATTGAGGTAGGAGGGAGACGAAGATGGTCAGTGTGTGCTGGGGTACTGGGCGGTGGAACCGCGGCAGCAACAGTTCATTTTTCCAACTACAATTAACGGTGAATGAGTGGGTAGGCGGCGGTAATTCGTTTTTTTAGCTCTTGGGGAACTGCATTCAAAGTAAACGGAGTGTGTACAGGCGAGAACAGTTACTACCCCTCCCTCGCCCGCTGCACGCCCGGCAGAACATGCACCCTCGGCGCATTCAAACGCCTCCATTAATCCCGTGTGGAAGCCGAGAAACCTATTCCGGCCACATATCGGTTCATGAGCGGGTCTGTATTGGTACTGTAATAGCAAGTGTTAGTGGTTACTTTACTTAAATTTTTTTAGTTTAATTAAAATTTATGCTTAAAAAAGCAAAGCATTGGCTCGTTTTATCAGTGCCACAAGATCAACATGCACATCAATTAGAATTATTATTCTCAGGACGCACATGATCAGCTCATTTGCCGCACTTTCACATAGACAATACTACCAAGTTTGAACAACCTGTTATGGTTGTTGTCCTCTGCATCATCATGCCGTGTTTCCCAGCTTGCGAGATTTAGAACCAACCATAAGATTCAAATAATAAGTACAACCAAGATGCCTACACATCTCAATGATTCCCAGCTTGCAAGATTCAGAACCAACCCATTAGAGCCTTTGGATAAAGTGAATCTCGGGATTAAATCCATCTTGGCTAGCCGTGTCATACAACCCAAGAACTTGGCGAATGCTTTTGACCATCACAACATCTGTAGTTGAGTATTCCTATTTGCACAGATAATAAAGAGCATGATTACTATGATAGGGGCACTAGTTGAAGCAACTTTATTTCCAAAACGAGAAAAGATTGCGATAGAATATCTTTATTTAAAAAATACAATGTTAGCACAGTATGACAAAGCATAATCATGTTGACAAAGGACGGTATTGACCTGTGTGAGATGACTTTGGGAGATCAAGTTATTCTTCATGTCCCCGTATCTTGCCAGGAAGGTGATTCGTTGACATCCATTAACACCTCGGTGTGGCAGTAGAAGGAGGAGCGTCGACTCATTTCAATCACTTTTTTATGCAGTTCAACTAAAATTTTGGCGCCCGTGAGTTAGAGAGGGGGCCCACGCCACCTCAACGGTAGGTGTGATGGACTCAACTAGTTCAGTGCAGCTATGTGATTGATGCAGTGCACATGGACTTGATTATGCCGATAGGCCTTCTACATGTTATCTACATTGGAAATGAAATGGTAGCTAAGGCAGTAGCTCTATTTTAAATGTATTATCACTTCATTTTATCAGTGGCAGTAGCGGTGCCAAAAGATTGCCTCAAAATATTAATGGCATTAAATTAAGATGCAAAAACAATATCATTATTCCTTTCTCATAGCAGTGCCCAAACAGTAGCACAAGATCACTAGCTGGATGCAGAGTCAAAATCAACCAAAAAGGAACATACCCGGTCTTGGGAACCATAATTGAGAGAGGGGCCCTACGCCGCCACGACTCGATGTGGTGAACCTACAGATCCAGTCGGATGATTCAATTCATGCGACATTTTTCTTCAGTCACCTGAAATGAAGCAAAGATTGCATCATGCAACTACCAAGAAGTACCTGCTCTCGTGAGCTGGCAGGTTCTTCTTTAGTAGTTGCACTAAAATTGAGCAACATTAAGGTTGGCTGTCCTGCTCATGCAAGGTGAAACTATAATTTGCTTAACCTTTTATGCAGTTCCACTAAAATAAAGTGCCATTATGGTGACAATGATGGCTCATCTTGCAAAGGCTAATAAAATGTTGCACGAGATTACCAGCAGAGTTTGACACAGATGTTGGAAACTCAAATCAACATTTGTGCAGGTCCACCAAAATTGAGAGACATTGCCCACGTGACATTTTAGTTGAACTGCACAAGACACTCATTCTAGAAAAAAGTGTTTTGTGCAGTCCACCAAAAGGTCACAATAGCAACGAGGTGAAATGGATATCCTTATCCGCACAAAAAGATAGAAAGAAAACAGTTACTGGTCAATAACAAGATACAAAACATACACGAAATGAAAAGAAGCATCTTGATTATGTTCATGGCAATCATACAAGGACAATTGAAATCTTAAAATGGCAACATTGCTTCATGTTACTGAAAGCATTAGGATCAACAATGACATTCTTCAAATATGGGATTACTTTAATGGTGACATTGCTTGTTTACCAGATACAGTAGATCAACAACAGTTAAAGAGTTGGCTTAAGGGCATGGGACAGTGGGGACACCAGGACACTCAGCAGCGTAAAGACGCAAGTTACTTATCATACTGGGAAAAATAGCAGGAGTACCATTTGTAACAAAGTTTAATTGCATCATATTACTGGAGGCATTAGATTAACAATAACATTGGTTAGACATGTCCATACGGTAACAGTTTGATTGCTTCATTTTAAATGCACCCTTACATTAACAACAACAACAAAAAGTTGGTATAAGGACATGCGACAGTGCACGCATCGGCACAATGTACCTTCAAGAGGCATAAAGTGGTGATGCTGAGTTTGTTCATACTCTACGAGGGCAGCAAATCTAATCCTGGAGACCTTTTGTAGCGACCCGACCCGAATGGATCGAAGTATCTGTGCTTAAGTGTCATCCCTGGATCGGTATGCTGACACACACAGTACTCGAGGATTTATAACAGAGGTAAATCACATGTATAAAGTAACGTAAATACTATTACCTCAATCCAAATAGCGGAAGTAACAACAAGGTTCTGGGTTCCCATCAACACCAACGGCAAAGTTGAGTGTAGAAATTGTAACCCTAACGTATCACTTACTCGTCGTAAGATTCCTGCAACATGAGACGTTGTATCCATGTAGGTGAGTACATTGAATGTACTGGCAAATTCACTCCATAGGATAATGAAGAACAAAAGCTATCACTACATGCATATTTGGCTAGTGGAAGCTCTAAGTTTAATTTTGCATAAAGCCAATTTTTCCCTACAACAAAGGAATATATTTTATTTAACTATCATGGTGGTTGTTAAACATTGAGAAGGTTCCTCCAACTCAATCCCAATTAAGCATCATCATTGAACCCAACAAAATAATTTAGAGTGATGAGATCAACATGATAATCCAAGAACCAGATACTCAAGATGTCCATAACCGGGACACGGCTAACCATGATTAGTTTGTACACTCTGCAGAGGTTTTCGCACTTTTCCCCACAAGACTCGAACACATCCATGGTCGGAGATTCAAGACACAGTCTTTCTGAAGCATTAACTCTCTACTTTGGGTAGACAGTACCACCTACAACCCACTACATCTGCTAGTCTACCTCTTCAAGAGCTTCACGCAACTTACTCAACTATGACAGAGCCCATATTGGCTTGTGGCTGCACATGGAAGTTTCTAGCATGAATAATCTTATGATCCCTTTGAGCCTGGGTGGCGAACCATAGGATGATCACACGGGTACTCCGGGATATCCTAGGACAACACTGGATTCTCCAGGTGCCCTGACAACCATTGGGTACTCAAGGGTGCCTCAAGCAATCCACCCAGATGTGTATTTAAGTAGCCATCTTAAGTTAACCATTAATTAACAAAACTCACATCTATCATGGATACACTCACCCAAACTACGTCTACGAGCATAGCGTAGCAATATAAACATAACGTAGAAGTGACTCCCCAAAGGTTTGATAATGAACAGGGCAATAGGTTCTACCTCATCATCTACTTCCCAAAACCCACATGTTAAACAGATCCTAACAATGCAATGTTTGAGGGTTGATCTAATGCAATAAAAACTGGGTAGTAAAGAGGTATGATCAAAGTGTTACTTGCCTTGCTGATGATCTGCAAAACCTAGGGACTCGTAGTAGCACGCTTCACACTCTGGGTACTCCATCGCAAACAAACAATAGCATACAATAAACACTCAACTATAAGCATGGGTAAAACTCAAATAAGAAGATATAACCAGAAAGTTCAACTGAAGAACTCCGGTTTGCAAAAAGAATCAAATCAAATGGAGCAACGAAACTCAAACTACGAAAGAAACAAGATCCATTGACTAATCTGGACCAAAGTCAAATTTTACAGTTCCAAAATCTTGTTCAAGTTGTTTAAACAGAAAGAGGGCTTCGAGACGAAGATCTAGGTGCTTGAATCACCAGATTCTGATAACCAAGCGAAAAGATAAACTAAAACGAAGATCAGGGCAGAAATCGCGATCGAAAATAATCGCGGAAAACCCTGGAAAAAAAAACTGACGAACAGGCTAACGAACGAACGTTCGCTGTCTGCGGCTAACTCAGACGAACATCCGCTATTTAACTAAACCGGAAAAAACCCGAACCAAACTAATCTAAAAAAGCAGATCTAGGTTTTTCAAAAAACCGAACTGTTTTTCTCAAAAAACGACAAACTGCAGCGGCGGCGTCGAGTACCTCCGGCGAGGTCCGGCGGGCGGCTGCGGCTCTGGCGAGTCCGAGGCGGCGGCGGGGTGGCGGCGCGAGGGCGGCGGCGGCGCGGCGGCAGAATCGAGGCGGGGCGGCTAGGGTTTGGGGCGAGGTGGGCTGGCGGCTTGGGCCGGCTTATAAAGCCGCCTGGGTGAGGTGTCCGGGTCGGACACGGCCCAGTAGGTTGGTAACTTTTTTAAAATAATTCCGATGCGCAGAAAAACAAATAAAAGAAATACTAAACGGACTCCAAAAATACTGAAATAAATTTTCACCGTCCTCTAAAAATATAGCGGACAAGGTGAACATTTATTTGGACCTCTAATGCAATTTTGAAAAAAACGCACTTTTTCCTAATTCCAATAAAATAGCAATAAAACTCTGAATAAAATTCTTATTTGATTTTAATATTTATCCCTCCAATATTTCTTTATTTTGGGGAAGTCATTTTATCCCCTCTCTTTTATTTTCATATAAGAAATATTCGGAGAGAAAAATAAATAAAACCAAATGATCCTCTTTTCAAAATTTGGGAAAACTCAAATATGAAAATAACGAATTCCGCAACTCTCTCCGTGGGTCCTTGAGTTGCTTAGAATTTCTAGGATCAACCAAAAATGCAATAAAATATGATATGCAATGATGATCTAATGTATAACATTCCAAATTGAAAGATGTTACACCTTTTACTATGTGAGGGCAACAAATCTAATCCTGGACATACTCTGTTGACTTGTCCACCAGCCGCCACTTTCTATCCTTTTTTCAACCAATAATATATTTGTTCATTATCCAGTTTGTACTGCCTTTTCCCTTTATTTCCCTTTTCAACCAAGAGACCGGTTGGGTATCCAGCCTCTACTACTTTCCCCCTGTTATTTCCTCTTTGAATCAAGTCCTAGATTCATGCTACAACTTACCCCCATTTCTTCGTTGTTTGAACCAAGTCCTAGATTTGACTGCATGAAGTAGCTTTACCTCTAATAATACTAAAAATTTAGGTGGCTTTGGAAGAGCTGATGGAAGTAGAAAAAGATCCACATGCAGCCTCGTGGGGTGCTAGGGCAGTAGAGCAAGGCCGCATTCGAAGGAACTTATACCTGAGGGTCATCGGGATGTGGCTGGAGGGTGGCGGGAGGTCGAATCTGCGCACAATATGATAGAGAGGAAGACGGGGTCCCAGGACCTCCCGAGTCGCGCTGTGTCAGAGAGAATGTCATGGGCAGAGGAGAAGGACCCGCTGGCAGCTGTGGGTTTCCTCCCTCGCCGCTGATGACCGCGTGAATGATGTACCTAGTCCCCTACACACCCCGGCCGAAGGGATCCGGCCGGATCTGTGACCAGCAGTGAGCAAAGAGAGAGTCGCTACCGCTATCTTGTTTAGATCTAGAGAGGATGAGAGAATGAAGAGAGCAACTCTAGTAAAGCAAGCACTCAGGCTCCTGCCTATATGTATAGTGAAGTGATTATATTGTTTTACTCCGCAACAAGCGTTTCAATTTGTGTACGTGGCATAAAAAAAGAAACTCTCTATTTAACGTGACTAACTACACGTTGCACTTTGTAATGTACTGTACTACTCCTACTTACTGCTACCTCCGTCCTGGTTTATTGGTTCCCATTGTATTTCATGTCAAATTTTGACTATAGATTGAACTAACAAAATGTGCATGCATGTTACCAAAAATTATATCATTGAAAAATATGTTCAAATACGAATCCAACGATATAATTTTTGTTGACATGCATTAACATTTTGTTAGCTAAATCTTTGGTCAAAATTTGGCACAAATTACAAAGGTGACCTATAAACCAGGACAAAGGTAGTAGTACTGGTAGTATTGTTCACTTGTGCTCCCCGACCCTCCATTCAATGAGCAACCCCACAGGTGAATAAACATATAGTACTAGTACTATTTATATAGAACGGACAAGCTCGAACTATTTTGGCTTTGAGATATCGATGGTACAGTTTGACCACATTGCATCAATGGACTCAGTAATTTGAAGTAACCTATACGTATAAACACATGCACGGTTTACATTCCGAATCGCTAGCCAGAGCTTGAACTGAATATTTGTTTACATGTATGCTACCTCTCGAGCTTGCGTTGATTTTTCCCTTGAAGAGGGAAGGGTGATGCAAAAGAGTAGAGATAAGTATTTCCCTCAGTTAAGAACCAAGGTATCAATCCAGTAGGAGGCACAAGCAAGTCTCCAATATATGCACCTGCACAAACTAACAAACACTTGCACTCAATGCAAAAAAGGGGTTGTCAATCCCTTCATGGCCACTTGCAAGAGTGCGATATAATAGAGAGATATAAAACAAATAAAAGTAAATAAAATCAGCGAGGTATTTTTGTGTTTTTGGTTTTATAGATATGAAAATATATGATGGAAAATAGACCCGGTGGCCATAGGTTTCACTAGAGGCTTCTCCCTTGAATAAAGCATGTGGTGGGTAAACAAATTACTATTGAGCAATTGATAGAAAAGAGCATATCTAAGGCAATGATCATGAATATATGCATCACGTCTGTGACAAGTAGACCAAAACGATTATGCATGTACTACTATTACTCCACACATCGACTGACTCCTGCATGCATCTAGAGTATTAATTCAAGAGAACAAAGTGACGCATTAAGCAATATGACATTATGTAGAGGGATAAACTCAAGCAATATGATATAAACCCCATCTTTTTACCCTTAATGGCAACAATACAATATGTTCCTCACTACCCCTACTATGTCATTGGGTGAGGACACCGCAAGATTGAACCCATCACAAAGCACCTCTCTCATTGCAAGAAAAACTAATCTAGTTGGCCAAACCAAATCGATAGACCAGAGAGAAATACAAAACTATCAAATCATGCATATAAGAATTGAGAGAAGACTCAAATATTATTCATAGATAATCTGATCATAAATCCACAATTCATCGGATCTCAACAAACACACCGCAAAAGAAGATTACATCGGATAGAACTCCAATAACATCGAGGAGAACTTTGTATTGAACATCAAAGAGAGAGAGAAGAAGCCATCTAGCTACTAGCTATGGACCCATAGGTCTATGGTAAACTACTCACACATCATCGGTAGGGCAACAAGGTTGATGTAGAGGCCCTCCGTGATCGAACCCCCCTCCGGTAGATTGCCAGAAAAGGCCCCAAGATGGGATCTCATGGGAACAGAGGCTTGCGGGGCGAAAAAGTATTTTGGCGATTCCCCTGGCATAGAGGGAATATTTGAGGATTTATAGAGCGAATATTAGGGCTAGGAGACCTCCGAGGGGCCCACAAGCCCGGGGGGGGGGGGGGGGGGGGGCGCCCCTACAGCTTGTGGTCTCCTCATTGGCTTCCTAACCTCCTCTCCAACTCTCATAGGTGTCTTCTGGTCCAAGAAAAATCAATGTAAAGTTTTATTCCGTTTGGACTTCATTTGATACTCCCTTTCCGAAAAAGTCAAAAACAAGGAAAAAACAGAAACTGACACTAAGCACTAGTTAACAGGTTAGTCCCAAAAATGATATAAAATGGCATATTAATTTATATAAAACTTCCAAAACAATAATAACATGGAACAATCAAAAATTATCGATACGTTGGAGATGTATCAAGCATCCCCAATCTTAATTCCTGCTCGTCCCCAAGTAGGTAAATGATAAAAACAAATTTTTTGATGTGGAATGCTACCTAACGTATTTATCAATGCAATTCTTCTTATCTTGGCATGAATGTTTAGATCCATAGGATTCAAAACAAAAGTTTAATATTGACATAAAAACAACAATACTTCAAGCATACTAGAAAGCAAAATCATGAAACTTCAAAAATACCATGGCTAAAGAAAGTTATCCCTACAAAATCATGGTCTTGTTATGCTCCCTCTTCTCAACACAAAGTATAAATCATGTACTACCCCGGTGTCAGCCAAGCAATTGGTTCATACTTTTTAACGCACTTCAACTTTTTCAACTCTTCACGCAATACACGATCATGAGCCATGGATATAGCACTATAGGTGGAATAGAAGGTGGTAGTAAACAAACAAGGGAGAAAGTCTCATATCAACTAGGCAAATTAATGGACTATGGAGATGTCCATTAATTGATATCAATGTGAGTGAGTGGGGATTGCCATGTAACAGATGCACTAGAGCTATAAGTGTATGAAAGCTCAAAAGAAAACTAAGTGGGTGTGCATCCAACTTGCTTGCTCATGAAGACCTAGGGCAACTTGAGGAAGCCCATCATTGTAATATACAAGCCAAGTTCTATAAGGAAAAATTCCCACTAGTAATATATGAAAGTGTCAAAATAGGAGACTCTCTATCATGAAGAACATGATGCTATTTTGAAGCACAAGTGTGGAAAAGGATAGTAACATTGTCCCTTCTCTCTTTTTGTCTCATTTTTTTTGTTTTGGGCTCTTTGGCCTCTTTTTTTATTTGGGATCTATGGCCTCTTTTTTAAATATATTTTGGGCTCTTTGGCCTCTATTTTATAACCTCACATGGGTCAATGTTCTAATAATGATGATCATCACACTTTTATTTACTTACAACTCAAAAATTACAACTGAAGGTAAAAACTCATAAAGATGGAACGGTGGGGTTACATGGAAATATATCTCATAATGGCTATGAAAATGCCATAATAGGTAGGTATGGCGGCTGTTTTGAGGAAAGGTATAAGGTGGGTTTATTGCACCGGCGAAAATTGCGCGGTACTAGAATGGCTAGCAAAGGTGGAAGGGTGAGAGTGTGTATAATCCATGTACTCAACATTAGTCATAAAGAACTCACATACTTATTGCAAAAAGTTTATTAGCCCTTCGAGGCAAAGTACTACTAAGCATGCTCCTAGGAGAGAGGTTGGTAGGAGTTAACCATCGCGTGCTCCCGACTTTCACACAAAGGAAGACAATCAAGGATAAATTGGGCTCCAACTTCATCACATAACTAGAAGACTATACGTGCATGCTACGGGAATCACAAACCTTAACACAAGTATTTCTTTTATTCCACAATTTACTACTAGCATGACTCTAATATCACCATCTTCATATCTCAAAACATTTGCAATAAAACAAACTTCTCATATATTCAATGCACTTTATGAAAGTTTTTATTATATCCCTTTGGATGCCCATCATATTAGGACTAAATTCATAACCTAAGCAAATTACCATGTTGTTTTAGACTCTCAAAATAATATAAGTTAAGCATGGGAGTTCATCAATTTCTTCAAAATAACATCACCGTCGTGCTCAAAAAGATATAAGTGAAGCACTAGAGCAACTACCTAGCTCAAAAGATATAAGCAAAGTACATAGAGTATTCTAATAAATTCACAATTAATGTGTGTCCCTCTCAAAAGTTGTGTACAACCAGGATGATTGTGGCAAACTAAAAAAAGCAAAGACTCAATCACATATCATGCGGTGAATAAAAATATAGCCTCAAGTAAATTTACCGATGGATTGAAGACAAAAGAGGGGATGCCATTCGGGGGATCCCTAAGCTTAGATGCTTGGTTGTCCTTGAATATTACCTTGGGGTGCCTTGGCCAAGCTTAGGCCCTTGCCACTCCTTATTTTGTAGTCCATCAAATCCTTACCCAAAACTTGAAAACTTCACAACACAAAACTCAATAGAAAACTCGTGAGATCCGTTAGTATAATAAAGCAAATCACCATTTTTAGGTATTGTTGTGAACTCATTTTAATTTTATATTGGTGTTATATCTACTGTATTCCGACTTCTCCACGGTTCATACCCCCCGATACTACCCATAGATTCATCAAAATAAGCAAAGAACACAATAAAACCACAATCTGTCTAAAACTGAATAGTATGTAGCAATCAGGAAACTTCATACACTTCTTTAACTAAAAAATTCTGAAAATTTGGAAAATCTAGTAAATTTGTATCCCAATCTTTTTCAAAAAATTCAGATCAAAAGCACTCTTCTGTGATTTTATAAAATTATGGCGACGAGCGCAAAGGTTTCTGTTCTTCTACAAGATCAAATGAACTATCACCATAGACCATCCCAAAGGTCTTACTTGGCTCAAACACTAACTAAAACATAAAAACACATCTAACCAGAGGCTAGATGATATAACTGTTGCAAAACAAGAGCAAAAAAGTAAAAAACAAAATAAAATTGGGTTGCCTCCCAACAAGCGCTATTGTTTAACGCCCATATCTAGGCATAATGCAATGATCTAGGTATTGTCATCTTTGGTATTAAATCCATAAGTAGCCCTCGTAATAGATTCATATGGCAACTTAATTTTCTTTCTTGGGAAGTGTTCCATGCCCTTCCTTAATGGAAATTGGAATCTGATGTCTCTTTATTTCATATAAATAATTACACCAATCGTTCTAAGGAAAGGTCTACCAAAAATAATAGGGCATGTTGGGTTGCAATCTATATCGAGCACAATAAAATCTACGGACACATAATTCCTATTTGCAACAGTAAGAATATCATTAATCCTTCCCATAGGTTTTCTAATAATGGAATCTGCTAGATGCAAATTTAAAGAACAATCATCAAGTTTATGGAAACCGAGTACGTCGCATAATGTTTTTGGAATAGTGGAAACACTAGCACCCAAATCACACAAAGCATTGCACTCATAATCTTTAATCTTAATTTTTATAGTAGGTTCCCACTCATCATAAAGCTTTCTAGGATAGAAGCTTCCAATTCAAGTTTTTCTTCATTCATCATAGCATCCACGATATGTTTAGCAAAAGTCTTATTTTGATTATAAGCATGAGGTGAATTAAGCATGGATTGCAAAAAGGAAATACAATCTATCAAAGAACAATTATCATAATTAAAGTCGTTGAAATCCAAAAGAGTGGGTTCATCGCTAATTAAAGTTTTGACCTCTCAACCCCACTTTTGTCAATTTTTTCATTAAGATCTTTAAATTCCAAATTATAGGGACGCCTTCTAGCTAAAGTTGACTCATCTCCAGTCCCATCTTTATCAATATTTATTTTAGCAAACGAAGATTCGATAGGAGTCACACCAATCACTTTAAGATCTTCATCATTATTATCACAAGAAATAGAAGAACACACTTTTACAAACCAGTCTCGCTTAGCATGCATCCTAGAGGTTCTTTCTTTACTTGCATTCATAGAAATTCTAATAGCTTTTAGAGATTCATTAATATCATGCTTGTGTGGCATACATCTCATCTTCAAAGAATCAATCTCAAGAGAAATCTTATCAACGTTTCTTAGCCAAATCATCAATCTTAAGAAATTTTTCTTCTACCATAGCATTGAAAATCTTTTGAGAATTAATGAAATCTTTAATATTGTTCTCAAGATCAGAGGGTATTTTATTATAATTTCCATAAGAATTGTTGTAGGAATTACCATAATTATTAGAGGAATTACTAGGAATGGCCTAGGATTGAAATTACCTCTATATGCGTTATTACCAAAATTGTTCGTACCAACAAAATTCACATCCGTAGATTCATTACTATTATCAATCAAAGTAGACAAAGGCATATCATTAGGATCAATAGGAGCACTCCTACTAGCAATCAATTTCATAAGTTCATCCATCTTTCCACTCAAAGTATTAATTTCTCCAATTGCATGTACTTTTTTACTAGTGGAAGATCTTTAGGTATGCAATTGAGAGTAATTTGCCTAATATCATCTAGGAGTTTAGTAGTTTCTCCTAATGTAATTTCCATAAAAGTACCACCCGCGGCAGAATCCAAAAGATTTCTAGATGCAAAATTCAATCCCGCATAATTTTTTGTATAATCATCCACAAACTTAAACCATGAGTAGGGTAATTTCTTATCATCAATTTCATCATTTCCCAAGATTGTGCAACATGTTCATGATCTAGTTGCTTAAAATTCATTATATCGTTCCTAAGGGAGATGATCTTAGCAGGAGAAAAGTACTTGGAAATAAAAGCATCTTTACACTTATTCCATGAATCAATACTATTTTTAGGCAAAGATGAAAACCAAGTTTTAGCACGACCTTGTAGTGAGAACGGAAATAGCTTCAATTTAATAATATCGTTATCCACATCTTTTTTCTTTTGCATATCACACAATTTAACGAATAGATGAGATGCAACATCTTCATTAGGACTACCGGAAAATTGTTCTTTCATAACAAGATTCAACAAAGCGGCATTAATTTCATAAGATTCTGCACTAGTGGTGGGAGCAATCGGAGTACTAATGAAATCATTATTATTAGTGCTAGAAAAATCACATAACTTAGTATTCTCTTGATCACCGTGACAAAGCAAGCAATCTAGCACGCAAGCAAACAAAAATATGAACGGAAAAACAAACGAAAGAAGGGCGAATAAAAAGGCAAATATTTTTTGTGTTTTTCTAAAAACGTTTTTGAAGTGTGGGAGATGAAAATGAGAGGCAAATGGCAAATAATGTAATGCAAGAGATGAGAGTTTATGATAGGTACTTGGTAGGCTTGATGTAGAATCTCCCCGGCAATGGCGCTAGAAATTATTCCTGCTACTTCTCGAGCTTGCGTTGATTTTTCCCTTGAAGAGGAAAGGGTGATGCAGCAAAGTAGAGATAAGTATTTCCCTTAGTTAAGAACCAAGGTATCAATCCAGTAGGAGGCACAAGCAAGTCTCCAATATATGCACCTGCACAAACTAACAAACACTTGCACTCAACATGAAAAAGGGGTTGTATATCCCTTCACGGTCACTTGCAAGAGTAAGATCTAATAGAGAGATGTAAAACAAGTAAAAGAAAATAAAATCAGCAAAGTATTTTTGCGTTTTTGGTTTTATAGATCTGAAAATATATGATGGAAAATAGACCCGGGGGCCATAGTTTTCACTAGAGGCTTCTCTCTTGAATAAAGCATACGGTGGGTAAACAAATTATTGTTGAGCAATTGATAGAAAAGCGTATAGTTATGGCGATATCTAAGGCAATGACAACGAATATAGGCATCACGTCTATGACAAGTAGACCAAAATGATTCTGCATCTACTACTATTACTCCACACATCGACCGACCCTAGAGTATTAAGTTCAAGAGAACAAAGTAACACATTAAGCAAGATGACATGATGTAGAGGGATAAACTCAAGCAATATGATATAAACCCCATCTTTTTACCCTTAGTGGCAACAATATAGTATGTGCCTCGCTACCCCTACTATATCACTAGGGGAGGACACCGAAAGATTGAACCCATCACAAAGCACCTCTCCCATTGCAAGAAAAAACCAATCTAGTTGGCGAAACCAAATCGATAGATCAGAGAGAAATACAAAGCTATCAAATCATGCATATAAGAATTCAGAGAAGACTCAAATATAATTCATAAATAATCTGATCGTAAATCCACAATTCATCAGATCTCAACAAACTGAAAGTGCAACTATCCCTAGGTGGTTTTGGTAATTCATAACAACATATAGCTCATTGAGCTAATGCTATTCCAAGACTATTATTTCAGGAAAGCTCAATGAATGGCATGGCATGGATGATGAAAGTGGATCCCTCAAAATATCAAGGACAAAGGATTGGCTCAAGCTCAAAAGCTCAAGACTCTTCATTTTACATTTTAGTGATCCAAGATCACATTGAGTCTATAGGAAAAGCCAATACTATCAAGGAGGGATGAGATGTTGCTTAATGAGCCTCTTGCTTCAAAGTGCTTAGTGATATGCTCCAAAAACCCTCAACTACTTTATCACATCCACATATGACATAAACCCAAAGTCAAAATCGGTCCCACCGATTCTTTCTATCCAACGCCACCGAGTTCAAATGTCATAGCCACTGCCACAAACCCTAGGCAAATCGGTCTTACCGATAGGGATCTCGGTCTCACCAAGATGGGATTGTAATCTCTCTGTTTCCCTTCGTAACGTTTCGGTCTAACCGAAGTGAGCAATCGGTCCCACCGAGATTGCAATGTAAACTCCCTGTTTCCCTTTCGTAACATTTTGGTCTCACCGAAATGAGCGAATCGGTCCCACCGAGTTTACCTGACCAACTCTCTGGAAAGCTTATTACCAAAATCGGTCTCACCGAGATTACATTATTCCCTAACCCTAACCATATCGGTCCTACCGAGTTGCATGTCGGTCCCACCGAAAATCCTAATGGTCACTAGGTTTGCTAAATCGGTCCGACCGTCTGTTGAATCGGTCCCATCGAGTTTGGTAAATTGTGTGTAACGGTTAGATTTTGTGTGGAGGCTATATATACCCCTCCACCTCCTCTTATTCGTGGAGAGAGCCATCAGAACAAACCTATACTTCCAACTTACCATTTCTGAGAGAGAACCACCTACTCATGTGTTGAGGCCAATATATTCCATTCCTACCATATGAATCTTGATCTCTAGCCTTCCCCAAGTTGCTTTCCACTCAAATCTTCTTTCCACCAGATCCAAATCCCATGAGAGAGAGTTGAGTGTTGGGGAGACTATCATTTGAAGCACAAGAGCAAGGAGTTCATCATCAACGCACCATTTGTTACTTCTTAGAGAGTGGTGTCTCCTAGATTGGCTAGGTGTCACTTGGGAGCCTCCGACAAGATTGTGGAGTTGAACCAAGGAGTTTGTAAGGGCAAGGAGATCACCTACTTCGTGAAGATCTACCGCTAGTGAGGCAAGTCCTTCGTGGGCGATGGCCATGGTGGGATAGACAAGGTTGCTTCTTCGTGGACCCTTCGTGGGTGGAGCCCTCCGTGGACTCGCGCAACTGTTACCCTTCGTGGGTTGAAGTCTCCATCAACGTGGATGTACGATAGCACCACCTATCGGAACCACGACAAAAACATCCGTGTCTCCAATTGCGTTTGAACCCTCCAAACCCTTCCCTTTACATTCTTGCAAGTTGCATGCTTTAATTTCCGCTGCTCATATACTCTTCGCATGCTTGCTTGAATTGTGTGATGATTGCTTGACTTGTCCAAAGATAGCTAAAATCTGCCAAACTCTAAAATTGGGAAAAGGTTAAGTTTTTAATTGGTCAAGTAGTCTAATCACCCCCCTCTAGACATACTTCAAGGTCCTACAAGTGGTATCAGAGCTTTGGTCTCCATTTGCTTTGATTTCCATAGCTTTTGGTGGTCATAGCCTTGGTTTCATATCCTAGGAGAGTATGGCGTCTAGCGAGAGAAATTATCACCGTAGAGGTCCTTACTTTGATGGTACTAATTTTGCTAGTTGGAAGCATAAGATGAAAATGCATATTCTTGGACGTAACCCCGCCGTTTGGGCTATTGTGTGTATTGGCTTGCAAGGTGAATTCTTTGATGGGAGAGAGCCGAACCGTGAAGCTAGCGCGGAAGAATTGAAGATGCTGCAATACAACGCTCAAGCTTGTGATATCCTCTTCAATGGCTTGCGCCCCAAAGAATTTAACAAAATCAGCCGTCTGGAGAATGCAAAGGAAATTTGGGATACTTTGATTGATATGCATGAAGGTACCGACTCCGTCAAGGAATCCAAGTTGGATGTGCTCCAAAGTCAGCTTGACAAGTTCAAAATGAAGGATGGTGAAGGTGTCGCTGAAATGTACTCTAGGCTTGCTGTTATCACAAATGAGATTGCCGGCTTAGGGAGTGAAGAGATGACCGACAGATTCATCATCAAGAAGATCCTAAGAGCATTGGATGGAAAGTATGATACCGTGTGCACATTGATCCAAATGATGCCAAACTACAAAGATCTCAAGCCAACGGAAGTCATTGGAAGAATTGTTTCTCATGAGATGTCACTCAAGGATAAGGAGGAACTTCACAACAAGTCAAGTGGTGCTTACAAAGCCTCATGTGAAGCCCCCACATCATCAAGTGAGAAACAAACCTTCAATGAAGAATTGAGCTTAATGGTGAAGAACTTCAACAAATTCTACAAGAGCAGAAGCAAAGAAAGAAGCTCTAAGTCAAGGTCTTATAATGACAAAAGATCTTCTAGTCGAGAGCGCAATTGCTACAATTGTGGGAGACCCGGACACTATTCCAATGAGTGTACGACACCCTACAAAAGAAGAGAAGACTCTCCAAAAAGAAGAAGCAAAAGAGAAGAATCATCACCAAGAGAGAGGAGGAGTAGAGATGATCGTTATGAACGAAGACCCTCACGGAGAAGCAAAGATTCGGAAAGGAAGGACAAGTCATCAAGGAGCTACACAAAACAAAGACATCAAGCTCATGTTGGTGAATGGGTATCCGGCTCTGACTCCGACAATCACTCTGAGAGAAGCTATCACTCCGACTCCGAATATACTCAAGATGAAGGTGTTTCCGGTCTAACACTTGTGTCAACCAACTCCTACGACATATTTGACTCACCAAATGAAGGAATTGGAAGATGCTTCATGGCCAAAGGTCCTAAGGTAACACATTCCGAGTATGTTGATTTCAATAGTGATGAAGATGGCTTGCTAGGTGATGATGATTTACTTGTTGACAACTCTAGTGATGAATACTATGATGAAACATCAATTAATCATGCTAATCAAGATAAAATGAATGATAATGACAAGGAGAATATTGAGCTTCTATCTAAAGAACTACACACTCTTAAGTTAGCTCATGAAACTATCTTCGAAGATCATCGAGAACTTTTAAGGGCTCATGAGAAGTTACGCTTTGAAAAGCTCAATCTTGAGCAAGAGCATGAGTTCCTAAAGGTAATCAATGATGATCTCCGTAAGAAAAGTTCTTCTTACATTGCCAAGCGTTTACTCTTATCTACTTACATGCCTCAAGTCAAGTCTAGTAACAAGTACAAGAAAGATCCTTCCTCTAGTAGTAACAATAATAATGCCAAATCCAATATTGTTGCTTCTAGTAGTTCTCTTGATTCCACTAATGATTCTCTTAGCCAAGTTACACTTGAGCAAGAAAATAGCTTATTGAAGGGAATTATAGAGAAAGGTGTATACAAGAGCCTTGCCAGGAGTAAGCAATTCGAGGAAATTGTACGCAAGCAAGGAAGGCACCGGAAGAATCAAGGTGTTGGTTTTGAACGAAAGTTCAATGCCAATGGAGTTGAGTGGGAAGAAGATCAATACCCCAAGACGAAGTTTGTTCCTCAACAAGAGAACTATGATCCTACTTCCTTCAAGGGAACACTAGCACAAGATGATCTTCCACCACAAGACCACAAGAACAAAGGCAAGTACAAGCTTCAAGAGGAGATTGATGCATTTGGAGAAGCACCTAAGGCCTTGGTCAAGTGGGTTCCCAAGACTACGTCAAGTTCTACTTCATCAAGTACAACTACAACTCCAAGGATTCCCATCAAGATGATGTGGATCCCGAAGAAGAAGAACTAGAGAGTTCTTGAGGGTGACTCCGCCAACATTCTTCACTCATATCATTATGGAAAGGACGAGTGCAATCAACTTTCATATCTTGCACTAGTTCAAGGAGTCACAAACCCTCATGTTGGTAAGGCAAGGGACAAGGTAACCTAATGATTTCATGGACATCATCTTGTTTGTGCATCACTCTATGTCTATGGATATTCTTGTTTGTTCCTTGTGGGACTAACCCATGTAGGTATGTTGAAAGTGCAACTCACTCCAAAGGATTGCTCCAAATGATCTACATCAACATTGAGCATCCACATCTTCAACATCTACATGAAGTCATCATCGACAAAACCCAAGGTTAGTTCATCCCTCTAAAAGGGGATCTCACATCTAGGGGGAGCTTAACTCTAAGAATTGAGTCAAAGCAACTCTAATGGTGTGAACACATCAATGCATTATGTAAAAGTGGTAACCCCGCTTGAGCTTAAACAATGAGTATGACCTATGATCAAATGTTCTCATTTGACTCCTAAGTCAATATACTCATATATAGATGACCTAGTCATCGCCAATTGTTTGATAGATGCTAGAATTGGCTGTGCATGCTTTGTCACATATTTCATTTGCCATTTTATTGTGTGAGCATGTTGGTTGCATATTTTACTCATTCGAGGACATCCACTTGTTGCTTTGATAGCTTGGGTTCTTTTTCTTTGGCCAAGTGGATGGACAAGAATGCCTAAGAACCTTCTCTAGCTATCTATGCTTTTCTCGTCTCAAACACTATTCATGCTACATCACAAAATTTGATCAAGTCAGATTCGAACCACTCTGTGTGAGGAGCACTCGGAGTCCCCGATTCGTCATAGACTTAAACTTCCAAAACTTCTTTGTTATTCTCGGTCTGATCGATTCCTCCATTTCAGTCCTACCGAGATCACTAAGTCGATCTAGGTTTTCAATCTCGGTTCAACCGATTTGAACATTTTGGTCACACCGAGTTGCTGTAACTGTATACAGTTATGCATCTCGGTGCCACCGAGTTGTTCCACTCGGTCACACCGACAGTGTCAGGCTATATATACTCACGGGCAAAAATTTGGAAATTTTCTCCAAACCCCTTCGCCCGCGCATAGCTCGCTCTGCCTCCAGGATCTCCGGATCGTCTCCTCGTCGCCAGCCACCTCCTGTCGCTGGTCTCCGCCGCCGTCAACGGAATTCATCCCCGTTGTTGCCGCCGTAGCGAGTTCATCGCCAAGCTAGGGTATGGACTTGATCACAGTGCTATCCTCGTCTGATTCCTAGCACATTGTGTTCATTATGATTCTTGCCATGATTGAAACACTCCTATCTAGTCAATACAATCCTTAGAATAGATGCGATTTGAAAATTTAAGGTTAGGTTTCCGCAGAAACTATCTCGGACCCACCGAGTTGAAAAACTCGGTCCCACCGATTTGGCTAATGCCATTGCATTAGTAACTCTCGGTCTGACCAAGAATTGCTAATTGGTGTGACTGATTTTAGAACTTTGTGAAACCCTAGCAGTCTCGGTGCCACCGAACCGTGACTCAGTCCGACCGAGTTCACCAGTTTAGGTTCCAAAACTGCTTCGGTATCACCGAGTTTGAAAATCGGTTGATCCGAAATGCTTTCTGTGGAAAACTAAAACTAAGTTTTTGAATCATTCTTTTGCAAAAATCTCTGCATTTTGTGATGCTCATCCATTCTATCTCATCTATAACTATTCACAGGGTCAGCAGTCAAAATTTGCAGCATGTCAGACCAAAGTGATAGTCAGAACAAGTCAGAAGAGCACAACACATGAGTGAGGGCACTAGTCCCTCTAGCACTTCAGATGATGGCAGCAGGAGCACCCCAAGCAATTTGCCTAAAGCTGCCACCAGGACAAGGAAGAAGAGAACCTCAGAATCTGAGGATGAGGATTATATGGCAGAAGAAGATGAGGCTACTTCCAAGAAGGTAGTGCTCAAAAAGGAGTATGCCTCAGCAAAGAACACAAAGCCTGGACTCAATAGGAAGGTCCCTGCCAAGAGGACACCTATGCTGAAGGTTAGAGGATCAGCTCAAGTGCCTGAAAAGCCTGATCCCAAAGAGGCACCTGCAAGAAGAGTCACAACTTCCAAACCCAAGAAAGTTCCCACTGGAGAAACTATGAAGTTTACCATTGAATCAGAAGATGAAGCTGCTGGTCAAGATAAGAAGAAGAAGAGAGCTAGAACCACTACTGCCCAGGTTCTTGGAAATCCCTCTATGAGGAGAGACTCTGAAGAGGAAGAAGAGGTTGCTGCACCAGCACCCAAGGCACAAAAGCTGATGGGTGATGCTATAAAGTCACGGGCTGCAACATCAAAGCCCAAGGAAGCACCCAAAGCTGCCCCCAAGCCCAAGACTGCACCAAAGATGAATACCAGGAGTATTCCGGCTGCTGAGAAGAACAAGGCCCCAGTGCCTGAAGTTGCTGATGAGGAAGATGATGAAGGACAAGTCCCGAGGAAGCTAAAGCCCAAGATTCCAGACCACAATGATGCTCATCCTGTGGCTGAGAACATGAAGTTGAGAAAGGATGCAGGACTCAGACTGTGGAGGCTGTCAGATCCATATGCTATCAGGAGAAGGACTGTTGTTGATTACAGGTTCCACACTAAGGAACATCAGGATTTCTATGAGACAGTGCTGTTGGACAAGAAACCTATAGTGTGTGATATGAGGTGGGTCGACTGGACCTACATGAAGGAAAATGAAGAACACTATCCTGGAGTGCAAGACAGTTTCATTGCTTGTGGAGTTGCGGACTTTGTTGGGCAGAAGCTCACAAAGTGGAATGATGAGCTCATTATGCAATTCTACTCCACAGCACACTTCTATCCATATGGCAGGATAGTTTGGATGTCTGAAGGTACAAGGTACCAGTCAACAATTGAGGAATGGGCCAATCTGATCAATGCCCCAAAGGAGAGTGAAGATGACTTGGATGTCTATGCCAAGAAGAAGATGGATCACAATACCATGGCTCATATGTACAAGGAAATCCCAGATGCTGCAGTTGAGACACATAAGTTTGGGTCAGTTCATTTTCTTCTGTCAGGGCTGCCAACAATCAACTGGATCCTAAGGCACACTCTTTTGCCCAAGTCAGGTGACCACAACATGATTAGAGGGCATGCTATCAACTTGCTACACTTGTTTGATGTGCCACAAAAATTCAAGGTCATGAGCTTCATTGTTGAGACCATTAAGAGGACAGCAGCAGACCAGAAGAGAAGTTGTGGGTATGCCCCACAGATTCAGGAGTTGATTAACTCAAAGATGGGCATAGGAACATACTTACTGGATAAGGAACATTTTGCTATCTATCCAGACTTTGAGGAAAATCAAGTTGTGATGAATGAGAATGAACCATCATCAGTGCAAGCTCAAGAGAAGAAGGAGAAAGCAAAGAAAGATAAGGCTACCAAGATGCCAACTCAAGAGGAGGCATCTGAGTACTTTTTGAAGAACGAGCAGGAGCAGCTTGGTTACTTGATAGCATCAACACTGAGGATTGAGAAGGGGTTGGCCACCCTAACTCAAAACTAGGAGAGCCTGGAAAGAATCATGGAACAAAAATTCTATGATCTAGATGTCAAAGTAACTGAGATTCAGTCAGTTGTGGAGCAGCTCCAGGATGACATGCAGGAGAGGAAGGGCAAGACAACCACTGATGCATTTGCCAGAGTACCTAGAGCTCAGAGATCAGCTGCTGTGCCTGTGACAGACACCAGAGCCACATCATCTGCACCAGCTATAGCTCCTACAGCTCCAGTGCAACCAGCTCCAACACCAACTCCTCCAGCTCCATCCACATCAACTGAAGCCTTCGTCCAAGGAGCCATCTCTACACCACCACCTGAAGATCAAGCCTGAGAGTCGATCTAGCACTATGCATTTTCTATGAACTTTTTGGTAACTTGTTGCCAAAAGGGGAGAAAAATGTATATATCATAGGCTTCGAGAGAGAGAGAGAGAGTGTTGCTTTTTGTTCTCTCTTGCTTTGGTGGTTAAACTTTGTTTGCTTTTGATTGCTTGAGATACCATGCTATTATCTGTGAGACATTGATGATCATGTGTTTGATCATAAGCTACACTTATGCTTGTTAGATGATATTATCCTACCTATCCTTATATGATCATTCACTTTGCTTGGTGATGAGTGCACGTATTCAATCTTTATTATTTTGAGCGCTCCACCAAGATGTATGTGACATGGAAGAGTAACCCATGAGACTAATTCCTTATGCATTTGCAGTCCAAAGGAAATCTTAAACTATGCACAAATTTAGGGGGAGCTCTTGCTTATCACATACTTCTCAAAGCGACGATGTTTTTCAATCTTATTATCATTTGTCGAAGCTTTGATCTATATGTTATCATCAATTACCAAAAAGGGGGAGATTGAAAGTGCAACTATCCCTAGGTGGTTTTGGTAATTCATAACAACATATAGCTCATTGAGCTAATGCTATTCCAAGACTATTATTTCAGGAAAGCTCAATGAATGGCATGGCATGGATGATGAAAGTGGATCCCTCAAAATACTAAGGACAAAGGATTGGCTCAAGCTCAAAAGCTCAAGACTCTTCATTTTACATTTTAGTGATCCAAGATCACATTGAGTCTATAGGAAAAGCCAATAGTATCAAGGAGGGATGAGGTGTTGCTTAATGAGCCTCTTGCTTCAAAGTGCTTAGTGATATGCTCCAAAAACCATCAACTACTTTCTCACATCCACATATGACCTAAACCCAAAGTCAAAATCGGTCCCACCGATTCTTTCTATCCGGCGCCACCGAGTTCAAATGTCATAGCCACTGCCACAAACCCTAGGCAAATCGGTCTTACCGATAGGGATCTCGGTCTCACCGAGATGGGATTGTAATCTCTCTGTTTCCCTTCGTAACGTTTCGGTCTAGCCGAAGTGAGCGATCGGTCCCACCGAGATTGCAATGTAAACTCCCTGTTTCCCTTCCGTAACATTTCAGTCTCACCGAAATGAGCGGATCGGTCCCACCGAGTTTACCTGACCAACTCTCTAGAAAGCTTATTACCAAGATCGGTCTCACCGAGTTTGTGTAATCGGTCTCACCGAGATTACGTTATGCCCTAACCCTAACCATATCGGTCCTACCGAGTTGCATGTCGGTCCCACCAAAAATCCTAACGGTCACTAGGTTTACTAAATCGGTCCGACCGAGTCTGTTGAATCGGTCCCACCGAGTTTGGTAAATTGTGTGTAATGGTTAGATTTTGTGTGGAGGCTATATATACCCCTCCACCTCCTCTTCATTCATGGAGAGAGCCATCAGAACAAACCTACACTTCCAACTTACCATTTCTGAGAGAGAACCACCTACTCATGTATTGAGGCCAAGATATTCCATTCCTACCATATGAATCTTGATCTCTAGCCTTCCCCAAGTTGCTTTCCACTCAAATATTCTTTCCGCCAGATCCAAATCCCATGAGAGAGAGTTGAGTGTTGGGGAGACTATCATTTGAAGCACAAGAGCAAGGAGTTCATCATCAACGCACCATTTGTTACTTCTTGGAGAGTGGTGTCTCCTAGATTGGCTAGGTGTCACTTGGGAGCCTCCGACAAGATTGTGGAGTTGAACCAAGGAGTTTGTAAGGGCAAGGAGATCGCCTACTTCGCGAAGATCTACCGCTAGTGAGGCAAGTCCTTCATGGGCGACGGCTATGGTGGGATAGACAAGGTTGCTTCTTCGTGGACCCTTCGTGGGTGGAGCCCTCCGTGGACTCGCGCAACCATTACCCTTCGTGGGTTGAAGTCTCCATCAACGTGGATGTACGATAGCACCACCTATCGGAACCACGACAAAAACATCTGTGTCTCCAATTGCGTTTGAATCCTCCAAACCCTTCCCTTTACATTCTTGCAAGTTTAATGCTTTAATTTCCGCTGCTCATATACTCTTCGCATGCTTTCTTGAATTGTGTGATGATTGCTTGACTTGTCCAAAGATAGCTAAAATCTGCCAAACTCTAAAATTGGGAAAATGTTAAGTTTTTAATTGGTCAAGTAGTCTAATCACCCCCCCTCTAGACATACTTCAAGGTCCTACACAAACACACCACAAAAGAAGATTACATCAGATAGAACTCCAAGAACATCGAGGAGAACTTTGTATTGAAGATCAAAGAGAGAGAGAAAGCCATCTAGCTACTAGCTGTGGACCTGTAGGTCTATGGTAAACTACTCACACATCATTGGCAGGGCAACAAGTTTGATGTAGAGGCCCTCCATGATCGAATCCCCCTTCGACAGATCACCGGAAAGGCCCCAAGATGGAATCTCAAGGGAACACAGGCTTGCAGTGGCGGAAAAGTATTTTTGGCGTCTCCCCTGGCATAGAAAGAATATTTGAGGATTTATAGAGCGAAGATTATCATTAGGAGACCTCCGAGGTGCCCACAAGCCCGGGGGTGCGCCCCCCTAGGGCATGCCCCTACGGCTTGTGATCTCCTCGTTGACTTCCTGACCTCCTCTCCAAGTCTCGTAGGTGTCTTCTGGTCCAAGAAAAATCATCGTAAGGTTTTATTCCATTTGGATTCCATTTGATATTCCATTTCTAAAAAAGTCAAAAGCAAGGAAAAAAAACAGAAAACTGGCACTAGGCGCTAGGTTAATAGGTTAGTCCCAAACATGATATAAAATAGCAGATTAATGTATATAAAACATCAAAAACTAATAATATAATAGCATGGAACAATAAAAAATTATAGATACATTGGAGACGTATCAATGTACCACCTTTTTCTTTTGGTTTTCTGCTCCATGGCGCAATTCATCGATACAAAATTATACTAGGATTATTTAAAAGTTGAGGGCAGGGATTTTCCCGAGCAGTACGTGCGGCAGTTTTCGCGTAGCCTGTTTGACAGAGCGGCGAAGAGGGTAAGGGAGTAGCGGATTCAACTTACTGCTAGAAAGGTAGGGTTGTGTGATTTGACGGCTCGGTACTGCTGGAAAGATGGGGTCTTGTGATATGACTGCTCATTATAGTCACTATTACTATGGCGCTACGACCGGGGTGATGCCCCCTTTCATTCCCCACTCTAATCTTGTGCATGACACGTCGACCCTTGTGCTGGCTCTACCACATGTCAGCAACGTAAGAAGGAGCAAAGAATCATGTGGTATATATAGTACTACTACCTCCGTCCTGGTTTATTGGTCCCCATTGTATTTCGTGTCAAATTTTGAATATAGATTGAACCAACAAAATGTTCATGCATGTTACCAAAAATTGTATCATTGAAAACTATGTTCAAATACGAATCCAACGATATAAATTTTGTTGACATGCATTAACATTTTGTTAGCTAAATCTTTGGTCAAGATTTGGCACAAACTACAAAGGTGACCTATAAACCAGGACGGAGCTAGTACATAGTACTAGTATATACTACTACTCACGGCGGAGGAGTGCGAAACACGGCAACCCAGTGAACCAACAGGCGATAGGCCATATAAAACAATGTGGTGATATGGACATTAAAACAATGTACTCCAGTCCAGTCTCTAGCATGTACAGTACTCTTCCTCTCGGTTCATCGCCATCATACTTTCTCCATTCCTGTGTTTTCAGTATACTGCGAATCAAAGAGGCCCTTATACTGGTTTAGGTTCGGTCTTTTTTTCAATGTTTTACGTCCAAAATCTAATGAACGTGCTCCGGTTTCTATGAAAATAATTTGGTTTGCATGTAGTTCGTCAGGTCTGAAATGTAAAGTACGCCGACATGGTTGCACATGCTCCGAGTCGTGCATGCACTATGACCTAGATGCTCTACGTCCCACAGGTCGGCGAAAGGAAGCACGTGGAAATAGCCTAGGAGTACATATAGGAGGAAAAATGCATGGAAATTTATATCTATGAAGCGTGGCTGCGGTTCGAACAAGTGACCTAAAGTGATGACAGGTATAAGTCGCACGCACCCAACTAGTGGTACTAGATGTACGAGTACTCAGTACTCCTATTCTATCAACACGAGTCCCATTTGACAAAAGCGTTCGTGCTATAGCTAGCTCTTCTCTCTCGTTTATCTCTTCTAATTCTAACTCAGCCAACGTGTGGTGGGCGGGGTGGGGATTTGCCGATAGTTGGTTTGCTCAACTGCGGCCCCACCTGACCGTGAAAATGCTGAGACAACAAGCATTCCCTAGCATGAACGGCGTGCCTGACAGACCGGGTGGGGGTGCGATGCGAACGCGGCAGTCTTTACCTTTTTAACTTGTAGGTAGAAAATGCCAAGCCAATGCGCGCTGAGCGGCGGGCCGGAACGATAGTGTGGGGTGCGACGCGAATGGCACAGGCGTATTGTACTTGTTCCACTTTCTCGTTTTGAACTTGTGACATGTAGTGACGCTCAGTTTTGAATACTCCTTATATAAATTGGGTTGTCGTGCCAATATATATACTCCCTCCATGTAGGTTGGGTCTCGTACTTAAAGCTGAAGTCAAAGTTTGGCACAACAAGCGATGGTGACCAGTCTACCTCCGTCCTGGTTTATTTGGTCCCCATCGTAATTTGTGCCAAATTTTGACCATAAATTTCACGAAAAAATGTTCAAGCATGTCACCAAAATTATATCATTGAAAACTATGCTCAAATACGAATCCAACGTTATAATTTTTGTTGACATGCACTAACGTTTTGTTAGTTAAATCTTTGGTCAAAATTTAGCACAAATTACAAAAGGGACTAATAAACCAAGACGTATGTAGTAAACCAGGACGTAGACAATGATACTACATATAATTAATGCCAAATAAGAGCAAGGGATCACACATGTCATTTACAAATGGAATAAAAATGCCATACACTAACACATTAAGGCCACGAGGCGATGCAGTGCTAGTTACAGAAGGCAAGAAGAAAGATGCATCCATTGACGACCTCCTCCTCCTCGACTCAGGGCACCGGCCCACCGAATGGCGGCTAAGTATCAGCGGCTTTCGTGCCAGGTCAACGTTCTTCCGAACAATGGAGTCCAAAGATTCCAGCTGGTGGAAGAAGGCTGATACGTCTCCATCGTATCTACTTATCCAAACTCTTTTGCCCTTGTTTTGGACTCTAATTTGCATGACTGGAATGGAACTAACCGGGACTGACATTGTTTTCAGCAAAATTGCCGTGATGTTATTGTTGTGCAGAAATCAAAGTTCTCGGATTGACCTGAAATTTTATGGAGATTTTTTGTGGAATAAATAAAAAATACTAGCGCAAGAAGTTACTAGAGGGGGGCCACTCAGAGGCCACAAGCCCTGGGGGCGCGCCCACCCCCCTAGGGAACGCCTAGCAGGCTTGGGGGCCCCCTGGACCGCCTCTAACCCTAATTCCAACTCTATATATTCCTATTCGCGGAGGAAAAAAAATCAGAGAGAAGGATTCACCGTGTTTTACGATACGGAGCCACCACCACCTCCTGTTCTTCCTCGGGAGGGATGATCTGGAGTCTGTTTGGGGCTCCAGAGAGGGGAATCCATCGCCATCGTCATCATCAACCTTCCTCCATCACCAATTTCATGATGCTCACCGTCGGGAGTGAGTAATTCCATAGTAGGCTTGCTAGACAGTGATGGTTTGGATGAGATTTATCATGTAATCGAGTTAGTTTTGTTAGGGTTTGATCCCTAGTATCCACTATGTTCTGAAATTGATGTTGCTATGACTTCGCTATGCTTAATGCTTGTCAGTAGGGCCCGAGTGCCACGAATTCAAATCTGAACCTATTATGTTTTCATGAATATATATGTGTTCTTGATCCGATCTTGCAAGTTGTAGACGCCTATTACGAGTTATGATCCGCATACCCCAAGGTGACAATAATTGGGATTCTTTCCAGTGATACCGTAGTTTGAGGAGTTCATGTATTCACTAAGTGCTAATGCTTTGTTCTAGTTCTCTATTAAACGGAGGCCTTAATATCCCTTAGTTTCCATTAGGACCCCCTGCCATGGGAGGGTAGGACAAAAGATGCCATGCAAGTTCTTTTCCATAAGCACGTATGACTATATACGGAATACATGCCTACATTATATTGATGAATTGGAGCTAGTTCTGTGTCGCCCTAGGTTATAACTGCTACATGATGAATATTATCCAACACAATTATCCACCACTAATCCAATGCCTACGAGCTTTTCACATATTGATCTTTGCTAAGTTACTTTCGTTGCTACTGCTGTCATAATCACTATAAAACTGCTACTGTTACTTCTGCCATTGTTACCATTACTATCATACTAATTTTCTACTAAATACTTTGCTGCAGATATGAAGTCTTTCAGGTGTGGTTGAATTGACAACTCAACTGCTAATACTCGTGAATATTCTTTAGCTCCCCTTATGTCGAACCAATAAATTTGGGTTGAATACTCTACCCTCGAAAACTATTGCGATCCCCTATACTTGTGGGTTATCAAAGGCCAACGTCTTTCTGTCCTCGCTGGCCTTGTAGTGGCCTATGTAGACGATTTCCTTGTAGACGTGGATGTGCAGGTCAACAGTTTCTTGCATGGCGAGGCGGTGCGCGGCGAGCGCGGCCTCAAGGTGCACATTCTTCATCGTGACCTTCGGCAGCTGCAGGGCCACCAGTGCTTCCAAGAGTTTGTCACCTTGGAGGACGATGAGCATGGCAGGCAATGAGGAGTCTGGGCGCGCGGGATGGAGGAGTACGCCAAGGCCGTCCGCATGCTTCTTGACGGAGGTGAACTTGCGGATGGAGCGGACCATCATCTCACCCATGTGAGAGGCGATGCCGGCGTCCACAATGGCTATGACGCCGGCAGTCGCCAGCATCGTCTAGAAGCACTGCATAGTGCGGGGCCGCAGGCCGGCGTGTTGGATGATCGGGCACAGCCGACTGCCGCTCGCATCCATCAACGCCATGGGTGCTCATGGCTTCTGGTCAATTGGTCTTGGTGTTGGATTGGAGTGAGCAGGGTTGCGTAGAGACTAGGACTAGATGGATTGGAGTGGTGGGGCGCCTTTATATGAGTGTCCAAACTGTGTTGCATTCACATCATGCTGGCTCCATTCTGCTTCTCCAATTACTTCCCTCTGCATGTTAATTGAATGAGGAGGCATCATTGATCGTTCAATGTTTCGGGAACCACTACCCTCTCCCTCGTTGGCATTCAAGCCATATCAAGGTAAATACGTGTCAAAAAGAGACTAATCAGTAGTAGTACTCAATATTGTGCACCGCGACCAAGGCGGAGAGGAAAATGAGAGAACTTAATATTTACTCCCTCCGTTCCTAAATATTTACGGTGTAGATTCACTCATTTTGCTTCGTATGTACTCATTTATGGTGTAGTCACTTTTTGAAATCTCTAGAAAGAAAAATATTTGGGAACGGTGGGAGTATTTGCTAACTAATACCATTGCATGCAATAAACTGACCATTGCATGTCGTGCTAGGTATGTCTCAAGGCATTAAAAACATACACGGTCCACGTCTCTTATTGCTTGATTCCTATTCATGTCTAGAAACAAGAAACGTGGTCAGGTTTGTTTTGGAATTATTTGATTTTCGTAAGACGGCTATAACTAGCAATAGCCACAATAACCGTAAGATCTGCATCCAAGGTGGCACCTATTGGATGCAAACAACAATAGAAAGGAATTTCCACAGAACTGCCACACCACGCCCCACCCCTGCACATGAGACTACCACGTGAGCATTCGCAACTGCCACGTTCGGGTTGCGCTTGTCTCTTCGCCTCTTCGAGAAGTCGAACAGTGATGTTACTACTTCTATAGTATCAAACCAACTGCTGCATATTCGGGCATGCGTAGGGGAGGGAGTGCTTGTTGTAGTAAGCAAAAGCTTCTTCGCATCTGCGAGCCACCGCGCGCATGGCCGAGGGAACGGGCATACTAGTAATCAAGCTTCTCCTTGTTGCTCGAGTTGAAGCGACACATCATAGCACGTGCCCCACATGCTTGCTAATACGTATCCGTCGTATCTACTTTTCCAAACGCTTTTGCCCTTGTTTTGGACTCTAACTTGCATGATTTGAATGGAACTAACCCGGACTGACGCTGTTTTCAGCAGAACTGCCATGGTGTTATTTTTGTGCAAAAATAAAAGTTCTCAGAATGACATTGAAAATCCACGGAGCAACTTTTCAGAATTAATATAAATACTGGCGAAAGAAATAGTGTCAGGGGGCCCACACCCTGTCCACGAGGGTGGGGGTGCGCCCCCTCCCCCTGGGCGCACCCCCTGCCTCGCGGGCCCCCTGGACGTCCACCGACCTCAACTCCAACTCCATATATTTGCTTTCATGGAGAAAAAAATCAGAGAGAAAGTTTCATCGCGTTTTACGACAAGGAGCCGCCGCCAAGCCCTAATCTCTCTCGGGAGATCTGATCTGGAGTCCGTTCGGGGCTCCGGAGAGGGGGATTCGTCGCTGTCATCATCATCAACCATCCTCCATCACCAATTTCATGATGCTCACCGCCGTGCGTAAGTAATTCCATCGTAGGCTTGCTGGACGGTGATGGGTTGGTTGAGATTTACCATGTAATCAAGTTAGTTTTGTTAGGGTTTGATCCCTAGTATCCACTATGTTCTGAGATTGATGTTGCTATGACTTTGCTATGCTTAATGCTTGTCACGAGGCCCGAGTGCCATGATTTCAGATCTGAACCTATTATGTTTTCATGAACATATGTGAATTCTTGATCCTATCTTGCAAGTCTATAGTCACCTATTATGTGTTATGATCCGACAACCCCGAAGTGACAATAATCGGGATACTTCTCGGTGATGACCGTAGTTTGAGGAGTTCATGTATTCACTAAGTGCTAATGCTTTGGTCCGGTTCTCTATTAAAAGGAGGCCTTAATATCCCTTAGTTTCCATTAGGACCCCGCTGCCACGGGAGGGTAGGACAAAAGATGTCATGCAAGTTCTTTTCCATAAGCACATATGACTATATTCGGAATACATGCCTACATTAAATTGATGAATTGGAGCTAGTTCCGTGTCCCCCTATGCTATAACTATTACATGAGGAATCACATCCAACATAATTATCCATCACTGATCCAATGCCTACGAGCTTTTCACATATTGTGCTTTCCTTATTTACTTTACCGTTGCTACTGTTACAATTGCTACAAAACTGCTATCGTTACTTTTGCCACTGTTACTGTTACTTCCATACTACTTTGCTACTAAATACTTTGTTGCAGACACTAAGTTATCCAAGTGTGGTTGAATTGACAACTCAACTGCTACTACTTGAGAATATTCTTTGGATCCCCTTGTGTCGAATCAATAAATTTGGGTAATACTCTACCCTCAAAAATTGTTGCGATCCCCTATACTTGTGGGTTATCAAGACTATTTTCTGGCGCCGTTGCCGGGGAGCATAGCTCTATTTTTGAGTTACTTGGGATTTGTATCTGCTGGTCTATGACGCCCCCGATTCAATCATACACTAATCATACACGCAAATGTGTACGATCAAGATCAGGGACTCACGGGAAGATATCACAACACAACTCTAGACACAAATCAAAATAATACAAGCTTTATATTACAAGCCAGGGGCCTCGAGGGCTCGAATACATAGCTCGATACACAAGAGTCAGCGGAAGCAACAATATCTAAGTATAGACATAAGTTAAACAAGGATGCCTTAAGAAGGCTAGCACAAAAGCAACAATGATCGAAGAGGCAAGGCCTCCTGCCTGGGACATCCAAACTACTCCTGGTCGTCGGCGGTCTCCACGTAGTAACATCCAAACTACTCCAGGGATCCACCATCTGGTCGCATCAACCGGAAAGAAGAAAGAAGGGGGGAAAGGGGGTAGCAAAGCAACCGTGAGTACTCATCCAAAGTACTCGCAAGCATCTGATCTATACTAAGTATGCATTGGTATCAAAATGGAAGGTTGGTATCTGTGGACTGAACTGCAGAATGCCAGAATAGAGGGGAAGGCCTAGCCTAACGAAGACTAGCATCTTCAAGCAGCTCCAAGCATCTTGCAGCACGTAGAAGAGTAAAGAATAGCAGTTTAATATTTAACAAGCATGTTGTAACATTAATGCCCAGAGATCCTTCCTCGACTCCCGGCGAGAAAGCAATCCCTGAGCCACATATCTCAAGTATCCATTTGTAGTTGTATAAGATCAGGGTATAAGTCTGAACGTCCATTACCGTGGACACGACTATTAATAGATAATCTTCCCTACAGGGGTGCACCGTGTTTTCCAACACGCTCGATCACTCTGGCCGGACACACTTTTCTGGGTCAATGCCCGGCCTCAGAAGATCAACACGTCGCAGCCCTACCTAGGCTCAGCAGAGAGGTCCCCGCCGGTCTACAACCTAAGCACTCCGGGGTCTGGGCCAATCGCCCGTTGCACTCCGGATCGTTGTGCGTAGGGCGATCCAGGGCACCTCCAGTGGGGCGTCGACCAAGCCGTGCTGCAATGCTGAACTGGATGTCTGGCAAAGCTTCAGTTGATACCACGACGCCGAGGCCCATAACTATTCTCGCGTGGTGGTTGGTGTGTAAAGGCCAAAGGCCAACTCAGAACAAATACCCAAACCATAGTGTATTATTAGCTTGCGGAGACGAGCAGAGACTCACGATAAGGTGACCCCGTCGCCCCATCTTGAGGAAATACGGCAAGGGCTAGCCTAGCCCACTCGGGGGCGGCCTGCCGTCCTGGTCGTGCCTCGTAACTATCTTGTGGGTGCTCTTCGGGCCCGCCCGACTTTCCCAAAGGTCTCAAGTAAAGTCAAGGTAACCGTGTGTCCAAACATCAAGGGGAAAACCCGAGGAATCACCCACAGAGGATTCCACTTGATGTAATCATCAAGGTGAACATAAGAGGAACCACCCCCGAGGTTCACACTTGAGGGGTTGCACGACAGAGCCATATCGGGAATGGTGAAAGAGGAACCACCCTCGTTGACCATGACCGAATAGCTACACTACAGAGTTCTCATCGGGAGTGCGTTGTGAGGTCTCACCCTCGGCACTCGATAGTAGCTCTGCAGAGTCGAGCAACTAAAGGGGCGTGATGTGATGTGAGGTGTCAGGCTCTGGTCATCGATCACGTTGATCGAGTCATCGAAGATGAAGCAGGGGCAACAAGGACAAGGTGGGGGTCAGTGATGGATCACTAACCAACCTATACTAAGCAGTTTAGGATAAGCAGGTAAGGTACAATGAGCAGGTTACAAAAGCAGGCTATGCATCAAAATAGGAGCAAACAATAACAGTAGCAAAATCTAATGCAAGCATGAGGGAATGGAATGGGCGATATCGGGATGATCAAAGGGGGGCTTGCCTGCTTGCTCAGACAAGAAGGAGGGTCATCGTCGACGTAGTCGATCACAGGGACATCAACAGCAGTCTCGGGGTCTATCGGAGAGAAGAGGGGGGGGACAGTAAATATAAAGCAAACACATGCATAACAAAGCATAACATGGCAATAAGCGAGGCTAGAGGCGACCTAACGCAGGGCTATAGAATATTGGCGAAGGGGGGAAACATCCGGGAAAGTTTTCTCGGTTCTGGACGTTTGTCGGGCAGATGAACCGGAGGGGAAAGGTTGCATGTTCGCTATGCTAGGGATGTGTGGCGGATGAACGGACCACGTGTTTGGATTTGTCTCGTCATTCTGAGCAACTTTCATGTAGAAAACTTTTTCATCCGAGCTACGAATTATTTTATATTATTTTTCAAAGTTTTAAACATTTTCTGAAATTATTATTAAAAAAGGGGGGCTTGCATCAGCATGACATCATCATGACGTCAGCAGTCAATAGAGTTGACCAAAGTCAACCCCGACGCGTGGGGCCGTTCTGCCATAGACTAACAACTAATTAACAGTTTTAATTAACTAATCAAGTTAATTAGGTAAATTACCAGAGTTAATTAAGTTAATCAAATACCTAATTAATTAAGTAATTACTTAACTAATTAATTATTCTTATCTTTATTTTCTATTTTCATTTTAATGTTTTGGGGGCGGGCCCCCCATGTCATAGGCCCAAGGGGCCATATCGGGCGCCGGGTGCGGGTGCTGGTTGCCATCGGGCGCGGTGGTAGGCGCAACCCGCGCGACGCCGAGCCCGACCGGGGGACGGGGCAAGGCCACCGGGGCATGGCGCGGCGCCACCAGCGGATGGCAGGTGGAGGCAGCGAGCGGGGCCGCGGTACAGCAGGGCGGCTACAACTGGTGAGAGCGGGGCGCCACGCATGGCGAGCAGCAGCAGGAGGTGACGGTAGCGCGGCCACGGGTCGCGAGTGGCGCGGTCGAGCACTGTGGCCGCGGGTGTGGGCCAGCGAGGCCGTGTGCGGGAGCGACGGGAAGAGGAGCGCGGTGAGCGCGCAATGGGCGGGGCCGGAGCGCGTCGACCGCATGCGGGGAGGACGGTGACCGTGGCGACCAAGAGAGAGGGGGCGAAGGGGGACAGCGGCGCTCACTTGCGAGCAGGGAAGGGGGGGCGACGGGGCCCGTTGGCATCCTGTGAGGGAGAGGCAAGGTGGCGTGTCCGGCGAGGGCGGCACCGGGGTTGGGTGCCGACGACGAAGGCGTGGGACGGCGCGGGGTCTGGCCCCTCCCCGATCCAGTCGAGTGGGGGGCGCCTGGGAGGAGGCAGGGGGCGGCGTTCGACGGGGTGGAGGTCCGGCGGCGGCGGTTGTCATGATCGAGTGGGGGGCGGCGGCGGGCTCGATCCAGATGGGATCGAGAGAGAGAGAGAGACCAGGGAGAGATGGGGATAGTGGGGGGAGTGGTGGAGCGTGCTGAGATATTTTTGGGGGCTAGGTCACTTGGGAGGGGTAGGTGTAGGCAGGGGTGGGCCGGCCTGGTGGGCGGCCTGGTGGGTTGAGGCCCAAGGGGGCGCGGTGGCCAGCTGGGCCAGTCGGCCCAATTGAGGTGGGGGGGGGGCTTTTCTCCTTTTTTTTAATTTTTTCAAATAAATGCTTTAAATATATTAGGGCATTAAACCACTCTGCAAAAATGTTGGTTCACCACCAATATTAAGAAGTGCATATTTGTCACATGATCACCATTTTAGTTTCATTTTTGACAAAGTTTGAATTTTGACTTTAAACTCGATTTTGAATTTGAGTTTGAACTAAGATTTGGATCAAGCGAGGATTACTAACAGTAATCATGGTGATGTGGCAGCATTAGCTGAGGATTACTGTAGCTTAATTATCCGGGCATCACAATTCTCCTCCACTACAAGAAATCTCGTCCCGAGATTTAAGGGGTAGAGTAAGGGGGAAAGACTCGGAAAGGACGAAGCTCAACACAAGATATGTACATGTGGCTATCTCGACGAACGTGGCATAGAGGCATCTCTTGAGTTAAAATTCAAGAAAGTCATCGAGAGCAAGGTAAGGAGGAGCAAAAAGAAGCTTCAACCGGGTAGGCAATCGTTCGATGTCTGAAACAGAGGGTTAAAGGGGTTCAAAGCATCGAGAATAAGTATTGCATCTGATACCATAATAGATCACTAGGAAGGGGCTCATGATTTACATATGAAGCCAAGTGCAAAGAATATTTCGGAGTCAAGGTTGTACAGGAGAGTCAGGTTTCGATCCTGTGGAACCGTGGGTTATGGGCCCACCATGTGGGTTAAAAGGAGGAAGGGTGCTAACATTTTGTACGGTCATGATAGCAAGGCAGGTCAGAGGATAGCCTGTCAGTTATGTCGGCAACAACGCTGGTACCAAGGGCGAGGGACGAAGAGAACCATTTTCCTGCTCGTTAAGACGAGGCGGACCAATAGGCAAAGTTCTCGTCCATCGGTGGCTACCGGAATGTCATCAGCAATAGTAACAAGGCCTTACGGATAGAGTGTTTGGGAACGTAGTAATTTCAAAAAATTTCCTACGCACACGCAAGATCATGGTGATGGCATAGCAACGAGAGGGGAGAGTGTTGTCCACGTACCCTCAAAGACCGTAAGCGGAAGCGTTAGCACAACGCGGTTGATGTAGTCGTACGTCTTCACGATCCGACCGATCCAAGCACCGAACGTACGGCACCTCCGAGTTCAGCACACGTTCACCTCGATGATGATCCTCGGGCTCCGATCCAGCAAAGCTTCGGGGATGAGTTCCGTTAGCACGACGGCGTGGTGACGATGATGATGTTCTACCGACGCAGGGCTTCGCCTAAAATCCGCGACGATATGACCGAGGTGGAATATGGTGGAGGGGGGCACCGCACACGGCTAAGGAATGATCCGTAGATCAACTTCTGTGTCCTAGGGTGCCCCCCGCCCCCGTATATGAAGGAGCAAGGGGGGAGGCCGGCCGGCCCTTGTGGGCGCGCCAAGGAGGAGGAGTCCTCCTCCTAGTAGGAGTAGGACTCCCCCTTTCCTACTCCTACTAGGAGGGGGAAAGGAAGGGGGAGAGGGGGAAGGAAAGAGGGGGCCGCCGCACCCCTCCTAGTCCAATTCGGACCAGAGGGAGAGTGGGCGCGTGGCCCACCCCGGCCGCCCCTCTCTCTTTCCACTAAGGCCCATGTGGCCCATTAACTCTCCCGGGGGGGGGGGGGGGGGGGGTTCCGGTAACCCTCCGGCACTCCGGTTTTCTCCGAAATCACCCGGAACACTTCCGGTGTCCGAATATAGTCGTCCAATATATCAATATTTATGTCTCGACCATTTCGAGACTCCTCGTCATGTCCGTGATCACATCCGGGACTCTGAACAAACTTCGGTACATCAAAACTTATAAACTCATAATAAAACTGTAATCGTAACATTAAGCGTGCGGACCCTACGGGTTCGAGAACTATGTAGATATGACCTAGAACTATTCTCGGTCAATAACCAATAGCGGGACCTGGATGCCCATATTGGTTCCTACATATTCTACGAAGATCTTTATCGGTCAAACCGCATAATAACATACGTTGTTCCCTTTGTCATCGGTATGTTACTTGCCCGAGATTCGATCGTCGATATCCAATACCTAGTTCAGTCTCTTTACCGGCAAGTCTCTTTACTCGTTACGTAATGCATCATCCCGTAACCAACTCATTGGTCACATTGCTTGCAAAGCTTATAGTGATGTGCATTACCGAGAGGGCCCAGAGATACCTCTCCGACAATCGGAGTGACAAAACCTAATCTCAAATTATCCCAACTCAACATGTACCTTTGGAGACACCTGTGGTACTCCTTTATAATCACCCAGTTACGTTGTGACGTTTGGTAAACGGGAGTTGCATAATCTCATAGTTACAGGAACATGTATAAGTCATGAAGAAAGCAATAGCAATATACTAAATGATCAAGTGCAAGGCTAACGGAATGGGTCATGTCAATCACATCATTCTCCTAATGATGTGATCCCATTAATCAAATGACAACACATGCCTATGGTTAGGAAACATAACCATCTTTGATTAATGAGCTAGTCAAGTAGAGGCATACTAGTGACGTTATGTTTGTCTATGTATTCACACATGTATCATATTTCCGGTTAATACAATTCTAGCATGAATAATAAACATTTATCATGATATGAGGAAATAAATAATAACTTTATTATTGCCTCCAGGGCATATTTCCTTCAGTCTCCCACTTGCACTAGAGTCAATAATCTAGATTACATAGTAATGATTCTAACACCCATGGAGTCTTGGTGCTGATCATGTTTTGCTCGTGAGAGAGGCTTAGTCAACGGGTCTACAACATTCAGATCCGTATGTATCTTGCAAATCTCTATGTCTCCCACTTGGACTTGGTCCTGAATGGAATTGAAGCGTCTGTTGATGTGCTTGGTCCTCTTGTGAAATCTGGATTCCTTTGCCAAGGCAATTGCACTAGTGTTGTCACGGAAGATCTTCATTGGTCCCGATGCACTAGGTATGACACCTAGATCAGAAATGAACTCCTTCATCCAGACTCCTTCATTTGCTGCTTCCGAAGCAGCTATGTACTCCGCTTCACATGTAGATCCCGCCACGACGCTTTGTTTAGAACTGCACCAACTTATAGCTCCACCGTTTAATAAAAACACGTATCCGCGATTTAGAATTGTCCGGATCAGTGTCAAAGCTTGCATCGACGTAACCATTTACGACTAGCTCTTTGTCACCTCCATATACGAGAAACATATCCTTAGTCCTTTTCAGGTATTTCAGGATGTTCTTGACCGCTGTCCAGTGATCCACTCCTGGATTACTTTGGAACCTTCCTGCCAAGCTTATTGCTAAGCATACGTCAGGTCTGGTACACAGCATTGCATACATGATAGAGCCTATGGCTGAAGCATAGGGAACACCTTTCATTTTCTCTCTATCTTCTGCTGTGGTCGGGCATTGAGTCTGATTCAACTTCACACCTTGAAGCACGGGCAAAAACCCTTTGTTTGCCTGCTCCATTTTGAACTTTTTCAAAATTTTATCAAGGTATGTGCTTTGTGAAAGTCCTATTAAGCGTCTTGATCTATCTCTATAAATCTTGATGCCCAATATGTAAGCAGCTTCACCGAGGTCTTTCTTTGAAAAACTTTTATTCAAGTATCCCTTTATGCTATCCAGAAATTCTATATCATTTCCAATTAATAATATGTCATCTACATATAATATCAGAAATGCTACAGGGCTCCCACTCACTTTCTTGTAAATACAGGCTTCTCCAAAAGTCTTTATAAAACCATATGCTTTGATCACACTATGAAAGCGTTTATTCCAACTCTGAGATGCTTGCACCAGTCCATAAATGGATCGCTGGAGCTTGCACACTTTGTTAGCACCTTTTGGATCAACAAAACCTTCTGGCTGCATCATATACAACTCTTCTTCCAGAAATCCATTCAAGAATGCAGTTTTGACATCCATTTGCCAAATTTCATAATCATGAAATGCAGCAATAGCTAACATGATTCGGACAAACTTAAGCATCGCTACGGGTGAGAAAGTCTCATCGTAGTCAACCCCTTGAACTTGTCGAAAACCTTTCGCAACAAGTCGAGCTTTATAGACAGTTACATTACTATCAGCATCAGTCTTCTTCTTAAAGATCCATTTATTCTCAATGGCTTGCCGATCATCGGGCAAGTCAACCAAAGTCCATACTTTGTTCTCATACATGGATCCCATCTCAGATTTCATGGCCTCTAGCCATTTTGCGGAATCTGGGCTCATCATCGCTTCCTCATAGTTCGTAGGTTCATCATGGTCAAGTAACATGACTTCCAGAATAGGATTACCGTACCACTCTGCTGTGGATCTTACTCTGTTAGACCTACGAGGTTCAGCAGAAATTTGATCTGAAGTTTCATGATCAATATCATTAGCTTCCTCACTAATTGGTGTAGTTGTCACAGGAACCGGTTCTTGTGATGAACTACTTTCTAATAAGGGAGCAGGTACAGTTACCTCATCAAGTTCTACTTTCCTCGCACTCACTTCTTTCGAGAGAAACTCCTTCTCTAGAAAGGATCCGATTTTAGCAACGAAAATCTTGCCCTCAGATCTGTGATAGAAGGTGTACCCAATAGTCTCTTTTGGGTATCCTATGAAGACACATTTCTCCAATTTGGGTTCGAGCTTATCTGGTTGAAGTTTCTTCACATAAGCATCGCAGCCCAAACTTTAAGAAACGACAACTTTGGTTTCTTGCCAAACCACAGTTCATAAGGCGACGTCTCAACGGATTTTGATGGTGCCCTATTTAACATGAATGCGGCCGTCTCTAAAGCATAGCCCCAAAATGATAGCGGTAAATCAGTAAGAGACATCATAGATCGCACCATATCTAGTAAAGTACGATTACGACGTTCGGACACACCATTTCGTTGTGGTGTTCCGGGTGGCGTGAGTTGCGAAACTATTCCGCATTGTTTCAAGTGTAGACCAAACTCGTAACTCAAATATTCTCCTCCACGATCAGATCGTAGAAACTTTATTTTCTTGTTACAATGATTTTCCACTTCACTCTGAAATTCTTTGAATTTTCAAATGTTTCAGACTTGTGTTTCATTAAGTAGATATACCCATATCTGCTCAAATCATCCGTGAAGGTGAGAAAATAACGATACCCGCCGCGAGCCTCAACATTCATTGGACCACAAACATTAGTATGTATGATTTCCATCAAATCAGTTGCTCGCTCCATAGTTCCGGAGAACGGCGTTTTAGTCATCTTGCCCATGAGGCACGATTCGCAAGTACCAAGTGATTCATAATCAAGTGATTCCAAAAGCCCATCAGTATGGAGTTTCTTCATGCGCTTTACACCGATATGACCTAAACGGCAGTGCCACAAATAAGTTGCACTATCATTATCAACTCTGCATCTTTTGGTTTCAACACTATGAATATGTGTATCACTATTATCGAGATTCAATAAAAATAGACCACTCTTCAAGGGTGCGTGACCATAAAAGATATTACTCATATAAATAGAACAACAATTATTCTCTAATTTAAATGAATAACCGTCTCGCATCAAACAACATCCAGATATAATGTTCATGCTCAACGCTGGCACGAAATAACAATTATTTAGGTCTAAAACTAATCCCGATGGTAGATGTAGAGGTAGCGTGCCCACCGCGATCACATCGACTTTGGAACCATTTCCCACGCGCATCGTCACCTCGTCCTTAGCCAATCTTCGCTTAATCCGTAGTCCCTGTTTTGAGTTGCAAATATTAGCAACAGAACCAGTATCAAATACCCAGGTACTACTGCGAGCATTAGTAAGGTACACATCAATAACATGTATATCACATATACCTTTGTTCACTTTGCCATCCTTCTTATCCGCCAAATACTTGGGGCAGTTCCGCTTCCAGTGTCCAGTCTGCTTGAAGTAGAAGCACTCAGTTTTAGGCTTAGGTCCAGACTTGGGTTTCTTCTCTTGAGCAGCAACTTGTTTGTTGTTCTTCTTGAAGTTCCCCTTCTTCTTCCCTTTGCCCTTTTTCTTGAAACTAGTGGTCTTGTTAACCATCAACACTTGATGCTCCTTCTTGATTTCTACCTCCGCATCTTTTAGCATTGCGAAGAGCTCAGGAATAGTCTTGTCCACCCCTTGCATATTATAGTTCATCACGAAGCTCTTGTAGCTTGGTGGAAGTGATTGAAGAATTCTATCAATGACACTATCATCAGGAATATTAACTCCCAGTTGAATTAAGTGATTATTATACCCAGACATTTTGAGTATGTGTTCACTGACAGAACTATTCTCCTCCATCTTGCAGCTGTAGAACTTATTGGAGACTTCGTATCTCTTAATCCGGGCATTTGCTTGAAATATTAACTTCAACTCCTGGAACATCTCATATGCTCCATGATGTTCAAAACGTCGTTGAAGACCCGGTTCTAAGCCGTAAAGCATGGCACACTGAACTATCAAGTAGTCATCATCTTTGCTCTGCCAGACGTTCTTAACGTCGTCAGTTGCATCAGCAGCAGGCCTGGCACCCAGCGGTGCTTCTAGGACGTAATTCTTCTGTGCAGCAATGAGGATAATCCTCAGGTTACGGACCCAGTCCGTGTAATTGCTACCATCATCTTTCAACTTTGCTTTCTCAAGGAACGCATTAAAATTCAATGGAACAACAACACGAGCCATCTATCTACAAACAAACATAGACAAGAAAAATACTATCAGGTACTAAGTTCATGATAAATTTAAGTTCAATTAATCATATTACTTAAGAACTCCCACTTAGATAGACATCTCTCTAGTCATCTAAGCGATCACGTGATCCAAATCAACTAAACCATGTCTGATCATCACGTGAGATGGAGTAGTTTCAATGGTGAACATCACTATGTTGATCATATCTACTATATGATTCACGCTAGACCTTTCGGTCTCCGTGTTCCGAGGCCATATCTGTATATGCTAGGCTCGTCAAGTTTAACCCGAGTATTCCGCGTGTGCAACTGTTTTGCACCCATTGTATTTGAACGTAGAGCCTATCACACCCGATCATCACGTGGTGTCTCAGCACGAAGAACTTTCGCAACGGTGCATACTCAGGGAGAACACTTCTTGATAATTAGTGAGAGATCATCTTAAAATGCTACCGTCAATCAAAGCAAGATAAGATGCATAAAGGATAAACATCACATGCAATCAATATAAGTGATATGATATGGCCAACATCATCTTGTGCTTGTGATCTCCATCTTCGAAGCACCATCGTGATCACCATCGTTACCGGCGCGACACCTTGATCTCCATCGTAGCATCATTGTCGTTACGCCATCTATTGCTTCTACGACTATCGCTACCGCTTAGTGATAAAGTAAAGCAATTACAGGGCATTTGCATTTCATACAATAAAGCGACAACCATATGGCTCCTGCCAGTTGCCGATAACTTCGGTTACAAAACATGATCATCTCATACAATAAAATATAGCATCACGCCTTGACCATATCACATCACAACAAGCCCTGCAAAAACAAGTTAGACGTCCTCTACTTTGTTGTTGCAAATATTACGTGGCTGCTACGGGCTTAGCAAGAACCGTTCTTACCTACGCATCAAAACCACAATGATAGTTCGTCAAGTTAGTGCTGTTTTAACCTTCGCAAGGACCGGGCGTAGCCACACTCGATTCAGCTAAAGTGAGAGAGACAGACACCCGCCAGCCACCTTTAAGCACGAGTGCTCGTAACGGTGAAACCAGTCTCGCGTAAGCGTACGCGTAATGTCGGTCCGGGCCGCTTCATCTCACAATACCGCCGAACCAAAGTATGACATGCTGGTAAGCAGTATGACGTGTATCGCCCACAACTCACTTGTGTTCTACTCATGCATATAACATCAACGCATAAAACCAGGCTCGGATGCCACTGTTGGGGAACGTAGTAATTTCAAAAAAATTCCTACGCACACGCAAGATCATGGTGATGGCATAGCAACAAGAGGGGAGAGTGTTGTCCATGTACCCTCGTAGACCGTAAGCGGAAGCGTTAGCACAACGCGGTTGATGTAGTCGTACGTCTTCATGATCCGACCGATCCAAGCACCGAACGTACGGCACCTCCGAGTTCAGCACACATTCAGCTCGATGACGATCCCCGGGCTCCGATCCAGCAAAGCTTCGGGGATGAGTTCCGTCAGCACGACGGCGTGGTGACGATGATGATGTTCTACCGGCGTAGGGCTTCGCCTAAACTCCACGACGATATGACCGAGGTGGAATATGGTGGAGGGGGGCACCGCACATGGCTAAGGAACGATCCGTAGATCAACTTGTGTGTCCTAGGGTGCCCCCCCGCCCCCGTATATAAAGGATCAAGGGGGGAGGCCGGCTGGCCCTTGTGGGCGCGCCAAGGAGGAGGAGTCCTCCTCCTAGTAGGAGTAGGACTCCCCCTTTCCTACTCCTACTAGGAGGGGGAAAGGAAGGGGGAGAGGGGGAAGGAAAGAGGGGGGCGCCGCCCCCCCTCCTAGTCTAATTCGGACCAGAGGGAGAGGGGGCATGCGGCCCACCCTGGCCGCCCCTCTCTCTTTCCACTAAGGCCCATGTGGCCCATTAACTCTCCCGGGGGGGTTCCGGTAACCCTCCGGCACTCCGGTTTTCTCCGAAATCACCCGGAACACTTCCGGTGTCCGAATATAGTCGTCCAATATATCAATCTTTATGTCTCAACCATTTCGAGACTCCTAGTCATGTCCGTGATCACATCCGGGACTTCGAACAAACTTCGGTACATCAAAACCTATAAACTCATAATAAAACTGTCATCGTAAGGTTAAGCGTGCGGACCCTACGGGTTCGAGAACTATGTAGATATGACCTAGAACTATTCTTGGTCAATAACCAATAGCGGGACCTGGATGCCCATATTGGTTCCTACATATTCTATGAAGATCTTTGTCGGTCAAACCGCATAACAACATACGTTGTTCCCTTTGTCATCGGTATGTTACTTGCCCGAGATTCGATCGTCGGTATCCAATACATAGTTCAATCTCGTTACCGGCAAGTCTCTTTACTCGTTATGTAATGCATCATCCCGTAACCAACTCATTGGTCACATTGCTTGCAAGGCTTTATAGTGATGTGCATTACCGAGAGGGCCCAGAGATACCTCTCCGACAATCGGAGTGACAAAACCTAATCTCGAATGACGCCAACTCAACATGTACCTTTGGAGACACATATAGTACTCCTTTATAACCACCCAGTTACGTTGTGACATTTGGTAGCACCCAAAGTGTTCCTCCGGTAAACGGGAGTTGCATAATCTCATAGTTACAGGAACATGTATAAGTCATGAAGAAAGCAATAGCAATATACTAAACGATCAAGTGCTAGGCTAACGGAATGGGTCATGTCAATCACATCATTCTCCTAATGATGTGATCCCATTAATCAAATGACAACACATGCCTATGGTTAGGAAACATAACCATCTTTGATTAATGAGCTAGTCAAGTAGAGGCATACTAGTGACGTTATGTTTTTCTATGTATCACACATGTAACATGTTTCCGGTTAATACAATTCTAGCATGAATAATAAACATTTATCATGATATGAGGAAATAAATAATAACTTTATTATTGCCTCTAGGGCATATTTCCTTCATAGAGTTGTACACCGAGGTGTTTACATAAGGAGGGAATTATCACTACTCGGATAAGATAGGTTACAAGAAAGATTAAACAAAACAATGGAAAGGAAAGCATAGACTGTTATCTGTATTCTCAAGTGTCTAACAACTCCGAACCAGTGAAAATTTGAATCAGCGAGAAATAATAGTTGTTCAAGAACTCATAAGAAGTTATGTAGTTCTGTGATATTCTCGAGATACCAGAGGATAATACCCGAAGGTATATCAATGTAGTGGTTGAACAGGTGAAACAATCTGAAGAAGACAAGTACTTTAACTTGTCCGATAAATGGATCAAACAAGAACAATATGGTCGGAACCACGATTGCAAAGGACCAAACATGGATACGAGATGAACTTATCGCAAGGGGGCTATTATTATAACAAGAAGCTTCCATGTTAAGCTCCACATCGGGTCCATGGACATGAAGACAAGGCTCAAGGTCGACTCCTACTTCTCCAATGCATAACTTTTCATTCACTTCTCATTTTCGACGAAGTCGTAGTGTTGAGATTTTATCTGGCATAACACCAGTAGAGTATGAGTGGTAGAAGTTTCCGGGTTCATACAGATTTAGGGAAGACATGGATTCAACCCATAGGAACATCTTAGAATCATATACCACAAACTTCATGAGTAAATAACTCAAGCCCGGAAGCAGAGTATGGTTTACGAGAGCGGGGGATACAATTTACCGAAGGCATTGTGTATCCGAGGAAAGGCTCACAAGGTTATTGAATATGAAGGACGTTGTCAGATAAAATCCAGAAAGGACCTGGTGGTCCACGAGGGATCTGATGTGAGCAATGGTACTCAACTAGAAGAAGAAAGAATGCAAGGAGTTCAGATTGTAGAAGCCACTGACTAACTCAGAGTTCAAATGCAAAGGAATTGTGATTACCAAATCAGGGATCAGAAGCAAACTCTCTGATCAAGAATGGATAAGTTGAATAGACTTAGGGCACAACCGATGGCAATTTGATTGGCCGAGAACCAACTCATGTTCAGGAAGACGCTTGAGCCAGAATGATAATTTATAAGGACCAACTGATGATGGTGACTACTCACAAACATATCAAATCGAAAGACTCAAAATGATAATGAGAATGGACATCAATGGATACAACTAGACATATGGAATTAACCAGAGTGAAGGCATGTAAGACCTTCTAGAGCAATAGGCGACAGAGGTCCTTGAAAGCTCGGATTGTATCACAAAGTATCTTACGAAGCATAAGAATAACGGGGGATGAATGGGTACTCGATAAGAGCAAGTAATTATCCATAGGGATATTCATGTGGCAAGGAACTGTAGGGCAGTAAGCATAAAGAATTCTCAGAACATCGAAGAATATTTCAGAATATCTTGTAATAACAAGAGCAACTGGGAATAAAGATATGAACGACAACATAGGTAGTTACAGGATTTATTGGTGGTAGGGATCGCAACGGCGAAGGGTACGAGGGACTCGGTAAAGCATCGAAGAGTATCTTCAGGATCTTCTAGAGCACCAAGCAATCATTTGGTGTGAGGGGCTCTCCGGGAGAAAGTATTTACGAGAACCTAGAGTTAGAGCTAACAAAACCATTTAACCTGAATAGAAGAGAGATTAGAGTCCCAGAGTATAGACGAGGAGTAAAAGATCCTAATACCACCCAATGGCGATGTGGGGCCAGTAAGCCACACATCCATGTTAGAAAATCAGTTTTTCAAAGACTAGACTCAACTTCAGCCAAGGAGTTGGAAAGGGGGATCCTACAGGCAGTCGGCTCTGATACCAACTTGGGACACCCCCGATTCAATCGTACACTAATCATACACGCAATGCGTACGATCAAGATCAGGGACTCACGGGAAGATATCGCAACACAACTCTAGACACAAATCAAAATAACACAAGCTTTATATTACAAGCCAGGGGCCTCGAGGGCTCGAATACATAGCTCGATACACAAGAGTCAGCAGAAGCAACAATATCTGGGTACAGACATAAGTTAAACAAGGATGCCTTAAGAAGGCTAGCACAAAAGCAACAACGATCGAAGAGGCAAGGCCTACTGCCTGGGAACTCCTAACTACTCCTGGTCGTCGGCGGTCTCCATGTAGTAATATCCGTCGACGATGGCATCTGGCTCCAGGGATCCACCATCTGGTCACATCAACCGGAAAGAAGAAAGAAGGGAGAAAAGGGGGTAGCAAAGCAACTGTGAGTACTCATCCAAAGTACTCGCAAGCATCAGATCTATACTAAGTATGCATTGGTATCAAAATGGAAGGTTGGTATCTGTGGACTGAACTGCAGAATCCCAGAATAGAGGGGAAGGCCTAGCCTTATGAAGACTAGCATCTTCAAGCAGCTCCAAGCATCTTGCAGCACGTAGAAGAGTAAAGAATAGCAGTTTAATATTTAACAAGCATGTTGTAACATTAATGCCCAGAGATCCTTCCTCGACTCCTGGCGAGAAAGCAATCCTAGAGCCAAATATCTCAAGTATCCATTTGTAGTTGTATAAGATCAGGATATAAGTCTGAACGTCTGTTACCGTGGACACGGCTATTAATAGATAATCTTCCCTGCAGGGGTGCACCGCGTTTTCCAACAAGCTCGATCACTCTGGTCGGACACACTTTTCTGGGTCAATGCCCGGCCTCGGAAGATCAACATGTCGCAGCCCTATCTAGGCTCAGCAGAGAGGTCCCCGCCGGTCTAAAACCTAAGCACTCTGGGGTCTGGGCCCATCGCCCGTTGCACTCCGGATCATTGCGCGCAGGGCGATCCAGGCCACCTCCACTGGGGCGCCGACCAGGCCGTGCCGCAATGCTGAACTGGACGTCAGACAAAGCTTTGGCTGATACCACGACGCCGAGGCCCATAACTATTCTCGCGTGGTGGTTGGTGCGTAAAGGCCAAAGGCCAACTCAAAACAAATACCCAAACCATAGTGTATTATTAGCTTGCGGAGACGAGCAGAGACTCACGATAAGGTGACCCCGTCGCCCCATCCCAAGGAAATACGCAGGGCTAGCCCAGCCCACTCGGGGGCGGCCTGCTGGCCCGGCCGTGCCTCGTAACCATCTTGTGGGTGCTCTCCGGGCCCTCCCAACTTCCCAAAGGTCTCAACTAAAGTCAAGGTAACCGCGTGTCCAAACATCAAGGGGAAAACCCGAGGAATCACCCACGGAGGATTCCACTCGATGTAATCATCAAGGTGAATGTAAGAGGAACCACCCCCGAGGTTCACACTTGAGGGGTTGCACGATAGAGCCATATCGGTAATGGTGAAAGAGGAACCACCCTCGTTGACCATGACTGAATAGCTACACTACAGAGTTCTCACCGGGAGTGCGTTGTGAGGTCTCACCCTCGGCACTCGATAGTAGCTCTGCAGAGTCGAGCAACTAAAGGGGCATGATGTGATGTGAGGTGTCAGGCTCTGGTCATCGATCACGTTGACCGAGTCGTCGAAGATGAAGCAGGGGCAACAAGGACAAGGTGGGGGTCACTGATGGATCTCTAACCAACCTATACTAAGCAGTTTAGGATAAGCAGGTAAGGTACAATGAGCAGGTTACAAAATCAGGCTATGCATCAGAATAGGAGCAAACAATAACAGTAGCAAAATCTAATGCAAGCATGAGAGAATGGAATGGGTGATATCAGGATGATCAAAGGGGGGGGGGGGCTTGCCTGGTTGCTCAGACAAGGAGGGTCGTCGTCGACGTAGTCGATCACAGGGACATCAGCAACAATCTTGGGGTCTACCGAAGAGAAGAGGGGGGAGAAACAGTAAATATAAAGCAAACACATGCATCACAAAGCATAACATGGCAATAAGCGAGGCTAGAGGCGACATAACGCAGGGCTATACAGTATTGGCGAAGGGGGTAAACATCCGGGAAAGTTTTCCCGGTTCCGGACGTCTGTTAGATAGATGAACCGGAGGGGAAAGGTTGCATGTTCGTTACGCTAGGGATGTGTGGCGGACGAACGGATCACGTGTTCGGATTCGTCTCGTCGTTTTGAGCAACTTTCATGTGGAAAACTTTTTCATACGAGCTACAGAATATTTTATATTTTTTTCAAAGTTTTAAACATTTTATGAAATTATTATTAAAAAAGGGGGGCTTGCATCAGCATGACATCATCATGACGTCAGCAGTCAATAGAGTTGACCAAACTCAACCCTAACGTGTGGGGCCGTTCTGCCATAGACTAACAACTAATTAACAGTTTTAATTAACTAATCAAGTTAATTAGGTAAATTACTAGAGTTAATTAAGTTAATCAAATACCTAATTAATTAAGTAATTACTTAACTAATTAATTATTCTTATCTTTATTTTTCAATTTTCATTTTAACGTTTTGGGGGCAGGCCCCCCATGTCATAGGCCCAAGGGGCCATATCGGGCGCCGGGTGCAGGTGCTGGTTGCCACCGGGCGCGGTGGCGGGTGCAACCCGCGCGACGCCGAGCCCGACCGGGGAACGGGGCGAGGACACCAGGGCGCGACGTGGTGCCACCAGCGGACGGCAGGTGGAGGTAGCGAGCGGGGCCGTGGGGCAGCAGGGCGGCTACAGCCGGGGAGAGCGGGGCGCCACGCGCGGCGAGCAGCAGCAGGAGGTGACGGTGGCGCAACCACGGGTCGCGAGCGGCGCGGTCGAGCGCCGTGGCCGTGGGCGTGGGCCAGCGAGGCCGTGTGTGGGAGCGACGGGGAGAGGTGCGCGGTGAGCGTGCAACTGGCGGGGCCGGAGCGCGTCGACCGTGCGCGGGGAGGACGGTGACCGTGGCGACCAAGAGAGAGGTGGCGAAGGGGGACGGCGGCGCTCACTTGCAAGCAGGGAAGGTGGCGACGGGGCGCGTTGGCGTCCGGTGAGGGAGAGACGAGGCGGTGTGTCCGGCGAGGGCGACGCCGGGGTTGGGTGCTGGCGACAGAGGCGTGGGGCGGCGTGGGAGCTAGCCCCTCCCCGATCCAATCGAGTGGGGGGGGGGGGGGGACGCCTGGGAGGAGGCAGGGGGCGGCGTTCGACGGGATGGAGGTCCGACGGCGGCAGGCGTCGTGATCGAGTGGGGGGCGGCGGCGGGCTCGATCCAGATGGGATCAAGACAAAGAGACCAGGGAGAGATGGGGATCATGGGGGGAGTGGTGAAGCGTGGGGAGATATTTTTGGGGGCTAGGTCACGTGGGAGGGGTAGGTGTAGACAGGGGTGGGCCGGCTTGGTGGGCGGTCTGGTGGGTTGAGGCCCAAGGGGGGGGGGGGGCGGTGGCTAGCTGGGCCAGTCGGCCCAGTTGAGGGGGGGGGGTTTCTCCTTTTTTTATAAAATTTTCAAATATATGCTTTAAATAGATTAGGGCATTAAACCACTCTGCAAAAATGTTGGTTCACCACCAATATTAAGAAGTGCATATTTGTCACATGATCAACATTTTAGTTTCATTTTTGACAAAGTTTGAATTTTGACTTTAAACTTGATTTTGAATTTGAGTCTGAACTAAGATTTGGATCAAGCGAGGATTACTAACAGTAATGGTGGTGACGTGGCAGCATTAGCTGAGGATTACTGTAGCTTAATTATCCTGGCGTCACATGGTCACTATGAGGAACTTGAAAGACGAAAGAACTAAGATTTATCCCTCAACTACGAGGGGAGGTAAGGAACTGCCATCTAGCTTTGCACTAGATTCTCCTTCTCTTATGAGTAAGCTTGCGACACCTAAACCTGATTCTGATATGAATTCTGATATGTCGCATGTTATTGATGATGCCACCTCTGCTATGCATGATACTTATGATGAAACTACTTCTGTGCTTGATACTACTGTGCCATTAGGTGAATTTCTTGATGAACAACTTGCTAGGGCTAGAGAGAATGAAATTCTTGAAAATGAAATTATTAAAGATAGTGATGATGAAGGTTCTCTCCTAAGTACGAATTGCCTGTTGTTCCTGAGGGTTATGTTATGGATGAAGAAACTACCAGAGATATTCTTGCTTGCAATGATAGATCTGATCTTAAGAAGTTACTAGTTAAACTTAAACAGAAATCTCTAAATGCTAGAATGAAATATGACCCTGCTTTTGCTACTTCACCTATCTTTGTTACTGATAAGGATTATGAATTCTCTGTCGATCCTGAGATAATTACATTGGTTGAATCTGATCCTTTTTATGGCAATGAATCTGAAACTATTGTGGCACATCTTACTAAATTGAATGATATAGCCACCCTGTTCACTAATGATGAGAAGTCTCGCTGTTATTATATCCTTAAGATATTTCCATTCTCATTAAAGGGTGATGCTAAACCTTGATTTAGTTCTCTTGATCCTAGTTGTGTGCGTAGTCCCCAGGATATGATTTATTACTTCTCTGCTAAATATTTCCCTGCTCATAAGAAACAAGCTGCCTTAAGGGAAATATATAATTTTGTGGAAATTGAAGAAGAGAGTCTCCCACAAGCTTGGGGAGGCTTATCCGATTACTTAATGCTTTGCCTGATCATCCTCTTAAGAAAAATGAAATACTTGATATCTTTTATAATGGACTAATTGATGCTTCCAAGGACCACTTGGATAGTTGTGCTGGTTGTGTTTTCAAGAAAAGAACAGTCAATCAAGCTGAATTGTTATTGAATAATATGTTGACTAATGAAAATAATTGAACTCTTCATGAGCCATCCCGAGCCAATTGAGCCAACTCCTAAACCTACTCCGAAGAAGAGAGGTGTTCTATTTCTCAGTCCTGAAGATATGCAAGAGGCAAAGAAATCTATGAAAGAAAAAGGTACTAAAGCTGAAGATGTTAAGAATTTACCTCCTGTTGAAGAAATACATGGTCTTAATATACCACCTATTGAAGAAACACATTGTCTTGATAACCCGACATAGGTAGTGAAGGTAAATTCTCTCTATAGGTATGATAAGGTTGAAATCCCGTCTACTAAGTTTCCTAGCCAATGTTTAGATGAATTTAATGACTTCATGGCTAGACAAGAAAATTTTAGTGCTTATGTTGGTAGAGAATTAAAGAGTAATGATTACATGATTGGACGCTTGAGTGATTATATGGCTAGAGTTAAAGGTGAACTTAAACTCATTAGCAAGTATGCTTCTATGGTCACCACTCAAGCAGAGCAAGTACTTAAAGCTCAAAGTGATTTTCTTGATGAATTAAATAATAAACATGATTTTGCTGTTAGAGTGGCTACTAGAACTGGTAAGATGACTCAGGAACCTTTGTATCCTGAAGGCCACCCTAAGAGAATTGAGCAAGATTCTCAGAGAAGTAATTTAGATGCACCTAGTCAGTTCTAAGAAGAAGAAAAAGAAAAATGATAGGACTTTGCATGCTTCTAGTGAACCTGTTGTAGACACACCTGAGAATCCCAATGATATTTCTATTTCTGATGCTGAAACACAATCTGGTGATGAACATGAACCTAGTGATAATGTTAATGATGATGTTCATGTTGATGCTCAACCTAGCAATAACAACGATGTGGAGATTGAACCTGCCGTTGATCTTGATAACCCACAATCAAAGAATCAACATTATGGTAAGAGAGACTTTGTTGCTAGGAAGCACGGTAAAGAAAGAGAACCATGGGTTCAGAAACCCATGCCTTTTCCTCCTAAGCCATCCAAGAAAAAAAATGATGAGGATTTCGAGCGCTTTGCTGAAATGATTAGACCTATCTTCTTACGTATGCGCTCAACTGATATGCTTAAAGTAAACCATTATGCTAAATACATGAAGGATATTATTACAAATAAAATAAAGATACCGGAAGCTGAAATTTCCACCATGCTTGCTAATTATACTTTTAAGGGTGGAATACCTAAGAAACTTGGAGATCCAGGAGTACCAACTATACCGTGCTCCATTAAAAGAAATTATGTTAAAACTTCTTTATGTGATCTTGGAGCCGGTGTTAGTGTTATGCCTCTCTCTTTATATCATAGACTTGAATTGAATAAGTTGACACCTACTGAAATATCTTTGCAAATGGTTGATAAATCAACTGCTATACGTGTCGGTATTTGTGAGGATCTGCCTGTTGTGGTTGTAAATGTCACTATCTTAACGGACTTTGTTATTCTTGATATTCCCGTGGACGATAGTATGTCGATTATCCTTGGTAGACCCTTTTTGAATACTGCAGGGGCTGTTATTGATTGCAACAAAGGCAATGTCACTTTTCATGTTAATGGCAATGAGCATACGGTACACTTTCCGAGGAAACAACCTCAAGTTCATAGCATCAATTCTATTGGAAAAAGTCCAACTATATTATTGGAGGTTTTGAATTTCCTCTTCCTACTGTCAAGAAGAAATATGATATTCTTATTATTGGGGATGTGCATATCCCCATTGAGGTAACCTAGTGTTATTCGAAATTTCTCCAGTTCCATGTTATTCGGAATGAGTTTGTTAACAAGACTTGATCAACCTTGTTAGTGGATTCCTTTTGATGATCATGAGATGGATGAAATTAGAAGACACAACCTCCTGTACCCTCCTTTTACTTTCTGTTATTTAGTTTAAATAAAGTAAAAATAGTATTTTCTGTCTGTTTTCTGAATTATCCATGCAATAAAAAATACCCGAAAATAAAAGTTCTCCAAATGCCCTGCCAATTTAGTATGATTTTTTTTGAAATATTTAAGAATATTTGGCACTGAGAACACAACAGGGGGAGCAAGCACGTGGCCACGAGGGTCTAGGGCGTGCCTACCCCTACAGGGCGCTCCCCCTGCCTCATGGGCCCACGGTGGCCCCCCTCCACTTATTCTTGCACCCACACACTCCATCTTCCTCCCAAAAAATCACCATTCAGCTCAAGCACGAGTTCTAGCTCATTTTTCTACGATTTTCGATCTTCTTGCTCATAGCTCCATTCACAAAACTGCTTTGCGAGATTCTTCTTTGGTATGTGAATCCTCCAATGGTCCAATTAGTTTTTGTTCTAGTGATTTATTCATTGCAAATTTTTGCTTCCTAGGTGACCTTGTTCTTGAGCTTGCATGTTAAATTTATGAGGTCCCAAGTAATTCAAATGCATGATATAGGCTCTAGGCACTTGTGGGAGTAGTTGCTATCAGTTTTGTTAAGTTTGATTCACTTTTATTTTGAGTTACTAAAAATTTCAGAAATTTTCAGAAAAAGATGAAGAGATTGTTCTTGAGGGGCTCTTCTAGCCAAGGCTCTAAGGATAAACAAGCTAAGGAGAAAGAAAAGAACAAGTATAATCTTCCTCATGTGGTGGAAGTACGGCCGTGTGAATGGCCTTGTGATGATTTCTTGAGAGCCGCCGGGATCTATGAAGACTTTTATTCTTTGGCTGACAATGCGGGCCTCACCGACTTCCTCCACGACTAGGCTAAAGAGTATCTCTTACTCACCAATACTTTCATGCAATACTTCTACTATTATCCTAAGAAATCACCTCCTTCAGTAGCTTTTCATTTATATGATGTGGCTAGGGCGATGTCTTTACGTGATTTTTGCGCGGTTTGCAAAATACCCTTCGAGGGCATCTTAGAGGAACCACATCGTAAATATGTGGATGGTTTTATTGATACTATTACTGTTGGGGAATCGAGGAAGGTTTCCGATGCAAGAATTACTAGCATACATTTTCCTGTTTTACGCTACTTTGCAATATTTGCTAGTCGATCCTTAATTGGCCGCGGAAACTGTGGAAACCTTAGTGTTCCTGATATTATTATTTTGTTCCATGCCTTATTCCGTGATAACTCTGTTAGTATGGGTGCCATTATTGGTAAACGTCTAAGTCTGAACCATACAAAGGGCCCCATCTTTGGAGGTATCTATGCTGCACGCCTTGCTAAACATTTCAGGATACCTATTAGGCATTTTGAGAAAGAAGAAAAACTGCTATCCCCTACTTTTCTAGACTATAAGAGCATGGTAGCACATGAGTTTATTGTTAACAATGATGATGAGATGCTTCTGTATAATCTAAGATTTAATAAGAAACACAATGAGATTATTATCTTGCCTGCGTCCTCTTTGTTTGATTTAACTGCAGGCCATTACCTCGTCTTGCCGATGACTGTTTACATGCACCGAGGCCAAACATCAGCTCCAGAGCCTGAGCCGGAACCACCATTTGAACCTTATCGACCATCATCTTATCAGTGGGATCCGGAGGAGAGCGCCAGTCAGTGGCAGTACAATGACACTCCTCAGTACACCGGGGAGAGTAGCCGCGATCCATGGGCATAAACCAACTTAGGCCAAAAGCCTAAGCTTGGGGGAGTACGTATTTCTCACCGACATTACATTCATGTTCACACACACTCATTCTAGTTGTCGGTGCTCATACTTTTTCATTGTACTATCCATGCTAGTTTAATTTCTTTTTCTAGCTTTCTTCTTGTGTGTTTGATAAACCTTATGAAAAAAGCAAAAAATTAGTTAGTTTAATTTCCATGCCTGTAGTAGTAATTAAAAGAAAACCCAAAAAGATTTCTCGTTCTTCTTTTGCTTATTGGGAGCTTTCCCGTGTAAATAGCTTTATTTCTTTTCAATCCTTTGGGGGTCGAGAGGAGAAGACCATAATGAAAATGTTTAGTGGCTCTCATATGCATGATTGTTTACTTAACCAAGAAGCCATATTACCTTGTCTTCTCCCTTGAATTGAATGCTTGCAGATTCTAGCTTAGTCCAATGCACGTGCACTATTATTATTATCCACACCGTTCGGTCGTGCAAGTGAAAGGCAATAATGACGATATATGATGGACTGATTGAGATGAGAGAAGCCCGTATGAACTCGACCTCTCTTGTTTTTGTAAATATGTGTGGGGACCCCGACTCATAAGTCGTGATCACCGAATGCACGTGTACAGTGATCCCAGAGATCAATGCTCACTGAACACAGAAAAGCTGAGTAACAAGAGTCTTACATCCATACATACCGTCTTACACAAATTATGACCATTATGGCCAAGTCTTACATAGATAAAGCCACAGGGGCTGAATACCAAATAAACTTAAGCAACTGAAATCTTCGTCGATAAGTAGAACCCATGCCATCTGCCTTAACCCTATAGGCATTCTGACTAGGAAACGTCCTAGTTCGCATGTTCGTCTCCAAAGAACTCTTCTTCGAACTCCTGTTCTTCCATGCGTGGCGAAATAAATAACCAGTGGCAAGCGAATGAGTACTCTGAATGTACTCACAAGCAACCCATGATTTGGTTCAAAGTAACAATGCAATTGTACAACAAGTAAGCAACTGTAATGCCCCGGATACAACTTTCCATATTCATAACTCCAACTCTTGCCTTTTCCGAAGATGTGCTATGATATTTCCTTCGTGGTTGGGTTTTACTCTTTTGTTTTGCATTTTGTTCATGTCATGCATCTCATCTCATAGCAACATCGGCATTGCATTCTCATGTTTTCATAAAACTTGCATTCGCTCGTCGTTGCCGTTTCTCCCTTTGCCTTCATCACCTTCCCTCGGACCGCTTTGTCTTCGTTGACCGTTCCAGATCAATCGGGTTTTCGCTTCCCTATTGACCGTGATCGCCTAACCCTTTTGCGTGCGTGTCCGAAACTTACCCGAACCCGACTTGCTCAATCATCACCATTGGATTCGGATCATCCCCTAACATCTATAAAACATCTCCGTTTTCTTATTTGGTCTCCCTAGCCTATTTATCCGGGACCGTCCGATTAAGATTGGAGGGACCAAATGCCCCTATCCAAAAATCCATTTGCTATACCTAGACCCCCTAACTAACCTAGACAAACCACCTAATTTCTAGGGATCCTACCCTAGAGCCGCCACTCTTCCTGTCTCTTCCTCATCGGGATCCTCCCTGATCCAAAATCCTCCCTCGTTCAACACCAGCCAACCCAAATCCATCCTCTCCTCGATCCACCTCACTGCCCGAACTCCTCACCGCGCCACCGAAGCCCGAGCCGCCACCTCGCCGTCCTTCGTCCTTGCAACGCCCGCGTCCGAGCAAGAGGAGCTCGCTGCTCAAGCTCGAGCACGCACCCAAGACCCATGGCGCCCCTCCCGTGCGCGCCTCCTCCTCCCGCTGCTCCCTGCATCCCTTTCGCGCTGTGAAACGCCCGAGGAGAGCCAAGCTCCTCCCGATCCAGAGCTCCGCCGTCTTCCTAGCGACCCTCGCCGCCTCGTCTCACCACCGACGATCACCAGCACCTCCAGGTCACGCCGCCAGGCCTCCCTCGTGCCCTCTCTTCCTTTCCCTCTCCCTGTCTCACCTCTCTCTGTCTCTCTTCGCTAGGGACAGGAACCAGACGAGCCTCGTGCGCCTGTGCCTCGAGGTCCTCCTCGTCCCCAACCAGCATCGCCTCTGGCCTCCTTCCGCCTTCAGCCGCCTGCTTCGTGCGCCTGCGCCCCACGAGCGTCCGAGGCCGCATCCACCTCCTCGTCCAGGACCACCTCCCCGCACCAGCGAGAGCCACCGCCGGAGCTACTCCGTTCCTCGCCCGAACCAGCAGCGACGCTGCCATCTTCTTCCCGGAGGGCCTCGACGAGAGCCTCGCCTGCGCCCCTCTGTCCCGTTGGCTGGATCCCGCCGCCAGCGCCCCCAAGTCCCGTGCCACCGCGCCGTCTCAGCCCTGAAACCTCACGCCCGTCCCATCGTGTCGCGCTTGTCCAGCCTCTACATCGAGCAGAGGAGGGTGATGCTTGTTCACTGTCGTTGACCGCTCTTTCAACGCGTGTGGGCTTCCTCTACGTCTGCAAGCTCCGCCACAGCTGCAAGCCCAGCACCACCAAGGCCGGCCTTCCCCTCCATAGACTGGGCTTGGACCATGGTGAGCCTCCAGCGCCCATGCTGCTATCGGGCCAGTAAGATTCGACCCGTAGTGTTTTTTTCCTACTGCTGCGATTTTCGCATTTATCTAGAGAATGACTATTTTACAGAAAAGTCCTTGCACATCATGCATACAATAACTCATTAACCGGGCATCGGTTTAAAATGATTTAAACATGTAATGTCAGGACCCCGACTCAATGCCACATCGATCTAGCATGTAACACCTCATATCACTTTGCGGCCTCATGCACGGTATCCCCACGGGTGTCGCCTTACCTTTGCCCGGGACCGTTTGCGCCTTTTGGCACATGTATATGATAGTGTCGCTAGCATCCATATGATAAGGAGCCCGGGCTAACATGGCTAGTCGTAAACCCAAAGTGGCACAAACTTACAGGGACAGGCATCCATGACCCAACATCGAACGTGTCGGTCATCAGCGAGTGAATCTAGGCTGTAGCACTGGGCTAGCAGGACTCCGGTATTCATCGCATGACATTTCCCCGAAGGGACAGACACGGGAACGAAGAAGGACACATGCCGGCCAGCCTAAGTGTTCTGGAGCAGTAGCAAGCTACCATGGCTCAGTGGAAACACTAGGAGACATTTCCCGGTAAGAGAGGCTACTAAGGATAAACAACTAGATAGTCAGATCCCACACATACCAAGCATTTCAATAACATACACACAATATGCTCGATATGTGCAAATACAACATGGCATCACAACATGACTCTACAACTCAAGTATTTATTCAATAGGCTCCGAGGAGCGAGATATTACAAGCATGGGTCTCATGACCCAACATTCAGAGCATACAGATCAAGCACATGCGGAAGCTTATCATGTCTGAGTACAGACATCTATAAATGAAAATGGCTGAAAAGCCTGACTATCTACCAGATCCTGCCGAGGGCATAAGATCGTAGCTGAGGTAACAAGCTAAACGTCGAAGTCCAAGCGGAACTACTAATGAGACTGAAGTCTCTCTGCAAAAACATAAAATAGGCAAACGTGAGTACAAATGTACCCAGCAAGACTTACATTAGAACTAACTACATATGCATCATTATCAACAAAGGGGGTGGTGGAGTTTAACTGCAGCAAGCCAGCTTTGACTCGGTGGCTATCCTGAACTACGACTGCAATGTAACTCTTTTGAGGTGGCACACACGAGTCCACATATTCACCAATCAATACACCAATATGGATCCGCTCCCGTCTCCCTACGAGAACGCCATCCATAGCACTCACGCTTATCTTGCGTATTTTAGAGTATCCACTTTCACTTGTCTATGAACTATGCAAGGGGTCCAAGTTTCCATATCCGAGGAATCCGGCTATTCGAATAGATAATGATAACCCTGCAGGGGTGTACTTCTTCACACACGCTCTCGCCACTTATCGCCCTGTACACGTCATGTACCTCGGCAACCTTCAAGCGGAAGCCGGGCGAGGGAGTCGGCCACGGCCTACCTAAACACTCAAGTCTCTCGTCCAGGTTTATCGCCTATTCGGGTTCCATCCGCAAGGAGATCCGTCCGGGGTGTCGCTCACGGCCCCAAACGATGTGTGCAGGGTTACCAAGCCCACCATCCGGGTGCTACTTGGTACACCGGGCCACTGTGCCTAGTCTGTCCCAAGCCCACCTGTACCGGGTGCCACTTGGTAGACTACTAACACTACCTACAAACACCAGAAACTAGTTGCAACTCCTGGACAGAGATCAAGGGTGATTAAGAAGCCGAGAGGGTCAATTAAGGATCCCAATGAGTGGTAGTAGCTGTTCATGGATCACAAACACAGAACTCAGTTCCTGAGGACGGTTTCAATGAGACAACCCACCATGTACTCCTACATGGCCTCTCACCGCTACCTTTACCAAATCATGTTCACACACTTAGCTCACACACGGTAGGACATGTTCACCACTTTCGAATTCATTCCCGATGAATCAGACCTGACTCAACTCTAAGCAGTAGCAGGCATGACAAACAAGCATGAATGAGTAGGCACATCAGGGCTCAAACAACTCCTACTCATGCTAGTGGGTTTCATCTATTTACTGTGGCAATGACAGGTCATGCAGAGGATAAAGGGGTTCAACTACCGCAGCAAGTAACAGATGAATCGTGGTTGTCCTAATGCAGTAAAAGAGAGCAGGAGCGAGAGAGTAGGATTGTATCGGAATGAACAAGGGGGTTTTGCTTGCCTGGCACTTCTGAAGATAGTATAGTTTCTTCATCGGTGTCATCGAATTCATCGTCGGAACACGTCTATCGAGAGGGAACAACCACCGACAAACAAAGAAGAAACACAATCAATGCATTGCACAATATGATGCATGATCATGACATGGCAATATGCTGTGATTTGGGCTAATGCAGCTAAGAACAGAAAGGTTTGAGCTTATTTGAACCAAAGGTTCAAATTTAAACTCAAACTATGAATTCATAAAGTGCATTATCATGTTTTGATATGAACAGCAAGGTTAAGTTGCTTAAACATGCATGAAACCAGTGCAGATGGATATATTGTATTTTTCTGATAATTTTTCATATATAATTTATTTCATTTGGAGTTACGGTTGAATTTCTATGATTTTTTAGAAGTTTTAGCTATTTTCTGAAATTTCCTGATTTATTTTAAAACCCAAAAGTCAATTACTGCATCAGCACTATGTCATGCCTGCGTCAACAGGTCAACAGCGCTGACCTAGGTCAACCTTGACCAATGGGTCCCGCATGTCAGTGTTACAGCATCAGCAGCAGAGGCTGACCAGTGGGGTCAGTCAACGCTGAGGTGGCAAGGTCAACAGATCGGTGGGACCACGGCATTAGCTTAAATTAAACAGGGAATAACCCTATAGTTAATTAACAGGTGGGGCCTGTCTGTCAATGAAGCTAGGGGTTAGCTAATCGGTGGTTAGCACTAATTAAGCCTGGGCCACGTCATCTAATCCCGCGACTAATCGCCGGCGGTAAGCAGAGCACGACGAGGTTGCTCGTCCGGCCAACTCCGGCGACGAGAGGTCGCGCGGCCGGGCACGTTGGAAGCGGCGCAATGAGGCGAAAATGACGCGGGGAAGAGAGGGGAATCGACCGGAGGCTCACATGGGTCGCGTAGAGATGGTCAGAGAGCTCGGGGAAGCGACGACGGTGGCGAATCGACGGTGAAGATCCTCGGCGGCCGGTGGTGGAGAAGGCGATGGTGAGACGAAGGAGGCCGTCCGGGCTCGCTTCCTTCGGTGGAGAGGTTCATCGCGAGGAGGCGGAGCTCGGGCACTAACTGGCTGGGCGTGGGAATGCTGGTGGCCGCGAGGGCAGCGAGGGGCAGCGACGGTGGCGCTCGGCCGGTGAGAAGAGAGCCAGGGAAGGGGATGGGGACGAGAGAGAGCGAGAGAGAGTCGAGGGGGGGGGGCAGCGTGGCGTCTCCAGGCAAGCAGCTGGACTCGCAGGGACGCTGCCAGCGCGAAGCAGGAGGTGGCATCGACGTGCGCGTGCGTCGACACGCCTCTGCCTACTGGCAGAGGTTGAAGACGGTGGGGCTTCTGGTGGGCTGGGCCAGTTGGCTGGGCTGCCAAGTGAGCTGCACAGTAGTAGGTCCAGGTAAGTTACAGGTAAGCTCTCTTTTCCTTTTGTTTTAGTTTTCTATTTTTCTGCAACTTGATGGCTTTATTAAAAATACTTAGGCACACTGGAAAAATCACCAAACTGCTCATGGCCACTGTTTGGAATATATCCAACATGGAACATTTCAGTTTAGGATTATTTGGACATTTTAAATATTTTATAGTATTTAAATGCCCAAATTCAAATAGAGTATGATTTAATTCAGAGCCCAAATATATTATGGAAAAATGTGCATCACCTCTGGCTACTGTTTACAGTATTTCCCATAAATGATGAACATTTTTTAAAGCCATTTGGACATACTGAAAATATTTCAGGTGAACCTAGTGAATTCCTTTAATGCTAGGGTTTGGACAATCCCCATTTCATAGTTAAATGAAATTTAAACATGATGACATGATGATCATGCAAGGACAAGCAAAGGCTAAGCTAGGGCTGTGACATGTAAAATGCTTAGAATTTTGTGTAGTTTCATAATATGCTGCTTTCATCCATGTTTAAAATAACTAAAATGTTGTTTGTTTAAATTTGCTCAAATGCCATGTTAAAATGGTTTATTTCATAACTCAATAACCGTAGCTCCGAATTAAATAAACTATATATGTAAATTGTCTAGAAAAATGCATAGATTAACATGGTAGCATTACTTTGCATGTTTAACAACTCTAAAATTGTGTATAGGGTAGAATAGTAGCAAATTCGAAATATGCACATGGGGATTTTCCGGAATTGATATTTGTTGTTTCCGGCCTCATTAAAAATTGCCTAGATAGGTAGTTTTGTTATGCTTCACCTCTTGCCATGTTAACAACATTTAACCTTGTCATGCATCATACTTGGTTGTGCATCATGTCATGTTTATGTGTGGTGTGTTTACCTTGATGTTTGCTTCTTTCCGGTTGTGCTTCTTCTCGATAGTTCCTGTTTTGTTGCGATCGTGAGGATTCGTTCGACTATGCTTGGTTCTTCTATGCCCATTCATCTTCTTCATGGTCTCGTTCTTCTTCCTAGTGGGATTTCAGGCAAGATGACCGTTACTCTGGATCTCACTACTATCATTGCTATGCTAGTTGCTTCGTTCTATCGCTATGTTGCGCTACCTATCACTTGTTCTTCAAGCCTCCCAATTTGCCATGTCAGCCTCGAACCTTTTTCACCCTTCGAAGCAAACCGTTGTTTCGCTATGTTACCTCTTTGCTCAGCCCCTCTTATAGCGTTGTTAGTTGCAGGTGAAGTTGAAGATTGCTCCATGGTGGACAGGATTATGGTTGGGATATCACAATATCTCTTATTTAATTAATGCATCTATATACTTGGTAAAGGGTGGAAGGCTCGGTCTTATGCCTGGTGTTTTATTCCAGTCTTGCCGCCCTAGTTTCCGTCATACCGGTGTTACGTTCCTTGATTTTGCGTTCCTTGCGCGGTTGGGTGATTTATTGGACCCCCTTGACAATTCGCTTTGAATAAAACTCCTCCAGCAAGGCCCAACCTTGGTTTTACATTTGCCTAACAACCTATTACCTTTCCCTTGGGTCGGCCAACCCGAGGGTCATCTTTATTTTAGCCCCCCCGGGCCAGTGCTTCTCTAAGTGCTGGTCCGAACCGAGCTGCCTACGGGGCCACCTCGGGGACACTTGAGGGCTGGTTTTACTCGTAGCTAGTCTCATCCGGTGTTGCCCTGAGAACGAGATATGTGCAGCTCCTATCGGGATTGTCGGCACATCGGGAGGCTTTGCTGGTCTTGTTTTACCATTGTCGAAATGTCTTGTAAACCAGGATTCCAAGACTGATCGGGTCTTCGTGGGAGAAGGAATATCCTTCGTTGACCGTGAGAGCTTGTGATGGGCTAAGTTTGGACACACCTGTAGGGTATAAACTTTCGAGAGCCGTGCCCGCGGTTATGTGGCAAATGGGAATTTGTTAATGTCCGGTTGTAGAGAACTTGACACCAGATTCGAATTAAAATGCATCAACCATGTGTGTTGCCGTGATGGTCTCTTTTCGGCGGAGTCCGGGAAGTGAACACGGTTTTGGGTAGTGTATGAACGTAAGTAGCTTCAGGATCACTTCTTGATCACTCCTAGCTTTTCGAGTGTTCCGTCTGCTTCTCTTCTCGCTCTTATTTTGCGTATGTTAGCCACCATACTTGCTTAGTCGCTGCTGCTACCTCACCACTTATCCTTTCCATACCCATTAAACTTTGCTAGTCTTGATACCCATGGTAATGAGATTGCTGAGTCCTCGTGGCTCATAGATTACTACAACAACAGTTGCAGGTACAGGTTATGCAATGATCATGACGCGAGAGCGATGTTTACTTGTTTTGGAGTTCTTCTTCTGCTTCTTCTTCGATCAGGGGATAGTTTCCAGGTCGGCAGCCTGGGCTAGCAGGGTGGATGTCGTTTGAGTTTCTGTTTGTGTTTCATCCGTAGTCAGATGATGCTGTAATGTATTGTGATGTTGTATTCGTGTGGCATTGTATGCCTCTTGTATGTATCCCCAACTATTATGTAATGGTTTGATGTAATGATATCCACCTTGCAAAAGCGTCTTCAAGATGCGCTTCTATCCTTGGTGGGACCTTTGAGTTCCTTTAGGATAGGGTCACATCTTGGGCGTGACAAGTTGGTATCAGAGCCTCGACCGACCATAGGAGCCCCCTTGATTGTTGGCCATTGTCGAGTCTAGAAGAAAACTATTTCTGAGTCTAGTTATATCGGAGAGTAGGAATTCTTTTTACTCCTCAGTCCCTTCGTTGCTCTGGTGAGGAATCTTGACGTAGGTGTTTTGAATTACTCCTCTTCCCCTTCAAAATTTTCTTTAGGATCACGCAGTTGGTTTTCCGATCGTTGGTTCTCAGCTCTTTTTATCCGGTGCATTTCTCGTCAAGTTGACTCAAGCCTCTTCATCTTTGAGTTCAATCCTCAGTTGTTTTCCTTTTCCCACCCGCCCACCCCTTTTTCTTCTCGGAGCCGGAGTCCGTAATCGAGTATCCATCCTACTCGTGCGAAGCATTTGCATTCTTTCAACCGATGTTTCCTCTTGAATTTATTCGTTGGTTCCCCCTTCCAAGTTGCATTTGTTTTCCCGCCCTCCCACCCTCTTCTTCCCGGAGCCTGAGTCTGTTTCGAGCATCAATTTCATTCGTACAGAGCCTCTTCAATCTTCCCTCAATTATTTCAACCGATGAATTCTCGTCTCGTTCGTCATTCTTCATCCCTTTCTTTTTCCGGTGCACTCAATTCAAGTTTTTCGGGTTGATCACATTCTTTTCCTTGGATCAAGTGTTTCCCCCTGTTCGCTCAAGACATCTCAGGAGATTCGTCTGTGTTCCAATTAATTCGAGTTGTCACCTTATTCAAATATTTCAATTGTTCTGGTGTATCATCTATTTTTCAACAATCTTTTTCAACGGTGTTTTCTCTTCAGTGGGCCCTAACCCACAGGTCTTTTCCCAGGATCTTACCTGACTCTTCTAAGTTTCCCAGATCTATTCTCAAATTCTTTTCAGAGTGTGATGTAAGAATGGATCCCATCAGTCACATGCCTTCTCCAAGATCTCTTTCAAATTCTTTTCATTGTTGGCTCAACCTCTTCGCTTTTCATTCTCCCGGTGTATCTCAGCAATTTTGGTGGTGTTTTTCGTCATCATTTGAAGACCGAAGAAGAGTTTTTTCTCTAAATCTTGCCCGTTCTCCCAAAGATTTGTGGTTCTAGCTTCATGTTATCCTCTCGAATTATTCCATTTGTCAGATATTCTTTTCTTACCCATCCGAAGTATGTCAGAAGTTGTTTTCCCGTTTCTTTTCACCGGAGGCCATTGTTCGAGAAGAATTCTTCATCCTCACTTTTCAGCTACCGTTATCCAATTGTCCCAGTGCTTCATTCAAGTGTTCTTTAATCAGCTCATGATCTCTTTGTTCTTTTGCATCTAAATCCCCTCTAGCATATTTGTTCTTCTAATTCTTCCCGGTGATTCATTCTCTTTCGTCATTCAATTTTCGAAATCTTACAGTGGTTCATTCAGGTTCTTTTTCCTTTGTCATCATATTAATCCTTTTGTTATTTTCAATCCTATCGGTGGTTCCATCAATACCTTCTGAAGGTTGCGCTATAACTCTCATAATCCTTTCTAGAAGAATAAGTAGTATGCCAAATCCGTTGCTTGTCATCAATTTAAATTGGTGAAGGATACGCATAGCGTAATTCTTATCATTGTTTCATCTAAGTGATCTAGTTTCTTCTTTCCAGAGTTGTTCATCATGTCATTTTTCTCGGTTCGAGATGTTTCATCTTTTCTTTTTCCGGAGTTCCAAGCTTTCTCGGTTATATCATCATGAAGCTCCATCTAAATCATTGCAAGGCTTCACCTTGTGTTTTCAACTTCTCTTTCTTTTTATCATCCTTTTATTACCGGAGTTCTTCATGGAGGCTCTACATGCTGGTTCATCAAGGAGCCCTTTCATTCTTCAATAGTTCGTCAAGATTTCTCACGGAGTTAAGATCCGCCAAGCTATACTCAAAAAATAAACATGGTGCCCAACACATGTTGTTTTTTCTAAGGAGTTCAAGTATTCTTCTTCTTGCATTTCGAAGTGCAATTCTTTTTACCTTTGGTGTTATATCATTCTTGGCAATTTCCATTCAGGTTTCGCGATTCACATGTTGTCAAGAATGAGGTATTTTAAATCCATCAATCTCTTCTTTGGAGTTATCTTGGTATAGATTTCACCTAAAGCCTTCCCTAAGGAATGTTGCTATTTGTGGTGCTTATCAATGATCCGAGTTTTCTCCTATCCTCTTGGCGAAAGCAGTTTTCATCTCTTCGTTGATCTCAAACAAGCAATTGTTTTTCGTTAGTGGCAGAATTTCACCTCAAGTGTTGAGATGTTTCCATAAGCCCACTACAAGTTTATTCATTTTGTTGTTGGTTTTCCAACAACTCCGTTCTAACCTTCTTGGAAGGGTGCTTTCCAAGATCATTTGTGGCAGAAGTTGGCATTTTCTGCTCCATCCCTTTATTCTGATGATCTATCTTCTATTTCTTCTTTCGGAGGCATGGTGATGTTGCTCTCTTCACTCATCATCTCGAATTGTGAGGATCGTGTTCTTTTCTTGCTTATCCATTTAACCAGAGTGTTGTGTCATCTCTTCAAGTGCTTTTCATCTTATCAAGTTTTCCTTCTTCTTTCAGTCGGAGTGCTGCCCAAATTATATCAATCTTATTCCTTCTCTATCTAGTTTTAACCGGAATGGTGTCAATATCTATCTTATCACTAAACCTCTTGGTTCTCGTCGTATCCCTTGTTCCTCTTTTCTAACGGAGTGTTTTCAACTTTGTTCATCTTCGTTGTTTTCTTTTCTTTCATTTTGCTCAACCTCTCAAGGTTCATGGTTTCACTCGTTTGTCAAAGAAGCAACTTAGTTTACCTCTTATATTCCTCTTACTTTTCCCTCCGGTGCATCCTAGATCTCGGGACGAGATCCTCTCGTAGTGGTGGAGTGTTGTAACGCCCCGGATACAACTTTCCATATTCGTAATTCCAACTCTTGCCTTTTCGGGAGATGCGATATGATATTTCCTTCGTGGTTGGGTTTTTGTCTTTTGTTTTGCATTTTGTTCATGTCATGCATCTCATCTCATAGCATCATCTGCATTGCATTCTCATGTTTTCATAAAACTTGCATTCGCTCGTCGTTGCCGTTTCTCCCTTTGCCTTCATCGCCTTCCCTCGGACCGCTTTGCCTTCGTCGACCGTTCCAGACCAATTGGGTTTTCGCTTCCCTCTTGACCGTGATCGCCTAACCCTTTTGCGTGCGTGTCCGAAACTTACCCGAACCCGACCTGCTCAATCATCACCGTTGGATTGGGATCATCCCCTAACATCTATAAAACATCTTCGTTTTCTTATTTGGTCTCCCTAGCCTATTTATCCGGGACCGTCCGATTAAGATTGGACGGACCAAATGCCCCTATCCAAAAACCCATTTGCTATGTATAGACCCCCTAACTAACCTAGACAAACCACCTAATTTCTAGGGATCCTACCCTAGCGCCGCCACTCTTCCTGTCTCTTCCTTATCGGGATCCTCCCTGATCCAAAATCCTCCCTCGTTCAACACCAGCCAACCCAAATCCATCCCCTCCTCGATCCACCTCCCTGCCGAGCTCCTCACCGCGCCACCGAAGCCCGAGCCGCCACCTCGCCGTCCTTCGTCCTTGCAACGCCCGCGTCCGAGCAAGAGGAGCTCGTTGCTCAAGCTCGAGCACGCACCCAAGACCTATGGCGCCACTTTGTAATGTAGCAGGTGAATCCGCCATTTCAGCTACTACAATAGTGTATTCCATGGCCCCCTCCTCATGGAAAGTAGTTACTACTCTAGCTACGGAGGATGCTCTTTGACCGATAGCTACATAAACACATATTACACCTGCGCGCCTCCTCCTCCCGCTGCTCCATGCATCCCTTTCACGCTGTGCGACGCCCGAGGAGAGCCGAGCTCCTCCCGATCCAGAGCTCCGCCGTCTTCCTCGCGACCCCCGCTGCCTCATCTCACCGCCGACGATCACCAGCACCTCCAGGTCATGCTATCGGGCCTCCCTCGCGCCCTCTCTTCCTTTCCCTCTCCCTGTCTCACCTCTCTCTGTCTCTCTTCACCAGGGACAGGAACCAGACGTGCCCCGTGTGCCTGTGCCTCGAGGACCTCCTTGTCCCCAACCAGCGTCGCCTTCGGCCTCCTTCCGCCTTCAGCCACCTGTTTCGTGCGCCTGCGCCCCGCGAGCGTCCGAGGTTGCAGCCACCTCCTCGTCCAGGACCACCTCTCCGCGTCGGCGAGCGCCACCGCCGGAGCTTCTCCGTTCCTTGCCCGAACCAGCAGCAACGCCGCCATCTTCTTCCCAGAGGGCCTCGACGAGAGCCTCGCCTGCGCCCCTCTGTCCCGTCGGCTGGATCCCGCCGCCGGCGCCCCCAAGTCCCGTGCCACTGCGCCGTCTCGGCCCTGCAACCTCGCGCCCGTCCCATCGTGTCGCGCCTGTCCAGCCTCTGCATCGAGCAAAGGATGGTGATGCCTTGTTCAGCACCGTTGACCGCTCTTTCAACTGTGTGGGCTTCCGCTGCGTCTGCCCGCTCCGCCACAGCTCCAAGCCCAGCACCACCAAGGCCGGCCTTCCCCTCCATAGATTGGGCTTGGCCCATGGTGAGCCTCCAGCGCCCATGCTGCTATCGGGCCTGTCAGATTCGGCTTGTAGTGTTTTTTTCCTCCTGCTGCGATTTTCGCATTTATCTAGAGAACGACTGTTTTACAGAAAAGTCCTTGCACATCATGCATATAATAACTCATTAACCCGACATCGGTTTAAAATGATTTAAACATGTAAAATGCTTAGAATTTTGTGTAGTTTCATAATATGCTGCTTTCATCCATGTTTAAAATGATTAAAATGTTGTTTGTTTAAAGTTTCTCAAATGCCATGTTAAAATGGTTTATTTCATAACTCAATAACCGTAGCTCCTAATTAAATAAACTATATATGTAAATTGTCTAGAAAAATGCATAGATTAACATGGTAGCATTACTTTGCATGTTTAACAACTCTAAAATTTTGTATAGGGCAGAACAGTAGCAAATTCGAAATATGCACATGGGGATTTTCCGGAATTGTTGTTTGTTGTTTCCGGCCTCATTAAAAATTGCCTAGATAGGTAGTTTTGTTATGCTCCACCTCTTGCCATGTTAACAACATTTAACCTTGTCATGCATCATACTTGGTTGTGCATCATGTCATGTTTATGTGTGGTGTGTTTACCTTGTTATTTGCTTCTTCCCGGTTGTGCTTCTTCTCGATAGTTCCTGTTTTGTTGCGATCGTGAGGATTCGTTCGACTACGCTTGGTTCTTCTACGCCCATTCATCTTCTTCATGGACTCGTTCTTCTTCCTAGTGGGATTTCAGGCAAGATGACCGTTACTCTGGATCTCACTACTATCATTGCTATGCTAGTTGCTTCGTTCTATCGCTATGCTGCGCTACCTATCACTTGTTCTTCAAGCCTCCCAATTTGCCATGTCAATCTTTAACCTTTTTCACCCTTCCTAGCAAACCGTTGTTTGGCTATGTTACCGCTTTGCTCAGCCCCTCTTATAGCGTTGTTAGTTGGAGGTGAAGTTGAAGATTGCTCCATGGTGGACAGGATTATGGTTGGGATATCACAATATCTCTTATTTAATTAATGCATCTATATACTTGGTAAAGGGTGGAAGGCTCGGCCTTATGCCTGGTGTTTTGTTCCACTCTTGCTGCCCTAATTTCCGTCATACCGGTGTTATGTTCCTTGATTTTGCGTTCCTTACGCGGTTGGGTGATTTATGGGACCCCCTTGACAGTTCGCGTTGAACAAAATTCCTACAACAAGGCCCAACCTTGGTTTTACATTTGCCTAACAACCTATTACCTTTCCCTTGGGTCGGCCAACCCGAGGGTCATCTTTATTTTAGCCCCCCCGGGCCAGTGCTTCTCTAAGTGTTAGTCCGAACCGAGCTGCCTACGGGGCCACCTCGGGGAAACTTGAGGGCTGGGTTTAATCGTAGCTAGTCTCATCCGGTGTTTCCCTGAGAACGAGATATGTGCAGCTCCTATCGGGATTGTCGGCACATCGGGCGGCTTTGCTGGTCTTGTCTTACCATTGTTGAAATGTCTTGTAAACTGGGATACCGAGACTGATCGGGTCTTCCTGGGAGAAGGAATATCCTTCATTGACTGTGAGAGCTTGTGATGGGCTAAGTTGGGACACCCCTGCAGGGTATAAACTTTCGAGAGCCATGCCCGCGGTTATGTGGCAGATGGGAATTTGTTAATGTTCTGTTGTAGAGAACTTGACACCAGATTCGAATTAAAATGCATCAACCGTGTGTGTAGCCGTGATGGTCTCTTTTCGGTGGAGTCCGGGAAGTGAACACGGTTTTGGGTTATGTATGAACGTAAGTAGTTTCAGGATCACTTCTTGATCACTCCTAGCTTTTCGACCGTTCTGTTTGCTTCTCTTTTCACTCTTATTTGCGTATGTTAGCCACCATACTTGCTTAGTCGCTGCTGCAACCTCACCACTTATCCTTTCCATACCCATTAAGCTTTGCTAGTCTTGATACCCATGGTAATGGGATTGCTGAGTCCTCGTGGCTCACAGATTACTTCAACAACAGTTGCAGGTACAGGTTATGCGATGATCATGACGCGAGAGCGATGTTTACTTGTTTTGGAGTTCTTCTTCTGCTTCTTCTTCGATCAGGGGATAGTTTCCAGGTCGGCAGCCTGGGCTAGCAGGGTGGATGTCGTTTGAGTTTCTGTTTGTGTTTCATCCGTAGTCGGATGATGCTCTAATATATTGTGATGTTGTATTCATGTGGCATTGTATGCCTCTTGTATGTATCCACAACTATTATGTAATGGTTTGATGTAATGATATCCACCTTGCAAAAGTGTCTTCAAGATGCGCTTCTATCCTTGGTGGGACCTTCGAGTTCCTTTAGGATAGGGTCGCATCTTGGGTGTGACAGCAACCTAGCTTCAAGTTAGTTGAGATGTCCTATCAACTTGTGAGATATGCATCAATGAACATGGTAACCTTAAGGAGAGGTTACAGATATCAACATAAATAGAGTGGGCATCAACCCAACTCAATCATGTCAAGTCCCTTGACTTGACCCAAGTAGTTCTCCCCAATTATCCAAACACACACTGGTTTGTACACATGTGGACGTAGCCCAAGAGCGGTTACCCAACTGTCCTTGACCATGGACACGGCTATTCGAATAGTTTTACACTCTGCAGAGGTTGCACACTTTACCCACAAGATCCGGGGAACTTCCGTGTCATCCACGACCCGCGATACCTCAAGTACCCAGGGTAAGCACCTGATAACTATCTTTCCCTAGACGACACTAACAAGGAGTCCACTCGTTGTTCCATATCCTCACGATGTACATCATACGAGACTCACTCGAGATCGTAACATCTGAGAGGGGACACAACGGTGTATCCGGTGCCCTGTGAAAACAGCCATGGCCGCCCTACCTGTCACGACCCCGTCCCGAGAGAGAGCACCAACTCTCCCCCGTCACTAGTAATGCGGGCTCCAAGCTAGTATCGGCCTACGTAATCAATAATGCCCTTCCCATACAAGGGTAGAGTGGTTGCGCATGTAAGGTTGGAATAACGGTCGCAACTTAAACCAATCCGTTTTGAAAACAACACACACTTGCCTCGGTACACCACTTCATCATTAAGTGGCTATCCAACTCATCATCTCCCCCGGGCATAAGTGGCACCCGATGGGGTTTTCGAAAAGTCTTTTGAAAATACTTTGTCTCCATCACCATGCATATTCCCGTCCCTTTTTGCGTAGCACTACTTTAGCATCCTATCTACCCCCACCGGCATAACCCTCATAAGAAGGTAGGGTCATGCACAATGCAAGTATCAACGAGGAAGTATGGTGACAAACCATCAAAGTGGTTACCACCTCATCGTGATTCCGTTGCAACAACAATATGGTGATATATGACATGCATAAAAAGGGTTTCATAGACATGGTCAAAGGGATGCTTGCCTGGCTCAACAAAGTCTTCTGGGTATTCAAAGTCTTCTGGTCCAACTCCTTTGTCAGCAACGCAATCTATCGTCGCAAAATAATAACGAGAAAAATAAGGCAATAATAAAACAAAAAAACCAAAGTGCTCAGAAAAATGTCAACTCATTTTTTTTAAATACTAGGGTGAAAACTAAGAAGGGGAAAATTCCTAGTTTTGGATTTGGAGTAGCAGAATAGAAGATATGGATTTTCAGAGGGGTTTAAATATATTCAAATTTGAATTTGAATATGAAAAATACATAAAAGTTGGTTGGTCATGAATGAAAGTTATACCATTAAATAGGTGGGATTTTTACAAGAATTTAGGAATTGGAATTATTTCATTTCGATTAATATTTAGTCCAGAGGAATTTTGCAAGTTTGACAGAAAATAAAAAGGAGATGTGCTTGCTGGGCCAGAACAGCCGCAGCGCAGCAGGCCCGGCCAGAGAGGCGGCCCAGCACACTGGTGCACGCGCGCGCGCCAGGTTTAAGCCTGACGGGCAGGGCCCAGGCGTCAGCGAGAGAGAGAGGGGCGATGGAGAGGAGAGGCTGACAGGCGGGGCCACCTGTCATCCCTAACCCTGCGACATAGGGCCGGCGGGCTCACCGGCGTCGATGCAGGGCACGGCGAGGTCGGGCGAGGGTACGGCTGGACTCAGCGTCGAGTCGCCGTTCGGGTGGGGGTGGTTGCGGTCGCTGGGGTGGCCTGGTTCGCCGACGACGAGGTCTCACGGCGGAGGAGCTTCGGGCATCGTCGGTTCCGGCTGTTTCCGGCTGCAAAAGAAGCGGGGGAGAAAGGGGAAATGATCAGTGAGAGGAGGCGGTTTCAGATCGGGGCAGAGGAGGAGCGGGGGAGGCCTATACCTCGTGAACTCCAACGAGCCGAAGCGGCGGAGCTCGAGCTCGATCTCGAGCTCGGGCGGCTCTGGAGAGGAACTGGGGGTGCAGGGGGATGTTTTGGTGGTGCCGAGGGCGAGCGGTGTGGAGAGAATGGCACAGGGTGGCTTTATATAGCCGCACAATGGTCCACCGTGGATCATGCGCCGGCGAGCTTGTTGCCGTCGCCATGGGTCACGGGGGCCTGTTTGAGCGTGTCTGGGGTGCTCGTGGGATTGGTCCAGAGCGAGAGGGTGCAGGAAGAGAGCAGGAGGAGGGCCAGGGCACCGCGTGTGTGAGCGTGCTCACTGGTGCGTTCGGGCGGCTGGCGCGCGTGCAAGCTGGGGCAAGAGGAGGGAGAAGGAGGAGGGGCAGAGGCATGGCGTGCTGCGGACGTCGAGGAGTATCGGCTGGCGTGAGGGGGAGAGCCAAGGTGGCCGGAGGTGCTTGGCAGGGGGCGGCTACAGTGCGGGAGCGCATTGTAGTACGCTCCAGAGCACCCAAATGGTCGGCATGGCCATTTTCTATGCAATGTGGGTGCGGCCAAAGATGTCTGGTAGCTCTAGGGGGGAGTAAAGAAGAGGGGAGGAGCATTGGATGCCCTGGGGAGCCAGTAGGAGAGGAGTGGGGTTGAGAGAGAGAGGGAAAGGGGCTGTCCAGAGGGGTAAATGAGGTGGTTTCACCCCTCAATCATTGAGCTGAGATGCATCCGTTGTTACTGGGGGTAGAGGAGGACTTGTAGGAGCTGTGGTAAAAAGTTGAGGCCATGGAGAAGAGTGGAAGTGGTCAAAACAGGGGTTTTAGTAAAATGGCAGAAGGTGTTTGTTGCTGGTTTGGGCAAGAAGATGAACTCCTCTTGTCATGAGGCTTGACAGGGTCAAATGGCATGAGATAATAATAGGTTCCACCAAGGTTGAGTCCATTTGGGCAAAGTTGCCAATGCAACTTTTGTAAACCCTAGAAATCAACATAAATGAGTTTTCCAAGATCTAGACATGCAAGACTATTCTCCCTGATGCACCACTTGGTGAAGTGTCATCATTTGAGGTTTTGAACATGTCAACAAAAGTTGAGATCAAAAGGAGAAAGTTGCCAATGTAGAGTTGTTCAAATTTGTTTCTAGACAGGAAGGGTTTTAGGGCCCTTTGATCAAGTTAACTTGTTCTCCAACTTGTGCCACTTGGTCTAGATGAATAATTAGAACATTTGAGCATGTTCACAAGGTTTGAGAACATTTGGAAATGTTTGGCAATGTAAAGTTGCTCAGACTTCAAAATGGACAGAAATGGTTTTGAGGGGATTTGATGATGTTATATTGTTCTCCAAGTCATGAGACTTGGCAAGATCATCTAATATGTCATATGTGACATGCTAGAATTTTCTTGTAATTTTTAGAGAATATTTCCTTTGTAAATATTTCCAAAGCTTGAAATACCCAGAAAGGGGTTTTGAGGGGTTTGACCAATATTTTGAACATGACCATGTGTTGAAACTCTTATATGGACAATATGTGTCCACTGGGTTTCCCTAAATTTTCACAAATATTTTTAAATCATTCAAATAATTTTAACCTATTAAAGACCATTTCTGGTCTAAAGAAAAAGCCTTTAAATAAAATAGGAAAATAACTTTTAAAATTATATTTTTGTGGTTTTTGGGAGTCCTATATCTAATAGGATTCAAATATACTCTTTGAAAGATTTTTCATACCCCGAATCAAGTACTTGCAGTACAAACCTCAATTTAGGGGGTTTTGGAAAACTAATTAGAAAATACTTTTTGGCCAAATTATTTTTGTAAGAAAATTCTGTATTGTACTATACACATGGTATGATCATTGGGGCAAAAGTTTGTATCAAGGAGATGACGTATAGAAGGTGGAGTTGTGTTGACTTTAAAGAGCACTTGAAAATCACAGAGAGAAAACCAACTCCAACATAAAAAGCCAAATAATGCAAAAGTTTTTGTTGGTCCAAATTTTTATGCTTTATTAATGCAAATGAAATGTTAAAAAATGCAGGGTGTGACAGACCTACCCCCTTACAAGAATCTCGTCCCCGAGATTCCCAAACTAGGCATTAAAGAGATATGGAAACTCAGATCTAAGGTAGTCTTCACATTCCCAAGTTGCTTCTGCTTCCGTGTGGTTGCTCCACTGGACCTTGAAGTACATGATGGTGCAGCTTCGTATATAATGTTCCTCTTGATCCAGGTCGTCAATGGGTGGTTTGTGGTAGGTCAGGTTGGGCTGGGGGTCAATGGCTCGATGATCGACGTCCTTGTTAGTGATCGGTGTCGGTGTCAAAACTGGCGGATCTCGGGTAGGGGGTCCTGATCTGTGCGTCTAGGATGATGGTAACAGGAAGCAAGGGACACAATGTTTACCCAGGTTCGGGCCCTCTCGATGGAGGTAAAACCCTACTTCCTGCTTGATTAGTGTCGGTGTCAAAACCGGCGGATCTCGGGTAGGGGGTCCCGAACTGTGCGTCTAGGCGGATGGTAACAGGAGATGAGGGACACGATGTTTTACCCAGGTTCGGGCCCTCTTGATGGAGGTAAAACCCTACGTCCTGCTTGATTAATATTGATGATATGGGTAGTACAAGAGTGGATCTACCACGAGATCAAGGAGGCTAAACCCTAGAAGCTAGCCTATGGTATGATTTTTGTAATGGAGGTTATGTCCTACGGACTAAACCCCTCCAGTTTATATAGACACCGGAGAGGGCTAGGGTTACACAGAGTCGGTTACAATGGTAGGAGATCTACATATCCGTATCGCCAAGCTTGCCTACCACGCCAAGGAAAGTCCCATCCGGACACGGGATGGAGTCTTCAATCTTGTATCTTCGTAGTCTTGGAGTCCGGCGGACGATGATAGTCTGGCTGTCCGGACACCCCCTAGTCCAGGACTCCCTCAGTAGCCGGTGAACCAGGCTTCAATGACGATGAGTCCGGCGCGCATAATGTTCGGCATTGCAAGGCGGGTTCCTCCCTTAAATAATCCATAGAAGATCATGAACACCAGGATAGTGTCCGGCCCTGCAAAATAAATTCTACATTCCACCGTAGAGAGAATAAAACGTACACAAGCTCAATCTGCTGACGTATTTTGCGGCATGACGTCACACCACTACCAAGCCTTTACTTGAATTGTTTTTTATTATACCGCCTCAGCGCGTTTAGCGAAGCGGTTTCCTTGGCACGTCTTGTCGAAGCAGAGATCGTGTTCCCCTTATTCCGGGATTCTCATCAATACGGGCGTGGGTAACCCAACCGCGCCCGTCGCCATGCCTCCTCTATCGAAGGCGAATCCCGAACGGTCACGGAGACGGCTCTTGGTATTCCCCCTCTTTATAACAGGACCAAGGCTCGTTTCTTTTCTTCAATCTTCCATCGAATCCTCTCCTTGCTCCAAGTTCCAACACCCAGAGCCCCAGATTCGAGTGCTTCGGACCTTCAACAATGTCCGGCTTCGACCTTTAGGGCCGGTGGATGCCCTCCTCCGTCACGGAGGAGGACGTGTTAAAGCTGCGTGAGGCCAAGTACCTGTCTTATGAGATTTCGCACAGGTTGCCCGCCCAAGGGCAGGCCATACCCACTCCCGAGCCCAGTGAGTACGTCGTCTTCGTATACCACCTCCGTCGGGGTTTAGGCTTATCGACGGATCCCTTCGTGAGAGGGCTCATGTTCTACTACGGGCTAGATTTTCATGACTTGGCTCCGGAGTCCATCCTCCATATTTCCGCATTTATTATCGTCTGCGAAGCCTTCCTCCGCGTCGCCCCCCACTTCGGCCTGTGGCTGAAGACCTTCAATGTAGAGCCGAAGATGATTGGGGGCGTCAAGCAGAGTGCGGCGGGGCGGTCATAAGCAGGAGGACCGATGCCCCGTGGCCCGAGGGCTCCTTCCAAGAGGAGCTCGGCTTGTGGCAGCAGGAGTGGTTCTATATCACCGCTCCGAAGGGCAGCAGGCAAAAGCCGCCGCCTTCATTCCGCCCGGGACCTCCACGACGGTTAATGTCGTGGGTCAACCAAGGGCTCAATTGGGGGCCGTCAAAAGACGTGCCCCTATTGCAGGGCTGGATTCGGGACCTCCAAGCGAGGGTGATCGATCTGGTCGTGGTGATGCAGGTCATGCTAATCAGGCGTCTTCTGCCCCTGCAAACGCCGTCCTCTCCGGTTATGGGAGTTCAATCCGGAGGGACCACGGATTCTCCAACACTTCATGGGTACGACACCCGTGGATATGTACAAGTTGTTCTTCGGACTGCAGGTGGCGTGTCCGGAATTGACCGAGGATGCAGGCCTAAGCTGCAATCGCCCGGATACTCAGGTAAGCAGCTCAGTGTCCGGACGTACCATCCGTTTGCTTTTCTATAATTCGCCTCTTAACCCGTTATCCTTCATCAGGAGTGGGTAGCGCAAGCAAAGCTGATAAGGTGTCCGGCTCCCCTCCCAGAGACCGCACCGGAGCCCGTGCTGGTCAGAATGTTGGAGATCGCGCCTTTAGAAGAAGGCGAAGGGGAGAATAGAGGAACTATCACCTCGCCCAAGGGGGCGCTTGAAGAAGGGGGGATCGAGAATCCCTCCCTCCAGGAGGAGAAGAGGACCGCCTCCGAAGACCCGGAGGCCCAAGCCCCTAAGCGGGGGAAGAAATCTTCACCGGAGGGTCCTGCGTCCGGGGAGGCCCCGGCCGCACAATCTTTTCAGCCCTCCAGTGAGCGGTGAGTAGAAAAAGGGGAGTTTATTAATAAGAAACATCCTTACTTGTGTTTCTGAGGATAACCAAAATTTTACCTTGTAGTTCGGATCTGCGACCTTCTCAGATGAGCTCGTCTTTGGGGGATCTTCGTCCGGAGATGATGGAGAGCGAGACGCCTCCGTCCGCTGCGCCGTCGGATAGGGCGGACGAGCCTGAAGTGTCGTCACGGAGGGTGTCCCTGAGCCCGGCAGAGCCGAAGAGTTCGGCGCTGACTAGTGTTCGGCCGGGGGAGCTGAAGGATCTGCTTGAGAGGGCGTCCGTCTCAGAAGACCACCGTGCATTGATGAGCATGGTGATAGGAAGGATTTCGTCCGCTGAAAGCGAATTGCATAATGCCGTCAGAAGTTTGCTGGCGGGGTTTGAGGTACGTAAAAACGACGCGCCTTTTTGACAGTTTTGCACATGAAAGTGCGCCCTGTATAGATAGTAGCCCCTGAGACTCGGTAGGTTGTCGAAGGCGACAGCGTGCCGAGGATCAAAATCGCAGGTATTGAGTGTCGCCTTTCCTATGCAGGTGGCGGATAGTCCGGGGGCTAGCCGGACTGATGGAGTTGCCGAATTAATGCGGCAGCTCGGTGTGGCGGATGCGGACATCACGCTAGTCAACAAGCGACTTGATGAGTCGCAAGGTAAGTTGTCTCTCCGCAGTCACCTGTTTAAGCGAGTCAAAGCCCACCTCTTACAATATTTATGCTTGACGCAGATGGTGCTGCTGCTGTGGAGAGCCTTCGGGCAGAACTTACTCAAGCCAAGGAGCAAGCCAGAAGGAGTGATGCGGCTGCCTCGAGGGCGGCCGAAGAGTCAGAAGCCGAAAGGGCTGCACACTGCCGAAGCAAGGAAGAGATGGTCGAATTGGCCGTAAAATTGAAGGATGCTACCGACCGCAATGAGGCTCTTGAAAAGGAGCACCTATCGGAGCGGGAAGACCTGGGGAAGGCCACCGCCGAGGCCAAGTATGCCCGTTCTGCAATGCGGGCTATGAAGGAGGAACTGCGTCAAGCCAGAGATATTGTGGCTGGCAAGCCTTTTCTGCTGCGTCGCTGGTTTACGGATCCAAATTATGCCCAGCTTGGCCAGCTGTGGGGTCCGGAGGATCCATATATGGACTTAGCGGCAAGTGCGGCGGATGCCGTTGTGCACTTCCAGAGTCAGAAGGATCACAAGACCGAAGAGCTATTTTGGTCTCAATTCCATAGTCCGGATCATTCACTTCCGCTGACCGATCGGTTGGCCGAATGGGCTGAGCTGAACAGGTTGTCCGGACTTGCCATGACGGATATCGTGACTCATGGCTGGCCAGAGAGGCCCAAGGCGACGAGCTATTTTGGCTTATTGCAGCAATTTCTTGGGGCGGTGCCGCATATCAAGGAGATGAAGCGGTCGGCCTGCATAGAAGGTGCGCGGATGGCCCTTGCCCGTGTGAAGACACATTGAAAGGAGATGGATGCCACCGCTGTTGCAACCCAGGGTTCGGACGAAAGCCGGTTACCCGCCGAGCACTATTTTGGGGAAGTTATGCGTGGTGCTCGTGTAATGGAGTCGCAGTGCTCGAAAAATGTCACGTTCAAATGAACGTTGTATTTTGTAAAACAATGGTTATGATGTAATCGCTTTTTATACTTGTGCGTTCCAAGTATTGAAATATCTCCTATGCGGCCGTTATGTATACGTGTGTATAACCTGAAAGATGGCAGTCTTTGGCTTCAGCCCCCACGCACAAGGTGCGGGGGTGTTCGCAAAAATAGCGCATTGTCACTCTTAATCCAACGTCTCGGTCCTGTTGAGGAGGTGGTAGCGTAGCAAACAAGGCAACTGGACTATAATGCTTTATCACTTTCACTTAGCCATTGGAGTTCGAGGGTGGGGCTACGATATAGCCCCTGGGGGCACCGCGCTCTCCGAATTCGGGGCACGTGTGTGCCTGACCGGGAAATGGTCCTTCGTCAAAGCGGGGGAATTCTAAACATTCCGGTGGTCGATCGAGTGGTTGACCAGTCTCTCGCTGTATCATGACAGTCAGTTTTCGGCTTTCCCTACTGAGGTGCTTCGCCCAGCCGAACTGGGGCACAATCGCAGTAGTTCTCCTGGTGCCGCGTTAGCCGATGATACGGAACGTAAGGTAGCAAAACACAGGAGCCGGGCAAACCCAACATTTAACCAAAGACATGATTCGGAGCTGATGCATATAAGGCCTAACTCGAGATGCCGAACACTCCCTAAGGTGTTCGGTCTTTATAATGATGGGTAGAACAATACCCTAAGCCCCTAGTGTCCAGGTACGGGCAAGGTCCTCTGACGCGGCCGATGCCAAAACGTCAGGCTCCACTCTGGTTATAATGAGAAACCAGGGGATTATAACAACAAGAGACAGTAAAAAAGGTTTACGCAGGGTCTTAATCTGAAAAGAATCCTTGCGACGGGTCCCTACTGCACGTCTGCGCCTGTGTCTCCATTGTGCCGTTATCCTGGACGGGTGTGCACGTTGTTCATCTGTAAAAAGAGAGGAACTTAGTTTGAAAGGAAATCGTGCGAAAAAAAGGTATATGAAAAATATTAGTAAATAAGTAAAGCGGAGTCTATATGAGCTCGTTGTTGCTTATATGCACAGCCCCTTGTGAAGGGGTGTGCGGCTAGGGAGCCCCTAGCTTATTTATGTCGGACTCGTCTAGCCGTGTCCGGGGTCTTTAAATGACCCTTGCAATGAAATGATGCCACGTGGACCGGGCATTTTAAGTGTAAGAGACGCGTAATGTGGTATGGCGTTGAAGCGGACAAAAGCTTCACGTCCCAATAGTGCTTGATAGCTACTTTTGAACGGGGTGACATGAAAGATTAATTTTTCGCGTCGGAAGTTATTCGGTGACCCGAACACAACTTCTAGTAATAAGGAGCCCGCGCATTTGGCGTAAGGGCCTGGCGTCACTCCTTTAAAGGAAGTGTGGCTATGTCGAATTTTACTACGGTCTATCCCCAACTTGCAGATTGTGTTTGGATATAGCAGGTTTAGATCGCTGCCTCCGTCCATCAGGACTTGTGTAAATTGTAGTCCATCGATTATAGGATCCAATATCAGAGCAGTCCATCCTGCATTCCGGACACTTCTGGAATAATCCATGTGGTCAAAAGTTATTGGTTTTGACATCCAATCTCGACGTTCTGCTAGGGTGGACCGTGCGGGACCCGTCCTAGCGGGTGCCGCATTTTTCTGTATTATCACATGAAGTGAGTTTACTGCTTTGACTTCTTGTGGGAAAGTCTTTTGTTTTCCGGTGCTCTGCTGGTGGGGTTTATCATCATCCTCGCTTGATGCGTCGAGCCCCTTGTGTTCGGTGTTTAATCGGCCGGACTGTTTGAAAACCCAACAATCTCGATGTGTGTGGTTTGCAGGCCTTCCGGGGGTACTGTGGATTTGACATATCCGACCCAAGATTTTGTTTAAGTTGGATAGCTCATCACTGTTGTCCGTAAGAGGCAATGTTTTGTTGTTTGGCCGCGAGCTTTTGAATCCGGCGTTAACCGCCGTGTTCTTTGGGCTTTTCTCTTTATTCCGGCGCTGATCTTTTTTGCGCCATGATTTTCTGTTTCCATCTCTGATCTCGGATGTACTTGGATCGCTGGTGCTGCATCTTGCCAGCCAGCTATCTTCCCCCGCACAAAAGCGGGTCATGAGGCTTGTTAGCGCGGACATTGTCCTCGGCTTCTCTTGGCCGAGGTGCCTGGCAAGCCATTCGTCTCGGACATTGTGTTTAAAAGCTGCTAAGGCCTCGGCGTCCGGACAGTCGACTATTTGGTTCTTTTTAGTAAGGAACCGGTTCCAGAATTTGCGCGCTGACTCTCCGGGCTGTTGAGTTATATGACTTAAATCATCTGCATCCATAGGGCGGACATAAGTCCGTTGAAAATTTGCTCTAAACGCGTCCTCAAGCTCTTCCCAACTTCCAACAGTGTTTTCTGGGAGGCTTTTGAGCCAATGACGAGCTGGCCCTTTGAGCTTGAGGGGTAAATATTTTATGGCGTGGAGATCGTCTCCTCTAGCCATGTGTATGTGTAGTATATAATCCTCTATCCAGACTCCATGGTTTGTTGTTCCGTCGTAGGACTCTATGTTTATGGGTTTAAACCCTGCTGGGAATTCATGATCCAGCACCTCATTGGTGAAACATAGTGGGTGTGCGGCGCCCCTGTATTTGGGTGTACCGCTGTCTTCGGACACTTGGCGTGTTGTGTTGCTTCCTGGGGCCCTCTTCTTTGGCCCGTAAATGGACCTGGCTGGGCCATCTGTTTTTCCAGGGTCATTAGTCGGCCTGTGTGCGGTGCCGCTTTTAGATTTTGGCTTATCATCTGGTCGTCTATCCGACCAGGCGGCCTCTTTGTTTTTTGACTGTGGGGGCTCTATGGCCTCCTCGTCAAATTCTGGCAGTAGCTTGCGCTTCGGGTAGCTCTTTGATTGATGGCCATTGCCGTATTTGTCTGCAGTTTTGAGCACTTTGCTCCACCTCATTCTGAGTATATCTTCCGCTGTTTTGAGCTTCCGTTTTTCCTTCTTCAAACTTCTTGCTGTGGCGACGAGTCTTTTCCGAAGGGTTTTACTCTCCGGCGGTGTGTCCGGCGTGAGGTCGACTGGACTGTTGGTTTCGCCGGGCATGGATTGATTATCCGATTCGTCCTGTTCGGATGGTTGCTTGTTCGCATGTTCGTCATCCACTGTTTTGCCCGACTCTATTGCTTGGTCATGAGGAGCGATGTTGTTGTCGAGGCGGGACTTAGGGCGGTGTCTACGTCGCCGTTTTGGTTGTTTATCAGCGGGATTATCCTTTGCCGCGCCCCGTTGGTCCTCGTTATCGCTTCCTTTTGGGGTATCCACCATGTATACGTCATGTGTTGGGGTGGTCTTCCAGTGCCCTGTAGGCGCTGGTTCTTGATCGTCTCCGGCATCGTCGTCCATACCGTCGATGTCTTCGGAGTCATAGTCTAGCATGTCTGTTAGATCGTCGTCAGTGGCTACAAAGTGGGTGGTGGGTGGGCTTTTAATTTCTTCGTCGTCCGCATCCCAACCATCCTGGCCATGATCCGGCCAGGTCTCTCCGGATAGCGAGAGATGTTTTGGCGAATTTAGGATGTCGCCAAAGGGCGAGTGTTGGAAGATGTCCGCGGCGGTGCACTCCATGACCGGCGCCCAATCAGATTTGATTGGAAGGGGCGCAGGAGGTTCAGAGTCCGGCAGGGAGTCCGGCACCTCGGAGTCACGAGCTTTGCAAGGGACAAGGTTAGTGTTCGGCTCCAACGCCGCGGAAGTTGCAGCCCCTGAGGCGGTGTCCAGCCACTAGTCCTCGATCTGGGCGATGGGCTCCGGACTAAGGGCCGGAGCGGATTCGTGTGCGGCCACCAAGGCACTGTCCGGCGGCAGAGCTAGATCATGCCCATCGTGACAGTGTGGCACACTCGGCTGTGGCTCGAGCCCATCGAGGATCAAGTCCCTGCGGATGTCGGCCGTGAAGTTTAGGCTTCCGAACCTGACCTGACGGCCAGGGGCGTAGCTTTCGATCTGCTCCAGATGGCCAAGTGAATTAGCCCGCAGTGCGAAGCCGCCGAATACGAAGATCTGTCCGGGGAGAAAAGTCTCACCCTGGACAGCGTTGTTGACTGAAGAAGCCATCGAGCCTATTGGTGACGACACAGAGGAACTCTCAATGAAAGCACCAATGTCGGTGTCAAAACCGGCGGATCTCGGGTAGGGGGTCCCGAACTGTGCGTCTAGGCGGATGGTAACAGGAGACGAGGGACACGATGTTTTACCCAGGTTCGGGCCCTCTTGATGGAGGTAAAACCCTACGTCCTGCTTGATTAATATTGATGATATGGGTAGTACAAGAGTGGATCTACCACGAGATCAAGGAGGCTAAACCCTAGAAGCTAGCCTATGGTATGATTGTTGTAATGGAGGTTATGTCCTACGGACTAAACCCCTCCAGTTTATATAGACACCGGAGAGGGATAGGGTTACACAGAGTCGGTTACAATGGTAGGAGATCTACATATCCATATCGCCAAGCTTGCCTTCCATGCCAAGGAAAGTCCCATCCGGACACGGGACGGAGTCTTCAATCTTGTATCTTCGTAGTCTTGGAGTCCGGCGGACGATGATAGTCCGGTTGTCCGGACACCCCCTAGTCCAGGACTCCCTCAATTAGTATTGAAGATATGAGTAGTGCAAGAGTAGATCTACCACGAGATCGTAGAGGCTAAACCCTAAGAGCTAGCCTATGATGGTATGATTGTAATTGTGATCGGCCTTCTAAGGACCAACCTCTCCGGTTTATATAGACACCGGAGAGGGCTAGGGTTTACATGGAGTCGGTTACAAGGAAGGAAACACAATATCCGGATCGCCAAGCTTGTCTTCCACGCAAAGGAGAGTCCCATCCGGACACGGGCTGAAGTCTTGAGTCTTGTATCTTCACGCTTCAATAGTCCGGACGTTGTACACAGTCCGGCTGTCCGGATACCCCCTAATCCAGGACTCCCTCAATAGCCCCTGAACCAGGCTTCAATGACGATGAGTCCGGCGCGCAGTCTTGTCTTCGGCATTGCAAGGCGGGTTCCTTCTCCGAATACTCCAAAGTAATTATCGAACACTTGAACCGTGTTCGGATCCACAAAATGATCTTCACATGCCACCGTAGAGAGAATGATATTTCACAAATGCAATCTGCTGACAACTTTTTAGACAATGCGACGTGTCATTACAGTCGGGTCATTATTCGAACCATTTTCCTACAACCAGCCATAGCGCATATTGCGAGGCGGTTTCCTTGACACGTCTTATGAAAGCAGAGATCGTGTCCCCTTATTACGGGATTCTCATCAACACGTGTATGGGTAATCCAACTGGACCGCTAATTGTGGCGAGTGGGGAACGAGCGGGTTCCACCAGGCAAGTGGGGAGGCGCAAAAAGCTTTTGCCGTCTCTATAAAGAGATAAGGTCTCTTCTTCCTTACCCATGCCTTCTCCTTCCGCTAACCTATTCCCATCTGTTCGAGCCCTAATGCCCATGCTTTCTCCTTTTCCATCGAAGAGAGATTTTCCAAAGATGTCCGGATCTGGAGCAGGAGGCAAATGGATGGCCTCTACCGTCCAAGAGAAGGATATCAAGAAGCTCCGGGGAGCCGGGTATCTGGCCAAGAAGATCGGCCACCGTCTCCCACCGGCGGGACAGGTCGTCCCTACTCTGGAGCCCCACGAGAGAGTCGTGTTCCTTCCCCATTTCGTCCGCGGGCTCGGGTTTCCCCTTCACCCATTTGTTCATGGAGTTATGTATTACTACGGGATTGATTTTCATGATCTTTCCCCTAATTCTTTCCTCAATATCTCGATGTTCATCGTCGTGTGCGAGGCCTTTCTCCGGATTTCGCCTCACTTCGGCCTGTGGCTGAAGATTTTCAATGTGAAGCCCAAGGTGGTGAGTGGCGAACACGCCGAGTGCGGCGGCTCCATGGTGAGCAAGATGCCCAAGGCCGTTTGACCGAAGGGTGCCTTCAACGACTCCATCAAGGAGTGGCAGCAGCAGTGGTTCTATATCACCGAACCACTGCAGCTCTGGAGTTCAGATCCGGAGCCCCACTGCGGCTTACTTCCTGGCCCAAGAAGGGCCCGAATTGGTCTTCGTCCGATGAGCTGTCGCTGCTCGAGACGCGCGTTTAGAGCATGCTTGACAAGGACGTCAAACTCATCGACGTAGTCCAGGTGATGCTAGTTCGCCTGGTTCTCCCTTGCTAGCGTCGAGCCTGCAATTTGTGGGAATACGACCCAACCGAGCACCCGACCCTTCGGGAGCTCTATGACTCCTCCCACGAGGATATCTGGAAGGTGCTCTTTAAGTCCGACAAGTCATGGCCGGGCTCCTCTGAGGACCGTGGGTATCAATTATCCCATTCTGCAAGCCCGGTAAGTTATTGTTATGCTCTGTCCATCCGTGCTTTGGCCGACATGTCCTGAGGGAGCTATTTTAATCATGCTTTGTCATGACCCCAGGGATGGATAAAAAAGGTGGAGCGGATACATTGTCCGGCTCCGCTGCCGGAGGAACCAGCCGGACCTCTTCTGATGAAGATGCTGGTCCCCGCGCCTTATGAGGCGCCAAAGAAAGAGGCCTCCAAGAAGGACAAAAAGACCTGGAGTGGCCTCCGTCGTCGCGAGGCTTCGGACGCCAAATCCGAAGACTCCAGCGATGAACCTTCTTCTGAAGACGAAGAGGAGGAAGCAGAGGAGGACGAGCCTCACTCTGGTGGTGGGAAGAAAAGGACGGCCTCCACATCCCTGGAGGCCGGATCGCCCAAGAGGGGGAAAGGTTCCCTCCCAGAGGCATCCACCACGGCTGCCGATAGCAGCCCGGAGTGGGATCCCAGGGCCCAGCCCCTAGAGAAGTCGTAAGTATACGAAATCTGAACACGCATATGCGTCCGGGATTGTTTTTAGGTACATCAGTTTTAACTGTTGCCATATTTTGCACAGTCCGGCAAGGTCTCGCACCGGACAATCCTCATCGGAGGATTCACTGAGCTCAGACGCCTTGGCGAGCGAGACGCCTCCAGAGGCCCCTTCCCCAAAGTCCAGGCGCGACACTGAGGTGTCGTCTCAACGGGACCCGGACTAGGGGGGCATATCACTGGAGCCAGACACACGGGAGCGATGGCCCCTGAGCGTGCCGACAGCGGGGGCGATCCTGGGTTCGGCTCATAGCCGGACAAGGTCCAGGAGACCTCTAAGACTCCCGGATCGGGCGAGCAGCCACCTTCGACAGTGGGAGGCTTGCCTACTCCGCCGGCAACCTCTGTCCAAGCAGAGTTGCCAGGCGGTCTGTCGACAACGTTGAAGAACGCGTCTATCGTCGATGAACATCGGACCCTCATGGGTGAAGTGGTTGAAAAGATTCAGTCCGCCGAGAGCGGGCTGAACGAGTCCTGCCTTGGCCTTATAAAGGCCTTTGAGGTATGTTTCCTAAGATACCTTTGAGGAATCTTCATAATATGAGTAGTAGCTCTTGATACACTGTCCGGCGGAGGAGAGGGAGCCGGGCAGGGGATCAAATCCTCTGCTTCCGCAGGAGCCTATGTGAATGACGTATACCCCTTTATGTGAAAACAGGCGTCTGCAGAGAGGACGGCCGGTCATAATGCGGAAGTGTCCGGACTGAAGCAGAGCCTTGCATGGGCCGAGGAGGAACTTGGTCATGTGAAGAAGCAATTGTAAGACAAGCAAGGTATGTTTGACAACATTGTCTTGAAGTTGGCACGAATGAGTAATTGTGCCTGGTGAAAAGTATCTTTATTGTATGGTCTAGGAGCGAGTGCCGAATATGAAGCACTAAAGAAGGCTTTGGCTGATGCCAATGAGAAGGCTGCCACCGAGCAGGCACCTCGTGAAAAACACGAGGCCAGGGTCATCACAGCTGAGCGGGAGCTCTAGGAGGCTGTGAAGAAAAGCGAGGGCTTGGAGCAGAGTCTAATAGGGAAAGAATCCGAACTCGACCAAGCTCTCCAAGCCCCGGAAGATGCTTGGGAAGAAGCCCGAGGTGCTGTACGGGACATTCAGGAGGCCCGGAAAGTTGCGGCTGGTAAGGCCTGTTGTATTCATGCCCATTTTTACATGATAGTGGGGAGAACTCTTAAGCGACAAGCTGAATTCTTGTTTTTGCAGGGGCGTTTGTGGATCTGCCTCGCAGCATATCAGATGCTGCCCAATTTTACTGGACCGAGGAGAAGAAGTCTGCGGAGAGGAACTTCTGGTCGCAGTATTTGGTGCCGAACTATCCGGTGCCTTTTATCGATCAACTGAAGCAGCTGGTCAAACTGCACCAGGCGGCCGAACTAGCCATGAAGGACTTGGTTGTCCGGCTGTGGCCTGCGAAGCCAATCCCAAGCAGTTACTTCGGACTCGTTAAGCGGATTGTGGGCGCCTGTCCTTGGCTTGATGCTATCAAGCGATCAGTCTGTATAGAAGGTGCGCGCATGGCGTTCGCCCGTGCGAAAGTGCATTGGGGGAAGCTTGACGTGGAGAAGCTGATGACTGAGGGGCCGCCAGAGGGTAAGGAGCACCGCAAGCCCGAGTTGTACTATGAAGGTGTACTGAAGGGGGCCCACCTTGCGGTGGATAAGTGTACCAAAGACATTATATTTCCCCGAGGGCATTCGTGTTGCTTTTTGTAATATGGGATAATGGCATTTTGTTATATATTGCCTGTTTTATTTGAACATATGTTCTTCCTGTGCGGCTTTTTATTGTATGTAAATCCAGAGAGTTGGCCAGTCGTCGGCTTCTTCCCCCACATAAAAAGGATACGGGGGGTGTTCGGGATATATCTGAACGCTCTTTATCCCATAGTTGGGTCCTTTTGAGGAGGCGTTTCTCACCACAAACCAGGCAATCAGACTATAAGGCTTTATTACTCTCACTTAGCCATAGGAATCCGAGTATGGTCGGCGCAGCCCCTAGTGTTCGGAAGGCCGAACTATGGGCTCTATTGGCGCCTGATCAGAAGACCGATCCGTCGCACTCTGCATTTATAATGTCGTTGTGCGGAATAAATCTTTAAGGATTTTACAACCTCTCGAATAGCTGACCAGCTCTCGCCGCATCATGACAGTCGGTTTTCGGCTTTCTCTATTGAGGTGCTCGTCCGGCAGAACCAGGACACAATCATAGTAGTTCCCCCAGCGCTACCTTAGCCGATAGAACGGAACGTAAGGTACCAAAACATGGGAGCCGCGCAAACCCAACCAATGACCCAAGACATGATTCGGAGCCGATACATATAATGCTATAAGTTCGGGGTGCCGAGCGACCGAAAAGGTGGTCGGACTTTATTGTCGTACTGTGAAGCCCCTGGCATAACCGGGTGTAACACGAAGTGTGGCTGCCGTTTTTTTGGCAAAGAGGCGTCGGCGATAAACGACGGCCGGTAAGTTTTATTTAAGTCTACGCATTGTACTAGGATGATATGTCTATGCATATGAGTACAATGTATGATTATGAAAAGAGGTGTTTTTTGGCGGAACCTGTGATGGTTGGACTGGAGGGGGTTGTGCATGGATCAAGTGTGAATCTGAACTGCCTTCTGCCTGTTGTTCCTGCCATTGTGTGTCCGGGCTGATTCCACGCCGCCAATCCTGTTCTGCGTCAAAGTTAGTTTGTAAAGGCAAATGCTTGGAGGCAGCTGAATCTCCTCTTGTGGTTGGTCTAAGGGCTCCTGATCGGACCCTAATAAACCCAGCCGTTATACTGTGAAGTTGCGCGGACTCCTCAGTTGGTGTCCGGATAGTTCGCTGTCTTATCAAAATTTTGATAGGCGTGCGCGACTCGCTACTTCGGCAGCTGTATGATTTCCGCTCTAAGGGTGGGGTCCGGCCTTGCCCGTGGGCGTGATTATATCACAGAGTGTTGGCCTAATGGTTTATCACGTGGAATCTAGTCAATGTGGTTCATCCCGTTAGCGTACGGTAAATTACCGTATGAGGGGAAGGTGCCGAAGAATTACTCTTTGGCGTGTCATTTTTTGGTGATTCGAAAACAACCGTTAGGGTGGTGGGCCAATAAACTTGGCCTTTGCACCTGGCATCCTTTAGAAGATGTTATTTGTGGTTTCGTACCCGTGGGGACTTTGTGTGTTATGGAGCCCCCAGACTACTAGGTCTAGGGGTACGGCAATTGAATTGCTGTGGTAAGTGTGATCAGGAGCGATCGGCCGTACTTTTATGCTCTGGGGGGTCTCTTTGACTAGACTCCTCCCCTCATTGTTTCCGGCACACGACCGGTCATTTTGTTTTGAGGATTCGACATCCTCTGTTGGTATGCTTTGCCGTCCTTCTGGGAGTACCATGATTTCACACGGTTGATCGAGTGAGTGACTCGGGCCGAATAGTCTTGAGCTGTTCTTTGTCCGTTGACCGGGCTGAGAGTTGCTGGACTTGGCACCAGCTTCCCTGACTTGACGTTTATGACCATTGCGCCGAGGCTTGATGATGCCTCTTCGTGTATCCTTCTTACTATCTTAGACCGTAGTGATGTGTGGACGTTGGGGTGTGTGCCTTTGGCTCTCCTGCTTAGGTTGAGGTAGCTGGTTGTGCTGCGTATGCCCCTTGTTAGGGCGGTCGAGTCCGTACTTTTCGGTGGCCAGGATCTTGGTCCACCTATCCACTAGCAGATCTTGGTCAGCTTTAAGCTACTCTTGCTTCCTTTGCAGGCTCCTTGCCGTGGCCATGAGCCGTCGCTTGAAGCGAACTTGTTCCACTGAATCTTTAGGCACGCCGAATTCGTCATTGCCGAGGCTTACCTCATCTTCGGAGGGGGGTGTATAGTTGTCCCTCTCCAAGTATCCCACCGTGGCCGGTCCGGCCTGCTTGAAGGTAGGCCGATCAGGGTTGTATTCCTCTTCGGCACCATCCGGATTGCTTTCATCTCCGGGGTCGGTGTTGATGTGGCAGGGCTCGGAACGGCGCCGACGACGCCCATGCTTTGCTTTTATCCCTGAGGGGTTATCCTCCGTTGCCTCATCGCCATTAGTTTCCTTCGGAGTGTCCACCATGTATATATCGTATGAGGAGGTGGCCGTCCATCGCCCTGGGAGCGTTGGCTCCTGTACTTTTCCTGCATCGTCGTCCATACCGTCGATGTCTTCGGAGTCGAAGTCAAGCACGTCGGTTAAATCATCGACCGTGGCAATGAAGTGGGTGGTGGGTGGGCAGCGAATTCCTTCGTCGCCTGCTTCCCACTCAAGCCGGACATAGTTCGGCCCAGAGCCTCCTGACAAAGAGAGAGACTTTAGTGAGCTCAGCATGTCGCCAAAGGGCGAGTGCTGGAAGATGTCTGCAGCGGTAAACTCCATTACCGGAGCCCAACCTGGCTTGGCGGGCTCGAGGGTATGCGAGCCGGAACCAACAACCGGATATGAGTTCGGGGGCCCAGGGTTACAGGCTTCCACAGAGGTGAGACCTATATTCAGCTCCACCACCGATGAGTGTTCGGCCTGCGGGGCGAGGTCCAGCCCTCCGTCCTTACGCAGCGCAGCTAGCTCCAGATTTAGGTCTGAGGCTACTACGGGGGTGATACCCCGAGCTTTGTCCGACAGCAGGTCTAAGCCGTGCTCGTCACGACTGTCCGGTGCTCCTGGCATGGGCCTGAATCCATCGAAGATCAAGTCTCCGCGGATATCCGCCGTGTAGTTCAGGTTTCCAAACCTGATCTAGTGGCCAGGGGCATAGCTGTCGATCTACTCCAGGTGGCCAAGCGAATTGGCCCGCAGTGTGAAGCCGCCGAACACGAAGATCTGTCCAGGGAGAAAAGTCTCACCCTGGACCATGTTGTTGATGATGATTGAAGGTGCCATCATGCCTTGCAGCGACGACACAAAGGAACTCTCAATGAAAGCACCAATGTCGGTGTCAAAACCGGCGGATCTCGGGTAGGGGGTCCCGATCTGTGCGTCTAGGCTGATGGTAACAGGAAGCAAGGGACACAATGTTTACCCAGGTTCGGGCCCTCTCGATGGAGGTAAAACCCTACTTCCTGCTTGATTAATATTGAATATATGAGTAGTACAAGAGTAGATCTACCACAAGATTGTAGAGGCTAAACCCTAAGAGCTAGCCTATGATGGTATGATTGTAATTGTGATCGTCCTTCTAAGGACCAACCTCTCAGGTTTATATAGACACCGGAGAGGGCTAGGGTTTACATGGAGTCAGTTACAAGGAAGGAAACACAATATCCGGATCGCCAAGCTTGTCTTCCACGCAAAGGAGAGTCCCATCCGGACATGGGCCGAAGTCTTGAGTCTTGTATCTTCACGCTTCAATAGTCTGGACATTGTACACATTCCGACTGTCCGGATACCCCCTAATCCAGGACTCCCTCAATCGGGCTAGTTCGGAACCACTTCTGGAGTTGTGTTATGTGGAAAACATTGCACACAGTGGGTAACTCAGGTGGTGACTCTAGCTGGTAGTTGTCTGCCCTTCGTCTTGGAATGATCTCGGAGGGGCCGGTAAATCTTGGTGTGAGCTTCCTTTTGGAAATGCTTGGTTCCTGCGAGAGGAGTGGGTTGCAGATATGTATGGTCTTTGACAAGGAAGTTCACTTATTGAGGGTGGTGGTTGGTATAGTTCTTCCTCCTTGACATGGTGGTCTTCAGATGTTCCCTAACCAGCTGAACGACCCTTCTTCCGTCTTCGGGTAGTCAAGTAGGTTACTGAATATAGATGACAACCAATCTATCCAAGTACTCCATGAAGACTTGTTCATGGGGTACATAAAGTAGGCTGGGGTATTGGTGGTGGTCTCGATTGAGCATTGGCAAAGGTCTTCTCGTCCTAGGTCCAAAGCCTATGGTCATGATCCAACCATGTTGTGGCTTGGTAGGTCTTAAGGGTTTCAAGGATTCTAGTGTATGAGTGAACGTTTATCATCTTATCCTTAAGCACAGTTTCTGAGATGCCAATAGTTCTACCTAGTCTTCACATCATATTACCAAAAGGATCATCTCGTATAGGTCAACTCCAATCATCACTCATGTTATTCATATGCTCATGGCTCCCGAGAGGGGGTCTAACAAAATCATACATTTTAACCATACCCAAACTCATATGCATGGCTATCCTAAGGAAACACATCGTAAGCCACTCCAAGATCCTGTTTCCTTACTATGAATCAACTCCAACAGCCCATTAACTTCCATTAATCACTACAATCCAATGTCTATGGTGTTCCACACGATCTTCTAATGTCCTATAATCCCCAAATACCTGAAAGAGCTATCTCTACTATAGTCAATCCACCAATTCCCATTTTCGGGGTCAAGTAACTTCCAACGTCAAGCTTATATAGATCCCTAAATCAACCCCGACAATTAATCCAATCTCCTAGTTTATTATCCACCGAGAAACATGGTATCATAATTGAGATCATCGGTATAAATCCAATTTAGTCCGAACCGTGTAGACTTACTCAGCATCTAGACTCCATTAGGATCACCTATTTAATCCAATTATCATGGCCAGCTATCCTCTATCAATATCCCATGGCTAAGTCAAACCCTTATACCTTCAAGAATTTCATCGTGCAATCATAATTGTCCTACAATATCCAATTTACTCCAAGGGTAATGAATGTTATGCTACTCTATTAACATGATCCCACCAAGTTCATTAACTAACATGAAAACCTCAAAATCACTAGAAACTCTCGGATAATTTCTCAGGGTCTCTGATATAAACTCATCAAGTCATTTGTCATATATCAATGTCCTCAAATAGGTCTACCCTATGGCATCGTCAGTTCTGGTACTACCTTAGGATTATAATGTGCTCGTTCACTATGTCCACTAGTTCCATAATGAACCAGTGCAAGGTTACGGAGGCTTAGCTGGTTCTCTTGCAGTTTTGTGGGTTAAGCACTTGGTTAGGGATTCGAGCTGGGTTATCTCATGAAGTCTCAAAGGGTCTAGGGATGGGTTTCTAATTTTGAGAGGTAAACATAACTCTACTGGGCTGCTCTTGGTCGAGGAGGCTGCAGCAAAAATCTCCAGTGCTAGTTGGTCGCCGAAGTAGAATCCTTGGTGTACCTTGTCTTGCCGGTCTTCAGTTGAGGAGAGAGGGATGAGAGGGAAAAGCATCATAGATGGGGGGGATGCTTAAAGGGGGTTCTATAGTGCAAGTGCAAACAAATAGGTGCCAAAAAGGCTACACACAATTTCATTAAGATAAGATAGGTGATATAGTCGCATACATGATGCCTAAGGCAAAAGTGCAACTTATATCAAAACACAAACAGATAAGAACAAGCAACACTCAACATGGTTTCATTTGAACCATCATATGGACTTGACTGCGCATAGGGGGTACACGACTCATCCTACCCTAGGGCTCCTCGGATTCAGTAGTCGTGCTTGCTTCATCACTTTGAGAGAAAGGCGTTCGGTCTTCAGCTTCTAGGTTCTCCTGGGTGCCAATGGACATGCGACAGTCGACTGCTTGTTGGTACACATCCTATTAATATGCCCGAGTTCACCACACCCGTGACATGTGACGGAAGCAAAAGGGTTGCTATTCAGTCTTGGGTATTTTCGTCGGGGGCCTGACGATGATCCTCTATGAGGTGGATATGGAAATCCATTCCTATGCCTTTTGCGTGGGGTTTGGTTGCGAGCTTTCTGAAGTCCCTTGATTTGCTGCTCCTGATTAAAAATGTGGGCTTCTAGGGCAGTGATTTGCTGTTCTTGCTCGACCACCTTCTTCTTCTCGAGGCAGTGGAGGTGCAGAAGTGAAGGGAGATCTTGGCGATCCTTGAGAAATGCTTCGGTAAGGTGGCGTAGAAGGTAGTCTCCTGCGTTGACGAAACGGATCTGGTACTTGAGGGTTGGATCCTCGTCTTCTGGGGAAATCATCACTTGAGTCAGAGCTCCAAATCCGCTCTTGCCAGGCAGGTAGCAGGTGGCATGTTCTTCTTTCATTTCTGGAAGGAGGTCTCGAAGACGGAGGAGTGCTTTGTATGCCACTTGCTGAATGGCTAGGTCTCTTGTTGGCATAGGTGGTCCAACGAAGAACCACCCCTGAGGTGAGGTCTTGGCAGGTACAAAAACCTTGGCGTAGAACTCCTTCTCGAACACATCATTTTCAAGTTCATGCAGGGTGTATATGGGCAGCAAGGGATAGTGGCATTGTTGGAGGCAATCTCTTAGGAATGATGGAAATCCTGTCGTAAGGAGTCTCAAGGGGGCGACGGCCATCTACAAAAGTTGAATAGGAGGGGTCAATACTGAAAATATCCCTCAGTTTTAGGAAATATCAGAAAAAAGGCAAGGTATAGGTGGGTTTGATGATTTGTTTTATCCTAACTAACGACCATGCTAACTAAGGCGTCCTACAGTCAGGATGGCTCTGATACCAGCTCTGTGGGGACCCCGACTCATAAGTCATGATCACCGAATGCACGTGTACAGTGATCCCATAGATCAATGCTCACTAAACACACAGAAGCTGAATAACAAGAGTCTTACATCCATACATACCGTCTTACACAAATTATGACCATTATGGTCATGTCTTACATAGATAAAGCCACAGGGGCTGAATACCAAATAAACTTAAGCAGCGGAAATCTTCATTGATAAGTAGAACCCACGCCATCTGCCTTAACCCTACATGCATTCTGACTGGGAAACGTCCTAGTTCGCATGTTCGTCTCCAAAGAACTCTTCTTCGAACTCCTGTTCTTCCATGCCTAGCCAATTAAATAACCAGTGGCAAGACAATGAGTACTTTGAATGTACTCGCAAGCAACCCATGATTTGGTTCAAAGTAACAATCCAATTGTACAACAAGTAAGCAACCTAGATTCAAGTTAGTTGAGATGTCCTATCAACTTGTCAGATATGCATCAAGGAACATGGGTAACCTTAAGGATAGGTTACAGATATCAACATAGATAGAGTGGGCATCAACCCAACTCAATCATGTCAAGTCCCTTGACTTGACCCAAGTAGTTCTCCCCAATTATCCAAACACACACTAGTTTGTACACATGTGGACGTAGCCCAAGAGCGGTTACCTAACTGTCCTTGACCATGGACACGGCTATTCGAATAGTTTTATACTCTGCAGAGGTTGCACACTTTACCCACAAGATCCGGGGAACTTCCGTGTCATCCACGACCCGCGATACCTCAAGTACCCGGGGTAAGCACCTGATCACTATCTTTCCCTAGACGACACTAACAAGGAGTCCACTCGTTGTTCCATATCCTCACGATGTACATCATACAAGACTCACTCGAGATCGTAACATCCGAGAGGGGACACAATGGTGTATCCGGTGCCCTGTGAAAACAGTCATGGCCGCCCTACCTGGCACGACCCCGTCCCGAGAGAGAGTACCAACTCTCCCCCGTCACTAGTAATGCGGGCTCCAAGCTAGTATCGGCCTAGGTAATCAATAATGCCCTTTCCCATACAAGGGTAGAGTGGTTGCGCATGTAAGGTTGGAATAACGGTCGCAACTTAAACCAATCCGTTTTGAAAACAACACACACTTGCCTCGGTATACCACTTCGTCATCAAGTGGCTACCCAACTCATCATCTCCCCCGGGCATAAGAGGCACCCGATGGGGTTTTCGAAAAGTCTTTTGAAAATACTTTGTCTCCATCACCATGCATATTCCCGTCCCTTTTTGCGTAGCACTACTTTAGCATCCTATCTACCCCCACCGGCATAACCCTCATAAGAAGGTAGGGTCATGCACAATGCAAGTATCAACGAGGAAGTACGGTGGCAAACCATCAAAGTGGTTACCACCTCATCGTGATTCCGTTGCAACAACAATATGGTGCTATATGACATGCATAAAAAGGGTTTCATAGACATGGTCAAAGGGCTGCTTGCCTGGCTCAACAAAGTCTTTTGGGTCTTCAAAGTATTCTGGTCCAACTCCTTCGTGAGCAATGCAATCTATCGTCGCAAAATAATAACGAGAAAAATAAGGCAATAATAAAACAGAAAAACCAAAGTGCTCAGAAAAATGTCAACTCATTTTTGTTAAATACTAGGGTGAAAACTAAGAAGGGGAAAATTCCTAGTTTTGGATTTGGAGTAGCAGAATAGAAGAAATGGATTTTCAGAGAGGTTTAAATATATTCAAATTTGAATTTGAATATGAACAGTACATAAAAGTTGGTTGGTCATGAATAAAAGTTATACCATTAAATAGGTGGGATTTTTACAAGAATTTAGGAACTAGAATTATTTCATTTGGATTAATATTTAGTCCAGAGGAATTTTTGCAAGTTTGACAGAAAAGAAAAAGGAGAAGGGCTCTCTGCCTGCTGGGCCAGAACAGCCGCAGCGCAGCAGGCCCAGCCAGAGAGGCGGCCCAGCGCACTGGTGCATGCGTGCGCGCCAGGTTTAAACCTGATGGGCGGGGCCCGGGCGTCAGCGAGAGAGAGAGAGGCGCAATGGAGAGGAGAGGCTGACAGGCGAGGCCCGCCTGTCATCCCAAACCCTGCGATAGAGGGCCGGCGGGCTCACCGGCGTCGAAGCAGGGCACGACAAGGTCGGGCGAGGGTACGGCTGGACTCAGCATCGAGTCACCGTTCGGGTGGAGGTGGTTGCGGTCGCCGGGGTGGCCTGGTTCGCTGGCGACGAGGTCTCGTGGCGGAGGAGCTTCGGGCATCGTCAGTTCCGGCCGTTTCCGGTTGCAAAAGAAGCGGGGGAGAAAGGGGAAATGATCAGTGAGAGGAGGCGGTTTCAGATCGGGGCAGAGAGGAGCGGGGGAGGCTTGTACCTTGCAAACTCCAGCGAGCCGAAGCGGCGGAGCTCGAGCTCGATATCGAGCTCGGGCGGCTCTGGAGAGGAACTGGGGGTGCAGGGGGTGTTTTGGTGGTGCCGAGGGCGAGCGGTGTGGATAGAATGGCATGGGATGGCTTTATATAGCCGCACGATGGTCCACCATGGACTTGTGCGCCGGCGAGCTTGTTGCCGTCGCCACAGGTCACGGGGGCCTGTTTGAGCGTGTCTGGGGTGCTCGTGGGCTTGGTCCAGAGCGATAGGGTGCAGGAAGAGAGCAGGAGGAGGGCCAGGGGCACCGCATGTGTGAGCGTGCTCACTGGTGTGTTCGGGCGGCCGACACGCGTGCGAGCTGGGGCAAGAGGAGGGAGAAGGAGGAGGGGGGTAGAGGCGTGGCGTGCTGCGGACGTCGAGGAGCATCGGCTGGCGTGAGGGGGAGAGCCGAGGTGGCTGGAGCTGCTTGGCAGGGGGCGGCTATAGTGCGGGAGCGCACTGTAGCGCACTCCAGAGCGCCCAAATGGCCGGCATGGCCATTTTCTATGCAATGTGGGCGCGGCCAAAGATGTCTGGTAGCTCTAGGAGGGAGTAAAGAAGAGGGGAGGAGCATTGGATGCCCTGGGGAGCCAGTAGAAGAGGAGTGGGGTTGAGAGAGAGAGGGAAAGGGGCTGTTCAGAGGGGTAAATGAGGTGGTTTCACCCCTCAATCATTGAGCTGAGATGCAGCCATTGTTACTGGGGGTAGAGGAGGACTTGGAGGAGCTATGGTAAAAAGTTGAGGCCATGGAGAAGAGTGGAAGTGGTCAAAACAGGGGTTTTAGTAAAATGGTAGAAGGTTTTTGTTGCTGCTTTGGGCAAGAATATGAACTCCTCTTGTCATGAGGCTTGACAGGGTCAAATGGCATGCGATAATAATAGGTTCCACCAAGGTTGAGTCCATTTGGGCAAAGTTGCCAATGCAACTTTTGTAAACCCTAGAAATTAACATAAATGAGTTTTCCAATATATAGACATGCAAGACTATTCTCCTTGATGCACCACTTGGTGAAGTGTCATCATTTGAGGTTCTGAACATGTCCACAAAAGTTGAGATCAAAAGGAGAAAGTTGCTAAAGTAGAGTTGTTCAAATTTGGTTCTGGACAGGAAGGGTTTTGGGGCCCTTTGATCAGGTTAACTTGTTCTCCAACTTGTGCCACTTGGTCTAGATGAATAATTAGAACATTTGAGCATGTTCACAAGGTTTGAGAACATTTGGAAATGTTTGGCAATGTAAAGTTGCTCAAACTTCAAAATGGAGAGAAATGGGTTTGAGGGGATTTGATGATGTTATATTGTACTCCGAGTCATGAGACTTGGCAAGATCATCTAATATGTCATATGTGACATGCTAGAATTTTCTTGGAATTTTTAGAGAATATTTCCTTTGTAAATATTTCAAAAGCTTGAAATATCCAAAAAGGGTTTTTTGAGGGGTTTGACCAATATTTTGAACATGACCATGTGTTGAAACTCTTATATATGGACAATATATGTCCAGTGAGTTTCCCTAAATTTTCACAAATATTTTTAAATCATTCAAATAATTTTAACCTATTAAAGACCATTTCTAGTCTAATGAAAAAGCCTTTAAATAAAATAGGAAAATAACTTTTAAAATTATATTTTTGTGGTTTTTGGGAGTTCAATATCTAATAGGATTCAAACATACTCTTTGAAAGATCTTTCATACCCCAAATCAAGTACTTGTAGTACAAACCTCAATTTAGGGGTTTTTGGAAAACTAAATTTAGAAAACACTTTTTGGCCAAATTATTTTTGTAAGAAAATTCTATATTGTACTATACACATGGTATGATCATTGGGGCAAAAGTTTGGATCAAGGAGATGAAGTATAGAAGGTGGAGTTGTGTTGACTTTAAAGAGCACTTGAAAATCACAGAGAGAAAACCAACTCCAACATAAAAAGCCAAATAATGCAAAAGTTTTTGTTGGTCCAAATTTTTATGCTTTATTAATGCAAATGAAATGTTACAAAATGTAGGGTGTGACAATATGATTAATTCATCATTCCTGATTCAGCCTATTATGAATAAACATGTTTGCAATGACAATTAGAGATGATAGTTGCTTATGCCATGCTTAATTAGCTAGGAGCTTATAATGGTTTACCTTGCGTGGCAACATGCTATTAAAATGGTTGTGATGTGGTATGATAGGGTGGTATCCTCCTTTGAATGATTCAAGTGACTCGACTTGGCACATGTTCACGCATGTAGTTGGACAAAATCAACGTAGCCTTCACGATATTTATGTTCATGGTGGATTATATCCTACTCATGCTTGCACTCGGTGTTGATTAATTTTAATGCATGTTCATGACTGTTGTCTCTCTCTCAATTGGTCGCTTCCCAGTCTTTTGCTAGCTGTCACCTGTACTAAGCGGGAATACTGCTTGTGCATCCAAACTCCATAAACCCCAAAGTTATTCCATATGAGTCCACCATACCTTCCTATATGCGGTATTTACCTGCCGTTCCAAGTAAATTTCTATGTGCCAAACTCCAAACCTTCAAATGAAATTCTGTTTTATATGCTCGAGCAGCTCATGTATCAACTAGGGTTTTCTGTATCTTCCATGCTAGGTGGGTTATTCTCAAGGGGAGTGGATTCCGCTCCTCATTCACGAGAAAATGGCTGGTAACCGGGATGCCCAGTCCCATGATCAAAAGATCAAATCAAATTAAAATAATTAAACAAAACTCCCCCAGGATTGTTGCTAGTTGGAGGCACCCGTTGTTTCGGCCAAGCCATGGATTGATGTTTGTTGGTGGTGGGGCAGTATAAACTTTACCATTCTGTTTGGGAACCGCCTATAATGTGTGTATCATGGAAGATATCGAGATCTCATAGTTGTTACGTTGACAGTGAAAGTATACCGCTCAAAATGTTACTCATCTCTATTTCAAAATCGAGCTCTGGCACCTCTACAAATCCCTGCTTCCCTCTGTGAAGGGCATATATATTTACTTTTATGTTGAGTCATCACCCTCTTATTAAAAAGCACCCGCTGGAGAGCACCACTGTCATTTGCATGCATTACTATTAGTTTATATTGGGTATGACTTGACTGGATCTCTTTTACCATGAATTACAATTTTAGTCAGTCCTTGATCTTTAAAGGTGCTCTGCATTTATGTTTTGCGGTCTTAGAAAGGGCTAGCGAGATGCCATCTTGTTATATCATATTATGATTGTTTTGAGAAAGTGTTATCATCCAAGTTTTATTATTATTGCTCGCTAGTTGATTATGCCATTGATATGAGTAAACATGAGACCTAAGTGTTATTATGAAGATGGTTAGTTCATAATCTTTGCTGAAAACTGGAATGCTGGCTTTACATATTTACAACAACAACAGCAAAGAGTTTGTAAAAGTTTTTCTTTATCACTTTCAGTTTGCCAACTGAATTGCTTGAGGACAAGCAAAGGTTTCAGCTTGGGGGAGTTGATATGTATCCGTCGTATCTACTTTTCCAAACACTTTTGCCCTTCTTTTGGACTCTAACTTGCATGATTTGAATGGAACTAACCCGGACTGACGATGTTTTCAGCATAACTGCCATGCTGTTATTTTTGTGCAGAAATAAAAGTTATCGGAGTGACCTGAAAATCCATGCAGAATTGTTCAGAATTAATAAAAAATACTGGCGAAAGAAATAGCGTCAGGGGGCCCACACCCTGTCCACAAGGGTGGGGGGCGCACCCCTGTAATGCCCGGATAATTATGCTACAGTAATCTCATGCTAATGGTTCCACGTCACCACTGTTACTGTTGCTAATCTTCGCTTGGTCCAAATCGCAACTCAAAATCAAAAATGAGTTTAAAGTCAGGTTTCAAATTTATCAAACATGCAAACAAAAATGATCAAGTTGTTGCAAGTAATCATTTGGTAATATTAGTGGAGAACTCATCTTTTTACAAAATGGCTAAATGCTCTAAAAACAAAATAAATCAGAAAAGAAATAAAATACATATAAGAAAAGAAAACTAAAATACAAAAAAAGGGCCTCGTGGCCAACTGGACCTCGGCCCAGCCAGTGGCCCAGCTGGCCCCAGCCGCCCGAATGGGCCAGCCCACCCCACGCCCTAGCCTACTAACCCCCCCGGTCCAACCGACCGAAACCCTAACCCCTCACTGCCCCACTCGCCCCCTCCCACGATCCCCCTCGCTCCTCCCACTCCCCCCCCGATCTGGATCGGGGATCCACCCCGACGACCACGCTCGATCCCGCGCCGCACCATGCCTCCGTCGCCAGCACCCAACCTTGGCACCGCCCTCGTCGGACACGCCGCCTCGCCCCCTCCCCCCCACCGGACTGCCTCGTCGCCGTCACCCCGCGGCGCCACATGGACCCGTCCACCACGCGGCGCCGTGCTCTGCACCACCTCGCCGCCCCGGTCCGCCTCGCCGTCGTCGTTTGCCAGCACCGCCCGTCGCCTCCTCGACCCCGACGCACCACCTCCCCGCCGTCGCGTTCCCCTGCATCGGGCCTCCCCTTCAACGCGGGTGAGCAACCCCCCCCCCCCCCCCCCCGTCGAGACCTTGCCGTGATGCGCCGCACGGCGTGACCCTATTCGTCGGTCGCCCTCAGCGCACGTCCGCGAGCTGCGCCCCACTCCCCGCACCACCTCTCGCTCGCGACGGCCGCCCCGACCACTACCGCAGCCCCGCACGACGCTCACCCTGCTCTTCCCTGCCGCTCAGGCCCGCTGCCGACCCCGTCCACCGCTCGGTTGCCTCGTCGGCGCCGCTCGTAGCCTGGCCGACCTCGCCGTGGTTGCGGCCCCTCCAGCCGTCGCCGTGGCCTCGCCCCTGGCTGGCGCTCCCTGTCATCCCGGGCAAGCGCCCACGCGCCCGCATCCAGCGCCCGTGCCCGCATCGCCCCCCTGGGCAAATGGCACGTGGGGCCTAGCCCCAATAAACGTTTAAAAAAAGAGAAATGTATTTAGAATAATAATAAGTAATTAGTTAATTAATTAGGTAATTGATTAACTTAATTAACCTTGCTTAGTTAGCCTAATGAACTAGTTTAGTTAATTTAAATCTGCTAATTAGTTAGGTCAATGACAGACGGGCCACACTGCCCTGTTTGACCAGTCAACGGTTAGCGTTGACCACTGACGTCATGATGACATCATGCTGATGCAATAACCCTATTTTCGAATTAATAATAATTTCAAAAAATGTTTAAAACTTTGAAAGATAATATAAAATAATCCGTAGCTCGGATGAAAAAGTTTTATACATGAAAGTTGCTCAGAACGACGAGACGAATCCGAAGATGTGGTCCGTTCGTCTGCCACATGCCCCTAACTACCTGAACATGCAACTTTTCCCCTCGGTTTCATCTGTCCGAAAATGCTAAACCTGGGGAAACATTCCCGGATGTTATCCCCCTTCGCCAGTAACGCCTAGCACTGCGTTAGAACACCTCTGCCCCGCTTATTGTCTTGTTGTGCATATGTTTGCGTGTATTTACTGTTTCTTCCCCCTCTTCTCTCCGGTAGACCCTGAGACTGCCGTTGATGCTGATGTGATCGACTACGTCGACGATGACCCTCCTTATCTGAGCAACCAGGCAAGCCCCCCCTTTGATCATCCCGATATCGCCCATTCTATACTCTCATGCTTGCATTAGATTTTGCTACTGTTATTGTTTGCTCCTATTCTGATGCATAGCCTGCTTTTGTACCTGTTATTGTTACCTACATGCTTATCCTAAACTGCTTAGTATAGGTTGGTTAGTGATCCATCAGTGACCCCCACTTGTCCTTGTTGCCCCTGCTTCATCATCGACGCCTCGATCAACGTGATTGATGACCAGAGCCCGACACCTCACATCACATCACGCCCCTTTAGTTGCTTGACTCTGCAGAGCTACTATCGAGTGCCGAGGGTGATCCCTCATAACGCACTCCTGATGATAATGCTGTAGTGTAGCTATTCAGTCGTGGTCATCGAGGGTGATTTCCTCTTTCACCATTCCCGGTACGGCTCTGTCGTTCAACACCACAAGTGTGAACCTTGAGGGTGGTCCCTCTTACGTTCACCTTGATGATTACATTGAGAGGAATCCACCGGGGGTGATTCCTCGGGTTTTCCCCTTGATGTTTGGACACACGGTTACCATGACTTTACTTAAGATCTTGGTGAAAGTCGGGCGGGCCCGGAGAGCACCCGCAAGATAATTACGTGGCACGACCGGGCATTCTAGGCCCTTGTCGTAAGTCCACGAGACGGGACGACGGGGTCACTTTCGATCGTGAGTCTCTGCTCGTCTCCGCGAGCTAATAATACACTATGGTTTGGGTATTTGTTCTGAGTTGGCCTCTGGCCTTTACGCACTAACCACCACGCGAGAATAGATATGGGCCTCGACGTCGCAGTATCGGCCGAAGCTTTGTCAGACGTCCAGTTCAGCAGTGCGGCATGGTTGGATCGTGCTGGCCATCCGAGGCGGTGCTGGTATTCACCCTGCGCGCAACGATCCGGAGTGCAACGGGCGATGGGCCCAGACCCCGGAGTGCTTAGGATGTAGACCGGCGGGGACCTCTCTGCTAAGCCTAGGTCGGGCTGCGACGTGTTGATCTTCCGAGGGCGGGCATTGACCCCAGAAAGGTGTGTCCGGCCAGAGTGATCGAGCGTGTTGGGTAACGTGGTGCACCCCTGCAGGGAAGTTATATATTCGAATACCGTGTCCATGGTAATGGACGTTCAGACTTATATCCTGATCTTATACAACTACAAATGGTTACTTGAGATATGTAGCTCCGGGATTGCTTTCTCGCAGGGAGTCGAGGAAGGATCTCTGGGCATTAATGTTACAACATGCTTGTTAAATATAAACTGCTATTCTTTACTCTTCTACATGCTGCAAGATGCTCGAAGCTGCGTGAAGATGCTAGTCTTCGATAGGCTAGGCTTTCCCCCTCTATTCTGGCATTCTGCAGTTCAGTCCACAGATACAAACCTTCCATTTGATACCAGTGCATACTTAGTATAGATCTGATGCTTGCGAGTACTTTGGATGAGTACTCACAGTTGCTTTGCTACCCCTTTTCCCCCTTCTCTCTTCTTTCCAGTTGATGCAACCAGATGGTGGATCCTTGGAGCCAGATGCCACCGCCGATGGATGCTACTACGTGGAGTCCGCCGACGACCAGGAGTAGTTAGGAGGTCCCAGGCAGGAGGCCTTGCCTCTTCGATCGTTGTTGCTTTTGTGCTAGCCTTCTTAAGGCATCCTTGTTTAACTTATGTCTCTGCTCAGATATTGTTGCTTCCACTGACTCTTGTGTCTCGAGCTATGTATTCGAGCCCTCGAGGCCCCTGGCTTGTAATATAAAGCTTGTATTATTTTGATCTGTGTCTAGAGTTGTGTTGTGATATCTTCTCGTGAGTCCCTGATCTTGATTGTACACATTTGCGTGTATGATTAGTGTATGATTGAATCGGGGGCGTCACAACCCCCTCCCCCTGGGCACGCCCCCTGCCTCGTGGGCCCCCTAGACGTCCACCGACCTCAACTCCAACTCCATATATTTTCTTTCACGGAGAAAAAAATCAGAGAGAAAGTTTCATCGCGTTTTACGATACGGAGCCGCCGCCAAGCCCTAATCTCTCTCGGGAGGGCTGATCTGGAGTCTATTCGGGGCTCCGAAGAGGGGGATTCGTCGCCATCGTCATCATCAACCATTCTCCATCACCAATTTCATGATGCTCACCGCCGTGCGTGAGTAATTGCATCGTAGGCTTGCTAGACGGTGATGGGTTGGATGAGATTTACCATGTAATCAAGTTAGTTTTGTTAGGTTTGATCCCTAGTATCCACTATGTTTTGAGATTGATGTTGCTATGACTTTGCTATGCTTAATGCTTGTCATGAGGGCCCGAGTGCCATTATTTCAGATCTGAACCTAATGTTTTCATGAATATATGTGAGTTCTTGATCCTATCTTGCAAGTCTATAGTCACCTATTATGTGTTATGATCCGACAACCCCAAAGTGAGAATAATCGGGATACTTCTCGGTGATGACCATAGTTTGAGGAGTTCATGTATTCACTAAGTGCTAATGATTTGGTCCGATTCTCTTTAAAAGGAGGCCTTAATATCCCTTAGTTTCCATTAGGACCCCGCTGCCACGGGAGGGTAGGACAAAAGATGTCATGCAAGTTCTTTTCCAGAAGCACGTATGACTATATTCGGAATACATGCCTACAATACATTGATGAATTGGAGCTAGTTCTGTGTCACCCTATGTTATAACGATTACATGAGGAATCACATCCGACATAATTATCCATCACTGATCCAATGCCTACGAGCTTTTCACATATTGTGCTTCGCTTATTTACTTTACCGTTGCTACTGTTACAATTGCTACAAAACTGCTATCGTTACTTTTGCCACTATTACCATTACTTCCATACTACTTTGCTACTAAACACTTTGCTGCAGACACTAAGTTATCCAGGTGTGGTTGAATTGACAACTCAACAGCTAATACTTGAGAATATTCTTTGGCTCCCCTTGTGTCGAATCAATAAATTTGGGTTGAATACTCTACCCTCAAAAACTGTTGCGGTCCCCTATACTTATGGGTTATCACTTGCCTCTAAACTTGGCTAAAAGACCCGCAGTGTAAAATATTGCTGCAACCTCTAACATTTACCTCACCACAAATTAAAATATATATTGCTCCCTTGACCAGATCAGCATGCAAACTACAATCACCTGGATGATAGGTAGGGCTAGAAGATTATTTTAATAAAAAAATGCTTGGAGACGGCCTCATAGCATGGACCTGACTCCAACGATTTAAGCTTAGAGGCGTGGTACACGCTATCCTAGACTATGTTACTGCTACCTCCCCTACACATGAAATTGCCACATGAGCGTTCGGGTTCCGCTTGGCTCGTCGCCTCTTCGGGAAGTCAAACAGTGATGGTACTACAACAATGGAGTACTACTAGTATGCTTCTGGCCATCTGACACCGAATGACCTGCTACATGTCCACCGCGTGCGGGAGGGAGAGCGTGTAGCAAAAGCTTCTCCTAGTCCTGCGAGCCACCACGCTCATGAGCGAGGGAAAGGGCGTTGTAATCAAGCTTCTCCTTGTTGTACGAGTTGGCGTGACACATCAAAGCAGTGCACTTGATATATTTCAATAATTTGCATGTATTGATGCATTAATTACAACACATGCTTGCATGCCGTGACTTTCCTTTTGATACTTGCATGTGTTGATTTAATGCACCTTCAAGTAGTATGAATATGTGAAGGTAAAACTTTCTAATGCCCCAGCCCTAAAGCGAGAGATGGTGGTGCACGAGGAAGGCGAGATCATGCCGATGGAACAGGACCCTGATACGTCTCCAATGTATCTATAATTTTTGATTGCTCCATGCTACTTTATCTACTGTTTTGGACTATATTGGGATTTATTTTCCACTTTTATATTATTTTTGGGACTAACCTATTAACCGGAGGCCCAGCCCAGAATTGTTGTTTTTTTCCTATTTCAGTATATCGAAGAAACGGAATTTCAAACGGAGTCCAAACGGAATGAAACCTTCGGGAACGTGATTTTCTCACCGAACGTGATCCAGGAGACTTGGACCCTACTCCAAGAAGCTTCCGAGGAGGTCACGAGGGTGGAGGGTGCGCCCCCCTGGGCGCGCCCCCTGCCTCATGGGCCCCTCGGAGCTCCAGCGACGTACTACTTCCTCCTATATATACCTACATATCCACGTACGATCAGAACAGGAGCCAAAAACCTAATTCCACCGCCGCAACCTTCTGTATCCACGAGATCCCATCTTGGGACCTGTTCCGAAGCTCCGCCGGAGGGGGCATCCACCACGGAGGGCTTCTACATCAACACCATAGCCCCTCCGATGAAGTGTGAGTAGTTTACTTCAGACCTTCGGGTCCATAGCTAGTAGCTAGATGGCTTCTTCTCTCTTTTTGGATCTCAATACAATGTTCTCCCCCTCTCTCATGGAGATCTATTCGATTTAATCTTCTTTTTGCGGTGTGTTTGTTGAGACCGATGAATTGTGGGTTTATGATCCAACTTATCTATGGAAAATATTTGATTCTTCTCTGAATTCTTTTATGTATGATTGAGTTATCTTTGCAAGTCTCTTCGAATTATCCGTTTGGTTTGGCCAACTAGATTGATAGTTCTTGTAATGGGAGAAGTGCATGGCTTTGGGTTCAATCTTGCGGTGTCCTTACTCAGTGACAGAAAGAGTTGCAGGGCACGTATTGTATTGTTGACATCGAGGATAACAAGATGGGGTATTTATCATATTGCATGAATTTATTCCTCTAAATCATGTCATCTTGCTTAAAGCGTTACTCTGTTTTTAACTTAATACTCTAGATGCATGTTGGATAGCGGTCGATGAGTGGAGTAATAGTAGTAGATGAAGAATCGTTTTGATCTACTTGCCACGGACGTGATGCCTATATACATGATCATTGCCTAGATATACTCATAACTATGCTCAGTTCTGTCAATTGCTCAACAATAATTTGTTCACCCACCGTAGAATACTTATGATCTTGAGAGAAGCCACTAGTGAAACCTATGGCCCCCGGGTCTATTCTCATCATATCAATCTATATCACTTTATTTACTCGCTTTGTTTTTACTTTGCCTTTACTTTTTACTTTGCATCTATCTATCAAAAATACCAAAAATATTATCTCTATCAGATCTCACTCTCGTAAGTGACCGTGAAGGGATTGACAACCCCTAAGCGTTGGTTGCGAGTTGCTATCGTGTTGTGCAGGTACGAGGGACTTGCGCGTGACCTCCTACTTGATTAATACCTTGGTTCTCAAAAACTGAGGGAAATACTTACGCTATTGTGCTGCATCATCCTCTCCTCTTCGGGGAAAACCAACGCAAGCTCGAGACGTAGCAAGAAGAATTTCTGGCACCGTTGCCGGGGAGGCTTACGCAAAAGTCAACATACCAAGTACCCATCACAATCCCTATCTCTCGCATTACATTATTTGCCATTTGCCTCTCGTTTTCCTCTCCCCCACTTCACCCTTGCCGTTTTATTCGCCCTTCTTCTGTTCGATCTGATGTTTGCTTGTACCTTATTTTTGCTTGCATCTTTGCTCGCTAAAAGTCCATGGATCTTGATCCGCTTGCCAATCTTTTTAAGGGATCCAATTATGATGAACCAATTCCTAGTAATTTGGATGCACTAGATTATCTTTATAAGGTTTTGCCTGAAATCCGTGAAGTGACTCACGATAGATCTTTGAATAAAAAGCATGATTGGAATGATTTTATTATAAAATCTTTTGTTGTCAATTATGCCAATAATATGCAAAACCCTAAGCTTGGGGATGCTAGTTTTGCTATGTCTACTACTTGTTGCAATGATCATGATTGGGGTGATTCTTCTTATGATCTTGAAAATTTATTTAATCCCCATGATGAATATGAGATTGATAATATTGTTTGCAATAATATTGAAAGTGGGTTTGTAAGAGTATCAACTTTAGATCCCACATATTTGGAGAATATTCAATCTTATGAAATTTTTGATAAAAGTGGGTTTGGAGAGGTCATGACTTTAGTTAATGTTAATCCCACTATTTTGGAAGAGTGTCAACTTCGCATGCATGTGGATCGTGTTGAGAATATGTTATGTGATACCTATATTGTTGAATTTTCTTATGATCCTACATGTAACTATTATGAGAGAGGAAAATATGGTCGTAAAATTTTTCATGATAATAAATTACCTGTCGTTATGTTGAGATTGCTATTGTTTCTTTCCGCTTCGTTGCATATGCTAGTTTTTGCTTGCTATGATAATTTGTTTGCCTATAAGATGCCTATGCATAGGAAATATGTTAGACTTAGATGTGTTTTTCACGTGTTTCATGATGCTCTCTTTGTGCTTTAACTCTTGTCTTTGATCTGAGCATCGTTAAAATTATCAATGCCTAGCTAGGGGCGTTAAACGATAGCGCTTGTTGGGAGGCAACCCAATTTTCTTTTGTGTTTTTTGTTTTTGGTTCTGATTAGGAATAAATAATCCATATACCTTCTGTTTGGATGTGGTTTTATGTTTTAATTAGTGTTTGTGCCAAGTAAGACCTATAGGATAACCTACGATGATAGTTGATTTGATTCTGCTGAAAAACAGAAACTTTGTGCGCACAAATTTAGTTATGATAAATCACAGAAACGTGATTTTGCGTTGATTATTTTTGCTGCTGATCAATAAACAAATTGTCTAGGACTTACTATTTTGGTAGAATTTATAGATTTCCATAAGTTTGCGTTAGTTGCAGATTACTACAGACTGTTCTGTTTTTGACAGATTCTGTTTTTCGTGTGTTGTTTGCTTATTTTGATGAATCTATGGCTAGTAAATTAGTTTATAAACCATAGAGAAGTTGGAATAAAGTAGGTTTGACACCAATATAAATAAAGAATGATTTCATTACAGTACCTTGAAGTAGTCTTTTGTTTTCTTTCTCTAACGGAGCTCACGAGATTTCTGTTGAGTTTTGTGTTGTGAAGTTTTCAAGTTTTGGGTGAATTCTTTTGATGGATTATGGAACAAGGAGTGGCAAGAGCCTAAGCTTGGGGATGCCCATGTCACCCCCAATATAATCCAAGGACACCAAAAATTCAAAGCTTGGGGATGCCCCGGAAGGCATCCCCTCTTTCGTCCACTTCCATCGGTAATTTACTTGGAGCTATATTTTTATTCACCAACATGATATGTGTTTTGCTTGGAGCGTCTTGTATTATTTGTGTCTTTGCTTGTTAGTCTACCACAATCATCCTTGCTGTACACACCTTTTGAGAGAGCCATACATGATTTGGAATTTGTTAGAATACTCTATGTGCTTCACTTATATCTTTTGAGCTTGATAGTTTTGCTCATAGTGGTTCACTTATATTTTTTGAGCATGATAATTTTTTTGCTCTAAGTGCTTCACTTAGATCTTTTAGAGCACGGTGGTGGATTTGTTTTAAATAAAATTGATCCCTCATTCTTCACTTAGATTATTTTGAGAGTCTTTAATAGCATGGTAATTTGCTTAATGTTAATATACTTGGTATTCAAGATATGTGAAACTTTCTTTTGAGTGCGTTGAATACTAAGATAAGTTTGATGCTTGATTATTGTTTTGAGATATGGAGTGATAATATCAAAGTTGTGCTAGTTGGGTGATTATGAATTTGAGAAATACTTGTGTTGAAGTTAGCAAATCCCGTAGCATGCACGTATGGTTAAAGTTGTGTGACAAATTTGAAACATGAAGTGTACCTGGCTTGTGCATCCTTATGAGTGGCGGTCGGGGATGAGCGATGGTATTTTCCTACCAATCTATCCCCCTAGGACCATGCGCGTATTACTTGATTTTTGATGACTTCTAAATTTTTGCAATAAGTATATGAGTTCTTTTGACTAATGTTGAGTCCATGGATTATACACACTCTCACCTTTCCGCCATTGCTAGCCTCTTCGGTACCGTGCATTGCCCTTTCTCACCTTGAGAGTTGGTGCAAACTTCACCGGTGCATCCAAACCCCGTGATATGATACGCTCTATCACACATAAACCTCCTTATATCTTCCTCAAAACAGCCACCATACCTACCTATCATGGCATTTCCATAGCCATTCCAAGATATATTGCCATGCAACTTCCACCATCATCATCGTGACATGCATTACTTTTGTCATATTGCCATTGCATGATCTTGTAGTTGACATCGCATTTGTGGCAAAGCCACCATGCATTATTTTCCATACATGTCACTCTTGATTCATTGCACCATCCCGGTACACCGCCGGAGGCATTCATATAGAGTCATATCTTATTCTAGTTTCGAGTTGTAATCCTAATGTTGTAATCAATAGAAGTGTGATGATCATCATTATTAGAGCATTTCCCAAAAAAAAGAGAGAAAGGCCAAAAAAAGGCCAAAAAAAAGAAAATAAAAAAGGGCAATGCTACTATCTCTTTTTCCACACTTGTGCTTCAAATTAGCACCTTGTTCTTCATGTAGTGAGTCTCATATATTGTGCTTCAAAGTAGCACCATGTTTTTCATATATGAATTTCATAAGTTGTCTTGTTTATACTAGTGGGAATTTTTCATTATAGAACTTGGCTTGTATATTCCTACGATGGGCTTCCTCAAATGCCCTAGGTCTTCATGAGCAAGCAAGTTGGATGCACACCCACTAGTTTTCTTTTGTTGAGCATTCATAGCTCTAGTGCATCCGTTGCATGGCAATCCCTACTCGCTCACATCGATATCTATTGATGGGCATATCCATAGCCCATTGATACGCCTAGTTGATGTGAGACTTTCTCCTTTTTTTCTTCTCCACACAATCCCCATCATCATATTCTATTCCACCCATAGTGCTATATCCATGGCTCACGCTCATGTATTGCGTGAAGGTTGAAAAAGTTTGAGATTATTTAAGTATGAAACAATTGCTTGGCTTGTCATCGGGGGTATAGAAGTTGGGAACATCTTTGTGTGACGAAAATGAAGCATAGCCTAACTATATGATTTTGTAGGGATGAACTTTCTTTTGCCATGTTATTTTGAGAAGACATGATCACTTCGATTAGTATGCTTGAAGTATTATTATTTTTGTGTCAATATGAACTTTTGTCTTGAATCTTTCGGATTTGAATATTCATACCATGATTAAGAAGATTTACATTGAAATTATGCCAAAGTATCACTCCGCATCAAAAATTCTTTTTTATCATTTACCTACTCGAGGACGAGCAGGAATTAAGCTTGGGGATGCTTGATACGTCTCCAACATATCTATAATTTTTGATTGCTCCATGCTACTTTATCTACTATTTTGGACTATATTGGGCTTTATTTTGCACTTCAATATTATTTTTGGGACTAACCTATTAACCGGAGGCCCAGCCCAGAATTGCTGTATTTCGAAGAAACGGAATATCAAACGGAGTCCAAACGGAATGAAACCTTCGGGAACGTGATTTTCTCACCGAACGTGATCCAGGAGACTTGGACCCTACTCCAAGAAGCTTCCGAGGAGGTCACGAGGGTGGAGGGCGCGCCCCCCTGGGCGCGCCCCCTGCCTCGTGGCCCCCTCAGAGCTCCACCGACGTAATCCTTCCTCCTATATATACCTACGTATCCCCGTATGATCAGAACAGGAGCCAAAAACCTAATTCCACCACCGCAACCTTCTGTATCCACGAGATCCCATCTTGGGACCTGTTCCGGAGCTTCGCTGGAGGGGGCATCCACCACGGAGGGCTTCTACATCAACACCATAGCCCCTCCGATGAAGTGCGAGTAGTTTACTTCAGACCTTCGGGTCCATAGCTAGTAGCTAGATGGCTTCTTCTCTCTTTTTGGATCTCAATACAATGTTCTCCCCCTCTCTCGTGGAGATCTATTCGATGTAATCTTCTTTTTGTGGTGTGTTTGTTGAGACCGATGAATTGTGGGTTTATGATCCAACTTATCTATGGAAAATATTTGATTCTTCTCTGAATTCTTTTATGTATGATTGAGTTATCTTTGCCAGTCTCTTCGAATTATCTATTTGGTTTGGCCAACTAGATTGGTAGTTCTTGCAATGGGAGAAGTGCATGGCTTTGGGTTCAATCTTGCGGTGTCCTTACTCAGTGACAGAAAGAGTTGCAAGGCACGTATTGTATTGTTGCCATCGAGGATAACAAGATGGGGTATTTATCATATTGCAAGAATTTATTCCTCTACATCATGTCATCTTGCTTAAAGCGTTACTCTGTTCTTAACTTAATACTCTAGATGCATGCTGGATAGCGGTCGATGAGTGGAGTCATAGTAGTAGATGCAGAATTGTTTCGATCTACTTGTCACGGACGTGATGCCTATATACATGATCATTGCCTAGATATACTCATAACTATGCTCAATTCTGTCAATTGCTCAACAGTAATTTGTTCACCCACCGTAGAATACTTATGCTCTTGAGAGAACCCACTAGTGAAAGCTATGGCCCCCCGGGTTTATTCTCATCATATCAATCTATATCACTTTATTTACTTGCTTTGTTTTTACTTTGCCTTTACTTTTTACTTTGCATCTATCTATAAAAAATACCAAAAATATTATCTATATCAGATCTCACTCTCGTAAGTGACCATGAAGGGATTGACAACCCCTAAGCGTTGGTTGCGAGTTGCTATCGTGTTGTGCAGGTACGAGGGACTTGCGCGTGACCTCCTACTGGATTGATACCTTGGTTCTCAAAAACTGAGGGAAATACTTACGCTAATGTGCTGCATCATCCTCTCCTCTTAGGGGAAAACCAACGCAAGCTCGAGACGTAGCAGACCCGATGATGGAGGTCTCTATGGACCTCACCTTGCTCCACTTCCCCTTGTGCCTCCGCCCCTTGAAGCCTCCAGTGTACGAGGTTCGAATACACCTCATCTGTTCGGCTGATCGAGCAAGGTGCAAGTTTCTTGATTGATGTGTTGTTCAATTGATTTGTGTAGTGCAAGGGACGACACCTGGCCTACGAGGACTGCTGCAGCTTGCGCCCTGGGAACCAGCGGCAGTGCCAGAAGTGCTAGCATGGCAATGGCTTCAACGTGCGCAACATATTGATGGATGTCGTCCTCTCCTCGGTGAGGGTGGAGTGCCCACACGAAGGCTGTGGGCTCTACATCACTTACCACAAGCTCACCGATCACCAGAGCGTGTGTCCGCTCGCGCTCTACAAATGCCCTGTGCCCGCTGTGGCTACGAAGGCCCACCATCGGCACGCCCCGACCACATTAGCACCATACATCCCATTCCCGTGCGCGGGATCCAGTATGGCAAGGTGCTCTAGCTGCAAGTGCCAATGTCGAAGCCGCGACACTTGCTGTTCGCGGAGGTGGACGGTACGTTTTTCATGGTCAGCGACGTGCTCAACATCGGCGCGCCTATCGTCGTGTCGGTTGTGTGTATTGGAGTGAGGGCGTCCCCACCGCCGCACTATGCGGCCCAAGGTGTGGGCGAACGGGCCGCCGGGGCAGCCCAAAGGCAGGACCGATGATGTCAAGGTGGAAATCGAGGTGACAAGCAGCAAGGAGCCCGGTGTTGTCGACGTGCAGGAGCTGACCTTCTTCACAGTGCCACCCAAGCTGCTGGCTGGGGCTGGGTTGTCGAGGACGGTGTCCCTCCACATTCAGATTGACAAGCTCACCTAAATGATTCTATAGTTCCTTCTATTTATCTTAGTAATATGCTAATATAGGGTTTCGCTCGGCCTACTTTAGCTTAATAGATGGTGGATTTTCGTGGCGGCGTAGCAATTACTTTGACATCAGATCATCAGTTAAAGGAATTTCCAATATTCGAAGGGATATTTTGTGTCTGTTGGATATAAAGATCCTTTGGGTAAGGAGTATAAGCTGCTTATATGCTTGTTTGTTGAGGAAGTGTTGCATACTTCTGTGAGTTGACGCGACACATCAAAGTAGTAGTACTACTAGTAGTACTCACCTGACTGCGGACCAGGCAGACCAAGCTCGTGTCGTGTTGGTGCCGTGTGCGGTCCGCACATTAACCAAAACCTCGTGCCTCCAGCTTAGCCTCTGCATTTTAAACTTCTCGATCTCAAGGGCAAGGAGCAATATGAACCTATGATAGAGCCAATCGGATGCGTGTGTGAGAGAGGACGAGTGCGTGCGTACACCTTTTCTCTTCATGTACAATGTACTAAACACAGAGTACAAGTGCATGTGAGTGGCATCAACCTAGAGAGCTAGAGATGGTGCGTGCAGAAGTCCTGAGAGACTATGTGTCTGCGTGGGAAAGAGGGAGAGAGATGATATGTGTCGACGTAATGCGTGCGAAAAAAGAGACTAGTCAATAGCTCACCACGAGGCTATTCCTGGCGAACGCCCCAATAACTGTAAGATATGTATCCGATGGTGCCAGTTATTGCACGTACACATCAGTAGAAAAAGAAGTGTCGTGGCATATTACAAAATTGCCACACCACGTGCCCTCCCCTACCCATGAAACTGCCACTCGAGCGTTCGCAGCTGCCATGGTCTGCTCCTATGTGCGATTTTCACTTTTTTAAAGGGATCTACAATAAAAGGCCGGGATTTTGGCGTGCGGTAGGTGGGGGAGCTTGTCCTGTCGGTTTGCTACTGCTCACATGCGGTCGAACATAAGTGATGTACCAAGCCAATGCGCGTCGCTTCGGTGAGCGGCGGGCCAGACATACCATCTGTTCATGCTAAGCAGCGGGCTGGACGGACCGTGTGTTGGTGCTACTGCTTACATGCGGTCGCACATGTCAGTGATGCACCAAGATGATGTGTGTTGGTGAGCAGCGAGCCGGACCGACCGTGTGTTGGGGCGACGCCAGTGCGACGGATTGTAAGTTTACCACCTAAGTTAATTTGTAAAGGGTAACACTTGCTTTGCCTCCTTAACGAGATTGGTCACTAGAAATCCTTCTTACATATGTTTCTCGGACGCATACGTGGGCCCGCGTTCTTAGAGGCCATCGTGGCGGAGCCAGACGCCCGCAACCTTTTAGAGCAAAAAATGAGTAGCCGCTGCTGGTTATTTCTATAATCAGTTTAGAAATTCTAAATTTCACATGTGACATATATTTGCCATTCATTAATGTTGATCCAATGGTCTAAGTGCCTCAGAATGGTTGGGATTCGCGTCTACAATAACCTCATTGTACCTAGCAGTGTCTACATTCTTCTGGAAGCATCAACACGTCAGTGTGATCAATCCTCGCAAGAAGCTATCAAACAACCCCTATGCATGTGCCACGTGGCTTCATTGAGCTCCCCCATCATTTTATTCAAAAATGTATTGACTGAAAAAGAGAGACATCTCCCGAAACGAAAACTTGCTCGTATTCTGTTTCCTGCTTGCTTTGCATGTACCGGAAGAGCAAGTATAATAAGTTACAGTCAGCAGGCTATAATGATTAAACAGTTATATTTGTGTTGATTTGGATGAGAGAGAAGAGGAGAGAATGGAAGCAGGCTGTAGATTAACAGCCGGCTATAGCACGGACTCCAAGAAACATTGTGAGAGTGTATAGTGGGCCATGCATTAATAAAGTAGTACTACTTAGCAACTAGCTATATTATACACGTTGGCTATTAGGTTGACTATATATGACATGGCAACTCCATATAGCTGGTTGTTGGCTATATGATTAACCATGCTCAAAGTACCAGTGCCACGTCACCTAACAAGTCTTTCAACATGCGTCAAATTATCACGAGGGCTAACTCTCCTTAGAGAAATGTGCTCCACCATGTACCCACATGTGTGTGTGAGGGAGGCAGTGCGTGCGTGCACCTCCTCTCTTCATACATGTCCTCCACGGCTCCACCTAGTGGGTGTGTAAGAGAGAGAGGGAGATGGTGTGTCCGACATGCCTCTATACATATGTTTTTGTCAAAGAGAGGCCTGAGTACACAGTATATGTATGTGGAGGGGCAATATATGAGAAGAGAGGGGGAGGGATCGTTTACACAACATATCGATAGACATGGATAGAGGGAAGAACTTTACGAGCGTACGAGCACTAGTAAAGAGGGAGTGCATGTTGGAAGATGATGCGAGAGGCCAACTAGGCGAATACAAGGAGTACAAGTGTGAGATCGATAATTAAATAGGGGGAATGATAACGTGTGTGGGTGCGCTTGTTTGTCGATAGACAAAGCGAAAGGCATGGATGATGAGACGGGGAGGGGCAATTGATGTGTGTGTGGTAGGCTGTCCTATGTAGAGAGGTGGTAGTTTGGTCTATGTGTACGTGGGTAAAGAGGGGGAGACTTAACTATAGATATAGATCATACATTTTGAGTGGGGAAATAGCGAGAGACCTGGCCACATAGAGGGAAATCGATTGGTGCACATGCATGCATGTGTCAGAGATAAAGAACACCCGGAGTGACGAAGAGAGGGAGAGGTGTGCATGTGTGGTGGGGGGAGGGGTGCAGCTAGCTTGTGACACTGTACGAGTGCAAGATGGATAACAAACAGAGGGTGCGACAATGTCCGTGTGCCTCAAAGTTAGGTCGGGAGGCATGGATGGTGAGAGGAGGGGAGGGACTATGTGTGTACATGTTTGTGTGTCGTAGGAAGGTCTGACTAGCTAGAGGGGTATATCGATCGTGTGTGTTGGAAAGATGGAGACGTAGGGAGAGCGTGGGAGACTGACCTAAAGAAAAAGAACTTGTGTGCACAGTGTAGAAGATGCAAAGTGATGGGGAGTGTGTGTGCATATATGCATGCACAATAGGAAGTTATTGGTATCCACAAAGGGAGGAGTGTGTGTGTGTGTGTGTGTGTGCGTGTGTGTGTGCGTGTAAACGACTTACAGAGACGATAATCAGCATAAAAGTGGATTCAAATATTTGAATAAGAGCCCATGATGTTTGTAACTCATGCGTGCATGAATATAATGCAGATATGCCTGGTGTGGTTTTGAATCGAACGTGCTATATACTATATTCACATCGAACAAGGCCAAATCAATTTGAACTTGCGATACTGATGGCAGGCATCATCTGACCACATTGCGTCCGTGATGGACATAACTATTTGAATTTGAGATAATGTGTGGCTTTCAAAGCTAACATCTAAATGATGTGTGTGTGGGAAGGGGGGATGCATTGTTGTATGTGTTAAACACATTATACATATGCAAACAAGGTTTAGATTATTCCGAACATCATGGTACATAGACCAATGTACTGTGATTTGAATTCATCATAAAATGGATACAAATATTTGAATTGGAAATTGTATGGTACATGTAGTTCATATTCAAATATGATTAATACTATATGCATGTTTTCTGTTATCAAAATAATATTTAAATGATGGTATAACTTGACAACAATCGTATTCAAATAGGGAAAATTGATTTGAATATAGTTCGTATGTTAGATGACAATATATATTCATAGGGTGGAGTAAAATGTTCATATAAGATGGAAGATCAAAATGTAGGACTACAACCATTAGAAACCGCAAGATCACCTAACAATATATTCGAATTCAACATAACGTGGATTAAAAAATTGAAATTCAAGACCCTGGCATTTGTAATCATATAAAACAGGACATGACTCTTTCTTGTGGTGGGAATTGATTTGTTTTTTGTTGTTGTTGAGGGTAGTGCGAATTGATTCGGAACTATACATGCTAATCTTGTTCTCCCGGTTTTTTTAGTTTTTTCTTGTAGTTTTTTCAATGGCATTTGTAGCAGTATAGCAAAAGGGGAGATCCTCGCAAAAAAAGAAGTGAAAGGGGACATGACTCTCTTGTGTCTTATATGAATTGTCTTTTTTTGTTCGCATTAAGTTTGTTCTGCCGAACGTGGAATCCGCGCCTTGTTATCCTGAAATTTTCAAGTTAGAGTATCTCTTGTCTCTTCTGCTGCAAAACTCCCGCCTCTTCAACCCACACCGCGCCTTGTTATCCCAAAATTTTGACGCGCGTGAAAACTCCCTCCTCATCTGAAATCGGTGGCGCAACCCAGACACGCGAAATCCCCCTTCTACCCCTCAGCCGGAAATGCCGCCTCAATGTCGCGTGGTCAAAACCGGTGGGGGTACATGATGAGCCACAAGTGTAGGGGATCTATTGTAGTCCTTTCTATAAGTAAGAGTGTCGAACCCAATGAGGAGCAGAAGGAAATGACAAGCGGTTTTCAGTAAGGTATTCTCTGCAAGCACTGAAATTATCGGTAAAAGATAGTTTTGTGATAAGGTAATTCGTAACAGGTAACAAGTAATGAAAGTAAATAAGGTGTAGCAAGATGGCCCAATCCTTTTTGTAGCAAAGGACAAGCCTGGACAAACTCTTATATAGAGAAAAGCGCTCCCGAGGACACATGGGAATTATCGTCAAGCTAGTTTTCATCACGCTCATATGATTCGCGTTCGTTACTTTGATAATTTGATATGTGGGTGGACCGGTGCTTGGGTACTGCCCTTTCTTGGACAAGCATCCCACTTATGATTAACCCCTATTGCAAGCATCCGCAACTACAGAAGAAGTATTAAGGTAAACCTAACCATAGCATGAAACATATGGATCCAAATCAGCCCCTTATGAAGCAACGCATAAACTAGGGTTTAAGCTTCTGTCACTCTAGCAACCCATCATCTACTTATTACTCCCCAATGCCTTCCTCTAGGCCCAAACAATGGTGAAGTGTCATGTAGTCGATGTTCACATAACACCACTAGAGGAGAGACAACATACATCTCATCAAAATATCGAACGAATACCAAATTCACATGACTACTTATAGCAAGACTTCTCCCATGTCCTCAGGAACAAATGTAACTACTCACAAATCATATTCATGTTCATAATCAAAGGGATATTAATATGCATAAAGGATCTGAATATATGATCTTCCACCGAATAAACCAACTAGCATCAACTACAAGGAGTAATCAACACTACTAGCAACCCACAGGTACCAATCCAAGGTTTTGGGACAAAGATTGGACACAAGAGATGAACTAGGGTTTGAGAGGAGATGGTGCTAGTGAAGACGTTGATGGAGATTGATCCCCTCCCGATGAGAGGATCGATGGTGATGATGATGGTGATGATTTCCCCCTCCCGCAGGGAAGTTTCCCTGGCAGAATAGCTCCACCGGAGCCCTAGATTGGTTCGGCAAGGTTCCGCCTCGTGGCGGCGGTGTTTCGTCCCGAAAGCTTGCTTATGATTTTTTCCAGGGTAAAAGACTTCATATAGCAGAAGATGGTCACCAGAGGCCTGCCAGGGGGCCCACGAGGCAGGGGCGCACCTGAGGGGATAGGGCGCGCCCCCACCCTCGTTGCCAGGGTGTGGGCCCCCTCTGGTACTTTCTTTATCCAGTATTTTTTATTAATTCCAAAAATAATTTTTGTGGAGTTTCAGGACTTTTGGAGTTGTGCAGAATAGGTCTCTAATATTTTCTCCTTTTACATACCTGAATTCCAGCTGCCGACATTCTCCCTATTCATGTAAACCTTGTAAAATAAGAGAGAATATGCATAAGTATTGTGACATAACGTGTAACAACAGCCCATAATACAATAAATATCTATATAAAAGCATGATGCAAAATGGACGTATCAGTACATTCATAACTTACCCCACATTTTTGACAAGCGCGTCCCTAAGCCATGGCTCCCCTACCTTCCCCTTCATTCCCCCATTCATACATCGAGGCCTCCAAAACCCGCGAAACCCCACGCTCCTCCGTCGGCCCCCCGACCACCGCCCTGCCAGAGCCTCTTCCCCGATGAGGGATCCTGGATTAAGGGGTCCTCGGACAGATGGACTATATGCTTATGCCGGACTGTTGGACTATGAAGATACAAATATAAGACTTCGTCCCGTGTCCGGGTGGGACTCTCCTTTGCGTGGAAGGCAAGCTTGGCGATTCGGATATGTAGATTCCCTTCTCTGTAACCGACCTGATGTAACCCTAGCCCCCTCTGGTGTCTATATAAACTGGAGGGTTTAGTTTATAGGACGAGAACAATCATAATCATAGGCTAGCTTGTAGGGTTAGCCTCTATGATCTTGTGGTAGATCAACTCTTGTAATACTCATATCATCAAGATCAATCAAGCAGGAAGTAGGGTATTACCTCCATAGAGAGGGCCCGAACCTGGGTAAACATTGTGTCCCCTGCCTCCTGTTACCATTAGCCTTAGACGCACAGTTCGGGACCCCCTACCTAAGATCCGCCAGTTTTGACACCAACATTGGTGCTTTCATAGAGAGTTCCACTGTGACGTCGAAAAAAGGTTTGATGTATCACCTTGCTATAAAGGACAACATCGCCTCCGGGGGAGCCCTAGCCTTAGGCCAAACCCTCCAACTAGGCGGCTTCGTCATGACCGCCTGTTCGATCGTTGTGCCGATGATGACTTCTCGGGTCATCGAAAACAGCCTCCACGTCAGCTCGGAATATGCCGAGCGGATGGATCCAATGGAACTTTCGTCCTTGAATGAGCTCCTGGATCGCATCGCCGCTTTGGGAGTTGCTATGGACTATGATCGGATTGGGCTTAAAGCCGATGAAAGAGAGATTAACTCTCCGCCGGTCACCCATCAAATAGCGGTGGTGGAGGAGCAATGCAGCAACCCTTCCTCTATTTTGAGGACGAACTATGTCCGGATTCCCGAACTCTCTGAGCCGGATACTTGCTCGCGGGAGGACATGACCCAAACTCTGAATTTAGAATCGGACAGCTGACCAGAAAAATTGGGTAACATCCTGGACCCCGAGCTACTAAGTTTGGAAGCTCCTCAGCCTCTAGGTCTCGGATCGGGTCAGGGTTCGGACTTAAATCCACCCACCCACCCAGATACAAGCGATCTTTCCCACATCAGACTACAATCCCAAGAGATAGTACATCACTTTTGGGCCAAATTCCTCCTTGTAATGAGAAAGGTTAAGGACTATCGCGAGGAAGACGCAATCTCATTCTTTTACAAAAATTGCACGGACAAGGGAATCCTTAATGCCATAAGTCACCGTGACATATCACACTTCGCTGACTTGGCGGCCATAGTACAGAAGTACTGTGCAATGGAAAGCGCCCGGAAAACCTAGGCAACATTCTGGGATCCTCTGGCTCTCACTAAACCCCTCGTCCGAACCAAAAGGGTGCACTCTCGCAAGTCACCCGATCCAATCACAAAGAAACCAAAGCCCGCTACAGGGTGTGGAACCATATTGGAGGGATGGCTCAATAGGCCATGCAAAATTCACACATCACTGGATACCGTACCAACTCACAGCCTTAGAGCATGTTGGATACTTCGGCAGGTGGCTAAGAGCGGCGAGGATCTCCTCATTAACAATACTGCAGAGCATCATCCCGCAGAAAACAACAATACATTATTGACAGTCTTCGAGACTTTCACCTCGAATAACAGGCGCAAGAGAGCACTCCGCGGCCTCGCCGAAGTCTGCCACGTTGCAGCAATAAATCCCTGGAACGACACGGCTATAACCTTTAATGCCAGTGAAGAACCTCAATTCCGAACAGTCCGAGCACCAGCCGCTTTGGTCCTTAGTACAATTGTGGACTGCTTCCGGCTTACTAAAGTACTCATGGACGGCGGCATCGGATTAAACCTCATCTATGAGGAAACTCTCAACAAAATGGAAATAGACAAGAGCCGCATTGACCAAAGCAGCACGACCTTCTAAGGAATTATCCCTAGTCGGGAGGCACGATGTGCAGGAAAAATCACACTCGATGTGGTATTCGGCACGCTGGAAAATTACAGGTCCGAAGAGATAACATTCCAAGTGGCACCGTTCAGTAGTGGATACCACGCCCTTTTAGGGCGGGATGCATTCGCGAGCTTCCAAGCTATACCCCACTATGGGTACATGAAGCTCAAGATGCCCGGGCCCAACGGAATCATCACTCTAGGCAGTGATTCGGACATAGCACTCCGCGCCGAAAATAAAACCACCGCCCTGGCCCTTGAGGCATTATCCGAAGCCCTCGCGGCCGAAGAATTAACTGCATTATGCTCCAAAGTGGATAGGGACGACGTGATACTCGATAAGCGATCCAAGTCCACCTCTTTCAAACCAGCGAATGAAATAGTCAAATTCCAAGTCCACCCAACGGACTCTACAAAAATAGCATCCATCGGTGCACAGCTGAACCCCACAATCGACGCTGCTCTGCGGGCGTTCTTACGCGAGAATTGGGATATTTTCGTGTGGCACCCTTTAGATATGCCAGGGATCCCACGCAGGTTGGCTAAGCATAGTCTCAACGTATTGAAGGGATACAAGCCGGTCAAGCAGACACTACGGCGCTTTTTAGAGCCTAAACGGCAAGCTATGGGAGAGGAGCTAGCCAAGTTACTTGAAGCCAGATTCATCAGAGAAATAAAACACCCGAACTGGCTAGCAAACCTGGTGATGGTACCAAAGAAGGATAAATCCTGGCGCCTATGTTTCAATTTCAAGGACCTCAATAAGGCTTGCCCCAAGGATCCCTTCCCCCTCCCCCGCATCGATCAAATCATCGACGCTATCGCAGGACACAACTCATTGTGCTTCCTCGACACATACTCCGGATACCATCAAATCAAGATGATGGAGTCCGATCAAGCTGCAACGGCATTTATCACCCCATACGGCCACTTTCTACTTCAACACCATGCCTTTTGGGCTCAAAAACGCCGGTGCAACCTACCAACGCATGATTCAAACATGTCTGGAAAAACAAATTGGCAAAACAGTTGAGGCATACATGGACGACGTGGTCATCAAGACCAGACACGTCGAAACTTTAATAGATGACCTGAGGCTCATGTTCGACAACCTCCGAACATATGACATCAAGCTCAATCCAGAAAAATGTGTTTTCGGCGTTCCCGCCGGAAAGCTGCTGGGCTTCATCATTTCCAATATAGGAATTGAAGCAAACCCGGCTAAAATCCGAGCTTTGTCATAGTTGGCTACTCCAACAGACCTCAAACAAATCCAGAAATTAACTGGATGCGTGGCTGCCCTAAGCCGCTTTATCTCCCGATTGGGAGAAAAGGCACTACCTCTTTATCGCCTTCTTCGATGCACTGAACACTTCGAGTGGACGGATGCATCGATGGCCGGACTGGAAGAAATAAAGGCCCTCCTGGCCAGCAACCCAATCCTGGCCGCACCAAACATTGGCAAACCCATGTTGTTATATATAGTTGCAACACACCAAGTTGTAAGCGCAGTGCTCGTCGTCGAACGAGAGGAGGACGGACATAAGTTTCCGCTTCAAAAGCCGGTATACTACGAATCCACTGTCCTCACACCATGCAAGTCATGGTACCCACATTATCAAAAGATAGCATACGTGATCTTCATGGCATCCCGGAAACTACGACACTACTTTCAAGAGTGTTCAATCACGGTGGCCTCCGAAGTACCACTCAACGATATAATAAATAACCGCGATGCCACGGGTCGGATTGCTAAGTGGGCCATCGAGCTCCTCCCATTTGACATTACATATAAACCATGGTGAGCCATTAAATCGCAAGTACTGGCTGACTTCGTTGCCGAATGGATAGAAGCCGAACTCCCTAAAGAGTACGACGCATACTCCAATTGGATCATGCACTTTGACGGCTCTAAAATGCTGGCTGGTCTGGGAGCGGGTGTTGTCTTGACATCCCCCACCGGAGATACAGTCCAATACATACTCCAAATACTATACACAGACTCCAACAATGCAGCCGAATATGAGGCTCTGTTGCATGGTCTTCATATGGCTGTCTCCATGGGCATCCAATGCCTAGAAGTGCGTGGGGATTCGAACCTTGCAATATCTCAAATAAATGGAGACTTCGACGCCAAGGATCCAAAAATGGCGGCTTATCATAATGCCGTCCTCCAAATGTCAGCTTGATTCAAGGGGCTTGAATTTCATCATGTGGTTCGAGAAAACAATCAAGCAGCGGATATCCTTGCCCGCATCGGTGCTAAGCGCGACCCCTTCCCACCTAACATCTTCTTGGATAGGCTGTTCAAGCCATCCGTGGTGTGGCAAGGGGAGACTGGCAATACTAGTACGGATCCGACCACAACCCCAGATCCCGAACACACTAACATAATTGGAGGCTCTGCCACCGAAATAACACCTTCGTCCCATCTGATCATGGCTGTCATTGCCCCATGGACCGAACCCTTCTTAGCCTACCTAAATAGGCAAGAACTCCCCGAGCATCAAAATGAGGCAGGCTGCATTGTGCGGTGCTCTAAAGCCTACAAGGTCCACGAGGGAGAGCTTTATAAGAAAAGTGCTACCAGACTAGTTCAAAGATGTATCTCCGAAGAGGAAGGGCGACAGCTCTTGGCCGAAATTCATGCTGGACTCGGCGGCCACCATGCTGCAGCTCGGGCCCTTGTAAGCAAGGCCTTCCTTACAGGTTTCTACTGGCCGATAGCCCGAGCAGACGCACAGGACCATGTCCAACATTGCGTCGGTTGCCAGCTGATACGTCTCCAACGTATCTATAATTTTTGATTGTTCCATGCTATTATATTACCCGTTTTGGATGTTTATGGGCTTTACTTTACACTTTTATATCATTTTTTAGACTAACCTACTAACCGGAGGCCCAGCCCGAATTGCTATTTTTTTTGCCTATTTCAGTGTTTCGGAGAAAAGGAATATCAACGGAGTCCAAACGGAATGAAACCTTTGGGAGCGATCTTTTTGGAACAAACATGATCCAGGGGACTTGGAGTGGACGTCAAGCAACAGAGGAGGCGGCCACGAGGGTGCTCAGCGTGCCCCCTAGAGGTGGGCACGCCCCCAACCCTTGTGGGCCCCTCGAGCGTCCACCGACCTACTTCTTCCTCCTATATATACCCATGTACACCGATAACATCCAGGAGCACCACGAAAAACTATTTCCATCATGAAAACCTTCTGTATCCACGAGATCCCATCTTGGAGCCTTTGTCGGTGCTCCGCCGGAGGGGGAATCGACCACAGAGGGCCTCTACGTCATCTCCAAGGCCCTTCCGATGAGTTGTGAGTAGTTTACCATAGACCTTCGGGTCCATAGTTATTAGCTAGATGGCTTCTTCTCTCTCTTTGAATCTCAATACAAAGTCCTCCTCGATCTACTTGGAGATCTATTCGATGTAACTCTTTTAGCGGTGTGTTTGTCGAGATCCGATGAATTGTGGGTTTATGATCAATTTTATCTATGCGAAATATTTGAATCTCCTCTGAATTCTTTTATGTGTGATTAAGTTATCTTTGCAAGTCTCTTCGAACTATCAGTTTGGTTTGGCCTACTAGATTGATCTTTCTTGCAGTGGCAGAAGTGCTTAGCTTTGGGTTCAATCTTGCGGTGTCCTTTCCCAGTGACAGCAGGGGCAGCAAGGCACGTATTGTATTGTTGCCATCGAGGATAAAAAGTTGGGGTTTACATCATATTGCATGAGTTTATCCCTCTACATCATGTCATCTTTCTTAATGCGTTACTCTGTTCTTTATGAACTTAATACTCTAGATGCAGGCAGTAGTCGGTCGATGTGTGGAGTAATAGTAGTAGATGAAGGTAGGAGTCGGTCTACTTGTCACGGACGTGATGCCTATATACATGATCATGCCTAGATAATCTCATAACTATGCGCTTTTCTATCAATTGCTCGACAGTAATTTGTTCACCCACCGTAATACTTATGCTATCTTGAGAGAAGCCACTAGTGAAACCTATGGCCCCCGGGTCTATCTCTTATCATATAAGTTTACCATCTACTTTTATTTGCATCTTTACTTTTCCAATCTATATCATAAAAATACCAAAAATATTTATCTTATCATATTATCTCTATCAGATCTCACTTTCGTAAGTGGCCGTGAAGGGATTGACAACCCCTTTATTGCGTTGGTTGCGGGGTTCTTGTTTGTTTGTGTAGTTGCGTGGGACTTTTGAGGAGCCTCCTACTGGATTGATACCTTGGTTCTCAAAAACTGAGGGAAATACTTATGCTACTTTGCTGCATCACCCTTTCCTCTTCAAGGAAACCAACGCAAGCTCAAGACGTAGCAAGAAGGATTTCTGGCGCTGTTGCCCGGGAGGTCTTCGCTCAAGTCAAGACATACCAAGTACCCATCACAAACTCATCTCCCTCCCATTACATTATTTGCAATTTGCCTCTCGTTTTCCTCTCCCCCACTTCACCCTTGCCGTTTTATTCGCCCTCTCTTTCCCAATCTCCTCTCTCTTTCGCTTGCCTTTTTGCTTGCTTGTGTGTTGGATTGCTTGTCACGATGGCGCAATATAATACCAAGTTGTGTGATTTTTCCAATACCAATAATAATGATTTCCTTAGTACTCCAATTGCTCCTCTTAATGATGTTGAGTCTTGTGAAATCAATGCTGCTTTGCTGAATCTGATTATGAAAGATCAATTCTCCGGCCTTCCTAGTGAAGATGCCGCTACCCATCTAAACAACTTTGTTGATTTGTGTGAGATGCAGAAGAAGAAAGATACAGATAATGACATTGTTAAATTGAAGTTATTTCCGTTTTCACTTAGAGATCGTGCTAAAGTTTGGTTTTTGTCTTTGCCTAAGAATAGTATTGATTCATGGAATAAGTGCAAAGATGCTTTTATCTCTAAGTATTTTCCTCCCGCTAAGATCATCTCTCTTAGGAATGATATTATGAATTTTAAACAACTTGATCATGAGCATGTTGCCCAATCTTGGGAAAGAATGAAATTAATGATTTGCAGTTGCCCTACTCATGGTTTGAACTTATGGATGATCATACAAAAAATTTATGCCAGATTGAATTTTGCTTCAAGAAATCTTTTAGATTCGGCCGCGGGAAGCACTTTTATGGAAATCACCTTAGGAGAAGCTACTAAACTCCTTGATAACATTACGGCTTGTCGTGGGAATGAACACCTATGGGACCGGAGCCCCTTTCGGTCCGGCGGGGGGTGGAGATCGCACTCGGATCGAGGCGAAGCACACGAGCGATTTTACCCAGCTTCGGAGCTCTCCGGAGAGATAATACTCCGACTGCTGCTTTGTGGTTGTATTGAGTTCTTGCTCGAGAGTGCGGGTGTTCTCTGGTTTCGAATGCTCCCCCCCCCTTCTACGTTGCGCATGGGCCTCCTTTTATATGATCAAGGGGTCACCGACAGGTGGCAACGTAGACAAGGGTAAAACTAGAAAGGAATTGTGGTTGGTACAACTACCTGAACAGTGTATCATACCTAACCCTGACGGCAGGGGACAAAGGCATTAAATGCCTGTCTGTGTCACCCAAACAGTGCAAAAAAGGGACCGTCAGGGGCGCCACCGCTCGCCATGACGGCACTCTTGTCAGCGCCGCTTGCCACCTCGCACTGCTTGCTGCACAGCCTCTCGCCACGCGCGCCTGGAAAGGTCCCATGGCGACACGTTGACGGATGCGCTGGACCGTGGGTACAGGGTGGTGACTTGCCGCGGCAAGTGCCTTGCCGCGGTCGTTGTCTTGTCGCGTCCGGAAGCTTGTCGCTCACCGGGCCTTGCTGGGACGCGAGGTGCATCGCGGCAAGTTCTTTGAGATGCCTCGATTGGCCTTCTCGGCAAGCTCCTCTTGCCGGGGCTTTGGTTGGTCTTCCCGGCAAGCTCCTCTTGCCGGGGCCTTGTCTCCTTGGCTTGAACACTTTGTTCTTGAATGGCTCCAAAGGAACCACGGAGGACCTTGGCGGTCACCCGGCAAGCCGTGCCGCGGGGCGCTGCGACTGCCCGTGCACAAGTTCGGGATACTAGGGTACCCCTACTTTAGTACACCGACAGGAGCCCCCGGGCCTGTGCCACACACGGTGCCGAGCGCTGTTGGGCCAGGCCCAAAACAGGGCACGGGCACGCGCGGCCTGGGGCCACGCCGTATCTTACTCCGTATCCACCGTGCCCTCCACTAACGGCACGCGTTGATTGCGGCGTCGTGGGAGAGATCGTGGGTGGTTCTTTATTCGGAAAAACGAAACGTTCGCTCCGTTCCTCTTTATAAGCAGAGGAAACAGGGGCACTTCCCCCATCTCGCCAGTTGCTGCTTCCAATCTCAGAAATCTCCGCCGCTCCCCCCCTTCTTCCAAAGCCGAGAGAGAGAGCAGCGCTCTGCCCCCAATCACCGCCGTCGCCACCAACGCCGTCGATCTCCACCACCTCCACCATGGCTCCGAAAGGCGGGAAGGCCGCGAAGTCGGCCAAGGCACTGCAGCTTGAGGCGCTGCGAAAGGAGCGGGCAATCTTCCTCCCCGAGCTCGCCGCGAAGGAGCTGAGGGAGTGGTACTACCTCTTCTGGTCGACGGAGACGCGAGCGCATCCGTGCACGAAGGTACTCTCCGCCGCCGCTTCCGAACGGGCTCAGAATGGATACCCTTTCTTCGCGCTGTTCTTCTACTGCGGGCTCTGCCCGCCTTTCTCTGAATTCTTCTGTGACATCATGAAAACCTATGGGTTCCACCTCCTTGATTTCACCCCAAATGTTGTTCTGACCATGGCAGTTTTCGCGCATCTCTGCGAATACTTTGTCGGAGTCCACCCAAACGTAGCCCTTTTTCGCCACTTCTTTATGCCCCGGGTCGAGAGAGGAGAGCCCCTATCCGGCGGAATCACCTGGATCTCGAGAGCCGGCAAGAAGGAAGCATATCTGGAAGGAGAGCTCCGCAGCAAGTGGGAGGAGTGGAGAGCAGAATGGTGTTGGATTGTTGAGGAGAACCCGCAGCCCTTCACCGCCCAGCGCCAAGCCCCAGTAGTGCGCGGCAACGATTGGAGCGCCCTGGCCACGGACGATGATAAGCTGAAGATTGCCATCACCCGGATCTTGCGGCTTAGGCTTGCCGGGCTAACTGTAGGCGCTGTTGGCGCGGATTTTCTTCGCCGCCGCATCGCCCCCCTGCAAGAGAGGAGACCCGCCTGGGAGTTCGGGGGTCCGACGGACATCATGAGGCTGCGCCCGGGCCTCAACTTCAATTTCACTGTCTTGGAGCTGGACGCGATGCTCAAGGAGCTGTTCAAGCACGACCCTCAGCATCCCGAATGGTTCAGGCTGCCGCAGGGCGTCGTCCCGTTGTGCAACAATTCCTTGCTCGATCACATCCGTGCAATGATCCCGCAGTGCTATTCGCATGGAATTGTTCCAACTTGGCAAGAGCCTGCAGACGACGTCGTGCAGCAGTTCTTCGACGGCTTGGTGGAAGTGGTGGTCCGCGCCGACGAACAGAAGAGCCTCACCCGCGACACCACCGATGCGGAGATGCGGCGCATCGCCGCTAGGGCGGAAGAGGCGGCGGCAGCCGCTGCCGCGGGTGAGTTTGGATTCACCGTGGAGGAGGCAGAGGCGGCAAGCCTTGCCGATTGAGATGAGCTTGCCGAAGAGCTTGCCGGCGAGGGAGAGCTTGCCGGCGAGGAAGAGCTTGCCGGGGAGGAAGAGCTTGCCGGGCCTGACGCTGAGTCGAGCGAGCCTGCCGAGGGTGCGAGCGGCCCGCCATCTTCAAGCAGCTTGCCGCAAGCAGACCCCCAGCTCCACCAAGAAGGCGTCTTCGCAAGGTTGGGGACGTAGTAGGGCGGCAAAGGAGCCAACAGCCGTCACGCTGCGCGACACGCTCCACCGGGGCAAGCACTGTTGCCGCAGGAGTGTCTCACGCCGCAGCAGGAACTGGAGCGGGGTCCTCCTGGACCGCCGCCTCTGATCCTGCCGCCGCCCCCGTCAAGCGGTCAAGGGAGCCTACTCCTCCGCCTCGTCGCGCCGAAAGAGGGCCGGACTTCGACCTCTCCGCGCTCAGCTCCGACGAGGAAGAAGAAGAGTAAGATTCTTTGGTGTACTTGTAATTCTTAAATTCTTGCTGTTTTTGTCTTGCATCTAATTTGCTTTACTCTGAACCCATTCCTTTTCAGGACCCTGGCCCAGAGAGCGGCAAAGAGAGCCAAGGCTCCGGTGATTGTCATCGAGGACGAGCCCACCGCGACGGCAGGGGGCGCGCCCGAGACCACCTTGCCGGAACCAGCGACTACTCCCCGAAGCAGCCCCCAGCGCAGCCCCCAGCGTAAGTATCTGTTTACTTCCCGTTGTTGGGCGCGCATGGGTGCTCTTTATTTGCTGATATCTGTCTATTGGTTTGTGTAGGAGTAGAACAGCCTCACCAGGAGCAACCGGAAGCCGCCCCCGAAATGTTATCTGCTTCAACTATGCCGCCAAGGGAGGATTCCCCGGCAAGGGAGCGTTCTCCGGCAAGGGACAGATCTCCGGCAAGGGGCGGCACCAGCGACCCCCCAGTGGTGGAGCCCATGACTGCAGATCCCAGTACGGGTAACCCTTCTTGCTTGAAAACTTCCCTTGTGTTCTTCTTCTTCTGATCTTCTTTTGATCTCCTTTTTGGATATTTGCTTGACTTTTCTCTCTTTTCCCAGCCGTCAGATCCATCTTCCACGGAGCCAATGGAGACCGAGGCCACCGGCGAGGAGGACACGTGCGGCAACACCAACAACGCCGCTGCCACCGAAGAAGAGGCCGGCGCTGCTGATCCTACCGGCGAGGTGGCCGCCAAGGCTGCCGCCCCAGGAGCTGGCGAGGGGTCCGGCGATTGCACTGACGGCCCCGAGGCCGCAGGAGTGCAAGGCGCTACACCGACCGCCGATCCCTTCGCCGCTGCCGCAGCATCTGGCTCCGAAGAGCCCCAGCCCGGTGCCTATCTCAAGGCCCGCGATGGCGTCTTCATCAAGCTCCCCTGGGCGTCGAGCTCTAGGGCGCCGGTCGAAGGAGAAGCTTTTGACGGAGAAGTGCTCGCCTTCGCTGGGCTGACACTGGTTGACGCACCGAGCAGCAGCAGCGGCCAGCCTGAGGAAGAACAGATGCTGCGGAGGCTGCTGTCACTCTACCACGCCCGACAAGCCAAGGTGGAATCCCGGGAAGCGCTTGTCGCGCAGGCGGGAGTGGATATTGAGAAGCGCGCGGAGGAGCTCCGGGAACGCAATCAGGAAGCCCTCCGGTCCATTGCAGAGGAGCGGGCGCAGCTCGACGAGCCATGGAAATCCTTCCTTCTCGAGAAGGCTGAAGCTGAAGAGCAACAGCGGCTTGCTGCCGAGGAGCTGTCCGCGCGGGAAGGTGAGTTGTCGCAGCGGAAGGTCAATCTGGACAGCCATGAGGAGGAGCTTGCCGCGCGCGAGGAAACATTTGGCGGGGCTCTCAAGGAAGTGAAGGATGCCGCCGCAGCTGCTGAGGCCGCCAAGAAGGAGCTGGAGGCGAAGGTGACGCAGCTAGAGGCCGATCTCAAGGCGAGGGATGAAGAGCTTGCCGCGCTCCAGCGTGAGGGCGACAAGGATGCCCACGCCCATGGCGAGCTGCAGGGTCGTCTCCTCGAGAAGGGCAAGGAGCTGAGCACCGCCAAGGACTCCAACGCTGATCTTGAGTTGAAGCTGGCTACTTTGACCGAGACGCTGGACGGCGCCAAGGAGCGTTCGGTGGCCTTGAAGGAGGAGATCAAGGCCAACGAAGCGCTGCTGACGAGGGCCGCCGAAACCTAGAACACTTTTAGGGAGATGGTGGAACTCTGGACAGAGGGTCTCGTAAATATCGCTGCAGTCATCGACGAGGAGCTGGCGCAGCTGGGGATGGAGGATTTCGAGTACTCCTCCGATGAGAACCTCCAGCCCAGCGCCAAGCTCACTCTGTTCTTCAAGGGCGTGGCAACGGCACTCCAGCAACTCCGGGAAAGGATCCCAAAGCAGCTGGCCGACGAGTCGCGCACGATCTGCGCGAGAGTTCTGCAGAAGGTGTTGGTGAAGGTGGCCTTCCGCAACCCAGGCCTCAACCTCACCAACGTCCTCAGGAAGCTGCCGGTGGATGCTGATCTGGAAGAGCTCAAGGCCCTTGTAGCACCCATCATGGACAAAGTGAACGAGGTCAAGAGGGTTGATGGTGACCGCGTAGATTAGGCTGCCCGTTTCCTCCTTTCCTTGTCGCTGCTAGTTATGTTATGAGAACAATCTATTAGAGCTACGACAAGTTATCTTGTAATATAACTTTATTTTGGGCAGTATTCGCTATGTTATTTCCTTTACTTGATTCCTTCCTTTGTATGTTTTTGCCCTACGCTTTTAGGGGACTTGCCGGCGCAGGCACCCTTGCCGCGAGCGCTGAGTGCGGAACGTCAGCAGCTTGCTGGCGGTGCCGCTACCGACAAGAAACCTTGTCGCAAATAGTCGCAGCACACTTAAGTTGTTGAGCGGACTCGAAACAAAGTAAGGGTGCAACTAGCTACGAGTTGGTTCCTCCGCGCACAGGTTTTCCATACAAAGCACGGTCGTTCGAGGAAGATAACTTAAAAATTTTAAAACTGATTGCTCAAACTTTGGGAACTTAGCTTTTCTGTCGTTTGCGTCCTGGCAAGGCGAAGCTTTCTTGAACGACGCCTGGTCCACACCATTATCTCCTCCTTCCCCCCGGCAAACTTGTGGGCGAGGGAACCTTCCTTTTGAGAAAAAGAAAGAAGAGAAAATAAAGATATGGAGCCATAAGGCTCGTTATCGCTTACCGGGGGTAGGTGCTGCACAAGGTGTCAGGTAACACATGCAAAAATTGAAAGCATGAAATTGACAAGATGTGCGGAGCACATGAACTTTATTCATGCACGGGGTCTGCGCCCGGCTTTGTACAAAGGATTACAAGCAACAGCGGCAAGACTTGTACAAAAGGTGGTTGCCGGAACAGGTACCGGCAACCGCGCCTTACGGGTAAAACTTACGAAGATGCTCGATGTTCCAGGAGTTGCTCACCGGCAAGCCATCTTCGGTCTCAAGGCGGACAGCGCCAGGCCTAGTGACTCGTTTCACCTGGTAAGGGCCTTCCCACTTTGGCGTCAACTTGTTGGAATTCTTGGCGGACTGAACACGCCGAAGAACAAGGTCGCCTTCCTCGAGACTTCTGGCATTAACTTTGTGGCTATTGTAGCGGCGCAAAGCTTGTTGGTATCGAGCAGCTCGCACAGCAGCCTGAAGATGATCTTCCTCAAGGAGCAGCGCGTCATCTTGTCGCAGTTGCTCTTGCTCAAGCTCATCATAAGCGAGCACTCGAGGCGACCCGTATACGAGTTCCGTGGGGAGAACTGCCTCTGCTCCATAGACTAGAGCGAAAGGTGTCTGGCCAGCGGCTCGATTTGGTGTCATCCTGATCGACCAAAGAACCACCAGTAGCTCCTCAATCCCGTTCCTTCCGCACTTGTGCAGTCTGTCGAAAGTCCTGGTCTTGAGCCCGCGCAGCACTTCAGCATTTGCCCTCTCCGCTTGACCGTTGCTTCTCGGATGAGCAACAGAAGCGAAGCAGACCTTGGCGTCAAGATCTTGGACGTACTGCATGAAGCGAAACGGCAAACAATCGACCTGAAGAACTTGACTGCTGACTGTGCTGTCACCTTCCTCATTGCTTCCACTTCCGGCCACTTTGTGAACTTGTCGATTGCAACGTACAAGTACTCAAAGCCCCCGACAGCTTGGGGAAAGGGGCCGAGGATGTCGAGCCCCCAGACCGAAAATGGCCAGGATAAAGGGATCGTCTGGAGAGCTTGAGCTGGCTGGTGTATCTGCTTGGAATGGAACTGGCACGCTTCACACTTGGTTACTTGTGCAGTTGCATCCTGGAGGGCTGTCGGCCAAAAGAAACCTTGCCGGAATGCCTTGCCGGCAAGTGCTCTTGCGCCAATGTGGTGACCACATATGCCTCCATGTATCTCCGCCAACAGCTTTTGTCCGTCTTCCCGGGGAATACACTTCAATTTCACACCGTTGAATCTTCTTCTGTACAGTATGTCATCGACAAACTGGTACATACTTGACTGCTGGACTACTCTTTCCGCTTCTTCTTGCTCTTCGGGAAGTTCTCCTATCTGAAGGAAACGGACAATTTGCTATGCCCATGCTGGAGCTTGAGGCTCGACAACAAGGACTAAAGGCACATATGCTGCTGCGGGAACATCCGCTTCTACGGCGAGAACCTGTGGCTCAGCCGGAGTTTGATGTTCCCCGGCAAGCTTGCCGGAGCAAAACTTGTCGGGAGCGTTTGCTTCAACGGAACAAACCCTAGGGGTTGTCCGAGCAGACTGCTCCTCAGCACTCTTGGTGTTGATCTTGGGGACCTTCTTGGCGGCGGCTTCGGGGAGCTCTGCCGAAAAATAGTCACCAGAAATCAACTTCCTCTTCTTGCTCTGTCCAGTTGATGGTGTCACAGACGGTTGAGTCAGTTTGAGCACAAAGATTCCTGGTTCCACAGGTAACTTTAGTGCGGCGCAGTTTGACAAGCCATCGGCGATGTCGTTCTGAGCTCTTGGAACATGTTCCATCTGTAGGCCGTCAAAGTGCTCTTCTAACTTTCTCACTTCATCAACATAAGCTTCCATCAATGGACTCTGATAATTCTTGTTTACTTGGCGGACGACTAGCTGTGAGTCACCCCTGACGATGAGCTTCTTGATCCCAAGGTCTGCTGCGATCCTGAGTCCGGCAAGCAAACCTTCATACTATGCAGTATTATTTGTTGCTTGCTCCTTGGGAAAGTGCATCTGGACGACGTACTTGAGGTGCTCTCCGGTGGGTGCGACAAGCAGCACGCCCGCACCGGCGCCTTGCAGTGAGAAGGCACCATCAAAGTACATCAGCCACTCTTTGCTTGTTTCCTTGACGGGGATGCTCGTCTCTGGAATTTCTTCATCTGGTGTTGGTGTCCACTCTGCTATGAATTCTGCCAATGCCCGACTCTGGATAGTTGAAGTGCTTTAAAACTTGAGGCCAAAGCTTGACAGTTCCAGTGCCCACTGGACAATCCTGCCTGTTGCTTCTGGATTCTGCAGTATCCTCTTCAGTGGAAAACGAGTGACAACTGTGATCTCATGTGCTTGGAAGTAATGGCGCAGCTTTCTCGAGGCCATGAGAAGACCGAAAAGCAACTTCTGCACACCAGAGTACCTTGACCTAGCCCCCTGTAGAAGGGAACTGACAAAGTAAACTGGCCGCTGCACCATCTTCTTTCGTATCTCCTTATGCGCCTGCGCAGATCCATTCTCGTCAGGACCAGAGCTTGTCGGACCAGAGCTTGTCGGCGAAGCCCCCTGCTTGTCGCTAGATGCACCTGCCGTGGTCGCTGGCTCATCATCCGCCTCCCTCTCCGCTACTAACGCAGCACTAACCACTTGATTGGTTGCCGCTAGATACAGCAGCAACTTCTCTTGTGGCTTAGGTGCGACAAGCATTGGAGTGGAGGACAGGTATCTCTTCAAGTCCTGCAGCGCAGCCTCCGCTTCTGGAGTCCATTTCATTGGACCTGCTTTTTCAATATTTTGAAAAATGGTAGGGCGCGCTCAGCAGACTTAGAGATAAACCTGCTGAGAGCAGCCACGCAACCGGCAAGCCTTCGTACATCCTTGACGCGCTTCGGTGCTTCTATATGCTCAATGGCCTTGATCTTGTCGGGATTGGCTTCAATTCCTCGCTGAGACACGAAGAACCCGAGAAGCTTGCCGGAGGGGACTCCAAACATGCACTTCTCGGGGTTAAGCTTGAGGTTGATCTTGCGCAGATTTGCAAAGGTTTTGTCTAAATCCTGAATCAGAGTTGCCTTGTCCTTGCTCTTGACTACTATATCATCCATGTAGGCTTCCACATTCCTATGCATTTGAGGCTCAAAAGCATGATGGACCACCCTTGCAAATGTTGAACCAGCATTCTTTAATCCGAAAGGCATCCATACGAAACAGTATGTGCCACATGGAGTAACGAATGCCGTCTTCTCCTCATCCTCTTCTGCCATGAAGATCTGATGATATCCTGAGTATGCGTCAACAAATGAAAGCAAGTCACATCCGGCCGTGGAGTCAACAATCTGGTCAATGCGCGGCAAGGGAAATGGGTCTTTGGGACAAGCTTTATTAACATCGGTAAAGTCGATACAAAGCCTCCATTTCCCGTTTGCCTTGCGCACGACTACAGGATTGGCCAACCACGTAGGATGGAGCACTCCTCTGACAAGGCCTGCTGCTTCCAGTTTCTTGATTTCTTCTACTATGAATTCTTGGCGCTCCACTGCATGCTTCCTGACTTTCTGCTTGACGGGCCGCGCATGAGGACAAACGGCAAGATGGTGCTCGATTACTTTCCTGGGAACACCGGGGATGTCAGACGGTTGCCATGCAAACACGTCGACATTCGCCCACAGGAAAGCAACGAGCGCGCTTTCCTATTTAGGGTCAAGAGTGGCACTGATGGTGAAGGTACCACCAGTGCCGTCCTCCTTGGCGGGCACCTTCTTGGTCTCTGGCGGAGCTGCCTTCGTCTTCTTACACTTGCCGGTGGAGCTCGATGGTGCGTCCTCAACGGTAGTGCAGCACTCCGAAGAGGTGCGCTTGCCGGAGTGGGCATCAGAGCTCTTGCCGGACTTGGTCTTCTTCTTCCCCCCGGGAGCTTCAGCGGCAAGTGACTTGCGATCTGTTGCGGCTGCTGCTTCCCGGTAGATCTTGTCGGTGCAGATAAGAGCATCTTTCTTGTCGCCAGGGACAGAGATGACACTTATCGGACCGGGCATCTTCAGCATATTGTATGCGTAGTGAGAGGCTGCCATGAATTTGGCGAGTGCTGGACGGCCGAGTATCCCATTGTAAGGCAATGGAAAATCAGCAACATCAAAAGTGACCCTCTCAGTCCTGAAGTTCAGCTCACTGCCAAATGTCACTGGCAACGTGATCTTTCCCTTCGGCTTGCTCCTTCCCGGATTGATTCCTTGGAAAGTGCCGGTCTCTTCGAGCTCGCTGTCAGGGATCTGAAGTTTCTGGAGTACCGCGGAGGAGATCAGGTTCAAGCCGGCCCCGCCGTCAACTAGCATCTTAGTGACCTTGAGGTTGCGGATAGTTGGTGAGACCAACATCGGCAAGCACCCGACCGCAGTTATGCGATCAGGGTGGTCCTCAATATCAAAGACGATAGGCGTGCTGGACCATTTTAGAGGCTTGCGTGACTCGACGGGTGGTTCTGCTGCATTGACTTCCCGCACCCACTGTTTAAGCTGGCGGTGCGAAGTATGCAGAGAAGCACCGCCATCAACGCATAGGACCTCTGTGGCTTTCTGAAACTCCTGCTCATCTGTTTCATCATCATCCATCTCTTCATCATCGTCGTCGTCTTCATCCTTGTCGCGGCCGCGGGGAGGTCTGTCTCCTTGCCGCTGCTTGGCCTTGCCGCGGCGTCCTCCCCGGCCGGGACGCTTCTTGCCGGATCCTCCAGTACCTTCTTGGGCCTTCTCCTTGTCGCGTCGCTCGTATTCAGCCTTCTGCTGCTCGACAAGCTGCTCGACCTTCTTGCAGCTCTGGAGATCATGGCCCTTGGTGCGGTGGATCTTGCAGTACTGCTTGCCGGAGCCGTCCTGCTTGTCAGCGGCCGCCACAGCTTCGGCTTCCTTGATGCCACCTCCGTTGCCGGACTGCTCAACGACTAGCACATCTTTGCCTTTCTTCTTCCTGTTGTTCCGCCGCCGGTTTTTCCTTGGCGGGGCGGCATCCTCGCTGTCAGATCACCCTGCTCCTGTGTTCTCTCCGGGGAGTTTCCTCCCTTCCTCAGCACGTGCACACTTGTCGGCCAGGGCATATAGCTCACTGATGTCTCTGATCTTGCACATCGCCATCTCCTCCCGCATCCTGCGGTTACGCACGTTCTGATGTAACGCGCTGATGACCGCGGCAGGGTGGACATCTGGGATGTTGCGCTGTACTTGGCTGAACCTCTGAATGTACTTGCGCAGGGGCTCTCCTTCCTTCTGGGCGAGCAGATGAAGGTCGCTCTCTTGGCCATGAGGCTTGTGGCCGCCTGTAAAGGCGCCGACAAACTGATGGCACAGATCCGCCCATGAGGATATGGAGTTGTCCGGCAAGTGCATGAGCCAGGATCTGACATTGGGCTTGAGCACCAGTGGGAAGTAGTTGGCAAGGATCTTGTCGTCGCGCCCCCCGGCGGCTTGCACCGTGATGGTGTGGATGCTGGGGAACTCCGAAAGATGCAACCTGCCATCATACTTCTCTGGTACATCTGGCTTGAAGTTCTTTGTACTGGGCCACTGGACTTGCCGCAGCTCACAAGTGAACGCAGGGCAACCTACCACGTACGGCAAGTCGCCTGGTTTCCCTGGCGCATGCATGTCGACAGTGGCCCCAGCGCGCTGGTCTAATTGACGCCGCGCTTCTCTTCGGCGCTCGATGCGTGTACGAGCGTCTTCTTGTTGTTGTTCTTGAAGAACTTGGCGCTGATCGCGACGAGCTCATGGATCTAATGACGTTGTGGAGTCAGTGACAAGGTTGACCCGGCGAGTCGGCGATCTTGGCCTTCAGGGTGGAGAGTGCACGATGGTTGCACCCCCACCGGTCTTGCTGCCATCGGCTCGTGCCTGGCAGTCTTGTCGTGGCTTCGATGTACTCGGTTGCCATGGAGTGTCGCCGTTGGTGAAGCCGATGAGACTCTGAATGGTGGCCCTCCAATCGTCGATCTTGTCCGCCGTTGGAGGCTAATCCAGGAGCAGTTGAGCTCGTGCCAAAGCTTCTTCCGAAGTTTTGGGTGGCGGTGGCGAACGGTGCGAGGAGCGGGATATGCTCGGACTCCCAACTGGGTTGGAAGGAGCAGTATCCCGTCCAGGCGACCGCGTATTGCTCGTGCCAGCATGTTGGCGCGCATGCTGGTCTTGAGCATCCCGAGATCCACCAGCTCGATCTCGGTCCAACGAGCGTATGGTACCGCGAGTACCATGACGCTGTCGGTCCTGCGCCTCCTGAGATGGGCGCGGTGCATGTACAGACGCCGAGGTTTGCGCAGCCTTGTCCTTGGACCTGGCGGCAGCGTGAGCTCCCTCGTCGATGCCCGTTCCTCCGCCGGCGTCTACCCCACCACCTGTTTGCTCCGGTGGCGGTGGGATCGACGTGGATGGAGCAGCCACCTCCAAAGCCTTCTTCTTCGGTGGCATGTCGATGAAGATGATGAAGATCTAGCTCGCGTGAACGTCGGATCAGGTTCACACAACCTCGACGCCCCCTACCTGGCGCGCCAAAGATGTCGTGGGAACGAACACCTATGGGACTGGAGCCCCTTTCGGTCCGGCGGGGGGAGGAGATCGCATGAAGAGCGGATCGAGGCGAAGCACACGAGCGGTTTTACCTAGCTTCGGAGCTCTCCGGAGAGATAATACTCCTACTACTGCTTTGTGGTTGTATTGAGTTCTTGCTCGAGAGTGCGGGTGTTCTCTGGTTTCGAATGCTTCCCCCCCCCTTCTACGTTGCGCATGGGCCTCCTTTTATATGCTCAAGGGGTCACCGACAGGTGGCAACGTAGACAAGGGTAAAACTGGAAAGAAATTGTGGTTGGTACAACTACCTGAATAGTGTATCCTACCTAACCCTGATGGCAGGGGACAAAGGCATTAAATGCCCGTCTGTGTCGCCCAAACAGTGCAAAAAAGGGACCGTCAAGGGCGCCACCGCTCGCCACGATGGCACTCTTGTCAGCGCCGCTTGCCACCTCGCACCACTGGCTGCACAGCCTCTCGCCACGCGCGCCTGGAAAGGTCCCATGGCGACACGTTGACGGATGCGCTGGAGTGTGGGTACAGGGTGGTGGCTTGCCGCGGCAAGTGCCTTGCCGCGGTTGTTGTCTTGTCGCGTCTGGAAGCTTGTCGCTCACCGGGCCTTGCCGGGATGCGAGGTGCGTCGCGGCAAGTTCTTTGAGATGCCTCGATTGGCCTTCCCGGCAAGCTCCTCTTGCCGGGGCCTTGGTTGGTCTTCCCGGCAAGCTCCTCTTGCCGGGGCCTTGTCTCCTTGGCTTGAACACTTTGTTCTTGAATGGCTCCAAAGGAACCATGGAGGACCTTGGCGGTCACCCGGCAAGCCATGCCGCAGGGCGCTGCGACTGCCCGTGCACAAGTTCGAGATACTAGGATACCCCTACTTTAGTACACCGACACGGCTAATTATTCTCAATGGCACACCAAAAGATCTACTAGTAAAAAAGTGCATGCTATAGAAGAAATTAATGTTTTGAGTGGAAAGATGGATGAACTTGTGAAATTGTTTGCTACTAAGAGTGCTCCTATTGATCCCAATGATATTCCTTTGTCTACTTTGCTTGAGAATAATAATGAATCTATGGATGTGAATTTTTTTGGTAGGAATAATTTTGGTGACAATGCTTATAAAGGAAACTTTAATCCTAGACCGTTCCCTAGTAATTCCTCTAATAATTATGGAAATTCCTACAATAATTCTTATGGTAATTTTAATAAGATGCCCTCTGATTTTGAGAATAGTGTTAAAGAATTTATGATCTCTCAAAAGAATTTTAATGCCTTGCTTGAAGAAAAATTGCTTCAAGTTGATGAACGTTGATAGACTTTCGCTTGATGTTGATTCTTTGAAACTTAGATCTACCCCTCCTAAGCATGATATCAATGAGTCTCTCAAAGCTATGAGAATTTCCATTGATGAGTGCAATGAAAGAACCGCTAGATTGCGTGCTAAGAAAGATTGCTTGTATAAGCGTGTTCTTCTAGTTTACATGAAAATAATGATGAAGATCTAAAAGTTATGGATGTGTCCCCTATTAAATCTTTGTTTTGCAATATGAATCTTAATAATGATGGGACTAGAGATGAGTCAACTATAGTTAAAAGGCGTCCCTATGATTCGGAGTTTTTAGATCTTGATGCTAAATTTGGTAAAAGTGGGATTGGAGAGGTCAAGACTTTAAATAGCATTGAACCCACTATCTTGGATTTCAAGGAATTTAATTATGATAATTGTTCTTTAATAGATTGTATTTCCTTGTTGCAATCCGTGTTGAATTCTCCTCATGCTTATAGTCAAAATAAAGCCTTTACCAAACATATTGTTGATGCCTTGATGCAATCTTATGAGGAAAAACTTAATTTGGAAGTTTCTATACCTAGAAAACTTTATGATGAGTGGGAACCTACTATAAATATTAAAATTAAATATCATGAGTGCTATGCTTTGTGTGATTTGGGTGCTAGTGTTTGCACGTTTCCGAAAACTTTATGTGATATTCTAGGTTTCCATGATTTTGATGATTGCTCTTTAAATTTGCACCTTGTGGATTCCACCATTAAGAAGCCTATGGGAAGGATCAATGATGTTCTTATTGTTGCAAATAGGAATTATGTGCCCGTAGATTTTATCGTTCTTGACATAGATTGCAATCTTTCTTGTCCTATTATTCTTGGTAGACCTTTCCTTAGAACGATTGGTGCAATTATTGATATGAAGGAAGGGAATATTAGATTCCAATTTCCATTAAGGAAACGCATGGAACACTTTCCAAGAAATAAAGTTAAATTACCTTATGAATCTATCATGCGAGCTACTTATGAATTGAGTGCCAAAGATGGCACTACCTAGATCTATCCTTGCTTTTATGCCTAGCTAGGGGCGTTAAACGATAGTGCTAGTTGGGAGGCAACCCAATTTTATTTTATTTTTTGTTTTTGCTTTTGTTTAGTAATAAATATTTCATCTACCTTCTGCTTAGATGTGTTTTCATGTCTTAATTAGTGTTTGTGCCTAGTAGAACCTATAGGATAACCTATGGTGATAGTTAATTTGATTCTGCTGAAAAACAGAAACTTTGCGCGCACGAAAATAATTTTATTAATTCACATAAACTTGCTTTTGCGTTGATTCGTTCTGCTGTAGATAAATAGACAAATTTCCCAGGACTTCCTACTTTGGTAGCATTTTTGTAGTTTCAGAAGTATTCGAGACTTACAGATTGCTATAGACTGTTCTGTTTTTGACAGATTCTGTTTTTCGTGTGTTGTTTTCTTATTTTGATGCATCTATGGCTAGTATCGGGGGGGGGGGGGGTATGAACCATAGAGAAGTTGGAATACAGTAGGTTTAACACCAATATAAATAAATAATGAGTTCATTATAGTACCTTATGTGGTGGTTTTTCTTTCTTGCACTAACGGAGCTTATGAGATTTCCTGTTGAGTTTTGTGTTGTGAAGTTTTCAAGTTTTGGGTAAAGATTTGATGGACTATGGAATAAGGACTAGCAAGAGCATAATCTTGGGGATGCCCATGGAACCCCAAAATATTCAAGGATAACCAAGAGCCTAATCTTGGGGATGCCCCGGAAGGCATCCCCTCTTTCGTCTTCGTCTATCGGTAACTCTACTTGGAGCTATATTTTTATTCGCCACATGATGTGTGTTTTGCTTGGAGCGTCTTATATGATATTAGTCTTTGCTTTTTAGTTTACCACAATAATCCTTGCTGTACACACCTTTTGGGAGAAGCCCACTTGATTAGAATTTATTAGAATACTCTATGTGCTTCACTTATATCTTTTGAGCTAGATAGTTTTGCTCTAGTACTTCACTTATATCTTTTAGAGCATGGCAGTGGCTTAATTTTGTACAAATTGTTGATCTCTCATGCTTCACTTATATTATTTTGAGAGTCTCTTAGAACAGCATGGTATTTGCTATGGTTAAAAAATTGGTCCTAGAATGATGGACATCCAAGTTGGGTATAATAAAAACTATCATAGGAAGTGAATTGGATGCTATGATCAATTTGATACTTGATAATTATTTTGAGATATGGAGGTGGTGATATTAGAGTCATGCTAGTTTGGTAATTGTGAATTTAAAGAATGCTTGTGTTGAAGTTGGCAAGTCCCGTAGCATGCACATATGGTAACCGTTGTGTAACAAATTTGAAATATGAGGCGTTCTTAGATTGTCATCCTTATGAGTGGCGGTCGGGGATGAGCGATGGTCTTTTCCTACCAATCTATCCTCCTAGGAGCATGCATGTAGTGCTTGGTTTTTGATGACTTGTAGATTTTTGCAATAAGTATATGAGTTCTTTATGACTAATGTTGAGTCCATGGATTATACGCACTCTTACCCTTCCATCATTGCTAGCCTCTTCGGTACCGTGCATTGCCCTTTCTCACCTTGAGAGTTGGTGCAAACTTCGCCGGTGCATCCAAACCCCGTGATACGATATGTTCTATCACACATAAACCTCCTTATATCTTCCTCAAAACAGCCACCATACCTACCTATTATGGCATTTCCATAGCCATTTCAAGATATATTGCCGTGCAACTTTCCACCGTTCCGTTCATTATCATGGCACACATCATCATTGTCATATTGCCTTGCATGATCATGTAGTTGACATCGTATTTGTGGCAAAGCCACCATGCATAATTTTTCATACATGTCACTCTTGATTCATTGCCCATCCCGGTACACCGCCGGAGGCATTCATATAGAGTCATATCTTGTTCTAGTTTTGAGTTGTAATTCATGAGTTGTAAATAAATAGAAGTGTGATGATCATCATTATTAGAGCATTGTCCCCAAATAAAGAAAAAAAGGCCAAAAAAAGAAAGGCCAAAGAAAATAAAAAAAGAAAGAAAAAAAGGGAAAGGCAAAAAAAGGCCCAAAAAAAGAAAAAGAAAAAGAAAATAAAAAGGGGGCAATGTTACTATCCTTTTCCACACATGTGCTTCAAAGTAGCACCATGTTCTTCATATAGAAAGTCTTTTATGTTGTCACTTTCATATAGTAGTGGGAATTTTTCATTATAGAACTTGGCTTGTATATTCCTATGACGGGCTTCCTCAAAATGCCCTAGGTCTTCGTGAGAAATCAAGTTGGATGCACACCCACTAGTTTCTTTTGTTGAGCTTTCATACATTTATAGCTCTAGTGCATCCGTTGCATGGCAATCCCTACTCCTGATATTGACATCAATTGATGGGCATCTCCATTGCCCGTTGATTATCCTCGTCAATATGAGACTTTCTTCCTTTTGGTCTTCCCCACACAACCTCCATCATCATATTCTATTCCACCCATAGTGCTATATCCATGGCTCACGCTCATGTATTGCGTGAAAGTTGAAAAAAGTTTGAGATTACTAAAGTATGAAACAATTGCTTGGCTTGTCATCGGGGGTGTGCAAGATGAGAGCATTCTTGTGTGACGAAAATGGAGCATGACCAAACTATATGATTTTGTAGGGATGAACTTTCTTTAGCCATGTTATTTTGAGAAGACATGATTGCTTAGTTTCTATGCTTGAAGTATTACTATTTCTTATGTCAATATGAACTTTTATTTTGAATCATTTGGATCTGAACATTCATGCCACAATAAATAAAATTACATTGAGAATTATGCTAGGTAGCATTCCACATCAAAAATTTTGTTTTTATCATTTACCTACTCGAGGACGAGCAGGAATTAAGCTTGGGGATGCTTGATACGTCTCCATCGTATCTATAATTTTTGATTGTTCCATGCTATTATATTACCCGTTTTGGATGTTTATGGGCTTTACTTTACACTTTTATATCATTTTGGGCCTAACCTACTAACCAGAGGCCCAGCCCAAATTGCTGTTTTTTTGCCTATTTTAGTTCTCGAAGAAAAGTAATACCAAACGGAGTCCAAACGGAATGAAACCTTTGGGAGCAATCTTTTTGGAACAAACGTGATCCAGGGGACTTGGAGTGGACGTCAAACAACAGAGGAGGCGGCTAGGAGGGTGCTCGGCACGCCCCCTGGAGGTGGGCGCGCCCCCCACCCTCGTGGGCCCCTCGAGCGTCCACCGACCTACTTCTTCCTCCTATATATACCCATGTACCCTGAAAACATCCAGGAGCACCACGAAAAACTATTTCCACCGCCGTAACCTTCTGTATCCACGTGATCCCATCTTGGAGCCTTCGTCGGCGCTTCGCCGGAGGGGAATCAACCACGGAGGGCCTCTACATCATCTCCAAGGCCCTTCCGATGAGTTGTGAGTAGTTTACCACAGACCTTTGGGTTCATAGTTATTAGCTAGATGGCTTCTTCAATCTCTTTGAATTTCAATACAAAGTTCTCCTCAATCTTCTTGGAGATCTATTCGATGTAACTCTTTTTGCGGTGTGTTTGTCGAGATCCGATGAATTCTGGGTTTATGATCAAGTTTATCTATGAGAAATATTTGAATATCCTCTGAATTCTTTTATGTGTGATTAAGTTATCTTTGCAAGTCTCTTCGAACTATCAGTTTGGTTTGGCCTACTAGATTGATCTTTCTTACAATGGGAGAAGTGCTTAGCTTTGGGTTCAGTCTTGCAGTGTCCTTTCCCAGTGACAGCAGGGGCAGCAAGGCACATATTGTATTGTTGCAATCGAGGATAAAAAGATGGGGTTTATATCATATTGCATGAGTTTATCCCTCTACATCATGTCATCTTTCATAATGCGTTACTCTGTTCTTTATGAACTTAATACTCTAGATGCAGGCATGAGTCCGTCGATGTGTGGAGTAATAGTAGTAGATGCAGGTGCTACCTCTTGAGCACTGCATTGGTTTTCCCCGAAGTGGAGACGATGATGCAGCAAAGTAGCGTAAGTATTTCCCTCAGTTTTTGAGAACCAAGGTATCAATCCAGTAGGAGACCACGCACAAGTCCCTCGTACCTACACAATACGATAGCTACTCGCAACCAACGCGATTAGGGGTTGTCAATCCCTTCATGGTCACTTACGAGAGTGAGATCCGATAGAGAAGATAAATAATATTTTTGGTATTTTTGATAGATAGATGCAAAGTAAAAAGTAAAAGGCAAAGTAAAAACAAAGCAAGTAATAAAGCGATAGAGATTGATATGATGAGAATAGACCCGGGGGCCATAGGTTTCACCAGTGGCTTCTCTCAAGAGCATACATATTCTATGGTGGGCGAACAAATTACTGATGAGCAATTGACAGAATTGAGCATCATTATGAGTATACTAGGTAATGATCATGTATATAGGCATCACGTCCGAGACAAGTAGATCGAAACGATTCTGCATCTACTACTATTACTCCACTCATCGACCGCTATCCAGCATGCATCTAGAGTATTAAGTTAAAAACAGAGTAACGCCTTAAGCAAGATGACATGATGTAGAGGGATAAATTCATGCAATATGATAAAAACCCCATCTTGTTATCCTCGATGGCAACAATACAATACGTGCCTTGCTGCCCCTTCTGTCCCTGGGAAAGGACACTGCAAGATTGAACCCAAAGCTAAGCACTTCTCCCATTGCAAGAACTACAAATCTAGTTGGCCAAACCAAAAAGGATAATTCGAAGAGACTTGCAAAGATAACTCAATCATACATAAAAGAATTCAGAGAAGATTCAAATATTTTCCATAGATAATACCGGATCGTAAACCTACAATTCATCGGTCTCAACAAACACACCGCAAAAAGAAGATAACATCGAATAGATCTCCACGAGAGAGGGGGAGAATATTGTATTGAGATCCAACAAGAGAGAAGAAGCCATCTAGCTACTAGCTATGGACCCGAAGGTCTGAAGTAAACTACTCACACTTCATCGGAGGGGCTATGGTGTTGATGTAGAAGCCCTCCATGGTGGATGCCCCCTCCGACGGAGCTCCGAAACAGGCCCAAAGATGGGATCCCGTGGATACAGAAGGTTGCGGCAGTGGAATTAGGTTTTTGGCTCCTGTTCTGATCATTTGGGGATACATAGGTATATATAGGAGGAAGGAGTACGTCGGTGGAGCAATAGAGGGCCCACGAGGTAGGGGGCGTGCCCAGGGGGGGCGCCCTCCACCCTTGTGACCGCCTCTGGCACTTCTTGGAGTAGGGTCCAAGTCTCCTGGATCACGTTCGGTGAGAAAATCACGTTCCCGAAGGTTTCATTCCGTTTGGACTCCGTTTGATATTCCGTTTCTTTGAAACACTGAAATAGGCAAAAAACAGCAATTCTGGGCTGGGCCTCCGGTTAATAGTTTAGTCCCAAAAATAATATTAAAGTGCAAAATAAAGCCCAATATTGTCCAAAACAGTAGATAAAGTAGCATGGAGCAATCAAAAATTATAGATACGTTGGAGACGTATCAGGCATCCCCAAGCTTAATTCCTGCTCGTCCTCGAGTAGGTAAATGATAGAAAGAGAATTTTTGATGCGGAGTGATACTTTGGCATATTTTCAATGTAAATCTTCTTAATTGTGATATGAATATTCAGATCCGAAAGATTCAAGACAAAAGTTCATATTGACACAAAAATAATAATACTTCAAGCATACTAATCAAAGCAATCATGTCTTCTCAAAATATCATGGCAAAAGAAAGTTCATCCCTACAAAATCATATAGTTAGGCTATGCTTCATTTTCGTCACACAAATATGTTCCCAACTTCTATACCCCCGATGACAAGCCAAGCAATTGTTTCATACTTAAATAATCTCAAACTTTTTCAACCTTCACGCAATACATGAGCGTGAGCCATGGATATAGCACTATGGGTGGAATAGAATATGTAGATGGGGATTGTGTGGAGATGACAAAAAGGGAGAAAGTCTCACATTGACGAGGATAATCAATGGGCTATGGAGATGCCCATCAATTGATGTCAACATGAGGAGTAGGGATTGCCATGTAACGGATGCACTAGAGCTATGAATGCTCAACAAAAGAAAACTAGTGGGTGTGCATCCAACTTGCTTGCTCATGAAGACCTAGGGCATTTGAGGAAGTCCATCGTAGGAATATACAAGCCAAGTTCTATAATGAAAAATTCCCACTAGTATAAAAAGACAACTTATGAGACTCACTACATGAAGAACGAGGTGCTACTTTGAAGCACAATATATGAGACTCACTACATGAAGAACAAGGTGCTACTTTGAAGCACAACTATGGAAAAAGAGATAGTAGCATTGCCCTTTTTATTTATTTTCGTTTTTTCCTTTTTTTTCTTCTTTTTTTGGGCCTTTTTTTTGCCTTTATTTTTTTTCTTTTTGGGCAATGCTCTAATAATGATGATCATCAAACTTCTATTGATTACAACATAAGGATTACAACTCGAAACTTAGAACAAGATATGACTCTATATGAATGCCTCCGGCGGTGTATCGGGATTGTGCAATGAATCAAGAGTGACACGTATGAACAATAATGCATGGTGGCTTTGCCACAAATACGATGTCAACTACATGATCATGCGATGGCAATATGACAAAAGTAATGTATGTCATGATGATGATGATGGAAGTTTCATGACAATATATCTCGGAATGGCTATGGAAATGCCATGATAGGTAGGTATGGTGGCTGTTTTGAGGAAGATAAAAGGAGGTTTATGTGTGATAGAGCGTATCGTATCACGGGGTTTGGATGCACCGGCGAAGTTTGCACCAACTCTCAAGGTGAGAAAGGGCAATGCACGGTACCGAAGAGGCTAGCAAAGGTGGAAAGGTGAGAGTGCCTATAATCCATGGACTCAACATTAGTCAAAAGAACTCATATACTTATTGCAAAAATTTAGAAGTCATCAAAAATCAAGTACTACGCACATGCTCCTAGGGGGATAGATTGGTAGGAAAAGACCATCGCTCGTCCTCGACCGCCACTCATAAGGATGCACAAGCCAGGTACACTTCATGTTTCAAATTTGTTGCACAACTTTAACCATACGTGCATGCTACGGGATTTGCAAACTTCAACACAAGCATTCTTTGAATTCATAATTACCAAACTAGCACGACTTTGATATTATCACCTCCATATCTCAAAACAATTATCAAGCATCAAACTTATCTTAGTATTCAACGCACTCAAAAGAAAGTTTCACATATCTTGAATTCCAAGTATATTAACATTAAGCAAATTACCATGCTATTAAAGACTCTCAAAATAATCTAAGTGAAGCATGAGAGATCAATAGTTTCTTTAAAACAAATCCACCACCGTGCTCTAAAAGATATAAGTGAAGCACTAGAGCAAAAATTATCACGCTCAAAAGATATAAGTGAAGCACATAGAGTATTCTATCAAATTCCAATTCATGTATGGATCTCTCAAAAGGTGTGTACAGCAAGGATGATTGTGGTAAACTAACAAGCAAAGCCGCAAATAATACAAGACGCTCCAAGCAAAACACATATCATGTGGTGAATAAAAATATAGCTCCAAGTAAATTACTGATGGAAGTGGACGAAAGAGGGGATGCCTTCCGGGGCATCCCCAAGCTTTGACTTTTTGGTGTCCTTGGATTATCTTGGGGGTGCCATGGGCATCCCCAAGCTTAGGTTCTTGCCACTCCTTGTTCCATAATCCATCAAAAGAATTTACTCAAAACTTGAAAACTTCACAACACAAAACTCAACAGAAATCTCGTGAGCTCCGTTAGAGAAAGAAGCAAAAGACTACTTCAAGGTACTGTAATGAACTCATTGTTTATTTATATTGGTGTTAAACCTACTGTATTCCAACTTCTCTATGGGTTATAAACTAATTTACTAGCCATAGATTCATCAAAATAAGCAAACAACACACGCAAAACAGAATCTGTCAAAAACAGAACAGTTTGTAGCAATCTGTAACTAACGCAAACTTCTAGAACTCTAAAACTTCTACCAAAATAGGAAGTCCTGGACAATTTTTTTATTGATCAGCATCAAAAAGAATCAACGCAAAAGAACGTTCCTGTGATTTAACAAAATTATATTCGTGCACGCAAAGTTTCTGTTTTTCAGCAGAATCAAATCAACTATCATCGTACGTTATCCTATAGGTTCTACTTGGCACAAACACTAATTAAAACATAAAACCACATCCAAAAAGAAGCTAGATGGATTATTTATTCCTAAACAGAAGAAAAAACAAAAAACACAAAATAAAATTGGGTTGCCTCCCAACAAGCGCTATTATTTAACGCCCCTAGCTAGGCATAAAAGCAAGGATAGATCTAGGTATTGCCATCTTTGGTAGGCAATTCTTCAATGAGGCATCTACCTACTTTAGAATTTTCTTTCTTTTTAGTAATTGTCAAATTTTCAGGGAAAAGATCGAAAAATTCATTCATAGCAAAAGGTTCCTTAATGATGGTAAAAAGATTGGGATGAACACTTATAGATTTAAGATCCGCAGTTTCCTTACTAGATGATTCACCCTTATTCTTAGGAACATAAACGAGCTTAGTATTTTTAGTATACGAACTTGGAGTGTTTTGTACGGAAGAAAAAGCGGTTCCCAAGTTGGTAATGATACCCTCAAGTTTATCGATTCTTGTGGAATCCAGATTTATTTTCTCATTAACTATGGGTTCTTTTTCTTTAATATTTTTCAAAGTCATTCCTACCTTAGATCCATATTGGGTAATTTGATTGGGGATCTTTTTATCAAGATTTTCAATTGATTCAATGGTAGCAACTTTATTCTCAATAATTTCACGTCTTTGCATAACATGCTACAAACATAACGTAGTTCCATTAATCAAAAGAGGTGGTGAGCCAAATAAATCTATTAAAGCATTATAAGAATCAAAAGTATGGCTACCGAAGAAATTCCCTCCGGTAATGGTATCAAGGATATATCTATACCAAGGATTAGCACCTACGTAAAAATTACGAAGAAGAACTGAAGTGGATTGCTTCCTGGTAGATCTATTTTGAGCATTGCAAATTCTATACCAAGCATCTTTCAGATTTTCTCCCTCCCTTTGCTTGAAATTTAGAACTTCATTCTCGGGAGATAACGGAGAGGATAAGAGACTAGTCATGATGACAAGCAAGCAAACTAGCACACGAGCAAACAGAAAGGCAACGGGAAAGAGAGGAGGAGATTGGGAAAGAGAGGGCGAATAAAATGGCAAGGGTGAAGTGGGGGAGAGGAAAACGAGAGGCAAATGGCAAATAATGTAATGCGAGAGATAGGGATTGTGATGGGTACTTGGTTTTGTTGACTTGCTTGCGTGAGCCTCCCCGGCAACGGCGCCATAAATTCTTCTTGGTACCTCTTGAGCATTGCGTTGGTTTTCCCTGAAGAGGAGAGGATGATGCAGCAAAGTAACGTAAGTATTTCCCTTAGTTTTTGAGAACCAAGGTATCAATCCAGTAGGAGACCACGCACAAGTCCCTCGTACCTACACAAAACGATAGCTAATCGCAACCAGCGATTAGGGGTTGTCAATCCCTTCACGGTCACTTACGAGAGTGAGATCTGATAGAGAAGATAAATAATTTTTTTGGCATTTTTGATAGATAGATGCAAAGTAAAAAGTAAAAGGCAAAGTAAAAACAAAGGAAGTAATAAAGCGATAGAGATTGATATGATGAGAATAGACCCGGGGGCCATAGGTTTCACTAGTGGCTTCTCTCAAGAGCATAGATATTCTACGGTGGGTGAACAAATTACTGATGAGCAATTGACAGAATTGAGCATGGTTATGAGTATATCTAGGTAATGATCATGTATATAGGCATCACGTCTGAGACAAGTAGATCGAAACGATTCTGCATCTACTACTATTACTCAACTCATCGACCGCTATCCAGCATGCATCTAGAGTATTAAGTTAAAAACAGAGTAACGCCTTAAGCTAGATGACATGATGTAGAGGGATAAATTCATGCAATATGATAAAAACCCCATCTTGTTATCCTCGATGGCAACAATACAATACGTGCCTTGCTGCCCCTTCCATCGCTGGGAAAGGACACCGCAAGATTGAACCCAAAGCTAAGCACTTCTCCTATTGCAAGAACTACCAATCTAGTTGGCCAAACCAAAAAGGATAATTCGAAGAGACTTGCAAAGATAACTCAATCATACATAAAAGAATTCAGAGAAGATTCAAATATTTTCCATAGATAATACCGGATCATAAACCCACAATTCATCGGTCTCAACAAACACACCGCAAAAAGAAGATTACATCGAATATATCTCCACGAGAGAGGGGGGAGAACATTGTATTGAGATCCAAAAAGAGAGAAGAAGCCATCTAGCTACTAGCTATGGACCCGAAGGTCTGAAGTAAACTACTCACACTTCATCGGAGGGGCTATGGTGTTGATGTAGAAGCCCTTCGTGGTGGATGCCCCCTCCGGCGGAGCTCCGAAATAGGCCCCAAGATGGGATCTCGTGGATACAGAAGGTTGCGGCGGTGGAATTAGGTTTTTGGCTCCTGTTTTGATCGTTTGGGGATACGTAGGTATATATAGGAGGAAGGAGTACGTCGATGGAGCAACAGAGGGCCCACGAGGTAGGGTGCGCGCCCAGGGGGGCGCCCTCCACCCTCGTGACCGCCTCTGGCACTTCTTGGAGTAGGGTCCAAGTCTCTTGGGTCACGTTCGGTGAGAAAATCACATTCCCGAAGGTTTCATTCCGTTTGGACTCCGTTTGATATTCCGTTTCTTCGAAACACTAAAATAGGCAAAAAAACAGCAATTCTGGGCTGGGCCTCCGGTTAATAGGTTAGTCCCAAAAATAATATTAAAGTGCAAAATAAAGCCCAATATAGTCTAAAATAGTAGATAAAGTAGCATGGAGCAATCAAAAATTATAGATACGTTGGAGACGTATCAGCAGGCAGGAGTCGGTCTACTTGTCACGGACGTGATGCATATATACATGATCATGCCTAGATAATCTCGTAACTATGCGCTTTTCGATCAATTGCTCAACAGTAATTTGTTCACCCACCGTAATACTTATGCTATCTTGAGAGAAGCCACTAGTGAAACCTATGGCCCCCGGGTCTATCTTTTATCATATAAGTTTACCATCTACTTTTATTTGCAACTTTACTTTTCCAATCTATATCATAAAATACCAAAAATATTTATCTTATCATATTATCTCTATCAGATCTCACTTTCGCAAGTGGCCATGAAGGGATTGACAACCCCTTTATTGCGTTGGTTGCGAGGTTCTTATTTGTTTGTGTAGGTGCGTGGGACTTTTGAGGAGCCTCCTACTGGATTGATACCTTGGTTCTCAAAAACTGAGGGAAATACTTACGCTACTTTGTTGCATCACCCTTTCCTCTTCAAGGAAAACCAACGCAAGCTCAAGACGTAGCACCAGGTCTTCGCCAACCAAAGCCATATGCCGCCCACCGCTCTCCAAACAATCCCCATAACTTGGCCCTTCCCGGTCTAGAGGCTTGATATGGTTGGACCCCTTAAAGGAGGAAGCCATAAGAAAAAAATACCTGTTGGTAATGTTGGATAAATTCATCAAATGGATAGAGGCCAAACCAGTTAAAATAGCCGAATCTAGACCAGTGATAGACTTCATATTAGGGGTCGTGCAGCGCTATGGTGGCCCCCACAGCATCATCACCGATAATGGCTCCAATTTCACAGCTGATGAGGTGAAAACTTGGTGCGGCAACATGGGCATTAAGCTCGATTACGCCTCTGTCTATCACCCTCAAACAAACAGGCAAGTCGAACGAGCAAACGGTCTTATTATGAGCGGCATCAAACCCAGACTAGTGCGATCTTTGAAGGAATCAGGCACGCACTGGGTCGAGGAGCTTGACTCCGTACTATGGGGGCTGCAGACCACGCCAAATCGTACTACTGTATACACACCCTTCTTCATGGTGTATGGCGCAGAGGCGGTATTGCCGTGCGATATTATTCATGACTCACCTCGAGTTCGCATGTATGAAGAGAGAGAAGCCGAGCTTGATCGGCAGGATAGTTTAGATGCCCTGGAGGAGGACCACGACGTCACAAAAGCCCGTTCTGCATTTTATCAGCAACAGGCTCGCAGGTATCAAAGCATAGAAGTACGGGCCAAAACTTATAACATTGGCGAACTCGTTCTACTCCTACAGGAGAAGAAAAAGGACAAGCTCAAGCCCAAGTGGGAGGGTCCCTTCATCATTGATAAAGTTCTCACTGGAGGAGCGTACCGCCTACGTGATGCATCAGATAATCGACTCGAGCCGAACCCATGGAACGCGGCCAGACTCCGAAGATTCTACGCCTAGCGCCAAACTCTTTGTTCGTCTCCTTCCCTCTGCCTTTTTTTACTTTTTAGTTATATCCTCTCTTTTTCTTTTTATGGATCTAAGGCTTTAAGTGTGACTCGACTACACACTCGTGACACGCTAATCCTCAAGCATGTGCGCTCATTATACCTGGGGGCTTCCTATATAGAAGCTTAATATAATTATCTTTCGGGCATCACGCCCACTGCATGTGTCCCTTTCCCATATGTACCTTTCCTTCACCATTATATGCATCGATATGACTTCAGTTTTGGCCAACCTGGGTTGCCTGGTTCCTGTGTTTATGCCCTATGGTCCCGTTAGTTCGGATAGGGCATAAGGGGAGTACCTTTGCGATTGTTACTGCCGAGTACTCCGGATGTGTACCTCAGACTGGGTGAAGCCTAAATCTAGCATTCTTAAGGGAATATTCGGTCGGTGAACTAGAGATGTTTTTACCTATTACAATACAAACCCCTAGATGTTGCATATACTGAGTTTTTGCTCGTAGTTTGGACATGCACATTAATGCATGCGTACCCAGGGAAAGGAACCCTTAACAGAACTATTCTCTCTGGAAGATGTTTCTTACTATCCATGTAATATAACATAACTAGTTGGGTACTTGTCTGTTCAAGCAATTATGACCCCTACGCCTGGTTTCCACACATACCCCGGTTTGTATAACTGAGCGGGTATTCGGAAACACTCCAGACTGTCGGGTCCGGAGGCTGAAGCGAAAAGGTCCGCCATGACAAATGATTTATAGTCCGGCTAGGGACAAATATGTCAATTGAAGTACATAGTCACTTAGACTCACATACTTCTTCTATGCCATCCAACAAGCTTTCTAGCCTACAATCATGTTGGGAATACTTTTCGGCTAATCCTACTTGGTCATACACCAAACTAACGGCAATCTCATTCCCATCTGACCCTACAGGTCCGACCCGGGCCATGTGATTCGGATCGAGCTTGGTATACCGTGTTTTTACCATGGCCCAAGCTTCCCTCGCACCTTGTCGACAGGAGGATATCTTCCATAATTGGAAACACCGTCGCGCTCCCTTGAGCAGCTGTACAAGCTCCCCCATGCTTCCTGGCAGGGAGGCGGATGGCCACAAGGCCTTGGCGACACCCTGCATCACCTGCCGAACTTGTTCATGCAGTTGCGAAAGCTCTTGCAGAAGATCGCCTGAGGATCCGGGCATCTCCTCTTCGGGACGACCAGTCAGCATACCTACAGACATAACTCTGTTAGCCCGTTTCTTCACCGAACTATATAAAGGTTCGTTTGAGCACATACTAAAAATGCCGCGTTGAAGCCTTCTATTCTCCTTCACGGAGTCAGCTAGCTGGGCCCGAACATCTTTCAATTCTACGCTCAGCCGAGTATTAGCATCCTGGAGATCGTTTTTCTCCCGCCTGACCCATGTAAGTACACGCTCGCCAGCCTCTCGTTGTCGTTGAGCTCTTTGTTCATCCTCTTGTAGGATCTCCGGATTCACTTCGGGATTGTCTATGGAATCTATTGTTAGATCTGCAAACGCGCCGAACACCAAATGGTACACGTAATTACGTTTTTTCTCGATTGAGAGAAATATTACCAGATGAGGCCTTCTTGGATTCCTCCATTTCGGTAGCTGCGGCCCTTAGCTGGGCTTGACACTTCTCCAGCTCTTGAGACAAATGGGTATTCTTCTCTGTAAGAACTTGTTCATACAATGATCCTTAAATCAGTTGTACCAACTGTTTCAAGTCTCAGGGGCTACTAATATATATAATTATCAGATTTTGCTTACCTGTATATCTTTTAAATACTGGTTTGTGGCTCTAGCAAGCCCATCTTGAGCAGCTCGGATGTACGCGTCTCCCGAGTTGAAGGCATTGAAGCCTCTTCAGAAAAACTAGGGTCGCGGAGTGCGGCCTGCCGACGCTGATGATTCATAGCGTTCTCCACCTCAGAATTCGTAGCGGATATTCTATCCGAATCCTCTATAGGAGGACAGTCTGGTGTCGTCCCCACGTTAGCCTCCACCCTCGAGGCCGGTTCTGGAATCCGGCTGGTAGAGGCGTGACGGGCAGGATCCCCTGATACAGTCTGCGAAGGTTCTTTCTGCCAAGACACAACGGATATTGTTATATTTTAAGATAACAATCACGGAGCATGTTTTAAACCATAGCTCTTCGATGGTGGCTCGACCATGTCTCTGCTCGCTTTCCTTTTTGGAAGCCTACCCGGCCTGGGCACCCCTTGTTGGTGAGTTGCCGCGGGTTCGGCATGGCGCGCCGATGGCCTTCCCTTTATAGCATAATATATGTGCGGTGGGTAAGGTGGAAAGAGTGAATCCTTTTCAGAAGATAAGTCTCCTGTTTTACTTACATGTGATGTAGGGAGGAGGCCGGGATAGTCGGCAATGATGGCCACCAAGGTGCCATCACAACTCGCCTGGTAAAACACCATGTCGCCAAGCTCCACAAATATGTCTGGATCCTCTTCGAGTCCGGGGTCGAGGGCCCGGTTGTGGTCCTCTGGCTGTGGAGACAGGCTGTGGATCTCCCTCATAGATTTCCACATCTCCTGTTATGGACTAGCGAGGTAAATATTTGTGATGAAAGACTGCGAGAATGAATAGAGTTGAGTAAGAGATAGCAACTCACCCAGCTAGGGGGGTTGTACATGGAAAATCCATCCCGTGGCATAATGCGGATGAACTCCTCTTCTTCTCCTTTGTATAAATCGGACAATATTTTCGCCAGAGCAGTGGCGGAGTCCGGACCTTTTCGACCGCAGTGGGTGGCATCGTCTTCTCCGTTGAAGTGCCACATGGGACGCCCCCGATACTTGAGTGGCTGCACCCCCCGCATTATGCATATTGACATAACCTCGATTATTGTCAATCCGGATTTGGCAAGCATTTTTATCCTGTCCATCAATTGAAGGACCTCTCTACTGTCTTGCTCCTTGGGGCTCCGAGGATGCCAGTTATGGTGTTTCTTCAATGGGGCATTTGTGAACTCAGGAAGACCCATTCGGGTAGGGTTAGGAAGGGAGACGTCCTCTATATAAAACCACTCAGAAGGCCAATCTTCGGATGTCTTCTTCGGAGTGTCGGACAGGTATCTGGTCCCGGCGATGCGCCATATTTCGGCTCCGCCCACTTGGAATATTGATCCCTCTTGATTGCAAGGGACGAGGCAGCCTCTTCCATAGCTCAAAATGAGCTTCACAACCCAGAAATAACTCGCAAAGGGCGACATAACCTGCGATGTGCAGGATGGAGGTAGGGGTGAAATTGTGCAGCTAAAGGCCATAGTACTCCAGGAGCCCGCGGAGGAACGGATGGATTGGAAATCCGATGCCCCTCAGCAAGTAAGGGACAAGGCACACTCGCTCCCCCCTGGATGGGTTGGGAAAACTCTTCGCTTGCTCCCCGCCATCAAAGGTGGCTAATCCGGCTTGAACTGGGACAAGATATGCAGGTGGAAGAAACCCCTGGGTCTGCAACTTCACCAATTGGCCATGGGATACGTTACACTTCTCCCAATCACCTGGCTTGGCGCTATAAGGGCGAGAGGAAGAGCTGCGGTGGCTGGCCATGATGGTATGGTTTTTTCGGGCGCACTCTGATGAATCCTCGCTTGGGGAAGATGGTGTGATTTGGATCTGAGGATTCCCGTCTCTTTAATAGACGATTTATTTACATGGTGAGGGTGGCAAGTGCAAAAATGCTCCGGCTTCTCGCATTCGCTCGACACATGGAGGCTGACACTATTAAAGGTACAGAAGCCGATGAGTGTAACATTAAATGGGAAGCCATACACTGCTCGTCATAATAGGTACTCTGGAGAATTTGGATAAGGAACCCGCCTTGCAATGCCGAAGACAATCTGCGTGCCGGACTCATCGTCATCGAAGCCTGGTTCGGGGGCTACTGAGGGAGTCCTGGATTAAGGGGTCCTCGGACAGCCGGACTATATGCTTATGCCGGACTATTGGACTATAAAGATACAAATAGAAGACTTCATCCCGTGTCCTGGTGGGACTCTCCTTTGCATGCAAGGCAAGCTTGGCGATTTGGATATGTAGATTCCCTTCTCTGTAACCGACCTGATGTAACCCTAGCCCCCTCCGGTGTCTATATAAACCAGAGGGTTTAGTCCGTAGGACGAGAACAATCATAATCATAGGCTAGCTTCTAAGGTTAGCCTCTACGATCTCGTGGTAGATCAACTCTTGTAATACTCATATCATCAAGATCAATCAAGCAGGAAGTAGGGTATTACCTCCATAGAGAGGGCCCGAACCTGGGTAAACATCGTGTCCCCGCCTCCTGTTACCATTAGCCTTAGACGCACAGTTTGGGAGCCCCTACCCGAGATCCGCCGGTTTTGACACCGACACCCGACGTCGTCCATAGCAACAGCTTGACGTCCCTCATCCACCGCATCGGATGAGGATCCGTCGTCGATCTCATTGTCATGCCTGTTCAGCCGCCCCGTCCTCCACCTCCAAGGAGCTGCCTTGACATTCGCCTCATCTATCGTGCCACCTCCACCCTCACAACGCTGTCTTCACCTACCCGACCAGAACCGCAACACCCTCAGCAATTCCTTCGATGAAGCCGAGGCCTACTCAGCGCCACCAAGGAGGTTCTGCATTCACCGCTGCATTTTATTTTTTATTTGATCTCACGGGGCTGCCGGTGCTCGATACTGAGAAGCCATGGTGGGCCTCCATCGACGGCGCCCCTCCAGGGTGTCTCTCCCCCATGGATGTCATTGCTTCCGAGAGGGCAACTTCTACACCAGCACTAGTTGTTGCTGCTCTAGCTCTCGCTCGTGATGCGGCTCTGCTCTTGCTGTCGATCGCGCTACTGCTCTCCTCTTGCTTTCGTTCGTGTTGCTGCTCTGCTCTGCTCTTGTTGTCAGACGCGCCGCTACTCCGTTCTTGCTCTTCTTCGTGCTGCTGCTCTGCTCTTGCTCTCACTCGTGATGCTCCTGCTACACGAATGGCGACAGCTACAGGAGTTGCTGCTTTAGCACTCGCTCGAGGTACTGCTACATGAGCTGCTCTCTGCTAGTGCATTCCCTGCTCGAGCGGCTGCTGATTTTGATCACTTCTTCTCTACTACCAGTGCTCAAACTGCCTAAACTTCTATTGCAGCGCTCTGCTACTAGTTCAATCAGTTTCGACAGTAAAATTCAGTTTTGACAGTAAAATTCAGTTTTGACTGTAAAGTTTAGTTTCTTCGGTGAAGTTCAGAGTCACAGTATTTACATCATCTGTTGGATCGGCCGCGGCTGATGCATTTTACAACTACAACTTCTTGGTGATGTATTTTACATCATCTATTGTAGATGCTACTAGAATCCCACTTCAGATTAACATTGTCTGTTTTGTCCTGCTTCGGCCTCGCTGTCGTACACCTCACCGGAGCTGCTCCAATGACAAAACCGTCCATCACAATGGAGCAGTACCCTCATAGCCATCTCTAGAGGCCTTAGATCTTCTTCCCCGCCACCGACAGTCACACCAGCATCACCATCCTCCACGTCCAACCCAATGATGCTGAGGTTGACAAGGATACGCCAAAGAGGTTGTACACTCGTCGCATCACTTTTTTACTCTACATTCATGTTGATCCATCATCGATCCTTTGGTTTAAAGCAGATGCAAATCTAGAAAGAAACGAATCATGGTCACAAAGTTAACAGGGAGAAAACTAAATGCTCTTTTGAACCACAATTTGAATCGGTTTAGCAAGATAGCCATTATATAATATTCATGTGGACCAAGTAAGCTCACAAAAAAAATTGAGGGCAAGCTTCAACCTGTTAAAGACCGCCTACTTTAATCGCCACTGGTTCAAAAAAAAGCAAAGGAAAACATAGGAATTGGAAACTTTCCTATGGTACTACTATTCATGCATTTGGTTAGAAGGAATGGAGCAAAGAAAAACTGGAGGACTTTTTTTCCTTTGGTGTCTCCTTCAAAGAAAAAGCGTAGGAATTTTAATATCCACTTGGACGTCCTTTTCAAAATAATATGCATAAAGAATAGGACTAAGTGCATTACTGGCATAATAAGATTCTTATTTTAAATTTTCATGTGGTTTGACTTTAATTTGACCATGTTTCTCCATTCCCATGTTCTTCCAATTCATGTGAACCAAACACCCAGGTTGACAGAAATCCTATGTTTGCAAATGCATTGTAAAGAAAACTTTGTGTGTTTTGTCCCGCTCCTACCGTGCCGTCATCCACCCCACCTGAGGTGCACCATCGACAGAATCGTCCCCCGCAACAGAGATTCCCTACAGACCTTCTTTCGCCGCCTTAGATCATCTTCCCCGTTGCCAATAGCCATGCCAACTGAATTACCATCATCGACTGAGCAGATGAACCTGAGGACTATACAGTTCCAGAAGAGAGGTCGCACTCTTTTGTGTCGGCTTAGTTATACATAGATTATTATTACCTGCTACTTTATCATCCTGTTCACCTCTTAGACTCCGAGTCAGGTCCAAACTAATGTTCAAACTTCAATTTTAAAATGCCTGGGGGCACATATCGAGGTAGAAATGAATAGTATCTTTGTGTACTATCTGGTTCATCTTGAGTCTTCTATGTGGTTCATGTTGGGTGGGAAACAAACAGCAGACGAGCCATCAACTATCTTTTTAAACTAAAGCTATCATCTACCTGTTACCATTAGTTTTGGATCTATCCACTTGTTAGCTACCATCAGTATTGATTTCTACATGCACCCCTTAGGCCTTACATAATCTAACTATGTTTTTATTATTATGTATGCCAGTTATTGTACAATCGTACTGAACATGTAGAGAAAAAGAGAAGACCGTTGCATGAGAATATAATGTCATGCAGACGCCACTCCATGGTGGATGCAGTGCCCCCCCATTCCAGATTGTATTCTTGAGGAAGATAATTCTTCAGAGGGTGATTTAGAGGGAGCCAACCGCTCCTATTTACCCCCTGAGGTGTTTGCTCTAACCTGGCATGCTGATGTTGGTCATATCATGCATATGACGCCTCACATTGCTTACTTTATACATCTTATATGTCATCAGCTTAGTTTAGATTTGCTTTGACTGAATGCCACCTGTTTGGTTTCTATATCATATATGTGAATTATGCAATGACATCTTGTTTAGCCAGGCATCATATACGTGAATCATGCAATGCCATCCTGTTTAGCATGTTGTCGTATATGTGAATTGTATCATGATATACTATTTTTTATCATGCATTCCATTTGTCAACAATGTTTGTACATTCGTCTACTCTTCGTGTGCATCAACCATTTGAGTCGGTGATGGAAAATCTGGAGTGAAAACAAGGTCTTCTGAGCAGTCAGTGCTACCTATCAATGCAGATTTCTTGCTAGTTACAGATAGCTCCTCAGAGGAGGATTCAGAGACAGATGACCAATCATACGTATTCCCCCCTGAGGTGTATGCTCTAACTTGGTAGGGTTATATTGATCATATCATGCATATGGTGTCTTGCATTGCCATGCCATCTGCTTAGATTAGTCATACTTTGTGTGAATGCCTCCTGTTTACTTTCTATAACAGATATGTGGATTATGCATGCCATGTTTTTAGCCAGTTATCATATATGTGAATTATGCACCGCCATCCTGTGTAGCCAGGCATCATATATGTGAATTATCTCATGCCATCCTTTTTTTGATTACGTATTCCATTTGTCAAAAATCTGTGTATATATATTGAACTACTCTTCATGTGCATCAGCTATTTGAGCTGGTTATGGAAAAATCTGGAGTGAAAACAAGGTCTTCAGAGCAGACAGTGGTACCTGTTAAAGCATATATCTCGATGGTTATAGGTAGCTCCCTAGAGGAGGATTCAGAGATAGATGACCAGTCCTATATCCCACCTGAGGTGTATGCTCTAACTTTCAATGTTTATATTTCTCATTATGCATACGGTGTCTTGCATTGCTCAGTTTAGACATCTTATACACAATATTCAATGTCATCTACTTAGTTTAGAGATCATACATGCGAGTGCCAGCTGCTTAGTATATGAATCAATTATGTGAATTATATCATGCCATCCTATATATACTTAGACAACATGTATGTGAATTATTTCATCCCAACCTATTTTAGAAAGACATCATATAGTTATGTCATGTCATCGTGTTTAGATACTCATCATATGTTGAACGATGCCATTATATCATGTTAAGTTATCCATCATATATCTGGAACTGTGTCATGCTATCATGTTTAGTTAGCCATCATATATGTGAAATTCTGTCATGCTGTCTATTTGGTTAGACAACATATATGTGAATTACCACATCTGTCTATCATACAATGCCTGTACATTCAATTTCATTTCTTGTTTATTAGCCATTTGAATTGGAGGGGGTGATGGCTGTATCTAAGGGACCAAAAACTTGTTCTTCACAAAAGATGGTGGTACCCGTGGATGCAGTTAGAACCATGGTTCTACTGGCCCACGAACTAGCCCCACCACACATAATTGAGACTCTTCCAGATTGTACACCTGCACCATTGGATAGAGAACCAGCTACACCCCATCTAACACCAACCCCAGCAGATAGTAACCCACTTCTAGTTGACACAACACAATGTCCACCATAGAGTACCCCGACACGAGCAGTTTGTAAGGCAACTTCAGTGCCCAAAGCACGAAGACCACCACAGCAAACCCGAACTCCATGTTTGAACCCAAACTGCATCTTGGCTGGCATGATTGAAAGAAGATTTTAGCCTCCTTCAATGCAGGGTGAAAGAGGTCCATAAGACCACTGTAACTACTTTTTGTAACTCCCTAGCCTAGTCACATTTCCCTTCTTTTGTAGTGTTTACTGGTGCAGTGCTTCACTACAACACCCTTCCCTTTTGTGAGGGGTGGTAGAGGGACACCACCTTGTAACAATATGTAACCCATGTAACTCTTTACATATATAAATATATACACACACAGTAGGAGCCTCTCCTACTGTCTTTCCATAGAAAAAACTGTTCTCAGGTCAGATTCCGTAGCTATGGTGCATACTCCTTTGCTCTTGCATCACTGTATTTACTCATACCAACTAATTTTGAATTTGAAGGATCCAATTGAAACTCCAATGGCGCAACATGTATGTTTTGCACCTATTTCTTTAACTGCATTACCGTCTAGCTTCTTGCTCTATGTTGATTTCAGTTTCAGTTGTATAAACAGTTATGTTCTCATGTCATGCACATTACAAGTGTTGTTAGTGCTGTGTAGTTTCCCACACTTATATTATGTCTGCTGCCGTGTCTTAAAAATATATGATTTGAACCGTGTCTCTATCTTGATTTTCCAACATAAACTAGAATGATATGGACAATACAGTGACCATAGTACATAGAGATATGTCTGTTTCATGTTGTTATCCTGTCCACCTTACTACTGAACCGGTTTACCAAAATGAGTTTCATATACTACATGATAAACCGTTGATGTGTCTGCTTGTTTTCTCTTGTAGAATGCGAACAAAATATTGGAGAAGAGCACCCCATTATGCAACGGTAGATAATGTAATGCATATAAGGTTCAAGATCATGAGACAACCCTGTTGGTCTCCAAGAAAGGTGATAAAAACTATCTTGTAGACAGTGAGACAACCCTAAAGTCATGTGTTGATGTAGTGTTCGAGTTACTAGCCACTACCGCTGGCACAAGCTCTTCGAATTCGCTGCCTAAATCACTTCGGCTTCTCCAGTCTCAGCTACAAGCTGAAAGGCATCAGTCAGCTGTGCTGCGGCAAGAAGATGAAGGACCGAGGAAGTCACTGCAGAATTCAAATGCATACTTTCTGGTGCAACAGCAGGCGCTAGAGGATCTTAGCGTGAAATAAGAGAAAACTAATAATCTTGGTAAGCTTCTCGCCAGCATGGTGGGTATCTAGGATATCATTTCTTGAGCTCTTCTGAAGTGGTTTCAGTTCTGGACTTATTTTGGTGCCGCATTTATTTGCATTGGTGGCCAATTTAGACCCAGTGTATGTAATATGTTGCTTTGTTCCCTATATTTGCACTGGTGGCGAACGTTGATGCCCAGTGGATCTAATATGTGTAACAGTCATAATAGCCTAGCATAATTTGCTTACTTATTTATTTCCTTATTGTCTTGTTTATTTGTTTGGTTGTAGTCACTACATATTAGCGCCAAATATTTTTTTAAACTAGGCCACAATAACCATGGGCAACATACTGACCGTTGTAACCATGGTCCCGCTACCTGCCACAGTGACCATAGGACTCCTATGGGCCGTACGATCCATGGTCCTTCTACGGGCCATAGAATTATTGGGCCTTCTATGGGCCATATGATCGATTGGCCAAACATGGGCCGTACTATTCGTGGACCAATAACAGTCTGCAATACGGGCCATAAACGGGCTAGAGTAGAAATCGTCTGTTTATGGCTAGACCATAACAGACTATTAATAGGCCGATATGTATAATGGGCTTAATTCTATTGACAAGCATAACAGGTCGTTAATGGGCCGTATTTGATGACGCTTTGAAAACAGCCCAATGGGTTAACGGGCCACAAACGGGCCGACTGTAACCATAGGCTAAATTTGGCCCACAAGCGGAACAGGCCAATAACGGAACGTAAGTAACCGAATGCTGGAAATGAGCCCAAGAATAAATGGGCCCTTACAAGGCCGAAAGGTAACACGGGTTGGAAATGAGCCATTGGAATAATGGGCCGTTAATGGGCATAAAGCGACACACTGTTCATTATGTGCTAGTTTCACCGCAGGCCTTTAATGGGCCCAGAGTTACAAAGGGCCTCATATGGGCCGAAAGAGTCATGGGCCTGCTACCTCTTGAGCTTGCGTTGGTTTTCCCTTGAAGAGGAAAGGGTGATGCAGCAAAGTAGCGTAAGTATTTCCCTCAGTTTTGAGAACCAAGGTATCAATCCAGTAGGAAACGACGCACAAGTCATCGAATACCTTCAGAAACAATCAAGAACTTTCAACCAACGCGATAAAGGGGTTGTCAATCCCTTCATGGTCACTTGCAAAAGTGAGATCTAATAGAGATAGATAAATGGTAAAGTAAATATTTTTGGTATTTTTGGTTTATAGATTGGAAAATAAAGATTGCAAAATAGTAGATCAGAAACTAGCAAGATATAAGCAAGATTCGATATAATGGAAAAGAGATCCGACAGCCATTGGTTTCACTAGTGGCTTCTCTCGAGATAGCATATATTACAGTGGTGAACAAATTACTGCCGAGCAATTGATAGAAAAGCCCATAATTATGATGACATCTAAGGCAATGATCATGAACATAGGCATCATGTTCGTGTCAAATAGACCGACTCCTGCATGCATCTACTACTATTACTCAACACATCGACCGCTATCCAGCATGCATCTAGAGTATTAAGTTCATAAGAACGGAGTAACACATTAAGCAAGATGACATGATGTAGAGGAATTAACTCAAGCAATATGATGAAAACCCCATCTTGTTATCCTCGATGGCAACAATACAATACGTGCCTTGCTGCCCCTACTGTCACTGGGAAAGGACACCGCAAGATTGAACACAAAGCTAAGCACTTCTCCCATTGCAAGAAATATCAATCTAGTAGGCCAAAATAAACCGATAATTCAAAGAGACTTGCAAAGATATCATGCATATAAGAATTCAGAGAAGAACCAAATAATATTCATAGATAATCTTGATCATAAATCTGCAATTCATCGGATCTTGGCAGACGCACCGCAAAAGAGTATTACATCGAATAGATCTCCAACAACATCGAGGAGAACATGGTATTGAGAACCAAAGGGAGAGAAGAAGCCATCTAGCTAATAACTATAGACCCGAAGGTCTGTGGTAAGCTACTCACGCTTCATCAAAGAGGTAATGGTGTTGATGTAGAAGCCCTCTGTGATCGAATCCCCCTCCGACAGGACGCTGGAAAAGGCCCTGATACATCTCCAACGTATCGACTTTTTCTCACGCTTTTCCTCTTGTTTTGGATTCTAATTTGCATGATTTGAATGAAACTAACCCTGGACTGACGTTGTTTTCAGCAGAACTACCATGGTGTTGTTTTGTGCAGAAATAAAAGTTCTTGGAATGGAACAAAACTTTGCGAGGATTTTTTATATCAATAATAAGAATTTCTGGATCCAATACCTCCAAGAGAGGGGCACCTGGGTGGGCACAACCCACCAGGGCGTGCCCCCCTCTCCTGGCGCGCCCAGGTGGGCTGTACTCACCCGGTGGCCCCGCAGACGACCCCCTAATACTATAAAATTACATATTTCCAGAAAAATCAAGGAGAAAGAATTATCACGATCCACGAGACAGAGCCACCGCGAAGCCCTGTTCTTCCTCGGGAGGGCAGATTTGGAGTCCGTTCGGGGCTCCGGAGAGGGGGATCTCCGTTCTTCGTCATCACTAACCCATATCCATCCCCAATTCCATGATGCTCTGCACCGGGAGTGAGTAATACCTTCGTAGGCTCGCTAGTCGATGAGGAGTTGGATGATATTCATCATGTAATCGAGTTAGTTTTGTTAGGTCTTGATCCCTAGTATCCACTATGTTCTTAGATTGATGTTGCTATGACTTTGCTATGCTTAATGCTTGTCACTCTAGGCCCGGGTGCCATGAGCTTAGATCTGAACCGTTTATGAATTCATCATTATATCCATGTTTTAGATCTGATCTTGCAAGTTATAGTCACCTACTATGGTTATGATCCGACAACCCCGGAGTGACAACAACCGGGCCCACTCTCGGTGATGACCGTAGTTTGAGGAGTTCATGTATTCACTATGTGTTAATGCTTTGTTCCGGTTCTCTATTAAAAGGAGGCCTTAATATCCCTTAGTTTCCAATATGGACCCTGCTGCCACGGGAGGGTAGGACAAAAGATGTCATGCAAGTTCTTTTAATAAAGCACGTATGACTATTTACGGAATACATGCCTACATTATATCGATGAACTGGAGCTAGTGCCGTATCGCCCTAGGTTATAACTATCGCATGATGAATATCATCCAACAAGTCACTGATCCAATGCCTACGAATTTATCATATATTGTTCTTGCTAACTTACTACTACTGCTACTATCACTTGCTACAATACCACTGCTATCAATGTTATCGTTACTATTGCTACTGCTGCTATCATCAAAACTATCATACTACTGTGCTGCTAATCACTTTGCTGCAGATAATTAATCTCCGGGTGTGGTTGAATTGACAAGTCAGCTGCTAATACCTTCAAATATTCTTTGGCTCCCCTTGTGTCGAATCTATAAATTTGGGTTAAATACTTACCCTCGAAAACTGATGCGATCCCCTATACTTGTGGGTTATCAAGACCTTTTTCTAGCGCCGTTGCCAGGGAGCATAGCTATATTTGTTGAGTCACTTGGGATTATTATCAATTTATCACTATGAAGAATCTGAAGGATGCTAAGACTAAGATATTTCCCTCAAAGACGAGGGGAGGTAAGGAACTGCCATCCATTTCTGCTTTAGATTCACCTTCTGTTATGAGTAAACTTGCAATACCACCACATGCTATTAATTCTGATATGTCGCAAGTTACTGATGATGCTACTTCTACTATGAATGATGCTTATGATGATGCTAGTACCATGCTTGATAATGATGATGTGCCACTTGGTGAATTTCTTGATGAACAAATTGCTAGAGTAATACAACATGATGTTTTTGAATCTGATGATGAGCTTGAAACTGAAACTCTTGAAACACTTGCTAGAGCTAGCCCTCCTAGATATGAATTGACTAAGGTACCAGAAGGCTATGTTATGAGTGAAGAGGCAACTAGAGATATTCTTGCTTGTAAGGATAGAGATGATCTAGAGAAATTATTACATAAGTATAAAGAAACATCTCTGAATGCTAGAATGAAATGTGATCCCGAGTTTGCTACTTCACCTATTGTTATTGCTGATAAGGATTATGAATTGTCTGTCGACCCAGTGTTAATTACTTTGTTTGAATCTGATCCTTTCCATGGTTATGAAACTGAAACTGTTGTGGCACATCTTACTAAGTTGAATGATATAGCCACCCTTTTTACTCATGATGAGAAAACTCGATACTACTTTATTCTTAAATTATTTCCTTTCTCATTAAAGGGTGATGCTAAAGCTTGGTACAATACTCTTGCTCCTGGTTGTGTGTGTAGTCCCCATGATATGATTTACTACTTCTCTGAAAAATATTTTCCTGCTTATAAGAAACAAGCTGCCTTACAGGAAATATTTAACTTTGTTCAAACTAAAGAAGAGAGTCTCCCACAAGCTTGGGGGAGGCTTTGCCAGTTACTTAATGCTTTGCCTGATCATCCTCTTAAGAAAAATGAAATACTTGATATCTTCTATAATGGACTAACCGATGCATCTAGGGACTTCCTATATAGTTGTGCTGGTTGTGTTTTCAGGGAACAAACTATTGCTCAACCTGAAGAATTGTTGAATAACATATTGAAAAATTATGATGATTGGACTATTCCTGAACCACCGCCTAAACCCACTCCGAAGAAGAGGGGTATATTATATCTCAGTCCTGAAGATATGCAAGCGGCAAAGAAATCTATGAAGGAAAAAGGTATTAAAGCTGAGGATGTTAAAAATTTACCTCCTATTGAAGAAATACATGGGCTTGAAGCACCACCACCACCCAAGGTGGTAGAGGTAAAATATTTAATCAAATTCAATGATAGTGATGAACCTCGTAATAAACATCCTAGTCAATGCCTTTATGAGTTTGATAATTACATTAGAAAACAAGACCACTTCAACGCAAATGTTATGAAACAATTGAAATACAACTCTGATATGATTGCTCGCTTGAGTGACTTGTTATTTAGAATCTCAAATGATGTTAGAGGTGTTGGAAAACATGCTTCTATGGTTCAAACCCAGTTAGAACAAGTTGCTAAATCACAAAGAGAATTACTTGATGAAATGAATCATAATATACATGACTTTGCTGTTAGAATTGCAACTAGAGGAGGTAAAATGACTTAGGAACCACTTTATCCTGAGGGACACCCAAAAAGAATTGAACAAGATTCGCAAAGAAATAACACTAGTGCACCTAGTCCTTCTAAAAAGATAAAGAAAAAGAAAAATGATAGGACTTTGCATGCTTCTAGTGAACCTGAAATAGATAAACCTCCTGATAATGAAAATGAAACTTCTATCTTTGATGATGAAACTCAATCTGGTAATGAGCATCCACCTAGTGATAATGAAAAAGACAATGATGAGTTTCATGAAGACACTCAAACAAATAATGATAAGGAACCAGATAATGATGTTGAGATAGAACCACCTGTTGATCTTGATAACCCACAACCTAAGAATAAAATATATGATAAAAGAGACTTTGTTGCTAGATACACGGTAAAGAAAGAGAACCGTGGGTTCAAAAACCTATGCATTTTCCACCCAAGTCAACTAAAAATAAAGATGATGAAGAATTTGAACGCTTTGCTGAAATGCTTAGGCCAGTCTTTTTGCGTACTCGCATGACCGGCATCTTAAAAATGCCTCCTTACGCAAAGTATAATGAAAGACATCATCACAAGTAAGAGAAAAATACCGGAAGCTGAAATCTCCACTATGCTTGCTAACTATACTTTTAAAGATGGAGTACCTAAAAACTTGGAGATTCGAGTATACCAACTATACAATGCTCTATCAAATAGAATTATGTGAAAACTGCTTTGTGTGATTTAGGAGCTGGTGTTAGTGTTATGCCTTTCTCTTTATATAAAAGACTTGACTTGAATAAACTCAAACCTACTGAAATATCTTTGTAAATGGCTGACAAATCAACTGCCGTACCTATCGGTATCTGTGAGGATGTGCCTGTTGTTATTGCTAATGCTACTATTTTGACTGACTTTGTTATACTTGAGATGCCCGAGGACGACAACATGTCGATTATCCTTGGTAGACCCTTCTTGAATACTGTAGGGACTGTTATTGATTGCAATAAAAGCTAGGTCACTTTTCATATTAATGGTAATGAGCATACAGTGCACTTTCTGAAGAAACAATTCCAAGTGAATGGTATTAATGTTATTGAAAAATCTCCGACAATCACTATTGGAAATTTTCAAATACCTCTACCTACTGTCAAAAAGAAATATGAAATTCTTGTTTTTGGGGAAATACATATCCTCATTGAGGTAAGTTAGTGATTTACGAAAGTTCTTCGGTTTCATGCTAATCGAAAGTGGTTGTTAATAAGACCTGATCAACCTTATTAATGAATCATTTTTTAGCGGTATGAAGCCGATGAATTTAGTAAGCACTACCTTCCGTACCTACCTTTTTTTTCTGTTTTACTAGTTAAATAAAATAAAATGCCATGTTTTGTCTGTTTTCTGAATTTCCCGTGCAATAAAAAATGACCCAAAAATAAAAGTTCTTAGAATGCTCTGAAAACTTGATGCAATTTTTTTTTCTGAATATTTATGAATTTTTGGTGCAAATAATACCACAGGGAGGTGCACCAGGTGGGCACAACCCACCTGGGCGTGCCAGGACCCCCAGGCGCGCCCTGGTGGGTTGTGGTCCCCACGTGACCCCCTCACTTATCTATTTAGCCCACATCATCACCTACCTCCAGAGAAAAAATCCCCACTGCTCTCTCCCGTGTTCTTGAGCTCAAACCCGCGGATTTCAATCTCTTAGCTCGAAGCTCCATTTCTGAAACTGTTTCAGGGGATTGTTGCTTGGTATGTGACCACCATTTGTCCAATTAGTTTTTGTTTTAGTGGTTTATACTTTGAATAATTAGCTACTCTTGGTGCTGCTATAGATGAGCTTGCATGTTGAATTCTTAGTGTTCTAAGTAGTTTGAATGCTTGCTATGGCCTCTATGTATCCCTAGGAGTAGTTGCTATAAATTTTGTGAAGTTTTGTTGACAATTTTTTGTCAACTCAAAATTTTTATTTTTCAGAAAATTGTACGCGGACATGATGAACCTATTTGGAAGGAGCTCTTCGAGGAGATGATCCTCGGGGGCATCTTCTAGTAGTAGTTCTGCTCGCCGGTCTTATGTTGAACCAAGTGAAATTTCCACGCGTGATGTCGCCACCAAAACATGCTTATGGCCTTGCAATGAATATATGATGCGTGTGGGCATTAAGGAGGAATTTGAGCAATATGTTAACAATGTTGGCCTTGGTCCCTACCTTTCAGATAAGTGTGAACAACGCCAACTTCTCACTGAGTTGTTTGTCAAAGGATTTACGTTTTTCCCTTGTGAGTCTAGGGTGTCTTTTAAGCTTTATGATAATCCATTTACCATATCACTGGAGAATTTTGCTTACCATTGCAAACTGCCATATTAGGGTTTGCTTGATGAACCACCGAGGGTTGAATACGAGTCTTTCTTGACTAGCCTGTGTTATGGTGAAAATAGGGGAGTGACACAAGGCAGAATAAAGAGCATCCACTTTCTTGCAATTCAACATTTTGCATTATTTAACGGGAAATGCATAGTAGGCAAGCAAGACTATAGAATACTTTGTGCGCCAAACTTGAGCCTCATTCACAACGCTCTCACTAGTGAATGGAACTATAACCTTGGAGCAATTGTTGCACGTAGACTTCAGAATAATGCTAACAGTGGGTGGTTATATGGGGTAATTTATGCCACACGTTTGGCATGAGAGATGGGTGTTTCACCTTTGCCCTTTGACCCTATCTTGCCTACGCAGTATTTAGATTTTGCGGCTTTAAAAAGCCATAAGATCCTCAAAGGAAAATTCATGACTTCACTTATAATTTGTTGTTTAACCAAACCTCTGTTGTGCACACACATTTACCTGCGCCTGCTCTTTTTGATTATCACAGCAAGGGGAGATATTTTGTTCTTCAGAGTGAGGCCCGAGCTCATAAAGCAGCAGTGGTGGCACCACGGCATGCCGAGGCATCCGCACCGAGAGCCTCTGTGAGCTTCCACGCAGACTTCTACCCTCCAGGCTACTCACCGATTACCAACTTAGGCCAAAAGCCTAAGCTTGGGGGAGTACGTGTTTCCCACCGACATTATATTCATGCCTACTTATAATTCTATCTGTCGGTGTTCACACTTTTTCATTGTATCATCCATGCTTAGATTTATTTTCTTGCTTTCTTCTTGTGTGTTTGAAAAACTTTAGAAAAACCAAAAAAAAATAGTTGTAGCTAGTTTACTTTTTATGCATGCTTAGTAGTAGTATTAAAAAGAAAATCCAAAAAGATTTCCTTGTTCTTCTTTTGCTTGTTGGGAGCTTTCCCGTGTAAATAGTTTTTCTCAGTTTTGCTTTTCCCTTTTATTTGCCCGTTCTAGAAAATCAAAAACTCCAAAAATATTTCAATGTGTTTCTCTGAACTTCTTTTCTTTTTATTCGAGTTGTACCGAGGAGAAGACCACGATGAAAATGTTGAGTGGCTCTCATATGAATAACTGTTGAACTAATAAAGAGCACATTTTACCTTGTCTTCTCCTGTTGAATGAAATGTCTTGCAAATTCCAGCTTAGTCCATGGCACTCTTGCACTAATATTATTTTCATATCGTTTGCTCGTGCAAGTGAAAGGCAATAATGACGACATCCGATGTGTAAGTGCATCTAGTGCCCCTTAGTGATTTTGGTGTATTGAAGACTTATATATAGGTTAAGGGACTGATGCGTTTGTGAGTGTACACAGGTCTATAAGTCTATGAGGAGTTTGATATTTACAAAGAAAGTCGACCCCTAAAAATGAAGTTCTTCAATTGAAGACTTTGGATTTCTGAAGACTTTGAAAGTGAAGAAATTGGTGTGACCTTGAAGACTTGGCAAATCATTCAAGCAACATGAAGCGTGAAGACTTTTGTTTTAGTAGTTTCATTTTCTCTTTCTTGAGTCATAGGATACACCGTACTGTTAAAGGGGGTCGAGGAAATACTAAGGAAAAAAATTCCATGTGATGCTCAACTCAAAATCCTACACCTACCAATCCCTTCGAGTGAAGCCATTGGAAATCTCATATAGTTCAGTCATATTCTTTAGTGACAGAGACAAAGTTCTTCTAGTCTCTGAGGAATTTGTTCTGACTGAGGAGTTAGGAATTCGCCAGTGCAGATTGCCTACACAGTGAGGAACATGATAGCCCTGAGGAATTTTAGAGTCAAAATTCCGACCGTTGATGTGCTATGCGCCAGCTGTCCCAAAATATCTACCCACCTAACGGTCATATCATTGAAGGGCATTTCTGTCTTATCATGTCGGGCTGCTCCCTAGGCTATAAATAGCCGCCCCCTACAACCACTTGCTGGTTGGCTGCTCCGAGAGAAACAGACACTTGTCATTTGAAAGCATCCCATCCTCCGAGGACTTTGAGCGAAAATCATCAAGTGAGGAAAACCCAAACCCAAACACACCTATAAACCCAAAGTGATTGAGCATCACTGAAGAGATGATCCTGCGTGGATCCGACACTTGTTACCTTTGAAGACTGTGCTTCTTCCAGACGGTTAGGCGTCATGGTCTAGAGCATCCAAGAGGAATTGTGGATCACCGAGTGACCGAGTCTATGAAGGTTTGGAAGTCACCTAAAGACTTACCACGACTGATTGGGCGAGGTCTGTGTGAACTTAGCTCAAGGAGAATACAGTGAGGATTGTGTGTCCGGGACTGTGTGTCCTCAGGTTTAAATACCTAGCTGCTCCAACCAGACGTACAACTGAGACAACAGTTGGAACTGGTCTACCAAATCATTGTCTTCACCAAGCTTACTGGTTCTATTTCTTCAACTCTTTCATTTCCTCATTTCTGTTGTTGTGTGCTTGTTCATATCTGTATGAAGACTTTGACTGAAGACTTTCTCAATTTCCTTAGTTCAATTTCTTTAGTCTGTCCGTCTTCATCTTGTGTTATCCTGTGCTTACGCTTTCTGTACTCTATGCTTGTCTTCATTTCATCATGATGACTATGCTTGTGTTCTGCTATGTTTACTTTTGAGTACTTATTCTGCTGCAAGTAGTTCTTCATTTAGGAATTTCCTCACCAGCAAATTCCTTAGTGAAGAATTCATAAAAATCACCTATTCACCCCCCTCTAGTCGATATAACGCACTTTCAATTGGTATCAGAGCAAGGTACTCCCTTGTTTTGTGTGATTTTGGTTTAACCGCCTGGAGTTTTAGTTATGTCGACTGCAGGAATGAGGAATGTATCCTGCCCCATCTTTGACGGTCATGAGTATCCTCGATAGAAGGCCATGATGAAGAAGCGACTCATGGCAATGAACTGCAAACTGTGGACCATCACTGAGATTGTCCTTACCGATCTATGCAAGATGGCGGAGGCAGATGACATTCGCAAGTACACTCTACTGAACCTCGCAGCGAAGGATGTAATCTGCTCCTGTTTGTCCCAAAATCAGTTCAGGAACGTTATGCATATCAATCACGCGAAGCTAATCTGGGACCGGCTCTCTGAGGTCTACGAAGGTCATCATACTCGTCATGATCCTTGGTTTGAGGATTTCAAGGATTCTCTCAAGGAGATGACTTTCGCACCTGAATCATCTTCCTCCTCACCGTGCCTTATGGCAAAGGGTGCCAAGGTAACTGAATGCTACCTTTCCGAATCTAGTGATGATGAATCAGGTGATGAATTTGGCCCCAGCTATGTCAAACTTGCTTCCCTTGCCACTAAACAACAAGGAGCTTTGGAAAAAGTTCAATACATGCTAAATAAGAGCGATGATATGTTGGGTGAGGAAATGGATCAGTCGAAAGCTTTGGCTGAAACTCTTCAGAGACTTCAGTCCAAGTTTGACAACCTTCAAGGTCATCATAACACTCTCTTGTCTGATCATGAGAAGCTTTCTTATGAATTTCTTCAAAGAAAGCAAGATCTTGAGAAGCTAAGAGTGAGTTATGAAGATCTTCAGAAGGAGCGTGATTCATTACTTGCTCAAAAAATCAGCGCTACTCAAGAAGAATTTGTTCCTCCATGTCTGAAGTGCATTGAACGTGAAACTGCTAATTCTCCACCTGAATGTTCAAATGCTTCTACTGCTACATATTCTTCACCTGTCTCTGCTATCACTAATTCCTCATCTGAGGACATTGCTAGTATCACTGATGATGCAGGGCTGAAGGAATTGTACATGACAGGCATGTACAAAAGCCTCAAAGGGCATCATACTCTTTGTGATGTGCTTAAAAAGCAGATCCTAACAGGAACCCTAGGAAAGAGGGTATTGCCTTTGAAAGGAAACTCAATGCTGATGGAACATATGGGAAGCCTGAGCAGTACCCCAAAACCTCATGGGTTGCTGCAAAGGGACCTCCAGTTGATCCATCCAATTTATTTGGCTTTACATGTGAATCTCCTCATTCTTCTGATGAGTCATTTGACTCCAACTATAAACTGTTCAAAAATCAGAATGGTGAAGTATTTGCTAGATATGTTGGCACTAACTGCAGGAACGGTTCCCCCATAAAGAAAATCTGGGTTCCCAAAAGTTGCCTTGAAAGTCTTCAGGTGAATGTCCTCATGACACCACCTGTGAAGAATAGGAACTCCTGATCAAATTCTTCATATGGACCAAATTCTTCATATGGATCCAAGTCCTCATACGGATCAAATTCCTCATGTGGATCAAATTCCTCAAAAGGATCAAAATCCTTATATGATAATCATCGTGCTAATCCCTCTGTTTCGCGGGGAAGAGCTAAGGGCTATGAATATGAGCATTATTCTTCCAACCATTATGTTCATAAGTCCTCGAAGAATTTCTCTACTTATTCATATGCTTATCCTAACCCCTCTTATGTGAAACGAAGTGGACTGGCTTCTATGCCACCTTTCTCATATGGTGCTCGCAGAGTGATGAATTCTTTGCCACCCCTTCAGATGTGGGTGGTGAAGAAAAACAACTAATCTCTTATGCAGGGTCAGGTCTCCAGACGTGCTTGAAACGTCTGAAGAATTTGCTGGAGACCTGAAATTGCCTGAAAGGACACATGCTAATCATGAAGAAATAAACCTTCATTTCTCACGTCCTCATACTATTCTATCTGTTCTATTGCTTGACGAAATTGATCTGATGATATTGATGGCATATTCTTCACTGATGAAGTATATGAGTTCGTAAGATGCACTAATTCATCTGCAGGATGATCAACCCAAAGCCAATGAGTGGGTCCTCGATAGTGGATGTACAAATCACATGACTGGTGACAAGAATCTATTAATGGATGCTCTGTTATCACTGTCACATCTGAAGCATATCATCTTCGCTGGCAAAGGCAAAAGTCTGGTATTGGGTCTAGGTAAGGTTGCAATCTCAAAGGATCGACACATGGACAAAGTCAAGCTTGTCGAGTCCTTAGGATACAACCTCATGTCTGTCTCAATGCTTTGTGATCTCGATATGGTTGTTGTATTTGGCAAATATCGTTGTGTTGTGATCATGGAAGCTGACAATTCCAAAGTCTTCGAAGGCTTTAGGAGAGGAGACTTGTACATTGTTGATTTCTCCACAGGACCACAACCAGCCGTATGCCTACTTGCAAAAGCTTCAGAAGGCTGGCTATGGCATCGACGACTTGGTCATGCTAGCTTGAGGAATTTGCACATGCTTGCGAAGAAGAAGCATGTCATTGGCATTGAGAATGTCAAATTCTTCAAGGATGACTTATGCGGAGCCTGTGAAGCTGGAAAGATGACAAAGGCCAAGCATCCAGCGAAGACTATCATGACTACCACTCGACCATTTGAGTTGCTTCACATGGATCTCTTTGGACCTAATCATTATTCTGCTGTTATAAATGATGCATCTCTATATGGCTTTGTTATTGTTGATGATCATTCTCATTACACATGGGTGCACATTGTCACTTACAAACATGAGGTGCAGGAAGTCTTCAAACGATTTTCCTCGAGGGCTTCAACCAACTTTGGTGTGAAGAACAAGCACATCAGAAGTGACAATGGGACTGAGTTCAAGAATTCCGGTCTTGATGACTATCTTGATGAACTTGGTATTACTCATGAGTTATCTGCTCCTTATACTCCTCAGCAAAATGGCGTCGTGGAGCGCAAGAACAGAACTCTGGTTGAGATGGCTCGCACTATGCTTGATGAATACAAGACGCCTCGTCGATTCTGGATTAGGGCAATTGATACTGCGTGCCACATCATCAACAGAGTATATCTTCACAAATTCTTCAAGAAGACTGCTTATGAACTCCTCACTGACAAGAAACCCAATGTGAGTTACTTCAAAGTCTTCGGTGCTAAATGTTGGATTAGAGATCCTCATCACAATTCTAAATTTGCACCGAAAGCACATGAGGGTTTTATGCTTGGTTACGGAAAGGACTCACACACCTACAAAGTCTTCAACAACATTCTCCACAAGGTTGTTGAAACTGTAGATGTGCGGTTCGATGAAACTAATGGCTCGCAAAGAGAGCACCTACCTTCTGTGTTAGATGAACCAGCACTTGAGGCATCTATCAAGTTCAAGGCTACTGAGGATGTCATTCCTACCGAAGAATCTGCTGAAGCATTCATTCCAGAACGTGAAGAACATCGAGCTGGCGCACCTAAAGAAAATGGTGCCGAGGAAAATGCTCCTAAAGAAAATGCGGATCAAATTCCTCGACGACAACCCGCTCATCCTCGCATTGCAAACAAAGTGCAAGTCGAGAAGATCATCGATGACATTGAAGCACCAGGTCCTCTCACACGCTCAAAAGCTTCACATATGTCTAACTTTTGTGGGAACTTTGCTTTTGTCTCTATCACAGAGCCGACGAAGGTAGATGAAGCATTTCTGGAGCCTGAGTGGATTCAAGCTATGCAAGAAGAATTATATCAGTTCAAGCTCAACAACATCTGGGAACTGGTCAAACGTCCAGATCCTCACAAGCACAACATCATTGGCACAAAGTGGATCTACCGCAACAAGCAAGATGAAAATGGCCTTGTGGTGAGGAATAAGGCACGGCTTGTAGCTCAAGGCTACACACAGGTTGAAGAAGTTGATTTCAATGAAACTTTTGCACCTATTGCTAGACTTGAGGCTATTCGCATATTACTTGCTTATGCTAACCATCATGATATCATCTTACAACAAATGGATGTGGAAAGTGCATTCCTCAATGGTAAGCTTGAGGAAGAAGTATATGTTTCTCAACCCCCAGGTTTTGAAGATCCAAAGCATCCTGACAAAGTTTTCGGACTCAATAAGGCCCTGTATGGCCTCAAGCAGGCCCCTCGGGCATGGTATGATACTTTGAAGGAATTCCTCATGAAGAAAGGCTTCAAACCCGGTTCACTCGACCCAACTCTTTTCACTAAATCTTATGATGGTGAATTGTTTGTGTGCCAAATCTATGTTGATGATACCATTTTTGGTTGTACTGACCAACGTTACAGTGATGAATTTGCCTATATGATGAGTGAAGAATATCAAATGTCTATGATGGGAGAATTGAAATTCTTTTTAGGTCTTCAAATTCGTCAACGGCTCAATGGTATCTTCATATCTCAGGAGAAATACCTCAAAGATGTATTGAGGAATTCGGCATGCAAGATTGCAAAGGGGTCAAAATTCCAATGCCCACAAATGGCCATCTATGCACTGATGAAAATGGTAAAGACTTCAATCAAAAGGTATACCGCTACATGATTGGCCCTTTATTGTACCTATGTGCATCTAGGCCGGATATTATGCTTAGTGTTTGCATGTGTGCCCGATTTCAAGCTACACCGAAGGAATCCCACCATAAGGCTGTGAAGCATATTCTTCGATATCTAGCTCACACACCAACACTTGGATTATGGTATCCCAAGGGCTCTTCTTTTGATCTCATTGGATATTCAGACTCTGACTATGCTGGTGATCATGTGGACCGCAAGTCAACGTCAGGCACATGCCATTTCCTCGGACGATCTTTGGTTTGTTGGTCCTCGAAGAAACAGAACTGCATATCACTATCTACTTCAGAAGCCAGTACATTGCTGCTGGATCGTGTTGTGCTCAATTACTATGGATGAAGCAAACACTCAAGGACTATGGCATCAACGTGAAGAATGTGCCCCTCTACTGCGACAATGAGAGCGCTATCAAGATTGCTCATAACCCAGTTCAGCACTCGAAGACAAAGCACATCCAGATTCGTCATCATTTTCTTCGTGATCATGTGTTGAAGGGCGACATCTCCATCGACCACGCAAGCACTAAAGACTAGCTGGCCGATTTCTTCACTAAGCCCTTGGATGAGAAGAGATTGAGCAAGTTGCGGTGTGAACTAAATATCCTAGAATCTTCGAACATTCTCTGAAAAGGACACACATCCTAACACTTATGCTGACTTGATGACTTAGATGCGCAACGCACAAAGTAACGTTTTTCTTCAATCAATGAAGACTAACCCTCTAAGTGTGAAGAAATTAATGAAGAAATTGATTCTCAGAGCCCTACGACAATTGTACGCGGTGTCTAAAATCAGCTTTCTTATACGGTGGGTTATGCCACCAACCAAAGTTGAAAATCTTCAATTTGAGTTTTTCTTCGTTGAAATTCCTCAGTTTTTCAAATTCTTCATGTTTGCATTGTCCTCACTCTTTCCGGCGTTGTTCTTCATTTGAATATATATATGTGTATATATATATATATATATAATATATATATGAGTTTATGTTCTCTACAGCATTCACTTATTGCTAATTCTTCAAGTGATGTTTCTGCTAGGTGAACGTGATCGGGCCCTTCCCCCTCTATGCTAAACTCAACCCAGTCTGTTCACAAATTCTCCATGTGCATTCTATTTGAAACTGGTTCAAAATCTTCATTGTGTCCTTGTCAGCTGAAAAAATTGCGAACGGAACTTTTAACCTATCTTATCTAAATTTTTGGCTTTGCCGCTCAAACCGCTCCACATCCCACAACAATACTTATCTATTCACCCACGATCTTACACGATTGCCACCTCTCAGTACGTGGGTGACACATGTCAAGCGAATGAGAAGGGTCAGGGGCACGTTCGTCCTATTTCTTAGGGCGTACAGTTATTTCACTCCGAATATAAATACCCCCTCCCCTTCCTCACTTCGTTTTTACTCCGCTCGTTCTCACTCCCGCTCGAGCTTCTCAAACCCTAGCGCTGCCGCTACTTCATCGTCGCCGGTGAGGAAGAGCTTCAGTGCCTCGACCTCGTCGCCGTCGTACTCGCGCTGGTTGTGGATTTCTTCACTCGCCGCTGCCGTAGTTGTCTTCCTCTGCCGAGTTAGGGCATGGAAGATCTGAACTGACAAACTTCACATCTACACTTCCCAGTTCGTCGTGTTCTTCATCAAGGGTAATTAAAAGTTACTTTTACTGCCCTCTTTGATTCAAATGTTTTCTTGAAAATCTTCAAAGGTGCTTATTCTTCAAATCTTCACACTGAACACCTCACATGTCATCTGCTCTTGATTCGTTTCTCTAAGCAATGATTTTCTTCAAGATTCCTCAATTGTGTGGATTTTCAATCTATACAACTCTGGAACCTAAGACAAAGAACGCTTAGTGAAATTCTTCAAGACTCATCTGGTCAAATTCCTCAAACTTATTCTTTTTGAAAAACCTTCTGAGAACGCATATGACCTCTCCAAATTCCTCGCAACTATACTCTGTTCACAGCTGAAGAAAATGGCTGACGGTAAGAAGCCACAGAAGGGTGGAAAGAGGCCTGAGGTCAACACAACATTTGAGATCCCTGATGATATTTATGCTAGATACTGCACAACCCCTGAGGATGATAAAAATCAGCGCTAGGTGCGCATTCAAAAGATTGAGAGGAGATGGGCACGGGAATGGAGGGACTACAGATATGTCACTCCCAAGTATATGAAGAAAATCGCTCTCAACCCTCCATGCCCAAGACCTCCATTGGCACCTGGCCAATTGGCAAATCCCACCAGCCTCAAACGCGGTGAGGACTATCCTGATGAATGGGAAAAGCGCCAGGCCAAACTGGCCAAACAAGCAAAGGAAGTAGTGAGGAAATTTAATGAAGACTCTACTGCTGCTGGTACCGCTGCTGAGGCCTCTACTAGCAAGCCGAAGAAGGCCATGGCTAAGAAGCCTGCTCACAAGCCAAGTTCCTCAGCAATGCCCTCACGACCAGATTCTTCAAAGCCCTCACGGCCAATTCCTCAATCTGCTCCTCCTTCAAAGTCATCATCTCCTCCGAGAAAGTCCTCAGCTGCTCCGACTAAATCCTCTGCACCTGTGCATCTCGCCACGTGTCAAAGGACTACAGGCATCTCAATTGCCTCTGGAGCGTCTGCAAGTTCCTCAGCTGCACCAAATTCCTGAACTGGCCCGTCTCTGCTGAAGAAAAAGGCCACTGCTGGACGAGGCCTTCGACCAAGTCCTCACAAGAAGCAGGTCGCCTTTCAAGTACCCTCTGATGACGATGAGGCTGATGATGAAGAACTTGCCGAAATCATCAGAGACAGGCAGGCCAGGGCCGCTAGAGCCAAAGGCAGCAATGTGCCAATGCTACTGGATCCAAAGTTGATCCTAGACTTCATCGATTTATGGCACAAGGACCCAAACACGCCTTTACTGGAGATGAACCTCACTCCTGGTCAAAGTCATGTTTTGACTGCCTTCATTGAAGAAGAGAAGTGGAAATTTGAAGAAGGAAGAAGAGTGAACAAAGTGCAGTACAAGAAGCAGGGCTACCTCAAGGACAATGTCCTCACTCTTAACCCTAAACAACTCATTGCCTTACAAGCTGAGATCAAGCAACTGAGTGATGAATTTGATCGCTACTATGCTGACTGGCTTGGAGCCAAAGTCAGATTTGTGAAGATTACTGACAAACTCACTTCAAATGTTGCAGCCCCAACACAACAAGAAAATCCTCAGGCTGAAGCATCTGCTCAGCATACAGAAGAACATGCCAACACCACTGATGACAATCAGGCTACTGAAGAAAATCAAAGTACCAGGGCTGATGACTGCATTCCAGCCGCTGAAGAAATTGCCAGGGCATCCACTAGTGGTGCTCCTGAAGAAAATGAAGAGGTCAGGGCAACTGCATCAGTTGCGCCTGAAGAAACTGAACCAAATTCCTCTGCTCCTCCTGCGCCTACACCAACTCCGATGCTTCCATCTGCATCAGATGCCATGAAGACCAAGGCTGCAGAGCGTGCAGCTGTGAAGAAAAGGAAGGCATCAACTTCATCAGATTCTTCAGCTCTGAAGAAGATGAAGCCTTTGACAAGCTCAATTAACAACCCAATTGATGTCGTTCCTGTCTCATTCATGCCATCAAAGGACCTTGTTCCTTTTGGTGAAGATTATGTGATTCCAAGCAAATCCGATGAAGAGAATCCTTCTACTGCTTCATCAAAGCCGTTGGATGAATAAATTGAAGTGGATACAATCCCTTCAACACCACCTGTCTCCTCGCCTATGCCTCAGTTCACTGCTGAAGAGGCCGGCGTTGAAGAAATGAAAGATGAGGATGTGGACATTGGCTGTGCCACACCTGTGCTGAATGATGACTTTTGGGAAAGTCAGCACTTCAACTCTCCAATGTTCACTCCACTTCAAGCAATTCCTCAGTCCCCTGCTGCTACTGAAGTACAAATGGGATCTGAAGAACCTCATGCAACCCCATCTATCCATGAAGAAATTCCAGCCACTAGTGCTGATGAAAATGTAAATGAAGAATTGAAGACCCAGGCTACAGCTAAAGATGAGCCTGAAATTCCTCAGTCCGTGGATCCTGAGATTGTGATTCCTGAGGTGGTGATGCAATTGACTGATACTCCTCAGCCCAAGCCAAAGGATCCCTTCTCAAAGAAGCAAAAATTCAAGGCTGATGACTTCTTCGGCGAGCATGTTTTCTTCATTGAATTCAATCCTTATGACAGTGCTCGTCTTAGAAGGAAGCGCTTCTGGACTGCCAGCCAGGCAAACTTCTATTCTTCACTGCTTTTCAACAAGGACAAAGTCTTCGACCATGAGCATATTCCTCACGTGGACATGGAATCAATGCCTAGCTTCACTCAAGTCCTCAGTATGCTTCATGATGCAGGACTGCTCAACTTTTGCTCTGACATCGTTGATTGGAATGAAGAGCTTATTCTTCAGTTCTACGCAATACTGCACATCATAGGTGATGCTGCTAATATCAACACTTGGGTGTTGGATTGGATGACTGAAAACACTCATTATAAGGCACCGGCCTCTGAATTGCTTCATGCCCTGCCAATCAGTCCTCCACCTGAAGGTGCTCGTTGTCTGTACCAAGAGCCTGAACTCGCTGCTCATTACATGCAAGTGCTCATGAAGCCTCTGAAGCCTGGTCAAGCCCCAAGGACAAAATTCCTCATGAAGGAATTGTTGTATGTGCCAAGAACCGCCTATCGCATTCTGACAAAGACTATGAGTCCTATCAAAGGCCACGACTCATCCGAGGAGGAAATTATTGGCATCATGAAGAATATGCTATTCAACATCATGCATGGCATCCCTGTCAACTATCATGATTTCTTCATGAGGACTCTGGCAAATGTTGCACTTTCTCCGTTTGAGCTGAAGCCTTATGCTCCTTGGATCATGAGATTCCTCAGAACAAGGTCTTCACTCAACTACAAAGCTGACTTTCAGAATCACCTCAGCTACTTGCCACCGATTGAAGTCCTCAAGCGGACATATTCCTCAGCTGATGAGAAGGGCAAGGCACCAGCTGTTATCAATGAAGGTATTCGTCCATTGCATGGTCGGTTCCGCAAAGCTGCATCTTATTCCACCAATGATGAATCTGCCACTCATGATTCTACTGCCAACGCATCCAAGCCAAATCCTCAAGCCACTGCTCATCGTGTGATGACTGACCGTGAGCTGCTTCTTAGTCTTCACCAGAAGGTGGATCGAAACCACAAATGGGTTAAGCGTCAGTTTGGCTCTATTCTTCACAACATGACTGCTACACATAATGTAGTGAAGAAAAACCATTACTACCTCCATGAAGTCTTCGATCACACCTGGGCTATTCTGTCACATCTCTATGGTGAAGAAGATCTGAAGCAAATGGGTTTCAAGGAAGATTTTGACTGGTCTGCTCCTCCGCCGAAGAAATACAAGAAGGTCAAGGTTCCTTCCTTGGTGGCCAGTTCATTTTCTTCATCACGCGACACGGACGAGTATGAAGACTTGGACGACACTGCGGCAGGCCCTACAATGACACAAGACCCCAACAATGCTGGCGCTCCTCCATCATCATGATATTCTTCAGGGGCATTAGTCCTCATTTTTTAACCCTTTTGGTCATTTGATGACAAAGGGGGAGAAATTTGAGTTAGTCTTCAAGCGGGTCTATCTTATATGGGCGTTTTTTTGCTAAGTTACAACTCTCGTTCTTTTGATGACTTTGTTGGATTGAGTTGTAATCTTAAACTCTATGGTGGCATGATACTTTTGTTGAGTTCTTCTGCATGCTTATTCCTCATTAATGTCTATGCACACATGCTGAATTACATCAGTCACCATATTTCATCATGCATTTCAAATTCTTCATATTATATGTCAAATGCGTGTATGAATTACAAGATATAGGGGGAGATCTCCATGATTATACTCTTCAAGTGTGCATTGCTTCAAAAGCAAATTCCTCACTATACAAATCTTCAGGGGGAGTTCTTCTATATCTTGCAATCAAATTCCTCAATATCAGTATTTACACTTCATATGTTTATCCCTGTTGAAAACTTAACCTATATTGTCATCAATCACCAAAAAGGGGGAGATTGTAAGTGCATCTAGTGCCCCTTAGTGATTTTGGTGTATTGAAGACTTATAGGTTAAGGGACTGATGCGTTTGTGAGTGAACACAGGTCTATAAGTCTATGAGGAGTTTGATATTTACAGAGAAAGTCGACCCCTAAAAATGAAGTTCTTCAACTGAAGACTTTGGATTTCTGAAGACTTTGAAAGTGAATAAATTGGTGTGACCTTGAAGACTTGGCAAATCATTCAAGGGACATGAAGCGTGAAGACTTTTGTTTTCATAGTTTCATTTTCTCTTTCTTGAGTCATAGGAAACACTATATTATTAAAGGGGGTTGAGGAAATACTAAGGAAAATTTCCATGTGATGCTCAACTCAAAATCCTACACCTACCAATCCCTTCGACTGAAGCCATTGGAAATCTCATACAGTTCAGTCATATTCTTCAGTGATAGAGACGAAATTCTTCCGGTCTCTGAGGAATTTGTTCTGACTGAGGAGTTAGGAATTCGCCAATGCGGATTGCCTACACAGTGAGGAACATGATAGCCCTGAGGAATTTGAGAGTCAAAATTCCGACCGTTGCTGTGCTATGCGCCAGCTCACTCTGTGCGTTCGGTTTATTCGGTTTGCATAGTTCGGTTTATACTATTTTCCAGTTTGTACGGTATTAATACTTCGGTTTATACTGTATGAAATTAAAATATGGTTCGGTTTCGGTATATACCAAATTATTTCGGTATGGTTTCGGTATATACCATAATAACCAAAGTTGACGCGAATTTGAAAATGACATACTATATTTTACAAATTTATAATTCAAAACACATACTCTTTTGATACAAACGGTATATAACTTTATATAAGTATATATGCATGCCTCAATTCATGCCTGGAAAGGTTATGGACGTGGTCAGCATTTTTGCAAGAGTAAAAATACTACATTAAAGGAAGAAAGGGATGTTCTTTGCAGGAAATTTTACTCCTATACAAGAAAAATGACTACTTGTATCATTGTTTGCCTCAAGAAATACAAATATAAATTAGGTTTATTCGGTTAACCATTCGGTTTTTCGGTATATACCATAAAAACTGAAATTCAAAACGGTATCAAAAGTTCATACCATATCGAAACCAGAAACCATAAAAACAATAAATTAGGTTCGGTTCGGTTTATTTCCGGTACATTTTTTCGGTTCGGTTTTAAAATGCACAGAGTGAGTGCCGCCAGCTGTCCCAAAATATCTACCCACCTAACGGTCATATAATTGAAGGGCATTTATGTCTTATCATGTCGGGCTGCTCCCTAGGCTATAAATAGCTGCCCCTACAACGACTAGCTCGTTGGCTGCTCCGAGAGAAACTGACACTTGTCATTTGAGAGCATCCCATCCTCCGAGGACTTTGAGCGAAAATCATCAAGTGAGGAAAACCCAAACCCAAAGACACCTACAAACCCAAAGTGATTGATCATCACTGAAGAGATTGATCCTGTGTGGATCCAATGCTTGTTACCTTTGAAGACTGTGCTTCTTCCAGACGGTTAGGCGTCATGGTCTAGAGCATTCAATAGGAATTGTGGATCACCGAGTGACCGAGTCTGTGAAGGTTTGGAAGTCACCTGAAGACTTACCACGAGTGATTGGGCGAGGTCTGTGTGACCTTAGCTCAAGGAGAACACGGTGAGGACTGTTTGTCCGGGACTGTGTGTCCTTAGATTTAAATACCTAGCCGCTCCAACCAGACGTACAACTGAGACAGCAGTTTGAACTGGTCTACCAAATCATTGTCTTCACCAAGCTTACTGGTTCTATTTCTTCACTTTTATTTCCTCATTCTGTTGTTGTGTGCTTGTTCATATCTTTTTGAAGACTTTGACTGAAGACTTTCTCAATTTCCTCAGTTCAATTTCTTTAGTCTGTCCGTCTTCATCCTGTGTTATCCTGTGCTTACGCTTTCTGTACTTTGTGCTTGTCTTCATATCATCATGATGACTATGCTTGTGTTCTGCTATGTTTACTTTTGAGTACTTATTCCGCTGCAAGTAGTTCTTCATTTAGGAATTTCCTCACCAGCAAATTCCTCAGTGAAGAATTCATAAAAATCTCCTATTCACCCCCCCCCCCTCTTGTCGATATAACGCACTTTCACGATGGACTGGCCGTGGCAGGGAGAAACTGGTATGAACTCGACTTGTTCTGTTTTTGTAAATATGTTTAACCTAGTATCCATGATTCAGCCCATTGTGATTAAACATGTTTGCAATGACAACTAGAGATTATAGTTTCTCATGCCATGCATAAGTAGCTGGGAGTTGATAATGATTTATCTTGGATATCAACATAGAGTTAAAATGATTGTGATGTAGTATGACGATATGGTATCCTCCTCTGAATGTTCGAGTGGCTTGACTTGGCACATGTTCATGCATGTAGTTGAATCAAAACCAACATAGCCTCTATGATATTTATGTTCATGGTGTCCATATCCTACTCATGCTAGTTTCCAATGTTACTTACGCATAATGCATGGTTATGATCGTTGTTGCTCTCTCGCTGGCCACTTCTCAATCTTAATTGCTAGCCTTTGCCTGTACTAAGTGGGAACTTTGCTTGTACATCAAAAACCTTGAACCCAAATTTATTCTAGATGAGTCCACCATACCTACCTATATGCGGTATTACCCTGCCGTCCTAAGTAAATTTGCACGTGCCACCTCTAAAAACTTCTAAAAATTATCTTTTTTTTGTGTGCCTGGATCGTTCATGGAATGACAGGAGGTGGTTGGTATCTTCCATGCTAAGCAGGTTATTCTCAGGTCGAGTGTTTATTCACTCGCCATCGCATGAGAAAATGGGCGGTAATAGGGATTCCCAGTCCCGAACTCAAAAATGCAAATAATTGAACAAAACTCCCCCAGGACTGATGTTGGTATGGACGACACCCCTTGTTTCAGACAAGCCGTGGAGTGTGATTGATGGTGGAGGGGGAGTAAACCTTTACTTTTATCGCTTGGGAACCGCCACTAGCATGCTTAGCATGGAAGATATTGATAACTGATGGCCGTGAAGTGAATAAGAAGGGTGCATGTCTCAAAATATCATTTATCTCTGTTTTAAAAATTGAGCTCTGGCACCTCTGCAAATCACTGCTTCCCTCTGCAAAGGGACTATTTATTTACTTTTATGTTGTGTCACCACCTTTTAAAACAAGCACCAGAAACTGAGTAGAGCACAACTGTCATGATTTATGCATTATGTGTAGCTAATGTTGGGTGCATCATGACTGGATCTTTTCTACCATGAATTACAATGTTTAGTCGCTGCTTCAACTTTGGAGGTGCTCTGCATTTATGTTTTGCGGTCTCAGAAAGGGCTTGCGAGATACCACCATTGTCATATTATATCATGGTTGTTTTGACAACGTGTTGTTGTTTGAGATATTTTATTATTGCTCACTAGCTAATTATGTCATTGATATGAGTCATTATAATCTTTAAATGTTATTGTTGACATGGTTAGTTATAATGTTGGTTGAAAACCTGGGTGCTGTTTAAGCTTATTTATGCAAACAAGAGCAAAAGAGTTCATAAAAGTTTTTCTTTCTCACTTTCAGTTTATCAACTGAACTGCTTGAGGACAAGCAAAGGTTTAAGCTTGGGGGAGTTGATACGTCTCCAACATATCGACTTCTTCTCATGCTTTTCCTCTTGTTTTGGACTCTAATTTGCATAATTTGAATGAAACTAACACCGGACTGACGTTGTTTTCAGCAAAACTACCATGGTGTTGTTTTGTGTAGAAATAAAAGTTCTTGGAATGGAACGAAACTTTGTGAGGATTTTTATATCAATAATAAGAATTTTCTGGAGCCAAGACCTGCAGGAGAGGGGCACCTGGGTTGGTACAACCCACCTAGGCGCGCCCCTCTTGGCGCGCCCAGGTGGGTTGTACCTGCCTGTTGGCCCCGTACACGACCCCCCTGATACTATAAAATCACATATTTCCAGAAAAAAAATCAGGGCGAAAGAATTATCACGATCCACGAGACGGAGCCGTCGCCAAGCCCTGTATTTTCTCGGGAGGGCAGATCTGGAGTCTGTTTGGGGCTCCGAAGAGGGGTATCTTCGTTCTTCATCATCACCAACCCATCTCCATCTCCAATTCCATGATGCCCCTCTAGGCCCGGGTATCCACTATGTTCTTAGATTGATGTTGCTATGACTTTGCTATGCTTAATGATTGTCACTCTGGGCCCGGGTGCCATGAACTCAGATCTGAACCGTTTATGAATTCATCATTATATCCATGTTTTAGATACGATCTTGCAAGTTATAGTCACCTACTATGGTTATGATCCGACAAACCCGGAGTGACAACAACTAGGCCCACTCTCGGTGATGACCGTAGTTTGAGGAGTTCATGTATTCACTATGTGTTAATGCTTTGTTCCGGTTCTCTATTAAAAGGAGGCCTTAATATCCCTTAGTTTCCAATATGGACCCGGCTGCCACGGGAGGGTAGGACAAAAGATGTCATGCAAGTTCTTTTAATAAAGCACGTATGACTATTTACGGAATTCATGCCTACATTATATCGATGAACTGGAGCTCGTGCCGTATCGCCCTAGGTTATAACTGTCACATGATGAATGTCATCCAACAAGTCACCGATCCAATGCCTACGAATTTATCATATATTGTTCTTGCTGAGTTACTACTGCTGCTATTGTAACACTTGCTACAATACCACTGCTATCACTTTTATTGTTACTATTGCTACTACTGTATCATCAAAACTATCATACTAGTGTGCTACTAATCACTTTGCTGTAGATAATTAATCTCCAGGTGTGGTTGAATTGACAACTCAGCTGCTAATACCTTCAAATATTCTTTGGCTCCCTTGTGTCGAATCTATAAATTTGGGTTAAATATTTACCCTCGAAAACTGTTGCGATCCCCTATACTTGTGGGTTATCAGGCCCCAAGATGGGCTCTCATGGGTACAGAAGGTTGCGGTGGTGGAAAAGTGGTTTCATGGCTCCCCCTGATGTTTTTAGGGTATAAGAGTATATATAGGCGAAGGAACTAGGTCAAGGGAGCTACGAGGGGCCCATTAGGGTGGGGGCGTGCCTACCCCTCTAGGCGCACCCTCCTGCCTCGTGGCCGCCTCGTTGCCTCTCCCACTTCATCTCCAAGTCTTCTGGTTTGCTTTCGGTCCAAGAAAGATCATCGCGAAGGTTTCATTTTGTTTGGACTCCGTTTGGTATTCCTTTTCTGCAAAACTCTAAAATGGGCAAAAAAAACAGAAACTGGCACCGGTCCCTCTGTTAATAGGTTAGTCCCAAAATTAATATAAAAGAGCATATTAAAGCCCATTAAACACCCAAAACAGATAATATAATAGCATGGAACAATCAAAAAATTATAGATACGTTGGAGACGTATCAAGCATCCCCAAGCTTAATTCCTGCTCTTCCTCGAGTAAGTAAATGATAAAAACAGAACTTTTGATGTGGAATGCTACCTAACATATTTATTCATGTAATTTTCTTTATTGTGGCATGAATGTTCAGATCCGAAAGATTCAATACAAAATTTTAATATTGACATAAAAACAATAATACTTCAAGCATACTAAAAAGCAATCATGTATTCTCAACATAACATGGCCAAAGAAAGCTATCCCTACAAAATCATATAGTCTGGCTATGCTCTATCTTCATCACACAAAATATTTAATCATGCACAACCCCAATGACAAGCCAAGCAATTGTCTCATACTTTTTATGTTCTCAAACTTTTTCAATCTTCACGCAATACATGAGCGTGAGCCATGGATATAACACTATAGGTGGAATAGATGGGTGGTTGTGGAGAAGACAGAAAGGAGAAGATAGTCTCACATCAACTAGGCGTATCAACAGCCTATGGAGATGCCCATCAATAGATATCAATGTGACTGAGTAGGGATTGCCATGCAACGGATGCACTAGAGCTATAAGTGTATGAAAGCTCAACAAAAGAAACTAAGTGGGTGTGCATCCAACTTGCTTGCTCACGAAGACCTAGGGCACTTTGAGGAAGCCCATCATTGGAATATACAAGCCAAGTTCTATAATGAAAAATTCCCAATAGTATATGAAAGTGACAACATAGGAGGCTCTCTATCATGAAGATCATGGTGCTACTTTGAAGCACAAGCATGGAAAAAGGATAGTAACATTGCCCCTCCTCTCTTTTTCTCTCATCACTTTTTTTATATTTGGGCCATCTCTTTTTTTATGGCCTCTTTTTTTTGTTGGGAGTCTCATCTCGACTTGTGGTGGAATCATAGTCTCCATCATCCTTTCCACACATGGGACAATGCTCTAATAATGAAGATCATCACACTTTTATTTACTTACAACTCAATACTTAGAACAAAATATGACTCTATGTGAATGCCTCCGGCAGTGTACTGGGATGTGCAATGATTCAAGAGTAACATGTATGAAAGAATTATGAACGGTGGCTTTGCCACAAATACGATGTCAACTACATGATCATGCAAAGCAATATGACAATGATGGAGCGTGTCATAATAAGTGGAATGGTGGAAAGTTGCATGGCAATATATCTAGGAATGGCTATGGAAGTGCCATAATAGGTAGGTATGGTGGCTGTTTTGAGGAAGGTATATGGTGGGTGTATGGTATCGGTGAAAGTTGCGCGGCACAAGAGAGGCTAGCAATGGTGGAAGGGTGAGCGTGCGTATAATCCATGGACTCAACATTAGTTATAAAGAACTCACATACTTATTGCAAAAATCTATTAGTTATCAAAACGAAGTACTACGTGCATGCTCCTAGGGAGGTAGATTGGTTGGAAAAGACCATCGCTCGTCCCCGACCGCCACTCATAAGGAAGACAATCAATAAATAAATCATGATCCAACTTCATCACATAACAGTTCACCATACGTGCATGCTACGGGAATCACAAACTTTAACACAATTATCTCTCAAATTCACAACTACTCTACTAGCATGACTCTAATATCACCATCTTCATATCTCAAAACAATCATAAAGAATCAAGCTTCTCATCGTATTCAATGCAATTCATATGAAAGTTTTTATTATACCCATCTTGGATGCCCATCATATTAGGACTAATTTTATAACCAAAGCAAATTACCATGATGTTCTAAAAGACTCTCAAAATAATATAAGTGAAGCGTGAGAGTTCATCAATTTCTATAAAATAAAACCACCGGCATGCTCTAAAAAGATATAAGTGAAGCACTAGAGCAATATTGCCTAGCTCAAAAGTTATAAGTGAAGCACATAGAGTATTCTAATAAATCACGATTCATGTGTGTCTCTCCCAAAAGGTGTGTACAGAAAGGATGATTGTAGTAAATTAAAAATCAAAGACTCAAATCATACAAGATGCTCCAAGCAAAACACATATCATGTGGTGAATAAAAATATAGCCTCAAGTAAAGTTACCGATAGACGAAGACGAAAGAGGGGATGCCTTCTAGGGCATCCCCAAGCTTAGGCTTTTGGTTGTCCTTGAATTTTACCTTGGGGTGCCTTGGGTATCCCCAAGGTTAGACTCTTTCCACTCCTTATTCCAAAGTCCATCAAATCCTTACCCAAAACTTGAAAACTTCACAACACAAAACTTCAACAGAAAATCTCATGAGCTTCGTTAGTATAAGAAAATAAATCACCACTTTAAGGTACTGTTGTGAACTCATTCTTTATTTATATTTATGTAAAACCTACTGTATTCTAATTTCTCTATGGTTCATACCCCCCGATACTACTCATAGATTCATCAAAATAAGCAAACAACACGCGAAAAGCAGAATCTGTCAAGAACAGAACAGTCTGTAGTAATCTGTCACTTTCGAATATTTATGTAACTCCATAAATTTTGAAATAAATTGGTGGACGTGAGGAATTTCTCTATTAATCTTATTCAAAAAGAATCAACCTAAAATCACTCTTCTATAAAACATGACAGCTAATCTCGTGAGCGCAAAAGTTTCTGTTTTTTACAGCAAGATCGCATTGACTTCACCCAAGTCTTCCCAAAGATTCTACTTGGCACAAACACTAACTAAAACATAAAACCACATCTAACCAGAGGCTAGATGAATTATTTATTACTAAACAGGATCAAAAAGTAAAGTACAAAAATAAAATTGGGTTGCCTCCCAACAAGCGCTATCGTTTAACGCTCCTACCTAGGCATAAAAACACGAATAGATCTAGGCATTGCCATCTTTGGTATGCAATCCATAAGTGGCTCTCATAATAGATTCATAAGGTAATTTAATTTTATTCCTAGGAAAGTGTTACATGCTTTTCCTTAACGGAAATTGGAATCTAATGTTTCCTTCTTTCATATCAATAATTGCACCAATCGTTCTAAGGAATGGTCTACCAAGAATAATAGGACGTGTAGGATTGCAATCTATATCAAGAATAATGAAATCTACAGGCACATAATTCCTATTTGCAACAATAAGAACATCATTAATCCTTCCCATAGGTTTCTTAATGGTAGAATCTGCAAGATGCAAATTTAAAGAACAATCATCAAATTCGCGGAAACCTAGCACATCACACAATGTTTTTGGAATCGTGGGAACACTAGCACCCAAATAACACAAAGCATAGCATTCATAATCTTTAATCTTAATCTTAATAGTAGGTTCCCACTCATCATAAAGTTTTCTAGGGATAGAAACTTCTAGTTCAAGATTTTCTTCAAAAGATTGCATCATAGTGATGACCCATAAGTATTGGGGATCTATCGTAGTCTTTTCGATAACTAAGAGTGTCGAACCCAACGAGGAGCAGAAGGAAAAGACAAGCAGTTTTCAATAAGGTATTCTCTGCAAGCACTGAAATTATCGGTAACAGATAGTTTTGTGATAAGATAGTTCATAATGGGTAACAAGTAACAAAAGTAACAAGGTGCAGCAAGGTGGCCCAATCCTTTTTGTAGAAAAGGACAAGCCTGGATAAACTCTTATATAAAGCAAAGCGCTCCCGAGGACACATGGGAATTATCGTCAAGCTAGTTTTCATCATGCTCATATGATTCACGTTCATTACTTTGATAATTCGATATGTGGGTGGACCGGTGCTTGGGTATTGACCTTCCTTGGACAAGCATCCCACTTATGATTAACCCCTCTCGCAAGCATACGCAACTACAAAAGAAGAATTAAGGTAAACCTAACCATAGCATGAAACATATGGATCCAAATCAGCCCCTTACGAAGCAACACATAAACTAGGGTTTAAGCTTCTGTCACTCTAGCAACCCATCATCTACTTATTACTTCCCAATGCCTTCCCCTAGGCCCAAACAATGGTGAAGTGTCAAGTAGTCGATGTTCACATAACACCACTAGAGGAAAGACAACATACATCTCATCAAAATATCGAACGAACACCAAATTCACATGACTACTTATAACAAGACTTCTCCCATGTCCTCAGGAACAAACGTAACTACTCACAAATCATATTCATGTTCATAATCAGAGGGATATTAATATGCATAAAGGATCTGAACATATGATCTTCCACCGAATAAACCAACTAGCATCAACTACAAGGAGTAATCAACACTACTAGCAACCCACAGGTACCAATCTGAGGTTTTGAGACAAAGATCGGATACAAGAGATGAACTAGGGTTTGATAGGATACGGTGCTGGCGATGGTGACGATTTCCCCCTCCCGGAGGGATGTTTCCCTGGCAGAACAGCTCCGCCGGAGCCCTAGATTGGTTCCACCAAGGTTCCGCCTCGAGACGGCGGTGCTTTGTCCCGAAAGCTTCCTTATGATTTTTTCCAAGGCAAAAGACACCATATACCAGAAGATGAGCATCGTGGCCCACGAGGCATGGGGCGCGCCCAGGGGGCAGGGCATGCCCTCCACCCTCGTGGACAGTGGGAGGCCCCCCTCTGGTGCTTTCTTCGCCCAATATTTTTAATATATTCCAGATCTGACTTTCGTGGAGTTTCATGAGTTTTGGAGTTGTGCAGAATAGGTCTATAATATTTGCTCCTTTTCCAGCCCAGAATTCCAGCTACCTGCATTCTCCCCCTTCATGTAAACCTTGTAAAATAAGAGAGAAAATGCATAAGTATTGTGACATAATGTGTAGTAATAGCCCATAATGCAATAAATATCGATATAAAAGTATGATGCAAATGGACGTATCACATAGCATCAATGATATGTTTAGTAAAAGCTTTGTTTTGATTATAACCATGAGGGGAATTTAACATGGATTGCAACAAGGAAGTACAATCTATTAAAGAACAATTATCATAATTAAATTCCTTGAAATCCAAAATAGTGGGTTCATTGCTACTTAAAGTCTTGACCTCTCCAATCCCACTTTTATCACTTTTTGCATCTAGATCTAAAAACTCCAAATCATTGGGACATATTTTAACTAAAGTTGACTCATCTCCAGTCTCATCTTTATCAATATTCATATTGGAAAACAAAGATTCAATAGGAGTCACATCAATCACTTTTAGATCTTCATCATTATTATCATGAAAACTAGAAGAACACGCTTTTACACACCAATCTTTTTAGCACACATCTTAGCGGTTCTTTCTTTGCACTCATCAATGAAAATTCTCATGGCCTTGAGATACTCATTGATATCATGCTTAGGTGCAATAGATCTAAGTTTCAAAGAATCAACATCAAGAGAAATTCTATCCACCTTCCTAGCCAATTCATCAATCTTAAGCAATTTTTCTTCAATCAAAGCATTGAAATTCTTTTGCAAACTCATAAATTCTTTGACACTATTATCAAAATTAGAGGGCAGCTTATTAAAATTTCCATAAGATTTATTGTAGGAATTACCATAATTATTAGAGGAATTACTAGGAAACGGCCTAGGATTAAAATTGCCTCTATACGCGCTGTTACCAAAATTGTTCCTACAAAAAAAATTCACATCCATAGATTCATTATTATTCTCAATCAAAGTGGACAAAGCCATATCATTAGGATCAGAAGAAACACTTTTATTAGAAAATAATTTCATAAGTTCATCCATCTTTCCACTCGAAACATTAATCTCTTCAATCGCATGAACTTTTTTACTAGTGGATCTTTCGGTGTGCCATTGAGAATAATTAACCATAATATTATCTTGGATCTTAGTAGCTTCTCCTAAAGTGATTTCCATAAAAGTTCCTCCCGCGGCCGAATCTAAAAGATTTCTGGAAGCAAAATTCAATCTGGCATAATTTTTTGTATAATCACCCACAAATTCAAATCATGTGTAGGGCAGTTACGTATCATTAATTTCATCCTCTCCCAAGCTTGTGCAACATGCTAATGATCAAGTTGCTTAAAATTCATAATATCGTTCCTAAGGGAGATGATCTTAGCGGGAGGAAAATACTTAGAGATAAAAGCATCTTTGCACTTATTCCATGAATCAATACTATTTTTAGGCAAAGATGAGAACCAAGTTTTAGCACGATCTCTAAGCGAAAATGGAAATAGCTTCTGTTTAACAATATCACTATCCACATCTTTCTTCTTTTGCATATCGCACAAATCAACAAAGTTGTTTAGATGGGATGCGGCATCTTCACTAGGTAGGCCAGAAAATTGATCTTTCATAACAAGAATCAACAAAGCGGCATTAATTTCACAAGATTCAGCATTGGTAGTAGGAGCAATCAGAGTGCTAATAAAATCATTGTTGTTGGTGTTGGAAAAGTCAAATAATTTAGTATTATCTTGAGCCATCATGACAAGAAATCAATCCAACACACAAGCACACAAGAAGGAAGCGAAAAGAGATGAACGGAAGAGGGGCGAAGAAAAGGCAAAGGTTTTCGAAAATTGTTTTAGAAGTGGGGGAGAGGAAAACGAGAGGCAAATGGCGAATAATGTAATGCAAGGGAGAAGAGTTTATGATAGGTACTTGGTATGGCTTGACTTGGCGTAGATCTCCCCGGCAACGGCACGAGAAACTCCCGTCTACCTCTTAAGCTTGTGTGGGTTTTCCCTTGAAGAGGAAAGGGTGATGCAGCAAAGTAGCATAAGTATTTCCCTCAGTTTTAAGAACCAAGGTATCAATCCAGTAGGAGACGACGCACAAGTCACCGAATACCTTCGCAAACAATCATGAACTTGCAACCAATGCGATAAAGGGTTGTCAATCCCTTCACGGTCACTCGCAAAAGTGAGACCTAATAGAGATAAATAAACGGTAAAGTAAATATTTTTGGTATTTTTGGTTTATAGATTGGAAAATAAAGATTGCAAAATAGTAGATCGGAAACTAGCAAGATGTAAACGAGATTCAATATAATCAAAAAGAGACACGGGGCCATTGGTTTCACTAGTGGCTTCTCTCGAGATAGCATATATTACGGTGGTGAACAAATTACTGCCGAGCAATTGATAGAAAAGCGCATAATTATGATGACATCTAAGGCAATGATCATGAACATAGGCATCACGTCCATGTCAAGTAGCCCGACTCCTTCCTGCATCTACTACTATTACTCCACACATCGACCGCTATCCGGCAAGCATCTAGAGTATTAAGTTCATAAGAACGGAGTAACACATTAAGAAAGATGACATGATGTAGAGGAATTAACTCAAGCAATATGATGAAAACTCCATCTTATTATGCTCGATGGCAACAATACAATACGTGCCTTGCTGCCCCTACTGTCACTGGGAAAGGACACCGCAAGATTTAACCCAAAGCTAAGCACTTGTCCCATTGCAAGAAAGATCAATCTAGTAGGCCAAACTAAACCGATAATTCGAAGAGACTTGCAAAGATATCAAATCATGCATATAAGAATTCAGAGAAGAACCAAATAATATTCATAGATAATCTCGATCATAAATCCACAATTCAACGGATCTCGGCAAACACACCGCAAAAGAGTATTACATCGAATAGATCTCCGAGAACATCGAGGAGAACATGGTATTCAGAATCAAAGAGAATGCAGAAGCCGTCTAGCTAATAACTATGGACCCGAAGGTCTGTGGTAAACTACTCACGCTTCATCGGAGAGGTAATAGTGTTAATGTAGAAGCCCTTCGTGATCGAATCCCCCTCCGGCAGGATGCCGTAAAAGGCCCCAAGATGGGATCTCACGGGTACAGAAGGTTGCAATGAGAGGGGAGAGTGTTGTCCACGTACCCTCATAGACCGAAAGCGGAAGCGTTAGCACAACGCGGTTGATGTAGTCGTACGTCTTCACGATCCGACTGATCAAGTACCGAACGCACGGTACCTCCGAGTTCAGCACACGTTCAGCTCGACGACGTCCCTCGAACTCCGATCTAGCCGAGATTCGAGGAGAGTTCCGTCAGCACGACGGCGTGGTGACGATGATGATTCTCTACCAGCGCAGGGCTTCGCCTAAGCACCGCTACGATATTATCGAGGTGGAATATGGTGGAGGGGGCACGTCACACAGCTAATAGATCTCAAGGATCAATTGTTGTGTCTAGAGGTGCCCCCCCCCCCCCGCCCCCGTATATAAAGGAGCAAGGGGGAGGGGGCGGCTGGCCAGGAGGAGGCGCGCCAGGGAGGAGTCCTACTCCCACCGGGAGTAGGACTCCCTCCTTTCCTTGTCCAAGTAGGAAAGGGGGAAGGAAGGGAGAGAGGAGAGGAAGGAATGGGGCCCCCCCTCCTTGTCCTATTCGGACTAGAGGGGGAGGGGGGGCGCGGCCTGCCCTGGCCGCCCCTCCTCTGCTCCACTTTGGGCCCATGTGGCCCATTAACCCCCCGGGGGGTTCCGGTAACCCCCCGGTACTCCGGTATATATCTGATAACCCCCGGAACCATTCTGGTGTCCGAATATAGTCGTCCAATATATCAATCTTCTTGTCTCGACCATTTCGACACTCCTCGTCATGTCTGTGATCACATCCGGGACTCCTAACTATCTTCGGTACATCAAAACATATAAACTAATAATATAACCGTCATCTAACTTTAAGCGTGCAGACCCTACGGGTTCGAGAACTATGTAGACATGACCGAGACACGTCTCCGGTCAATAACCAATAGCGGAACCTGGATGCTCATATTGGTTCCCACATATTCTACAAAGATCTTTATCGGTCAAATGGCATAACAACATACGTTGTTCCCTTTGTCATCGGTATGTTACTTGCCCGAGATTCGATCGTCGGTATCTCAATACCTAGTTCAATCTCATTACCGGCAAGTCTCTTTACTCATTATGTAATGCATCATTCCGTAACTAACTCATTAGCTACATTGCTTGCAAGGCTTATAGTGATGTGCATTACCGAGAGGGCCCAGAGATACCTCTCCGACAATCGGAGTGACAAATCCTAATCTCAAAATATGCCAACTCAACATGTACCTTTGGAGACACCTGTAGAGCTCCTTTATAATCACCCAGTTATGTTGTGATGTTTGGTAGCACACAAAGTGTTCCTCCAGTAGATGGGAGTTGCATAATCTCATAGTTCTAGGAACATGTATAAGTCATGAAGAAAGCAATAGCAACATACTAAACGATCAAGTGCTAAGCTAATGGAATGGGTCAAGTCAATCACATCATTCTCCTAATGATGTGATCCCGTTAATCAAATGACAACTCATGTCTATGGTTAGGAAACTCAACCATGTTTGATCAACGAGCTAGTCAAGTAGAGGCATACTAGTGACACTATGTCTGTCTATGTATTCACACATGTATTATGTTTCCGGTTAATACAATTCTAGCATGAATAATAAACATTTATCATGATATAAGGAAATAAATAATAACTTTATTATTGCCTCTAGGGCATATTTCCTTCTGTCTCCCACTTGCACTAGAGTCAATAATCTAGATTACACAGTAATGATTCTAACACCCATGGTGCCTTGGTGTTGATCATGTTTTGCTCGTGGAAGAGGCTTAGTCAACGGGTCTGCAACATTCAGATCCGTATGTATCTTGCAAATCTCTATGTCTCCCACCCGGAGTTGGTCCCAGATGGAATTGAAGCGTCTCTTGATGTGCTTGGTCCTCTTGTTAAATTTAGATTCCTTTGCCAAGGGAATTGCACCAGTATTGTCACAGTAGATTTTCATTGGACCTGATGCACTAGGTATGACACACAGATCGGATATGAACTCCTTCATCCAGACTCCTTCATTTGCTGCTTCTGAAGCAGCTATGTACTCCGCTTCACATGTAGATCCCGCCACGACGCTTTGTTTAGAACTGCACCAACTGACAGCTCCACCGTTCAATATAAACACGTACCCGGTTTGCGATTTAGAATCGTCCGGATCAGTGTCAAAGCTTGCATCGACATAACCATTTACGACTAGCTCTTTGTCACCTCCATAAACGAGAAACATATCCTTAGTCCTTTTCAGGTATTTCAGGATATTCTTGACCGTTGTCCAGTGATCCACTCCTGGATTACTTTGGTACCTCCCTGCTAAACTTATTGCTAAGCATACATCAGGTTTGGTACACAGCATTGCATACATGATAGAGCCCATGGCTGAAGCATAGGGAAAATCTTTCATTTTCTCTCTATCTTCTGCTGTGGTCGGGCATTGAGTCTGACTCAACTTCACACCTTGTAATACAGACAAGAACCCTTTCTTTGCTTGATCCATTTTGAACTTTTGTAAAACTTTATCAAGGTATGTGCTTTGTGAAAGTCCAATTAAGCGTCTTGATCTATCTCTATTGATCTTGATGCCTAATATATAAGCAGCTTCACCGAGGTCTTTCATTGAAAAACTTATATTCAAGTATCCTTTTATGCTATCTAGAAATTCTATATCATTTCTAATTAACAATATGTCATCTACATATAATATCAGAAATGATACAGAGCTCCCACTCACTTTCTTGTAAATACAGGCTTCTCCAAAAGTCTGTATAAAACCATATGCTTTGATCACACTATCAAAGCGTTTATTCCAACTCCGAGAGGCTTGCACCAGTCCATAAATGGATCGCTGGAGCTTGCACACTTTGTGAGCACCTTTTGGATCGACAAAACCTTCTGGTTGCAGCATATACAACTCTTCTTCTAGAAATCCATTCAGGAATGCAGTTTTGACATCCATTTGCCATATTTCATAATCATAAAATGCGGCAATTGCTAACATGATTTGGACAGACTTAAGCATAACTACGGGTGAGAAAGTCTCATCGTAGTCAACCCCTTGAACCTGTCGAAAACCTTTCGCAACAAGTCGAGCTTTATAGACAGTAACATTACCATCAACGTCAATCTTCTTCTTGAAGATCCATTTATTCTCGATGGCTTGCCGATCATCGGGCAAGTCAACCAAAGTCCATACTTTGCTCTCATACATGGATCCCATCTCAGATTTCATCGCCTCAAGCTATTTTGCGGAATCTGGGCTAATCATCGCTTCCTCATAGTTCGTACGTTCGCCATGGTCAAGTAACATGACCTCCAGAATAGGGTTACTGTACCACTCTAGTGCGGATCTTACTTTGGTTGACTGATACGTCTCCAATGTATCTACTTTTCCAAACACTTTTGCCCTTATTTTGGACTCTAACTTGCATGATTTGAATGAAACTAACCCGGACTGACGTTGTTTTCAGCAGAACTGCCATGATGTTGTTTTATGTGTAGAAAAGAAAAGTTCTCGGAATGTCCTGAAAATCCACAAAGGCACTTTTTGGAATTAATAAGAATTTCTGGGCGAAAGAAATACACCAGGGGGCCCACAGGCTGTCCACGAGACAGGGGGCGCGCCCTCCTATCTCGTGGGCCCCCTGGACCTCCACCGACCTCAACTCCAACTCCATATATTCACGTTCAGGGAGAAAAAAATCAGATAGAAAGTTTCATCACATTTTACGACACGGAGCTGCCACCAAGCCCTAATCTCTCTCGGGAGGGCTGATCTGGAGTCCGTTCGGGGCTCCGGAGAGGGGGATTCGTCGCCGTCGTCATAATCAACCATCCTCCATCACCAATTTCATGATGCTCACCACCGTGCGTGAGTAATTCCATCGTAGGCTTGCTGGACGGTGATGGGTTGGATGAGATTTACCATGTAATCAAGTTAGTTTTGTTAGGGTTTGATCCCTAGTATCCACTATGTTCTGAGATTGATGTTGCTATGACTTTGCTATGCTTAATGCTTGTCACTAGGGCCCAAGTGCCATGATTTCAGATCTGAACCTATTATGTTTTCATGAATATATGTGTGTTCTTGATCCTATCTTGCAAGTCTATAGTCACCTATTATGTGTTATGATCTGACAACCCCGAAGTGACAATAATCGGGATACTTCTCGTGATGACCGTAGTTTGAGGAGTTCATGTATTCACTATGTGCTAATGCTTTGTTCCGGTTCTCTATTAAAAGGAGACCTTATATCCCTTAGTTTCCGCTAGGACCCCGCTGCCACGGGAGGGTAGGACAAAAGATGTCATGCAAGTTCTTTTCCATAAGCACGTATGACTATTTACGGAATACATGCCTACATTACCTTGATGAATTGGAGCTAGTTATATATCACCCTATGTTATAACTATTACGTGAGGAATCGCATCCGGCATAATTATCCATCACTGATCCATTGCCTACGAGCTTTTCATATATTGTTCTTCGCTTATTTAATTTTCCGTTGCTACTGTTACAACTACTACAAAAACCCAAAAACAATTATCTTTACTTTTTCTACCGTTACCTTTATTATCATACCACTTTTGCTACTAAATACTTTGCTACAGATACTAAGTTATCCAGGTGTGATTGAATTGACAACTCAACTGCTAATACTCAAGAATATTCTTTGGCTCCCCTTGTGTCGAATCAATAAATTTGGGTTGAATACTTTACCCTCGAAAGCTATTGCGATCCCCTACACTTGTGGGTTATCAAGACTAAATTCTGGCGCCGTTGCCGGGGAGCATAGATCTATTCTCTGAGTCACTTGGGATTTATATCTGTTGATCACTATGAAGAACTTGAAAGAAGACAGAACCAAGATTTTGCCCTCAACTACGAGGGGAGGTAAGGAACTGCCATCTAGCTCTGCACTAGATTCTCCTTCCGTTATTAGTAGGCTTGCGACACCTAAACCTGCTACTGCTATGAATTCTGATATATGTCGCATGTTATTGATGATGCCACTTCTGCTATGCATGATGAAACTACTTCTGTGCGTGATACCACTTTGCCATTAGGTAAATTTCTTGATGAACAACTTGCTAGAGTTGGGGGGAATGAAAATATTGAAGATGCTATTATTGATGATAGTGATGATGAAGGTTCTCCCAATGATTATGTATTGCCTGTTGTTCCTAAGGGTTATGTTATGAATGAAGAAGCTGCTAGGGAAATCTTTGCTTGCAATGATAGATGTGATCTTAAGAAGTTATTAGCTAAATGGAAGCAGCAGTCTCTTAATGCTAGAATGAAACCTGACCCTGCTTTTGCTACTTCAACTATCTGTGTTACTGATAAGGATTATGAATTCTCTGTTGATCCTGAGATTATTACTTTAGTAGAATCTGATCCTTTTTATGGCCTTGAATATGAAACTGTTGTGGCACATCTTACCAAGTTGAATGACATAGCTACCCTGTTTACCAATGATGAGAAGTCTCGCTATTTTTATATCCTTAAGATATTTCCATTCTCATTAAAGGGTGATGCTAAGACTTGGTATAATTCTCTTGCTCCTGGTTGTGTGCGTAGTCCCCAGGATATGATTTATTACTTCTCTGCTAAATATTTCCCTGCTCATAAGAAACAAGCTGCCTTGCGGGAAATATATAATTTTATGCAAATCAAAGAAGAGAGTCTCCCACAAGCTTGGGGGAGGCTTCTTCGGTTACTTAATGCTTTGCCTGATCATCCTCTTAAGAAAAATGAAATACTTGATATCTTGTATAATGGACTAACCGATGCTTCCAAGGACTACTTGGATAGTTGTGCTGGTTGTGTTTTCAGGGAAAGAACAGTCGATGAAGCTGAAATATTATTGAATAATATGTTGACTAATGAAAATAATTGGACTCTTCCCGAGCCAATTCCTGAAGTAATTCCTGAACCAATTGAGCCAACTCCTAAGCCTATTCCTAAACCCACGAAGAAGAGAGGTGTTTTATTTCTCAGTCCTGAAGATATGCAAGAGGCAAAGAAATCAATGAAAGAAAAGGGTATTAAAGCTGAAGATGTTAAGAATTTACCTCCTATTAAAGAAATACATGGTCTTAATATACCGCATGTTGAAGAACCACATTGTCTTGATAACCCGACACAGGTAGTAAAGGTAAATTCTCTCTATAGATATGATAAAGTTGAAATTCCCTCTACTAAATTTCATAGCCCATGCTTAGATGAATTTGATGACTTTATGGCTAGACAAGAAAGTTTTAATGCTTATATTGGTAGAGAGTTAAAGAATAATGCTTTCGAGATAGGACGCGTAAGCGATAATCTGGCTAGAGTTAAAGATGAACTCAAACTCGTTAGCAAATATGCTTCTATGGTTGCTACTCAAGCTGAGCAAGAACTTAAAGCTCAAAATGATTTGCTTCAGGAATTAAATAATAAAAATGACTTTGCTGTTTGAGTGGCTACTAGAACTGGTAGAATGACTCAGGAACCTTTGTATCCTGAAGGCCACCCTATGAGAATCGAGCAAGATTCTCAGAGAAATAATTTAGAGGCACCTAGTTCTTCTAAAAAGAAGAAGAAGAAAAATGATAGGACTTTGCATGCTTCTAGTGAACCTACTGTAGACACACCTGAGAATCCTAATGATATTTCTATCTCCGATGCTGAAACACAATCAGGTGATGAACATGAACCTAGTGATAATGTTAATGATAATGTTCATGTTGATGCTCAACCTAGAAAAGACAATGATGTAGAGATTGAACCTGCTGTTGATCTTGATAACCCACAATCAAAGAATCAACGTTATGATAAGAGAGATTTTGTTGCTAGGAATCATGGTAAAGAAAGAGAACCATGGGTTCAGAAACCCATGCCCTTTCCTCCTAAACCATCCAAGAAAAAGGATGCTGAGGATTTTGAGCGCTTTGCTGAAATGATGAGACCTATTTTCTTACTTATGCGCTTAACTGATATGCTTAAAGTAAATCCTTATGCTAAGTATATGAAGGATATCATCACAAATAAAAGAAAGATACCGGAAACTGAAATTTCCACCATGCTTGCTAATTACACTTTTAAGGGTGGAGTACCAAAGAAACTTGGAGATCCCGGGGTACCAACTATACCATGCTCCGTTAAAAGAAATTATGTTAGAACTTCTTTATGTGATCTTGGAGCCGGTGTTAGTGTTATACCTCTCTCTTTATATCGTAGACTTGAACTGAATAAGTTGACACCTACTGAAATATCTTTGCAAATGGCTGACAAATCAACTGTTATACCTGTCGGTATTTGTGAGGATGTGCCTGTTGTGGTTGCAAATGTCACTATCTTAACGGACTTTGTTATTCTTGATATTCCCGAGGACGATAGTATGTCTATTATCCTTGGTAGACCTTTTTTGAACACTGCAGGGGATGTTATTGATTGCAACAAAGGCAATGTCACTTTTCATGTTAATGGTAATGAGCATACGGTACACTTTCCGAGGAAACAATCTCAAGTTCATAGCATCAATTCTATTGGAAAAAGTCCAACTATTATTATTGGAGGTTTTGAATTTCCTCTCCCTACTGTCAAGAGAAAGTATGATATTCTTATTGTTGGGGATTTTCATATCCCCGTTGAGGTAACTTAGTGTTATTCGAAATTTCTCCGGTTCCGTGTTATTCGGAATGAGTTTGTTAACAAGACTTGATCAACCTTGTTAGTGGATTCATTTTGATGATCATGAGATGGATGAAACTAGAAGGCACAACCTTTTGTACCCACTTTTTACTTTCTGTTATTTAGAATAAATAAAGCAAAAATAGTATTATCCGTCTATTTTCTGAATTATCCATGCAATAAAAAATAGTCCGAAAATAAAAGTGCTCCCCAATTTAGTATGATTTTTTTCTGGAATATTTGAGGATTTTAGGCACTGAAATCACTGTAGGAGGGGCAAGCACCAGGCCACGAGAGTGGAGGGCCCCCCTATAGGGCGCGCCCTCCTGTCTCATGGGCCCCTAGTGGCCCCCTCTACTTATGCCAGCACCCACACACTTCATCTTCTACCCAAAAAAATCCCCATCCAGCTCAAGCACGAGTTCTAGCTAGTTTTGCTGCAATTTTCGATCTCCTTGTTCAAAGCTCCATTCACAAAACTGCTTTGGGAGATTGTTGCTTGGTATGTGACTCCTCCATTGGTCCAATTAGTTTTGTTCTAGTGCTTTATTCATTGCAAAGTTTTGCTGCATAGGTGACCATGTTCTTGAGCTTGCATGTTAAATTTTTGAGGTCCCAAGCAATTCCAATGCATGATATAGGCTCTAGGCACTTGTGGGAGTAGTTGCTATCAATCTTGTTTAGTTTTATTCACTTTTATTTTGAAGTTACTAAAAATTCCGAAATTTTCAGAAAATGTTGAGGAAACTTTTGAGGGGTTCTTCTAGCCAAAGATCTCAGGAAAAACAAGCCAAAGAGAAGGAAAAAGCTAAGTCTAACCTTCCTCGCTTAGCGGAAGTACGGTCGTGTGAATGGCCATGTGAGGATTTCTTGAAAGAAGCTGGAATTCATGAAGGTTTTTATACTTTAATCGAGACTGCGGAACTCACCGGTTTCATCAACGACCGAATTGATCAGTATCTCTTACTCACCAATACTTTCGTGCAAAACTTTTATTATTATCCTAAGAAGTCACCGCCTGCAGTATCATTTCATTTATATAATGAGTTCAAAGAAATGTCTTTACATAATTTTTGCGCGGTGTGTAGGATACCTTATGAGGGAGAATTAGAGGAACCCCATCGTGAAGATGTGGGTGGCTTTGTTAACACTATAGCTGTAGAGGAGCCAAAGAAGGGCTCCGAGGCAAAAGTCTCTAGCATACACTATCCTGTTTTACGCTACTTTGACATATTTGCTAGTAGATGTTTGATTGATCATGGAAATAGTGGAAACTCGAGCATTCCTGATATTATCATTCTTCAACATGCCTTGCTTGGAGACAATACTTTTAGTATGGGTGCTGTCGTTGCTAAACGGCTAGCCCTGAATCGTACAAAAGGCCCCATATTTGGAGGTATCTATGATGCACGTCTTGCTAAACATTTTCAGATACCCATTAGGCACCATGAGAAGGAGGAGATAAAATTGCCTCCTCACATTTTAGATTACAAGAGCATGGTAGCACACAAGTTTATTGTTGACAACAAAGAGAAGATGCTCTTGTATAAACTTTGATTTAATAAGAAACACTTTGAGATTATTATTTTGCCTGCGCCTCTGTTGTTTGATTTGCTTGCAGAAAATTTTCTTGTTACGCCGGAAGCAGTGAACAACCATCGAGCCCAAGCTTTTACTCCAGAACATGAACCTGAGCCGGAACCTGAACTGGACCCTTATCGTGCATCATCTGTCCAGTGGGATCCGGAGATGACCAGCTAGTGGTATCCTGATTACACCTCCCATTACACCGGGGAGAGTAGCCAGGCGATCCTTGGTACTAGACCAACTTAGGCCAAAAGCCTAAGCTTGGGGGGTACGTATTTCTCACCGACTTTGCCTTCATGTTCACACACTAGTCGTTAGTGCTCATACTCTTTCATTGTATTATCCATGTTAGTTCAATTTCCTTTTTCTAGTTTTCTTCTTGTGTGTTTGATAAACCTTAAGAAAAACCAAAAAAATTAGTTAGTTTAATTTCCATGCTTGTAGAAATTAAAATGAGAACCCAAAAATATTTCTCGTTCTTCTTCTTACTTGTCGGGAGCTTTCCCGTGTAAATAGTTTTATTTTCTTTTCTTTCTTTTGGGGGTCGAGAAGACTATATTGAAAATGTTTAGTGGCTCTCATACGCATGATTGTTTATTTAACTTAGAGCCCATATTACCCTGTCTTCTCTCTTGAGTTGAATGCTTGCAAATTCCATCTTAGTCCAATGCACGTGCACTCTTATTATTATACACATCGTTCGGTCGTGCAAGTGAAAGGCAATAATGACGATATATGATGGACTTATTGAGATGAGAAAAGCTGGTATGAACTCGACCTCTCTTGTTTTTGTAAATATGATGAGTTCATCATTTCTGAGTCAGTTATTATGAGGTAAACATATTTGCAATGACATTTAGAGATTATAGTTGCTTGTGCCATGCTTGATTAGCTATGAGTTATAATGGTTTACCTTGTGTGCCAACATGCTATTAGAATGATTATGATGTGATATGATGGGATGGTATCCTCCTTTGTATGAATTGAGTGACTCGACTTGGCACATGTTCACGCATGTAGTTGAATCAAATCAACATAGCCTTCACGATATTTATGTTCATGGTGGATTATATCCTACTCATGCTTGTATTCGGTGTGAATTAATTTTAATGCATGTTTATGACTGTTGTCGCTCTCTCAGTTGGTCGCTTCCCAGCCTTTTGCTAGCCTTCACCTATACTAAGCGGGAATACTGCTTGTGCATCCAAACTCCTTAAACCCCAAAGTTGTTCCAGATGAGTCCACTATACCTTCCTATATGCGGTATTTACCTGCCGTTCCAAAGTAAATTTGTATGTGCCAAACTCCAAACCTTCAAATGAAATTCTGTTTTGTATGCTCGAGCAGCTCATGTTACAACTAGGGCTGCCTATATCTTCCATGCTAGGTGGGTTATTCTCACGAGGAGTGGACTCCGCTCCTCATTCATGAGAAAGGGCCGGTAACCGGGATGCCCAGTCCCATGATCCAAAAAGATCAAAGCAAATCAAAATAATTAAACAAAACTCCCCCAGGGTTGTTGTTAGTTGGAGGCACTTGTTGTTTCGAGCAAGCCATGGATTGATGCTTGTTGGTGGTTGGGGGAGTATAAACCTTTACCATTCTGTTTGGGAACTGCCTATAATGCATGTAGTATAAAAGATACAGCCATCTCATAGTTGTTGTGTTGACAGTGAAAGTATGCCGCTCAAAATGTTATTCAATCTCTATTTTAAAATCGAGCTCTGGCACCTCTACAAATACCTGCTTCCCTCTGCGAAGGGCCTATCTATTTACTTTTATGTTGAGTCATCACCCTTCTTATTAAAAGCACCCGCTGGAGAGCACACTGTCATTTGCATTCATTATTGTTGGTTTATATTGGGTATGACTTGACTGGATCTCGTTTACCATGAATTACAATGTTTAGTCAGTCCTTGATCTTTAAAGGTGCTCTGCATTTATGTTTTGTGGTCTCAGAAAGGGCTAGCGAGATACCATTTTGTTATATCATGTTATGATTATTTTGAGAAAGTGTTGTCATCCGAGTTTTATTATTATGGCTCGCTAGCTGATTATGCTATTAATATGAGTAATTGTGAGACTTACGTGTTATTGTGAGTATGGTTAGTTCATAATATTTGCTGAAACTTGAATGCTGGCTTTTCATGTTTACAACAACAAGAGCAAATAGAGTTTGTAAAAGTTTTTCTTTATCACTTTCAGTTTATCAACTGAATTGCTTGTGGACAAGCAAAGGTTTTAACTTGGGGGAGTTGATACGTCTCCAACGTATCTACTTTTCCAAACACTTTTGCCCTTGTTTTGGACTCTAACTTGCATGATTTGAATGAAACTAACCCGGACTGACGCTGTTTTCAGCAGAACTGCCATGATGTTGTTTTATGTGTAGAAAAGAAAAGTTCTCGGAATGTCCTGAAAATCCATGGAGGCACTTTTTGGAATTAATAAGAATCCATGGGCGAAAGAAATACACCAGGGGGCCCACAGGCTGTCCACGAGACAGGGGGCGCCCCCCTAGGGCGCGCCCTCCTATCTCGTGGGCCCCCTGGACCTCCACCGATCTCAACTCCAACTCCATATATTCACGTTCGGGGAGAAAAAATCAGGGAGAAAGTTTCGTCGCATTTTACGACACGGAGCCGCCGCCAAGCCCTAATCTCTCTCGGGAGGGCTGATGTGGAGTCCGTTCGGGGCTCCGGGGAGGGGGATTCGTCGCCGTCATCATCATCAACCATCCTCCATCACCAATTTCATGATGCTCACCGCCGTGCGTGAGTAATTCCATCGTAGGCTTGCTGGACGGTGATGGGTTGGATGAGATTTACCATGTAATTAAGTTAGTTTTGTTAGGGTTTGATCCCTAGTATCCACTATGTTCTGAGATTGATGTTGTTATGACTTTGCTATGCTTAATGCTTGTCACTAGGGCCCGAGTGCCATGATTTCAGATCTGAACCTATTATGTTTTCATGAATATATGTGTGTTCTTGATCCTGTCTTGCAAGTCTATAGTCATCTATTATGTGTTATGATCCGACAACCCCGAAGTGACAATAATCGGGATACTTCTCGGTGATGACTGTAGTTTAAGGAGTTCATGTATTCACTATGTGCTAATGCTTTGTTCCGGTTCTCTATTAAAAGGAGACCTTAATATCCCTTAGTTTCGGCTAGGACCCCGCTGCCACAGGAGGGTAGGACAAAAGATGTCATGCAAGTTCTTTTCCATAAGCACGTATGACTATTTACGGAATACATGCCTACATTACATTGATGAATTGGAGCTAGTTCTATATCACCCTGTGTTATAACTATTACATGGGGAATCGCATCCGGCATAATTATCCATCACTGATCCATTGCCTATGAGCTTTTCATATATTGTTCTTCGCTTATTTACTTTTTCGTTGCTACTGTTACAACTACTACAAAAACCCAAAAACAATTATCTTTACTTTTGCTACCGTTACCTTTATTATCATACCACTTTTGCTACTAAATACTTTGCTGCAGATACTAAGTTATCCAGGTGTGGTTGAATTGACAACTCAACTGCTAATACTCAAGAATATTCTTTGGCTCCCCTTGTGTCGAATCAATAAATTTGGGTTGAATACTTTACCCTCAAAAGCTGTTGCGATCCCCTACACTTGTGGTTATCATTGACCTACGAGGTTCGGTAGTAACTTGATCTGAAGTTTCATGATCAATATCATTAGCTTCCTCACTAATTGGTGTAGTTGTCACAGGAACCGGTTTATGTGATGAACTACTTTCCAATAAGGGAGCACGTACAGTTACCTCATCAAGTTCTACTTTCCTCCCACTCACTTCTTTCGAGAGAAACTCCTTCTCTAGAAAGGACTCAAATTTAGCAACAAAAGTCTTGCCTTCAGATCTGTGATAGAAGGTGTACCCAATAGTCTCCTTTGGGTATCCTATGAAGACACATTTCTCCGATTTAGGTTCGAGCTTATCTAGTTGAAGTTTCTTCACATAAGCATCGCAACCCCAAACTTTAAGAAACGACAACTTTGGTTTCTTGCCAAACCACAGTTCATAAGGCGTCGTCTCAATGGATTTTGATGGTGCCCTATTTAACGTGAATGCGACCGTCTCTAAAGCATAACCCTAAAACAATAGCGGTAAATCAGTAAGAGACATCATAGATCGCACCATATCTAGTAAAGCATGATTACGACGTTCGGACACACCATTACGTTGTGGTGTTCCGGGTGGCGTGAGTTGCGAAACTATTTCGCATTGCTTCAAACTCGTATCTCAAATATTCTCCTCCATGATCAGATCGTAGAAACTTTATTTTCTTGTTACGATGAGTTTCCACTTCACTCTGAAATTCTTTTGAACTTTTCAAATGTTTCAGACTTATGTTTCATTAAGTAGATATACCCATATCTGCTCAAATCATCTGTGAAGGTGAGAAAATAACGATACCCGCCGCGACCCTCAATGTTCATCGGACCACATATGAGGGAGTCCTGGACTAGGGGGTGTCCGGATAGCCGAACTATCATCATTGGCCGGACTCCAAGACTATGAAGATACAAGATTGAAGACTTCGTCCCGTGTCCGGATGGGACTTTCCTTGGCATGGAAGGCGAGCTTGGCAATACGGATATGTAGATCTCCTACCATTGTAACCGACTCTGTGTAACCCTAGCCTCTCCGGTGTCTATATAAACCGGAGGGTTTTAGTCCATAGGACGAACAACAATCATTCCACAGGCTAGCTTCTAGGGTTTAGCCTCCTTCATCTCGTGGTAGATCTACTCTTGTACTACCCATATCATCAATATCAATCAAGCAGGAGTAGGATTTTACCTCCATCGAGAGGGCCCGAACCTGGGTAAAAACATCATGTCCCTTGTCTCCTGTTACCATCAGCCTAGACGCACAGTTCGGGACCCCCTACCCGAGATCCGCCGGTTTTGACACCGACATTGGTGCTTTCATTGAGAGTTCCTCTGTGCCGTCGCAACCAGGAAGGATGCCTCTTCCCATCTTTAAAGATGGTACCGTTGCCAAGGGAGCTTTGGCCACCGGCCAAAATATCCGGCTAGGTGGTTTTCTTATGACCGCCTGTTCGGCCGCCACTCCGACAACGACCTCTCGGGTCATCAAAAGCGATCTTCACGTCAACTCGGAATTCGCCGAGCAGCTAGATCCGATGGAGCTCTCCTCCGTAAACGAGCTCTTGGATCGCATCGCCACCCTGGGAGTCGCTACAGACTACGATCAGATTGGGCTTAAAACTGATCTGAGAGAGATTAACTCTCCCCAGGCTACCCACCACGTTGCTGTGGTAGAGGAACAGCATGGCGACTCTTCTTCTATATTAAAGACCAGTTATGTCCGGATTCCTGATCCCTCCATGCCGGATTCCCGCGGAGGGACAGATGCCAATCAAGTACTGAACCTAAAGTCAGGCAGCGGACCAGATTCGTTGGACAATATCCAGCAATCCAAGCTTCCGAATTCGGAAACTTTTTGGCCCTTGAGCCTCAGATTGGGCGGGGTTCCGAATTTATTTCCGCCCGCCCACCCAAACACAAGCGATATATCTCAAATCCGGCAAGAGCCCGCTGAAACAGTACATCATTACTGGGCCAGATTCCTCCTGGTTATGGACAGGATAAAGGACTGCTGTGAGGAAAGCGCAATCTCAATTTTCTGCAACAATTGCACAGACAAGGGAATCATGAACGCCATAAGTCGTCGCGAAATTACACGCTTCACCGACCTGGCATCCATAGTACGAAAGTACTGTGCGATGGAGAGTGCCTGGAAAACCGAAACTAAGTTTTGGGACAATCCGGCTCCGAACACAACCCTAGTCCGAAATAAAAGAGTGCATCATGCTCAGGCACCTGGGACAAAAACCAAAAAGCAAAAACCTCCTAAAGGGCACGGAACCGTACTGGAGGATGGCTCAGCGGACCCTGTAAAATCCATAGTACAGAGGGCGCCACTCCAACACATAGCCTTCAAGCATGTTGGATACTATGGCAGGTGGCCAAAAGTGGCGAAGAGCTTCTAGCCCCGGAGAACCAGCCCAACAGTACCAGTACGGTATTAACAGTCTTCGAGACTTTCGCATCAAATAATATGCGGAAACGAACAATCCGCAGCCTCGCTAAAGTCTACCAAGTAGCAACAACAAATCCATGGAGCGACACGGCTATCACCTTCAACGCCAGCGACGAACCTAAATTCCGAACAGCCCGAGCACCAGCCGCATTGGTCCTCAGTCCAATAGTGGACGGCTTTCGTCTTACCAAGGTACTCATGGATGGCGGCAGTGGATTAAACCTCATCTACGAGGAAAGCCTTCGAAAAATGGAAATAGAATGGAGCCGCATTGAGTGAAGCAGCACAACCTTTAGAGGAATAATCCCTAGTCGGGAAGCACGCTGCACAGGAAAAATTACACTAGATGTGGTGTTCAGCTCGCCGGACAATTACATGTCTGAGGAGGTCATGTTCCAAGTGGCCCCGTTTAGCAGTGGATATCACGCTTTATTAGGGCGAGAGGCATTCACAATTTTTCAAGCTATACCCCATTACGGGTACATGAAGCTTAAAATGCCCGGGCCTAATGGAATCATCACTCTTGTCAGTGATCCGGACATAGCACTCCGCGCCGAAAATAAGACAGCCGCACTAGCCCTAGAGGCACTATCCGAAGCCCTAGCGGCAGAGGAACTCACTGCGCTGCGCTCCACGGTGAATAGGGACGATGTGATACTCGATAAGAGATCCAAGTCCACCTCTTTTAAACCAACGGACGAAATAGTCAAATTCCAAGTCCGTCCAACGGACCCCACAAAGATGGCCTCCATTGGGGCACAATTAAACCCTGATGTAGACGCCGCACTACGAGAATTCCTTCGGGAAAATTGGGACATCTTTGCCTGGCACCCTTCAGATATGCCAGGAATCCCACGCAGGTTGGCAGAACACAGCCTAGACATCCTAAAAGGATTCAAGCCAGTCAAACAGGCTCTTCGGCGATTTTCCGAACCCAAAAGAAAGGCAATGGGAGAGGAGCTAGCCAAACTATTAGAAGCCGGATTCATCAGAGACATCAAACATCCGGACTGGCTAGCAAACCTGGTAATGGTACCAAAAAAGGACAAATCCTGGCGCCTGTGTGTCGATTTTAAAGACCTTAACAAGGCTTGTCCAAAGGATCCTTTCCCCCTTCCCCGCATTGATCAAATCATCGATGCTACCGCAGGGCACGATTCATTGTGCTTCCTCGACGCATACTCCAGCTACCATCAAATCAAGATGGCGGAGACAGACCAAGCCGCAACGGCATTCATTACTCCTACGGACCATTCTGCTTCAACACAATGCCCTTCGGGCTCAAAAACGGCCGCGCAACATATCAGCGCATGATTCAAACATGTCTGGCAACCCAGATCGGCAAAACAGTGGAGGCATACGTAGACGATGTGGTCGTCAAGACCAAACACGTCGAAACTCTAGTAGACGATTTGAGGCTCACATTCGACAACCTCCGAGCATATGACATTAAGCTCAACCCGGAAAAATGCGTTTTTAGCGTACCAGCCGGAAAGCTCTTGGGCTTCATTGTATCCGGTAGAGGAATTGAAGCAAACCCAGCCAAGATCCGAGCTCTGTCACAATTGGATATCCCAAAAGACCTCAAACAAATACAAAAATTGACTAGATGCGTGGCGGCTCTAAGCCGCTTCATCTCCCGCTTGGGAGAAAAGGCATTGCCCCTTTATCGCCTCCTCCGGCGCACCGAACACTTCAAATGGACGGATGCTGCCACGGCCGGGCTCGAAGAAATAAAGGCCATATTGGCAACAAATCCGGTCCTGGCCGCGCCCAACTTGGGCGAACCAATGTTATTATATAACGCGGCAACACATCAAGTTGTAAGCGTGGTGCTCGTCGTCGAACGAGAAACAGAAGGACACAAATTCCCTCTTCAAAAACCAGTGTACTACGTACCCACTGTCTTAACTCCATGCAAGTCCTGGTATCCACATTATCAAAAGATAGCGTACGCGATGTTCATGGCATCCCGGAAGCTGCGACACTACTTTCAAGAGTGTTCGATAACAGTGGCCTCCAAAGTACCTGTCAACGACATTATAAACAACCGCGACGCGACAGGAAGGATTGCAAAATGGGCCATTGAGCTCCTACCGTTTGACATAACCTACAAACCACGGCGAGCTATAAAGTCACAAGTTTTGGCCGACTTCATCGCTAAATGGACCGAAGCCGAACTCCCTAAAGAGTACGGCGCATACTCCAATTGGATCATGCACTTCGACGGCTCCAAAATGTTGGCCGGCCTGGGGGCTGGCGTCGTCTTGACGTCCCCAACCAGAGACACAGTCCAATACGTACTTCAGATAATGTACACGGACTCCAACAATGCAGCCGAATACGAGGCCCTTCTACATGGTCTCCGGATGGCAATTTCCATGGGAATTCAACGCCTAGAGGTCCGCGGGGATTCAAACCTCGCAATATCCCAAGTAAATGGAGGCTTTGACGCCAAGGATCCGAAAATGGCAGCCTACCGTAATGCCGTCTTAAAAATGTCAGCTTGGTTCGAAGGACTCGAATTCCACCATGTAGCTCGGGATAATAACCAGGCGGCCGACGTGTTGGCACGCATCGGCGCAAAGCGCGACGCCGTCCCTCCAAACATCTTCCTGGAGCGGCTTTTTAAGCCATCCATATTATGGGAAGAGGAGTCCGGAAACAACAACCCGGAACCAACCGCACCGCCCAACACTGAACATTCTGACACAATCGGTGGCTCAGCCAATGAAATAACACCTTCAGCCCACGAAATAATGGCAGTCATTGCCCCGTGGACCGAACCATTCCTAGCCTACTTAATTAGGCAGGAACTTCCCAAAGACCAAAACGAGGCCCGCTGCATAGTACGGCGATCTAAAGCCTACAAGGTCCATGAGGGAGAGCTTTATAAGAAAAGCACAACCGGAGTCCTTCAAAGATGCATCTCTAAAGAGGAAGGGCGAAATCTTCTGGCTGAAATTCACGCCGGACTCGGCGGGCACCACACTGCAGCCCGAGCCCTTGTAGGCAAGGCCTTCCGTACAGGATTTTATTGGCCGACGGCCCGGGCAGTTGCTCAGGACTTAGTCCAACAATGCGTCGGTTGCCAGCTCTTTGCAAATCAAAGCCACATGCCACCCACCGCCCTCAAAACTATACCCATCACCTGGTCTTTCACGGTCTGGGGCCTTGACATGGTTGGACCCCTTAAAGGGGGAATCCACAAGCAAAAATACCTATTGGTCATGGTGGACAAATTCACCAAATGGATAGAGGCCAAACTAGTTAAAACGGCCGAATCTGGACCTGTGATAGACTTCATATCTGGGGTAGTACACAGTTATGGCGTCCCCCACAGCATCATCACTGATAACGGCACGAACTTCACGGCCGACGAGGTTAAACTCTGGTGCAAAAATATGGGCATCAAGCTCGACTACGCTTCAGTCTATCACCCTCAAACTAACGGTCAAGTCGAACGAGCAAATGGTCTAATCATGAGCGGCATCAAACCCAGGTTAGTGCGGTCCCTCACGGAATCTAACATGCACTGGGTGGAGGAGCTCGACTCCGTACTCTGGGGGCTGCAGACCACGCCAAACCGCACTACCGGATTCACACCATTTTTTATGGTATACGGCGCAGAGGCAGTTTTGCCCTGCGATATAATTCATGACTCACCTCGCGTGCGCATGTACGAGGAAAGAGAGGCCGAGTTGGATTGGCAGGATAGTTTGGACGCATTAGAAGAGGAGCGCGATGTGGCAAAAGCTCGTTCCGCATTCTATCAGCAGCAGGCTCGAAGATATCAAAGCAGAGAAGTACGAGCCAAAACTTACATTGTTGGCGAACTAGTTCTACGCCTGCCGGACAAGAAAAAGGACAAACTCAAGCCCAAATGGGAAGGTCCCTTTATCATCGACCAAGTTCTAACCGGCGGAGCATACCATCTACGAAACACATCGGACAACCGACTCGAGCCGAACCCATGGAATGCAGCCCGTCTCCAAAGATTCTACGCCTAGCGCCGGACTCAGAGTTCGTCTCCTTCCTCCGTCCACATTTTATACTTTAGCTGTCGTTTGTTTCACTCTTTTCCCCCCTTTTCCGTAAAGCCCTTGAGGGCTGACCGGCGCATGGTTCGCACACACTTGACGTGCTACTCGCACTCATTATACCTGGGGGCTTCTTTAACAGAAGCTTATTTATACGGGCTTCATGCCCAACACATGTGTCACACTTCCGCATGTACCTTTTATTCACCATTATATGCATTGATATGACTTAAGTTTTGGCCAAGCTAGGTTGCCTGGCTCCTGTGCTTACCCCTACGTTCCCGATTATTCGGCTAGGAGGTAAAGGGAGCACCTCTGCGATTGTTACTGCCGGGTCAGCCGGATGTGTACCTCAGACTAGGTGAAGCCGAAAGCTAGCGTTCTTAAGGGAATATTCGGTCGGTGACATGAAAGATGATTTCTTACTTATTTATTTATTTGCCCCCAGATGCTTTTCTGCTCTTTTCGCAGTCCGGACATGCACTTTAGGGCATGCCTCCCAGGGAAAGGAACCCCTAATGGAACTATTCTCCCTGGAAGATGTTTCTTACTAACCATGTAATATAACATAACTAGTTGGGCACTTGTCTGATAAAGCACTAATGACCCCTACGCCTGGTCTCCATGCATGCCCCGGTTTTTACATAACTGTGAGGGTATTCGGACACACTCCGGACTGTTGGGTCCCGAGGTTGAAGTGAAAAGGTCCGCAAAGACAAACGATCTACAATCCGGCTAGAAGGCATTTTACATGTCATTTTAAATTACATCGTCAAATTGACTGATTGTACTCCTCTTCAATCCCATCTAACAGACTGTCTAGTTTACAGTCCCGTTAGGAATACTTCGCGGCCAGCTCTACTTGGCCGTACATTAAGCTCACAGGGATCTCCTTCCCATCGGGGCCCACAGGTCCGACCTCGGCCATGTGGTTTGGATCAGCCTTCGTGTACCACGTCTTCACCATGGCCCAGGCCTCCCTGGCACCTTGACGGCAGGCCGATATCTTCCACAGACGGAAACGCTGCCGTGCTCCCTGAAGCTTCTCCGCAACCCCTCCAAGACCCTCGGGTAGAGAGACGGACGGCCATAAGGCCTGGGCGACGCCGCTCATCGCCTGCCAAACACGTTCGTGCAGTTGCAGTAGCTCGGGAAGTAGGTCACCCGTTGAACCGGGCATTTCCTCTGCAGGACGGCCTGTGAGCACACCAACAGACACATTTCTGTCAATCGACTTCCTCGCCGAACTCTTCTTTTCAAAAGAGTTTGCTCAAGCACTTACTATAAATGCCGCGACAAAGCCGCCGATTCTCCTTCACGGAGTCAGACAGCTGGACCCGAACATCTTTTAGTTCTTCGCCCAGCTGGGTGTTGGCATCTTGGAGTTTGTTCCTCTCCTGCTGCACCCTCATAAGCACCTTCTCGCCGGCCTTCAGCTGGCGCACTAAATGTTGCTTGTCCGGATCTAGTCCGGCACCATCTGCAATGCTATTTTCAAACTTATACACACGCCGCACTGCATAAACTACTTATCTTTTCAAAGTATGTATTACCAGAGGGGGTCTCTGTGGCTCCCCCTGTGGCGGCTAGTGCGGCCTCAAGTTGGGCCTTGCACTCTTGAAGCTCCTGGGACAGGTGGGTATTCTTCTTCGTAAGATCCTGCATAACAAATGATCCTTAAATCAGTTATTCTAACTATTTTAAGTCTCGGGGGCTACTGGCATATGTAACTATTAAAATTCCTCACCCGTATGTCTTTCACATACTGCTCCGTGGCTCTAGTTAAACCATCTAAGCGGCACGGAGGTGTGCATCTCCTGCATTAAAGGCATTCAACGCCTCCAGGGAGAAACACGCGTCATGAAGAACTATCCGGCGGCGCCTGTGATTCATGGCACTCTCCACCTCAAACCTGGTGGCGGACAGCCGGTCGACATCCTCCGTTGGAGGAGCATCCGGCTCACGCCTTGTGTTCGCCTCCCCCTCCGTACCAGGCGTTGGAGCCTGGCTGGCGGAGGCTTGATTGGCAACCTCTCCGGGCACAGTCCGGCGAGCGCTCTTTCTCCTGGAAAAATCATGAGCGTTAATATACCTCCCAGGAATATTTCCCTTAAATACGGTGGTGCTCCATACCGTTGCGGCGACGTTTCGATTCGCGCCGCACTCCTCTTCCGCCTGCTGGGCCGAACTGACCCTTGTTGGTCAGCCGCCGTGGGTTTGGCTTCCCGCCTTAAAGGCACCTCCTGCGGGGCACCGTTGGTATACGGTGGTCAGAAATAAGCATGGATGAGTAATAATGTCAGGACTCCGGTCACAGTTACCTGGGAAGCCGGAGATAAACCAGGGTAGTCGGCCGTAATGGCGACCAAAGCATTGTCCATGCTAAGCTGGTGGAACACCCCATCGATCAGCTCCACCTTTATGTCCGGGTCCTCTTCGGAGGCCGGATCAAGGGATCGTCCCGGATCCTCGGGTTGTGGAGTCAGGCTGTGTATGCCCTCTACGTCCCGGCGCAGTTCCTGCATCGAAATCACAAAGTGAGACACTTAACTTTGGGAATATGGATCGGATAGATAAACGTCCGCTTACCAAGCTCCGAGGGTTATTCATGGAGAACCATTCAATGGACTCATGCGGAGGAAGTCCTCCTGCTCCCCCTTGTACAAGACGGACAGGATCTTCACCAGATCGGCAACCGATCTCTGCCCCTTGCGGCCATGACGGGTGGCGTCATCCTCCCCGTTGAAATCCCACATGGGGTGGCCCCTATATTGGAGCGGCTGCACCCCCCGCATGATGCACGTGGCCATGACTCCAATCATGGTCAATCCGGAATGAGCCAGTAACCTTATCCGGCCCATCAGGTATTGGACGTCCCTATCATTCTCCTGTTGAGGGCTCCGCGGGCGCTAACTCAGGCATTTCTTCAGGGGAGCGTTGCTGAACTCCGGGAGGCCGATCTGAACTGGGTCCGGCAGTGGGGCGTCTTCCATATAGAACCATTCCGAAGGCCAGTCTTCGGACGCCTTCTTCGGGGTTCCGGATAGATATCCGGTCCCGGCGACGCGCCATATTTCGGCTCCGCCCACTTGATATATCGACCCCTCGTGAGAACGGGGTACGAGGCAAAGCAATCTCTTCCACAGTGCAAAATGGGCCTCGATGCCCAAGAACAGCTCGCAAAGGGCTACAAAGCCCGTGATGTGCAAGATGGAGGCAGGTGTAAGGTGATGAAGCTGGAGCCCATAGAACTCCAGGAGCCCCCGGAGAAACGGATGTATGGGAAATCCGAGTCCCCTTATTAGATAAGGGACGAAGCATACCCGCTCTCCTTTGGAGGGATTGGGGACGCTCTCCACCTGCTTTCCACCCTTGTAGGTGGCCAGTCCGGCTCAAACCGGAACCATGAAGGCTGGGGGAAGGTATCCCTCCGCTTGGAGCGTCACTAGCTCGCTGTGCGGGACTGAACATCTCCTCCAATCTCCTGGCTGAGGGCTGGGAGCACGAGAGGAGGAGCCGCGTCGACTGTCCATGATGGAGTGGATTTTTGTCAGAGGCGCTTCGATGAGAAATCGCGGAAGGAGGATGGTGTGATTCGGATCTAGATCCTTGCCTCTCTTATAGGCAGCTTATTCGCGTAGCTAGGGGGTAAACCGTAAAAATACCCTGGCTTTTCGCATTCATATGACATGAGGAAGAGGTCCATTATTGGACGTGGAAGCCAAGGAGCGCAACATTTATAAGGAAGCCGGACACTATTCGGCAAGCACATGGAATTTAGAGGAGAACCCGCCTTGCAAAGCCGAAGACAATATATGCGCTGGACTCATCGTCATTGAAGCCTGGTTCGGGGGCTACTGAGGGAGTCCTGGACTAGGGGGTGTCCGGGTAGCCGAACTATCATCATTGGCCGGACTCCAAGACTATGAAGATACAAGATTGAAGACTTCGTCCCGTGTCCGGATGGGACTTTCCTTGGCATGGAAGGCAAGCTTGGCAATACGGATATGTAGATCTCCTACCATTGTAACCGACTCTGTGTAACCCTAGCCCTCTCTAGTGTCTATATAAACCGGAGGGTTTTAGCCCATAGGACGAACAACAATCATACCATAGGCTAGCTTCTAGGGTTTAGCCTCCTTGATCTCGTGGTAGATCTACTCTTGTACTACCCATATCATCAATATCAATCAAGCAGGAGTAGGGTTTTACCTCCATCGAGAGGGCCCGAACCTGGTAAAAACATCATGTCCCTTGTCTCCTGTTACCATCCGCCTAGACGCACAGTTCGGGACCACCTACCCGAGATCCGCCGGTTTTGACACCGACAACATACATCAGTATGTATGATTTCCAACAAATATGTTGCTCGCTCCATAGTTTCGGAGAACGACGTTTTAGTAATCTTGCCCATGAGGCATGGTTCGCAAGTACCAAGTGATTCCAGAAGTCCATCAGTATGGAGTTTCTTCATGCGCTTTACACCAATTTGACCCAAACGGCAGTGCCACAAATAAGTTGCACTATCATTATCAACTCTGCATCTTTTGGCTTCAACATTATGAATATGTGTATCACTACTATCGAGATTCAATAAAAATAGACCACTCTTCAAGGGTGCATGACCATAAAATATATTACTCATATAAATAGAACAACCATTATTCTCTGATTTAAATGAATAACCGTCTCGCATCAAACAAGATCCATATATAATGTTCATGCCCAACGCTGGCACCAAATAACAATTATTCAGGTCTAAAACTAATCCCGAAGGTAGATGTAGAGGTAGTGTGCCGACCGCGATCACATCGACTTTGGAACCATTTCCCACGCGCATCGTCACCTCGTCCTTAGCCAATCTTCGCTTAATCTGTAGTCCCTATTTCGAGTTGCAAATATTAGCAACAGAACTAGTATCAAATACCCAGGTGCTACTGTGAGCATTAGTAAGGTACACATACATGTATATCACATATACCTTTGTTCACCTTGCCATCCTTCTTATCCGCCAAATACTTGGGGCAGTTCCACTTCCAGTGACCAGTCTGCTTGCAGTAGAAGCACTCAGTCTCAGGCTTAGGTCCAGACTTGGGTTTCTTCTCTTGAGCAGCAACTTGTTTGCCGTTCTTCTTGAAGTTCCCTTTCTTCTTCCCTTTACCCTTTTTCTTGCAACTGGTGGTCTTGTTGACCATAAACACTTGATGCTCCTTTTTTATTTCTACCTCCGCAGCTTTTAGCATTGCGAAGAGCTCGGGAATAGACTTGTTCATCCCTTGCATATTATAGTTCATCATGAAGCTCTTGTAGCTCGGTGGCAGTAATTGAAGAATTCTGTCAATGACACTATCATCAGGAAGATTAACTCCCAGTTGAATCAAGTGATTATTATACCCAGAGATTTTGAGTATGTGTTCACTAACAGAACTATTCTCTTCCATCTTGCAGCTATAGAACTTATTGAAGACTTCATATCTCTCAATCCGGGCATTTGCTTGAAATATTAACTTCGACTCCTGGAACATCTCATATGCTCCATGACATTCAAAACATCGTTGAAGTCCCGGTTCTAAGCCGTAAAGCATGGCACACTGAACTATCGAGTAGTCATCAGCTTTGCTCTGCCTGACGTTCTTAACATCGTCAGTTGCATCTACAGCAGGCCTGGCACCCAGCGGTGCTTCCAGGACGTAATTTTTCTGTGCAGCAATGAGGATAATCCTCAAGTTATGGACCAAGTTCGTGTAATTGCTACCATCATCTTTCAACTTAGCTTTCTCAAGGAACGCATTAAAATTCAACGGAACAACAGCACGAGCCATCTATCTACAACAAACATAGACAAGCAAAATACTATCAGGTACTAAGTTCATGATAAATTTAAGTTAAATTAATCGTATTACTTAAGAACTCCCACTTAGATAGACATCCCTCTAAGCATCTAAGCGATCACGTGATCCAAATCAACTAAACCATGTCCGATCATCACGTGAGATGGAGTAGTTTTCAATGGTGAACATCACTATGTTGATCATATCTACTGTATGATTCACGCTCGACCTTTCAGTCTCAGTGTTCCGAGGCCATATCTGTATATGCTAGGCTCGTCAAGTTTAACCTGAATATTTTGCGTGTGCAACTGTTTTGCACCCGTTGTATTTGAACGTAGAGCCTATCACACCCGATCATCATGTGGTGTCTTAGCACGAAGAACTTTCGCAACGGTGCATACTCAGGGAGAACACTTATACCTTGAAATTTAGTGAGAGATCATCTTATAATGCTACCGTCAATCAAAGCAAAATAAGATGCATAAAGGATAAACATCACATGCAATCAATATAAGTGATATGATATGGCCATCATCATCTTGTGCTTGTGATCTCCATCTTCGAACCACCGTTATCCATCGTCACTGGTGCGACACCTTGATCTCCATCGTAGCATCGTTGTTGTTTTGCCACCTATTGCTTCTACGACTATCGCTACTGCTTAGTGATAAAGTAAAGCAACTACAGGGCGATTGCATTGCATACAATAAAGTGACAACCATATGGCTCCTGCCAGTTGCCGATAACTCGGTTACAAAACATGATCATCTCATACAATAAAATATAGCATCACGTCTTGACCATATCACATCATAACATGCCCTGCAAAAACAAGTTAGACATCCTCTACTTTGTTGTTGCAAGTTTTACGTGGCTGCTACGGGCTGAGCAAGAACAGTTCTTACCTACGCATCAAAACCACAATGATAATTCGTCAAGTTAGTTTTGTTTTAACCTTCTCAAGGACCGAGCGTGGCCACACTTGGTTCAACTAAAGTTGGAGAAACTGACACCCGCCAGCCACCTATGTGCAAAGCACGTCGGTAGAACCAGTCTCGCATAAGCGTACGCGTAATGTCGGTCCGGGCCGCTTCATCCAACAATACCGCCAAACCAAAGTATGACATGCTAGTAAGCAGTATGACTTGTATCGCCCACAACTCACATGTGTTCTACTCGTGCATATAACATCTACGCATAAAACCAGGCTCGGATGCCACTGTTGGGGAACATAGTAATTTCAAAAACTTTCCTATGCACAGGTAAGATCATGGTGATGCATAGCAACGAGAGGGGAGAGTGTTGTCCACGTACCCTCGTAGACCGAAAGCGGAAGCGTTAGCACAAAGCGGTTGATGTAGTCGTACGTCTTCACGATCCGACCGATCAAGTACCAAACGCACGTCACCTCCGAGTTCAGCACACGTTCAGCTCGATGACGTCCCTCGAACTCCGATCCAGCCGAGCTTCGAGGGAGAGTTTCGTCAGCACGACGACGTGGTGACGATGATGATGCTCTACCGAAGCAGGGCTTCGCCTAAGTACCGCTACGATATTATCGAGGTGGAATATGGTGGAGGGGGGCACCGCACACGGCTAATAGATCTCAAAGATCAATTGTTGTTTCTAAAGGTGCCCTCCCGCCCCCGTATAGAAAGGAGCAAGGGGAGGGGGCAGCCGGCCAGGAGGAGGCGCACTAGGGAGGAGTCCTACTCCCACCGGGAGTAGGACTCTCTCCTTTCCTTGTCCTAGTACGAGAAGGGGAAGGAAGGGAGAGAGGAGAGGAAGGAAAGGGGGGCGCCGCCCCCCCCCCCCTCCTTGTCCTATTCGGACTAGAGGGGAAGGGGCGTGCGGCCTGCCCTGGCCGCCCCTCCTATGCTCCACTTTGGGCCCATGTGGCCCATTAACCCCCAGGGGGGTCCGGTAACCCCCCGGTACTCCGGTATACATCCGATAACCTCCGGAACCATTCCGGTGTCCGAATATAGTCGCCCAATATATCAATCTTCATGTCTTGACCATTTCGAGACTCCTCGTCATGTCTGTAATCACATTCGGGACTCCGAGCTATCTTCGGTACATCAAAACATATAAACTCATAATATAACCGTCATCTAACTTTAAGCGTGTGGACCCTACGGGTTCGAGAACTATGTAGACATGACTGAGACACGTCTCTGGTCAATAACCAATAGCGGAACCTAGATTCTCATATTGGCTCCCAAATATTCTACGAAGATCTTTATCGGTCAAACCGCATAAGAACATATGTTGTTCCCTTTGTCATCGGTATCTTACTTGCCCGAGATTCGATCGTCGGTATCTCAATACCTAGTTCAATCTCGTTACCGGCAAGTATATTTACTCGTTACGTAATGCATCATTCCATAACTAACTCATTAGCTACATTGCTTGCAAGGCATATAGTGATGTGCATTACCGAGAGGGCCCAGAGATACTTCTCCGACAATCGGAGTGACAAATCCTAATCTCGAAATACCCAACTCAACATGTACCTTTGGAGACACCTGTAGAGCTCCTTTATAATCACCCAGTTATGTTGTGACGTTTGGAAGCACACAAAGTGTTCCTCCGATAAACAGGAGTTGCATAATCTCATAGTTGTAGGAACATGTATAAGTCATGAAGAAAGCAATAGCAACATGCTAAACAATCAAGTGCTAAGCTAATGGAATGGGTCAAGTCAATCACATCATTCTCCTAATGATGTGATCCCGTTAATGAAATGACAACTCATGTCTATGGTTAGGAAACTCAACCATCTTTGATCAACGAGCTAGTCAAGTAGAGGCATACTAGTGACACTATGTCTGTCCATGTATTCACACATGTATTATGTTTCCGGTTAATATAATTCTAGCATGAATAATAAACATTTATCATGATATAAGGAAATAAATAATAAATTTATTATTGCCTCTAGGGCATATTTCCTTCAGTTTTTAGGGTATAGGAGTATATATAGGCGAAGGAACTAGGTCAAGGGAGCTATGAGGGGCCCACGAGGGTGGGGGCGCGCCTACCCCCCTAGGCGCACCCTCCTGCCTTGTGGCCGCCTCGTTGCCTCTCTGACTTCATCTCCAAGTCTTACGGTTTGCTGTCGGTCCAAGAAAGATCATCGCGAAGGTTTCATTCCGTTTGGACTCCGTTTGGTATTCCTTTTCTACAAAACTCTAAAATAGGAAAAAAAACAGAAATGGCACTGGGCCCTCGGTTAATAGGTTAGTCCCAAAAATAATACAAAAGAGCATATTAAGGCCCATTAAACATCCAAAACAGGTAATATAATAGCATGGAACAATCAAAAATTATAAATACGTTGGAGATGTATCAGGGCCATACATGGGTCGGAAGTTAAAATAGACCAGAATCATATCGGACGTCCCAGATGACGTTAGTGGGCCTAATTCGGATAGGCCATAATAGGCCGCGAGTTAGCGGGATGTAAATGTGCTATATGTGAATAGGCCGTTAACAGGCTTTCCATGGGCCGGCCCGCTTCCTTTTAACCAAGTCAAATGGGCCGGCCTGTTGACCTGAATTGGCCATTGTTGGGCCTTGCCACATCTCGACGTATCATAGGCGCCTCCTATCCACTGTGCGGTTGGCATCTGTCTCAACACGGAGCCGACACGTGGTTGCTACGGCCAATGAGAATTTTACACGTGGAAAATCCCCATTGGTTCGGGCAGCTAACGGGTTATTGGATCCAAACTGAAACCCGATAGCTTAATGGCGGCCCGTTACGGTGGATGCTACGTGTCAGTTACCCTTGACGAAAGCACTGCTATGACACGCCAATTATCATCATGGAAGTGGACACTTCCATGATTATAATTTTGGTATTGTCATGGAGCACTTATACGACAGCATAGGTATGACTATCTTGATTCTATCATAAAATCATCATGGATGTACATGCATGACAGAAAATGTGACCTAATGTGACAAACATGTATCATCACAAAAGTGTTTTTTTGTAGTGATTGCTAACATAGTTCTAACAGACTTAAGCATCCCTACGGGTGAGAAAGTCTCATCGTAGTCAACTCCTTGAACTTATCGGAAACCCTTTGCGACAAGTCGACCTTTATAGAAGGTGACATTACCATCTGTGTTGCTCTTCTTCCTAAAGATCCATTTATTCTCAATGGCTTGCTGATCATCGGGCAAGTCCACCAAATTCCATCCTTTGTTCTCATAGATGGATCCTATCTCGGATTTCATGGCCTCAAGCCATTTGTCGAAATCCGGTCTCATCATAGCTTCTTCATAGTTTGTAGGTTTGCTGTTGTCTAACAACATGATTTCCAGGACTAGATACTGTACCACTCTGGTGCGGAACGTACCCTAGTCGACCTACGAAGCTCATTAGTAACTTGATCCAAAGGTCCATGATCATCATCATTAGCTTCCTCTCCGATTGGTGTAGGCATCACAAGAACTGCTTTCTGTGATGTGCTGCTCTCCAGTTCGAGAGAAGGTACAATTACCTCATCAAGTTCTACTTTCCTCCCACTCACTTCTTTCGAGAGAAAACTCCTTCTCTAGAAAGGACCCATTTTAGCAACAAAGATCTTGCCCTCGAATCTGTGATAGAAGGTATACCCAATGGTATCTTTAGGGTATCCTATCAAGACACACTTCTCCACTTTGGGTTCAAGCTTATCAAGCTGAAGCCTCTTGACATAAGCGTCGCATCCCCAAACTTTAAGAAACGACATCTTAGGTTTCTTGCCATTCCACAACTCATACGGTGTCGTCTCAACGGACTTAGACGATGCCCTATTTAAAGTGAATGCGGCTATCTCTAATGCATAACCCCAAAATGATAGTGGCATTTCAGTAAGAGACATCATAGAGCGCACCATATCTAATAGAGTACAATTATGACGTTCGGATAAACCATTACGCTGTGGTGTTCCACGTGGCGTGAGCTGTGAAACAATTCCTCACTGTCTTAAATCCATACCAAACTTTTAACTCAAAACATTCACCTCCACGATCATATCGTAGACATTTTATCTTCTTGTCACGATGATCTTAAACTTCACTCTGAAATTGCTTGAACTTTTCAAAAAAATTAGACTTGTGTTTCATCAAGTAAATATACCCATATCTACTCAAATCATCTGTGAAGGTATGATAATAACGATATCCGCCGCGTGCGTCAATACTCATTGGACCTCATACATTAGCATGTATTATTTCCAATAAGTCACTAGCCCGCTCCATTGTTCCGGAAAACGGGGTTTTAGTCATCTTGCCCATAAGGCATGGTTCACATGTATCAAGTGATTCATAATCAAGAGATTCCAAAAGTCCATCAACATGGAGTTTCTTCACGCGCTTTACACCAATATGACCTAAGTGGCAGTGCCACAAATGTGTGGTACTATCATCATTAACTTTGCATCTTTTGGCATCAATATTATGAATATGTGTATCACTACGATCAAGATTCAACAAGAATAAACCATTCACTAGGGGTGCATGACCATAAAAGATATTACTCATATAAATAGAATAACCATTATTCTCTGACTTAAATGGATAAGTATCTTGCAATAAAAAATATCAAGATATAATGTTTTATGCTTAACGCAAGCACCAAATAACTATTATTTAGGCTTAATACTAATCCCGAAGGTATTACGAGCATGCCGATGGTGATCATATGAACCTTTGAAGACACTTCCAGCACTCATCATCACCTTGCCCTCAGCTAGTCTCCATTACCCCGCAGCTCCTGCTTCGAGTTACTAATATTAGCAACTGAATCGGTATCAAATACCCAGATGCTACTACGAGCACTAGTGAGGTACACATCAATAACATGTATATCAAATATACCTACGTTGGCATTGCCATCCTTCTTATCTGCCAAGTACTTGGGGCGGTTCCGCTTCCAGTGGCCTTTCCCCTTGCAATAGAAGCACTTAGTCTCGGGTTTAGGTCCAACCTTGGGTTTCTTCATGGGATCGGCAAATGCCTTACCATTCTTCTTGAAGTTCCCTTTCTTTCCCTTGCCCTTCTTGAAACTGGTGGTCTCATTGACCATCAAAACTTGATGCTCTTTCTTGATTTCTACCTAAGCGGCCTTTAATCATCGCGAATAACTCACGGGTTGTTTTCTCCATCCCTTGCATATTATAGTTCATCACAAGAACCTTATGGCTTGGTGGCAGTGACTGGAAAACTTTGTCAACTGTTTCTTATCTAGAAGATTAACTCCCACTTAATTCATGCGATTGTAGCACCCACACACTCCGAGCACATGCTCACTATGTCACGCCCAATATGCGACCCTATCCAAAAGGAACTCGAAGGTCCCACCAAGGATAGACCCGCATATTGAAACGCTTTTGCAAGGTGGATATCATTACATCAACATTACATAATAGTGGGGATACATCCAATACATACAATGTCACATGAATACAACAATACAACATACAAGAACAACATCCGACTACGGATGAAACACAAACAGAAGCCCAAACGACATCCACCCTGCTAGCCCAGGCTGCCGACCTGGAACCTATCCCCTGATCGAAGAAGACGCAGAAGAAGAACTCCAAACAAGTAAACATCACTCTCGCGTCAAGATCATCGCGTAACCTGTACCTGCAACTGTTGTTGTAGTAATCTGTGAGCCACGAGGACTCAGCAATCCCATTACCATGGGTATCAAGACTAGCAAAGCTTAATGGGAAAGGAAGGGGTAAAGTGGTGAGGTTGCAGCAGTGACTAAGCATGATATGGTGGCTAACAACCGCAAATAAGAGCGAGAAGAGAACAAGTGGAACGGTCGTCAACTAGTAATGATCAAGAGGTGATCCTGAACTCCTACTTACGTCAATCATAACCCAAAGACCGTGTTCACTTCCCGGACTCCGCCGAGAAGAGACCATCACGGCTACACACGCGGTTGATGCATTTTAATTCGGATCTGGTGTCAAGTTATCTACAACCGGACATTAACAAATTCCCATCTGCCACATAACCGCGGGCACGGCTCTCGAAAGTTTATACCCTGCAGGGGTGTCCCAACTTAGCCCATGACAAGCTCTCGCGATCAACGAAGGATATTCCTTCTCCCAGGAAGACCCGATCAGTCTCGGAATCCCGGTTTACAAGACATTTCGACAATGGTAAAACAAGACCAGCAAAGCCGCCCGATGCGCCGACAATCCCGATAGGAGCTGCACATATCTCGTTCTCAGGGCAACACCGGATGAGACTAGCTACGAGTAAAACCAGACTTCGAGTTTCCCCGAGGTGGCCCCGCAGGCAGCTCAGTTCGGACCAACACTTAGACAAGCACTGGCCCGGGGGGGCTAAAATAAAGATGACCCTTGGGTTGGCCGACCCAAGGGAAGGGTATAGGTGGTGGTGAGGCAAATGGTAAAACCAAGGTTGGGCCTTGCTGGACAAGTTTTATTCAAAGCGAACTATCAGGGGGTCCCATAAATCACCCGACCGCGTTAGGAACGCAAAATCCGGGAACATAACACTGGTATGATGGAAACTAGGGCGGCAAGAGTGGAACAAAACACCAGGCATAAGGCCGAGCCTTCCACCCTTTACCAAGTATATAGATGCATTAATAATATAAGAGATATTGTGATATCCCAACATAACCCTGTCCACCATGGAGAAATCTTCAACTTCACCTGCAACTAGCAACGCTATAAGAGGGGCTGAGCAAAGCGGTAACATAGCCAAACAACGGTTTGCATAGGAAAGGTGTCAAAGGTTAGAGGTTCATGGCAATATGGGATGGCTTGATAAACAGGTAATAGGTAGCGCAGCATAGCGATAGAACGAAGCAACTAGCATAGCAATGATAGTAGTGAGATCCAGGGTAGCGGTCATCTTGCCTGAAATCCCGCAAGGAAGAAGAACGAGTCCATGAAGAAGATGAAGCCACGAAGACGAACCACACGAAGACGAACGCATCCTCACGATCGCAACGAAACGGGAACTATCGAGAAGAAGCACACAACATGGTAAACACACCACACATGAACAAGACATGATGCACAACAAGCATGATGCATGACAAAGCTACATGAAGCTACTCATGGCAAGAGATGATGCAAACAAGAACAACACATCAAGGCAAGTTTAAATGAGGCCGGGAACAACATATAACAATTCTGGTAAGTCCTCATATGCAAATTTTGAAATTGGTCCAGATCTGAATAAACCTTATGTTCAAGTTGTTAAACAGCAAGTTAAGATGCACCAAGATGATCTACACGAGATTCTAGTCAAGTTACATATAAAGTTCATTACATTCGGAGCTACGGCCTAGAAGATATGAGCAAAACAAGTTAAACATGGCAGTGATGCAAAATGCATACAAACATCAAGCAAACACACCCAAACAAGGATGCAACATGATAATATGAAACTACATGCAAAATCAAGCAAGTTTCATATAGAGCACACTCAAACGGAGCAACGGTTCAACACATGCACACTATACAAGTTATAGCAACAATCTGTCCAAAACAGCAACTAGGCATATTACAAGCATCAAAACAACATGCTACAGCATCTCAACATAAAAACAAAAGGCATGGGCATGAAGTACTGGTAAAGCATAACAAAACATGAACACTGAGCTATCTCCAGAAAAGGCTAGAACATGCTCAAAATGACATGGGAAGATTGCAAATAATAACATCTCAGACTTTAGCAGGAATAACATCAGGTTGCAATGTTTATAGCAAGCAAACAACATGTTACAGGAACATATCATGGCAAACAAAGGCATGGCATGAATCTACTAATAGCATAGATCAAAAGTCCCTTACTGACCATGAGCCAAAAAGGATCGTAAGATATGATGGCACCCATGTAAACATGGCAAGTTATATTACAGATTCATACATGGCAGGAACAATAATAAGTAGGCATGTTAGTGAGCTTGAACCACTCACCACAAAGCAATACATGGCAGAGCAAGGCAACCAACAGTCAGAAGACATGTTTATGAAGCTATACATGGCAAGAGCAAATTCATAGGGTGCATGGATCACTAGAAAACAATCATGGAAACATTGAACTTCATGTTAACAGGTTGACAGCAACATTATCAAGCAACTTTGGAGCAAGATATGAACATGTTCCAGCAGGCTATAATTGCAACCAGTGGCATGAATGGATAGAGCAAGACATGTAGATCAAAACATGTTTATAGAACATCTCCAGATTATGCATAGAATGATTAGTAGAAGCATGTTAACATAGCAACAAAATATAACAGAATCTGTCAGGAAAACAGCAATAGCAACTACCCTACTTAGCAAGCTCGATTCACTCACCAAAAGTCATTGCATGACAAGATAAGCATATCATCATCAAGAAGACATGTTTATTAAACAAACCAAGTCAAGAACAAGTCCATAGCATGCAAGGATCAACTATAGCAAGGTTGGCCAAATTGAATAACACATAAACAATCTGCCAGGAAACATTTTGAAGCAAAAGTAGAGCACTCAAAAGACATGCTAGACTACTCAATAATTGCAACAAAGGGAATGAATGGATAGACAATAACCATATGTTCAAAACACCCTTAGTGAAGTATCTCAAAATATGCATGGATCTCTCTGTAGCATCAAGTTTACATGGCATCAAAATAACAGCAGAACAGGGACTAAAATCAGCAATATCACGAAGCCTAGTTTGCATGCTTGTGCTAATCACCACATTGATCACAAAAATACATGGCATACACCCCTGGAAAGATGGCATGGCATAGATCAAAACACATGTAGACATCAACCTCATAGGATGCACACATCAATCATGGCAAAAATGACAAATGAGCAAGTTATAACAGTTTCAGCAGATTAACATCAACATGCACTCTTCCAACAGAATTTCGGGCATCAAGATGAGCTCAAATGAAAATGATGCAATGGAATGAAATGAAGTACTCGTCGAGGCGAACGATTTGACATATTACACGCACGAAACGGAGCTACGGATGCAGAGATACAATGCGATGAACATGGCATGATAAAGTCAGAAATCTGGGACTTAGTGGATTTTATACCTCTGGAAACCGGGACGGAGCCATGCGGGATGGAGGGATCCGGGACGGAGGGGAGGCGTTTGGTTGGTGGTACTGGTGGATCTCGTCCCGATCCCGGGCCTCGCCGGAGTCGGCCGGGGAGGTGGCCGGAGACGGCGCTGCGGGGTCCGGCGAGGGGAGGAGGCGGCGGCGGCGGGGAAGGGTGGCGGAGCTCGGCGCGGGGCCGGGCGCGGCCGGAGGCGGCGAGGCGCGGTGGCGCGCCGGCGGTGAAGGGCGCGGGCCACGGCGAGGCGCCGACGGGACGGCGGTGCGGGGCGCGGGCGGGACGCCGGCGCGGAGGGCGGAGGCGGCCGCAGGCGCTGCGGGCGGGGCGCAGCAGGAGGGCGGCGGCGGAGGTCCAGGCGCGGCGGGGCGGCTCGCCGGCAACGGAGGCGGGCGGCGGCGGCCGGACGGCGACCGGAGGCGAGGAGGCCGGCGCGGGCGCGGCGGCGGATCGGGCCGGGCGGGCCCGCTGCGGGCTCGCCGGGCCGCGGCGGCGGGGACGGCGCGGGAGCCACGTGGCGGCGGCTGAGTGGCTGGGGCGGCGGGGTTGCTGACGTGTCGCGCCCTGATTGGGCGAAACGACGTGTCCGGCGGACATGTCCGGCGCGGATGGACATGTCCGGCGGCACGGAGGAGTGGCGCTAGGGTTTCATCTGCGCGAGATTTTCGGGGGAGGCACACTTATTTATAGGTAGAGGGAGCTAGGAGAGTCCAAATGAGGAGCGGTTTTCGGCCACGCGATCGTGATCGAACGACCGAGAGCATGGAGGGGAGTTAGATGGGTTTTGGGCCACTTTGGAAGGGGTGTTGGGCTGCAACAAAAGAGGCTTTTACGGTTACCCGGTTAACCGTTGGAGTATCAAACGACCTCCAAATGGCATGAAACTTTACAGGCGGTCTACCGGTGCTATACCAAGGCCGCTTGGCAAACCTCGGGCCATTCTGAGAAAGTTTAATACCCGCTCACAACAGAAGACAAAAGGGGAACGCCGGATGACATAGGAGTGCCGGATTGCAAAACGGATAATGGGGAAATGCTCGGATGCATGAGACGAACACGTATGCAAATAGAAATGCACATGATGACATGATATGAAATGCAGAAGATGACATGGCAAAATGCAACACGCAAGCAAATGACATGGCAACGATGGCGAATAACTGGCGGACACCTGGCGCAACGAATCCGGGGCGTTACACACTAACTGAGCTATTCTCCTCCATCTTGCAGCTAAAGAACTTGTCATAGGTGTCATACCTCTCAACCTGGGCATGGGCTTCAAATACCAATTTCAACTCTTGAATATCTCATACGCTTTGTGGCACTCAAAACATCTTTGGGGCCCTTATTTCTAAGCCGTAAAGCATGGCGCACTGAACTATCAAGTAGTCATCAGAACGTACCTGCCAGACGTTCACAACATCCACAGACGACACTAGAGGGGTTGGCACACCGAGCGGTGCATTAAGAACATAAGCCTTTTGTGCAGTAGTGAGGACAATCCTCAGACTATGGACCTAGTCCGTATAATTGCTTATAATATCTTTTTTTAGGGTTAACGACAGTGGGAGAGGCTCCCACTGACCTTTTTTATTACTCACAATAGAACAGTTACATGCGTGTTACAATGGGTTTTTAGGCCCCCCGGCCCTATCTTATAATATCTTTCAACTTTGTTTTTCTCTAGGAACGTAATAAAACAAGGAGCTAAAGCGTGAGCTACTGATCTACAACATAATTTGCAAAGACAATTTAGACTATGTTCATGATAAGTTCAGTTAATCAAATTACTAATGAGCTCCCACTTAAATCAACATCCCTCAAGTTGTCTAAGTGATACATGATCCAAATCAACTAACCCATGTCCTATCATCATGTGAGATGGGGTAGTCATCAATGGTGAACATCTCCATGTTGATCATATCTACTAAATGACTCATGTTCGACCTTTCGGTCTCCTGTGTTCCGAGGCCAAGTTTGTACATGCTAGGCTCGTCAAGTTTAACCCAAGTATTCCGCATGTGTAAAAACTGGCATACACCCGTATGTGAACATAGAGTCTATCACACCTAATCATCAGAACGTGCTTCAAAACGATGAACTTTTGCAACGATGCATACTTAGGGAGAACACATTTATCTTGAAATTAAGTGAAGGAATCATCTTATAATGCTACCGCCGTCCTAAGCAAAATAAGATGCATAAAAGATAAACATCACATGCAATCAATATATGTGACATGATGTCGGATTTCGGGTTCCGCAAACCCTTGAGAGGTTCGAACTCTGGGGTGCATGCGGAGATCTCACTCTCCGGGGTCTGCCTACTCACCAATCTCACAGCTTAGCGCGTTAAGCTCGAAGGAAAGGGGACATAGCAGGTTACCCAGGTTCGGGCCACCTTGCGGTGTAAAACCCTACTCCTGCTTTGTGGTGGATTTGCCTCGAAGGGTTGAGGATGAACTAGTACAGTGGAGAACAACCTAAGGAGGTGTGTTCTTGAGCTCAAGTGAGCTGGTGAGGGTGGAATGGACGCGGTCGACTTGATCCGTCCCCCTTTGCGGTGGTGGCTAGGTCCTATTTATAGTGGCCTTGGTCCTCTTTCCAAATGAAGGCGGGAAGGGATCCCACAAAGGCCAAATTTGAAGGGAGACAACTAGTACATCTTATCCTGACTAAAGTGGTCTTCGCCTGTAAAAGGCTCTGGTCGTGACACCGCGGTGGGCTCGGAGATGACCTTCGTCCTGTCGTTTTGGCGGCTTGGTCTTGTTGCACGGGAATGGAAACCTTTGGCTGCTTCCTCAGGACTCCGCGCCTGCTACTTGACTCCTTTGCACCGAAGAGGAAACTGGTACACCGCGCCCGCTGGCACCCGCCTGGCCTCGATCGTCATGGCTCACGTCACCTGAACCTCAAGAGGTGAGCCTTGCATAGAAATCTCTGCTCCTCGGGAGCCAGCTTGAGGAGGCTGATCCCTTTGGAGGTCTTGATGTCGCCCGCCTCCCGAGGCTTGGCCCCTCATGATGGTCTTGAGTTGTCAGTGTCGAAGTTGGGTCGTACTAGGCCGTCGATGGGGCCACGCCGCGGGCCGCAGGCAGGCAAGTCTGGGTACCCATGAATCCAGAACGCTGACAGTAGCCCCCAGGCCCAAGGCGCGCTCGTACTTGGCTTCTAGGTGAAGCCAAAGGCCAAGTGCGGAGCGCCGCGGTCCCTAACCACCTGCGGCCTTGGGCAACGCGTGGCGATTGATGGGACGTGGGCGTCTCCGCTTCCCCACCCTGCCTCGGCAATCGTCGAACCTGACAAGTCGCTGCCGCATGCAGAGAAAACCATCATTGCGTGGGATCATGGAGGCCGGCGGTTGGCCTCCCTCTGGATATAAATGAGGGGGGAGGGGTAAAGCCCCCCTCGCTCATCTCTATCTTCATCTTCTCGCTGCCTGTTCCTTCTTCTTCTCTGCCTTGCTGTAGTTGTAGGGCTCATGGCACTGACGAGGAGGTTCATGGCCGCTGAGAAGGGGAAGGCCCCTAATGAAGGGCCAGCTTTGCCACCGCCCAAGAGGGCCGGCGGCCGTCCCTGCAAGCATGCTGCGACCACAGCGGCGGCTTCCAGGGGGCGCAGACGCACTTCTCCAGGAGCTGGGGTCTCTCTTGGCGGCCGTGGTGGTGCTTCTTCTCGTGGCGGGGGCCACCGGCAATGGGGCAGCCCCTGCGATGAGGGGAGGCGCGCCATGGTCACCCGGCCTCCTTGACTATGCTTCCCCTTGGTGGATGCTCTCCTAGAGTTTGTCGTGTGGTCAGAGAAGCCCGCCGGCACCTTGCTCCGGCTTCCATGCTTCTTCATCGGCGAGCTACCGGCCTCGGGGCTCGACGACCTCTGGCTACAGGCTGACGGGTGCTGCAGCAGGGCCTCGTGGGTCAGGATCGAGGTCACCATGGCAGGCAGTGTGGTCTTGACCCGCGGCTGGCAGGTGTTTGTCGCGCACGAGGCCTGAGCAGGAGGTGCACCCTCCACTTTAAATATGACGACCTCACAACCCTCTTCGTGAGGGTGTTCAGGGAGGACGGCCGCCGTGTGGGGTGCTGCCCAGAAGACGGCAGCAGCGACGATGATCTTTGCCTTGACGTCGGCCGCGATGGCAAAGAGGGCGAGCTTGCCCTTGACGACGCCCGCGCTTCCTCCAGCAGCAGTGGATACTCTTCAGGCGAGAGCTCCAGTAGCGGCGGCTACGACCAACCTCCGTGCCGCCGAGCTCGCATCAAGGAAGGCAACGGGTCGTCTCGCCGCCATGCCTCGGTGAAGCAGGAGGAGGGCCCGAACTGAGCCCAGGGTTGCCGAGCTTGGCTTCAGGAGCCGCTGCGGTCGCGCGGGCCGCTTCTATTTAACCTTTCCTTTCTCCTATATTTTGAAAAAAGTAGAGTGCCCGCTGGGGCGTGTAATGAACAATGGATGTTATGTCGTTATGCTATGCTTATTATCTTGATGCTATGCCATGATATTTGTGTTCTGAGTGGGGACGGATAGGGTAGTGTAGCTTGATATGCTCGCGGTAGCTTCCCACCTCGCGAGGGCATGACTCTTGATGTCTGACGGAGCCCCCTTTCCTGATGACTTGGGAGCCGTTGGTCTCGGGAGGCGCTGTAGAGCTGCTGCAGAGTTGTTAAGAAACCTTGACGGGGCATCTCATTCCTCCTTGTGCGAGCCCACTGCCGAGGGTTTAGCTATGGCTTAATGCATCGCGTCGCGTTGCCCGGGGGGCACGGACATGAGAGGGCGCGCATGCTCACAAGCTCAATCGAGGGCGTCTCGCGAGGATTAAGAAAGTCGAAGCACTGGGGCAACGGGGTTTCGGTGAGGCGTGCTTGTGTGCGGGTGAACCCGAGCGCGCACGCCCTGCCTAGCCCCCATGCGCGGGACGCGCGAGGAGGAGCGACGGGCAACTGCCGCTCTTTCCTGGCCCAGGCTAAGAACGAGTGAAGCGAGAGGAGAGAAAACCCAACTTGGCGAATCAAAACGCGAAAACTTCAAATTCATTTAGAAACTGCGAACCAACTATAGAAAGCAAGCAAAAGAACAGCCGCGTCTGGCACCTAGTATAGTCTTCTCACCAACACGGAGCTAAGTGCTGCCACTAGGACGTGGGAGGGAGCCCCCGTGAGGCCTGCGGGCGACACTCAGGAGACCCCGGGGCGTGTACAGCCCCACTCATTATTACGTGAGAGTGTCACGAGCGGAGACCTTCACAGGCATGAGCCTTGCTTCATGGGTAGAACTTCCGGAGGTGCTGTATGTTCCAAGCATTCTAGATGGGGATCTCGTCCTGTGTCTCCAGGAGCGCGGCGCCAGGCCTGGAGACACGGGCGATCCTAAACGGGCCCTCCCACATGGGTGAGAGCTTGTGCAGCCCTTCCCTGGAGAGCACCCGCCTTAGGATGAGATCACCCACCTTGAGCTTCCAGGGGCGAATGCTGCGGCAGTGGTACCGCCACAGCACCTGCTGGTACCTTGCCGCTCGGAGCGAGGCTTGACAGTGGCATTCCTCCCCCAGCACGAGATCCATCCCCCGCATGGCATCCTGGCGTGCCTCGTCGAATGCCAAGACCCGCGTGGAGCGATGCTTGACCTCGTGTGGGAGAACCTCTTCAGCTCCGTAGACGAGGAAGAACAGGGTCTCGCCCGTCGACTTGGTTGCGGTGGTGCGGATGGACCACAGCACGGACTAGAGCTCATCGAGCTAGCCCCTACCACAGGTCTCGAGCTTATTCTTGAGGTTCCTTGCCTTGAGTCCTCTCAGGACCTCTGCGCAGCACGCTCGGCCTGGCCGTTGCTCCTGGGATGTGCCACCGAAGCGTAGCATATCTGCGTTCCAAGGTTAGCACAGTATGTTTTGAAAAGGTTGCTTGTGAATTGCGAGCCATTGTCAGTGATGATGCGAATAGGAACCCAAACCGGCTCACGAGGCCCTTGATGAACTTGATGGCCGAGCCGGTCGGGATGGTGCGGACAGCTTCTACATCTTCTCACTTGGTGAACTTGTCGATGGCGACGTAGAGGTAGCGGTAGCCCCCTAGCGCTTGAGGGAATGGTCTCAAGATATCCAGCCCCCATACCGCAAATGGCCATGTGAGTGGGATAGCCTGAATGCCTTGTGCGGGCTGATGGATCTGCTTGGCATGGAATTGGCAGGCTTCACAGGATTTCACCAGCTCGGTGGCGTCGTTGAGTGCCGTGGGCCAATAGAACCCACTCCAGAACGCCTTGCCCATGAGAGTGCGTGATGAAGAGTGATGTCCGCAGTCCCCGCCATGTATGTTGGCCAGTAGTTCGAGCCCCTGCTCCCTGGAGATTCACTGCAAAGAAACGTTGTTGGGCCTCTTACGGTACAGCTCACCGTCCTGGATGTAGTATGCGGTGGCCCGGCGAGCCACGTGCTCTGCATCTTCCTCCTTCTCTGGTAGGGTCCCTTGAAGCAAGTACACCTTGAACTCCCTGGTGCACCACCCCTCTTGAGGCTTGAGCGCGAGGAGCAGACGGGCCCCCGAGGTTGGGCCGCAAGTAGGGGCACCTGCCACAGGGGCTCGGGGAAGCTTCTCCTGAGGCGGTGCTGGTTCCGCAGCAGGGGGAGCTGCTGACGGCTTGTAGAGCCGCTCCTCAAAAACTCCTAGCTCCTGAGGCAGCTGCCGGGACGCCCTCTTGGTGATGTCGTCTGCCTCCTTGTTTGTGCCTCGCGGCACATGCTGTAATTCCAAGCCCAAGAATTGTTTTTCCATTTTGCGTACCTCTTCCAGGTATGCTTCCATGTGCTTGTCCTTCGGGGTGTACTCTTTGCTGGAGAAGTTGACGAGGAGCTGGAAGTCACTGTCGGTGTCAAAACCGGTGGATCTCGGGTAGGGGGTCCCAAACTGTGCGTCTAAGGCTAATGGTAACAAGAGGCGGGGGGCGCAATGTTTACCCAGGTTCGGGTCCTCTCTATGGAGGTAATACCCTACTTCCTGCTCGATTGATCTTGATGAATATGAGTATTACAAGAGTTGATCTACCATGAGATCGTAATGGCTAAACCCTAGAAGACTAGCCTATGAGATTATGATTGTTGTCCTACAAACTAAACCCTCCGGTTTAGATAGACACCGGAGGGGGCTGCTACGTCTTGAGCTTGCGTTGGTTTTCCTCGAAGAGGAGAGGGTGATGCAGCAATAGTAGCGTAAGTATTTCCCTCAGTTTTTGAGAACCAAGGTATCAATCCAGTAGGAGGCTCCTCAAAAGTCCCATGCACCTACACAAACAAACAAAGAACTCACAACCAACGCAATAAAGGGGTTGTCAATCCCTTCACGGCCACTTGCGAAAGTGAGATCTAATAAAGATAGTAAGATAAGATAAATATATTTTTGGTATTTTATAATATAGATGCAAATAAAGGTAGATTGGAAGCAAATATGATAAGAGATAGACCCGGGGGCCATAGGTTTCGCTAGTGGCTTCTCTCAAGATAGCATAAGTATTACGGTGGGTGAACAAATTACTGTCGAGCAATTGAAAGAAAAGCGAATAATTATGAGATTATCTAGGCATGATCATGTATATAGGCATCACGTCCGCAACAAGTAGACCGACTCCTGCCTGCATCTACTACTATTACTCCACACATCGACCAACTCTTGCCTGCATCTAGTGTATTAAGTTCATAAGAACAGAGTAACGCATTAAGCAAGATGACATGATGTAGAGGGATAAACTCAAGCAATATGATATAAACCCCATCTTGTTATCATCGATGGCAACAATACAATACGTGCCTCGCAACCCTTTCTATCACTGGGTAAGGACACCGCAAGATTGAACCCAAAACTAAGCACTTCTCCCATGGCAAGAAAGATCAATCTAGTAGGCCAAACCAAACTGATAATTCGAAGAGACTTGGAAAGATAACTCAATCATACATAAAAGAATTCAGAGAAGATTCAAAAATTATTCATAGATAAACTTGATCATAAACCCACGATTCATCGGATCTCGACAAACACACCGCAAAAAGAGTTTACATCGAATAGATCTCCACAAGAGAGGGGAAGAACATTGTATTGAGATCCAAAAAGAGAGAAGAAGCCATCTAGCTAATAACTATGTACCCGTAGGTCTGTAGTAAACTACTCACAACTCATCGGAGGGGAAAGGATGTTGATGTAGAAGCCCTCTGTGGTTGATTCCCCCTCTGGTAGAGTGCCGGCGAAGGCTACAAGATGAGATCTCGCGGATACAGAAGGTTACGGTGGTGGAAATTGTGTTATGTCTGCTCCCTGGATGTTTTCGGGGTACGTAGTCTTATATAGGAGGAAGAAGTACGTCGGTGGATGCCCGAGGGGCCCACGAGACAGGGGGCACGCCCTATAGGGGGGGCGCCCTCCTATCTCGTGGGAGCCTCGGCACATTCTTGACTTGCACTCCAAGTCCTCTAGATCACGTTCGTTCCAAAAATCACGCTCCCGAAGGTTTCATTCCGTTTGGACTCCATTTGATCTTCCTTTTTCTTCGAAATACTGAAATAGGCAAAAAAAATAGCAATATGGGCTGGGCCTCCAGTTAGTAGGTTAGTCCCAAAAATGATATAAATGTGTAAAATAAAGCCCATAAACACCCAAAAGGGGTAATATAATAGCATGGAACAATCAAAAATTATAGATACGTTGGAGACGTATCAAGCATCCCCAAGCTTAATTCCTGCTCGTCCACAAGTAGGTAAATGATAAAAAAAGAAATTTTTGATGTGGAATGCTACCTAGCATAATTCTCAATGTAATTTTCTTTATTGTGCATGAATATTCAGATCCAAATGATTCAAAATAAAAGTTCATATTGATAAAAGAAATAGTAACACTTCAACATATTAATCAAAGTAATCATGTCTTCTCAAAATAGCATGGCAAAAGAAAGTTCATCCCTACAAAATCATATAGTTAAGCTATGCTTGATTTTCGTCACACAAAGATGTTCCCAACTTCTATACCCCCGATGACAAGCCAAGCAATTGTTTCATACTTAAATAATCTCAAACTTTTTCAACCTTCACGCAATACATGAGCGTGAGCCATGGATATAGCACTATGGGTGGAATAGAATATGATGATGGGGATTGTGTGGAGAAGACAAAAAAAAGGAGAAAGTCCCACATTGACGAGGATAATCAACGGGCTATGGATATGTCCATCAATTGATGTCAACATGAGGAGTAGGGATTGCCATGCAACAGATGCACTAGAGCTATAAATAAATGCTCAACAAAAGAAAACTAGTGGGTGTGCATCCAACTTGCTTGCTCATGAAGACCTAGGGCATTTGAGGAAGCCCATCGTAGGAATATACAAGCCAAGTTCTATAATGAAATATTCCCACTAGTATGAAAAAGACAATTATGAGACTCACTATATGAAAAAACATGGTGCTACTTTGAAGCACAAAAATATGAGACTCACTACATGAAAAACAAGGTGCTATTTTGAAGCACAAGTGTGGAAAAATAGATAGTAACATTGCCCTTTTTATTTATTTTCTTTTTTTTTCTTTTTTCTTTTTTTTCTTTTTTTCTTTTTTTCTTTTTTTATTTTTTTTGGGCCTTTCTTTTTTTTCCTTTTGGCCTTTCTTCTTTTTTTTCTTTGGGCAATGTTCTAATAATGATGATCATCACACTTCTATTGATTACAACATATGAATTACAACTCGAAACTAGAACAAGATATGACTCTATATGAATGCCTCCGGCGGAGTACCAGGATGGTGCAATGAATCAAGAGTGACATGTATGAAAAATAATGCATGGTGGCTTTGCCACAAATACGATGTCAATCACATGATCATGCAATGGCAATATGACAAAAGTAAAGTGTGTCAAGATGATGATAAACGGAACGGTGGAAAGTTGCATGGCAATATATCTCGGAATGGCTATGGAAATGCCATAATAGGTAGGTATGGTGGCTGTTTTGAGGAAGATATAGGGAGGTTTATGTGTGATAGAGCATATCGTATCACGGGGTTTGGATGCACCCGCGAAGTTTGCACCAACTCTCAAGGTGAGAAAGGGCAACGCACGGTACTGAAGAGGCTAGCAATGGCGGAAAGATAAAAGTGCGTATAATCCATGGACTCAACATTAGTCAAAAGAACTCATATACTTATTGCAAAAATTTAGAAGTCATAAAAAATCAAGTACTACGCGCATGCTCCTAGGGGGATAGATTGGTAGGAAAAGACCATCGCTCGTCCCCGACCGCCACTCAAAAGGATGCACAAGCCAGGTACACTTCATGTTTCAAATTTGTTACACAACTTTAACCATACGTGAATGCTACGGGACTTGCTAACTTCAACACAAGCATTCTTTAAAATCATAATCACCCAACTAGCATGACTTTAATATCACTACCTCTATATCTCAAAACAATTATCAAGTATCAAATTGATCATAGCATCCAATTCACTTCCTAGGATAGTTTTTATTACACCCAACTTGTATGCCTACCATTCTAGGACCAATTTTATAACCATAGCAAATACCATGCTGTTCTAAAAGACTCTCAAAATAATATAAGTGAAGCATGAGAGACTAATAATTTCTTCAAAATTAAGTCACCGGCGTGCTCTAAAAGATATAAGTGAAGCACTAGAGCAAAAACTATCAAGCTCAAAAGGTATAAGTGAAGCACATAGAGTATTCTAGCAAATTATAATCAAATAGGCTTATCCCAAAAGGTGTGTACAGCAAGGATGATTGTGGTAAACTAAAAAGCAAAGACTAATATAATACACGATGCTCCAAGCAAAACACATATCATGTGGCGAATAAAAATATAGCTCCAAGTAAAGTTACCAATGAACGAAGACGAAAGAGGGGATGCCTTCCCGAGGCATCCCCAAGCTTAGGCTTTTGGCTATTCTTGAATATATTGGGGTGCCTTAGGCATCCCCAAGCTTAGGCTCTTGCCATCCTTTATTCCATAGTCCATAAAAGCTTTACCCAAAACTTGAAAACTTCACAACACAAAACTCAACAGGAAATCTTATAAGCTCCGTTAGTGAAAGAAAACAAAACCACCACATAAGGTACTGAAATGAACTCATTCTTTATTTATTTTGGTGTTAAGCCTACTGTATTCCAACTTCTCTATGGTTTATAAACTATTTTACTAGCCATAGATGCATGAAAATAAGCAAACAACACACAAAAACAGAATCTGTCAAAAACAGAACAGTCTGTAGCAATCTGTAACTAACGCAAACTTCTGGAACTCTAAAAATCCTACCAAAATAGGAAGTCCTGGAAATTTTGTGTATTGAACAGAAGCAAAAAATAATCAACGCAAAATCACGTTCCTGTGATTTAACAAAATTATATTCGTGCATGCAAAGTTTCTGTTTTTCAGCAGAATCAAATCAACTATCATCATAGGTTATCCTATAGGTTCTACTTGGCACAAACACTAATTAAAAGATAAAAACACATCTAAACAGAAGGCATATGCAAGATTTATTACTAAACAGGAGTAAAAACAAAAAACATAAAAAATTGGGTTGCCTCCCAACTAGCGCTATCGTTTAACGCCCCTAGCTAGGCATAAAAGCGAAGATAGATCTGGCGAGTGCCATCTTTGGAACTAAATTCATAAGTAGCCCGCATGATAGATTCATAAGGTTTCTTTCTTGGAAAGTGCTCCATGCCTTTCTTTAATGGAAATTGGAATCTAATATTCCCTTCCTTCATATCAATAATCGCACAAATCGTTCTAAGGAAAGGTCTACCAAGAATAATAGGGCAAGAAAGATTGCAATCTATATCAAGAACGATAAAATCCACGGGCACCAAATTTCTATTTGCAACAATGAGAACATCATTGATTCTTCCCATTGGCTTTTTAATGGTGTAATCCGCAAGGTGCAAATTTAAAGAGCAATCATCAAGATCATGGAAACCTAGAATATCACATAAAGTTTTCGGAATCGTGGAAACACTAGCACCAAAATCACACAAAACAAAACACTCATGATCTTTAATTCTAATCTTTATAGTAGGTTCCCACTCATCATTAAGTTTTCTAGGTATAGAAACTTCCTAATTAAGTTTTTCATCATAAGATTGCATCAAGGCATCAACAATATGTTTGGTAAAAGCTTTATTTTGACTATAAGCATGAGGAGAATTAACAACGGATTGCAACAAGGAAATACAACCTTTTAAAGAACAATTATCATAACCAAATTCCTTGAGATCCTAAATAGTAGGTTCAATGTTATTTGAAGTTGTCGCTTCTCCAATCCCACTTTTACCAAATTTAACATCAAGATCTAAAAACTCCGAATTCTTGGGACGCCTTCTAGGTAAAGTTGATTCATCATCAGTCCCATAATCATCAAAATTCATATTGTAAAACATAGATCTAATAGGAGACGCATCAATAACTTTAAGATCCTCATCATTATTTTCATGGAAACTAGAAGAACACGCTTTTATAAAGCTATCTTTTTAGCACGCAATCTAGCGGTTATTTCCTTACACTCATCAATGGAAATTCTCATTACTTTGAGAGACTCATTGATATCATGCTTAGGATAAGAAGATCTAAGTTTAAGAGAATCAACATCAAGCGAAAGTCTATCAACGTTCCTCACCAAATCATCAACTTTGAGCAATTTTTCTTCAAGCAAAGCATTAAAATTCTTTTGAGAAATCATAAATTCTTTCACACTATTCTCAAAATCAGCATCTTATTAAAATTACCATAAGAATTATTGTAGGAATTTCCATAATTATTAGAGGAATTACTAGGGAATGGTCTAGCATTAAAGTTTCCTCTATAAGCATTGTTTCCAAAACTATTCCTACCAACGAAATTAACATCCATCGATTCATTATTATTCTCAATCAAAGAAGACAAAGGCATATCATTGGGATCAAGAGGGGTATTTTTAGTAGCAAACAATTTCATAAGTTCATCCATCTTTCCACTCAAAACATTGACTTCTTATATAGCATGCACTTTTTTACTAGAAGATCTTTCGGTGTGCCATTGAGAATAATTATCCATAATATTATCAAGAAGTTTTGTAGCATCTCCTAACGTGATTTCCATAAACATGCCTCCCGCGGCCGAATCTAAGAGATTTCTAGAAGCAAAGTTCAAACCGGCATAAAAATTTGTATGATCATCCATAAATTCAAACCATGAGTAGGGCAATTGTGAAGCATCAATTTCATTCTTTCCCAAGATTGGGCAACATGCTCATGATCAAGTTGTTTAAAATTCATAATATCGTTCCTAAGAGTAATAATCTTAGCGGGAGGAAAATACTTAGAGATAAAAGCATCTTTGTACTCGTTCCAAGAATCAATACTATTTTTAGGCAAAGACGAAAACCAAACTTTAGCACGATCTCTAAGTGAAAACGGAAATAACTTCAATTTGACAATATTGTTATCCGTATCTTTCTTCTTTTGCATATCACACAAATCAACGAAGTTGTTTGGATGAGTAGCGGCATCTTCACTAGGAAGGCCGGCGAATTGATCTTTCATAAAAAGATTCAGCAAAGCAGTATTGATTTCACAAGACTCAACATCATTAAGAGGAGCAATCGGAGTACTAAGGAAATCTTTATTATTGGTATTCGAGAAATCACACAATTTGGTATTATCTTGCGCCATGGCAACAAGTAATCCAACACACAAGCAAGCAGAAAAAGGTAAGCGAAAAAGAGAGGAGCAGATTGGGAAAGAGAGGGCGAATAAAACGGCAAGGGTGAAGTGGGGGAGAGGAGAACGAGAGGCAAATGGCAAATAATGTAAATGCGAGGGAGATGGGTTTGTGATGGGTACTTGGTGTGTCTTGACTTGAGCGAAGACCTCCCCGGCAATGGCACCAGAAATCCTTCTTGCTACGTCTTGAGCTTGCGTTGGTTTTCCTCGAAGAGGAGAGGGTGATGCAGCAATAGTAGCGTAAGTATTTCCCTCAGTTTTTGAGAACCAAGGTATCAATCCAGTAGGAGGCTCCTCAAAAGTCCCATGCACCTACACAAACAAACAAAGAACTCGCAACCAACGCAATAAAGGGGTTGTCAATCCCTTCACGGCCACTTGCGAAAGTGAGATCTAATAAAGATAGTAAGATAAGATAAATATATTTTTGGTATTTTATAATATAGATGCAAAAAGAAAAGATGCAAATAAAGGTAGATTGGAAGCAAATATGATAAGAGATAGACCCGGGGGCCATAGGTTTCACTAGTGGCTTCTCTCAAGATAGCATAAGTATTACGGTGGGTGAACAAATTACTGTCGAGCAATTGAAAGAAAAGCGAATAATTATGAGATTATCTAGGCATGATCATGTATATAGGCATCACGTCCGCAACAAGTAGACCGACTCCTGCCTGCATCTACTACTATTACTCCACACATCGACCGACTCCGGCCTGCATCTAGTGTATTAAGTTCATAAGAACAGAGTAACGCATTAAGCAAGATGACATGATGTAGAGGGATAAACTCAAGCAATATGATATAAACCCCATCTTGTTATCCTCGATGGAAACAATACAATACGTGCCTTGCAACCCTTTCTATCACTGGGTAAGGACACCGCAAGATTGAACCCAAAGGTAAGCACTTCTCCCATGGCAAGAAAGATCAATCTCGTAGGCCAAACCAAACTGATGATTCGAAGAGACTTGCAAAGATAACTCAATCATACATAAAAGAATTCAGAGAAGATTCAAATATTATTCATAGATAAACTTGATCATAAACCCACAATTCATCGGATCTCAACAAACGCACCGCAAAAAGAGTTTACATCGAATAGATCTCCACAAGAGAGGGGGAGAACATTGTATTGAGATCCAAAAAGAGAGAAGAAGCCATCTAGCTAATAACTATGGACCCGTAGGTCTATGGTAAACTACTCACAACTCATCAGAGGGGCAAGGATGTTGATGTAGAAGCCCTCCATGGTCGATTCCCCCTCCGGCAGAGTGCCGACGAAGGCTCCAAGATGAGATCTCGCGGATACAGAAGGTTACGGTGGTGGAAATTGTGTTTCGTCTGCTCCCTGGATGTTTTCAGGGTACGTAGGCTTATATAGGAGGAAGAAGTACGTCGGTGGACGCCCGAGGGGCCCACGAGAAAGGGGGCGCGCCCTATAGGGGGGCGCGCCCTCCTATCTCGTGGGAGCCTCGGCAGCTTCTTGACTTGCACTCCAAGTCCTCTGGATAAAGTTTGTTCCAAAAATCACGCTCCCGAAGGTTTCATTCCGTTTGGACTCAGTTTGATATTCCTTTTCTTCGAAATACTGAAATAGGCAAAAAAACAGCAATATGGGTTGGGCCTTTGGTTAGTATGTTAGTCCCAAACATGATATAAGTGTGTAAAATAAAGCCCATAAGCATCCAAAAGGGGTGATATAATAGCATGGAACAATCAAAAATTATAGATACGTTGGAGACGTATCAGGGACTAGGGTTACACAAAGTCGGTTACAGAGAAAGGAATCTACATATCCGAATCACCAAGCTTGCCTTCCACGCAAAGGAGAGTCCCATCCAAACACGGGAATAAGTCTTCTATCTTGTATCTTCATAGTCGAACAGTCCGGCCAAAGTATATAGTCCGGCTGTCCGAGGACCCCTTAGTCCAGGACTCCCTCAGTAGCCCCCGAATCAGGCTTCATTGATGATGAGTCCAGCGCTCAGATTGTCTTCGGCATTGCAAGGCAGTTTCCTTCTCCGAATACTTCAAAGTACCTGACTTAAAGAGCGGTATTCGGCTTTCCCTTTAAAGTCGCACTCCTCGGCTTCTGCACCTTCATGATTTTAGTTTCCACGTGTCGAGCGAATGCGAGAGGTCGGGGCATTTTTGCACTTATCACGCAGACCATGAGAAAATTGTCTATTTAAAGAGATGGGGATCTTTAGATCTAATCCACACCATATCCCCCAAACGATGAATACTCGGAGCTTGCCCGCAGATACCACCCCAACATGGCTAGTGCTCCCAGCTCCTCCTCGCGCCCTCACATCCCCAAACAGGGTGATTGGGAAAAGTGTTCCATATCCCACGACCAACTGGTGAAGGTGCAGGCCCAAGGATTCCTTCCTCCCGCAGATCTAGTCCCCGTACGAGCCGGATTGGCTTCCTTCGACGGCAGAGAGTAGGCGGAGAAGTTCCCCAACCCATACAGGGGGGAACGAGTATATTTTGTTCCCTATTTGTTGAGAGGCATTGGATTTCCAATCCATCCATTCCTCCGAGGGTTTCTGGAGCACTATGGCCTCCAACTGCACAACTTCACACCTGCCTCCATCCTGCATATTGCAGGTTATGTCACTCTTTGCGAGCTATTTCTGGGTTGCGAGGCCCATTTTGAGTTATGGAAGTTGTTTTGCCTCGTCCCTCGTAATCAGGAGGGATCGATATTCCAAGTGGGCGGAGCCGAGATATGGCGCATCACCGGAACCGGATACCTATCCGATACGCCGAAGAAGGCATCCGAAGAATGGCCTTCCGAATGGTTTTATGTTGAAGATGTCTCCCTTCCTGACCCAATCCGGAAGGGTCTTCCTGAATATTCAAGTACTCCATTAAAGAAGCACCTCAACTGGCGTCCTCGGAGCCCTAGGGAGGAAGATAGCATGGAAGTCCACCAACTGATGAGCGAGATAAAGACGCTCACTCAATCCAGATTGTCAATAGTCGAGGTTATGGCGATATCCATAATGTGAGGGGTTCAACCACTCCAATACCGAGGGCGCCCTATGTGGCACTTCAATGGAGAAGATGATGCCACCCGCTATGGTCGGAAGGGTCCGAACACTTCCGCTACTTTGGCGAAAATACTGTCCGGTTTATACAAGGGGGAGGAGGAGGAGTTCACCCACATTAAGCCTAGGGATGGATTTTCCATGTACAACCCTCCCAGCTACGTGAGTTTCCGTCCCACTACTCTACTCCATCAACTCCCTGAATCCTTTTTCATAAATATTAATCCGTCATTTATAACAGGAATGGCGGAAAGTTACCAAGGAGATCCACAGCCCCGCACCATAGCCAGAGGACTACAACCAGGCCCTTGATCCCAGATTCGAAGAGGATCCGGATATATTTGTGGAGCACGGGGAAGGGGTGTTTTACCAGGCGAGCTGTGACGGCACCGAAGTGGCCATCATTGCTGACTATCCTGGTCTCCTTCCTGCGTCGCATGTAAGTAATTAGGAGACTTATCCTTTGGGAGAATTTCCCTCTTCCGCCCACCGCACTATATTATGCTCTAAAGGGGAGGCGATCGACGCGCCACGCAGCACCTGAGGTGACGCATAAGAAGGCGGCGCCTACGACGGGCAGGCCTTCAAAGAGGAAGACAAATAGAGATATGGCCGAGCCTTCATTGAAGAGGTATGGTTTTAAATATGCCCCATGGTCGTCATCTTAAAGTATGAACCTATCTGTTGTGTCTTATCAGTAAAAACATTCGCCGGACTGTGTCCGGGGATCCTGCTGGTCATGCCTCTACTAGCCAGATTCCGGACCCTGTCACGAGGACTGAGGCTAACGCTAAAGTGACACCGGATTGTCCTTCCGCGGAGGATTCGGATAAAGTATCCACAACAAACTCTGAAGTGGAAAACGCCATGAATCATGGGCGTCGGCGGGCTGCTCTTCGCGACCCTGGTTTTTCAGAAGAGGCTTTCAATGCCTTCCACTTGGGTGATGCATACATCCGAGCTGCTCGAGATGGGCTTTCCAGAGCCACAGATCAGTATTTGAAGGATATGCGGGTAAGTTCATACTTGCACAATTCTGATAATTATATACCAGTAGCCCCTGAGACTTGAAGCAGTTTAAGCAACTGATTTAAAGATCATTATATACCCGGGTGCTCAAAGAGAAGAAAGACCTGTTGTCTCAAGAGCTGAAGAAGTGTCAAGCCCAGCTAACTGCTGCTACCACCGAACTGGAGAAATCTAAGAAGGCAGCGTCTGGTAATGTTCCCCTCTATCGAGAAAACATGATCATATATCAGGAGTATTAATATAGGTGTGAATCTTATGACAGAGGCACCGGGAGTCGCATGAGCAGGAAATCCAGGAGCTCAAAGGCAACTGGCTGCGGGCGAACGTATACTGACACAAGTCAGGGTAGAGAAGAACAAACTGCAAGATGCCAACACCAAGCTCGGCAAAGAGCTAAAAGATGTGCGGGCCCAGCTAGCTGACTCCGTGAAGGAGAATAAGAAGTTGCGAGGCGGCATATTTAGTATGTGTTCAGACTTACATTTACATAGTTCGGCAAGGAAAGAATCTGACAATAATTATGTCTGTAGGTATATTGACGGGCCGTCCCGAAGAGGAGGTATCCGGATCGTCGAGCGATCTGCTACAAGAGCTATTGCAAATGCACGAGCGAGCTCGGCAGGCAATGCAAAGTATTGTCAAGGCCTTGTGGCCATCTGACTCCCCTCCAGGAAGTATGGAGGGGCTTGTACAGCTACTCAAGGGAGCACGGCGGCGCTTCCGATTATGGAAGATATCGGCCTGCCGGGAAGGTGCGTGAGAGGCCTGGTTAATGGTGAAAACTCGGTATACCAAACTCGACCTGAATCACATGGCCCGGGTCGGACCTGTAGGGTCAAATGGAGAAGAAATTCCTGTTAGTTTGGTATACGACTAGGTACAAGTAGCCGCCCGGTATTCCCAACAGGATTGTAGGCTAGATAGCCCGTTGGATGGCATAGAGGAAGAAGTGTTTGAGTCTAAGTTACTATGTACTTCATTTGACAAATCATGTCTCTAGCTGAATTGTAAAACGCTTGTCATGGCGGACCTTTTCGCTTCAACCTCTGAACCCGAAGGTGCGGAGTGCTTCCGAATAACCGCTCGGTAATGTAAACCGGGGTATGCATGGAAACCAGATGTAGGGGTCATTGTCGGTGTTCTAGGAACGGGGGTCCCCAGACTTGCCTGCCTGCGGCCTGCGGCGTGGCTCAAAGGAGGCCCAGCGCAGCCCATCTTCATCAACGCAAGCTCAAGACCCTCGCGAGGGGCCAAGCCTCGCGGGGCGGACGACAAGGAGCCTCCTCAGGCACGGCCTTGTCAAGCTGGCTCAGGAGGAGGCGGAGAGTTCAAGGCAGGGTACCTCGCGAGGTGCCCATGACGCAAACCATGACGACCAAGGGCGCCAGTCGGGCGCCAGCCCGCGCAGTGTCCTCCTTTCCTCTTTGGTGCTAAGGGAGCAAGCGCAGGCGAGAGTATCAAGCAAAGGCATCCATTTCGGTGCAACAAGACCAAGACCAGCCCAACGGCCGGAAGGGAGTCATCGTGGAGCCCAAGCCGGCGTCATCACCAGAGCCTTTGGCAGGCGAGGACCAACTTTAGTCAGGATAAGTGTACCCGTTGTTCCCCTTCAAAATGGCCAATTGTTGGCGCCCTTCCCGCTCAATATTTGGGAAGAGGCCCAGGGCCTTCGCCTATATATAGGACTAGCCACCCCCAGGGCAGAGGCAGCTTGATCCTCATCAAGAAACCAGTAGCTAGAGCGACTGAACCGCTCCTAGCTGTTCATCGCACCAGCCAAGAACAGACCCTCGCGAGGCTGTTCTTCCTTGTATTGTTCATCATCAGCCCAAGAGGCAATCCACCACACCACACACTGGAGTTGGGTATTACACCACAATGGTGGCCTGAACCAGTATAAATCTTGTGCCCCTTGTGCTGTTCATTTTAGTAGTTTAGGTCCTAGCGATTTGGCGAGGAACGAGCCGGTAGAGGGTTGAATCTCCACGCGCACCCCAGTGTTCGAACCTCAAGGGTCTGCCGGAACCCGAAATCTGACATTTGGCGCGCTAGGTAGGGGTGTGCCGGGATCCGCCTTCTGCCACCTCGTGCCCCGTAGCATCGTCATCACCATGTCCGGCGACTAGGCGGGCAACCCAGATCCTTGGGCGGCTTGGCCTGCCCGCGCAGAGCCGCTCGCCCCGGGTGACCCCGTGCCCCAGGCAGCTCGCGGTCCGCAGGGCGCTGCGGGCCGCGGGCGACGCAGACAGACCTCGACGACTCTAACACCGCGGCAGACGCGGTCGGCAGCGAGGGCCTCCAACCACGCCGCGACGACGGCGCCGTACACCCGACGGCAGCAGGCGAACTCAAGGGCCGCGCTCACGGTGGCCCGAGAGCTGCTGCAGTGCAGACTGATGGAAGGCGGCCGCGACGTGCTGCTAGAGCGGGTGGCGGAGCTCCTGGGCTTCGCCGCCTCGGGGGCTCACCCCTTCTGCACCCCGCTCCTGCCTCAGGCCCAGGGCGGCCCGCGCGGGGGCCCCACGTGCAACCGCGGGCTCCCAAGCTACTCCAACACCAGCGAAGCTGTCAGCACGGGGCCGGCGGCGGCACCGGCTCCGCTCCCCGTCAGTGAAGAAGGACTCGTTGCAGCCCACGGCCCCCGTGGGCCGCCACGCTACCATCACGAGGCCGACACGTCAAGCAGAGCTGCATGGCACGCGGAGCCCTACAGCGTAGCCTTCGGGATGACAGCCGCGGAAGAGTATGTGCCCCACATGATGGATCAAGGGCACCTGCGCAAGGGCGAACAAGGCTCGCTCCTCAGCCCAAGCTGGGGGGGACGAGGCGCCAGAAGCTGAGCTCTTTTAGGAGCCTCGGGACGGCCCCGCCGGCCACGCTGGAGGCGACGATTATCGGGTACCACTAATCCCTCAGGAGCAGGCATACACTAATCATGGGTCGCAGGAGGTGCAGGTCGTCACGACGAGCAGCTGCCCCGCTCCAGCAGTCTCTTACCCCTCAGGAGGAGGGCGTCGGGGGCTGCAGGAGAGGGGCCGAGATCCGACATCACCACCGCGGCGTTTGGAGCAAGGCGTTCCCAGGAGGTAGGCCCTCCACTGGGGAGGTGCCTCAGGGCCTGCCCCTAGCGGAGGACCCGTGGTCGTCGGGGGAACCGCTGGCGACCGCTCTACCCCATCGGCGGCGTCCTGGTTTCTGATCGTCATTGATGGCACTAGAGTGTGGCGCAAGGCGGGGCCCTCGTCTGGCGATATGAAGCAAGGCCGGTACCTATGAAGAAGGCCCAATGCCTATGAAGCTCGCCGCCCCGTGACACTCTCACGTAATAATGAGTGGGGTTGTACACGCCCCGGAGTCTCAGGGGTGCCGGCCTCAGGCCCTGGGGCTCCCTCCCACGCCCAGTGGCAGCACTTAGCTCCGCACTGGTGAGAAGACGTCCAAGACTAGACTAGGTGCCGGACGCGGCCTTTTGTTTGCTTTCGTTGCTTTTCCCTTGGTTGCTGCTTTCCCCCGCTGGATTTAAGTTGAACTTGAATTTGAAGTTTGCGTGTGTTGGGGATGGGGTGCTTAGTCTCGTTCGAGCAATCTCTCGGGTTTCGGTTACGACCTCGCCTCAGCTGCCTCCCCTCGCAAGCCCCTCGTGAGCCGGGTCTGGCCTAGCTTGCGTGCAGCCCAGACTGCCGCTGACGTACCCTCTCAGGAGGTTTATTCACTGCAGATCCTACGGATTCGATCAGGAGGCGCTCGAGGCACCGCAGCCTCCCACAAGTTATCTCAGGACCTGCACAGGACGAAGGTAAACTAACTAGCCGGCTCGGCACACGGCCAACCGCTTGGCACGGGCCTATGAGCAATGTAGCATTGACTAAAGCGCTGAAACATTGGTTTTACATGAGGGGCACCCCCTCCCAAAATGCTCTCACAACCATCGGGACAAAAGCCTGAGTTCTATTCATGCAGGATAAGGAAACAGGAACGACGTGCTGTCAGTCGGATAAATTCCCCAGTGCATCCTCAGGAGCGCCGCCCGAGCTGTCGCTGGCGTCGCTGGCCTCGCCATCACCCTCCGCATTGCCGCCAGCGGCGTCAGGGCCATTCACCACGCCGCCCTCGTCGGCGGCCATGATCATGCCGTCGTTGTCTGAGGCGAAGGCCCTGACAAGGGCGTCCACGTTGTCTTCCACCCAATACGCCAGGTCGTCTCGGACGGCCTGGGGGACTGGGGCGATGGCGGCGTCAAAATCGAAGTGAGGGTCCATGTTCCGGAGATGGCTGAAGACGCGGGAGAAGGCACGCCCAAGCAATGCTCGACTCCTCTCCTCCACCAACCTGTTGGCACGAACCGACCGTGCCTCCAGCTGCGTCACGATGTCGGTGAAGAACTGAAGATTGCCGGCGTAGTTAATAGCACGCGGCTCACTAACGGCCGCCTCGCAGATGACACCCAGGGCCGTGTTGGCTCTCTCTCGAAGCGTGGAGAGCATGGGGGCGTGCTCATGCTCCAAGAGCCGCCACTGACGCATCTCGTCCGCGTTTTGGCGAGCGACAGCCTCGGCCTCAACCACCTGTTGGCGAAGAAGAAGCACCTCGGCATGGGAAGTGGCCGACTCCCCCTGTGCTGCCTCAAGTGCGACCCGCAAGGCATCGGCTTACCTCGTCGCTTCCTCCAGTTTGGCCCTAAGGGCGTTGGTCCTACCTTCAGCCTCGGTCCGGACCAACTCCAGCCTCTCCTTGAGCTGGCGCTCGAGATTCAGGCGCGCCGTCGCCACCCGACGTCCAACTTCCTCAGGGACACGGGCTTCCCGCGCAGCGACGTCGTCCTCCGCCCGTGTCACCCAGCGTTCCGTTGTCTCCAGGCACTCGTGCTCGCGCGCGCGCTCGGCGGTTTCCAGCGTCAACGCCTCCTCACGCTTCTGGAGCTCCGTTGGGTCACCAGAGGCCACCTTCATCGACGCAAGGGCCGCCTCGTGCAGCTCCACCTGCTCCTCCAGTGAGCGGCACCGGGCCAAGAGTTCCTGTGCCCGCTGCTCCGTGGCCTCTTGCCGCCGGTCATCTTCCCGGGCTTCTTCGACGGCCTGGGAACGGGCCTCCCGAGAGGCCGCAAGCGACGCCTTGGCCTCCTCATCATCAAGATCGCGACGACGGTGCGCGAGGGCGGCAGCCGCCTCCAGCTCACGCCTCTCCGCAACCAGCCGAAGGCCCTCGGCCTCAAGGCGCGCGTCTTCATCCGCAAGTTCCTCACCAAGCATGCTCACCGCATCAGCCGCCCTCCGGAGGAACCCTTGGCGAAGAGCGCGACGCTCCCGGGCGCCCTCGAGTACGTCCTCCACACCATCATCCGCCCCAAGCAGGCGCCGTGGGGTGCAGATCAGCACTCCCCTCTCGGGCAGGGGGCTGGGGGCTGGCGCCCTCGAGATGACCGGGCGCGCCCTGCCGAAAGCCCGACCTGAAGCTAGCCCATCTCCAAGTAAAGAGCGCCGGGAGTACCCTAGCCAATCGCGGTCCACAGCCAGGCGAGAAGCCCACGGCAGGCTGGTATGCCACGGGAAGGCCCGCGAAGGAAGACCGCGGGGAGCGCAGCGCCAAGTTGCATTTCGGGATGACTCATCTCGCCCACCGGCCTCACCACGAGGGCCCGGCTGCTCGGGATGACCGAAGACGACGGAAGAGGTGGAGGCGAAGGGGATGGCTCCTCATCCACCCCCGTGAGCTCGGAAGGAAGGGCCCTGCAGGGCAAGGGTCAGAACAAGCAACGAAAGAATCAGGAGCAGGGAAGGGAGAAGGCTTACTCGTCGATGGCGTAGTACTTCCTATGCTTCAGCAGGCGACAGGGGTAATCGTCGCCCAGGGCCTCCCTCCTCTTCCGTAGGGCCTCGAAGTCCACGCGGAAGCGACCCAAGAGTTGAGCGCAGGGGTCAGCTTGCGACGAGGAGGAGGCATCGAAGCGACTCGCGTCAGGGGCGTCCGCCTAGTGCGCACTGCTGGACGCTTCATCAAGAAGAACGGCTGGGGCCTCGGGAGCCTCAGCCTCAGGCGCTGCAAGTGGCCTCTCGCCACCTTCAACTGCGGTAGCACGGGCCTCGGGAGTCGCTCCCTCATGAGCGCTGCCCAGTGTTGTTGCCTCGACGATGGCACCCTCGGCCCCCGGAGGCTCACGCCTCCCTGCACCACCACTTGAGGAAGAGTCGCCCCTGGCGGCTGCAAGGGAAACCACCACCACCGGGTTTTCGCGAGGCCCCTGGAGGCCAGCGGGGCACGGCCCCCATTCGTCAAAGATGGGCATCTGGCCCACAAAGTCGCCTCTGTTCAAACAGAGGTACAGCAAGGCTCCCCCCTGACGAATGTCGCCGGGGGAAGGATCCCCAGTCAAGACCAAGAGCACCTTCCTTAGAGCTTCAGGCGTCAGGTCCCCTTCCTAGAGCCGCATATGGTCCTTACGACCGCTGTAGGCCCACATTCGATGGGAGTGGCGCTGGAGAGGGGCGACGCGGCATAGCAAGAACTCCTTCACCACCTTGGGCGCCGTCACGCCAAGCTTTCTCAGGAACTCGAAGCGGTGCCAGACGAAGGCAAGCCGGGGGCTCGCGAGCGCCACTTGGCCCCAGCCTGAGTTGGGGACGGCAGGCGAAGATGGCTTCGTCAGCAGGGGGCTGGGCACCCCAACGTCCATGTACAGCCACCGCTCGCGAAACCCAGGTGCGGGCGGAGGAAGACTGAAGTCAATTCCGGAAGCCGCTGTCTCGGGCGCAGCAATGAAGCTCACGCACCCCAATCATTGAGTGGGGTCGACGAGGCGCAGAAAGAAGAAGTGGCGCAGCAAGGCAACCAAAGGAATGATGCCCATCATTGCCTCGCAAACGAAGGCAAATACCGCAAGAAGGGTGATGGATTCAGGACCCAGATGCATCATATGGATCTGGTAATGGGAAAGCACGGCATTGAAGAAATCTGAGAAGGGGGGAACCAGTCCTGCCCAAAGGGCGTCAGCGAAATACCGGACCTCGGTGGGAATCCTGTCAACGGAGAAACGAGACGCAAGCCAGGCCGTCGTCCTCCCGCACTCATTGAAGATGGTGGCCAGGGCCGAGCGGACCTTGCCCAGGCCTTCTTGGTTGACTATGACCGGCCAATCGACGGCGGGGGCCGCCGTCGACGGCGAGCGAGGCGGCGGCATGGGCTTCTTCCCTTTTCCCTTCCTCGGCGGGGCCATGACGACAGGAAGGGGATGGGGAAGGTTCAAGATTGGAGTGAATGCAGGAGCTGGAGTTCGAGAGAGGAAAGGACAGGGAGCGCTCGAGCAGCAGAAGGGGAACGGCTGTGTGCGGCAGCGTGTCCGCCTACCAAAGCACAAAATAAGGAGGCATGGGGGAACAGTGCCGCCCACGTCCAATCAACCTCCACGCGGCGCCCAAGGCCACAGGCTGTTAGGGCCCACGATGCTTCGCACTTGCCCTTTCGCCTCTCTGCTCAGCCAAGTTCGGGCGCGCCGTGGGCCCGGGGGCTACTGTCGGCGTTCTGGGAACGGGGGTCCCCAGACTTGCCTAGCTGCGGCCTGCGGCGTGGCTCAAAGGAGGCCCAGCGCAGCCCATCTTCATCAACGCAAGCTCAAGACCCTCGCAAGGGGCCAAGCCTCGCGGGGCGAACAACAAGGAGCCTCCTCAGGCACGGCCTTGTCAAGCTAGGTCTGGAGGAGGCAGAGAGTTCAAGGCAGGGTACCTCGCGAGGTGCCCATGACGCAAGCCATGACGACCAAGGGCGCCAGTCGGGCGCCAGCCCGCACAGTGTCCTCCTTTCCTCTTTGGTGCTAAGGGAGCAAGCGCAGGCGAGAGTATCAAGCAAAGGCGTCCATTTCGGTGCAACAAGACCAAGACCAGCCCAACGGCCGGAAGGGAGTCATCGTGGAGCCCAAGCCAGCGTCATCACCAGAGCCTTTGGCAGGCGAGGACCAACTTTAGTCAGGATAAGTGTACCCGCTGTTCCCCTTCAAAATGGCCAATTGCTGGCGCCCTTCTCGCTCAATATTTGGGAAGAGGCCCAGGGCCTTCGCCTATAAGTAGGACTAGCCACCCCCAGGGCAGAGGCAGCTTGATCCTCATCAGGAAACCAGTAGCTAGAGCGACTGAACCCCTCCTAGATGTTCATCGCACCAGCCAAGAACAGACCCTCGCGAGGCTGTTCTTCCTTGTATTGTTCATCATCAGCCCAAGAGGCAATCCACCACACCACACACTGGAGTAGGGTATTACACCACAATGGTGACCTGAACCAGTATAAATCTTGTGCCCCTTGTGCTGTTCATTTTAGTAGTTTAGGTCCTAGCGATTTGGCGAGGAGCGAGCCGGTAGAGGGTTGAATCTCCGCGCAGACCCCAGTGTTCGAACCTCAAGGGTCTGCCGGAACCCGAAATCCGACAGTCATAGTTGCTTGAACAGGCAAGTATCCGGCTAGTTATGTTATATTACATTTTTATAGTAAGAAACATCTTCGAGAGAGAATAGTTCTGTTAAGGGTTCCTTTCCCTGGATCGACATGCGTTTAACATGCACGTCCGGACTGTGATTAAGAAAACCGCAGTATACATAACATCTGGGGGTTCATAGTGTGACAAATAAAAAAACATCTTTAGTCCGCTGACCGAATATTCCCTTAAGAACGCTATCTTTCAGCTTCACCCAGTCTGAGGTACACATCCGGATGACCCGGCAGTAACATTTATGCCCTAGCCAAACTAACGGGAACATAGCGCATAAGCACAGGAGCTAGGCAACCCAGCTTGGCCAAAACTTAAGTCATATCGATGCATATATTGGCGAAGAAAAGGTACATACGTGGAAAAGACACATATGTGGTAAGCTTGATGCTCGGAAAATAATAATAATAATAAGCTTCTATACGAGAAGCCCCCAAGTATAATTGACATACATATTAAGAATTGTATGCGTCGTAGGTGTATGGTTTAGCCGTACAAGAGCTTTACAGCTTTTAAAAAGGAAGGTGAAAAGAGAGAAAAATAAATAATGGAAACAAAAAGGGGAGAAAGGAGACGAAAGAAGTGTCCGGCGCTAGGCATAGAATCTTCAGAGTCTGGTTGCGTTCCATGGGTTCGGCTCTAGGCGGTTGTCTAATGCATCATGCAGGCGGTACGCTCCTCTGGTGAGAACTTTGTCAATGATGAAGGGACCCTCCCACTTGGGCTTGAGTTTGTCCTTTTTCTTCTCTGGCAAGCGTAGAACGAGTTCACCAACATTGTAAGTCTTGGCCCGTACCTCTCTGCTTTGATATCTGTGGGCCTGTTGTTGATAGAATGCGGAACAGGCTTTTGCAACATCGCGCCCCTCCTCCAGGGCATCTAAGCTGTCCTGCCGATCAAGCTCGGCCTCTCTCTCTCTCTCTTCGTACATGTGCACTCGAGGTGAGTCATGAATAATGTCGCAGGGCAATACAGCCTCTGAGCCGTACACCATGAAGAAAGGTGTATATCCGGTTGAACGATTGGGCGTGGTCCGCAGCCCCAGAGTACAGAGTCGAGCTCCTCAACCCAGTGCTTGTCTGATTCTTTCAAAGACCGCACTAACCTGGGTTTAATGCCGCTCATAATAAGACCATTGGCGTGTTCGACCTGACCGTTGGTTTGTGGGTGATAGACAGAGGCGTAGTCGAGCTTGATGCCTAGATTGGCACACCAGGCCTTCACCTCATCGGCTGTGAAATTGGAGCCGTTGTCGGTGAGGATGCTGTGTGGAACACCATAACGGTACACAACACCAGATATAAAGTCTATCACTGGCTCGACTTCAGCCGTTTTAACTGGTTTGGCCTCTATCCACTTAGTGAATTTATCCACCATGACCAACAGATATTTTTTCTTATGGCTTTCTCCTTTAAGGGGTCCGACCATATCAAGCCCCCATACTGCAAAATGCCAGGTTATGGGGATTATTTGTAAAGCGGTGGGTGGCATATGGCTTTGGTTGGCGAAAAGCTGGCATCCGACGCAATGTTGGACAAGGTCATGTGCGTCTGCTCGGGTCGTCGGCCAATAAAAAACAATACGGAAGGCCTTACTTACAAGGGCCCGAGCTGCAGCGTGGTGACCACCGAGACTGGCATGAATTTTAGCCAAGAGTTGTCGCCCTTCATCCTCGAAGATACATCTTTGAAGTACTCCGGTAGCGCTTTTCTTATAGAGTTCTCCCTCATGAACCCTGTAGGCTTTAGAGTACCACACAATGTAGCGTGCCTCATTCTAATCCTCAGGAAGTTCTCGCCTATTAAGGTAGGCCAAAAAGGGTTCGGTCCATGGGGCGATGACCGCCATGATGAGATGGGCCCATAGTGTAATTTTGGTGGCTGAGCCGCCGATGATGTCGGTGTGTTCGGAATCTGGGGTTGTATTCGGATCCGGATTGGTATTGCTGATGGCTTGAAGAGCCTTTCCAGAAAGATGTTTAGGTGGGACGGGGTCGCGCTTGGCGCCGATGCGAGCAAGGACATCTGCCGCTTGATTACTCTCTCGAGCCACATGGTGAAACTCGAGCCCCTTGAAGCGAGCCGACATTTTGAGAACGGTGTTATGGTAAGCCGCCATCGCTGGATATTTGGCATCTAAATCTCCATTTATTTGAGATATTGCAAGGTTTGAATCCCCGCGCACTTCCAGGCGTTGTATGCCCATGGAGACGGCCATCCAAAGACCATGCAATAAGGCTTCGTATTCGGCTGCATTATTGGAGTCCGTGAATAATATTCGTAGGACGTACTGAACAGTATCTCTAGTAGGGGATGTTAGGAAAACGCCTGCCCCTAGGCCTGCCAGCATTTTGGAGCCGTCAAAGTGCATGACCCAGTTGGAATATGTGTCGTACTCTTTAGGGAGTTCGGTCTCTGTCCATTCAGCGATGAAGTCAGCCAATACCTGAGATTTAATGGCCCGGCATGGTTTGTATGATATGTCGAATGGGAGGAGCTCAATGGACCACTTGGCAATCCGGCCTATAGCGTTGCGGTTGTTTATTATGTCATTGAGAGGTACTTCGGAGGCTACCGTTATTGAGCACTCTTGAAAGTAGTGTCATAGCTTTCGGGATGCCATGAAGACCGCGTATGCTATTTTTTGGTAGTGAGGGTACTGGGATTTGCATGGTGTGAGGACAGTGGATACGTAGTATACCGGCTTCTGAAGCAGGAATTTGTGTCCGTCCTCCTCTCGTTCGATGATGAGTACCGCACTCACAACTTGGTGTGTGGACGATATGTATAATAACATAGGTTCGCCGACGTTTGGCATGGCCAGGATTGGGTTGCTTGCTAGAAGAGCCTTTATTTCTTCTAATCCAGCCATTGCCGCGTCTGTCCACTCAAAGTGATCGGTGCGTCAGAGAAGGCGATAGAGTGGCAATGCCTTTTCTCCTAGTCTGGAGATAAAGCGGCTCAAAGCTGCCACACATCCGGATAGTTTTTGGACTTGTTTGAGGTTTGTTGGCATAGCCAACTATCACACAGCTCGGATTTTAGCTGGGTTTGCCTCAATTCCTCTATTGGAAACAATGAAGCCCAGAAGCTTTCCAGCGGGAACGCCGAAAACACATTTTTCCAGATTGAGCTTAATGTCATATGTTCGGAGGTTGTCAAATGTAAGACGCAGATCATCTATTAGTGACTCGATGTGTCTGGTTTTGATGGCTACGTCATCCACGTATGCTTCAACTATCTTGCCGATTTGTTTCTCCAGGCATGTTTGAATCATGCGTTGATAGGTGGCACCAGCGTTTTTAAGCCCGAAAGGCATAGTGTTGAAGCAGAAAGGCCCGTATGGGGTGATAAATGCTGTTGCGGCTTGATCGGACTCCTTCATCTTGATCTCATGGTATCCGGAGTATGCGTCGAGGAAACACAGTGAGTCATGTCCTGCGGTAGCGTCGATGATCTGATCAATGCAGGGGAGGGGAAAAGGATCCTTAGGGCAAGCCTTGTTGAGGTCTTTGAAATCGACGCACAGGCGCCAGGATTTATCCTTCTTTGGTACCATCACCAGGTTTTCTAACCAGTCCGGGTGTTTTATCTCTCTGATGAATCCGGCTTCGAGTAACTTGGCTAGCTCCTGTCCCATGGCTTGTCGTTTGGGTTCGGAAAAGCGTCGTAATGTTTGCTTGACCGGCTTGTATCCCTTCAATATGTTTAGGCTATGTTCGGCCAGCCTGCGTGGGATTCCTGGCATATCAGAAGGGTGCCATGCAAATATGTCCCAGTATACGCGTAGGAACGCCCGCAGTGCGGCGTCGACCATGGGGTCCAGCTGTGCCCAGATGGATGTTGTCTTTGTGGAGTCCGTTGGGTGGACCTGGAATTTTACTATTTCGTTTGCTGGTTTAAAGGAGGTGGATTTGGATCGCTTATCAAGTATCACGTTGTCCCTATCCACCGTGGAGCGCAATGCGGTTAATTCTTTGGCCAGGAGGGCTTCAGACAATGCCTCGAGGGCCAAGGCGGCGGTTTTGTTTTCGGTGGGGAGTGCTATGTCCGGATCACTGACAAGGGTGATGATTCCATTAGGCCCGGGCATCTTGAGCTTCATGTACCCGTAATGGGGTATAGCTTGGAAGCTTGCAAATGCGTCTCGCCCTAACAGGGCGTGATATCCACTGTTGAAAGGGGCCACTTGAAAGGTTATCTCTTCGGACCGATAATTCTCTGGCATGCCGAATACCACATCGAGTGTGAGTTTTCCCGCACATCGCGCCTCCCGACTGGGAATAATTCCTCGGAAGGTCATATTACTTTACTCAATGCGGCTCCTGTCTATTTCCATTTTGTTGAGAGTTTCCTCATAAATGAGGTTTAGTCCGCTGCCGCCGTCCATAAGCACTTTGGTAAGACGAAAGCCGCCTACAATTGGACTGAGGACCAATGCGGCAGGTTCCCAGACTGTTCTAAATTTTGGTTCGTCATTGGTGTTGAAAGTTATGGCTATGTCGTTCCAGGGGTTTATTGCTGCAACTTGGCAGACTTCAGCGAGGCCGCGGAGTGCCCTTTTGTGCCTATTGTTTGAGGTGAAAGTCTCGAAGACTATCAATACTGTAGAGTCGTTGACTTCTGTGGTATGTTGTTCTGTGGTGTTTTTGGTGAGGAGATCCTCGCCGCTCTTGGCCACCTGCCGGAGTATCCAACATGCTTGAAGGCTATGGGTTGGTACAGTATCCGGTGTTGTGTGTGCTTTGCATGGCCTATCGAGCCATCCCTCCAGAATGGTTCCGCGCCCCGTAACGGGCTTTGATTTTTTTGTTATTGGATCAGGCGACCAACGAGGGTGCATCCTGTTTGTCTGAACAAGGGGTTTAGTGGAAAACGGTGGCTCCCAAGAGGATGCCTATGTTTTCCAGGCGCTTTCCATTGCCCGGTACTTCTGTACTATGGTTGCCAAGTCAGCGAAGTGTGATACGTGACGGCGATTGATTGCATTGAGGATTCCTTTGTCCATGCAGTTTTTGCAGAATAATGAGATTGCGTCTTCATCGTGGCAGTCCTTGATCCTGTCCTTGACAAGGCGGAATCTGGCCCAAAAGTGATGGACCATTTCCTGGGACTGATGTCTGATGTGGATAAGATCGCTTGCATCTGGGTGCGTGGGTGGCTTTAAATCCGAACCCTGACCCAGTCTGGGATCTGGAGTTTGAGAAACTTCCGAGCTTAATAGTCCGGGCTCTGGAATATCAACCAATTTTTCAGGCCCGCAGACCGATTCTATCATCGGAGTACGGGGCCCATATTTCCTCGTGCGGATGTCTGGCTCTATGAGCTCAGAAACCCGAACATAATTCATCCTCAATGTAGAGGATGAGTCGTCGCATTGCTCATCCACTACCGCTATCTGATGGGTGATCGGTGGAGATTCAATTTCTCTCTGATCAGGTTTAAGCCCAATCCGATCATAGTCCGTAGCGACTCCCAAGGCGACGATGCGATCCAGGAGTTCGTTTAAAAACGACAACTCCGTCGGATCCATCTGCTCGGAGTATTCTGAGCTGACGCGGAGGCGATTTTTGATGACCCGAGAAGTCATCGTTGGCCCGACGGCCGAACAGATGTTGTCCTTGATAACAAGGCGAGCCATCAAGCCTACCTTCGACGATGCAGCGGACCTCTCAATGAAAGCACCAATGTTGGTGTCAAAACCGGTGGATCTCGGGTAGGGGGTCCCAAACTGTGCGTCTAAGGCTAATGGTAACAGGAGGCGGGGGACGCAATGTTTACCCAGGTTCGGGTCCTCTCTATGGAGGTAATACCCTACTTCCTGCTTGATTGATCTTGATGAATATGAGTATTACAAGAGTTGATCTATCACGAGATCGTAATGGCTAAACCCTAGAAGTCTAGCCTATGAGATTATGATTGTTGTCCTACGGACTAAACCCTCCGGTTTATATAGACACCGGAGGGGCTAGGCTTACACAAAGTCGGTTATAGAGAAAGGAATCTACATATACGAATCGCCAATCTTGCCTTCCATGCAAAGGAGAGTCCCATCCGGACACGGGAAGAAGTATTCCATCTTGTATCTTCATAGTCCAACAGTCCGGCCAAAGTATATAGTTCGGCTGTCCGAGGACCCCTTACTCCAGGACTCCTTCAGTCACCCCTGATGGTGAGTGATACTTCTCCAACGTATCTATAATTTTTGATTGTTCCATGCTATTATATTACCTGTTTTGGATGTTTATGGGCTTTAATTTACACATTTATATCATTTTTGGGACTAACCTACTAACCGGAGGCCCAGCCCGTATTGTTGTTTTTTTTGCCTATTTTAGTGTTTTGAAGAAAAGGAATATCAAACAGAGTCCAAACAGAATGAAACCTTCGGGAGCATGATTTTTGGAACGAACGTGATCCAGAGGACTTGGAGTGGAAGTCAAGAAACAACTGAGGTGGCCACGAGGGTGGAGGGTGCGCCCCCCCCCCCCCCTACTGGGTGCGCCCCTGTCTCGTGGGCCCCTCAGGAGTCCACCGACCTACTTCTTCCTCCTACATATACCCATGTACCCTGAAAACATCAGAAGCGACCACGAAAAACTATTTCCACTGCCTTAACCTTCTGTATTCGCGAGATCCCATCTTGGAGCCTTCGCCGGCGCTCCGCCGAAGGGGGAATCGACCACGGAGGGACTCTACATCATCTCCAAGGCCTCTTCGATGAGTGAGTAGTTTACCATAGACCTTCGGGTCCATAGTTATTAGCTAGATGGCTTCTTCTCTCTCTTTGAATCTCAATACCATGTTCTCCTTGATCTTCTTGGAGATTGTCGGTGTACTAGAGTAGGGGTACCCTAGTATCCCGAACTGGTGCACGGGCAGTCGCAGCGCTCCGCGGCAAGGCTTGCCGGGTGCCCGCCAAGGTCCTCCGTGGTTCCTTTGGAGCCATTCAAGAACAAAGTGTTCAAGTCAAGGAGACAAAGCCCCCGGCAAGAGGAGCTTGCCGGGAAGGAGACAAGGCCCCGGCAAGAGGAGCTTGCCGGGAAGGCCGATCGAGGCATTTCAAGGAACTTGCCGCGACACACTACGCGTCCCGGCAAGGCCCGGCGAGCGACAAGCTTCCGGGCGCGACAAGACAACGACCGCGGCAAGGCGCTTGCCGCGGCAGGCCACCACTCTGTACCCACGCTCCAGCGCATCCGTCAACGTGTCGCCACGGGACCTTTCCAGGCGCGCGTGGCGAGAGGCTGTGCAGCCAGCGGTGCGAGGTGGCAAGCGGCGCTGACAAGGTTGCCATCGTGGCGAGCGGTGGCGCCCCTGACGGTCCCTTTTCTGCACTGTTTGGGCGACACAGACGGGCATTTAATGCCTTTGTCCCCTGTCGTCAGGATTAGGTAGGATACACTGTTCAAGTAGGTGTACCAACCACAATTCCTTTCCAGTTTCACCCTTGCATGCGTTGCCACCTGTTGGTGACCCCTTGAACATATAAAAGGAGGCCCATGCGCAACGTAGGGGAGGTTCGGAGCATTCGAAACCAGAGAACACCCACGATCTCAAGCAAGAACTCAATACAACCACAAAGCAGCAGTAGGAGTATTATCTCTCCGGAGAGCTCCGAAGCTGGGTAAAATCGCTCGTGTGCTTCGCCTCGATCCTCTCTTCGTGCGATCTCTGCCCCCCGCCGGACCGAAAGGGGCTCCGGTCCCATAGGTTCTCGTTCCCACGACATCTTTGGCGCGCCAGGTAGGGGGCGTCGAGGTTGTGTGAACCCGATCCGGCGTTCACGCGAGCTAGATCTTCATCTTCTTCATCATCTTCATCGACATGCCACCGAAGAAGAAGGCTTCAGAGGTGGCTGCTCCGTCCATGTCGTTCCCACCGCCACCGAAGCAAACAGGTGGTGGGATAGACCCTGGCGGAGGAACGGGCGTCGACGAGGGAGCTCACGCCGCCGCCAGGTCCAAGGACAAGGCTGCGCAAACCTCGGCGTCCGTACATGCACCGCACCCATCTCAGGAGGTGCGGGGCCAACAGCGTCATGGTACTCGTGGTACCATACGCTCGTTGGATCAAAATCGAGCTGGTGGATCTCAGGGTGCTCAAGACCAGCATGCACGCCAGCCTGCTGGCACGAGCAAAACACGGTCGCCTGGACGGGATCCTGCTCCTTCTAACATAGTTAGAAGTCCGAGCATATCCTGCTCTTCGCACCGTTCACCACCGCCACCCAAAACTTCGGAGGAAGTTTTGGCACGAGCTCAGCTGCTCCTGGATTACCCTCCAACGGCGGACAAGATCGACGAATGGAGGGCCACCATTCAGAGTCTCATCGGCTTCGCCAACGGCGACACTCCACGGCAGTCGAATGCATCGCAGCCGCGGCAGGATTGCCGGACGCGAGCCGATGGCGACAAGACCGGTGGGGGTGCAACCACCGTGCACTCTCCACCCCGAAGGCCAAGATCGCCGACTCACCGGGTCAACCTCGACACTGACTCCATAGCGTCATCAGATCCACGAGCTCGCCGCGATCAGCGCCAAGTTCTTCAAGAACGACAGCAAGAAGACGCTCGTACTCGCATCGAGCGTCGAAGAGAAGCGCGGCGCCCGCTGTCGACATGCATGCACCAGGGGAACCAGGCGACTTCCCGTACGCGGTAGGTTGCCCTGCGTTCACTCGTGAGCTGCGGCAAGTCCAGTGGCCCAGCACCAAGAATTTCAAGCCAGACGTACCAGAGAAGTACGACGGTAGGTTACATCCGTCGGAGTTCCTCAGCATCTACACCATCGCGGTGCAAGCTGCCGGGGGGCGCGACGAGAAGATCCTTGCCAACTACTTTCCGCTGGTGCTCAAGCCCAATGTCAGATCATGGCTCATGCACTTGCCGGACAACTCCATATCCTCATGGGCGGATCTGTGCCATCAGTTTGTCGGCGCCTTTACAGGAAGCCACAAGCCTCATGGCCAAGAGAGCGACCTTCATCTGCTCGCCCAAAAGGAAGGAGAGCCCCTGCGCAAGTATATTCAGAGATTCAGCCAAGTGCAACACAACATCCCAGATGTCCACCCTGCCGCGGTCATCAGCGCGTTCCATCAGAACGTGCGTAACCGCAGGATGAGGGAGGAGATGGCGATGTGCAAGATCAGAGACGTCAGTGAGCTATATGCCCTGGCCGACCAGTGTGCATGTGCTGAGGAGGGGAGGAAACTCCCCGGAGAGAACACAGGAGCAGGGGGATCTGACAGCGAGGATGCCGCCCTAGCAAGGAAAAACCGGCGGCGGAACAACAGAAAGAAGAAAGGCAAAGATGTGCTAGTCGTTGAGCAGTCCGGCAACGGAGGTGGCGCCAAGGAAGCCGAAGCTGTGGCGGCCGCCGACAAGCAGGACGGCTCCGACAAGCAGTACTGCAAGATCCACCGCACCAAGGGCAATGATCTCCAGAGCTGCAAGAAGGTCGAACAGCTTGTCGAGCAGCAGAAGGCTGAGTACGAGCGACGCGACAAGGAGAAGGCCCAAGAAGGTACTGGAGGATCCGGCAAGAAGCGTCTCAGCCGGGGAGGATGCCGCGGCAAGGCTAAGCAGCGGCAAGGAGACAGGCCTCCCCGCGGCCGCGACAAGGATGAAGACGAAGACAACGACGAAGATATGGATGATGACGAGGCCGATGAGCAGGAGTTCCAGAAAGCCACAGAGGTCCTGTGCGTTGACGGCGGTGCCTCTCTGCATACTTCGCACCGTCAGCTCAAGTAGTGGGTGCGGGAAGTCAATGCGGCAGAACCACCCGTCGAGTCACGCAAGCCTCTGAGATGGTCCAGCACGCCTATCGTCTTTGATATTGAGGACCACCCTGATCGCATAACTGCGGTCGGGTGCTTGCCGATGTTGGTCTCACCAACTATCCGCAACCTCAAGGTCACAAAGATGCTAGTTGACGGCGGGGCCGGCTTGCACTTGATCTCCTCCGCGGTACTCCAGAAACTACAGATCCCTGACAGCGAGCTCGAAGAAACCGACACATTCCAAGGAATTAATCCCGGAAGGAGCAAGCCGAAGGGGAAGATCACGTTGCCGGTGACATTTGGCAGCGAGCTGAACTTCAGGACTGAGAGGGTCACTTTTGACGTTGCTGACTTTCCATTGCCCTACAATGGGATACTCGGTCGTCCAGCGCTCGCCAAGTTCATGGCAGCCTCTCACTATGCCTACAACGTATTGAAGATGCCGGGCCCGATAAGTGTCATCTCTGTCCCTAGCGACAAGAAAGATGCTCTTATCTGTACCAACAAGATCTACCGGGAAGCAGCAGCCGCAGCGGATCACAAGCCACTTGCCGCTGAAGCTCCCGGGGGGAAGAAGAAGACCAAGTCTGGCAAGAGTTCTGATGCCCACTCCGGCAAGCGCACCTCTTCGGAGTGCTGCGCTACCGTCAAGGACGCACCATCGAGCTCCACCGGCAAGTGTAAGAAGACGAAGGCAGCTCCGCCAGAGACTAAGAAAGTGTCCGCCAAGGAGGACGGCGCTGGTGGTACCTTCACTATCAGTGCCACTCTCGACCCTAAATAGGAAAGCGCGCTCGTTGCTTTCCTGCGGGCGAACGTCGACGTGTTTGCATGGCAACCGTCTGACATCCCCGGTGTTCCCAGGAAAGTAATTGAGCACCACCTTGCCGTCTGTCCTCATGCGCGGCCCGTCAAGCAGAAAGTCAAGAAACAAGCAGTGGAGCGCCAAGAATTCATCGCAGAAGAAATCAAGAAGTTGGAAGCAGCAGGCCTTGTCAGAGGAGTGCTCCATCCTACTGGTTGGCCAATCCTGTAGTTGTGCGCAAGGCAAACGGGAAATGGAGGCTTTGTATTGACTTTACTGATGTTAATAAAGCTTGTCCCAAAGACCCATTTCCCTTGCCGCGCATTGACCAGATTGTTGACTCCACGGCCGGATGTGACTTGCTTTCATTTCTTGACGCATACTCAGGGTATCATCAGATCTTCATGGCAGAAGAGGATGAGGAGAAGACCGCATTCATTACTTCATGTGGCACATACTGTTTCGTGCGGATGCCTTTCGGATTAAAGAATGTTGGTTCAACATTTGCAAGGGTAGTCAATCACGCTTTTGAGCCACAGTTGCACAGAAATGTAGAAGCTTACATGGATGACATAGTGGTCAAGAGCAAGGACAAAGCAACCCTGATTCAAGATTTAGATGAAACCTTTGCAAATCTGCGCAAGATCAACCTCAAGCTCAACCCCGAGAAGTGTGTGTTTGGAGTTCCTTCCGGCAAGCTTCTCGGGTTCTTCGTGTCTCAGCGGGGAATTGAAGCCAATTCCGACAAGATCAAGGCCATTGAGCAGATCGAAGCACCGAAGCGCGTCAAGGATGTACGAAGGCTTGCCGGCTGCGTGGCTGCTCTCAGCAGGTTTATCTCTAAGTCTGCTGAGCGCGCCCTACCATTTTTCAAAATATTGAAAAAGGCAGGTCCAATGAAATGGACTCCGGAAGCGGAGGCTGCGCTGCAGGACTTAAAGAGATACCTGTCCTCCACTCCAATACTTGTCGCACCTAAACCACAAGAGAAGTTGCTGCTGTATTTAGCAGCAACCAATCAAGTGGTTAGTGCTGCGTTAGTAGCGGAGAGGGAGGCGGATGATGAGCCAGCGACCACGGCAAGTGCATCCAGCGACAAGCAGGGGGCTTCCCCGACAAGCTCTGGTCCCGACAAGGATGGATCTGCGCAGACACAAGAGGAGAAACAGAAGAAAATGGTGCAGCGCCCAGTTTCCTTTGTCAGTTCCCTTCTGCAGGGGGCTAGGTCAAGGTACTCTGGTGTGCAGAAATTGCTTTTCGGCCTTCTCATGGCCTCGAGAAAGCTGCGCCATTACTTCCAAGCACATGAGATCTCAGTCGTCACTCGCTTTCCGCTGAAGAGCATACTGCAGAATCCATAAGCAACAGGCAGGATTGTCGAGTGGGCACTGGAACTGTCAAGCTTTCGCCTCAAGTTTGAGAGTACTTCAACTATCCAGAGCCGGGCATTGGCAGAATTCATAGCAGAGTGGACGCCAACACCAGATGAAGAAATTCCAGAGACGAGCATCCCCGTCAAGGAAGCAAGCAAAGAGTGGCTGATGTACTTTGATGGTGCCTTCTCGCTGCAAGGCGCCGGTGCGGGCGTGCTTCTTGTCGCACCCACCGGAGAGCACCTCAAGTACGTAGTCCAGATGCACTTTCCCAAGGAGCAAGCAACAAACAATACTACAGAGTATGAAGGTTTGCTTGCCGGTCTCAGGATCGCAGCTGACCTTGGGATCAAAAAGCTCATTGTCAGGGGTGACTCACAGCTGGTCGTCCGCCAAGTCAACAAGAGTTATCAGAGTTCGTTGATGGAAGCTTACGTTGATGAAGTGAGAAAGTTAGAAGAGCGCTTTGACGGCCTATAGATGGAAGACATTCCGAGAGCTCAGAACGACATTGCAGACGGCCTGTCAAAATGCGCCGCACTTAAGTTACCTGTGGAACCAGGAATCTTTGTGCTCAAACTGACTCAACCGTCTGTAACATCATCAACTGGACAGAGCAAGAAGAGGAAGTTGATTTCTGGTGACTATTTTCTGGCAGAGCTCCCCGAAGCCGCCGCCAAGAAGGTCCCCAAGATCAACACCAAGAGCGCTGAGGAGCAGTCTGCTCCGACAAGCCCTAGGGTTTGTTCCGTTGAAGCAGACGCTCCCGACAAGTTTTGCTCCGGCAAGCTTGCCGGGGGACATCAAGCTCCAGCTGAGCCGCAGGTTCTCGCCGTAGAAGCGGATGTTCCCGCAGCAGCATATGTGCCTTTAGTCCTTGTTGTCGAGCCACAAGCTCCAGCATGGGCACAGCAGATCGTCCGTTTCCTTCAGACAGGAGAACTTCCCGACGAGCAAGAAGAAGCGGAAAGAGTAGCCAGGCAGTCAAGTATGTACCAGTTTGTCGATGACACACTGTACAGAAGAAGATTCAACGGTGTGAAATTGAAGTGTATTCCCCGGGAAGACGGACAAAAGCTGTTGGCGGAGATACATGGAGGCATATGTGGTCACCACATTGGCGCAAGAGCACTTGCCGGCAAGGCATTCCGGCAAGGTTTCTTTTGGCCGACAGCCCTCCAGGATGCAACTGCACAAGTAACCAAGTGTGAAGCGTGCCAGTTCCATTCCAAGCAGATACACCAGCCAGCTCAAGCTCTCCAGACGATCCCTTTATCCTGGCCATTTTCGGTCTGGGGGCTCGACATCCTCGGCCCCTTTCCCCAAGCTGTCGGGGGCTTTGAGTACTTGTACGTTGCAATCGACAAGTTCACAAAGTGGTCGGAAGTGGAAGCAGTGAGGAAGGTGACAGCACAGTCAGCAGTGAAGTTCTTCAGGTCGATTGTTTGCCGTTTCAGGGTCCCTAACAGGATCATCACTGACAACGGCACACAATTCACGAGCTGCACCTTCATGCAGTACGTCCAAGATCTTGGCGCCAAGGTCTCCTTCGCTTATGTTGCTCACCCGAGAAGCAACGGTCAAGCGGAGAGGGCAAATGCTGAAGTGCTGCGCGGGCTCAAGACCAGGACTTTCGACAGGCTGCACAAGTGCGGAAAGAACTGGATCGAGGAGCTGCCGGTGGTTCTTTGGTCGATCAGGACGACGCCAAATCGAGCCACTGGCCAGACACCTTTCCCTCTAGTCTATGGAGCAGAGGCAGTCCTCCCCACGGAACTCGTATACGGATCGCCTCGAGTGCTCGCTTATGATGAGCTTGAGCAAGAGCAGCTGCGACAAGATGACATGCTGCTCATTGAGGAGGATCGTCTTCAGGCTGCTGTACGAGCTGCTCGATACCAGCAAGCTTTGCGCCGCTACCATAGCTGCAAAGTTAATGCCAGAAGTCTCGAGGAAGGCGACCTTGTTCTTCGGCGCGTTCAGTCCGCCAAGAATTCCAACAAGTTGACGCCAAAGTGGGAAGGCCCTTACCGGGTGAAACGAGTCACTAGGCCTAGCACTGTCCGCCTTGAGACCGAAGATGGCTTTTCGGTGAGCAACTCCTGGAACATTGAGCATCTTCGTAAGTTTTACCCGTAAGGCGCGGTTGCCGGAACCTGTTCCGGCAACCACCTTTTGTACAAGTCTTGCCGATGTTGCATGTAATCCTTTGTACAAAGCCGGGCGCAGACCCCGTGCATAAATAAAGCTCATGTGCTCCGCACATCTTGTCAATTTCATGATTTCTATTTTTTTGCATGTGTTATCTGACATTTTGTGCAGCACCTACCCCCGGTAAGCAATAACGAGCCGTAAGGCTCCATATCTTTATTTTCTCTTCTTTCTTTTCTCAAAGAAAGGGAAGGTCCCTCCGCCCACAAGTTTGCCGGGGGGAAGGAGAAGATAATGATGTGGACCAGGCGTCGTTCAAGAAAGTTTTGCCTTGCCGAGAAGCAAACGACAGAAAAGCTAAGTTGCCAAAGTTTGAGCAATCAGTTTTAAAAAAAAAAAGTTATCTTCCTCGAACGACCGTGCTTTGTATGGAAAACCTGTGCACGGAGGAACCAACTCGTAGCTAGTTGCTCCCTTACTTTGTTTTGAGTCCGCTCAACAACTTAAGTGTGCTGCGACTAGCTGCGACAAGGTTTCTTGCTGGTAGCAGCACCGCCAGCAGGCTACTGATGTTCCGCACTCAGCGCTCGCTGCAAGGGTGCCTGCACCGACAAGTTCCCTGAAAGCGTAGGGTAAAAACATACAAAGGATGGAATCAAGTAAAGGAAATAACATAGCAAATACTGCCCAAAATAAAAGTTATATTACAAAGATAACTTGTCGCAACTCTAATAGATTGTTCTCGTAACACGTCTAGCAGCGGCAAGAAAAGGAGAAGACAGGCGGCCTAATATACGCGATCGCCGTCAACTCTCTTGACTTCATTCACCTTGTCCACAATGGGTGCGACAAGGGCCTTGAGCTCTTCCAGATCAGCATCCGGAGGCAGCTTCCTGAGGACGTTGGTGAGGTTGAGGCCTGGGTTGCGGAAGGCCACCTTCACCAGCACCTTTTGAAGAACTCTCGCGCAGATCGTGCGCGACTCATCGGCCAGCTGCTTTGGGATCCTTTCCCGGAGTTGCTGGAGGGCCGTCGCCACGCCCTTGAAGAACAGAGTGAGCTTGGCGCTGGGCTGGAGGTTCTCATCGGAGGAATACCCGAAATCCTCCATCCCCAGCTGCGCCAGCTCCTCGTCGATGACGGCGGCGATGTTCACGAGGCCCTCTGTCCAGAGCTCCACCGTCTCCCTAAAGGTGTTCTGGGTTTCGACGGCCCTCATCAGCAGCGCTTCGTTGGCCTTGATCTCCTCCTTCAAGGCCGCCTCCCGCTCCTTGGCGCCATCCAGCGTCTCGGTCAAAGTAGCCAGCTTCAACTCGAGATCAGCGTTGGAGTCCTTGGCGGCGCTCAGCTCCTTGCCCTTCTCGAGGAGACGACCCTGCAGCTCACCATGAGCGAGGGCGTCCTTCTTGCGCTCGCGCTGGAGCGCGGCAAGATCTTCGTCCCTCGCCCTGAGATCGGCCTCCAGCTGCGCCACCTTCGCCTCCAGCTCCTTCTTGGTGGCCTCGGCAGCTGCGGCAACATTTTTCGCTTCCTTGAGGGCCCCGCCAAATGTTTCCTCGCGCGCGGCAAGCTCCTCCTCATAGCTGTCCAGATTGACCTTCCGCTGCGTCAACTCGCCTTCCCGCACGGACAGCTCCTCGGCGGCAAGCCGCTGTTGCTCTTCGGCTTCAGCCTTCTCGAGGAGGAAGGCCTTCCGCGCCTCGACAAGCTGTGCCCGCTCCTCTGCAAAGGACCGGAGGGCTTCCTGGTTGCGACTCCGGAGCTCCTCCGCATGCTTCTCAATATCCACTCCCGCCTGCGCGACAAGCGCTTCCCGGGACTCCAGCTTGGCTTGTCGGGCGCGGTAGAGCAACAGCAGCCTCCGCAGCAGCTGTTCCTCCTCAGGCTCGCTGCTGCTGCTGCTTGGCGCATCGACCAGTGTCAACCCAGCGGAGGCGAGCACTTCTCCGTCAAAAACTTCTCCTTCGACCGGCGCCCTGGAGCTTGACGCCCAGGGGAGCTTGATGAAGACGCCATCGCCGGCCTTCAGATAGGCGCCGAGCTGGGGCTCTTCGGGGCCTGGCGCTGCGGCGGCGGCGGAGGGATCGGCGGTCGGCGTAGCGCCTTGCGCTCCTGCGGCCTCGGGGCCGTCAGTGCGATCGCCGGATCCCTCGCCAGCTCCTGCGGCGGCAGCTTTGGCGGCCTCCTCGCCGGCAGGATCATCGGCGCCGGCTTCCTCTTCGGTGGCAGCGGCATCGTTGGTGTTGCCGCGCGCGTTCTCCTCACCGGTGGCCTCGATCTCCATCGGCTCCGTGGAAGATGGATCTGAAGACCGGAAGAGGGAAAAAAGTCAAGCAAATATCCAAGAAGAAAAATCAGAAGAAGAAGAACCCAAGGGAAGTTTTCTGGCAAGAAGGATTACCTGTGCTGGGCTCGGCAGTCATGGGCTCCACCACCGGGGGGTCGCTGGTCCCGTCCCCTGCCGGAGAACTGCCCCTTGCCGGAGACTTCTCCCTTGCTGGGGAGCGCTCCCTTGCCGGGGAATCCTCCCTTGGCGGCGTAGTTGAAGCAGATAGCATCTCGGGGGCGGCTTCCGGTTGCTCCTGGTGAGGCTGCTCTGCTCCTACACAAATCAAGAGACAGATATCAGCAAATAAAGAGCACCCATGCGCGTCCAACAACGCGAAGTCAATAGATACTTACGCTAGGGGCTGCGCTGGGGGCTGCTTCGGGGAGTAGTTGCCGGGTCCGGCAAGGTGGTCTCAGGCGCGCCCCCTGCTGTCGTGGTGGGATCGTCCTCGATGATAATCACCGGAGCCTTGGCCCTCTTCGCCGCTCTCTGGGCTAGGGTCCTGAAAAGGAGTGAGTTCAGAGTAAAGCAAATCAGGTGCAAGACAAAAATAGCAAGAATTGAAGAAATACCAGTACAACAAAGAATCTTACTCTTCTTCTTCCTCGTCGGAGCTGAGCGCGAAGAGGTCGAAGTCTGGCCCTCTTTCAGCGCGACGAGGCGGAGGGGTGGGCTCTCTTGGTCGCTTGGCGGGGACAGCGGCAGGATCAGAAGCGGCGGTCCAAGAGGACCCCGCTCCAGTTGCGGCAGCAGCGTGAGGCGCTCCCGCGGCAACGGTGCTTGCCGCGGTGGAGTGTGTCCCGCGGCGCGACGGCTGTTGACTCGTCTGCCGCCCCGCTACGTCCCCGGTCCTGCGGAGGCGCCTTCTTGGTGGAGCTGGGGGCTGCACTAGGAGCTCTTCTTGCGGCAAGCTACTTGAAGACGGCTGGCCGCTCGCACCCTCGGCGGGCTCGCTCGACTCTGCTTCAGGCTCGGCAAGCTCTCCCTCTCCGGCAAGCTCTCCGGCAAGCTCATCTCGATCGGCAAGGCTTGCCGCCTCGGCTGCCTCTGCCTCCTCTACGGTGAATCCAAACTCGCCCGCGGCGGCGGCGGCCGCCGCCTCTTCCGCCCTGGTGGCGATGCGCCGCATCTCCTTGTCGGTGGTGTCGCGGGTGAGGCTCTTCTGCTCGTCGGCACGGACCGCCACTTCCACCAGGCCATCGAAGAACTGCTGCACGACGTCGTCTGCGGGCTCTTGCCAAGTTGGAATAATTCCATGCGAGTCGCACTCCGGCATCATTGCACGGATGCGATCGAGCGAGGAATTGTTGCATAACGGGACGACGCCCTGCGGCAGCCTGAACCATTCGGGATGCTGAGGGTCGTGCTTGAACAGCTCCTTGAGCATCGCATCCAGTTCCAAGATGGTGAAGTTAAAATTGAGGCCCGGACGCAGCCTCATAATGTCCGCCGGACCCCCGAACTCCCAGGCGGGTCTCCTCCTCTCTTGCAGGGGGGCGATGCGGCGGCGAAGAAAGTCTCCGCCAATAGCGCCTACAGTGAGCCCGGCAAGCCTGAGCCGCAAGATCCGGGTGATGGCAATCTTCAGCTTGTCGTCGTCCGCGGCCAGGGCACTCCAGTCATTGCCGCGCACTGCTGGGGCTTGGCGCAGGGCAGTAAACGGCTGCGGGTTCTCCTCGACGATCCAGCACCATTCTGCTCTCCACTCCTCCCATTTGCTGTGGAGCTCCCCCTCCAGATAGGCCTCCTTCTTGCCGGCTCTCGAGATCCAGGCGATTCCGCCGGCCAGGGGCTCTCCTCTCTCGACCCGGGGCATGAAGAAATGGCGGAAAAGAGCTACATTTGGGTGGACTCCGACAAAGTTTTCGCAGAGATGTGCGAAAACTGCCATGGTCAGAATGGCATTGGGGGTGAAATCAAGGAGGTGGAACCCGTAGGTGTTCATGATATCACAGAAGAATTCAGAGAAGGGCGGGCAGAGCCCGCAGTAGAAGAACAGCGCGAAGAAAGGGTATCCGTTCGGAGCCCGTTCGGAGGCGGCGGCGGAGAGTACCTTCGTGCGCGGATGCGCTCGCGTCTCCGTCGACAAGAAGAGGTAGTACCACTCCCTCAGCTCCTTCGCGGCGAGCTCGGGGGGGAAAGTTGCCCGCTCCTTTCGCAGCGCCTCGAGCCGCAGCGCCTCGGCCGACTTCACACCCTTCCCGGTTTTCGGAGCCATGGCGGAGGTGGTGGGGGAGATCGACGGTGTTGGTGGCGACTGTGGCGATGGGGGGAGGAGCGCTGCTCTCTTTCGGCTTTGGAAGAAGGGGGGGAGCGGCGGAGATTTCTGAGATTGGAAGTAGCAATGGGCAAGATGGGGGAACTGCCCCTGTTTCCTCTGCTTATAAAGAGGGAGCGGGCGGGCGTTCCGCTTTTCCGAATAAAGAACCACCCACGATCTCTCCCACGACGCCGCATTCGACGTGTGCCGTTAGGGGGGAGCGCGGTGGATACGGAGTAAGATACGGCGTGGACCTAGGCCGCGCGTGCCCGTGCCCTGTTTTGGGCCTGGCCCAACAGCGCTCGGCACTGTGTGTGGCCCAGGCCTGGGGGCTCCTGTCGGTGTACTAGAGTAGGGGTACCCTAGTATCCCGAACTGGTGCACGGGCAGTCGCAGCGCTCCGCGGCAAGGCTTGCCGGGTGCCCGCCAAGGTCCTCCGTGGTTCCTTTGGAGCCATTCAAGAACAAAGTGTTCAAGTCAAGGAGACAAAGCCCCCGGCAAGAGGAGCTTGCCGGGAAGGAGACAAGGCCCCGGCAAAAGGAGCTTGCCGAGAAGGCTGATCGAGGCATTTCAAAGAACTTGCTGCGACACGCTACGCGTCCCGGCAAGGCCCGGCGAGCGACAACCTTCCGGGCGCGACAAGACAACGACCGCGGCAAGGCGCTTGCCGCGGCAGGCCACCACTCTGTACCCATGCTCCAGCGCATCCGTCAACGTGTCGCCACGGGACCTTTCCAGGCACGCGTGGCAAGAGGCTGTGCAGCCAGCGGTGCGAGGTGGCAAGCGGCGCTGACAAGGTTGCCATCGTGGCGAGCGGTGGTGCCCCTGACGGTCCCTTTTCTGCACTGTTTGGGCGACACAAACGGGCATTTAATGCCTTTGTCCCCTGCCGTCAGGATTAGGTAGGATACACTATTCAAGTAGGTGTACCAACCACAATTCCTTTCCAGTTTCACCCTTGCATGCGTTGCCACCTGTTGGTGACCCCTTGAACATATAAAAGGAGGCCCATGCGCAACGTAGGGGAGGTTCGGAGCATTTGAAACCAGAGAACACCCACGATCTCAAGAAAGAACTCAATACAACCACAAAGCAGCAGTAGGAGTATTATCTCTCCAGAGAGCTCCGGAGCTGGGTAAAATTGCTCGTGTGCTTGCCTCGATCCGCTCTTCGTGCGTTCTCCGCCCCCCGCCGGACCGAAAGGGGCTCCAGTCCCATAGGTGCTCGTTCCCACGACAGAGATCTATTCGATGTAACTCTTTTTGCGGTGTGTTTGTCGAGATCTGATGAATTGTGGGTTTATGATCAAGTTTATCTATGAGAAATATTTGAATCTCCTTTGAATTCTTTTATGTGTGATTAAGTTATCTTTGCAAGTATCTTCGAATTATCAGTTTGGTTTGGCCTACTAGATTGATCTTTCTTGCAATGGGAGAAGTGCTCAACTCCGGGTTCAATCTTGTCATGTCCTTTCCCAGTGACAGTAGGGGCAGCAAGGCACGTATTGTATTGTTGCCATCGAGGATAATAAGATGGGGTTTATATCATATTGCATGAGTTTATCCCTCTACATCATGTCATCTTTCTTAATGTGTTACTTTGTTCTTTATGAACTTAATACTCTAGATGCATGCTGGATAGCGGTCGATGTGTGGAGTAATAGTAGTAGATGCAGGCAGGAGTCGGTCTAATTGTCACGGAGGTGATGCCTATATACATTATCATGCCTATATAATCTCATAATTATTCGCTTTTCTATCAATTGCTCGACAGGAATTTGTTCACCCACCATAATACTTATGCTATCTTGAGAGAAGCCACTAGTGAAACCTATGGCCCCCGGGTCTATAATTTATCATATAAGCTTTCACTCTACTTTTATTTGCATCTTTACTTTTCCTATCTATATTATAAAATACCAAAAATATATTTATTTTATCATATTATCTCTATCATATCTCACTTTCGCAAGTGGCCGTGAAGGGATTGATAACCCCTTTATTGCGTTGGTTGCGAGTTCTTGTTTGTTTGTGTAGGTGCGTGGGACTTTTGAGGAGCCTCCTACTGGATTGATACCTTGTTTCTCAAAAACTGAGGGAAATACTTACGCTACTATTGCTGCATCGCCCTTTCCTCTTCAAGGAAAACCAACGCAAGCTCAAGACGTAGCAAGAAGGATTTCTGGCACCGTTGCCGGGGAGGTCTTCGCTCAAGTCAAGACATACCAAGTACCCATCACAAACTCATCTCCCTCGCATTTACATTATTTGCCATTTGCCTCTTATTTTCCTCTCCCCCACTTCACCCTTGCCGTTTTATTTTCCTTCTCTTTCCCAATCTCCTCTCTCTTTTGCTTGCCTTTTGGTTTGCTTGTGTGTTGGATTGCTTGTCGCGATGGCGCAAGACAATACCAAATTGTGTGAGATGCAAAAGAAGAAAGATACGGATAATGATATTGTTAAATTGAAGTTATTTCCGTTTTCACTTAGAGATCGTGCTAAAGTTTGGTTTTCGTCTTTGCCTAAGAATAGTATTGATTCATGGAATAAGTGCAAAGATGCTTTTATCTCTAAGTATTTTCCTCCCGCTAAGATCATCTCTCTTAGGAACGATATTATGAATTTTAAACAACTTGATCATGAGCATGTTGCCCAATCTTGGGAAAGAATGAAATTGATGATTCGCAATTGCCCTACTCATGGTTTGAATTTATGTATGATCATACAAAAATTTTATGCCGGATTGAATTTTGCTTCTAGAAATCTTTTAGATTCGGCCGCGGGAGGCACGTTTATGGAAATCACCCTAGGAGAAGCTACAAAACTCCTTGATAATATTATGGCTAATTATTCTCAATGGCACACCGAAAGATCTACTAGTAAGAAAGTGCATGCTATAGAAGAAATTAATGTTTTGAGTGGAAAGATGGATGAACTTATGAAATTGTTTGCTGCTAAGAGTGCTTCTATTGATCCCAATGATATACCTTTGTCTACTTTGATTGAGAATAATAATGAATCTATGGATGTGAATTTTGTTGGTAGGAATAATTTTAATAATAATGCTTATAGAGGAAACTTTAATCCTAGACCGTTCCCTAGTAATTCCTCTAATAATTATGGAAATTCCTACAATAATTCTTATGGTAATTTTAATAAGATGCCCTCTGATTTTGAGAATAGCATGAAAGAATTTATGATCTCTCACAAGAATTTTAATGCCATGCTTGAAGAAAAATTGCTTAAAGTTGATGATTTGGCTAGGAACGTTGATAGACTTTCGCTTGATGTTGATTCTTTGTAACTTAGATCTACTCCTCATAAGCATGATATCAATGAGTCTCTCAAAGCTATGAGAATTTCCATTGATGAGTGCAAAGAAAGAACCGCTAGATTGCGTGCTAAGAAAGATTGCTTTGTAAAGGCGTGTTCTTCTAGTTTCCATGAAAATAATGATGAAGATCTAAAAGTTATTGATGTGTCCCCTACTAAATCTTTGTTTTGCAATATGAATCTTAATAATGATGGGATTGGAGATGAGTCAACTTTAGTTAAAAGGCGTCCCTATGATTCGGAGTTTTTAGATCTTGATGCTAAATTTGGTAAAAGTGGGATTGGAGAGGTCAAGACTTTAAATAGCATTGAACCCACTATCTTGGATTTCAAGGAATTTAATTATGATAATTGTTCTTTATAAGATTGTATTTCCTTGTTGTAATCTGTTGTGAATTCTCCTCGTGCTTATAGTCAAAATAAAGCTTTTACCAAACATATTGTTGATGCCTTGATGCAATCTTTTGATGAAAAACTTAATTTGGAAGTTTCTATACCTAGAAAACTTAATCATGAGTGGGAGCCTACTATAAAGATTAAAATGAAAGATCATGAGTGTTATGCCTTGTGTGATTTGGGTGCTAGTGTTTCCACGATTCCGAAAACTTTATGTGATATTCTAGGTTTCCATGATCTTGATGATTGCTCTTTAAATTTGCACTTTGCGGATTCCACCATTAAAAAGCCAATGGGAAGGATCAATTATGTTCTCATTGTTGCAAATAGGAATTTGGTGCCCGTAGATTTTATCGTTCTTGATATAGATTGCAATCTTTCTTGTCCTATTATTCTTGGTAGACCTTTCCTTAGAACGATTGGTGCGATTATTGATATGAAGGAAGGGAATATTAGATTCCAATTTCCATTAAGGAAAGTCATGGAGCACTTTCAAAGAAAGAAAGTCAAATTACCTTATGAATCTATCATGTGAGCTACTTATGAATTGAGTGCCAAAGATGGCACTACTTAGATCTATCCTCGCTTTTATGCCTAGCTAGGGGCGTTAAATGATAGCGCTAGTTGGGAGGCAACCCAAATTTATTTGTCTTTTTTGTTTTTGCTTCTGTTTAGTAATAAATTTTGCATCTACCTTCTGTTTATATGTGTTTTTATGTTTTAATTAGTGTTTGTAACAAGTAGAACCTATAGGATAACCTACGGTGATAGTTAATTTGATTCTGCTGAAAAACAGAAACTTTGCGCGCACGAAAATAATTTTAGTAATTCACAGAAACGTGATTTTGCGTTGATTATTTTTGCTGTAGATCAATAGACAAATTCCCAGGACTTCCTATTTTGGTAGGATTTTTAGAGTTCCAGAAGTATTCGAGAGTTACAGATTGCTACAAACTGTTATGTTTTTGACAGATTCTGTTTTTCATGTGTTGTTTGCTTATTTTGATGCATCTATGGCTAGTATGTAGGGTATGAACCATAGAGAACTTGAAATACAGTAGGTTTAACACCAATATAAATAAAGAATGAGTTCATTACAGTACCTTATGTGGTGGTTTTTCTTTCTTTCACTAACGGAGCTTATGGGATTTCCTGTTGAGTTTTGTGTTGTGAAGTTTTCAAATTTTGGGTAAAGATTTGATGGACTATGGAATAAGGAGTGGCAAGAGCCTAAGCTTGGGGATGCCCATGGCACCCCAAGATATTCAAGAATAGCCAAAAGCCTAAGCTTGGGGATGCCCCGGAAGGCATCCCCTCTTTCGTCTTCGTTCATTGGTAACTTTGCTTGGCACTATATATTTATTCGCCACATGATATGTGTTTTGCTTGGATCATCTTGTATGATATTAGTCTTTGCCTTTTAGTTTACCACAATCACCCTTGATGTACACACATTTTGGGAGAAACCCACTTGATTGGAATTTATTAGAATACTCTATGTGCTTCACTTATATCTTTTGAGCTAGATAATTTTTGCTCTAGTTCTTCACTTATATCTTTTAGAACACGGCGGTGGCTTAATTTGAGAAATTTTTAATCTCTCGTGCTTCACTTATATTATTTTGGGAGTCTCTTAGAACAGCATGGTATTTGCTATGGTTATAAAATTGGTCCTAGAATGATGAGCATCCAAGTTGGGTATAATAAAAACTATCATAGGAAGTGAATTGGATGCTATGATCAATTTGATACTTGATATATAATTGTTTTGAGATATGGAGGTAGTGATATTAGAGTCATGCTAGTTGGGTGATTATTAATTTAAAGAATGCTTGTGTTGAAGTTAGCAAGTCCCATAGCATGCACGTATGGTGAAAGTTGTGTGACAAATTTGAAACATGAGGTGTTCTTAGATTGTGCATCCTTATGAGTGGCGGTCGGGGATGAGCGATGGTCTTTTCCTACCAATCTATCCCCCTAGGAGCATGCACGTAGTGCTTGGTTTGTGATGACTTGTAGATTTTTGCAATAAGTATATGAGTTCTTTTTGAATAATGTTGAGTCCATGGATTATACGCACTCTCACCCTTCCATCATTGCTAGCCTCTTCTGTACCGTGGATTGCCCTTTCTCACCTTGAGAGTTGGTGCAAACTTCGCCGGTGCATCCAAACCCCGTGATACGATACGCTCTATCACACATAAACCTCCTTATATCTTCCTCAAAACAGCCACCATACCTACCTATTATGGAATTTCCATAGCCATTCCGAGATATATTGCCATGCAACTTTCCACCTTTTCATTTATCATCATGACACACATCATCATTGTCATATTGCCTTGCATGATCATGTAGTTGACATCGTATTTGTGGCAAAGCCACCATGCATAATTTTTCATACATGTCACTCTTGATTCATTGCCCATCCCGGTACACCGCCGGAGGCATTCATATAGAGTCATATCTTGTTCTAGTTTTGGGTTGTAATTCATGAGTTGTAAATAAATAGAAGTGTGATGATCATTATTATTAGAGCATTGTCCCCAAATAAAAAAAAAGAAAGGCCAAATAAAAAAAGGAAAGGCCAAATAAAAAAAGGCCAAAAAAAGGGAAGGCCCAAAAAAAGAAAAAATGGGGCAATGTTACTATCTTTTTTCCACACTTGTGCTTCAAAGTGGCACCATGTTCTTCATATAGAGAGTCTCATATGTTATCGCTTTCATATACTAGTGGGAATTTTCCATTATAGAACTTGGCTTATATATTCCTACAATGGGTTTCCTCAAAATGCTCTAGGTCTTCGTGAGCAAGCAAGTTGGATGCACACCCACTAGTTTCTTTTGTTGAGCTTTCATACATTTATAGCTCTAGTGCATCCGTTGCATGGCAATCCCTACTCCTCATGTTGATTATCCTCCTCAATGTGAGACATTCTCCTTTTTTGTCTTCTCCACACAATCCCCATCATCATATTCTAGTACACCCATAGTGCTATATCCATGGCTCACGCTCATGTATTGCGTGAAAGTTGAAAAGGCTTGAGATTATTTAAGTACGAAACAATTGCTTGGCTTGTCATCGGGGGTGTACAAGATGGGAGCATTTTTGTGTGACGAAAATGAAGCGTGACCTAACTATATGATTTTGTAGGAATAAACTTTCTTTAGCCATGTTATTTTGAGAAGACATGATTGCTTTGATTAGTATGCTTGAAGTATTACTATTTCTTATGTCAATATGAACTTTTATTTTGAATCATTTGGCTCTGAACATTCATGCCACAATAAAGAAAATTACATTGAGAATTATGCTAGGTAGCATTCCACGTCAAAAATTTTGTTTTTATCATTTACCTACTCGAGGACGAGCAGGAATTAAGCTTGGGGATGCTTGATACGTCTCCAACGTATCTATAATTTTTTATTGTTCCATGCTATTATATTACCCTTTTTGGATGTTTATGGGCTTTACTTTACACATTTATATCATTTTTGGGACTAACCTACTAACCGGAGGCCCAGCCTGTATTGCTGTTTTTTTGCCTATTTCAGTGTTTCGAAGAAAAGGAATATCAAACGGAGTCCAAACGGAATGAAACCTTCGGGAGCGTGATTTTTGGAACGAACTTGATCCAGAGGACTTGGAGTGGAAGTCAAGAAACAACCGAGGCGGCCACGAGGGTGGAGGGCGCCCCTCCCCCCTACTGGGCGTGCCCCCTTTCTCGTGGGCCCCTTGGGAGTCCACCGACCTACTTCTTCCTCCTACATATACCCATGTACCCTGAAAACATCAGAAGCGACCACGAAAAACTATTTCCACCGCCGTAACCTTCTGTATCCGCGAGATCCCATCTTGGAGCCTTCACCGGCGCTCTGCCGGAGGGGGAATCGACCATGGAGGGCCTCTACATCATCTCGAAGGCCTCTCTGATGAGTTGTGAGTAGTTTACCATAGACCTTCGGGTCCATAGTTATTAGCTAGATGGCTTCCTCTCTCTCTTTGAATCTCAATACCATGTTCTCCTTGATCTTCTTGGAGATCTATTCGATGTAACTCTTTTTGCGGTATGTTTGTTGAGATCCGATGAATTGTGGGTTTATGATCAAGTTTATCTATGAGAAATATTTGAATCTCCTCTGAATTCTTTTATGTGTGATTAAGCTATCTTTGCAAGTCTCTTCGAATTATCAGTTTGGTTTGGCCTACTAGATTGATCTTTCTTGCAATGGGAGAAGTGCTTAGCTTTGGGTTCAATCTTGCGGTGTCCTTACCCAGTGATAGAAAGGGTTGCAAGGCACGTATTGTATTGTTGCCATCGAGGATAGACCCTTTCCTCTTCACCATTTCCTCTTCAAGGAAAACCAACGCCAAGCTCAAGACGTAGCAGTGAGGTGCTTCACCCCCAGCGCCGTTGCAGCTCTGAGGAAGCAGAGTTGCATAGAATAGTAGAGCTTGTCCTTGACAGGTGAAATGAGCACGGCTCCAGCCCCCACGCCCTGACGCGCGAATGCATCGTCGAAGTACATGATCCACCCGTCCGGCGCCTCATCTCCAGGCAAGAGGGAACGGTCCTCGCATACTTCATGGTCAGGGACGTCGGTCCATTCTGCCATGAAATCCATGAGGGTCGCACCCTTAATGACCCTGGTGGTGCTGAACTCCAGCTGGAACACATGTAACTCGATGTTCCACTCTGCGACCCTCCCGGCAGCATTAGGGCTCCGGAGTACACTCTCCAGTGGGTAGGCCGAGATGACCTTGATGGGGTGGCCTTGGAAGTACTGGCGCAGCTTCTGGGAGGCGATGAGGAGCGCGAGCAAGGGCTTTTGTGGCATGGGGTAGCGCGACCACGCCTCCCGCAGCATCATGCTAAGGAAGTAGACCGGATGCTCAACGAGGGAGGAGGCGTCGGTGAGGTCTTGTATCTCCTAAGAGTGCGGGCCTTCAGGGGTTTTTCTGTTTGCTGCATCGGCCACAGCTCTTGAGACCCATTCTCAGGAGCCTCACTGGCTGGGAGATCGGTTGGGGCCTCAGGAGCGACGTTGATCGGTGGTGCAGCTGAGGCCTCAGGAGCACCGTCCTCGGGCCGCAACGTCTGATACGTCTCCAACGTATCTATAATTTATGAAGTATTCATGTTCTTATTTTATCATTCTTGAGTGTTTCACAATCATTTTATATCAACTTTATATCACTTTTTGGGACTAACCTATTAACCCAGTGACCAGTGCCAGTTGTTATTTTTTGCTTGTTTTTTACATCCCAGGAAATCAATATCAAACGGAGTCCAAACACCGCGTAACTTTTTGGAGATTTTTTCTGGACCAAAAGGAACCCAATGGGCCAGAGCTACACCTGGGGGTGCTCCGAGGGGGGCACAACCCACCAAGGCGTGCCAGGGCCCCCTGGCGCACCCAGGTGGGTTGTGCCCACCTCGGTGGCCTCCCACACCCCCTCTTTGCACTATAAATTCCCAAGTATTCTGAAACCCTTTGGGGTTAACCTAGATTAGAAGTTCCGCCACGCAAGTTCTCTGTATCCGTGACAACCAATCTAGACCTCGTTTCGGCAACCTGCGAGAGGGGGGAATCATCTCCGGTGGCCATCTTCATCATCCCAGCAGCCACCACGATGAGGAGGGAGTAGTCCACCCTCGGGGCTGAGGGTTTGTACCAATAGCTATGTGTTTGATCTCTCTCTCTCTCTCGTGATCTATATCATGGGCTTTGTTAGTATAGTCGGATCATATGTTGTTTCTCCCCTCTATACTCTTGTTATGATGAATTGAATCTTTACCCTTCAAAGTTTTGTCTTGTCGGATTGAATATTTAGAGATGAGAACACATGATATATGTCTTGCAATATGAATACTTGAGGTGACAATGAGGTATCTTATTGATTCACTTTATATGTGTTATGGCATTCAACTCGCGGATTCCCGCGGTGTATTGGGGTAATCTATGCATAGGGGTTGATGCACATTTTTCTCCGACGGAAACTTTGGGGTCTCTTTATAGTTCTTTGTGTGGATTGAGTATTATGAATGTGAATTTGCTTTGGTGTTATTCTTGTATGAACTCTAGGATAGATTGAACGGGAAAAATAGCTTTGTGTTATTTTAGTACGAACTCTTGAATAGATCGAACGGAAAGAATAGCGTTGAGGTGGTTTCGTGACCTACAAACAATTCCTATCTTCCGTTATCCGCTAATAGGAAGTCGAGAGTGATTCTTTATTGCACTTTGAGGGATAATCATATGATCCAACTATGTTAGCATTGTTGAGAGGTTGTACTAGCGAAAGTACGGACCGTAGGCCTCATTTTTAAGCATTTCAACACCGTTTTTGTGCCTATTTACTATTTGCTACCTTGCTGTTTTTATTTATTCATATTATAAAAATATATTTCTACCATCCATATTACACTTTTACCACCATCTCTTCGCCGAACTAGTGCACCTATACAATTTGCCATTGTATTGGGTGTGTTGGGGACACAAGAGATTTCTTGTATTTGGTTGCAGGGTCGTCTGAGATATATCATCTTCATCCTACACCTCTCACGGATTGATAAACCTTAGGTCATCCACTTGAGGGAAAATTGCTACTGTCCTACAAAACTCTGCGCGTGGAGGCCCAACACGTGTCTACAAGAATAAAGTTGCATAGTAGACATCAAGCTCTTTTCTGGCGTCATTTCCGGGGAGGTGAGTGCTTGAAGGTATATCTTTAGATCTTGCAATCGAATCTTTTAGTTTCTTGTTTTATCACTAGTTCGGTTCATAAAATAAAACTACAAAAAACGGAATTGAGGTTGCATCATATTCTTGATCATCTTTATAATATCTTTCTTGAAAATGTTGGACTGGAAAGTTGTGCTCAATTCTTAGAAGAAGAAGTCAATAAAATGTTTGGCACAAAATATTTGAATGATGAGCATGATTGCAATATTGTTGGTATGAACTCTTTGAATATCCATGATGCTAACGATATGCAAAGCCATAAGCTTGGGGATGTTATGTTGGATGAAGATGACAGTTTTAGCCCCCAAGTTTTGATGAGAAAATTTATTATGATGAAATCATGCCTCCTATCTATGATAATTATGGTGATGACATGTATGCTATATTGAATAATGATAACCATGAAACTTGTCATCATGATTTTGATTTTCAATCACATGATTGTTATTTTGTTGAGTTTGCTCCCACTACTATTGATGAGAATAAATTTGCTTGTGTGGAGAGTAATGAATTTTCTATTCTTTTGGATCATGAAAAGACTGCTTTATGTGATGGTTACATGGATGAATCTATTCATGATGCTACTGAAAATTATTACGAGAGAGGAACTTATGATTCATGATGCTCTTGTTATGTTTCAATCTTTATCTTTTATGAGAGCATCATTGAACTCACCATGCCTAGCTAAAAGGCATTAAAGAAAAGCGCTTGTTGGGAGACAACCCAACACTTTTACCTACGGTTTTTGTATGTTCACATGATTAGGCTACTGTAGTAATCATGTTTTTATTGTCTTTGTTTTAATAAAGTGCCAAGTAAAGCCTTTGGGATCATGTTGGGTGATAGTTGATTTGATCTTGCTGGAAAACAGAAACTCTTGCACTCACGAAAATAGCTCTCATTTTTAACAGAAGAGTGATTTTGAGTTTATTATTTTTCAGAAGATTAATATACAAATTGCTCACGTGGTCCAAAATTTTTTCATAATTTTTGGAGTAGCAGAAGTATGGTTTGAGTACAGATTACTACAGACAGTTCTGTTTTTGACAGATTCTGTTTTCAATGCATAGTTTGCTTGTTTGCTTGTTTCTATGGCTCATATTGCTCAATGTAAATTGTGGAAATGATAAGCTAAGGTACGCATTGTGTGTAAACAATTATGAATCTTGTCTTTGACATTACCAAAAGTGAAATGGTTTGCTCTTTATCATACTAACCTATCTCACAAGGTTCCGTTAAGTTTTGTGTGATTGAAGTTTTCAAGTTTTGGGTGAGATGTCGATATGAGGAGAATAAGGAGTGACAAGACCCTAAGATTGGGGATTCCCATGGAAACCACAAGGTAATATTCAAGGAGTATCCAAGCAACTAAGCGTGGGGATGCCCCGAATGGCATCCCCTCTTTCGTCTCCAACATTATCGGTAACCTCACTTGGAGCTATGTTTTCATTCGTCACATGATATGTGTTTTGCTTGGAGCGTCAATTTATTTTGCTAGAATTTTATTGCTGTTATTTATAATAATGTTTTTCATCTTTTATTTCAATAGAAGTGGCAATGGTAGCCTTTGCCATGCTTATTTTGCAAGTATACTTGTTGCTGTTTCAAAACAGGAAGTTTATCGATGTTGCAAAAATTCCCTAGAAAAGTCAGAATATGATAAATTGTTGAAACTTTTTGCAAAATAAGATATGATAAATGTTCTACAGTGTAGTAGTTTTATCATAATTTTTGGAGTTAGTGAAGTATGATGAAGCTTGCATTCTTTACAGACTATACTGTTTTGGCAGATTGCTGTTATGTTTGCACTGTTTGCATATTTTTGCTTGTTTAATGATTCTATTTGAGGATAGGAGTATTAAATATTCATAGAAATTTAGTATGAAATGCTGATAATAATTTTAGTAATTTTCTAGAGTAGAGAATGATAAGGTTTGGCATTGATTTAAACTAACTTGTCTCACGAGTCCTTGTTGAGTTTTGTGTGGATGAAGCTTTTGAGATTTAGGAGAACCGTGACATGAGAAGAATTAAGGAGACACAAAAACTCAAGATTGGGGATGCCCAAGGCACCCCCAATATAATATTTCAAGAAGTTTCAAGCATCTAAGCTTGGGGATGCCCCGGTAGGCATCCCACCTTTTCCTGCAACAATTATCGATTAGTATCGGTTGAGCCTAAGTTTTTCCTTCTTCACATGAGTCGTGCTACTCTTGAAATGTCATTTTATTTTCATTTTGCTTGCTGTTTTAATAAAATACTTAGACCTGAAAGTTTTTAAATAAAATAGAGTCCTCAAATAGGAGGCTAGGTAAGCGGCATTCGCATCCCGTCAACGAAGCTCTTCTCTATGGAATTGCTCTAGTGCTTCACTTATATCCTATTAGTAAATTGTTGAATAAATTTAATGTCATGAAGTTGAAATCATATCATGCCTAGTAGTGGATTCACATTGGGTTTAGAAAGTGAAAGCTTTTGAAGCTTGACAATCACAATATTGGTCATACAAGCAATTCACGAATAATTAGTATAAGGAAGAGAACTTTCACATGCAACTACACTATCATGGAAATCTTTTGTGATTGTGAGCCCCCATCAAAATATTATATGCCAAAATTGTTGACGTTGGACAAGGAAGACAACGTAATGATTTATGTTTGTTCATATTCACATAGAAGTTATATTGTCTTATATCCTTCAACATGTGGTGCTTGCCCCCTATCTTTGCTAGCCAAAAATTCTGCACCAAATTGAGATACTACTTGTGCATCCAAAAACACTTAAACCCAAATCTTATTTTCAAGAGTCCACTATACCTACCTAAGGATTGAGCAAGATCCTTCAAGTAAGTTGTCATCAGTGCAATAAGGCAATAAAAATTGCTTCTAAAAGTGTTAGATCATTTAGTGTAAGAGAAAACTGAGCGTTGTACGAACTTATGATGGCAAAGCAATAAAAGCGACGGACTGCATAATAAAGGTTGCTATCATAAGGGGCAATATAACATGATGTTCTTTTGCACTAAGGGATTGAGCATACAAACAAATAAGCGCATGGCAACCTCTGCTTCCCTCTGCGAAGGGCCTATCCTTTACTTTTATGTATTTACTTTTATGCAAAGAGTCAAAGTTTTTCTCTCTATTCCTTTTTATTTTTCTCCTTTGGCAAGCATCATGTGGTGAGGAAAGATCTAGGCACATATGTCCAGTTGAATATGGGTAGCATGAGTTATTATTGTTGACATCAGCCAAAGGTGAATATGCTGGGAGGCAAAATTATAAGGCCCTATCTTTCTATGTGTCCGGTTGAAACGTTTTGCTCATGTGTATGCGATGAGTGTTAGCAATCATAGAAGACTATAAGATGGTTGAGTATGTGGAGCTCTTACTTAGTCTTTGTTGAATAAGTTGAATTGCAATTGCTTGGTGACTGAGAACATAGGTTGTTGAGTTTCAAGAGAGTTCATTATTTGAACCTTCACATGTGAATTGGTTGCTACTATAACATGAGAAGTTTTATAAGAAAGAACTGTTGTTATGATGCTAGAAAAAGTGATTGAAATTATCATTGATCAAACTTATGCACTTTGCTAGCATTCACACTTCATAAATTATTTCTTTTATCATTTACCTACTCGAGGACGAGTAGGAATTAAGCTTGGGGATGCTGATACGTCTCCAACGTATCTATAATTTGTGAAGTATTCATGTTGTTATTTTATCATTCTTGGGTGTTTTACAATCATTTTATAGCAACTTTATATTTTTTGGGACTAACCTATTGACCCAGTGCCCAGTGCCAGTTGCTATTTTTTGTTGTTTTTTACATCGCGAGAAATGAATATCAAACAGAGTCCAAACACCGCGTAAATTTTTGGAGATTTTTTCTGGACCAGAAGGAACCCAATGGGCCAGAGCTGCACCTGGGGTTGTTCCGAGGGGGGCACAACCCACCAGGGCGTGCCCAGGTGCGTTGTGACCACCTCGGTGGCCTCCCGCGCCCCTCTTTGCACTATAAATTCCCAAATATTCCGGAAACCTTCGGGGTTAACCTAGATCAGAAGTTCCGCTGCCGCAAGGTCTCTGTATCCGCAAAAACCAATCTAGACCCCGTTCCGGCACCCTGTCGGAGGGGGGAATCATCTCCGGTGGCCATCTTCATCATCCTGGCGGCCACCACGATGAGGAGGGAGTAGTCCACCCTCGGGGCTGAGGGTATGTACCAGTATCTATGTGTTTGATTTCTCTCTCTCGTGATCTATATCATGGGCTTTGTTAATATAGTCGCATAATATGATGCTTCTCCCCTCTATACTCTTGTTATGATGAATTGAATCTTTACCCTTCAAAGTTTTGTCTTGTCGGATTGAATATTCAGAGATGAGAACACATGATATATGTCTTGCAATATGAATACTTGAGGTGACAATGAGGTATCTTATTGATTCACTTGATATGTGTTATGGCATTCAACTCGCGGATTCCCACGGTGATATTGGGGTAATCTATGCATAGGGGTTGATGCATGTTTTTCTCCGACGGAAACTTTGGGGTCTCTTTATAGTTCTTTGTGTGGATTGAGTATTATGAATATGAATTTGCTTTGGTGTTATTCTAGTACGAACTCTAGGATAGATCGAACGGAAAAAATAGCTTTGTGTTATTTTAGTACAAACTCTTGAATAGATCGAACGGAAAGAATAGCTTTGAGGTGGTTTCGTGACCTACAAACAATTCCTATCTTTCGTTCTCCGCTAATAGGAACTTGAGAGTGATTCTTTATTGCACTTTGAGGGATAATCATATGATCCAACTATGTTAGCATTGTTGAGAGGTTGCACTAGTGAAAGTACGGACCCTAGGCCTCATTTTTAAGCATTTCAACACCGTTTTTGTGCCCGTTTACTATTTGCTACCTTGCTGTTTTTATTTATTCAGATTATAAAAATATATTTCTACCATCCATATTACACTTTTATCACCATCTCTTCGCCGAACTAGTGCACCTATACAATTTGTCGTTGTATTGGGTGTGTTGGGGACACAAGAGATTTCTTGTATTTGGTTGCAGGGTCGTTTGAGATAGACCACTTCATCCTACACCTCTCACGGATTGATAAACCTTAGGTCATCCACTTGAGGGGAAATTGCTACTGTCCTACAAAACTCTGCGCTTGGAGGCCCAACACGTGTCTACAAGAATAAAGTTGCGTAGTAGACATCAACATCTCGCGAGGCGACGAGGTGCCCCACCGTGGGCCCTCGTTCGGGCCCTCTTCTCTCAGCGCCACTAGAGCCGTGCTGGCGGAGTGAGGCGTGGCGTCTAGGTAGAGCACCTAGGGCTCGAGGGGGCGCGGTGCCACCATCACCGGTGGGCTGGTGAGGTATCTCTTGAGGTCTTGGAAGGCCGCATCAGCTTTGGGGGTCCTCTCAAATGGCCCCTTCCTTTTCATCAGCTTGAAGAATGGGAGGGCGCGCTCCCCTAACTTGGAAATGAAGTGCCCCAGCGAGGTCACACGGCCCGCCAGCTTTTGCATCTCCTTGAGGGTTTGTGGCGGGCTCATGTCTTCTATGGCCTTAACTTTCTCCAAGTGGGCCTCGATTCCTCTGTATGACACTAGGAAACCTAGCAGCTTGCTGGAGGGGACGCCAAACACACACTTCTCAGGGTTGAGCCGCAGGTCCACCTTGTGTAGACTGGCAAATGTTTCCTCCAGGTCCTCGATCTGGGTCCTTGCCTCCCGATACTTTACTACTATATCATCGATGTAAGCTTGAGGGCTCCTTTCTCGCTCGATTGCGTGGCCGCCACGGACTTGAAGGCAAGCTTGAGGGCTAGCAATGTGTCTTTGGTGTCCCCTACCACCGTGAGGACGCCGCTGCTTCTTGGCATCTTCATGAGGTTGTAGGCTGGGTGAGTTGCTGCCATGAACTTGGCCAGGGCTAGGTACCCGAGGGTCGCGTTGTATGGGAGGCTGATCCGGGCGATGTCAAAGTTGATAAGCTCGGTGCGGTACTTGTAGCGGGTTCCAAAGGTGACGGGGAGGCAGATTTGCCCCAGGGGGCTGGTGGAGCCGTCGTCCACCCCGGAGAAGGGCTTGGTGGGGCGGAGCCGGCCATAGGGCATGTGAAGCAAGCCGATGCCTCCACAAAGAGCACATTGAGGCCGGCTCCACCATCGATGAGGGTCTTGGTGACCGCCATGTTGCAGATGATAGGGTTGCAGAGCATCGGGAGCGCGCATGCGCCCGCTGCGGTAGTGGGGTCTTCCTCCGAATCGATGGTGAGGTCGGCCTTGGGCGCCGCCCAGCCCGGGGGAGCCCCGGCTGTACGCGGTTGGCACCCACTTGGCAGAAGAACTGCTTGACGTGGCAGTCCGAGGGTGGTGCCTGCGAGCCACCGAGGAGGGTTGCAACAGCGTGGGGAGCCAGCACTGTGAAGTGTGTGATGAAGAGGCCGCGCAATTCCTCCCAGGAGGCCACAGAAGACTCTGGCAAGTTGAGCAACCAGGCGCGTGGCGCGCCCACTAGGGCCATGGGGAGCCAGTTGGCCATGACCTTGTCGTCTCCGCCGGCTACCCAAACTACCTCCTCGTACGCTTGGAGGAAGCTTGCCGGATCTGCACGCCGTTGTAGCGAAGCAGCAACTTAGGCCTGAACTTGGGTGTCCACTACATCCGCTACAGGGTGAGGGTGAAAGCCTGGAGGCCCATGGATCCCCCAAAGGCACGCGATGGTCCAGTCGGCGAAGGAGCACTACCATGAGAGCCGGCAGCGGACGGAGCGACGGATCTTCGACGCACCCCTACATGGCGTGCCAAATGTCAGATTTCAAGTTCCGCAAACCCTTGAGAGGTTCGAACTCTGGGGTGCGTGCGGAGATCTCACTCTCCCCAGTCTGCGTACTTGCCAATCTCACTGCCTATCGCGTCGAGCTCGAAGGAAAGGGGACACAACAGTTTGCCCAGGTTCGGGCCACCTTGCGGTGTAAAACCCTACTCCTGCTTTGTGGTGGATTTGCCTCGAAGGGCTGAGGATGAACTAGTATAGTGGAGAACAACCTCAGGAGGTGTGTTCTTGAGCTCAGGTGAGCTGGTGAGGGTGGAATGGACGCGGTCGACTTGATCCGTCTTCCTTTGTGGTGGTGGCTAGGTCCTATTTATAGTGGCCTTGGTCCTCTCACAAATGAAGGCGAGAAGGGATCCCACAATGGCCAAATTTGAAGGGAGACAACTAGTACATCCTATGCTGAATAAATTGGTCTTCGCCTGCATAAGCCTCTGGTCGTGACACCGTGGTGGGCTCGGCGATGACCTTCATCCTACCATTCTAGCGGTCTTGGTCTTGTTGCACGGGAATGGAAACCTTTGGTTGTTTCCTCGAGACTCCACGCCTGCTGCTTGCCTCCTTTGCACCAAAGAGGAAACTGGTACACTGCGCCCGCTGGCGCCCGCCTGGCCTCGATCGTCATGGCTCACGTCACCCGAACCTCACGAGGTGAGCCTTGCATAGAAATCTTCGCTCCTCGGGAGCAAGCCTGAGGAGGCTGATCCCTTTGGAGGTCTTGATGTCGCCCGCCTCGTGAGGCTTGGCCCCTCGCGAGGGTCTTGAGTTATCGGTGTCGAAGCTGGGCCGTACTAGGCCGTCGATGGGGCCATGCCGCGGGCCACAGGCAGGCAAGTCTGGGTACCCCCGAATCCAGAACGCCGACACATGATATGGCCATCATCATTATTGTGCTTTTGATCTCCATTTCCAAAGCATCGGCATGATCTCCATCGTCACCGGCATGACACCATGATCTCCATCATCATGTCGTCACTTGGTTGTATCTATTGCTTCGACAACTATTCCTAACGCATAGCGATAAAGTAAAGCAATTACGTGGCGTTAATTGTTGACACGCATGTCATACAATAAATTAAAGACAACCCTATGGCTCCTGATGGTTGCGTACTCATCGACATGCAAGTTGTGTACCTATTACAAAACATGATCATCTCATACATCAACATATATCACATCACTTCTTGGCCATACCACATCACAACATGCCCTACAAAAACAAGTTAGACATCCTCTACTTTGTTCTTGCAATTTTTACGTGGCTGCTAGGGCAAACTATAAGAATCATTCTTATCTATGCAAAACCACAACGGTAATATACAAGTTGCCTTTTAACATTCTACAAGGACCACCCTCGTCAAATCAGATTCGACTAAAGTGGGAGAGACAAACACCCGCAAAGCCACTTTTATGCAGTACAAGTTGCATGTCAAACAGTGGAACCGGTCTCATGTGCGTGGACATGTAAGGTTAGTCCGAGCCGCTTCGTCCCACAACACCGCCGAATACCAATAAGACAAGAGAGGTAAGCAATTTGAGCATCAACACCCACAACTCTTTGTGTTCTACTCATGCATATACATCTACGCATAGACCTAGCTCTAATGCCACTATCGGGGAACGTTGCATGAAAATAAAAAAAATCCTAAGAAACACCCAAGATCAAATCTAGGAGATGCAACAACGAGAGGGGAGTGTGGATACATACCCTTGTAGACTTAAAGTGGAAGCATATATAATGCAGTTGATGTAGTCGTACTCTTCGTGATGCAAAAATGATCCAATCCAATCAAATATCGAACGGGCCTCCGCATTCAGCACACGTGTGGCTCAATAACGTTGATAACCCACAAGTATAGGGGATCGCAACAGTTTTCAAGGGTAGAGTATTCAACCCAAATTTATTGATTCGATACAAGGGAAGCCAAAGAATATTCTCAAGTATTAGCAGTTGAGTTGTCAATTCAACCACACGTGGATAACTTAATATCTGCAGCAAAGTATTTAGTAGCAAAGTAGTATGGAAGTAACGATAATGGTGGCAAAAGTAACAGTAGCAGTTTTGTAGTAATTGTAACAGTGGCAACGGTAAAGTAACTAAGCAAAGAACAATATGTGAAAAGCTCGTAGGCATTGGATCAGTGATGGATAATTATGTCGGATGCGATTCCTCATGCAACAGTTATAACATAGGGTGACATGGAACTAGCTCCAGTTCATCAATGTAATGTAGGCATGTATTCCGAATATAGTCATACGTGCTTATGGAAAAGAACTTGCATGACATCTTTTGTCCTACCCTCCCGTGGCAGCGGGGTCCTATTGGAAACTAAGGGATACTAAGGCCTCCTTTTAATAGAGTACTGGACCAAAGCATTAACACTTACTGAATACATGAACTCCTCAAATTACGGACATCACCAGAAGTGGTCCCGATTATTGTCACTTCGGGGTTGCCGGATCATAACACATAGTAAGTGACTATAGACTTGCAAGATAGGATCAAGAACTCACATATATTCATGAAAACATAATAGGTTCAGATCTGAAATCATGGCACTCGGGCCCTAGTGACAAGCATTAAGCATAGAAAAGTCATAGCAACATCAATCTCAGAACATAATGGATATTAGGGATCAAATCCTAACAAAACTAACTCGATTACATGGTAAATCTCATCCAACCCATCATCGTCCAGCAAGCCTACGATGGAATTACTCACACACGGCGGTTAGCATCATGAAATTGGTGATGGAGGAAGGTTGATGATGACGACGGCAACGGATTCCCCTCTCCCGAGCCCCGAACGGACCCCAGATCAGCCCTCCTGAGAGAGATTAGGGCTTGCCGGCGGCTCCATATCGTAAAACGCGATGAATCCTTCTCTCTGATTTTTTTTCTCCCCGAACGTGAATATATAGAGATGGAGTTGAGGTCAGTGAAGCACCAGGGGGCCCACGAGGCAGGGGGCGCGCCCAGGGGGTAGGCGCGCCCCCCACCCTCGTGGACAGGGTGTGGGCCCCCTGGCCTTGATTCTTTCGTCAGTATTTTTTATTAATTCCAAAAATATTCTCCATGGAGTTTCAGGTCATTCTGAGAACTTTTATTTCTGCACAAAAATAACACCATGGCAATTCTGCTGAAAACAGCGTCAGTCTGGGTTAGTTCCATTCAAATCATGCAAGTTAGAGTCCAAAACAAGGGCAAAAGTGTTTGGAAAAGTAGATACGATGGAGACGTATCAACTCCCCCAAGCTTAAACCTTTGCTTGTCCTCAAGCAATTCAGTTGACAAACTAAAAGTGATAAAGAAAAACTTTTACAAACTTTGTTTGCTCTTGTTGTTGCAAATATGTAAAGCCAACATTCAAGTTTTCAGCAAAGAATATGAACTAACCATATTCACAATAACACCTAGGTCTCATGTTTACTCATATCAATGGCATAATCAACTAGCGAGCAATAATAATAAATCTCGGGTGACAACACTTTCTCAAAACAATCATAATATGACATAACAAGATGGTATCTCGCTATCCCTTCCTGAGACCGAAAAACATAAATGCAGAGCACCTTTGAAGATCTAGGACTGACTAAACATTGTAATTCATGGTAAAAGAGATCCAGTCATAGTCATACTCAATATAAATTAATAGTAATGCATGCAAATGATAGCGGTGCTCTCCAACTGGTGCTTTTTAATAAGAGGATGATGACTCAGCATAAAAGTAAATAGATAGGCCCTTCGCAGAGGGAAGCAGGGATTTGTAGAGGTGCCAGAGCTCGAGTTTTGAAATAGAGATAAATAATATTTTGAGCGGCATACTTTCATTGTTAACATAACAACCAAGATATCTCGATATCTTCCATGCTACACACATTATAGGCGGTTCCCAAACAGAATGTAAAGTTTATACTCCCCCACCACCAACAAGAATCAATCCATGGCTGGCCCGAAATAACGGGTGCCTCCAACTAACAACAATCCTGGGGGAGTTTTGTTTGCAATTATTTTGATTTGGTTTGAGCATGGGACTGGGCATCCTGGTGACTAGCCATTTTCTCGTGAGTGAGGAGCGAAGTCCACTCCTCTTGAGAATAACCCACCTAGCATGGAAGATACAGAGAGCCCTAATTGATACATGAGTTGTTCGAGCATACAAAACAGAATTTCATTTGAAGGTTTAGAGTTTGGCACATACAAATTTACTTGTAACGGCAGGTAGATACCGCATATAGGAAGGTCTGGTGGACTCATATGGAATAACTTTGGGGTTTATGGATTTTGGATGCACAAGCAGCATTCCCGCTTAGTACAAGTGAAGGCTAGAAAGAGACTGGGAAGCGACCAACTAGAGAGCGACAACAGTCATGAACATGCATTAAAATTAATCAACACTGAGTGCAAGCATGAGTAGGATATAATCCACCATGAACATAAATATCGTGGAGGCTATGTTGATTTTGTTTCAACTACATGTGTGAACATGTGCCAAGTCAAGTCACTCGAATCGTTCAAAGGAGGATACCACCCTATCATACCACATCACAACCATTTTAATAGCATGTTGGCACGCAAGGTAAACCATTATAAACTCCTATCTAATTAAGCATGGCATGAGCAACTATAATCTCTAATTGTCATTGCAAACATGTTTATTCATAATAGGCTAAATCAGGAACGATGAACTAATCATATTTACAAAAACAAGATAGGTTGAGTTCATACCAGCTTCTCTCATCTCAATTAGTCCATCATATATCGTCATTGTTGCCTTTCACTTGCACGACCGAACGGTGTGTAAAATAATAATAGTGCACGTGCATTGGACTAAGCTGGAATCTGCAAGCATTCACTTCAAGGGAGAAGACAGGTAATATGGGCTCTTGGTTAAATCAACAATAATGCATATGAGAGCCACTCAACATTTTCATCATGGTCTTCTCCTCTCGACCCCCAAAGAAAAGAAAAGAACTAAAACTATTTACATGGGAAAGCTCCCAACAAGCAAAAGAAGAACGAGAAATCTTTTTGGGTTTTCTTTTAATTACTGCTACTACAGGCATGGAAAGTAAACTAGCTAAAAGCTATAACTAATTTTTTTGGTTTTTCTTAAGGTTATTCAAACACACAAGAAGAAAGCAAGAAAAGAAAATAAACTAGCATGGATAGTACAATGAAAAAGTATGAGCACCGACAACTAGAATGAGTGTGTGAACATGAATATAATGTCGGTGAGAAATACGTACTCCCCCAAGCTTAGGCTTTTGGCCTAAGTTGGTTATGGCCACTGCTGGCCTGGCAGATATCCAAAGTCGTAGTCGGGGTTGTACTGAGGAGTGTCATCTGGGTGATACTGGTTGGCGATTTCCTCCGGATCCCACTGATAAACGGACTGTCGACAAGGGTCAAGTGGTGGTTCCGGCTCAGGCTCTGGAGCTGGTGTCAGGCTCCGGTATGCGTAAACGGCCTCCGGCAAGATGTGGTACATGCCTGAAAATATGTCAAACAAAGAGGGTGCAGGCAAGATAATAGTCTCCTGTGAGTTTTATTAAATCTCAAATTATACTTAAGCATCATCTCATTATTTTTAACAATAAATTCATGTGCTACCATACTCTTATAATCTAGAAAAATAGGGGGTAGCAGCTTTTCCTCTTTCTCATAATGCCTATTAGGTATCCTAAAGTGTTTAGCAAGGCGTGAAGCAAAGATGCCTCCAAAGATGGGGCCCTTGGTATGGTTCATACTTAATCGTTTAGCAATAATAGCGCCTAAACTAAAAGTGTTATCGCAAAACAAAGCATGGCACAGAATAACAATATCGGGGGCACTAAGGTTTCCACAGTTCCCGGTTCCCGCGACCAATTAAGCATCTACTAGCAAATATTGCAAAGTAACGTAGAACAGGAAAGTGTATGCTAGTAATTATTGCATCAAAAACCTTCCTCGTCTCCCCTACAGCGATCATATCAATAAACCCTTCCACATCACTACGATGTGGTTCCTCTATTCTGCCCTCAAAGGGTATCTTGCAAACCCCACAAAAATCATATAGTGACATCTCCTTAACCTCATCATATAAATGAAACTCCACTAAAGGTGGTGATTTCCTAGCATGAAAGTAAAAATTTTGCACGAAAGTATTAGTGAGTAGGAGATACTGATCGAGCTAGTCGTGGAGGAAGTCGGTGAGGCCTGCATTCTCAGCCAAATAATAAAAATCATCATGAATCCCGGCTGCTCTCAAGAACTCATCACAAGGCCATTCACACGGCCGAACCTCCGCGATGCGAGGGAGATTAAATTTGGGCTTTTTATCCTCTTCACTTTGCTTATCATTCAAGCTTCGGCTCGAAGAGCCCCTCAAAAATCTCTTCATCATTTTCTGAAAATTTCTGAAATTTTTAGTAACTCAAAATAAAAGTGAACCAAACTCAGCAAAATTGATAGCAACTACTCCCACAAGTGCCTAAAGACTATATCATGCATTAGAACTACTTGGGACCAAATAAATTTGACATGCAAGCTCAAGAACATGGTCACCTAGGTAGTAAAAATTTGCAATGAATAAAGCACTAGAACAAAAACCAATTGGAAAATTGGAGGAGTCACATACCAAAGAACAATCCCCCAAAGCAGTTTTGTGAGTGGAGCTTTGAGCAAGGAGATCGAAAATGGTAGCAAGATGAGTTAGAACTCGTGCTTGAGCTGGTTGGTGATTTGTTTGGGAGGAAGAAGGAGTGTGTGGATGCTAGGATGAGTGGAGGGGGCCACCAGGGGCCCATGAGGCAGGGGGCGCGTCCCAGGGGGGTGGGCACGCCCTGGACCCTCGTGGCCAGGTGGTTGCCCCCTCTGATGTGTTCTCAGTGCCAGATATTCTCAAATATTCTAGAAAAAAATCATATTTCATTTTCAGGGCATTTGGAGAACTTTTATTTTCGGGGTATTTTTTATTGCACGGATAAATGAGAAAATACTATTTTTGCTTTATTCAATCTAAATAGCAGAAAGTAAAAAGAGGGTACAGAAGGTTGTGCTTTCTAATTTCATCCATCTCATGCTCATCAAAAGGAATCCACTAACAAGGTTGATCAAGTCTTGTTAACAAACTCATTCTGAATCGCATGAAACTGGAGAATTTTCGAATAGCACTAGGTTACCTCAACGGGGATATGTACATCCTCAACAATAAGAATATCATATTTCTTCTTGACAGTAGGAAGAGGAAATTTAAAACATCCAATAATAATCGATGAAATTTTTCCAAGAATTGATACTGTGAACTTGAGGTTGTTTCCTCAGAAAGTGTACCGTATGCTCATTACCATTAACATGAAAAGTGACATTGCCCTTCTTGCAATCAATAACAGCCCCTACAGTATTCAAAAAGGGTCTACCAAGGATAATCGACATACTATCGTCCTCGGGAATATCACGAATAACAAAGTCCATTAAAATAGTAACATTTGCAACCACAACAGGCACATCCTCACAAATACGGACAGGTATAGCGGTAGATTTATCGGCCATTTGTAAAGATATTTCAGTAGGTGTCAAATTATTCAATTCAAGTCTACGATATAAAGAGAGAGGCATAACACTAACACCGGCTCCAAGATCACATAAAGCAGTTTTAACATAGTTTCTTTTAATAGAGCATGGTATAGTTGGTACTCCTGGTTCTCCTAGTTTCTTTGGTATTCCACCCTTAAAAGTATAATTAGCAAGCATGGTGGAAATTTCAGCTTCCGGTATCTTTTTTTTATTTGTAACAATATCTTTCATATACTTAGCATAAGGATTTATTTTAAGCATATCAGTCAAACGCATACATACGCAAAAAGATAGGTCTAATCATTTCAGCAAAGCGCTCAAAATCCTCATCATCCTTTTTCTTGGATGGTTTAGGAGGAAAAAGCATGGGTTTCTGAACCCATGGTTCTCTTTCTTTACCGTGCTTCCTAGCAACGAAGTCCCTCTTATCATAACGTTGATTCTTTGATTGTGGGTTATCAAGATCAACAGCAGGTTCAATCTCTACATCATTTTTATTGCTAGGTTGAGCATCAACATGAACATTATCATTAACATTATCACTAGGTTCATGTTCATCACTAGATTGTGTTTCAGCATCAGAAATAGAAATATCATTGGGATTCTCAGGTGTGTCAACAACAGGTTCACTAGAAACATGCAAAGTCCTATCATTTTTCTTTTTCTTCTTTTTAGAAGGACTAGGTGCCTCAACAATAGTTCTCTGAGAATCTTGCTCAATTCTCTTAGGGTGGCCCTCAGGATACAAAGGTTCCTGAGTCATTTTACCCCCTCTAGTCATAACTCTAATAGCATTATCATTTCTCTTATCATTTAATTCATAGAGCAAATCATTTTGAGCATTAAGCACTTGTTCTACTTGAGTGTTAACTATAGAAGCATGTTTACTAATGAGTTTAAGTTCACCTTTAACTCTAGACATATAATCACTCAAGTGTTCAATCATATAAGCATTTCTTTTCAATTGTCTACCAACATAAGCATTAAAGTTTTCTTGTTTAGCCATAAAGTCGTCAAACTCATCCAAGCATTGGCTAGGAAACTTAGTAGACGGGATTTCAACTTTATCATATCTATAGAGAGAATTTACCTTTACTACCTGTGTCGGGTTATCAAGACCATGTATTTCTTCAATAGGTGGTAAATTAAGGCCATGTATTTCTTCAACAGGAGGTAAATTCTTAACATCTTCAGCTTTAATACCGATTTCTTTGCCTCTTGCATATCTTCAGGACTGAGAAATAGAACACCCCTTTTCTTCGGAGTTGGCTTAGGAGTTGGTTCGGGAAGTGTCCAATTGTTTTCATTAGTCAACATATTATTCAATAACAATTCAGCTTGATCAACAGTTCTTTCCCTGAAAACACAACCAGCACAACTATCCAGGTGGTCTTTGGAAGCATTGGTTAGTCCATTATAAAAGATATCAAGTATTTCATTTTTCTTGAGAGGATGATCAGGCAAGGCATTAAGTACTCGGAGAAGCCTCCCCCCAAACTTGTGGGAGACTCTCTTCTTCAATTTGCACAAAATTATATATTTCCCTTAAGGCAGCTTGTTTCTTATGAGCGGGGAAATATTTAGCAGAGAAGTAATAAATCATATCCTGAGGACTATACACACAACCAGGATCAAGAGAATTAAACCATATTTTAGCATCACCCTTTAAAGAGAATGGAAACAATTTAAGGATATAGTAGTAACGAGTTTTCTCATCATTAGTGAATAGGGTGGCTATATCATTTAACTTAGTAATATGTGCCACAACAGTTTCAGATTCATAGCCATAAAAAGGATTACATTCAACCAAAGTAATTATCTCAGGATCGACAGAGAAATCATAATCCTTATCAGTAACACAGATAGGTGAAGTAGAAAAAGCAGGGTCATATTTCATTCTAGCATTCAGAGACTTTTCTTTAAGCTTAGCTAATAATTTCTTAAGGTCGGATCTATCATTGCAAGCAAGAAAATATCTAGCAGCTTCTTCATCCATAACATAACCCTCACGCACAACAAGCAATTCATATCTAGGGGGAAAATCTTCATCATCACTTTCATCAATATTATTAGTTTCAATAATTTCATTCTCTCTAGCCCTAGCAAGTTGTTCATCAAGAAATTCACCTAATGGCATAGTACTATCAAGCATAGAAGTAGTTTCATCATAAGTATCATGCATAGATGAAGTGGCATCATCAATAACATGCGACATATCAAAATTAATAGAAGAAGCATGTTTAGGTGTCGCAAGTTTACTCAAAACAGAAGGAGAATCAAGTGCAGAGCTAGATGGTAGTTCCTTACCTCCCCTCGTAGTTGAGGGATAAATCTTGGTTTTCTCGTCTTTCAAGTTCCTCATAGTGATCAGCAGATATAAATCCCAAGTGACTCAAAGAATAGAGCTATGCTCCCCGGCAACGGCACCAGAAAGTAGTCTTGATAGCCCACAAGTGTAGGGGATCGCAACAGTTTTCGAGGGTAGAGTATTCAACCCAAATTTATTGATTCGACACAAGGGGAGCCAAAGAATATTCTCAAGTATTAGCAGTTGAGTTGTCAATTCAACCACACCTGGATAACTTAATATCTGCAGCAAAGTATTTAGTAGCAAAGTAGTATGGAAGTAATAGTAACGGTGGCAAAAGTAACAATAGCAGTTTTGTAGTAATTGTAACAGTGGCAATGGTAAAGTAACTAAGCAAAGAACAATATGTGAAAAGCTCGTAGGCATTGGATCAGTGATGGATAATTATGTCGGATGTGATTCCTCATGCAACAGTTATACATAGGGTGACACAGAACTAGCTCCAGTTCATCAATGTAATGTAGGCATGTATTCCGAATATAGTCATACGTGCTTATGGAAAAGAACCTGCATGACATCTTTTGTCCTACCCTCCCGTGGCAGTGGGGTCCTATTGGAAACTAAAGGATATTAAGGCCTCCTTTTAATAGAGTACCGGACCAAAGCATTAACACTTACTGAATACATGAACTCCTCAAACTACGGTCATCACCGGGAGTGGTCCCGATTATTGTCACTTCGGGGTTGCCGGATCATAACACATAGTAAGTGACTATAGACTTGCAAGATAGGATCAAGAACTCACATATATTCATGAAAACATAATACGTTCAGATCTGAAATCATGGCACTCAGGCCCTAGTGACAAGCATTAAGCATAGCAAAGTCATAGCAACATCAATCTCAGAACATAATGGATACTAGGGATCAAACCCTAACAAAACTAACTCGATTACATGGTAAATCTCATCCAACCCATCATTGTCCAGCAAGCCTATGATGGAATTACTCACACATGGAGCATCATGAAATTGGTGATAGAGGAAGGTTGATGATGACGACAGCGACGGATTCCCCTCTCCGGAGCCCCGAACGGACTCCAGATCAGCCCTCCCAAGAGAGATTAGGGCTTGGCAGCGGCTCCGTATCGTAAAACGCGATGAATCCTTCTCTCTGATTTTTTTTCTCCCCGAACGTGAATATATAGAGTTGGAGTTGAGGTCGGTGGAGCACCAGGGGCAAGGCACGGGGCGCGCCCTCCACCCTTGTGGACAGGGTGTGGGCCCCCTGGCCTTGATTCTTTCGCCACTATTTTCTATTAATTCCAAAAATATTCTCCGTGGAGTTTCGGGTCATTGTGAGAACTTTTATTTCTACACAAAAATAACACCATGGCAGTTCTGCTGAAAACAGCGTCAGTCCGGGTTAGTTCCATTCAAATCATGCAAGTTAGAGTCGAAAACAAGGGCAGAAGTGTTTGGAAAAGTGGATACGATGGAGACGTATCAAACGTCTCCTCCTTGATCCAACAAGCAAGAGAGGAGAAGTAGATAGGATCCCAACCAGCACGATGGTGTCATGGAGATGGTGGTGGTGCAATCCAGGCAGGGCTTCCCTAAATGCTGTCGAAACCAATCTGAGGAGAAAATGGAGTTTTGGGAGAGGTAGGGCTGCCGCAGGGGCGTGGGATTTGGTGTGTCCAGCCCCTATCTCTCCCCCACTATTTATAGGAGGCAAGAGGAAGGGTTGGGGCACAGCCTTGGCCCCTCCTCCAAGGGACGTGGTGCGGCCAAGCCTTGGGAGGAATCCTCCCTCCCCAAGGCACCTAAGGGGGTGCCTTCCCCCCTTAGGACTCTTCCCCTTTTCCTTGTTCTAGGCGCATGGGCCTCTTTGGGATGGTGCCCCTAGCCCATGTAGGCTAGGGTGCACCCCCTACAGCAATGTGGGCCCCCGAGGCAGGTGTACCCCCGGACCCCTTTCGGCACTTTTGGTACAATACCGACAATGCCCGAAACCTTTCTGATGACCAAAATAGGACTTTCTATATATAAATCTTTACCTCCGACCATTCCGGATTTCCTCGTGATGTCCGGGATCTCATCCGGGACTTCAGACAACATTCGGTTATCAATGCACATATCCTAATACTACTCTAGTGCCATCGAACGTTAAGCGTGCGGACCCTATGGGTTCGAGAATCATGTAGACATGACCGAGACACCTCTCCGGTCAATAACCAATAGCGGGACCTGGATGCCCATATTGGTTCCTAAATATTCCATGAAGATCTTTATCGGTTGAACCACGATGTCAAGGATTCAGTCAATCATGTATGCAATTCCCTTTGTGTGGCAATATGTTACTAGTCCGAGATTCGATCATGGGTATCTCCATACCTAGTTCAATCTCATTACCAGCAAGTCTCATTACTTGTTCCGTAATACAATATCCCGTGACTAACTCATTAGGCACATTGCTTGCAAGATCTTTACGATGTTGTATTACTGAGAGGGCCCAGAGATATCTCTCCGCCACACGAAGCGACAATTCCAGTCTCGATCCATGCAACCCAATAGACACCTTCGGAGATACCTGTAGAGCACCTTTATGATCACCCAATTACGAAGTGATGTTTGATAGCACACATGGCATTCCTCCGGTATCAGGGATTGGCATGATCTCATGGTCTAAGGAACTGATACTTGACATGAAGAAAGCTATAGCAAATAAACTAAGCAATAGAATATGTTGCTAAGCTTACAATTGGGTCTTGTCCATCACATCATTCTCCTAATGATGTGATCCTGTTATCAAATGACAACTCATGTCTATGGTTAGAAAACCATAACCATCTTTGATCAATGAGCTAGTCTAGTAGACGTTTACTAGGGACACGGCGTAGTTTATGTATTCACACATGTATTTAAGTTTCCGACCAATACAATTCTAGCGTGAATAATAAACATTTATCATGAACGGGAAATATGATAATAACCATTTTATTATTGCCTCTAGGGCATATTTCCAATAGTATGATGATGGATGCCGTCACACCAAGAGGGCCCTGAGAATATCTCTCCATTGTCGGAGGATCAAATCCCACTCTCGAGCTATCTAGTCCATTTACTATATCTTCATATAGTCAATTTTCATTTGGAACTACACCATAGTCTATCAATAAACTTTTATTGATCCAGGTTATATTCTATTGAATACTTTGCAAGTCTCAATCTATATCATTTATTCACAATTATGTTTGTTTTGTGAAACTATTTCAAAATGTTATAGCCCGATAGTTTATTTATATCAGTCATGTAGTTGTCTTGTGTAACCTTTATAGCAAACAATTTGTGTAACTATTTACTACAATCTCTTCATCTCCTCCATGGACAAGAAGCAAAACCTTCACCCAACTGAGGTACTTGATCTTTAAGCAATCGCCCTAGTGAACCTCTCTAGGACCACTGTGGTACTTACTACTTACAATTAGTTTATACAAAACATATGGCTTTGTACATTTGATAGCATACATGATGAATTCAATCTTGGAAGCAAATTGAGCTCTATTGATCCGCACATGCTCATCAACCATTTTTCAGTATTGATTTCTACATAGTGTTATGCTATGTGACATTTTGAGAAAACATTTTCTCCTTTTAAACTTCTTTAAAACTTTTTCAGAGTACATGTATTAGCACAATCAAATGTTTCAATCTATCTATATGGATTTTCATCCAAGAATTCTAAGTCCTCTTAGAAACATGATTTTAATATTTTTTGCTAATATACTTTATATTATTTCTGATCAAGTGATATGCCATACATATGAAAGATGAGAAATGTCATAGAGCTCCTACTAAACTTCGTGTATCCACAAGCTTCTTGATAAAGTTTAAATTCTCCAATTAATTCATCAAATTCCAGCTACTTGATATTTTATTTAAAATCATACACATGGCTTGAAATATTTATATCATTCTAGTATTCCCAACAAAACCTTTTGGTTGTATCTTATATACATCCTATTTGAAATCCTTTTCAAAATAGTTTTGTTAGTCGTCTGTTATATATCAATAATATACAAAACTCACCATTGTAATCCATTTATACTTTTAGTATCACTACTAACCAGAAGATTTGACAAGATCAACTCTTCCATTCCTACAAAACACTTTTGTAGAACTTTTCTTTCAGGATCACTATCCAAGAATATTCGAAGATCCATTTACATTTTTGTGCCTAACACACCTTCTGAAGGTTTCACCAAGTTCCAAACTTGTTCCTTGTATTTGGAATTCACTTTGGATTTCAATTGTTTAAGCCATGCCTCTCTAGCTGGGCGCCATCACTGCTTCCTTGTAATGCATAGGTTCATCTTCTTCTAAGGTGAACTATTCAGTAGATTCGATAATCTTCCTGACCTTCACATTTTGTTACAGTCTTAATTGAAGCTCTTACATCTAATGTAGTAGTTTTTGTGCTTAGTTTTACGAACAAAAATACTCCAGAACATTTCTGGTTTAGTCTTGTGTTAACTTAAGATGGAGATTTCAATAATCTCAATAAGTTGTAGCATCCCCAACTTACTCCTTTAATAAGTAAACCTTTTCTTGAAAAATATTCATTCTCTAACAAACATTTTGTCCTTGAATTTTTGTGGAAGGTACACAAAAACTACAATCAAGCATTTTTCTAAAATATTCTATAACTCTTTATAGTTTCGATGGTGGATCCTTTAGTGAATATTTTACTGTTTCATGTATAAATCCCCTAAAATTTTAATAAGAGCAGATCGGTAATTGTAATAATTTCACAATTATTCAATTGCTTGCTAAACTTGTGACTTGTATGTATTTCTTCATGAAAGAAGAATCATTTTTACCTTTTGTCATAATGGTATTATGTACTTCTATTACGATCCAACTCAGTTTTCAAATAAAATTGTTCAAACTTATATTAAACCCACACATATATTCTCATTTTCCTTTTTAACCACCCACGAATGATTAATCAAATCTTCCTTGAGATGCTCATGAGTTGCTTGATGCCGAAATTCTTGATACATTTGAAAAGACTCATAAACGTGTTTGGATTCCGATGTGGAAGTTGGATAGTGTCACCCATGCTCTAAAATTCCAGACCTTTGACAACATCTTCACCCTTACCCTCCACAATCATGTTTGTGCATGATCACACAACATGTCATCACCTCACATAGGGTCTCCGGATCCCACGGTATAGCAAGTTCATGAACAACTGAAAAAGGAGCTTGGAGCCCTCCAAATTCCCTCTCCACATCCGTTCTAGCTCCTTCTTGTCTTTGGGCAAAGTGAGCTCTTTTCTGACCAACTAGCTCAGAGATAACCTTGAAGAAGGTAGTCCACGAAGGATAGATACCGTCAATGAGATAGTAGCCCATGTTGCACTGATCCCATTGTAATTGCAAACAGGAACATGTTTTTCAGTCAACCTAGCAAACAAGGGACACCGCAGCAGCACATTGATGTCACTGTGAGACCCGGGCTTGCCAAAGAAAACCTGCCAAATACATAGGTAATATGGTGCAACTGATTCAAGAATGATGCACTACTGCAGAATGCTACTAACATGACACTACAATCAAACACCCTTCAACGAAATTGTGTGTGATGCATTAATCACAAACAAGGATGTAATAAAACCGTCAAAAAGATACAAAACGTTTGCGACGGTGGAGATAACAAACACGTTTTAGATTATAGTTGCATGTGCGATGCATGGCATACAGTTCACTCAAATGAATTGTTTGCGATGAGCTTAACAACAGAAACGGGCAACCAGATGAAGGTGTGTGCGATATATGACATACCGTTTACCCGGGTGAACTGTTTGTGATTAGGCAACACAACAGAAATGATTGGGTAGATTAAGGTGTGTGTGCGATTGACGGCATACAGCTCAGACAACATAAATGGTCAGCCAAATCAAGGTGTCTACGGTTGACGGCATACACTTCACACAGATGAACTATTTGTGATTAGCCACAATAAACAGAAATAGTTAGATAGATCAAGGTGTGTGCGCTAGACGGTCACACATTCTAATTAAAAGAAGCGTGTGTGATGGTAATAACGAGCGCGCACGGTTGATGGAACAAGACGTGTGCTGACATTGCCTATTGTGGTGCACCCTATGGTGCAAACACCATGTACGCGGCCGAGAACATGTGCCCACGTTATGCCATCCAGGAATAGTGCCGCACTTAGAAACTAGAACCGTTAATAAATTTTGAGCTTGCGTCCCATCACATTCCAAATTACTACCACGCTATATTTAATTGCAAACCTATTCACACCGATCAAAACCTAAACGGTTTCTCACTTAGGACCGTATTAGTACATGGTTATCGATACTACCTACTCCAAGATGACTGCATATTCCTCCTCAACTCCTCATCCACAAAAAGTAAAAAACAAACAAGTCTTTCATCATCGTTCCCTTGTGTCTGCCATGGCCCGCATGAGTTCTGGGTCGAGAGATTACTACCAGGGAGAGGCGAGCATGGAAGTGTGTAGGACCTTGAAGTATGTCTAGAGGGGGGTGGTTAGACTACTTGACCAATAAAAACTTAACCTTTTCCCAATTTTAGAGTTTGGAAGATTTTAGCTACTTTAGGACAAGTCAAGCAATCATCACACAATTCAAGCAAGCATGCAAGGAGTATATAGGCAGCGGAAATTAAAGCATGCAACTTGCAAGAAAGTAAAGGGAATGGTTTGGAGGATTCAAACGCAAATGGAGACACGGATGTTTTTGGCGTGGTTCCGATAGGTGGTGCTATCGTACATCCACATTGATGGAGACTTCAACCCATGAAGGGTAACGGCTGCGCGAGTCCACGGAGGGCTCCACCCACGAAGGGTCCACGAAGAAGCAACCTTGTCTATCCCACCATGGCCGTCGCCCACGAAGGACTTGCCTCACTAGCGGTAGATCTTCACGAAGTAGGCGATCTCCTTGCCCTTACAAACTCCTTGGTTCAACTCCACAATCTTGTCGGAGGCTCCAAAGTGACACCTAGCCAATCTAGGAGACACCACTCTCCAAGAAGTAACAAATGGTGCGTTGATGATGAACTCCTTGCTCTTGTGCTTCAAATGATAGTCTCCCCAACACTCAACTCTCTCTCAATGGGTTTGGATCTTGTGGAAAGAAGATTTGAGTGGAAAGCAACTTGGGGAAGGCTAGAGATCAAGATTCATATGGTAGGAATGGAATATCTTGGCCTCAACACATGAGTAGGTGGTTCTCTCTCAGAAATGGTAAGTTGGAAGTGTAGGTTCGTTCTGATGGCTCTCTCCACGAATGAAGAGGAGGTGGAGGGGTATATATAGCCTCCACACAAAATCTAACCGTTACACACAATTTACCAAACTCAGTGGGACTGAATTGTTAAACTCGGTCGAACCGATTTAGTAAACCTAGTGACCGTTAGTGAATTTTGGTGGGACCGACATGCATCTCGGTGAGACCGATTCGGTTAGGGTTAGGGCATAACGTAATCTCGGTAAGACTGATTACACAAACTCGGTGAGACCGATTTGGTAATAAGCTTTCCAGAGAGTTGGTCAGGTAAACTCGGTGGGACCGATTTGCTCTTTTCGGTGATACCGAAATGTTACAAAAAGGAAATAGAGAGTTTACATTACAATCTCGGTGGGACCGATCGCTCACTTCGGTTAGACCGAAACGTTACAAAGGGAAATAGAGAGATTGCAACCCCATCTCGGTGAGATCAAGATCCCTATCAGTAAGACTGATTTGCTTAGGGTTTGTGGCAGTGGCTATGACTTTTGGAATCGGTGGCGCCGGATAGGAAGTTTCGGTGTGACCGATTTTGGCTTTGGGTTTAGGTCATATGTGGATGTGGGAAAGTAGTTGAGGGTTTTGGAGCATATCACTAAGCACATGAAGCAAGAGGCTCATTAAGCAACACCTCATCCCTCCTTGATAGTATTGGCTTTTCCTATAGACTCAATGTGATCTTGGATCACTAAAATGTAAAATGAAGAGTCTTGAGCTTTTGAGCTTGAGCCAATCGTTTGTCCTTAGTATTTTGAGGGATCCACTTTCATCATCCATGCCATGCCATTCATTGAGCTTTCCTGAAATAATAGTCTTGGAATAGTATTAGCTCAATGAGCTATATGTTGTTATTAATTACCAAAACCACCTAGGGATAGTTGCACTTTCAAAGTGGAAGCACGAGAGATGTCCCGCATCATCGCGAAAGCAGCCGATATGTCCTGTCGCACCGTCGTACCAGCACAGAGGTCTCCCCCACCACCGACGCAGCACAAAGGTCCCGCTGCACCGTCGATGCAGCAGACTGGTCCGACCGTGACGTGGAAGCAGCAGAGATGTCCCGTCACACCGCAAATGTAGAGGGGAGGTCCTCCCGCACCGCGATGGCCTGGGAAAATGTCTCGCGGGCAGGCATGGACTCTCACATGCGCGTGTGTGCTATGCTTCATGACCTGATGGATCGGATCTCCTGCTTGATGAAAATGCAGGACAAGATGAATGCCTCATTTGAAAATGCTACCGGCATCATCCGGGTACTAGGGGAGGACAAGGTGAAGCTCCGCACCGAGCGTGACCTGTTGAGGGCGAAGATCGCCGGAAGGACGAAGTAGCACGAGGAGACCACTGCCTTGTTGAAGAGGACGGGTGTCATCATCAAGAAACTTATGGACGAGAATGGCATGCTCCGCATCGGGCGCGAAAGGCTGGTGGAGGAATCCGTGGATGTTCTCAAGCAGCGTATTGAGGACACAAAAGAGTTCATCCCCGCTCGCCGCGAGAACTAGTCTCCGTGGCCTGCAGCAACGCATCAGAAAAGTAGTGATCAGCTAGCCAGATCGTTGTCTGCATCTTCCTTCTTCTTTTGCCCTTGTGTATTTCGGGCGTTGCCGCATGTGGCATTTTTAATTATCTTCCTAAATATGTAAGACAGTTATTATCGGGAAGTCAATTTGGCTCCCGGGGCCATAAAAATTTCAAATGAAAATAAAATCAAGACAACTTTTTGGTATACTTAGTCACATCCAAATGCTACCTGCAAATTTTGAGGCAAAAGTAAACATTTTCGCTTGTACAAAAAAAAACAAATCGCACGCCAAAAGTTACCTCAAAATGCCATCCCAATTTATTTGTTTTTGCCGATGAAACACCGCCGCTTCGTTTCGCATGCAAATTGTCATGCATGTTTGCGACACTAATATAATCATCTACAAAAAATAGATTTTTTTTCAAACACATTTATTATTTTTTTCACGTTACTATTCATCTGGGAGCAAATGCTCCAGGGAGCCAAAATGCCAACCCCATTATCGAAAAGTCAATTTGGCTCATCGTCCTTATATATTCATATCATCTTGCTATAAGTCGCAGTCGATGTTATATATGTCCATTAGATCTTACATCAATATTCGTGCAAAATTTTCTTTTCAGATTTTCTTTTTTCTTCTTAAATCTCAGTCGAGTGAGATATAGGCATGCCATAAAACAGGGGCTTGGGCGCCATTAATGGAGACGTTGGGAGAGAGGTAAGCGGCGGATGGAGGTCAAAGGGCTCTCCTCCCGATAAGCACGTGCAGGGGTCTGGTCGCACGCCTCCCGTACTCAAATAGCTAACCCGCATGGCACCTCCTAGCCAATAAAAAAGGGGACGCGTGGAGGCGCGTAAATGGTAAATAGAACGCCCACAATTTCAATAATACTTGTGTTTATGATTGTAACGTGACAACACTTGTTCCAAAATGACTTTGTTGGTTGTTAATATGTGCACCTTTGCAAATCAGACAAAAAAATTACTACAACATGTTGGTGCCATGTCATGACACCATGCCAAGTTTCATGATTTTCACACGAGTTTTGGATTTACAAGAATTTAGAAACCAGGTTTCTCGATGTTTCTGGCCGAGCCACGACACCCAGATGTTCGAATTCCATTCCCATTTCTTGCATGTGACCTAGAAATTCACCCAAGTACACATAAATGATTTTTAACCAACTTTGGCGCACTGAAGCATGTGCTTATAGTTTAAATCTGAATTATGCACATTAAATGCCTAGAAACTCAATTAATGTATAAACAGGCCAAACGAACCTGGAATAATTTCAAAATTTAGCACGAAACTCTATTAGCCTATGTTGCCTCCGTAAAAGTATCAAGGCAGGAAACAGCAGCGTATGCCGTTTCGCATGAAGGTGACATGTTGCCTCTCGAAACCACGAGCCTTCTTGAGAGAAGCTCCGGGTTGCAAGAAGCTTATATCAAAGCTTGTCCCAATTCAGCCAAAAAATTTACCACGGTGATACTTCTCCATCGTATCTACTTTTCCTAACGCTTTTGCTCTTACTTTGGACTCTAATTTGCATGATATGAATGAAACTAACCCGGACTGATGTTGTTTTCAGCAGAACTACCATGGTGTTGTTTTTGTGCAGAAATAAAAGCTCTCGGATTTGGACGAAACTTTTTGGACAATTATTTTAGAATAAATAAAAAATATTGGAACCAAGAACCACCGGAGGGGGGGGCTGGCTGCCCAAAAGACACTAGGGCGCGCCACCCCCTGGCACGCCCTGGTTAGTTGTGGGGCCCTCGGGGCTCCACTGACCCTAATTCCAACTCTATAAATTCCTATTTTCGGAGAAAAATATGAGAGAGGAAGTTCCACATTTCATGATACAGAGCCGTTGCCACCTCCTGTTCTTCATCGGGACGCCAGATCTGGATCCCGTTCGGGGCTCCAAATAGGGGAATCTTCGGTCTTCATCATCACCAACCCTCCTTCATCACCAATTCGATGATGCTCCCCACCGGGAGTGAGTAATTCCTTCATAGGCTCGCTGGTCGATGAGGAGTTGGATGAGATTCATCATGGATCGAGTTAGTTTTGTTAGGGATTGATCCCTAGTATCCACTATGTTCTGAGATTGATGTTGCTATGACTTTGCTATGCTTAATGCTTGTCACTAGGGCCCGAGTGCCATGATTTCATATCTGAACCATTTATGATTTCACCATTAAACTATGTTATAGATCTGATCTTGCAAGTCATATGCACCTGCTACGTGTTATGATCCGTAAACCCCAGGGTGACAGTAATTGGGATACTTTCCGGTGATGACCGTAGTTTGAGGAGTTCAAGTATTCACTATGTGTTAATGCTTTGTTGCGGTTCTCTATTAAAAGGAGGCCTTAATATCCCTTAGTTTCCTTATGGACCCCGCTGCCACGGGAGGGTAGGACAAAAGATGTCATGCAAGTTCTTTTCCATAAGCATGTATGACTATTAACGGAATACATGCCTACATTATATTTATGAACTGGAGCTAGTTGTGTGTCGCCCTAGGTTATGATTGTTATATGATGAATATCATCCAATGAATTCACCGATCCAATGCCTGCGAGTTTTTCCACATATTGATCTTGCTATGTTACTATTGCTATTGCTACTATCAAAACTGCCACAAAATTATTGCTATCACTGTTATCGCTACTATTACTGTCACCACTGCTATCAAAACTATCATAGTACTATGCTACTGATCACTTTACTGCAGATATTTAATCTCCAGGTGTGGTTGAATTGGCAACTCAACTGCTAATACTTACAAATATTCATTGGTTGCCCTTATGTCGAATCTATAAATTTGGGTTGAATACTCTACCCTCGAAAACTGTTGTGATCCCCTATAGTTGTGGGTTATCAAGACCTTTTTATGGCGCCGTTGCCGGGGATCATAGCTATATTTTTTGAGTCACTTGGGATTTATATCTATTTATCACTATGAAAATTCTGAAGGATACCAAAACCAACATCGTGCCCTCTAGGACGAGGGGAGGTAAGGATTTTCCATCACACTCCACACTTGATTCACCTTCTGTTTTGAATAAATTTGCAACACCACCACATGCTATTAATCCTGATATGTCGCAAGTTATTGATGATACTACTTATGCTATGAATGATGCTTATGATGATGCTAGTACCTTGCTCAATGATAATGTGCTACTGGGTGAATTTCTTAATGAACAACTTGCTAGAGCTAAAGATACTGAGAATGCTGAAACTGATGAAATTACAGAAACTGATGAAGTCCCTGAAACTGAGAGTTATGAAACACCTATTAGACCTAGCTCTCCTAGATTTGAATTGCCTAAGATACTTGAGGGTTATGTTATGGATGAGGAGATAGCTATAGACTTTCTTGCTTGCAATGATAGGGATGATCTTAAGAAATTATTATGCAAACTGAAAGAAAAACTTTGAATGCTAGAATGAAATGTGATCCTAAGTTTGCTACTTCACCTATCTTTGTCACTGATAAGGATTATGAGTTCTCTGTCGACCCAGAGTTAATTACTTTGGTTGAATCTGATCCTTTCCATGGCTATGAAACTGAAACTGTAGTGGCACATCTTACTAAACTAAATGATATAGCCACCCTATTTGCTCATGATGAGAAAATTCGCTATTACTATATCCTCAAATTATTTCCGTTCTCATTAAAGGGTGATGCTAAGATTTGGTACAATACTCTTGCTGCTGGTTGCGTGCGTAGTCCCCAGGATATGATTTATTACTTCTCTGAAAAATATTTTCTTGCTCATAAGAAACAAGCCGCCTTATAGGAAATATGTAACTTTGTGCAAATTGAAGAAGAGAGTCTCCCACAAGCTTGGGGGAGGCTTCTCAGATTACTTAATGCTTTGCCTGATTATCCTTTTTAGAAAAAAGAAATACTTGATATCTTCTATAATGGACTAACCTATGCTTCTAGGGACTTCCTAGATAGTTGTGTTGGTTGTGTTTTCAGGGAACAAACTATTGAGGAATTATGAATAATATATTGAAAAATTATGATGATTGGACTCTTCCTGAACCACCGCCTAAACCCACTCCGAAGAAGAGGGGTATATTATTTCTCAGTCCCGAAGATATACAAGAGGCAAATAAATGTATGAAGGAAAAAGGTATTAAAGTTGAAGATGTTTAGATTTTACCACCTATTGAAGAAATACATGGACTTGACACACCACCGCCACAGGTGGTAGAGGTAAATTCTTTATTATATTAAAGTTTTATGAAGGTGATATCCCTTACAATAAACATCCTAGTCAATGCTTATATGAATTTGACAACTACATTATGAAACAAGATCACTTGAATGCAAATGTTAAAAGCAATTGAAATATGACTCTGATATGATTGCTCGCTTGAGTGACTTGTTATTTGTAATCACTAATGATGTAGGGGTGTAGGAAACATGCTTCTATGGTTCAAACTCATCTAGAAGAAGTGCTAAATCTCAAAGAGAATTGCTTAGTGAAATTAATAATAATATGAATGATTATGCTATCAGAGTAGAAACTAGAGGAGGCAAAAATGACTCAGGAACCACTTTATCCTGAGGGTCACACAAAAAGAATTGAACAAGACTCTCAAAGAATTAATACTAGTGCACCTAGTCCTGCTAAAAAGAAAAAAAATGATAGGACTTTGCATACCGCTAGTGAACCTGAAATAGAAAAATTTCCTAAAGATATCTTAGATGCTGAAACTCAATCTGGAAATGAAAATTCACCCAGTGATAATGAAAATGATAATGATGATATTCATGAAGATACTCAACCAGACAATGATAAAGAACCAGATAATGATGTTAAAATAGAACATGTTGTTGATCTTGAAAACCCACAAACTAAAAATAAATGATATGGCAAAAGAGACTTTATTGCTAGAAAACATGGTAAAGAGAGAGAGCCATGGGTTCAGAAACCCATGCCCTTTCCACCTAAACCATCTAAGAAAAAATATGATGAAGAATTTGAACGCTTTGCTAAAATGCTTAGGCCAGTCTTATTGCGTATCCATTTGACTGATATTTTAAAGATGGCCCCTTATGAAAAATACATGAAAGAAATTGTCACCAATAAAAGAAAGATACTTGAAGCTGAAATCTCCACTATGCTTGCTAATTACTCTTTTAAGGATGGTGTACCTAAGAAACTTGGAGATCCAGGAATACCAACTATACCTTGCTCTATAAAAAGAAATTATGTTAAAACTGCTTTGTGCGATTTAGGAGCTGGTGTTAGTGTTATGCCTTTATCTTTATATTAAAGACTTGATTTGAATAAACTCACACCTACTGAAATATCTTTGCAAATGGCTGACATATCAACTGTCATACATATCGGTATTTGTGAGGATGTGCTTGTTGTTGTTGCAAATGTTACTATCTTAACAGACTTTGTTATACTTGAGATGCCCGACGACGACAACATGTCGATTATCCTTGGTAGACCCTTTTTGAATACTGTAGGGGCTGTTATTGATTGCAACAAAAGCAAAGTCACTTTTCATATCAATGGTAATGAGCATACGGTGCACTTTCCGAAGAAACAATTCCAAGTGAATGGTATTAATGTTATTGAAAAATCTCTGACAATTACTATTGAAAGTTTTCAACTCCCTTTACCTACTTCCAAAAAATGGCATACTTAATGTTGGGGATATGCATATCCCCGTTGAGGTAACTTAGTGTTTTACGAAAGTACTTCGGTTTCATGTTAATCGAAAATGGTTGTTAATAAGACATGATCAACCTTACTAATGGATCATTTTTTAGAGGTATGTGGTCGATGAATTTAGTAGGCACAACCTTCTATCCCTACCTTTTGTTTTTTTGTTTTTCTTAGTTAAATAAAATAAAATGCCATGTTTATCCTATTTTCTGAGTTTCCCGTGCAATAAAAAATGACCCAAAAATAAAAGTGCTCAGAATGCCATGAAATTTTAACATGATTTTTTCTGAATATTTCTGAATTTCTGGTACAAATAACATCAGAGGGGGGTGCCCCTCATGCCCACAAGACATCAGGGCATGCCAGCCACCCCAGGCGCACCCTGGTGACTGGTGGGCCCCACGGGGGTCCCCTCACTTATATCTTTAGCCCATGTCATCTCCTACCTCCAGAAAAAAATCACCATAGCTCTCTCTCGTGTTCTTGCTCTCAAACCCGCGAATTTCGATCTCTTTGCTCGAAGCTCCGTTTCCGAAACTGTTTTGCGGGATTGCTACTTGGTATGTGACCCCTCCATTGCTCCAATTAGTTTTTGCTTTAGTGGTTTATATTTTGAATAATTAGCTACTTTTTGTGCTACTGTAAATGGGCTTGCATGTTGAATTCTTGGAGTTCTAAGTAGTTTGAATGCTCAGTATAGCATCTATGCATCCATTTGAGTAGTTGCTATGAATCTTGTGAAGTTTTGTTGACAAAAATTTCGTGTCCCAAAATTTTTCAGAAATTGTTCACAAATAAAAATGCAATTCTTTAGGAGTTTTTCTTCGAGGAGGAGGTCCTCGGTGGCATCGTCAAGCGGAACCTCGGTTCAACAATCTTATGTTGAACCAAGTGCAAGCTCAATGCGGGACGCTGACACCAAATCGTGCCTATGGTCGTGTAACGAGTTCATGGTTAGTGCAAGTATCAAGGAAGAACTTGAGGAGTATGTTCACAACACCGAGCTCACTCCCTTCATCGAAGATAAGTGCATCCAACATCTCAACCTCACAGAGATGTTTACTTAGAAATTCAAATTTTACCCTCGTGAGTCTAGAGTTTCATTTAGCCTTTATAATAATGCTTATACCATGCCTCTAGAAGTCTTCTGTGTTGCATGTAAAATTCCATACCGGTGTTTGCCAGACGAACCACCAAAGTCTAAGTACGAGTCAATTCTGACTAGTCTTTGTTACGGTGAGGATAGAGGAGTGGCACAAGGTAGAATAAAATGTATTCATTTTCAATCAATTCATTACTTTGCACTCTTTAATGGCAAATGTATCGTGAGCAAGCAAGATCGGAGTACACTTTGTGCCCCAGATTTGAGTCTCATACACACTGCTCTGACAGGAATTAAATGTTATAACCTTGGAGCGATCGTTGCACGTAGATTGCAACAAAACACTGTCAGTGGTCACTTTTATGGTGGGATTTATGCTCCCCGTGTAGCTAAAGAGCTGGGTGTGTCACCTTGGCCTAACGATCCCATTCTACCTACCTAGTACTTAGACTTTGAGGCCATGAAGCGCCATAAGTTCCTTAAGGGCATAATCACTAATTGTACTTACAACTTAAGGTACAATAAAGAACCCATTGTACCGGTTGTTTTACCTACTACTACTCTCTTTGATTGTCACATCAAAGGAAGATATTATGTTCTCGAGAGCGAGGCCCGCAAGTACAACGCGGGGGTTGAGGCTGCTCAACGGACTGAGGAAGTCGCAACAAGGGCATCCGTGAGCTATCACTCTGGCTACTATCCAGGCCGCGGCTGGTGATTACCAAGCTAGGCCAAAAGCCTAAGCTTGGGGGAGTACGTATTTCCACTGACATTATATTCATGTTCGCACATTTCATTCCGGTTGTCGGTGTCCACACTTTTTCATGTATTATCCATGCTAGATTTAATTTTCTCGCTTTCTTCTTGTGTGTTTGAAAAACTTTGAAAAAATCCAAAAATATTTATTGTTTCTTTTTTATTTTTCCTTCTAGTTAATTTAGTTGTAGTGCTAAAAGAAAACCCAAAAAGATTTCTCGATTCTTCTTTTTTCTTGTTGGGAGCTTTCCCGTGTAAATAGTTTTTCTCGTTTTTGTTTTTCCTTCTTTAATTTGCTCTCTCAAAAAAATAAAAAAACTCCCAAAATATTTCAGTGTGTTTTTCTGAAATTCTTTTCTTTTTATTGAGTCATACCAAGGAGAAGACCACGATGAAAATGTTGAGTGGCTCTCATACGCATTATTGTTGATCTAACAAAGAGCCCATATTATTCTGTCTTCTCCTCTGATGTCAGGACCCCGACTCAATGCCACATCGATCTAGCATGTAACACCTCATATCACTTTGCGGCCTCACGCACGGTATTCCCACGGGTGTCGCCTTACCATTGCCCGGGACTGTTTGTGCCTTTTGGCACACATATATGATAGTGTCGCTAGCATCCATATGATAAGGAGCCTGGGCTGACATGGCTAGTCGTAAACCCAAAGTGGCACAAACTTACAGGGACAGGCATCCATGACCCAGCATCGAACGTGTCGGTCACCGGCGAGTGAATCCAGGCTATAGCACTGGGCTAGCAGGACTCCGGTGAACCAGGCTGTAGCGGGCTAACAGGACTCCGGTATTCATCGCGTGACATTTCCCCGAAGGGACAGACACAAGAACGAAGAAGGCACATGCCGGCCAGCCTATGTGTTCCAGAGCAGTAGCAAGCTACCATGGCTCAGTGGAAGCACTAGGAGACATTTCCCGGTAAGAGAGGCTACTAAGGATAAACAACTAGATAGTCAGATCCCACACATACCAAGCATTTCAATAACATACACACAATATGCTCGATATGTGCAAATACAACTTGGCATCACAACATGACTCTACAACTCAAGTATTTTATTCAATAGGCTCCGAGGAGCGAGATATTACAAACATGGGTCTCTCGACCCAGCATTCAGAGCATACAAGTCAAAGCACATGCGGAAGCTTAACATGTCTGAGTACAGACAACTATAAATGAAAAAGGGCTGAGAAGCCTGACTAACTACTAGATCCTGCCGAGGGCACAAGATCGTAGCTGAGGTAACAAGCTAAACGTCAAAGTCCAAGCGGAACTACTAGCGAGACTGAAGTCTCTCTGCAAAAACATAAAATAGGCAAACGTGAGTACAAATGTACCCAGCAAGACTTACATCAGAACTATCTACATATGCATCATTATCAACAAAGGGGGTGGTGGAGTTTAACTGCAGCAAGCCAGCTTTGACTCGGTGGCTAACCTGAACTACGACTGCAAGTAACTCTTTTGAGGTGGCGCACACGAGTCCACATATTCACCATATCAATACACCATTATGGATCCGCTCCCGTCTCCCTACGAGAACGCCATCCATAGCACTCACACTTATCTTGCGCATTTTAGAGTATCCACTTTCACTTGTCTATGAACTGTATAGGCAACCCAGAAGTCCTTTACCGCGGACACGGCTATTCGAATAGATAATGTTAACCCTGCAGGGGTGTACTTCTTCACACACGCTCTCGCCACTTACCGCCATGTACACCTCGTGTATCTCGGCAACCTTCAAGCGGAAGCCTGGCGAGGGAGTCGGCCATGACCTGACTAACCACACAAGTCTCTAGTCCAGGTTTATCGCCTATTCGGGTTCCATCCGCAAGGAGATCCGGCCGGGGTGTCGCTCACGGCCCCAAACGATGTGTGCAGGGTTCCCAAGCCCACCTCGACGGGTGGATCTACGCTTGGTACACCGTGCCACGGTGCCTAGTCTGTCCCAAGCCCACCTGTACCGGGTGCCACTTGGTAGACTACTAACACTACCTACAAACACCAGAAACTAGTTGCAACTCCTGGATAGAGATCGAGTCGGTTAATAAGTCGAGAGAGTCAATTAAGGATCCCAATGTGTGGTAGTAACTGTTCATGGATCACAAACACAGAACTCAGTTCCTAAGGACGGCTTCAATGAGACAACCCACCATGTACTCCTACATGGCCTCTCACCGCTACCTTTACCAAATCGTGTTCACACACTTAGCTCTCAACAGTAGGACATGTTCACACACCTCCAATTCATCCCCGATGAATCAGACCTGACGCAACTCTAAGCAATAGCAGGCATGACAAACAAGCATGAATGAGTAGGCACATCAGGGCTCAAACAACTCCTACTCATGCTAGTGGGTTTCATCTATTTACTGTGGCAATGACAGGTCATGCAGAGGATAAAGGGGTTCAACTACCGCAGCAAGTAACAGTTGAAACGTTGTTGTCCTAATGCAGTAAAAGAGAGCAGGAGCGAGAGAGTGGGATTGTATCGGAATGAACAAGGGGGTTTTGCTTGCCTGGCACTTCTGAAGATAATATAGTTCTTCATCGGTGTCATCGATCTCATCCTCGGTATCACGTCTATCGAGAGGGACAAATACCGGCAACAGAGAAAGAACACAATCAATGCAATGCAACAATATGATGCATGAGTGTGACATGTCAATATGCTGTGATTTGAGCTAATGCAACTAGCAACCAGATTAAATGAAGTTGGTTTGAATCAAAGATTCAAATTCAAACTCCATATGTAGATATTCATATGCCATTTAATTGAATTGTCCTAAATAGTAGTCATAAATTGTTCTAACATGCATGAAAATGGTACAGATGGATAGATTGGATTTTTTGATCATTTTTCATATATAATTTATTTCATTTGGAGTTACGGTTATTTTTCTATGATTTTTAGAAGTTTGGGGTATTTTCTGAAATTCCTGAAATAAAAATAAATCCAGAAAAGGTTATCTGCGTCAGCATGATGTCGGGGTGACGTCAGCAGGTCAAAGGCGCCAGCCCAGGTCAAACCTGATGGCCGGGACCCACATGTCAGTGTCTAACTAATTAACCTGAGTTAATTAGCTCTAAACTAATACTAAACTAAACCAGTTAAGGCCCTGGTCCCACATGTCAGTATTAACAGGGCTAATTATGTTTAGTTAGCACTTAACCTAATTAGCAGGGGCACGGGCCCACCTGTCAGTGACCCTGGGGAAGTCAAACAGGGTCAAATCCCGGGTAAGTGGGGTCAAACCCACCGGCGACATGACGCCGGCGAGGCCAGCCACGGTGGCGAGCCTCGGGTTTGCGTCTTCGGTGACCAAACGGCCGGCGGAGGGCATCTACGTGATGCGGACGCACGTCCGCACCGAGTGGTGGTGGTGGTTGGGCCTGGGGTGGCCGGAGTCGAGCGCGGCATCGACCTCGGCGGCGGCCGGAGTTCGGGCGAGGTTGGGAATGGTGCTGTGGGGCACAACGGGGCGAACGGCTGGGTGCTACGGCCTCCTGGTGATGTGCTGAGCACGGTGACGCTCTCGTTTTCGAGCTTACGCGTCTGTGGCCACGACGGTGACATGGCCGGCGGAGCCGAGCTCTCGGCCGTGATGGCCAACGGGGTTTGGGGGCAGCTCGAGCGACGTGGCTAGGGGGAAAAGGAAGAGGAGCTCACGAGGAGTTGGCCGGTGCAGACGACGGGGTCGGGGAAGCGTCGGAGCGAGCGGGGCGGCGAGGCGGATCTCCGGCGGGCGATGGCGAAGGCGACGACGATGGCGATGAAGCGGGGCCCTCCGGCTTGTTCCCTTCAGCGTGGAGAGGTTCAGCGCGAGGAGGCGGAGCTCGGGCACTAGCTGGCTGGGCGTGGGGATGCTGGTGGCCGCGGTGGTGACGGTCGGCGGCGGCGACCCCGTTCGGGTAGGATGGGGAACGGCGAGGGAGAGAGTAGGGGGGAGAGTGAGACATCCAGAGGGTCGGGGCGGCACCGAAGAGAAGCCTCGGGGCGTCGTGGTGGCCTCAGTGATGCAGGCAAGCAGGGAGGTGCGTGGCGTCGCGGGCGCGCGGGCGCTGTCTCCCTCCTCTGCCTACTGGCAAAGGTAGGTGATGACTGGCACCAAGCCAGGTGGGCTGGGCCAGCACAGGTGAGGCCCAGGTGGGCTTGGTGGGCGCCAGGTAAGTGCCCAGGTGAGTCTCTCTCTCTCTCTTTTATTTTAGTTTTTCTATTTCTATTATTTTGTTTTGGTTTAGTTTGGAAACTAAACCATTTAAAACTTTCTGTAAATTTTTATGTGAGCTCAGAGAGCTAGTCCAAGATCACATGCAAACTTACAAAATGTTTGAACATTATTTCTTATATAGCAGAAATAATTCCAACCCAAATATATTATTGATTTAAATCAAAGACCCAAAATAAATTATTTTTGTGACTCTGAAAATATTGGTTTGAATTTTACCTCACGCCAATATTTTCACAGAATAACAGGAACATTTTCTTGGACTCATTTGATGAGATTTAAATGTTGGTTATTTTTAGAGGTTTTCTGAGGCTTTTGAAAATTCCTCAATTCAAGTTTCAGAAATTTAAATATGATGCTCACATGAAGGGCTAGCCTAGTGCATACCAAAACTAGGGATGTGACATCTGAATAAAATGTTGCAGATTCGAGCTTAGTCCACGGCACTCTTGCACTATTATTATTTTCATATCATTCGGTCATGCAAGTGAAAGGCAATAATGACAATATTTGATGAAGTGACTATGACAGAGAAAAGCGGGTATGAACTCAACTTGTTTTCATTTTTGTAAATATGTTTAACCTAGTATCCATGATTCAACATATTATGATCAAACATGCTTGCAATGACAATTAGAGATTATAGTTTCTCATGCCATGCTTAAGTAGCTAGGAGTGGATAATGATTTATCTTAGGTGTCAACATGCATTAAAATGATTGTGATGTAGTATGATGATATGGTATCCTCCTCTGAATGTTTCAAGTGGCTTGACTTGGCACATGTTCACGCATGTAGTTGAATCAAAACCAACATAGCCTCCACGATATATATGTTCATGGTGTTTATATCCTACTCATGCTAGTATTCAATGTTGATTATTCATAAAGCATGTTCATGACCGTTTCCGCTCTCTAGCTGGTCGCTTCTCAACCTATTTGCTAGCCTACGCCTGTACTAAGCGGGAATACTGCTTGTGCATCAAAATCCTTAAACCAAAGTTATTCCAGATGAGTCCACTATATCTACCTATATGCGGTATTACCCTGCTGTTGCAAGTAAATTTGCATGTGCCACCTCTAAAATTTCAAATGAACATCTATTTTGTGTGCCTGGACCGCTCATGGAGCGACAGGGGGTAGTTAGTATCTTCCATGCTAAGCGGGTTATTCTCATGATGAGTGTTTACTCGTCCTTGCACGAGAGGGGTCGGTAATAGGGATGCCCAATCCCGAAATCAAAAATTGCAAATAATTAAACAAAATTCCTTCAGGATTGTTGTTGGTATGGATGGTACCCATGGATTCGGCTAGCCGTGGAGTGAGGTTGTTGGTGGAGGGGGAGTAAACCTTACTTTTCCCGCCTGGGAACCTCCTCTAATATGTTTAGCATGTAATATATTGATAACTCTTCGTCGTAACATTGACAAGAAGGGTGCACCTCCCAAAATTATATTTATATCTGATTTAATCTTTGAGCTCTGGCACCTCTGCAAATCTCTGCTTCCCTCTGCGAAGGTATATATTTGTGTGTGTGTGTGTGTGTGTGTGTGTGTGTGTGTAAACAAGAACAAAGGAGTTCATAAAAGTTTTTCTTTATCACTTTCAGTTTGTCAACTGAATTGCTTGAGGACAAGCAATGGGTTAAGCTTCGGGGAGTTGATACGTCTCCATCGTATCTACTTTCCCTAATGCTTTTGCTCTTGTTTTGGACTCTAATTTGCATGATTTGAATGAAACTAACCCGGACCGATGTTCTTTTCAGCAGAACTACCATGGTGTTGTTTTTGTGCAGAAATAGAAGTTCCCAGATTTGGACGAAAACTTTTTGGAGAATTATTTCAGAATAAATAAAAAATACTGGAACCAAGAACCACCGGAGGAGGGGCCCTGGCTCCCCACAAGACACCAGGGCGCACCACCCCCTGGTGCACCCTGGTGGGTTGTGGGGCCCTCGGGGCTTCGCTGACCCTAATTCCAACTCTATAAATTCCTACTTTCGGAGGAAAAAAAAGAGAGGAAGTTTCGTCGTGTTTCATGATACGGAGCCGCCACCACCTCCTGTTCTTCATCAGGAGGCCAGATCTGGAGCCTGTTCGGGGCTCCGGAGAGGGGACTCTTCGATCTTCGTCATCACCAACCCTCCTTCATCACCAATTCCATGATGCTCCCCACCGGGAGTGAGTAATTCCTTCGTAGGCTCACTAGTCGGTGAGGAATTGGATGAGATTCATCATGTAATCGAGTTAGTTTTGTTAGGGCTTGATCCCTAGTATCCACTATGTTCTGAGATTGATGTTGCCATGACTTTGTTATGCTTAATGTTTGTCACTAGGGCCCGACTTCCATGATTTCAGATTTGAACCGTTTATGTGTTCACCATTATATCTATGTCCTAGATCCGATCTTGCAACTCATATGCACCTGCTACGTGTTATGTTTCGTAAACCCCAGTGTGACACTAATTGGGATACCTTCCGGTGATGACCGTAGTTTGAGTTCATGTATTCACTATGTGTTAATGCTTTGTTCCGGTTCTCTATTAAAAGGAGGCCTTAATATCTCTTAATTTCCTTATGGACCCCGATGCCATGTGAGGGTAGGACAAAAGATGTCATGCAAGTTCTTTTCCATAAGCACGTATGACTATTTACGGAATACATGCCTACATTATATTTATGAACTGGAGATAGTTCTGTGTCGCCCTAGGTTATGGTTGTTATATGATGAATATCATCCAACGAATTCACCGATCCAATACCTACGAGTTTTTCCACATATTGATCTTGCTAAGTTACTAATTCTATTGCTACTATCACAACTGCCACAAAATTATTGCTAGCACTATTATCGCCACTATTACTGTTACTATTGCTGTCAAAACTATCATACTACTGTGCTACCGATCACTTTGCTGCAGATATTTAATCTCCAGGTGTGGTTGAATTGACAACTCAACTATTAGTACTTACAAATATTCTTTGGCTCCCCATGTGTCGAATCTATAAATTTGGGCTGAATACTCTACCCTCGAAAACTGTTGCGATTCCCTATACTTGTGGGTTATCACACAACCTGTTGGTGTCATGTCATGACACCATGCCAAGTTTCATGATTTTCATGCGTGTTTTGGATTTACAGGAATTTAAAACCAAGTTTCTCAATGTTTCCGGCCGAGCCACGACGCCCAGATGTTTGAATTTCATTACCACTTCTTGCATGGACCTAGAAATTCACCTAAGGACATACATGTGATTTTTCAACCAACTTTGGTGCACTTGAGCATGTGTTTTTAGTTCAAATTTGAATTATGCACATTAAATGACTAGAAACTTAATTAATATATAAAAAAGGCCAAACAAACCTGGAATAATTTCAAATGTTAACACGACACTCATATAGTTCCATGTTGGCTCTGTAAAAAAAATTAAGAGGGGGGCAGCGTATGTCATTCTTTCCCACACAAAGGTGACACGTTCCCTCTCGGAACCACGAGCCTTCTTGAGAGAAGCTCCAGTTTGCAAGAAGCTTATAGGAAAACTTGTCCCAATTCAGCCAAAAAAATTACCATTTGGTGGCATGACATGACACCATGCCAAGTTACATGATTTTCAGGCAAGTTTTCGATTTACAGGAATTTAAAAATCAAGTTTCCCAATGCTTCTGGCCGAGCCACGATGCCCAGATGTTTAAATTTCATTCCCATTTCTTGCAAGGGAACTATAAATTCAACCAAAGACACACATGTGATTTTTCAACAAACTTTGGTGCACGGGAGCTTGTGCTTGCAGTTCAAAATTGAATTATGCACGTTAAATGCCTAGAAACTCAATTAATGCATAAAAAGGCCAACGAACCCGGAATAATTCCAAGTTTTAACATGACACTCATATAGTTACATGTTCACTGCAGAAAAATGTTCTAGCAATTCAAACACCATCCTTTTCCTCTGTAACACCATTTTGTCTTTCAAAACAGAATGAAAAAAATCAGGTATACCACAAACAGTTTACTAACAAGAATCGTGTGGGATGCGATATAAAATATCTTGGCGCACCGTCTTGTCTGGCTTACGCAGGAAGCTTCATCGTCTACAATCCACCACCCGTGCTTGAACCACACTTCCGCGCTAGTTTCTTGCGACACCAAGCGAAAAAAATTATGCCACCGCGGAAATATCTATCTCCCCGTCCCCCACCAAAAGCCACATTTGCACTAGTCCTCCTTGCTTTCAAGTTCAAACCTTCATTGCTGCTTACTGGCAGTGCCCCTTCCTCGCTGATGACCCTTCTTATTGCTGCGCGACCTCATCAATAAGGTCAAGTAATCCACACCCCACCCACACCATCCTCCTCCTTCCCCATCCCACATGCCCCAACCGACGGCGCAACACCTTCCGCCCAAATCACTGCCCCACCCTCCAATTAAGCGCCGCCCACAACCATTTTGCATGCAGTATAGCGTGAAGCTCAGTAGCATCTGGCAGCAGAGAAGAAAATCGCGGCCGCACGTGCAGATGAGGTCGTGATGGCTGCCATGCGTGCTGACCGCCAGGTCTTGGAGGAGCACCTCGTCTTCGAGGCCACCGTCGACACCGCCACGCGATTGTCTATTTTAAAATACATTTCATGCTATTTTCTCGAGGCCACCGCCAGTGCCTTATAGTGATTTATACTCTGTAATGTTAATATGCAATCTGATATTCTGAAATGTAATGTTCAGTTAACAGTTTGGTCCAACAATTGCTACATTTCGTAGTAGTTCTCAAGCATTCTTGGTTTTCTTAACTGTCTTATCTTCTAGTATATGTTATGTTCTGCACTGTCGTGCTCAGTTAACTGTTTTGGTTCATTTGTTCTGCTGTCCAGTTAACTGTTTGGTTCAATTCTGCAATTTGGTTTTCATTTGTTGTGGGTACAATTTTTGTATTGTTATGCATGTGAGAAATTGTTGGGGAACATAGTAATTTCAAAAAAATTCCTACGCCCACACAAGATCATGGTGATGATATAGCAACGAGAGGGGAGAGTGTTGTCCACGTACCCTCGTAGACCGTAAGCGGAAGCGTTGGCACAACGCGGTTGATGTAGTCGTACGTCTTCACGATCCGACCGATCCAAGCACCGAACGTACGGCACCTCCGGGTTCAGCACACGTTCAGCTCGATGACGATCCCCGGGCTCCGATCCAGCAAAGCTTCGGGGATGAGTTCCGTCAGCACGACGGCGTGGTGACGATGATGATGTTCTACCGGCGCAGGGCTTCGCCTAAACTCCGCGACGATATGACCGAGGTGGAATATGGTGGAGGGGGCACCGCACATAGCTAAGGAACGATCTGTAGATCAACTTGTGTGTCTCTAGGGTGCCCCCCCCCCCGCCCCCGTATATAAAGGAGCAAGGGGGAGGCCGGCCGGCCCTTGTGGGCGCGCCAAGGAGGAGGAGTCCTCCTCCTAGTAGGAGTAGGACTTCCTACTCCTACTAGGAGGGGGAAAGGAAGGGGGAGAGGGGGAAGGAAAGAGGGGGGCGCCGCCCCCCCTCCTAGTCCAATTCGGACCAAAGGGAGAGGGGGCGTGCGGCCCACCCTGGCCGCCCCTCTCTCTTTCCACTAAGGCCCATGTGGCCCATTAACTCTCCCGGGGGGGTTCCGGTAACCCTCCAGCACTCCGGTTTTCTCCAAAATCACCCGTAACACTTCCGGTGTCCGAATATAGTCATCCAATATATCAATCTTTATGTCTCGACCATTTCGAGACTCCTCGTCATGTCCGTGATCACATCCGGGACTCTGAACAAACTTCGGTACATCAAAACTTATAAACTCGTAATAAAATTGTCATCGTAACGTTAAGCGTGCGGACCCTATGGGTTTGAGAACTATGTAGACATGACCTAGAACTATTCTCGGTCAATAACCAATAGCGGAACCTGGATGCCCATATTGGTTCCTACATATTCTACGAAGATCTTTATCGGTCAAACCGCATAACAACATACGTTGTTCCCTTTGTCATCGGTATGTTACTTGCCCGAGATTCGATCGTCGGTATCCAATACCTAGTTCAATCTCGTTACCGGCAAGTCTCTTTACTCGTTACGTAATGCATCATTCCGTAACTAACTCATTAGTTACATTGCTTGCAAGGCTTATAGTGATGTGCATTACCGAGAGGGCCCAGAGATACCTCTCCGACAATCGGAGTGACAAAACCTAATCTCGAAATACGCCAACCCAACATCTACCTTTGGAGACACTTGTAGTACTCCTTTATAATCACCCAGTTACGTTGTGACGTTTGGTAGCACCCAAAGTGTTCCTCCGGTAAATGGGAGCTGCATAATCTCATAGTTACAGGAACATGTATAAGTCATGAAGAAAGCAATAGCAATATACTAAACGATCAAGTGCTAGGCTAACGGAATGGGTCATGTCAATCACATCATTCTCCTAATGATGTGATCCCATTAATCAAATGACAACACATGCCTATGGTTAGGAAACATAACCATCTTTGATTAATGAGCTAGTCAAGTAGAGGCATACTAGTGACGTTATGTTTGTCTATGTATTCACACATGTATCATGTTTCCGGTTAATACAATTCTAGCATGAATAATAAACATTTATCATGATATGAGGAAATAAATAATAAATTTATTATTGCCTCTAGGGCATATTTCCTTCAGTCTTCCACTTGCACTAGAGTCAATAATCTAGATTACATAGTAATGATTCTAACACCCATGGAGTCTTGGTGCTGATCATGTTTTGCTCGTGAGAGAGGCTTAGTCAATGGGTCTGCAACATCAGATCCGTATGTATCTTGCAAATCTCTATGTCTCCCACTTGGACTTGGTCCCGAATGGAATTGAAGCATCTCTTGATGTGCTTGGTCCTCTTGTGAAATCTGGATTCCTTTGCCAAGGCAATTGCACCAGTGTTGTCACAGAAGATCTTCATTGGTCCCGATGCACTAGGTATGACACCTAGATCGAAAATGAACTCCTTCATCCAGACTCCTTCATTTGCTGCTTCCGAAGCAGCTATGTACTCCGCTTCACATGTAGATCCCGCCACGACGCTTTGTTTAGAACTGCACCAACTTACAGCTCCACCGTTTAATAAAAACACGTCCGGTTTGCGATTTAGAATCGTCCGGATCAGTGTCAAAGCTTGCATCGACGTAACCATTTACGACTAGCTCTTTATCACCTCCATATACGAGAAACATATCCTTAGTCCTTTTTAGGTATTTCAGGATGTTCTTGACCGCTGTCCAGTGATCCACTCCTGGATTACTTTGGTACCTTCCTGCCAAGCTTATTGCTAAGCATACGTCAGGTCTGGTACACAGCATTGCATACATGATAGAGCCTATGGCTGAAGCATAGGGAACATCTTTCATTTTCTCTCTATCTTTTGCGGTGGTCGGGCATTGAGTTTGAATCAACTTCACACCTTGAAGCACGGGCAAGAACCCTTTCTTTGTCTGATCCATTTTGAACTTTTTCAAAAATTTATCAAGGTATGTGCTTTGTGAAAGTCCTATTAAGCGTCTTGATCTATCTCTATAAATCTTGATGCCCAATATGTAATCAGCTTCACCGAGGTCTTTCATTGAAAAACTTTTATTCAAGTATCCCTTTATGCTATCCAGAAATTCTATATCATTTCCAATTAATAATATGTCATCTACATATAATATCAGAAATGCTACAGAGCTCCCACTCACTTTCTTGTAAATACAGGCTTCTCCAAAAGTCTGTATAAAACCATATGCCTTGATCACACTATCAAAGCGTTTATTCCAACTCCGAGATGCTTGCACCAGTCCATAAATGGATCGCTGGAGCTTGCACACTTTGTTAGCACCTTTTGGATCAACAAAACCTTCTGGCTGCATCATATACAACTCTTCTTCCAGAAATCCATTCAAGAATTCAGTTTTGATATCCATTTGCCAAATTTCATAATCATGAAATGCAGCAATAGCTAACATGATTCGGACAGACTTAAGCATCGCTACGGGTGAGAAAGTCTCATCGTAGTCAACCCCTTGAACTTGTCGAAAAACTTTCACAACAAGTCGAGCTTTATAGACAGTTACATTACCATTAGCGTCAGTCTTCTTCTTAAAGATCCATTTATTCTCAATGGCTTGCCGATCATCGAGCAAGTCAACCAAAGTCCATACTTTGTTCTCATACATGGATCCCATCTCAGATTTCATGGCCTCTAGCCATTTTGCGGAATCTGGGCTCATCATCGCTTCCTCATAGTTCGTAGGTTCATCACGGTCAAGTAACATGACTTCCAGAATAGGATTACCGTACCACTCTGGTGTGGATCTTACTCTGGTAGACCTACGAGGTTCAGTAGAAACTTGATCTGAAGTTTCATGATCAATATCATTAGCTTCCTCACTAATTGGTGTAGGTGTCACAGGAACTGATTTCTGTGATGAACTACTTTCCATTAAGGGAGCAGGTACAGTTACCTCATCAAGTTCTACTTTCCTCCCACTCACTTCTTTCGAGAGAAACTCCTTCTCTAGAAAGGATCCATTCTTGGCAACAAATGCTTTGCCTTCGGATCTGTGATAGAAGGTGTACCCAACAGTTTCTTTTGGGTATCCTATGAAGACACATTTCTCCGATTTAGGTTCGAGCTTATCTGGTTGAAGTTTCTTCACATAAGCATCACAGCCCCAAACTTTAAGAAACGACAACTTTGGTTTCTTGCCAAACCACAGTTCATAAGGCGTCGTCTCAACGGATTTTGATGGTGCCCTATTTAACGTGAATGTGGCCGTCTATAAAGCATAACCCCAGAACGATAGCTGTAAATCAGTAAGAGACATCATAGATCACACCATATCTAGTAAAGTACGATTACGACGTTCGGACACACCATTTCTTTGTGGTGTTCCAGGTGGCGTGAGTTGCAAAACTATTCCGCATTGTTTCAAATATAACCAAACTCGTAACTCAAATATTCTCCTCCACGATCAGATCGTAGAAACTTTATTTTCTTGTTATGATGATTTTCCACTTCACTCTGAAATTCTTTGAACTTTTCAAATGTTTCAGACTTGTGTTTCATTAAGTAGATATACCCATATCTTCTCAAATCATCTGTGAAGGTGAGAAAATAACAATATCCGCCACGAGCTTCAACATTCATCGGACCACACACATCTGTATGTATGATTTCCAACAAATCTGTTGCTCTCTCCATAGTACCGGAGAACGGTGTTTTAGTCATCTTGCCCATGAGGCACGGTTCGCAAGTACCAAGTGATTCATAATCAAGTGATTCCAAAAGTCCATCAGTATGGAGTTTCTTCATGCTCTTTACACCGATATGACCTAAACGGCAGTGCCACAAATAAGTTGCACTCTCATTATCAACTCTGCATCTTTTGGCTTCGACATTATGAATATGTGTATCACTACTTTTGAGATTCAATAAAAATAGACCACTCTTCAAGGGTGCATGACCATAAAAGATATTACTCATATAAATAGAACAACCATTATTCTCTGGTTTAAATGAATAACCGTCTCGCATCAAACAAGATCCAGATATAATGTTCATGCTCAACGCTGGCACCAAATAACAATTATTCAGGTCTAAAACTAATCCCGAAGGTAGATGTAGAGGTAGCGTGCCGACCGCGATCACATCGACTTTGGAACCGTTTCCCACGTGCATCGTCACCTCGTCCTTCGCCAGTGCTCACTTATTCTGTAGTCCCTGTTTCGAGTTGCAAATATTAGCAACAGAACCAGTATCAAATACCCAGGTGCTACTATGAGCTCTAGTAAGGTACACATCAATAACATGTATATCACATATACCTTTGTTCACCTTGCCATCCTTCTTATCCGCCAAATACTTGGGGCAATTCCGCTTCCAGTGTCCAGTCTGCTTGCAGTAGAAGCACTCAGTTTCAGGCTTAGGTCCAGACTTGGGTTTCTTCTCTTGAGCAGCAACTTGCTTGCCGTTCTTCTTGAAGTTCCCCTTCTTCTTTCCTTTGCCCTTTTTCTTGAAACTAGTGGTCTTGTTGACCATCAACACTTGATGCTCCTTCTTGATTTCTACCTCCGCAGCTTTTAGCATTGCGAAGAGCTCGGGAATTGTCTTGTTCATCCCTTGCATATTATAGTTCATCATGAAGCTCTTGTAGCTTGGTGGCAGTGATTGGAGAATTCTGTCAATGACGCTATCATCCGGAAGATTAACTCCCAGTTGAATCAAGTGATTATTATACCCAGACATTTTGAGTATATGCTCACTGACAGAACTATTCTCCTCCATCTTGCAGCTGTAGAACTTATTGGAGACTTCATATCTCTCAATCCGGGCATTTGCTTGAAATATTAACTTCAACTCCTGGAACATCTCATATGCTCCATGACGTTCAAAACGTCGTTGAAGACCCGGTTCTAAGCCGTAAAGCATGGCACATTGAACTATCGAGTAGTCATCAGCTTTGCTCTGCCAGACGTTCTTAACGTCGTCAGTTGCATCAGCAGCAGGCCTGGCACCCAGCGGTGCTTCCAGGATGTAATTCTTCTATGCAGCAATGAGGATAATCCTCAAGTTACGGACCCAGTCCGTGTAATTGCTACCATCATCTTTCAACTTTGCTTTCTCAAGGAACGCATTAAAATTCAACGGAACAACAGCACGAGCCATCTATCTACAACAAACATAGACAAGCAAAATACTATCAGGTACTAAGTTCATGATAAATTTAAGTTCAATTAATCATATTACTTAAGAACTCCCACTTAGACAGACATCTCTCTAGTCATCTAAGTGAACACGTGATCCAAATCAACTGAACCATAACCGATCATCACGTGAGATGGAGTAGTTTTCAATGGTGAACATCACTATGTTGATCATATCTACTATATGATTCACGCTCGACCTTTCGGTCTCCGTGTTCCGAGGCCATATCTGCATATGCTAGGCTCGTCAAGTTTAACCTGAGTATTCTGCGTGTGCAAAACTGGCTTGCACCCGTTGTAGATGGACGTAGAGCTTATCACACCCGATCATCACGTGGTGTCTGGGCATGACGAACTTTGGCAACGGTGCATACTCAGGGAGAACACTTCTTGATAATTTAAGTGAGAGATCATCTTAAAATGCTACCGTCAAACAAAGCAAGATAAGATGCATAAAGGATAAACATCACATGTAATCAATATAAGTGACATGATATGGCCATCATCATCTTGTGCTTGTGATCTCCATCTTCGAAGCACCGTCGTGATCACCATCGTCACCGGCGCGACACCTTGATCTCCATCGTAGCATCGTTGTCGTTACGCCATCTATTGCTTCTACGACTATCGCTACCGCTTAGTGATAAAGTAAAGCAATTACAGGGCGTTTGCATTTCATACAATAAAGCGACAACCATATGGCTCCTGCCAGTTGCCGATAACTTCGGTTACAAAACATGATCATCTCATACAATAAAATATAGCATCATGTCTTGACCATATCACATCACAACATGCCCTGCAAAAACAAGTTAGACGTCCTCTACTTTGTTGTTGCAAGTTTTACGTGGCTGCTACGGGCTTAGCAAGAACCGTTCTTACCTACGCATCAAAACCACAACGATAGTTCGTCAAGTTAGTGTTGTTTTAACCTTCGCAAGGACCGGGCGTAGCCACACTCGATTCAGCTAAAGTGAGAGAGACAGACACCCGCCAGTCACCTTTAAGCACGAGTGCTCGTAACGGTGAAACCAGTCTCGCGTAAGCGTAGGCGTAATGTCGGTCCGGGCCGCTTCATCTCACAATACCGCCGAACCAAACTATGACATGCTGGTAAGCAGTATGACTTGTATCGCCCACAACTCACTTGTGTTCTACTCGTGCATATAGCATCAACGCATAAAACCTAGGCTCGGATGCCACTATTGGGGAACGTAGTAATTTCAAAAAAATTCCTACGCACACGCAAGATCATGGTGATGATATAGCAACGAGAGGGGAGAGTGTTGTCCACGTACCCTCGTAGACTGTAAGCGGAAGCGTTAGCACAACGCGGTTGATGTAGTCGTACGTCTTCACGATCCGACCGATCCAAGCACCGAACGTACGGCACCTCCGAGTTCAGCACACGTTCAGCTCGATGACAATCCCCGGGCTCCGATCCAGCAAAGCTTCGGGGATGAGTTCCGTCAGCACGACGGCGTGGTGACGATGATGATGTTCTACCGGCGCAGGGCTTCGCCTAAACTCCGCGACGATATGACCGAGGTGGAATATGGTGGAGGGGGGCACCGCACACGGCTAAGGAACGATCCGTAGATCAACTTGTGTGTCTCTAGGGTGCCCCCCCCCCCGCCCCCATATATAAAGGAGCAAGGGGGGTGGCCGGCCGGCCCTTGTGGGCGCGCCAAGGAGGAGGAGTCCTCCTCCTAGTAGGAGTAGGACTCCCACTTTCCTACTCCTACTAGGAGGGGGAAAGGAAGGGGGAGAGGGGGAAGGAAAGAGGGGGGCGCCACCCCCCCCCCCTCCTAGTCCAATTCGGACCAGAGGGAGAGGGGGCGCGCAGCCCACCCTGGTCGCCCCTCTCTCTTTCCACTAAGGCCCATGTGGCCCATTAACTCTCCCGGGGGGGGGTTCCGGTAACCCTCCGTCACTCCGGTTTTCTCCGAAATCACCCGGAACACTTCCGGTGTCCGAATATAGTCATCCAATATATCAATCTTCATGTCTCGACCATTTCGAGACTCCTCGTCATGTCCGTGATCACATCCGGGACTCCGAACAAACTTTTGTACATCAAAACTTATAAACTCATAATAAAACTGTCATCGTAACGTTAAGCGTGCGGACCCTACGGGTTCGAGAACTATGTAGACATGACCTAGAACTATTCTCGGTCAATAACCAATAGCGGAAACCTGGATGCCCATATTGGTTCCTACATATTCTATGAAGATCTTTATCGGTCAAACCGTGTAACAACATACGTTGTTCCCTTTGTCATCGGTATGTTACTTGCCCGAGATTCGATCGTCGGTATCCAATACCTAGTTCAATCTCGTTACCGGCAAGTCTCTTTACTCGTTACGTAATGCATCATTCCATAACTAACTCATTAGTTACATTGCTTGCAAGGCTTATAGTGATGTGCATTACCGAGAGGGCCCAGAGATACCTCTCCGACAATCGGAGTGACAAAACCTAATCTCGAAATACGCCAACCCAACATCTACCTTTGGAGACACCTGTAGTACTCCTTTATAATCACCCAGTTACGTTGTGACGTTTGGTAGCACCCAAAGTGTTCCTCTGGTAAACGGGAGTTGCATAATCTCATAGTTACAGGAACATGTATAAGTCATGAAGAAAGCAATAGCAATATACTAAACGATCAAGTGCTAGGCTAACGGAATGGGTCATGTCAATCACATCATTCTCCTAATGATGTGATCCCATTAATCAAATGACAACACATGCCTATGGTTAGGAAACATAACCATCTTTGATTAATGAGCTAGTCAAGTAGAGGCATACTAGTGACGTTATGTTTGTCTATGTATTCACACATGTATCATGTTTCCGGTTAATACAATTCTAGCATGAATAATAATGATATGAGGAAATAAATAATAACTTTATTATTGCCTCTAGGGCATATTTCCTTCAGAAATAAACCAAGAGGTTAGGTTAACTGGCTTTTTCATGTGTCTCGAGTTAGCATATATAATTGGAAATGACACTCAAGAAGGCTCGTGGTTCCCTCACAAAGGTGACATGTTCCCTCTCGGAACTACAATCGAGCCTTCTCGAGAAACATATATAATTGCTCTATTTCCAAGTTGTTTAACATGCTTGGTTAGGTTAACTGGCTTTTTCTTGTGTCTCGAGTTAGTCTGTTGGATCCACAATTTGTTTATTTTCAATTAATATATTGTACTGATACTATGGCAACTCTCAGTTTACCTGATCAAGATCTTCCTTATATATGTTGCAGGGAAACAATGGGAGGCACTGCGGTTTACCATCGAGGTTTGCTCATGCATGATCCTTTCGCTAATAGCACATTATTGTGCACCTGCAGAAATCATTCTAATATTCAGGTTTCTTACAATTTGGTCTTGCACATGTAGGTCCTGCTGTCATAGGCTTAGACCCACTGTTTCGACCCATTTTGCATATGGGGAAATGAGATGTCCATGAATATCAGTCAAGTCAAGAAACTCGGAAAGATTGTTATGATAAAGAAACTTGCGACGAATAATAGCAAGATCTTTGTTTGCACAATGAAGAAGACACTAGTCAACTATAGAAAGATTCTAATTCTTTTACCTTATTTTTTACCTTGTGCCATTTCAAAATTTATAACAACGATTTATGCATATCTTTGTTTTCAGTACTTTTCCAAAGCAGCTCACCAATGATTACCTCTCAAACCACCTGCATGGTCAAGAGGCGAGGAAGGTATTCATTCAACACCCACGGTACAATATTGAAGTATTCCTCAAGAGGATGAAGGTTGAGCGGGCAATTATCCATAGCCACTGGCCTAAAGTTGCAAGGACATTCAACATCACTGAAGACTCAATATTCGCCTTCCGCTTCTGCAGTTTCCCATATGAGATTCATTTGTGTATTTACCGTGTATGATGCTACTTTTCAAAGGTTTTCGATGTTGCATGTGAAACTTTGTGCTGCTGTGTAATGTCGTAGCTAGCTATATCCCTATATGGTGTAACTGAGTGCTGAAGCTATCTGATGCAATTCAATTATGAAATCATGGTTGTCGTTATACAAATATGAAATATATGGTGTGTTTTATAAGAAATGCCAACTTGATTACTACACGGATTATCAATAATAGGCTAATTACCCTGCTTGTCGAGGATATACCCCGCGGTGTAACCCGGCCTGATGTATGACCCGACTGGACCTTGGCGACTCACTGGTGACCCGCTTGGACCTGGCGACTCACGGGTAACCCGCCCGAACATTGCGACTCATTAGTGACCCGACGGGCGGGTCAGACGGACGATGATACGTCTCTGTCGTATCTATGATTTTTGATTGTTCCATGCCAATATTATTCAACTTTCATATACTTTTGGCAACTTTTTATACTATTTTTTGGGACTAACATATTGATCCAGTGCCCAGTGCCAGTTCCTGTTTGTTGCATGTTTTATGTTTCTCAGAAACCCCATATCAAACGGAGTCCAAACGGGATAAAAATGGACGGAAAATTATTCTGGAATATTTGTGATTCTTGGGAAGTAAAATCAACGCGAGACGGTGCCCGAGGTGGCCATGAGATAGGGGCCCACGCTCACTGCAGGTGGGCGCGCCCCCCACCCTCCTGGGCCACTCGTAAGGCGGTTGACGCCCTTCTTTGACCGCAAGAAAGCTATTTTTTGGAAAAAGATCTGGGCGAAGGTTTCAATCCAATCGTAGTTACGGATCTCCATATATATACGAAACGGTGAAAAGGCATAACAGGAGAACGCAGAAACAGAGAGAGACAGAGAGACAGATCCAAACTCGGAGGGGCTCTCGCCCCTCCCATGCCATGGGAGCCAAGGACCAGAGGGGAAACCCTTCTCCCATCTAGGGAGAAGGTCAAGGAAGAAGAAGAAGAAGGGGGGCTCTCTCCCCCTTTCTTCCGGTGGCGCCGGAATGCCGCCCGGGGCCATCATCATCACCGTGATCTACACCAACACCTCCATCATCTTCACCAACACCTCCGTCACCTTCCCCCTTCTATATTCAGCGGTCCACTCTCCCACAACCCGTTGTACCCTCTACTTAAACATGGTGCTTTATGCTTCATATTATTATCCAATGATGTGTTGCCATCCTATGATGTCTGAGAAGATTTTCGTTGTCCTACCGGTGATTGATGAATTGCTATGATTGTTTTGAGTTGCATGTTTTATTATTGGTGCTGTCCTATTGTGCCCTCCGTGTCGCGCAAGCGTGAGGGATCCCCGCTGTAGGGTTTGCAATATGTTCATGATTTGCTTATGGTGGGTGGCGTGAGTGACAGAAGCACAGACCCGAGTAAGTAGGTTGTTTGCATATGGGATAAAGGGGACTTGATACTTTAATGCTATGGTTGGGTTTTACCTTAGTAGTTGCGGATGCTTGCTAGAGTTCCAATCATAAGTGCATATGATCCAAGAAGAGAAAGTATGTTAGCTTATGCCTCTCCCTCAAATAAAATTGCAATAGTGATTATCGGTCTAGTAAAGTAGTCAATTGCTTAGGGACAATTCCGCAACTCCTACCACCACTTTTCCACACTCACTATATTTACTTTATTGCTTCTTTATTTAAACAGCCTCTAGCTTTTATTTACGTGCTCTTTATTATCTTGCAAACCTATCCAACAACACCTACAAAGTACTTCTAGTTTCATACTCGTTCTAGGTAAAGCGAACGTCAAGCGTGCGTAGTTGTATCGGTGGTCGATAGAACTTGAGGGAATATTTGTTCTACCTTTAGCTCCTCGTTGGGTTCGACACTCTTACTTATCGAAAGAGGCTACAATTGATCCCATATACTTGCGGGTTATCAAGACCTTTTTCTTGCGCCGTTGCTGGGGAGTCATAGCGTGGGGTGAATATTCTCGTGTGTGCTTGTTTGCTTTATCACTAAGTAATTTTTATTTGCTGTTCTTAGTTGTTTTCTATCTTTAGTTATGGGTAGGAAACGCAAAATACCAAAAAAATTAGTTGTACCTACTGAACCAATGGTTGAAGAACCACTCAAAATCTATCACACTCCTGAAGCTTTTTACTTGGATCATCTTCGATCCCTTTGTGCTCGTGCTGAAACCCCAACTATCTTAGTTGAGGACAAATCTTTAGATGAGCATGCTTGTTATGTGTGACACCGTATATCTGAAAAAGCAAAACTTTTACTGGATCAAATTCATCATTTGCAATGTTATGCTTGGACTTTATGTGAAATATATGATGTTACTTGTTGTTCTAAAAACCCTAAGAAACACCTTCCCTACCAATGCTTGTTTATTGATAATGGAATCATATCTTCGTATGCCAAGGGTGTTTATAATTACTATGATGTTTAACAAATTGAAGAATTTGTTGCTTTTAAGGGTGCTTATGAAATTGCTTCTTTGATTGAAAGTATGATGCCACTCTTTACAAATCTGAAAATTTTGCCATACTTGAATATTGTTATGATAATTATGCTTCTAATGCCTATGTTAAACCATATATTGAGAAATTCTCCGCTGTCCAAGAAGAGACTAATATTTTGCAAGAGTCTATGGAAGAAGAAATTGATGAAACTGTGAGCTCATTGGATGAAAAAGATGATGAGGGGAGCGAAGAACCAAAGGAGGAAGAGCGGATTAGCTACCCGTGCCCACCTTCTAATGAGAGTAACTCTTCAACTCATACGTTGTTTAATTTCCCTTCGTGCTTACCGAAGGATGATTGCTATGATGATTGTTATGATCCTGCTGATTCTCTTGAAATGTCTCTTTTTGATGATGCTTGCTATGCTTGTGGCCAAGATGCCAATATGAATTATGCTTATGGAGATGAACTTTCTATAGTTCCTTATGTTAAACATGAAATTGTTGCTATGGCACCCACGCATGGTAGTTCTATTATCTTTTTGAATTCTCCAAACTACACTATATCGGAGAAGTTTGTGCTTATTAGGGATTATATTGATGGGTTGCCTTTTACCATTGCACATGATAATTTTGATGAATGTAATATGCATGTGCCTGCTGCTCCTACTTGCAATTATTATGAGAGAGGAACTATATCTCCACCTCTCTATGTTTCCAACACGATAGAATTGCAAGAAACTGCTTGTACTATGCATTGGCCTTTACTTGGTGTGCATGAATTGTTCTTTTATGACATGGCGATGCATAGGAAGAGAGTTAGACTTTGTTGTTGCATGATATATGTTACTTTGTGCTCACTACTAAATTACAAATCATTGTTAATTAAAATTGGCTTTGATATACCTTGGGATCCTGGTGGATTCATTACTTGAGCACTATATGCCTAGCTTAATGGCTTTAAAGAAAACGCTGCCAGGGAGACAACCCGGAAGTTTTAGAGAGTCATTTATTTCTGTTGTGTGCTTTCATATAGTCTAAAAAAATAAAGAGGGGAACCCAAATCTTTTCAAAAAGGAAAGTGAAAGTGAGAAGGATGAGCATTGTTGAAGTGGGAGCTAGCCTTGAACTTTGTTCATGCTCACGGAAACTTTGTGAATCTTGATTACAGAAAATTTTCATCAAAAATAATTATCCCCTTGTGCAATTCCATTGTATTATAAGAATAATGTGCTAAGGTTTGCCTTTAGGATGTTTACAATGCTTGTTGGTTTGTACGGTGCAGGATAGAAACTTTGGTTGTAGTGCGCGATTTTACATTTTTAACTGGAACGTCAAATGGTTCTGATTATTTTTTCACTGTCTTTCTGTACAACTTGTTAATTTATACTAATCTTGGTAGAATTTTTGGAGTAACATAAGTATGGTGAATGTTCAGATTGCTACAGACTGTTCTGTTTTTGACAGATTCTATTTTTGACGCATAGTTTACTTGTTTTGATGAAACTAACAATTTCTATTAGTGGACTAAGCCATGGAAAAGCTATATTATAGTAGACACAATGCAAAAACAAAATATGAATTGGTTTGCAACAGTACTTAGATTAGTGATTTGCTTTATTATACTAACGAATCTTACCGAGTTTTCTGTTGAAGTTTTGTGTGGATGAAGTGTTTGATCGAGGAGGTCTCGATATGAGGAAAAGGAAGAGAGGCAAGAGCTCAAGCTTGGGGATGCCCAAGGCACCCCAAGTAAATATTCAAGGAGACTCAAGCATCTAAGCTTGGGGATGCCCCGGAAGGCATCCCCTCTTTCTTCAACAAGTATCGGTATGTTTTCGCATTCGTTTCGTTCATGCGATATGTGCACGTCTTGGAGCGTCTTTTGCATTTAGTTTTCATTTTTCTTTTATGCACCATGCTGGTATGAGATAGTCCTTGGTTGATTTATAGAATTCTCATTGCACCTCACTTAAATCTTTTGAGTATGGCTTTATAGAATGCTTCATGTGCTTCACTTATATCATATGAAGTCTAGATTGCCTATTTTTCTTCACATAGAAAACTGCCACTTGTAGAATGCTCTTTTGCTTCACTTATATTTGTTAAAGAGTGGGCATATCTTTGTAGAAAGAATTAAACTCTCTTGCTTCACTTATATCTATTTAGAGAGATGACAGGAATTGGTCATTCACATGGTTAGTCATAAAATCCTACATAAACTTGTAGATCTCTGAATATGATATGTTTGATTCCTTGCAATAGTTTTGTGATATAAAGATGGTGATATTAGAGTCATGCTAGTAGGTGGTTGTGGATTGTAGAGACACCTGTGTTGAGGTTTGCAAGTCCCGTAGCATGCACGTATGGTAACCGTTGTGTGACAAATTTGAAGCATGGGGTGTTTCTTTGATTTTCTTCCTTATGAGTGACGGTCGGGGACGAGCGATGGTCTTTTCCTACCAATCTATCCCCCTAGGGGCATGCATAGTGGTACTTTGCTTCGAGGGCTAATAAACTTTTGCAATAAGTATATGAGTTCTTTATGACTAATGTGAGTCCATGGATTATACGCACTTTTACCTTTCCATCATTGCTAGCCTCTTCGGTACCGTGCATTGCCCTTTCTCACCTTGAGAGTTGGTGCAAACTTCGCCGGTGCATCCAAACCCCGTGATACGATACGCTCTATCACACATAAGCCTCCTTATATCTTCCTCAAAACAGCCACCATACCTACCTATCATGGCATTTCCATAGCCATTCCGAGATATATTGCCATGCAACTTCCATCATCATCATATACATGACTTGAGCATTCATTGTCATATTGCCTTGCATGATCGTAAGATAGCTAGCATGATGTTTTCATGGCTTGTCCGTTTTTTTGATGCCATTGCTACGCTAGATCATTGCACATCCCGGTACACCGCTGGAGCATTCATATAGAGTCATATCTTTGTTCCAGTATCGAGTTGTAATATTGAGTTGTAAGTAAATAAAAGTGTGATGATCATCATTATAGAGCATTGCCCCCCCCAGAAAAAAGAGGCCAAAGAAGCCTAAATAAAAAAAGGGGGCCAAAGAAGCCCGCAAAAAAAAGGGGCAATGTTACTATCCTTTTACCACACTTGTGCTTCAGAGTAGCACCATGTTCTTCATATAGAGAGTCTCCTATGTTATCACTTTCATATACTAGTGGGAATTTTTATTATAGAACTTGGCTTGTATATTCCAACGATGGGCTTCCTCAAATGCCCTAGGTCTTCATGAGCAAGCAAGTTGGATGCACCCCCACTTAGTTTCAGTTTGAGCTTTCATACACTTATAGCTCTTAGTGAATCCGTTGCATGGCAATCCCTACTCCTCGCATTGATATCAATTGATGCGCATCTCCATAGCCTGTTGATTAGCCGCGTCGATGTGAGACTTTCTCCCTTTTTGTCTTCTCCACATAAACATCCACCATCATATTCTATTCCACCTATAGTGCTATATCCATGGCTTGCGCTCATGTATTGCGTGAGGGTTGAAAAAGCTGAAGCGCATTAAAAAGTATGAACCAATTGCTCGGCTTGTCATCGGGGTTGTGCATGATGGGAGCATTTTGTGTGACGAAAATGAAGCATGGCCAAACTATATGATTTTGTAGGGATAAGCTTGCTTTGGCCATGTTGTTTTGAAAAGACATGATTGCTTTATTAGTACGCTGAAAGTATTATCGTTTTTATGTCAAATGATAGACTATTGCTTTAAATCACTCGTGTATTAATATTCATGCCATGATTAGACATATGATCAAGATTATGCTAGGTAGCATTCCACATCAAAAATTATCTTTTTTATCATTTACCTACTCGAGGACGAGCAGGAATTAAGCTCGGGGATGCTGATATGTCTCCGTCGTATCTATAATTTTTGATTGTTACATGCCAATATTATTCAACTTTCATATACTTTTGGCAACTTTTTATACTATTTTTTGGGACTAACATATTGATCCAGTGCCTAGTGCCAGTTCCTGTCTGTTGCATGTTTTATTTTTCGCAGAAACCCCATATCAAATGGAGTCCAAACGGGATAAAAATGGACAGAGAATTATTTTGGAATATTTGTGATTTTTGGGAAGTAAAATCAACGCGAGACGGTGCCCGAGGTGGCCACGAGATAGGGGCCCATGCCCACTCCAGGTGGGCGCGCCCCCCACCCTCCTAGGCCACTCGTAAGGCGGTTGACGCCCTTCTTTGGCCGCAAGAAAGCTAATTTTTGGAAAAAGATCTGGGCGAAGGTTTCAATCCAATCGTAATTACGGATCTCCATATATATACGAAATGGTGAAAAGGCAGAACAGGAGAATGCAGAAACAGAGAGAGACAGAGAGACATATCCAATCTCGGAGGGGCTCTCGCCCCTCCCATGCCACGGGAGCCAAGGACCAGAGGGGAAACCCTTCTCCCATCTAGGGAGAAGGTCAAGGAAGAAGAAGAAGAAGGGGGGCTCTCTCCCCCTTGCTTCTGGTGGCGCCGGAACGCCGTCGAGGGCCATCATCATCACCGCGATCTACACCAACACCTCCATCATCTTCACCAACATCTCCGTCACCTTCCCCCTTCTATATTCAGCGGTCCACTCTCCCGCAACCCACTATACCCTCTACTTAAACATGGTGCTTTATGCTTCATATTATTATCCAATGATGTGTTGCCATCCTATGATGTCTGAGTAGAGTTTCGTTGTCCTACTGGTGATTGATCTAATTGTTATGATTGTTTTGAGTTGCATGTTTTATTCTTGGTGTTGTCCTATTGTGCCCTCCGTGTCGCGCAAGTGTGAGGGATCCCCGCTATAGGGTTTGCAATATGTTCATGATTTGCTTATGGTGGGTGGCGTGAGTGACAGAAGCACAGACACGAGTAAGTAGGTTGTTTGCGTATGGGATAAAGGGGACTTGATACTTTAATGCTATGGTTGGGTTTTACATTAATGATCTTTAGTAGTTGCGGATGCTTTCTAGAGTTCCAATCATAAGTGCATATGATCCAAGAAGAGAAAGTATGTTAGCTTATGCCTCTCCCTCGAATAAAATTGCAATAGTGATTATCGGTCTAGTAAAGTAGTCAATTGCTTAGGGACAATTTCGCAACTCCTACCACCACTTTTCCACACTCGCTATATTTACTTTATTGCTTCTTTATCTAAACAGCCTCTAGCTTTTATTTACGTGCTCTTTATTATCTTGCAAACCTATCCAACAACACCTACAAAGTACTTCTAGTTTCATACTCGTTCTAGGTAAAGCGAACGTCAAGCGTGCATAGTTGTATCGGTGGTCGATAGAACTTGAGGGAATATTTTCTCTACCTTTAGCTCCTCATTGGGTTCGACACTCTTACTTATCGAAAGAGGCTACAATTGATCCCGTATACTTGCGGGTTATCAGACGACAAGACCCAACGGCGCATAAGGTGGCTCGTGAGAAGGCCGACTCACATTATGGTGGGCCAGTTTGAGAAGGAAGGCATAAGGAATAATTCCCTTACAAGGGGGGCAAGACTAGGATTTCACTTGTAATGGAATAGTCCTAATCCTACTAGGACTCCACATGTAACCCGCCCCTTCAACTTATATAAGGAGGGTCAAGGCACCCAAAGAGGGACAAGTTAAGACAGACAAGTCAATAGCTCTCGAGATAGTAGCGAAAGAGCGCCCTTGTAATCGTGAGTATCATCATCATCAATATCAATGAAGCAGGATGTAGGCTTTTACCTCCACCGTGAGGGGCGAAACCTGGGTAAAACCTCGCGTCTCTCGATCCTGACCAACCACGTTCAAGCTACTACCTAGTTGCGATGGCCTCACGATTAAGTCCTCACACTAGGACATCTGCCGTGACAAAACCACGACAGTTGTCGCCCACCGTGGGGCCAGCACGGTCATTTGTGTCCTTGGAGAGATCTCTCTCAGGGATCGAGAAGCTTGCGATCAATAGGATAAAGAAGAATTCAAGAGATTAGGGTTACGTCGGGTGCACCGCTGCAAAATCGCTGAGTTGACAAGATCGACAGACAATCCGATCGAAGCCTAGATCAATTTTTTAAGTAGTTGCGCATCAGCGAAACCGACTGGGTTTCCATCGAGGAACGCCATGAGCCGGCGGAATAGCGTCTACGTGTGTTTAGTTAAAAGATCATGAAGAGGTTATTTCCTGGCCTGTGTGTTTTCTGCAGAATCAACACAGACTCGCCGAGATAGATGCGTCCAATCCGAAGATAGGCTTAAATCAAGTCCGAAGAGTTGTTTCCAATCAGAATTGGCCGACACTGCAGTTCATAGTTTAAGCAAAATTTCAGAAGTGGCCACTTTCCTCACCTGAAGCAGAGAGTCAACCGTATCTTGAAAAACATGGAAAGAAAAGCTAGCTGCCTCATCAAGTCTCGACCTCGCCTTGGTCACTTCCATCGCCACAACTCTGAGCGTGACCCGGGCTGTTGTGCCCCTAGTGTAGCCTCGACCCGTCGGTGCCTCGTGCCCTCGTCAACCGCGTGCCACCGTGCTGGCCGCCTCCACCTCCGTTGGCTCGCCCCAACGGCCTAGCTCCGCGCACGGCTTCAAGTCGCCGTCGTCTTCGTCATCGAGCGCCCCGATTTCTGCTCCAAGCCGCCATTCCAAGCCGCCGACGCCCATAGCTCTGGCCACCTATTGCCTTTGCCTCTGGCCTAAGCCGCCGACCGCCTTGACCTCGCTCCTTTTTTACCTTGGCCTTGCTCTTATTCTGAAGTTACTGTTAGACATATTAGTTCTGGACTTGGCAATATTCCATGTAATCTCAACCTCCTCATGTATCTCTGTTTAAAATTCTATCTATCCTCTGTACCGATCAGATGAGAGATCGATCAATGATCTTCTTGTATGCCATGACGAGGGCTTCTCATCCACAATAAATATACACCACGCGGCTCCCTCTAGGAGTAGGAACGCTTCCAAACTTATATGGTAATCAGAGCCATCCTCTTCCCAATTTAGCTTCCAGAAAACTCCTTTCCATCGACACCATGACATCCACCTCGGCTACGGTCATCCTCAACCTCGGCCATCCTCCGTCCGAGAAGTTGGCAAAGGGGAATTACCTCTTGTGGAAAGCTCAGGTGATGCCCAGCCCGCGAGGAGCGCAGGTCACATGGCTACTGGATGGAATAGACGCCACACCCCCAATGATGGTGGAGCAGCAGCGACCGGACAATACTACGGCTGAAGTACCAAATCCTCTATACGCGCCCTGGCTGTCGAAGGATCAGCAGGTCCTAAGTTATCTGTTGAATTCACTCTCCAAGGAGATCCTTGTTCAAATAATTGGTAAGGAAAACACATATGATCTATGGACTGCTATCACCATAGTCTTTGCATCGCAGTCCCAGTCCAGAATCACAAAGCTACGGATTGCCATCACCACCACGAAGAAGGGAGCCATGCTAGCAGCACTTACATCGCCAAGATGAAGAACCTTGGGGACGAACTTGCAGCAGTAGGTCGTCCGGTGTCCGATCCCAAGATGGTGGATTATGTGCTTGCAGGTCTTGATCGAGATTACGATCCAGTTGTGGCAGCCATTGGTGCTATCAAAACGTCCATTACGGTGGATGAGCTTTTTGCCCAGATCTCTACTAGTACTCGCACTGTGTCTATACCTGTGTAGGTTCATGGAGAAGACACAGGAGAGAATGGTGCAGAAAATAGCGAAGAAAATAATGAAAATGATGAAAATGATGCAATATTCCATGAACTGGAAGAAGATGAAATAGGCGCTGGACACGAGGTGGATCCTGCGTCACTTGGAACTCCTGTGCACCAGGATCGCGTGCCAGGATCAACGCCGGATCGCGCGCCTGGCAGGCTCCAGCCCAGCCAGCGAGCGGGCGCCATGCCGGCTCGCGTGCCTGGCAGGCTCCAGCCCAGCCAGCGAGCGAGCACCACAACGCCTGTTGCTGCAGCGGGCCCACGTCCCACACGTGTGCATGTGCGGCTGGAGTCGCCCGCGACAGCGACGGACCCGACAGCGACCAGCCCAAGATTTTCTGTGGCGGCTGAAACAAGGACAGGAGCCACACCACGGGGGCTACAAGGTCTGCCTCCGGATCTGTTGCGCAAAGTGGATCTGATATATCTCCAGGATCTTCCGCGGCTGAATCTGTACCACCCCCTGCACACAGGAATGCACGCCCTGTGCAACCGGTAATCTCGCGTGTCACAACTCGATCGCAAAAAGGTATAAGAAATCCAAAAATCCGAACTGATGGAATCGTACCATATGGCATGTTGTGTATTGCAGGGGAACCAACAAGGTTAGAAGATGCATTGGGAGATCTGAGGTGGAAAAGTGCAATGGATGAAGAATATTCCGCACTTATGAGAAACAAAACTTGGCATCTTGTACCTGAACAAAGAGGTAAAAATATCATTGATTGTAAGTAGGTTTACAGAATCAAAAAAAGGGCAGACGACTCAATTGACAGGTATAAGGCATGTTTAGTTGCAAAAGGTTTTAAGCAATGCTATGGTCTAGATTATGAAGACACCTTCAGTCCTGTCATTAAGGCTGCAACTATTAGGCTTGTACTATCTATTGTTGTGTCCAGGGGGTCGAGTTTGAGACAGCTAGATGTTCAGAATGCGTTTTTGCATGGTGTTCTAGAAGAGGAGGTTTACATGAGACAACCACCTGGGTATGAGAATAAAAAAACACCCCACTATGTGTGCAATCTTGACAAGGCTCTCTATGGCTTGAAACAAGCACCGAGAGCATGGTACTCAAGGCTGAGTTCTCAGTTAAGGCGTCTTGGTTTTATTGCATCCAAGGAGGATACATCACTCTTCATTTATAACAAGGCAAACACAGTTATATTTGTGTTGATATATGTTGATGATATTATAGTTGCAAGTTCTTCACAGAATGCCACTAATGCTCTTCTGCATGATCTAAGTTCAGAATTTGCTCTCAAGGATCTTGGTGATCTACACTTCTTCCTAGGCATTGAAGTTAAGAAAGGTCAAGATGGCATAGTACTGAACTAGGGAAAATATGCCACTAAACTTCTAACTCGTATGGGGATGTAGGATTGTAAGCCTTCACCCACACCATTGTCTTCATCAGAAAAACTTTCAGCATTTGAAGGGGAGCCACTCAAGGAAGAAGAAAGCATGAAATATAGGAGTGTTGTGGGAGCCTTGCAGTACTTGACATTGACACGGCCAGATATATCTTTTGCAGTTAATAAGGTCGTCAGTATTTGCATGCACATACTACTACACACTGGACATCTGTTAAAAGAATTACACAATACATAAAGCACACTGCAAGTTTGGGTCTCCAGTTCAAACGTTCTAGTTCTACTCTTGTTAGTGCATTTTCTGATGCTGACTGGGCAGGATGTAGTGATGACAGAAAATCAACTGGAGGTTTTGCAGTATTTTTTGGCTCTAATCTTATCTCATGGAGTGCCAGAAAACAGGCCACGATGTCAAGATCAAGTACAGAAGCTGAGTACAAATCTTTGGCAGATGGCACTCCTGAAATTATTTGGTTGGAATCACTTCTTCATGAGCTAGGAATCAATCAACATCGTACATCTTGTTTATGGTGTGACAATTTGGGTGCAACCTATCTTTATGCTAATCCAGTGTTTCATGGTAGAGCCAAACACATTGAAATTGATTTTCATTTTGTGAGAGAAAGAGTTGCAGAGAAGAAGTTGGACATATGGTTTATTCCTTCCAAAGATCAAGTGGCAGATGGTTTCACTAAACCTTTGCCAGTCAAGCCATTCAAAGAATTCAAGAGAAATCTTAATGTAGGATAGTTGAGATTAAGGGAGGGTGTTAGACGTATTAGTTCTGGACTTGGCAGTATTCCATGTAATCTCAACCTCCTCTTGTATCTCTGTTTAAACTTCTATCTATCCTCTGTACCGATCAGATCAGAGAGCGATCGATGATCTTCTTGTACGCCACGACGAGGGCTTCTGGTCCATAATAAATATACACCATGCGGCTCCCTCTGGGAGTAGGAACGCTTCCAAATTTATAGTTACACGACTACGAGCCGGCGTGGCCCTCTCATAAGCCAGCGCGTCATTCCGCCTACACTGCCGCAAAGCCGCCCTCGATGTGGCATGGCTTGCCTCCACGCCCGCCGTTGTACAACACTGCCTTGGCGCTAGGACGCGCACCCGTGCCACCTCCGCGGTCGCGCCCACCTGCCGGCTCACTGCCGCAAGTCGCCGCTCCTCTGCACCGTTACTGCACACTGCCGGTTTGCTGCTCGCCTCCAACCCTCTGCCTCGAGCCGCAAACTGCTGCTCTGACTATGCCGCAAATCAGCGCAGCCTCGAGCCCAGCCTCGCGTCTCGTCCGTCGGTGAGCCAGCCTGCCGGGCTACATCTCTGACCTGTCGTGCTGAACCGTTTCGGCGACGCGCATGCCTGCGCCGGACACTTCCACTGCTGCTGCCTCGTTTCACCTTTGTTTCGAGCCACCATTTCTTGTGAGCCGCCGCTTCTTCTACAAGACAACCACAATTAGGAGTTCCACGGACATTTAATCACTTGAGGAATCGCAAAGGAGAATAAAAAATGTCTGATGCAGCCAGTAGTCTTTTTTCCGCCTGCAACCTCCACTACAATCAGTAACGCCTTCCCTGCCATCACATGGCTAATCAGGATTGACTTGGTCAATTGCAGGACAATTACGAACAGATGTGAAGTAAGTTGGATTAAAAGTTCTAGTCAAATCAACCAGAGCAGCGCATATGCACGTATGGAGGCATCTAGCAGGATTTGTTCTCAACAATGTATGAATACAGTGAGAGCATTATGTGCGGTTAGTTAATCTACATAGATTAATGCTCCTATTAAATGGCGAAGACCAATATATTTACTTCATGTGGAGTATGAACAAAAGGAGAAAACAAAAAGGTCTGGCTCCAACAGCATCATTTCCTGTTGTGGCCACGGGGATTATCTACAGTTGCTACCATAGATCACACAACCCCTCGTCTGCTACCCGGCCGCAACCAGCCTTTCTTGCTGAAGAAGACAATAAGGACGGTGATAACAAAGGAGTCCAAGGGCGTGTTTGGTTACATTGCCGATCCAGCCTGGCCCGGCGAGCCTGTCTCTATTGAGCTGGTTTGAGGGGATGCAGGCCAGAAAACACCAAATGCACATAGTTTGGTTGCCTGCATGCCCCTAGTTGCATGAGACAACCATTTTTGACCCGGCGTTTGGTTGCCTGCATTGCATTAGGCGCACATATGACATGGTGTTTGGTTGTAACCTGCATAAGGTGTTGTCACCACTTCAAACTAGTGGTGAGCTTACCACAGCGAATCTAAACATGTAGCGCCATCTACTTAAACAAATGACAGTTAATCCTAACTAGTATCAAATGGCAGTTCAAATTATTAAGAGCCATTGGCTAAATAAGGGATAGTTCATCGGTGTTGCTGCTGCCAGATCTTCCTCTTCCACTCCTCTTCTTCTGCTTCTGCTTCTGCTACTGCTGCTGCTTCTTGTTCTTCTTCCATCTTCAAATCCTGCACTGACCTCTGTTAAGCCACATTGCCTCTGCCCACTCCAACCTTTTGTTCTTCCAAGCATCATTGTCAAATGCCTCCACACCATGCCCAGAGCTAACAACATCGTCAGGCTCGACATCTTCCTCCTCAGGCACGTGTTCATCAAAGCCCCACTGGAGGATCCAGTTATGCAAAATGCAACAAGCAAGAACTAGCTTAACCTGAGTGGAGTATGGGTGGAATGTCTTCTGATCCAGGATCTTAAACCTATTCTCTAGAGCTCCAAATGCCCTCTCAACAGTTACTCTAAGGCTGGAGTGTCTGAGATTAAACATCTCCTGTGTAGTCCTAGGATAGTTCCTACCAAAGAACTCGTTGAGATGGTACCTTGTTTTCCTGAAGGGTGGAAGAATACCCGACCGACATGCATAGCCAGCATCTCCAAGGTAGAACTTACCGTCGGGGATGTTGATCCCATCGGGTCAACTCATGCTGTCAGTGAGAATGTTAGCATCATGCGCTGACCCCTCCCAGCCAGCCAACACATATGTGAACTTCAAATCAAAGTCAACAGCAACAAGCACATTCTGGCTTGTGTAGTGCTTCCTCCCCCTGTATGCTGCAGACTGTGACCTAGGAACTCTGGCAGTGACATGAGTACCATCTATTGCCCCAATGCAATCCTGAAAATGGCATCACAAGCCTATGTTAGTGCTCAACTTGCACAATACAAGCATATTAAGCCATAAAAAGTGTGTGTTGTCAATGCTCACCTTGAAGTATGGATACCATCTTGGGCTTCCGCGAATCTTGGGTGGAGTCTGACCAGATGGTCTCCTGATCATCTCTCCTCTAAGCTCCCCAATAGCAAAAAGCACCTGCTTGAAGTACCTAGAGATGGTCTCCATCGATCTCCTGAATATGTTGTGAATGAACCTGAACCTCTGGTTATGGCCAACAACATGGAGGAACATGGCCACTTGCTCTTTGACACTGGCGTTGATGCTATCTTGTAACAGCCCCCTGCTCCTGAAGGTCTCGACAATCCTGGCAAATGGTGCACTTTTCATTCTAAGCATCCATAGAGCCTCGACGTCATTGCAGTTGTAGATGTAGTTCAGATTTTGGATCCTCTCCTGTTCCCGGGGAAACAATGGACCATAGCGGATCAAAGGTCTCCCAGCACGACGAACAGCTCTCTGGTGCATGAACATGACCCATGCCTGAATCACACTAATTAGTGATGCTGCCTAGATTATCAGCCTCATCCGTGCGTCCATAACCTAGTCGACATCGATGGTTCGTTTAGTGGGAAATCGATCCTACACCTAGCTTAACGGCCTAACCACTGAGCTAACAAAGGGGGTGCTGCTTACTAGCATCGGAGACGAGGATGGCGTAAGGGGAGCCATGGCATAGACTAGGTCGACCAGACGGTGGCCAACAGCAAGGGGAGCACCAGATCCGCCGCAAACGCCGCCGCCTCTTCCGCCACCGTCGCCGTCCCCTCTAGCGCATATCTAAATTCGCAGCCGCCGCCGGTGGTGAGACAGTAGGGAAGAAAGGGGGGCGGTGGCTATGGGTGATAGAGTGAAAGAGGGTGAGGCTAATTTGGCGCGGGGACGGCGCGCCAGATTTCCATCTCCCACCATCCCCCCTCGCTCCCGCCCATGCGACCTCGCGCCGCACTCAGCCTGGCTCACGAGAAACTGCCGATCCGAGCGTTTCCAGCGAGCCAGGCTCTAGGCTGCTTTGAGAAGTGTGCGATGCAGGCCCAACAGGAAAACCAGGCAACCAAACAGGCCTCTCCCTTCCCGCGCGGGCCTGGTTGGGCTCGATGCGGGCAACCAAACACACCCAAAGTGCACCAAGTAGTACTCTACGTTTGATGTGCATTAAATCCATCAGGCGATCGGTTATACATCTAAAAAAATACTAGAGGCTACACGTCCGCTTTCATCCGATAAAATATCAGATGTTATTCATCCTATCTATTTTCAGTACATATTATTCATCCGAGCATAACTACTCTGCCTTGTGAAAATTTTATATGCAGGACAATTCTACACTATCACAGTAGAGTTATACCGCGGATACGGAGTGCATGACATCGTCATTTTGCACTGACATTTATCCGTGTTGCCTCGCTTAACGGAAGCGCTTAAGCCGCCGCCCTTGCCGCCCGATCTATCTCAACTTGACGGGATCGCACTTGCTTACTGTTCAATGAATATATGTGCAAGTCACCGCGTCTGTGGTCCAATTTACATCAACACGACGCGGCTGACTTACCCGTCTGCACGGCTTACCACGCCTGCGATTGACTCGCCCGTCCGCACCGGCTTAAAATGCCAGGGCCGACTCATCTGTCCGTGCCCGCGGTTGACTCGCCCCCGGTCGTGTTTACCGTCCGCCCCCGCGGTCTGGTCTACATCAACATATTGGAGTTGCAACTGTCTACATGAGTTGCTTATTGAATGCAAGCAATTCACTGCTCCGGTGGCCCGGTTTTTCCAACAATTCTGGAGCAAATTATCATATATTATCAGTCTTCGTTTGCACTGGATGACTCAATGGATAGGCGTACAAGACGTTGTCACTGCGTTTTATTAAACTTCAACAACCAGCTGGGATGAACCACTGGCCGTTTTACTAATACAGCTCATACGGGGTCGTTTATAACCCGCCACGGTCGACCTCAACCTTCCGTGGGTTCACGTCACGTTATCAACGCCAAGGATATACAATGAGTGTTGCAAAGATCATCAACTCGCCACCTTGCCTCCAGCTTCAACATATTCCAGCGTTCCATCGTTCAACTATATGTCGGTTAATATCACGGTCAAGTATGAAGAATCTCAAGCCAACTCCTCGAGTTGTCTTAAGACTCGGGGGCTACACTGATATGTGGCCTAAGTGCCAAACAGGTGTTGCTGCCTTTTGAAAGCAATCATGTGGCCTAAGTGCCAAACAGCTGTTGTTGCCTTTTGAAAGCAATCATGTGGCCTAAGTGCCAAACGGTTGTTACTGCCTTTTGAAAGCAATCATGTGGCCTAAGTGCCAAACGGCTGTTGCAGCCTTTTGAAAGCAAACATGTGGCCTAAGTGCCAAAAGGCTGTTGCTGCCTTTTGAAAGCAATCATGTGGCCTAAGGCCCCGTTTGGTTCTGCGTTCCAACCAAGATTTCACTGCATGGCAGCCAAATCCTAACCAAACACCGAAACGAGTGACGACAATTCCGTCAACGCGCACCCAAAAATACACGTACGTAGGAAAGCAGTGAAGGAGGTGCTTCCCTAGTTGTTGCTGCATTTTCACCCCGCTTTGCCTCATCCTTTTAATGAAATTACCCATGTTTGCCACTGCCCAAAACAGATCAAAATCCACAACCCCCGAGATCGTGAGAGAAACATCGCTCGGCCCCCTTTCCCCAACAAGCTCTGGCGATTTTCTAGGGTTCATCCAGTGCGCCACCACCCAACAGTTGGCCATCGGCGCGCTTCCACGTCGCCGCTAGTGGGCTTCCGCAACACCACTGTCGGTCGCGTCCATCCCCTCATCCATCTCCATCGCTCTGTCTCCCTCCTCTTCACTCCCCGACCACCCCCATCTCTGTTTGCCGCCGTCCATCGCAGGAGCTCGACCACGAGGATGGGCCGCCACAGGAACTCAACCACGGCGGTGGGCCGCCATAGGAGCTCTACCCCAACACCACCCCCCGTGGTGCCACTGCCAAATAGCGCCGAGAAACACCGGCTAGCCACCACCGCCGGCTTTCCTGTCACCCGACCTGCGGCACCACCGCCGGCCTTCCTGTCACTCGATCTGCAGCACCAGCGCCAGCCTTCCTCAAGGTAGTTCCCAATTCTTCTCTCTATTGATTACTTACATGTGTGTGCTGAACATTTCTGTAGTTCATATGAGATGCATAACATGAGTTTGCTGAACATTGGTTGCTTGTGTTTGCTGAACATATGCGTGTGGGTAATTGCCATGTGTATTGCATCAATATATGCATTGAGTGTTTGTCAATTACCTTATATGCTTGAAACTTTTGTTGTAAATTAGATGGAAAAGTAAAAGGAAAATTGGGATCACTGGTACAACAAGGTGCTATACAAACGGTTTTTAACCCCTTTCCGCGACGACATTTGGAACCGTCGCCAAGTGAGTGTGGGCGATAGGGGGTCCTTCCCACATGACCCAGAAACCGTCGGGGATAGGGAGCCTTGATGCATACAGTTGTCCCTATATAACCATTTTCGATATCTCGAATATCCCAAACGCTTCATCCTCGCTACTCGTTTGTGCTCGCATTGCCATCATAGTCGGAGTTTTGTGGTTTTACCTAAAACCAGGCAGATTCCAGGCACATACCAAACTGGCTCTACGTTTATGATGTCTGGCACATCACAAACAGTTCATGATTATAAACCGTGTACGATAGGTAGACAATCACACACATTTAGTTTTCCCGCACCGTATGTGATAGTGTCTGACATCACACACACTTTGCAAACGACAACTGTGTGCATTGTTACACATGTTTCCTCTTTGTGAACCGTGTCGGATTATGATGTATATCACACACGTTGTGCTTTATTGTCCGTGTGCGCCGTAATGAACTGCACACCGTATTTTTGCCCTAATTTAATTGTTGCTATTTAAAATTGTACCTAATTTGAACTTGAAAGTAGGTTATAGCTTTATTCATCCCCATTAGGTTCAAACAACCAATGCATTATTCGATTCACAGGTACATATGTTTAATAATTACATAAACACCAAATAAAGAATGATGAACCAACATTCTATACTTGTACTATTACAGATGGTAAAGAAAGAGGCGGCATACATTCTCATTGTTGAACAAGGTGAAGCAGAATGGCCCTATTGTGCTCTCCTGGATGCAGAAGGCACGCACGACTCTAGTCCAACCCCTTGTGATGGTCGGCCACCAATCATGTAATTTAAGAGGTAATTTTGAGTAAACTGCTTCAGGATCCACTTCAAAGGAAAAAAGATTCAGACATTGTCCTCTAACACAACTCATTACGGGCAGTAAAAAGAAGGCTACAGAGTTCTTACTTACCATCCTCCAGTTCACCGTGGTCTTGCATAAAGTGTAAACAAATAGTTCGATTGACATATTTTGACCCACTTTAATAACAATCTTTATCAGTTTCCTCACTTGATGCTGGTTCATGAATATCTCATTGCCCCATATGTAGAAAGGGTCGAAGTGTGGATCTTTGGCAATGACATATGTACCTAAAAACACCAAGTCAATATTAGAAGCTAAAAAACAATTGCAAAATGATGTAGTACAACACTCCCTCCATCCCATTATATAAGATTTTATTACATGTATATCTAGACATCATCAGAACATTAAGGTAACACTCTTCCTTGTTTCTATGTAGCCCGGGATTGTATATTTAGTCATTCAGTACAATGCATGTTGCTATGTAGCCTCAGATATATTAAATATGTCCCTAGTTAACCTACTGATAAATGAGTTACATATATATTCAATGAAATGTCGGATTTGATGATTAATCCCTTATCAACCCCCAGGCTATATGGTACCGGCTATCGATGTCCTGAACAGTGAGTACATATAAACAATGCGATGAAACTAACCTCAATGGAAAACATGACTGTTCTCAATATTGTCCTGTATGAGTACATAAAAAGGCATGCTAAGCACAACGAGCTAAATATCAACCAAATATATCCATGTGTAGGACCTTGAAGTATGTCTAGAGGGGGGGTGATTAGACTACTTGACCAATAAAAACTTAACCTTTTCCCAATTTTAGAGTTTGGCAGATTTTAGCTACTTTAGGACAAGTCAAGCAATCATCACACAATTCAAGCAAGCATGCAAAGAGTATATAGGCAGCGAAAATTAAAGCATGCAACTTGCAAGAAAGTAAAGGGAAGGGTTTGGAGGATTCAAACGCAATTGGAGACACGGATGTTTTTGGCGTGGTTCCGATAGGTGGTGCTATCGTACATCCACGTTGATGGAGACTTCAACCCACGAAGGGTAACGGCTGCCGAGTCCACGGAAGGCTCCACCCAAGAAGGGTCCACGAAGAAGCAACCTTGTCTATCCCACCATGGCCGTCGCCCACGAAGGACTTGCCTCACTAGCGGTAGATCTTCACGAAGTAGGCGATCTCCTTGCCCTTACAAACTCCTTGGTTCAACTCCACAATCTTGTCGGAGGCTCCCAAGTGACACCTAGCCAATCTAGGAGACACCACTCTCCAAGAAGTAACAAATGGTGCGTTGATGATGAACTCCTTGCTCTTGTGCTTCAAATGATAGTCTCCCCAACACTCAACTCTCTCTCAATGGGTTTGGATCTGGTGGAAAGAAGATTTGAGTGGAAAGCAACTTGGGGAAGGCTAGAGATCAAGATTCATATGGTAGGAATGGAATATCTTGGCCTCAACACATGAGTAGGTGGTTCTCTCTCAGAAATGGTAAGTTGGAAGTGTAGGTTCATTCTGATGGCTCTCTCCACGAATGAAGAGGAGGTGGAGGGGTATATATAGCCTCCACACAAAATCTAACCGTTACACACAATTTACCAAACTCGGTGGGACCGAATTGTTAAACTCGGTCGGACCGATTTAGTAAACCTAGTGACCGTTAGTGATTTTCGGTGGGACCGACATGCATATCGGTGAGATCGATTCGGTTAGGGTTAGGGCATAACGTAATCTCGGTAAGACCGATTACACAAACTCGGTGAGACCAATTTGGTAATAAGCTTTCCAGAGAGTTGGTCAGATAAACTCGGTGGGACCGATTTGCTCTTTTCGGTGAGACCGAAATGTTACAAAAAGGAAATAGAGAGTTTACATTGCAATCTCGGTGGGACCGATCGCTCACTTCGGTTAGAACGAAACGATACGAAGGGAAACAGAGAGATTGCAACCCCATCTCGGTGAGACCGAGATCCCTATCGGTAAGACCGATTTGCTTAGGGTTTGTGGCAGTGGCTATGACTTTTGGAATCGGTGGCGCCGGATAGGAAGTTTCGGTGTGACCGATTTTGGCTTTGGGTTTAGGTCATTTGTGGATGTGGGAAAGTAGTTGAGGGTTTTGGAGCATATCACTAAGCACATTGAAGCAAGAGGCTCATTAAGCAACACCTCATCCCTCCTTGATAGTATTGGCTTTTCCTATAGACTCAATGTGATCTTGGATCACTAAAATGTAAAATGAAGAGTCTTGAGCTTTTGAGCTTGAGCCAATCCTTTGTCCTTAGTATTTTGAGGGATCCACTTTCATCATCCATGCCATGCCATTCATTGAGCTTTCCTGAAATAATAGTCATGGAATAGCATTAGCTCAATGAGCTATATGTTGTTATTAATTACCAAAACCACCTAGGGATAGTTGCACTTTCAATCTCCCCCTTTTTGGTAATTGATGACAACATATAGATCAAAGCTTCGACAAATGATAATAAGATTGAATAACATCGTCGCTTTGAGAAGTATGTGATAAGCAAGAGCTCCCCCTAAATTTGTGCATAGTTTAAGATTTGCTTTGGACTACAAATGCACAATGAATTAGGCTCATGGGTTACTCTTCCATGTCACATACATCTTGGTGGAGCGCTCAAAATAATAAACAATGAATACATGCACTCATCACCAAGCATAGTGAGTGATCACATAAGATAGATAGGATAATATCAAGCATGCATAAGTGTAGCTTATGATCAAACACATGATCATCAATGTCTCACAGGCATAGTATCTCAACCAAAAGCAAACAAAGTTTGAAAAACCACCAAATAAAGCAAGAGAGAATAAAAGCAACACACTCTCTCGAAGCCTATGATCTATACATTTTTCTCCCCCTTTGGTAACAAGTTACCAAAAAGTTCATAGAAAATGCATAGTGCTATATCGTCTCTCAGGCTTGATCTTCTGGTGGTGGTGTAGAGATGGCTCCTTGGACGAAGGCTTCAATTGAAGTAGAGGGTGCTGGAGGAGTTGGTGCTGGAGCTGGTTGCACTGGAACTGTTGGGGCAGTAGCTGGTGCTGAAGTTGTTGCTCTAGTGTGTGTCACTAGCACTGCAACTGATCTTTGGGCTCTGGGCACTCTGGCAAACACATTGGTGGTTGTCTTGCCCTTCCACTCCTGCATGTCATCCTGCAGCTGCTCTACAACTGACTGAATCTCAGTTACCTTGACATCTAGATCATAGAATTTTTGTTCCATGATTCTCTCCAGGCTCTCCTGGTTTTGAGTTAGGGTGGCCAACCCTTTCTCAATCCTTAGAGTTGATGCTATCAAGTAACCAAGATGCTCTTGTTTGGTTTTCAAGAAATACTCAGATGCCTCCTCTTGAGTTGGCATCTTGGCAGCCTTCTCCTTCTTTGCCTTCTCCTTCTTCTCCTGAGCTTGGACTGATTGTGGATCATCTTCATTCATGACAACCTCATTGTCCTCAAAGTCTGGATAAACTGGAAAGTGTTCCTTATCCAACTGATATTTCCCTATGCCCATCTTGGAGTTGATCAATTCTTGAATTTGAGGTGCATATCCACAGCTCCTCTTCTGATCTGCTGCAGTCCTCTTGATTGTTTCAATGATCAGGCTCATGACTTTGAACTTCTGGGGCACATCAAAAACATGCAGCATGTTGATGGCATGTCCTCTGATCATGTTATGGTCACCTGACTTGGGCAACAAAGTGTGCCTCAGGATCCAATTGATGGTTGCCAATCCTGACAGCAGAAAATGAACTGATCCAAACTTGTGAGTCTCTACAGCCTTGTCAGGAATTTCCTTGTACATGTGAGCCATTGAGTTGTGACCCAACTTCTTTGCATATATGTCCAGGTCATCTTCTTCTTCCTTGGGGGCATTGATCAGACTTGCCCATTCTTCAACAGTAGATTGGTACCTTGTACCTTCAGACATCCACACAATTCTACCATCTGGATAAAAGTGTGTTGTGGAGTAGAACTGCATGATAAGCTCATCATTCCAGTTGGTGAACTTTTGTCCAACAAAATCTGCTACTCCACAAGCAATAAAGCTCTCCTCCACTCCAGGGTAATGCTGCTCATTCTCCCTGATGAATTTCCAGTCAATCCACCTCATATCACAGACAATGGGCTTCTTGTCCAACAGAATGGTCTCATAAATCCTGTTGTTCCTTTGTGTGGAACCTGTAGTCAACAGTAGTTCTTCTTCTTGAAGCATATGGGTCCTCCATCCTCCACAGCCTCAGCCCTGAATCCTTCCTGATTCTCATGTCCTCAGCCACGGGATGGGCATCATTGTGGTCTGGTATCTTGGGCTTGAGCTTTCTGAGGACCTGTCGTTCTTCATCTTCATCTTCTGCAACATTGGGCACTGGGGCCTTGTTCTTTTCAGCAGCTGGAATACTCCTAGTATTCCTCTTTGGAGCTTGTTTGGCCTTGAAGGCAGCTTTGGGTGCATCTTTGGGCTTGGATGTTGCAGCCCCTGACCTGATTGCATCTCCCATAAGCTTGGCTGCCTTAGGAGCTGGTGCAGCATCCTCTTCCTCTTCATCAGAATCCCTTCTCATTGAGGGCTTTCCAAGGACCTTAGCAGTTGTGGTTCTAGCTCTCTTCTTTTTCTTATCCTGATCATCATCATCCTCTGATTCAATTGTGAACTTCATGGTTGGACCAGTGGGGACTTTCTGAGGTTTTGATGGTGCTTCTTTCCTTGCAGGTGCCTGTTTGGGTTGAGCTTGAGCTGGCACTTGAGTGGACTTCCTGGCCTTTGGCATTGGAGTTCTCTTAGCAGGAACTTTCTTCTTTAGGCCTGGCTTTGCGCTTTGTGCAGAGCCGTACTCTTTCTTGAGCACCACTTTCTTGGAAGTGGCCTCATCCTCCTCAGCTTTGTAATCCTCATCTTCTGAGTCTGAGGTTCTCTTCTTCCTTTGCCTAGTTGCAGCCTTAGGCAAATTGCTAGGAGTACTTCTGCTCCCATCATCTGAAGTTAAGGGACTAGTGCCCTCACTCAAGTCCATGTGCTCTTCAGACCTGTTTTGGCTGTCACTCTGATCAGACATACTGCAAAAGCTGACTGCTGACCCTGTGAAGAGTTATAGATGAGATAGAATAGATGAGCATCACAAAATGCAGAGATTTTTGCAAAAGAATGATTCAAAATTTCAGTTTTAGTTTTCCACAGAAAGCATTTCGGATCAACCGATTTTCAAACTCGGTGATACCGAAGCAGTTTTGGAACCTAAACTGATGATCTCGGTTGGACCGAGTTTCAGTTCGGTGGCACCGAGACTGCTAGGGTTTCACAGAATCTTCAAATTGGTCGCACCGATTAGTAATTCTCGGTCAGACGGAGAGTCACTAGTGCAATGGCATACGCCAAATCGGTGAGACCGAGTTTTTCAACTCGGTGGGTCCAAGATGGTTTCGGCGGAAACCTAACCCTAAAAATTTGAAACACATCTATTCTACGGATTATTTTGGCTGGATAGAAGAATCTCAATTGTGGCAAGAATCAATATGAAAACAATGTGCTAGGAATCAGACGTGGATAGCACAAAGATCAAGTCCATACCCTAACTTGGCGGTGGACTTGCTACGGCCGCAACGGTGGGGACGATTTCCGTTGACGGTGACGAAGACCAGCGACAGGAGGCTGCTGGCGGCGAGGAGATGATCCGGAGACCACGATGGCAGAGCAAGCTATTGCGCGGGCGAAGGGTTTCGGAGAAATTTCCAAACTTTTGCCCGTGGCTATATATAGCCCGACCCTGTCGGTGTGACCGAGTGGAACAACTCGGTGGCACCGAGATGCATAACTGTGTTCAGTTATAGCAAATCGGTGAGACCGAAAAGTTCAAATCGGTTGCACCGAGATTGAAAACTCAGATCAACTTGGTGATCTCGGTAGGACCGAAATGGAAGAATCGGTTAGACCGAGAATCACAAAGAGGTTTTGGAAGTTTAAGTCTATGACGAATCGGGGACTCCGAGTGCTCCTCACACAGAGTGGTTCGAATCTGACTTGATCAAATTTTGTGATGTAGCATGAATAGAGTTTGAGATGAGAAAAGCATAGATAGCTAAAGAAGGTTCTTAGGCATTCTTGTTCATCCACTTGGCAAAGAGAAAAGAAACCAAACAATCAAAACAACAAGTGGATGTCCTTGAATGAGAAAAATATGCACCAACATGCTCACACAATAAGATATCAAATGAAATATGTGGCAAAGCATGCACAACCAATTCTAGCATCTATCAAACAATTTGGCGATGACTAGGTCATCTATATATGAGTATATTGACTTAGGAGTCAAATGAGAACATTTGATCATAGGTCATACTCATCGTTTAGGCTCAAGTGGGGTTACCACTTTTACATAATGCATTAATGTGTTCACACCATTAGAGTTGCTTTGACTCAATTCTTAGAGTTAAGCTCCCCCTAGATGTGATATCCCCCCTTAGAGGGATGAACTAACCTTGGGTTTTGTCGATGATGACTTCATGTAGGTGTTGAAGATGTAGATGCTCAATGTTGATGTAGATCATTCGGAGCAATCCTTTGGAGTGAGTTGCACTTTCAACTTACCTACATGGGTTAGTCCCACAAGGAACAAACAAGAATATCCATAGACATAGAGTGATGCACACACAAGATGATGTCCATGAAATCATTAGGTTACCTTGTCCCTTGTCTTACCAACATGAGGGTTTGTGACTCCTTGAACTTGTGCAAGATGTGGAAGTTGATTGCACTTGTTCTTGCCAAAAGGATATGAGTGAAGAATGTTGGAGGAGTCACCCTCAAGCAGTGGCGGAGCTAGGATTTAAAACCAGGGTGGTCCTTCTGGAAAAAAAAATCACGCTAGTGTGACATGTGAACCTTTCTTGTAATTACCAATACCATATATAAATAGATCAATATAGTCCTACAAACATCGACAAGGTTATTTTCCGAACTGCACAATACTACATATTATGTGTCGATATAGTGTTTTACAAATAATAACTCCATGGCCACCTCACTTCAGTCTCTGGACGAAGTGAAATCAGGGCCGCTGCATGCCTCCAGACTCCATACTCTAGTGAATCCAAGGAGCGTGAAGGACTAGACGAGCTACCGGGTCTGGACAAATTTATATGTGTGCCATTTTTTTTTGTCAAATTTGATGCAAAATAGTCTAAATTAGAGATTCAGAGCAAGTGAGTAAGCATGCGGGATTTGGGTGGATCAAGGGATGTCGTGCCTCTCTAGGAAGAAGGTGACTGGCTCAGCAGTCAACACCTGGCTGGATTGGGCGGCTCGGGCAGTTCGGCTAACAGGGTGGCCGAGCGGTGCTGCACAGTGGTGTGTGCCTGCGCGGACAGCAGCCACCGGCAGCGGGAGAGCAGGCAGCTCGCGGGCGTCAGCGCAGTGTCTCCGGGCGTCCGGACGGGTTGTCAGCGGATCAAAGTCGGGGCAGTCGCCGTGGATTGGGTTGACCCTATGCGACGCTGCGTTACAAGCAGACGAGCAGCATAGGTTGTTTGCTGGGCTTCTTTTTTTAGGCCCATCTCCTAATGACCTATACTATATAGGCCAGCCCAAAAACCCAGGGTGGGCCGCGGCCCACCCTGTCCACCCTGTAGCTCCGCCCCTGCCCTCAAGAACTCTCTAGTTCTTCTTCTTCGGGATCCACATCATCTTGATGGGAATCCTTGGGGTTGTAGTTGTACTAGATGAAGTAGAACTTGACGTAGTCTTGGGGACCCACTTGAACAAGGCTTTGGGTGCTTCTTCAAATGCATCAATCTCTTCTTGAAGCTTGTCCTTGCCTTTGTTCTTGTGGTCTTGTGGTGGAAGACCATCTTGAGCTTGTGTTCCCTTGAAGGAAGTAGGATCATACTTCTCTTGTTGAGGAACAAACTTCGTCTTGGGGTATTGATCTTCTTCCCACTCAACTCCATTGGCATTGAACTTTCGTTCAAAACCAACACCTTGATTCTTCCGGTGCCTTCCTTGCTTGCGTACAATTTCCTCGAATTGCTTACTCCCGGCAAGGCTCTTGTAAACACCTTTCTCTATAATTCCCTTCAATAAGCTATTTTCTTGCTCAAGTGTAACTTGGCTAAGAGAATCATTAGTGGAATCAAGAGAACTACTAGAAGCAACAATATTGGATTTGACATTATTATTGTTACTACTAGAGGAAGTATCTTTCTTGTACTTGTTACTAGACTTGACTTGAGGCATATAAGTAGATAAGAGTAAACGCTTGGCAATGTAAGAAGAACTTTTCTTGCGAAGATCATCATTCATTGCTTTTAAGAACTCATGCTCTTGCTCAAGATTGAGCTTTTCAAAGCGTAACTTCTCGTGAGCCCTTAAAAGTTCTCGATGATCTTCGTAGATAGTTTCATGAGCCAACTTAAGAGAGTTTAATTCTTTGGTTAGAAGCTCAATCTTCTCCTTATCATTGTCATTCGTTTTAGCATGATTAATTGACGTTTCATCATAGTATTCATCACTAGAGTTGTCAACAAGTAAATCATCATCCACAAGCAAGTCATCTTCATCACTATTGAAATCAACATACTCGGGATTTGTTACCTTTGGACCTTTGGCCATGAAGCATCTTCCAACACCTTCATTTGGTGAATCAAATATGTCGTAGGAGTTGGTTGACACAAGTGCTAGACCGGCAACACCTTCATCTTGAGTATATTCGGAGTCGGAGTGATAGTTTCTCTCGGAGTGATTGTCAGAGTCGGAGCCGGATACCCATTCACCAACATGAGCTTGATGTCTTCGTTTTGTGTAGCTCCTTGATGAGTTGTCCTTCCTTTCCGAATCCTTGCTTCTCCGTGAGGGTCTTCGTTCATAACGATTATCTCTACTCCTCCTCTCTCTTGGTGGTGATTCTTCTCTTTTGCTCCTTCTTCTTGGAGAATCTTCTCTTCTTTTGTAGGGTGCCGTACACTCATTGGAGTAGTGTCCGGGTCTCCCACAATTGTAGCAATTGCGCTCACGGCTAGAAGATCTCTTGTCATTGTAAGACCTTGATTTGGAGCTTCTTTCTTTGCTTCTACTCTTGTAGAATTTGTTGAAGTTCTTCACCATTAAGCTCAATTCTTCATTGAAGGTTGGTTTCTCACTTGACGATGTGGGGGCTTCACTTGAGGCTTTGTAAGCACCACTTGACTTGTTGTGAAGTTCCTCCTTATCCTTGAGTGACATTTCATGAGCAACAATCCTTCCAATGACTTCCGTTGGCTTGAGATCTTTGTAGTTTTGCATCATTTGAATCAATGTGCACACGGTATCATACTTTCCATCCAATGCTCTTAAGATCTTCTTGATGATGAATTTGTCGGTCATCTCTTCACTCCCTAAGCCGGCAATCTCATTTGTGATAAGAGCAAGCCTAGAGTACATTTCAGCGACACCTTCATCATCCTTCATTTTGAACTTGTCAAGCTGACTTTGGAGCACATCCAACTTGGATTCCTTGACAGACTCGGTACCTTCATGCATATCAATCAAAGTATCCCAAATTTCCTTTGCATTCTCAAGACGGCTGATTTTGTTGAATTCTTCGGGGCACAATCCGTTGAAGATGATATCACAAGCTTGAGCGTTGTATTGCAGCATCTTCAATTCTTCCGCATTAGCTTCACGGTTCGGTTCTCTCCCATCGAAAAAGTCACCTTGCAAGCCAATACAAATAATTGCCCAAACGGCGGGGTTATGTCCAAGAATATGCATTTTCCTCTTATGCTTCCAACTAGCAAAATTAGTACCATCAAAGTAAGGACCTCTACGATGATAATTTCCTTCGCTAGACGCCATACTCTCCTAGGTTGTGAAACCAAGGCTATGACCACCAAAAGCTATGGAACAAAGCAAATGGAGACCAAGGCTCTGATACCACTTGTAGGACCTTGAAGTATGTCTAGAGGGGGGGGTGATTAGACTACTTGACCAATAAAAACTTAACCTTTTCCCAATTTTAGAGTCTGGCGGATTTTAGCTACTTTAGGACAAGTCAAGCAATCATCACACAATTCAAGCAAGCATGCAAAGAGTATATAGGCAGCGGAAATTAAAGCATGCAACTTGCAAGAAAGTAAAGGAAAGGGTTTGGAGGATTCAAACGCAATTGGAGACACGGATGTTTTTGGCGTGGTTCCGATAGGTGGTGCTATCGTACATCCACGTTGATGGAGACTTCAACCCACGAAGGGTAACGGTTGCGCGAGTCCACGGAGGGCTCCACCCAAGAAGGGTCCACGAAGAAGCAACCTTGTCTATCCCACCATGGTCGTCGCCCACGAAGGACTTGCCTCACTAGCAGTAGATCTTCACGAAGTAGGCGATCTCCTTGCCCTTACAAACTCCTTGGTTCAACTCCATAATCTTGTCGGAGGCTCCCAAGTGACACCTAGCCAATCTAGGAGACACCACTCTCCAAGAAGTAACAAATGGTGCGTTGATGATGAACTCCTTGCTCTTGTGCTTCAAATGATAGTCTCCCCAACACTCAACTCTCTCTCAATGGGTTTGGATCTGGTGGAAAGAAGATTTGAGTGGAAAGCAACTTGGGGAAGGCTAGAGATCAAGATTCATATGGTAGGAATGGAATATCTTGGCCTCAACACATGAGTAGGTGGTTCTCTCTCAGAAATGGTAAGTTGGAAGTGTAGGTTCGTTCTGATGGCTCTCTCCATGAATGAAGAGGAGGTGGAGGGGTATATATAGCCTCCACACAAAATCTATCCGTTACACACAATTTACCAAACTCGATGGGACCGAATTGTTAAACTCGGTCGGACCGATTTAGTAAACCTAGTGACCGTTAGTGATTTTCGGTGGGACCGACATGCATCTCGGTGAGACCGATTCGGTTAGGGTTAGGGCATAACGTAATCTCGGTAAGACCGATTACACAAACTCGGTGAGACCGATTTGGTAATAAGCTTTCCAGAGAGTTGGTCAGGTAAACTCGGTGGGACCGATTTGCTCTTTTCGGTGAGACCGAAATGTTACAAAAAGGAAACAGAGAGTTTACATTGCAATCTCGGTGGGACCGATCGCTCACTTCGGTTAGACCGAAACGTTACGAAGGGAAACAGAGGGATTGCAACCCCATCTCGGTGAGACCAAGATCCCTATCGGTAAGACCGATTTGCTTAGGGTTTGTGGCAGTGGCTATGACTTTTGGAATCGGTGGCGCCGGATAGGAAGTTTCGGTGTGACCGATTTTGGCTTTGGGTTTAGGTCATTTGTGGATGTGGGAAAGTAGTTGAGGGTTTTGGAGCATATCACTAAGCACATTGAAGCAAGAGGCTCATTAAGCAACACCTCATCCCTCCTTGATAGTATTGGCTTTTCCTATAGACTCAATGTGATCTTGGATCACTAAAATGTAAAATGAAGAGTCTTGAGCTTTTGAGCTTGAGCCAATCCTTTGTCCTTAGTATTTTGAGGGATCCACTTTCATCATCCATGCCATGCCATTCATTGAGCTTTGCTGAAATAATAGTCATGGAATAGCATTAGCTCAATGAGCTATATGTTGTTATTAATTACCAAAACCACCTAGGGATAGTTGCACTTTCACCATGGAAGACAACATAATCTATAAATGATAGCTTCAGTGTGCAGGCTTAAGATCTCTAGTTAAGCAAAACAAGAAGTGGAAATGTGTGTTAACTGCATCAGGCATAACATTTTAAAACAAGCAAATAGTCATTCAAACTGGTATTGTGCAGGTCTAAAGTACACTAGTTATTGTTAAAAAAATGAAAAGGCATGTTAACTGCAATATCCTTAACAGTAACCAAATATCGTAAGTCGTAGTGGTATTGTTGAAAATGTTATTGATGAAATTGAACTACACGGCAAATAGTTGCACATATAGAGCATCACATTATGAAGAACTGAAATAAACAAGGCATAAGACCATCTCCAGCAGATCCTTTAAAAGTCAAAGGACAAAAACCCTTACTGGATATATATACTCCAACAATTATGGTCGTTTCTAGCCGATCCCGTAAACTTAAAGTTGTAAACTTCAATTTGATCAAGTTCAAAGCAGGTTCAACCGAAAGTAGCATGCATCTAAACATAAACATAGATAGTTTTGCATAATCGAACATCAAACATAAATTTAAACTAAGCTAAACTATTTTCGGTCGAAGTGGAGGTCGAGTTAATCCTTCCTCGTCAGGTACGGTGTGCCGCGAGCCGGGTCCGGGCTGGTGCCGTCGTTGAGGTCATTGGGGAAGACACTCCTCCACTCGTTAACGTCGATCTCCTCGTCCTCGCCGCCTACCTCGACGCCCTCCGTGCCGCCGTCCTCGCCGCCTTCGACCTCTTCATCGGAGGAGAGCGCGATAACATCGCCGCCCTCCGCGCCGGCAAAGATCACTTGCTCCGCCTCCACGAGCTCCGGGTGCCGCCGGTGGAGCTCTTGCATGTAGGCCTCATCGGCGGCCTCGGCCTTGAGGCGCTCCCATGCCTAGCGGTCCTCCTGTGCCATAGCCGAGCTCACTACCCCTGGCTCCGGTGGAACAAGGTCGACCGAACATGTGCCGAAGGGGAAATTGAGCCTAGCCGCCGCGCCATGCTAGCGGACCTGCCAGTGGTCGTACTCCATGGCTGCGAGCTCGGCCGTGTGGAAGCTACCAAGCCACCGGCGGGTGTGGGTCTCCCGATCTGTAATCTCGGTGACCCACATCCCCCACCGCCGCTGCCGACCCCCGAGGTAGGACCTCGTCGGCTGCCGGGCCCGAGGGAGACATCCCGTCATGCTACCTGCTAGGGGCCGAACCTAGGTAAAACCTCGCGTCTCTTGATCCTGACCAACCCCGTTCAAACTACTACCTAGTTGCAATGGCCTCACGACTAAGTCCTCACACTAGGACATCTGTTGTGACAAAACCACAACACTGCTTATTGGGATTTTCTATTGCAGACGGTTTCTCTGATAACATCATGGGCGATGAACTCAAACAACCCGCACGGTTTCTAGAAAGTAGGCGTGTTGGATCAATTAACAATCACACACGGCTTCCACCAGAGAACTGTTTGCGTTAGTCCACCTTGCACAAACGTTTCCACATAAAAAATTGTGTGTGATATACATACGAACGGAAACGTTTTTCTAGGATTCACTGTGTGGGATGTACATACGAACGGAAACGATTGGTCTCCGATGCCTCGACCGATCACACACGAGCTCATTTTCGCCCCGCATGTGTGACTGGAGGGCCTATCCCCGACGTTTTCTAGATCGTGTGGGAAGGACCCCCCGCCCTATCGCACACACTGACGAAGCGACGGTTTAAAACTGCGTCGCGGAAAGGGGATAAAAACCGTTTGTATAGGACGTCTCTGCACAAGTGATGATATGCTTCTTAACATGAGCATGTTATTGCCCTTATAGATTTTGGGCAGTTTTTCCATCTCCAGTGCATGCAATCAAGATATCCGAGCAAACCTAGCCACCATCTTGCTTCAGACATTGCCAAGACCCTCTCGGTGTCTGCGACAGCCGGTTCTCTCAAGTACTAAGGCCCAAACACCTCAACAATCTCAGTAGCAAATCTGACCATAGCGTCTTTGCATGTGCTCTCAAATATCCAGAGATACTCGTCCCACGAATCTGCGGTTGTGCCATATACAAGCATCTACAATGCAACCGCGCACTTCTGGCAGCTAGAGAATTCAATCCTTCCTACGACATCCATTTTCAAGATGAAGTAGTCACCGTAAAGACCGAACGTCATTGTAGAGGCGACCAAAGGGAAAAGCGCCGATGAAAATTGTTCGTAAATAGGGCATCGGGGGTAAAGTAGTCGTCCATGAGCGTCATATGTACCCATGCCCTGTTGCTTCGGACATTGCCAAGACCCTCTCGGTGTCTGCAATAGCTGGTTCTCTCAAGTATTGAGGCCCAAACAACTCGACCATCCCAGTAGCAAATCTGACCATAGGTCTCTGCATGTGCTCTCAGACATCGAGAGATACTCATCCCACGAATTTGCGATTGTGCCATATGTAACCATCTGCAATGCAGTCGTGCACTTCTGGTATCCAAAGAATTCAATCCTTCCTACGACATCCATCTTCAAGATGAAGTAGTCATCGTAAGACCGAACATCATTGTAGAGGCGACCAAAGGCCAAAGCGCCGGTGAAAATTGTCCGTGAATAGGGCATTGGGGGCAAAGTAGTCGTCCATCAACGTCAAATATCCCCGTGCCCTGTTCCGATTCAACACTCGACGTGATCCCTTAAAATTGAGAACATTCAGCACTCGACATGATCCTTTAAAATTGAGAACATGCTCTTCCGCATGCTCGGGTCTTTGTAGACACCCTTTAGAATTTAACTTTTTTTTGAGACACCTTTAGCACGCAGCGCACAATCTAATCTGAGATTGCTAGGTTTTTCGGAAAAGACCGTGTTGCTAAACTAGGCCTGGGCTAAGGAGAAACCGCGGTGCAATCACACTCAAGTGGGCCACACACACCATCCTAGCCGTCCAAGTTGGCCGCACAGCGGCCGAAGGGGCCTATCCGCAAAAAGCCGCGCCCATGGTGCGGTGGGGGGGTGCGCGGTGCGCCTCCCCCCGGCAACTGGTGGGCGTCGTCCTCCTCTTGTGCGCACCAGGTTCCTCCTCCTCCTCCTCTCTCTCTCTCTCTCTCTCTCTCTCCTCCATTCCCGCACCCTCCGTCGCGACACATCGCCCCAGCCAGAATTCCCCCTTGCTGTCATCTCCTCCCCCAAAAGCCGCACCGATCCAGCAGCTTCCTCACAACCCAACCCAGGTACGGACGCGCCGCCTCTCCCCAATTCCTGAATTCCCCCTCCTCTCTCCAGGTCCAATCCACGCCGTCTGGCTCGCCCGTCGCTTCCCAGCTCGTCGTGTCGGCGTGATCGGCTCCGCGGAGGCGAATCGGACCGATGGGACAGGAGCGGAGGAGAGCGCGCGCCGGGGCGGGGGCGGGGGGCGGGCACACAGGGTTTCTCTAGGGTTCTGATCGCGACATGCTTTGCGGGTGCGGGGGTTCTAGGTGAGAGTTTTGCGAGGAGCGGTGGTGGCACACGTGCTCGTGAATTGTGTGAGTACGTGATGTTGCCAGTACGGAAAATGATTGGGGATTTGGTGGGGCTGGGAGCTGGGAGGTGTTATGGGAGAATTAGGTGCCCTTGTGATTGTCCTGCCCCCTCTGCCTACAGTTGTCTGTCCCCTGGGGTTTAATTCAGATCCTGTATGGGCTTAGACAGCGCCTGTCATCCTGCGAGTTAATAGTACATAGTACTACCACATGCGTACCAAGATGTGTTTCCTTGTTTGACTATATATATATGGTGTCATACATAGATTGCACAGTGAATAGAAAGCTGCCATTTTCTGTTGAAAAATGGCATTTGTTGTTGTATTATGAAGCTTCAGAGCGTGAATAAAACTTGTCGTATCGATGGTAGGAAGATGGTCGTTGCCCCACATCAGGACATACGTATGGTAGCGTGTTCTCTAGAGGATCCTGCATGCGTGTGTCTATGCAGAAACATGACGTGGTTTCTAGCTTCAAAGGAAGTATTGACTTTACACTTGAGAGCTGGTAAAAAAAAGCGCTCCTTTGAGATTGCAATGTGGTTTAATCTGCTTCTGTTCTATTACTTTTTTTTTGAAGCATCACAATGCTAATACTAATTGAGGGCCTAGTATTCTTTCTCATCATTTATCTTGTGATACGAGATATGATCTGCCATTGGAGTAGACAAAAATATGGCTTAGACAAGAAGGAGAAGGACAATTGATATATTAATAATTTTATATGTTGCTGGCCACACAACTTTATGACTCTTGCTAACACGTTTCATGATGTTGCCGTTTCTTTGTTTTTTTGCTCGTGAGATCCTAATCAGACTAGTTAGATTGTTACTTACTCATGGTTAATTTCAGGATGCAGAAATGCATGCTTGATATATTAGCTACAGTTGCTTATGTTTATGATGGTTACAATTCGTACGGTGTAATAGTTTCCCTTTATTAACTCTTCATTTCTTAACCTGTGGTAGATTAATGGATTAACATTTGTGCTAAGGTTATTCTGTAGGAACATATCAAAATCAATTTATGGGAAAGACGCAACGCTTGTCCACAATTCTTGATGAGGAGGTGTGATCTGAGACAGTCTCACAACAGCAGGGTTTCTGGAGGAATGTCATCCTCTTTACCTATTCTGCCAAATTCTCTGAAAGAAACCTTCCATGGGCCTTACAATCCGCAGCTCACTCCGATGCAAAGGCAACTGACGAGTGATCTTGTGCCCTTACATCAGAGTGCACTTCCGTCTGCTACTTTGCACCCAAGAGCTGGGGCTATGAGATCATCATATGCAGCCTCATTAGGATACTCACCTAATCCTCTTGATTCTGCGCTTAACCATGAGAGGCAGTCTATGGTTGCTCCTTTTGCTCCTCAGCCATCAAATATTGAAGTATTTCAGACCTTATCTAATAATATCCCTGGAGGACACACTGAGGCAACTTGGTTCCCAGGTTCGGCTGATGGTTTATCAGATTACAGGGATAACATCCCTGCTTCTGGTAGTCAGATCCAGAATGGCGGTCCTGCTGTGACATCTGATGTGGTTGCTAAACAAAATGAATGGTGGGCAGAGATAATGAATGATGATTGGAGAGATATTCTAGATGCAACGGCTGCTGATCCCCAGTCAAAGGTATGCAAATAAAACAGCATAAAGAGTCATTGTAGTAGCTCTGTCTTGGGTTCTGATAGTTTAGAAGTAATCTGTAATTTATTTGTTAATTTCACGCAAGTTCTTTGCCAGTGCACATACTGGTATTATGATATCATTTTTGTGTGGCCAACCTAGATACCTTAATGTATGTCAATTTTAAAGTTAAGAGGAAGTTTTGACTTACTGTATACTTCTCGGGCCATACTTCCATTTACAAATTGGGCCATACTTCTTGGGCCTCTTTAAACAGTGTAGGTAACTATCCCTTCCTCTTATTAGAAGTTTAAAACTGATGTGTAGTAGGTTTTGTTAGAGTGATGGTTAGGGCACCAGTAAATGATTTCTTGTTTGCATTGTTTAAAGAGGGTCGTTATTAGATCGACTACCAGAGCTTACATTAGAATCTTGTAATGAATGTTCATGACTTGATATGAGTGTCTCTCTCCGCAAATTCTTCTAAGGGATATATGCTGCTTCTTCACTAATTTTCGTTGGCACAAAATAGAAATATGCGGTCCACTTAATTTTAAGGTGGAGGTCTCTTAACTTGTTGGAGTTGTAGTTTCTAGAGTGATATTTGTTTCTCACTGTGATGCTTTTGGTAAGCCCATTCATGTGTTTCTTTTATGACCAAATGTTTGTTGTCACCTTTGTTGTAATCCATGGTTCAGCCTTCCAATTCGGCTGCATCACAGCCTGCTGTCAACCAGCCAGCTTCATCTCATGGTGGAGAGATTTGCAATGTAGCTAGTCCTCCCAATAGCAACTCTGCAGCCAAACAACGGATGAGGTGGACTCCAGAACTCCATGAATGCTTCGTAGACTCTGTAAATAAGCTTGGTGGTAGTGAAAGTATGTCTGCAGTGCCATTGATTCCCAAAAGTGCATTTTAGATATGAATCATGTTCTAATGCTTGTAATTTTTGTCTTGTACCTTCAGAAGCTACTCCCAAGGGTGTGCTGAAGCTTATGAAAGTTGACGGTTTGACAATATATCATGTGAAAAGCCATCTGCAGGTTTGCCATTAGCTTTCTAAATTCTAGTTCTAAACAATAGTGTTGCCCACAAGAGATTTGAGTTCTCACTTACCTTTTCTGATTTGTGTTGCAGAAGTACCGAACAGCTCGCTATAAGCCAGACCTAACGGAAGGTTTGTCTGGATTAGATTTTTTTGCATGTATTTTGTATAGATCTTCCCTGCACAGGTGCATAGTTGATATTATTATTCATGACCCATGATGCGATGCTATTGAGTTGAGTACATTTTATGATAATGGTTAGGGCTGATGCTTTTTATATATATATGTAAATCTTCTCAGGACGCGATATTATTTTGATAAGGTTCCATTATTGCATAGAATTCATGCATCTACATTGTGTTTGGTATAATTGGTAACATAACATAACCATTCCATACCAAATTATCAGGTACAGCAGAAAAAAGGACTACCACCGAAGAGTTGACTCTAGACCTGAAATCGTGAGTTGGATAATTTTTTACTTATTATCTATTATTCTGTTCAATTGTACTCTAGCATGATACCCATCTCTCATGATGCTTATTGGTAGCTGGTTACTGTGCAATGTGACATCCATCAACTATTAAGGCTAAAACCAATACTTAAGTTGTAGTTAAGATGGTGGTTTAGTTTGTAAAACTGAATTCCAACTAATGCTCAGTAATTACATTGAGAAAACTGATGCTGATATAAGTTTGCGATTCAACTGCATTTTAATGGGGATTAGAAAAGATAGCTTCAATGTAGGCAATTGCCCAAAATGGATTTTCTTCCATATATACATCCTGGTATTCGCCTTCTGATCAAAATCATAAATAAAAAGATAATTAACATGGGATATAACCCAGGAAAACTTTGAAGGAACTTACATGCCCACCAACAAATGTCATGTGGTGGGCCTTGGAGGAAACACAAAGCCCCAACAAAGTACATTACCCTCATCAAGGACATGTACGATAATGTTGTGACAAGTGTTCGAACAAGTGATGGCGACACTGATGACTTCCTGATTAAATAGGATTGCAGCAAGGGTCAGCTTTGAGCCCTTATCTTTTTTGCTTTGGTGACGGATGAGGTCACAAGGGGTATACAAGGAGATATCCCATAGTGTATGCTCTTTGCTGATGATGTGGTGCTAGTCAATGATAGTTGGATGGGGGTTAATAGAAAGTTAGAGCTATGGAGTCAAACTTTGGAATCGAAAGGTTTTAGGCTTAGTAGAACTAAAACTGAGTACATGAGGTGCGGTTTCAGTACTGCTAAGCAGTAGGAGGAGGTTAGCCTTGATGGGTAGGTGGTACCTCAGAAGGACACCTTTCGATATTTGGGGTCAATGCAATGCTGCAAAAAGGATGGTGATATCAATGAAGATGTGAGCCATCGAATCAAAGCCGGATGGATGAAGTGGCGCCAAGCTTCAGGCGTTCTCTATGACAAGAGAGTACCACAAAAGCTAAAAGGTAGGTTCTGTAGGACGGCGATTCGACTCGCAATGTTGTATGGTGCTGGGTGTTGGCCTACTAAAAGGCGACATGTGCAACAGTTAGGGCATCTCCAGCCGCGCCCCCAACAGGCCCCCCCCCCCCAGGCCACTTTTTCGGCGCCGGCGCCGAAAAACGGCCCAGTCGCGCCCCCAGGACGTTGAAAATCGCTGGTTCGGACCTTTTTTCCGCCCGGCGGTCACAGGCCGAACCCGGCGCGCTGGGGAGTCGTTGGGGGCTCCGGCGCTAGGGAAAAGCACGCCTGGCCCACACCGACAGGGGAAAAGTCAAGGTTTTCTTCCCCCGACTCGCCTCGCACCCCCCGCGCCCTCGGCCACCACTAGCTATATCCCGGCGACGGCCGCCGGCCTACTCCGCTAGATAGCCATTCCCCGCCGAAAAATAGCAGCGCTTCGCCGCGGCAGCCCCTCCCGCAACAGTTGGCGCGGAGGCGCAGTTTAACGGCGGGTACACGCCCACCGAGCGCAAGGTGTTCGGCGTTTTGACTGTCTGGCGATGGACTCCGATGAGGAGGAAGAGCTCGCCGCGCTGCTGGAGGAGGAAGCCGCGGCCGACGTCCAGGAAGAAGAGCATCTGATGGTGCTCGCCGCCCTCGCCCAGCTGCTGGCGAGCAATGAAAAGCCGCGTCGAGGTGGCTCGGCGCCGGGGCGGGTGAAAGCAAAGAACCGGCATCGTCTGCAAGGCTACTGCATGCTCTACTCCGACTACTTCGTCGATGCTCCACTTCATGGCGAGAGAACATTTCGGCGCCGTTATCGGATGAGCCGAAAGCTCTTCCTCAGGATTGTGAATTCCATCCGGGAGTTCGACAACTACTTCAAGTGCAAGATGGATTGCACTGGCGCTCTTGGATTCACCTCCATCCAGAAGTGCACGACAACGATGAGGATGCTTGCATATGGAGCTCCCAGTGATTCACTTGACGACTATGGGCGCATGGCCGAGTCCACCAGCATAGAGTGTTTCTACAAGTTCTGTCGGGCAGTGGTGGCAGTGTTTGGGCCACAATACTTGAGAGCACCCAATGCGGAAGACACTGCTCGGATCCTAGCCCAGAATGCAGCAAGAGGATTTCCTGGGATGCTTGGAAGCATCGACTGCATGCATTGGAAATGGAAGAACTGCCCATTTGGTTGGCAGGGGATGTACAAAGGCGCCAAAGGCGGTTGCAGTGTGGTGCTTGAGGCGGTAGCCACATAGGACCTTTGGATTTGGCACTCCTTCTTTGGTATGCCAGGAACTCACAATGACATCAACGTGCTGCAGTGCTCTCCTGTTTTTGCCAAGCTCGTTGAGGGCCATTCTCCTCCGGTGAACTTCGAGATCAATGGGCACCAATACAACAAGGGGTACTATCTAGCTGACGGCATCTATCCGAGATGGTCGACATTTGTGAAGACGATCTCAAACCCTGTGGCAGGAGGCAAGAACGCCTGGTTTGCGAAGCTTTAGGAGGCTTGCAGGAAGGATGTCGAGCGGGCATTTGGTGTGCTCCAATCTCGATTCGCTGTTGTTCGGTACCCCGCTCAGACCTGGTCGAAAGATCAAATGTGGGAGATCATGACTTGCTGTGTCATCTTGCACAACATGATCATCGAGAGCGAGCAAGAAGACCCAGTGTTTGACACTGAACCATACTACAGGCAGGGTCCTCTAGCCGAAGTTGATCACCAGCTACCGGCAACTTGGACTGCCTATCTCAGTATGCGTCAGGAGATCTGAGACCCACAGGTGCATCATCAACTGCAGAAAGATCTGATTGAGCACCTATGGAGGCTCAAGGGGGACGCCGCGTGATGAAATACGGGTTTTTATTTGTTGAACTATATAATTTGTATTGAACTATTTGTTGTTGTAGTATTTTGTTGAAGTACTTGATTTTTCTGTGATGAAATATGTGATAAGGAATAATTGTGTTGATAATTGAACGTCGAGACACGGCGAAACCACGCCGAATATGGGCCTATTCTCGCCCATATGGGCCGTTTATTCGCCGAAATTGGGCTGCAAAGTGGGCCAATTTCGGCGCCTGGGGGCGAGCTGGGGGCGATGACTGGGCGCAAAACTGCCCCCAGCGCCGAGTGTATCGCCGGCTCGCCCCCAGGGGGCGATTTTTATGCGTCCTTGGGGGGGCCAACGGCTGGAGATGCCCTTAGGTGTAGCGGAGATGCACATGTTGAAATGGATGTGTGATCACCCAAGAAAGATTGGGTCTGGAATGATGATATACAGGAGAGAGTTGGGGTAGCACCGATTGAAGAGAAGCTTGTCCAACATCGTTTGAGATGGTTTGGGCATATACAGCAGTGGCCTCCAGAAGCTCCAGTGCATAGTGGATGGTTGAAGCGTGCCGATAATGTTAAGAGAGGTCGGGGTAGACCAAACTGGACATGGGAAGAGTCCATAAAGAGAGATCTGAAGGACTGGTATGTCACGAAATGACTAGCCATGGACAGGGGTGCGTGGAACCATGAGTTAGTTTTGTTGTTGTCGTCGTTGTCGTCGTTGTCATTCATCGCATAGTTGGCACGTTCAGTTATGATATCAAGACAGCTCTATTAAACTTGGTCCTGTCAAATCAATTTAGTGGCTTGGAACTTTTTCTCAATTATGTGAGATTTTGGAAGTGCAAGTAGTAGTAGAACCTAATATTATTTTGCTTCCCATGAAGCTGTTTTGCCTCTTAATGAGAAGGGGAATGATTTATGTTTTGACAATACAGGATTCTACTACTTGCAGTTTTAACATCTGACATATTTCAAAAAATGTTTTATTAGCCCTTCAGCCTCTTCAGAAGCGAAACCAGTAATTTTATTTTGCTGCACTAAGTTTCATGTAGCTAGATTGATTTTGGAATTCTGTGCACCAATTATGGGCAGATTGATATTCTTATAGGTGAATTAGCATAAATATCAGATGGTGGGATGCAAATTCCTTTGTTTTTCTTGTGTTACCTTTGGTCTTGATGTTTTCAGTGTCTCTTAACAAGAGGTTGGGTACATTTCGCAAACACTTAGCTGACTGGAAAGATATAACGCGTTTTCCGGAGCTTATGTCTAGGTTACTAGCACTGTCAAGATTCCTGGTTACTCAACCAACTTCCTCAGGTGTTATTACTTGAGGAAGATGCTATTCTTTTGATAGTTATGTTGACGTGTGTCTATGCACACACATTTTATTGGCACTGGAGTGTTCCATTTTCTGTCTGCTCTAAATCCATGCAGTACAGACCTAGCAAGCACTGCGAATTGCCTTGCACTTAATCCATTGGTTTTGAAACAGTTGTTATTTGTAGCTATGATATAAACAATATGCTCACAGTTATGTTCTTTGATGTCGAGCTCACAATTAAGAAGTGTTGTTGTTTGTGCTCCCAAGTCTTGGTCATGCTGTAAATGTGGATCTCTCAAATCCTCCCTCTGTTATGAGAGTTTGATGAGTCCTGTTGAACCCAATTTATATTCACTTCCTGTTGGGCCAGGAAAAACTATTTTTGAGGATTCATTGTGAGACAGTGCATTCTCTTGCTTTGTCAGCCATGATTAACACTATACATGTTATTTTTCTTATACAGGAGCATGGATCTTACTGAAGCGCTGCGTCTTCAGATGGAAGTTCAGAAACGTCTTCATGAACAACTTGAGGTACTAGTCCAAAAGAACATAGACTGGTTCTTAATTTAGGTGATGTCTAGGTGACCGAATAAAAAAAGTTGCATGCGAAACATAATAGACTTCAAATGTGAGGAAACATTGTTCTTTTTGCACACTTATAAATCAAATTTTGACTGCAGTGATACTCTACAAAAGAAACATCCACGTAATTGCATTGGTCTTTACATGATATAGGCCAGGCTCAGTCAGACTATTACCATGATGAAACACACATAGTCTGAACTTGATTCCATCTTTCTATGACAGACCCAGAGAAAGTTGCAATTGCGAATTGAAGAACAAGGGAAGTATCTTCAGATGATGTTTGAAAAGCAGTCTAAATCCAATACGGAGAAGGTGCAGGATCTATCCTCGGGAGCTACAACCACCCTATCATCTGAACCGAGTCATCCTGCAACCAGAAATAGGGGTGATGATGCAGCTGATGACCTAAATAGAACAGGAGAGAACCCCATGAGTGCCGAAATAGGAGAAACTTTGATGCATGCAGGCGGCAACCAGGAGATGGCAGAAAGCGAGTCTTCTGAGCCCCTTGCAAATACTAATGATGGTTCCAAGGCCCCGCAAGAGAAGCGCCGAAGGGTGCATGATAGTTAACCATCAGTTTGGTAATTCAGATGACAGCAGTTCAGTCAACATATAATAGGTAAAAAATGGTTCCATCCCTGCGTCGATGCTGATCTGCAAGTCTATTGAGCCTAGCCACCTTAATTATCTAAATGGAATCTTTTGGTGGCCGCTTGTATAAACTGCTAGCAATAAATCAAATTATCTCCTGACGCATGGTAATTGGTAAATAAGTATGCCTTGAGGTCTAGCTATCTTTCTAGATATGTAGTTGTTATTTGAGGTTTCAAGCGGCAGAAGACTGAACTGCTAGAAAGCTAGTCTTTGTCTTGATGCTCAAAATATTGAAATACCTGACCCCGTTTTGGTTTGGGTGTTGCATTTTTTAGAGTTAGCTACGTATTGGCTGAACTCATGATGATTACAAAGTTTTGTGTTATAAGATGGTAACTTGGGTCCACTTCTCTGAGATATGTACTGCTTGAAGATGTTTCATCTTTATTTGTTCTGCCATGTTGTAGCAGAAAACCCCTGTAAAAGAAAACGGCTGATATTCGTGTACCTACTTGGATCGTCCGTAAAACTTAGGCTTGTTTCTCAGATTACACGGGTATTTGGCCGGTTTTCGATACACACCTCCGCCCATAGTTCTTCTCCCACGTATTCCTTCCGATCCACCAAATGAGAAGGAGCGCACACGCAGCCAGGACGGCTGGAGGCACACAGGAAGATGCAACAGCGATCTCCGGCGCGTGCGCCCTGCGCCGCTGGAGCTCTCGACGTCCAGCTGGTTGAGTCGGCGACTAGTTGTGATCAAAGTCAGACGAGGCGGCCATTGAAGACTGACAGGATCTAGTTAGTCCTGACACTGAATTCTCACAAGACAGACGGAAATTACTCAATTGTTGGGGCAATTTTGGGGATCGATTTCATTCACTCGAACCAGAGTTTCTAGGGTTTGTGGCCAGCCGGAACACGGCGGCTCAAGGGCCAAGCCCAGATATAAGTCAAGATGCCCTCTCCACAATCCGGAGGCGAGCTTAAAAGGGGTCTAGCGAGGTAAAAAGGAGAGACAGCGACATGTACAGTAAAATGACAAAACGCGGTAACTTTCAAAAAGTAAGTGACACGGTAGCAGCCGTTCGTTCTCAGATCAACGGCTGCGATGACGATCTGGGCCGTGAAGCGGTACCATTCTCCTGCGTCCCTTGGATGGTAGATCGACGGTTGACGCTTGACTGGGCAAACTGAATCGTTACTATTGCATTTCAGGTGTTGGCTACAGAACAGGCCTGACAATTCCCCCCGACAGAGACCAGACTTGACCTCAAGGATGGAAATCAGGGAAAACTTTTTGAATGAAAGCAGAATCCTCCCAAGTAGCATTTTCCACTGGTAGGTTGAGCCACTTTATGTGCCATTGGACCACGGGAATGATGATATCTCCTTGAACTCTAGGAATCAGTTTCCTTTCCAGTATTGCTTCAGGTTGTATCAGGATTGTTCCATGCTCATCTAGCAGTGGCAGATTTGGGTTTGGAACTGCTTCTGGACCAAGATGCTTCTTGAGCTGGCTAACGTGGAAGGTGGGGTGTAGTTGACAGCCCTCAGGTAGTAGTAACCTGTAAGCCACTGCTCCAATTTTCTCCATGACTCTGAAAGGGCCATAATATTTGGAATGGAGCTTCAGGTGCCTGTGGATACTTAAACTGGTGTGCCTGTATGGTTGGAGCTTCACATAGACCATGTCCCCCACGGCAAGTTGTCTGTCTGATCTCTTCCTGTCAGCAAAGAATTTCATTCTTTCTTGGGCCTTGAGCAAATTGTCTTTGATCTGCTGTGCTATAGTGTCCCTTTCTACCTGAGCTTGGTGACCATCTCCTTCTACTGGTGGGAGGAGAAGTTCAGAAATCATTGGGGGAGGCCTAGCATACAAAGCCTGAAATGGTGTCATTTGCAAGGAAGTGTGGAAGGAGGTGTTGTACCACCATTCAGCCATGGAAAGCCAAGTGTGCCACTTCCTGGGGTGAGCAAAAGCCATGCACCTTAAATAGTTTTCCAAGCACTGATTTACTCTTTCTGCCTGACCATCAGATTAAGGGTGGTATGATGTGCTCATGTGCAGTTTAATCCCCATCTTATTGAACAAGCTCTGCCAAAGGTTGCTAGTGAAAATTCTGTCTCTGTCAGTCACTATGACAGAAGGCAGTCCATGTAACTTGAAGATGTTGTCAGTAAAAGCTTGGGCTACTGTTCTAACTGTTATGGGATGTTTCATAGCTACAAAGTGAGCATACTTGGTAAACCTGTCCACTACCACAAGAATTAAGTTTTTGTGCTCAGATTTGGGTAGTCCTTCCACAAAATCCATGATGATGTGGGTCCAAGCAAAGTCAGGCACTGGCAGTGGTTGTAGCAAACCAGGAGGAGACACATGTTGTGCTTTGTTCAGTTGACAAACAGGACACTGTTGCACAAATGTTTGTACATCTTTTCTCATGCCAGACCAAGTGAACAGAATCTTTAGCCTGTGACAAGTGGCTCTCTCTCCAGAATGGCCACCCAGTTCAGACTTGTGGAAAGAAGTGAGCAGTGAAGTCCTTAACTCAGTGTTGTTGCCAATAACAATTTTCCCCTTGAATCTGAGTACTCCACTAGTAAGTGTGTAAGGGGCCTGACCAGTAGGATCAATTGCTAATTTAGCAATGAGCTCAGAGCACTTAGCATCATCCTTATAGCTGTTGACTACTTCAGTGATCCAAGTGGGAATTGCAGTACTGGAACCAAGAGCAAGGATAGCATGCTTAACCCTAGAAAGAGCATCTGCTACTCTGTTTTCCTTTCCTTTATTATACTCCGCTGTGAATTTGTATCCCATTAACTTGATGAGGAGTTTGTGTTGTACTCCTTCAATTACTTTTTGCTCTTGGATGTACTTCAAACTCTATTGATCAATTCTGATTATGAGAGAGGATGAAGCAAAATAGTGTTTCCACTTTTTAATTGCTTCAATGATTGCAAGTGCTTCTTTGTCATATGTAGACCAACCAGCAGCTTTAGGGCGAAGGGCTTTGCTCAAAAATGCAATAGGCTGGCCATTTTGCATGAGTACAGCCCCAATGCCATAGCCAGATGCATCAGCTTCAAGAACAAAAGGCAAGGAGAAATCTGGTAAGGCCAGAACTGGTGCAGTGGTCATTTTGTTTTTCAGTAACTGGAATTGAGCTGCTTGTTTTTCTGTCCATTGGAAAGCATCCTTTTTCAGTGCATCAAACAGGGGTTTGCAGATCAGTCCATAGTTTTGCACAAATCTCCTGTAATATCCTGCTAGTCCCAAAAAGCTTCTCAAGTGTGTCACATTCTGAGGTGTGGGCCAGCTCACAATAGCTTCCACTTTAGCAGGGTCTGTTGAAACCCCCTTGTCAGAGATTACATATCCCAGGTACTCCACCTTAGATTGTGCAAAGGTGCACTTAGAAAGCTTGGCATACAGTTGGTGTTTCCTGAGGGCTTCCAACACTAAAGCAACATGTTCTAAGTGTTCCTTGTAAGATTTACTGAAGATTAGGATATCATCAAAGAACACTAGTACACACTCTCTCAACAAAGGACCCAAGACAGTCTGCATAAGCTCTATAAAGGAAGGAGGATCATTTGTTACTCCAAAGGGCATGACCAGAAATTCAAATAGTCCAATGTGTGTACTAAATGCAGTTTTGCCAATGTCTTCCTCTTTCATTCTGATTTGATGGTATCCACTTCTCAGGTCCAACTTTGTAAATATCTTTCTCCATTTAATTCATCTAGGAGGTCTTCAATCATTGATAGGATATTTGTTTTTATTGTGTGTGCATTGAGTTTCCTATAATCAATGCACAACCTCCAAGTCATGTCCTTTTTCTTTACCAGAATTGCAGGAGAGGAATAAGGGCTATGACTTAACCTTATAATTCCTTTCTTAAGGAGATCTTTGATAATTTCCTGTAAAGCATTTTTCTGATGGTGTGGCAATCTATTGAAGGAAATATGCCCTAGAGGCAATAATAAAGTTATTATTTATTTCCTTATTTCATGATAAATGTTTATTATTCATGCTAGAATTGTATTAACTGGAAACATGATACATGTGTAATACATAGACAAACATAACGTCACTAGTATGCCTCTACTTGACTAGCTCATTAATCAAAGATGGTTATGTTTCCTAACCATAGACATGTGTTGTCATTTGATTAACGGGATCACATCATTAGGAGAATGATGTGATCGACATGACCCATTCCGTTAGCCTAGCACTTGATCGTTTAGTATATTGCTATTGCTTTCTTCATGACTTATACATGTTCCTGTAACTATGAGATTATGCAACTCCCGTTTACCGGAGGAACACTTTGGGTGCTACCAAACGTCACAACGTAACTGGGTGATTATAAAGGAGTACTACAGGTGTCTCCGAAGGTACATGTTGGGTTGGCGCATTTCGAGATTAGGTTTTGTCACTCCGATTGTCGGAGAGGTATCTCTGGGCCCTCTCGGTAATGCACATCACTATAAGCCTTGCAAGCAATGTAGCTAATGAGTTAGTTACGGAATGATGCATTACGTAACGAGTAAAGAGACTTGCCAGTAACGAGATTGAACTAGGTATTGGATACCGACGATCGAATCTCGGGCAAGTAACATACCGATGACAAAGGGAACGACGTATGTTGTTATGCGATTTGACCGATAAAGATCTTCGTAAAATATGTAGGAGCCAATATGAGCATCCAGGTTCCGCTATTGGTTATTGACCGAGAATAGTTCTAGGTCATGTCTACATAGTTCTCGAACCCGTAGGGTCCGCACGCTTAACGTTACGATGACAGTTATATTATGAGTTTATGAGTTTTGATGTACCAAAGGAGTTCGGAGTCCCGGATGAGATCGGGGACATAACGAGGAGTCTCGAAATGGTCGAGACGTAAAGATCGATATATTGGACGACTATATTCGGAGTTCGGAAAGGTTCCGAGTAATTCGGGTATTTTTCGGAGTACCGGAGAGTTACGGGAATTCGCCGGGGAGTATATGGGCCTTATTGGGCTTTAGGGGAAAGAGAGAGGAGAGGTTGGGCGCCCCCCCCCCCCAAGACCTAGTCCGAATTGGACTAGGGGGAGGGGCTGCGCCCCCTCCTTCCTTCTCTTCTCTTCCCCCTTTCCTTGACTCCTACTCCTACTACTTGGAAGGGGGAAATCCTACTCCCGGTGGGAGTAGGACTCCTCCTTGGTGCGCCTCCTCCTAGGCCGGCCACCCCCTCCCTTGCTCCTTTATATACGGGGGCAGGGGGGCACCCCAGGACACACAAGTTGATCTACGGATCGTTCCTTAGCCGTGTGCGGTGCCCCCCTCCACCATATTCCACCTCGGTCATATCGTCGCGGAGTTTAGGCGAAGCCCTGCGCCGGTAGAGCATCATCATCATCACCACGCAGTCATGCTGACGGAACTCATCCCCGACACTTTGCTGGATCGGAGTCCGGGGATCGTCATCGAGCTGAACGTGTGCTGAACTCGGAGGTGCCGTACGTTCGGTATTTGGATCGGTCGGATCATGAAGACGTACGACTACATCAACCGCGTTGTCATAACGCTTCGCTTACGGTCTACGAGGGTACGTGGACAACACTCTCCCCTCTTGTTGCTATGCCATCACCATGATCTTGCTTGTACGTAGGATTTTTTTTTTTGAAATTACTACGATCCCCAATAGTGGCATCAGAGCCTGGTTTTATGCGTAGATGTCATATGCACGAGTAGAACACAAGTGAGTTGTGGGCGATACAAGTCATACTGCTTACCAGCATGTCATACTCTGGTTCGGCGGTATTGTGAGATGAAGCGGCCCGGACCGACATTACGTGTACGCTTACGCGAGACTGGTTTCACCGTTACGAGCACTCGTGCTTAAAGGTGGCTGGCGGGTGTCTGTCTCTCTCACTTTAGCTGAATCGAGTGTGGCTACGCCCGGTCCTTGCGAAGGTTAAAACAGCACTAACTTGACAAACTATCGTTGTGGTTTTGATGCGTAGGTAAGAACGGTTCTTGCTAAGCCCGTAGCAGCCACGTAAAATTTGCAACAACAAAGTAGAGGACGTCTAACTTGTTTTTGCAGGGCATGTTGTGATGTGATATGGTCAAGACGTGATGCTATATTTTATTGTATGAGATGATCATGTTTTGTAACCGAAGTTATCGGCAACTGGCAGGAGCCATATGGTTGTTGCTTTATTGTATGAAATGCAAACGCCCTGTAATTGCTTTACTTTATCACTAAGCGGTAGCGATAGTCGTAGAAGCAATAGATGGCGTAACGACAACGATGCTACGATGGAGATCAAGGTGTCGCGCCGGTGACGATGGTGATCACGACGGTGCTTCGAAGATGGAGATCACAAGCACAAGATGATGATGGCCATATCATATCACTTATATTGATTGCATGTGATGTTTATCCTTTATGCATCTTATCTTGCTTTGATTGACGGTAGCATTTTAAGATGATCTCTCACTAAAATTATCAAGAAGTGTTCTCCCTGAGTATGCACCGTTGCGAAAGTTCTTCGTGCTGAGACACCACGTGATGATCGGGTGTGATAGTGTTGGGGAACGTTGCAGAAAACAAAAAAATTTCCTACGGTTTCACCCAGATCCATCTATGAGTTCATCTAGCAACGAGTGATTAGATGCATCTACATACCTTGTAGATCGCGAGCGGAAGCGTTCAAAGAACGGGGATGATGTAGTCGAACACGACGTGATCCAAATCACCGGAGATCCTAGCACAGAACGGACGGCACCTCCGCGTTCAACACACGTACGGAACAGCCACGTCTCCTCCTTCTTGATCCAGCAAGGGAGGGAGGAGAGGTTGAGGGAGATGGCACCAGCAGCAGCACGACGGCGTGGTGTTGATGGAGCTGCAGTACTCCGGCAGAGCTTCGCTAAGCACTATGGAGGAGGAGGAGGTGTTGGAGAGGGAGAAGGAGGCAACCAAAGGCCAAGGTATGAAGTCCCTCCTCTCCCCACTATATATAGGAGGGCCAAGGGGGGGTGGCCGGCCCTAGGAGATCCAATCTCCTAGGGGGCGACGGCCAAGGGGGGTTTCCCTCCCCCCCAAGGCACCTAGGAGGTGCCTTCCCCTCCTAGGACTCTTCCCCCCTCAAACCCTAGGCGCATGGGCCTATGTGTGGCTGGTTCCCTTGGCCCATGTAGGCCAAGGCGCACCCCCTACAGCCCATGTGGCCCCCCGGGATAGGTGGACCCACCCGGTGGACCCCCGGGACCCTTCCGGTGGTCCCGGTACAATACCGATAACCCCGAAACTTGTCCCGATGCCCGAAACAGGACTTCCCATATATAAATCTTTACCTCCGGACCATTCCGGAACTCCTCGTGACGTCCGGGATCTCATCCAGGACTTCGAACAACATTCGGGTTACTGCATATACATATCCCTACAACCCTAGCGTAACCGAACCTTAAGTGTGTAGACCCTACGGGTTCGGGAGACATGTAGACATGACCGAGATCACTCTCCGGTCAATAACCAACAGCGGGATCTGGATACCCATGTTGGCTCCCACGATGATCTCATCAGATGAACCACGATGTCGAGGATTTAATCAACCCCGTATGCAATTCCCTTTGTCAATCGATATGTTACTTGCCCGAGATTCGATCGTCGGTATCCCAATACCTCGTTCAATCTCGTTACCGGCAAGTCACTTTACTCGTACCGTAATGCATGATCCCGTGACCAGAGACTTGGTCACTTTGAGCTCATTATGATGATGCATTACCGAGTGGGCCCAGTGATATCTCTCCGTCATACGGAGTGACAAATCCCAGTCTCGATCCGTGTCAACCCAACAGACACTTTCGGAGATACCTGTAATGCACCTTTATAGTCACCCAGTTACGTTGTGACGTTTGATACACCCAAAGCACTCCTACGGTATCCGGGAGTTACACGATCTCATGGTCAAAGGAAAAGATACTTGACATTAGAAAAGCTCTAGCAAACGAACTACACGATCTCACGCTATGCTTAAGATTGGGTCTTGTCCATCACATCATTATCCTAATGATGTGATCCCGTTATCAATGACATCCAATGTCCATAGCCAGGAAACCATGACTATCTATTGATCAACGAGCTAGTCAACTAGAGGCTTACTAGGGACATGTTGGTGTCTGTTATTCACACATGTATTACGATTTCCGGATAATACAATTATAGCATGAATAGAGACAATTATCATGAACAAAGAAATATAATAATAATGCTTTTATTATTGCCTCTAGGGCATATTTCCAACAGTCTCCCACTTGCACTAGAGTCAATAATCTAGTTACATTGTGATGAATCGAACACCCATGGAATTCTGGTGTTGATCATGTTTTGCTCTAGGGAGAGGTTTAGTCAATGGATCCGCTACATTCAGGTCCGTATGTATTTTACAAATCTCTATGTCTCCATCTTGAACATTTTCACGAATGGAGTTGAAGCGACGCTTGATGTGCCTTGTCTTCTTGTGAAACCTGGGCTCCTTGGCAAGTGCAATAGCTCCAGTGTTGTCACAGAAGAGCTTGATCGGCCCCGACGCATTGGGTATGACTCCTAGGTCGGTGATGAACTCCTTCACCCATATTGCTTCATGTGCTGCCTCCGAGGCTGCCATGTACTCCGCTTCACATGTAGATCCCGCCACGACGCTCTGCTTGCAACTGCACCAGCTTACTGCCCCACCATTCAAAATATACACGTATCCGGTTTGTGACTTAGAGTCATCCAGATCTGTGTCGAAGCTAGCGTTGACGTAACCCTTTACGACGAGCTCTTCGTCACCTCCATAAACGAGAAACATTTCCTTAGTCCTTTTCAGGTACTTCAGGATATTCTTGACCGCTGTCCAGTGTTCCTTGCCGGGATTACTTTGGTACCTTCCTACCAAACTTACGGCAAGGTTTACATCAGGTCTGGTACACAACATGGCATACATAATAGAACCTATGGCTGAGGCATAGGGGATGACAATCATCTCTTCTATATCTTCTGCCGTGGTCGGACATTGAGCTGAGCTCAATTTCACACCTTGCAAAACAGGCAAGAACCCTTTCTTGGACTGATCCATTTTGAACTTCTTCAAAATCTTATCAAGATATGTGCTTTGTGAAAGACCTATGAGGCGTCTCGATCTATCCCTATAGATCTTAATGCCTAATATATAAGCAGCTTCTCCAAGGTCCTTCATTGAAAAACTCTTATTCAAGTAGGCCTTAATGCTGTCCAAAAGTTCTATATCATTTCCCATCAAAAGTATGTCATCTACATATAGTATGAGAAATGCTATAGAGCTCCCACTCACTTTCTTGTAAACACAGGCTTCTCCATAAGTCTGTGAGAACCCAAACGCTTTGATCATCTCATCAAAACGAATGTTCCAACTCCGAGATGCTTGCACCAGCCCATAAATCGAGCGTTGGAGCTTGCACACCTTGTCAGCATTCTTAGGATCGACAAAACCTTCCGGCTGCATCATATACAATTCTTCCTTAAGGAAACCATTAAGGAATGCCGTTTTGACGTCCATTTGCCAAATTTCATAATCATAAAATGCGGCAATTGCTAACATGATTCGGACGGACTTCAGCTTCGCTACCGGTGAGAAAGTCTCATCGTAGTCAGCCCCTTGAACTTGTCGATAACCCTTAGCGACAAGCCGAGCTTTATAGATGGTCACATTACCATCCGCGTCTGTCTTCTTCTTAAAGATCCATTTATTTTCTATGGCTCGCCGTTCTACGGGCAAGTCAGTCAAAGTCCATACTTCGTTTTCATACATGGATCATATCTCGGATTTCATGGCTTCTAGCCATTTGTCGGAATCCGGGCCCGCCATCGCTTCTTCATAGTTCGAAGGTTCACTGTTGTCTAACAACATGATTTCCAAGACAGGGTTGCCGTACCACTCTGGTGCGTAACGTGTCCTTGTGGACCTTCGAATTCCAGTAGGAGCTTGATCAGAAGTATCTTGATCATCATCATTAACTTCCTCTCTAGTCGGTGCAGGCACCTCAGTAACATTTTCTTGAGTTGCGCCATTTTCCGGTTCAAGAGGTAATACTTCATCAAGCTCTACTTTCCTCCCACTTACTTCTTTCGAGAGAAACTCTTTCTCCAGAAAGGACCCATTCTTGGCAACAAAGATCTTGCCTTCGGATCTGAGGTAGAAGATATACCCAACAGTTTCTTTAGGGTATCCTATGAAGACGCATTTTTCCGACTTGGGTTCGAGCTTTTCAGGTTGAAGTTTCCTGACATAAGCATCGCATCCCCAAACTTTTAGAAACGACAGCTTAGGTTTCTTCCCAAACCATAATTCAAACGGTGTCGTCTCAACGGATTTCGACGGTGCCCTATTTAAAGTGAATGCGGCAGTCTCTAAAGCATAGCCCCAAAAAGATAGTGGTAAATCGGCAAGAGACATCATAGATCGCACCATATCTAATAGAGTGCGATTACGACGTTCGGACACACCATTATGCTGAGGTGTTCCAGGCGGCGTGAGTTGTGAAACTATTCCACATTTTCTTAAGTGTGCACCAAACTCGTGACTCAAGTATTCTCCTCCATGATCTGATCGTGGAAACTTGATTTTCCTGTCACGTTGATTCTCAACTTCACTCTGAAATTCCTTGAACTTTTCAAAGGTCTCAGACTTGTGTTTCATTAAGTAGACATACCCATATCTACTCAAGTCATCAGTGAGGGTGAGAACATAACGATAGCCACCGCGAGCCTCAACACTCATTGGACCGCACACATCAGTATGTATGATTTCCAATAAGTTGGTTGCTCGCTCCATTGTTCCTGAGAATGGAGTCTTGGTCATTTTACCCATGAGGCATGGTTCGCACGTGTCAAATGATTCGTAATCAAGAGACTCTAAAAGTCCATCAGCATGGAGCTTCTTCATGCGTTTGACACCTATGTGACCAAGGCGGCAGTGCCACAAGTATGTGGGACTATCACTATCAATCTTACATCTTTTGGTACTTACACTATGAATATGTGTAGCATTACGCTCGAGATTCATAAAGAATAAACCATTCACCATCGGAGCATGACCATAAAACATATCTCTCATATAAATAGAACAACCATTATTCTTGGATTTAAATGAGTAGCCATCTCGAATTAAACGAGATCCTGATACAATGTTCATGCTCAAACTTGGCACAAAATAACAATTATTGAGGTTCAAAACTAATCCCGTAGGTAAATGTAGAGGTAGCGTGCCGACGGCGATCACATCGACCTTGGAACCATTCCCGACGCGCATCGTCACCTCGTCCTTCGCCAGTCTCCGTTTATTCCGCAGCTCCTGCTGTGTGTTACAAATATGAGCAACGGCACCGGTATCAAATACCCAGGACTCACTACGATTACTGGTAAGGTACACATCAATTACATGTATATCAAATATACCTTTGGTTTTGCCGGCCTTCTTGTCCGCTAAGTATTTGGGGCAGTTCCGCTTCCAGTGACCACTTTCCTTGCAATAAAAGCACTCAGTCTCGGGCTTGGGTCCATTCTTTGGCTTCTTCCCGGCAGCTTGCTTGCTGGGCGCGGCAACTACCTTGCCGTTCTTCTTGAAGTTCTTTTTACCCTTGCCCTTCTTGAACTTAGTGGTTTTATTGACCATCAACACTTGATGTTCCTTCTTGACTTCTACCTTTGCTGATTTCAGCATAGCAAATACTTCAGGAATGGTCTTTTCCATCCCCTGCATATTGAAGTTCATCACAAAGCTCTTGTAGCTTGGTGGAAGCGACTGGAGGATTCTGTCAATGACCGCATCATCCGGGAGATTAACTCCCAGCTGAGTCAAGCAGTTATGTAACCCAGACATAGTGAGTATGTGCTCACTGACAGAACTATTTTCCTCCATCTTACAGTTGAAGAATTTGTCGGAGACTTCATATCTCTTGACCCGGGCATGAGCTTGGAAAACCATTTTCAGCTCTTCGAACATCTCATATGCTCCATGTCTCTCAAAACGCTTTTGGAGCCCCGGCTCTAGGCTGTAAAGCACGCCGCACTGAATGAGGGAGTAGTCATCGGAACGTGCCTGCCAAGCGTTCATAACGTCTTGTTCTGCAGGGAGAACAGGTGCGTCACCCAGCGGTGCTTATAGGACATAATCTTTCTTGGCAGCTATGAGGATGATCCTCAGGTTCCGGACCCAGTCCGTATAGTTGCTGCCATCGTCTTTCAACTTGGTTTTCTCTAGGAACGCGTTGAAGTTGAGGACTACATTGGCCATTTGATCTACAAGACATATTGTAAAACATTTAGACTAAGTTCATGATAATTAAGTTCATCTAATCAAATTATAATGAACTCCCACTCAGATTTGACATCCCTTTGGTCATCTAAGTGTTACACGATCCGAGTCGACTAGGCCGTGTTCGATCATCACGTGAGACGGACTAGTCATCGTCGGTGAACATTCTCATGTTGATCGTATCTTCCATACGACTCGTGTTCGACCTTTCGGTCTCCGTGTTCCGAGGCCATGTCTGTACATGCTAGGCTCGTCAAGTTAACCCTAAGTGTTTTCGCTGTGTAAAATTGTCTTACACCCGTTGTATGTGAACGTAAGAATCTATCACACCCGATCATCACGTGGTGCTTCGAAATGACGAACTGTAGCAACGATGCACAGTTAGGGGAGAACACTTCTTGAAATTTTGTAAGGGATCATCTTATTTACTACCGTCGTCCTAAGTAAACAAGATGCATAAAACATAATAAACATCACATGCAATTATATAAAGTAGTGACATGATATGGCCAATATCATATAGCTCCTTTGATCTTCATCTTCGGGGCTCCATGATCATCTTGTCACCGGCATGACACCATGATCTCCATCATCATGATCTCCATCATCGTGTCTTCATGAAGTTGTCACGCCAACGACTACTTCTACTTCTATGACTAACACGTTTAGTAATAAAGTAAAGTAGTTTACATGGCGTTCTTCAATGACACGCAGGTCATACAAAAAATAAAGACAACTCCTATGGCTCCTGCCGGTTGTCATACTCATCGACATGCAAGTCGTGATTCCTATTACAATAGCATGAACATCTCATACATGACATATAGATCATTCATCATTCATCACAACTTTGGCCATATCATATCACAAAGCACTTGCTGCAAAAACAAGTTAGACGTCCTCTAATTGTTGTTTGCAAGTTTTACGTGGCTGAAGTAGGGTTCTAGCAAGAACGTTTTCTTACCTACGTGAAAGCCACAACGTGATTTGTCAACTTCTATTTACCCTTCATAAGGACCCTTTTCATCGAATCCGCTTCAAGTAAAGTAGGAGAGACAGACACCCGCCAGCCACCTTATGCAACTTGTGCATGTTAGTCGGTGGAACCGGTCTCACGTAAGCGTACGTGTAAGGTTGGTCCGGGCCGCTTCATCCCACAATACCGCTGAAGCAAGATAAGACTAGTAGCGGCAAGAAAGTTGACAAATCTACGCCCACAAAAAATTGTGTTCTACTCGTGCAAGAGAACTACGCATAGACCTAGCTCATGATGCCACTGTTGGGGAACGTTGCAGAAAACAAAAAAATTTCCTACGGTTTCACCAAGATCCATCTATGAGTTCATCTAGCAACGAGTGATTAGATGCATCTACATACCTTGTAGATCGCGAGCGGAAGCGTTCAAAGAACGGGGATGATGTAGTCGAACACGACGTGATCCAAATCACCGGAGATCCTAGCACCGAACGGACGGCACCTCCGCGTTCAACACACGTACGGAACAGCCACGTCTCCTCCTCCTTGATCCAGCAAGGGAGGAAGGAGAGGTTGAGGGAGATGGCACCAGCAGCAGCACGACGGCGTGGTGTTGATGGAGCTGCAGTACTCCGGCAGAGCTTCGCTAAGCACTATGGAGGAGGAGGAGGTGTTGGAGAGGGAGAAGGAGGCAACCAAAGGCCAAGGTATGAAGTCCCTCCTCTCCCCACTATATATAGGAGGGCCAAGGGGGGGTGGCTGGCCCTAGGAGATCCAATCTCCTAGGGGGGCGGCGGCCAAGGGGGGTTTCCCTCCCCCCCAAGGCACCTAGGAGGTGCCTTCCCCTCCTAGGACTCTTCCTCCCTCAAACCCTAGGCGCATGGGCCTATGTGGGGCTGGTTCCCTTGGCCCATGTAGGCCAAGGCGCACCCCCTACAGCCCATGTGGCCCCCCGGGACAGGTGGACCCACCCGGTGGACCCCCGGGACCCTTCTGGTGGTCCCGGTACAATACCGATAACCCCGAAACTTGTCCCGATGCCCGAAACAGGACTTCCCATATATAAATCTTTACCTCCGGACCATTCCGGAACTCCTCATGACGTCCGAGATCTCATCCGGGACTCCGAACAACATTCGGGTTACTGCATATACATATCCCTACAACCCTAGCGTAACCGAACCTTAAGTGTGTAGACCCTACGGGTTCGGGAGACATGTAGACATGACTGAGATCGCTCTCCGGTCAATAACCAACAGCGGGATCTGGATACCCATGTTGGCTCCCACATGCTCCACGATGATCTCATCGGATGAACCACGATGTCGAGGATTTAATCAACCCCGTATGCAATTCCCTTTGTCAATCGATATGTTACTTGCCCGAGATTCGATCGTCGGTATCCCAATACCTCGTTCGATCTCGTTACCGGCAAATCACTTTACTCGTACCGTAATGCATGATCCCGTGACCAGACACTTGGTCACTTTGAGCTCATTATGATGATGCATTACCGAGTGGGCCCAGTGATATCTCTCTGTCATACGGAGTGACAAATCCCAGTCTCGATCCGTGTCAACCCAACAGACACTTTCGGAGATACCTGTAATGCACCTTTATAGTCACCCAGTTACGTTGTGACATTTGATACACCCAAAGCACTCCTACGGTATCCGGGAGTTACACGATCTCATGGTCAAAGGAAAAGATACTTGACATTAGAAAAGCTCTAGCAAACGAACTACACGATCTCACGCTATGCTTAAGATTGGGTCTTGTCCATCACATCATTATCCTAATGATGTGATCCCGTTATCAATGACATCCAATGTCCATAGCCAGGAAACCATGACTATCTATTGATCAACGAGCTAGTCAACTAGAGGCTTACTAGGGACATGTTGGTGTCTGTTATTCACACATGTATTACGATTTCCGGATAATACAATTATAGCATGAATAAAGACAATTATCATGAACAAAGAAATATAATAATAATGCTTTTATTATTGCCTCTAGGGCATATTTCCAACAGATAGGCTCTACGTTCAAATACAACGGGTGCAAAACAGTTGCACATGCGGAATACTCAGGTTAAACTTGACGAGCCTAGCATATAACAGATATGGCCTCGGAACACGGAGACCAAAAGGTCGAGCGTGAATCATATAGTAGATATGATCAACATATTGATGTTCACCATTGAAACTACTCCATCTCACGTGACGATCGGACATGGTGTAGTTGATATGGATCACGTAATCACTTAGAGGATTAGAGGGATGTCTATCTAAGTGGGAGTTCTTAAGTAATATGATTAATTAAACTTAAATTTATCATGAACTTAGTCCTGGTAGTATTTTGCAAAGTATGTTGTAGATCAATAGCTTGCGTTGTTGCTTTCATATGTTTATTTTGATATGTTCCTAGAGAAAATTGTGTTGAAAGATGTTAGTAGCAATGATGCGGATTGGATCCGTGATCTGAGGTTTATCCTCATTGCTGCACAGAAGTATTATGCCTTAATGCACTGCTAGGTGACAGACCTATTGCAGGAGCAGATGCAGACGTTATGAATGTTTGGCTAGCTCAATATGATGACTACTTGATAGTTTAGTGCACCATGCTTAACGGCTTAGAATCGGGACTTCAAAGATGTTTTGAACATCATGGACCATATGAGATGTTCCAGGAATTGAAGTTAATATTTCAAGCAAATATCCGAGTTGAGAGATATGAAGTCTCCAACAAGTTCTATAGCTAAAAGATGGAGGAGAATCGCTCAACTAGTGAGCATGTGCTCAGATTGTCTGGGTACTTCAATCGCTTGAATCAAGTGGGAGTTAATCTTCCAGATAAGATAGTGATTGACAGAATTCTCTAGTCACCATCACTAAGTTACTAGAACTTCGTGATGAACTATAGTATGCAAGGGATGATGAAAACGATTCCCAAGCTCTTCGTGATGTTGAAATCGACGAAGGTAGAAATCAAGAAAGAGCATCAAGTGTTGATGATTGACAAGACCACTAGTTTCAAGAAAAGGGCAAAGGGAAAGAAAGGGAAACTTCAAGTAAAATGGCAAACAAGTTGTCACTCTCGTGAAGAAGCCCAAAGCTGGACCTAAGCCTGAAACTGAGTGCTTCTACTGCAAAGGAAATGGTCACTGGAGGTGGAACTACTCCAAATATTTGGTGGATAAGAAGGATGGCAAAGTGAACAAGGGTATATTTGATATACAGGTTATTGATGTGTGCCTTACTAGTGTTTGTAGTAACCCCTGAGTATTTGATACTTGTTCGGTTGCTAAGATTAGTAACTCGAAACAGGAGTTACAGAATAAACAGAGACTAGTTGAAGGGGAAGTGACAATGAGTGTTGGAAGTAGTTCCAAGATTGATATGATCATCATCGCACACTCCCTATACTTTCGGGATTAGTGTTAAACCTAAATAAATGTTATTTGGCGTTTGCATTGAGCATGAATATGATTTTATCATGTTTATTGCAATACGATTATTCATTTAAAGTCAGAGAATAATTGTTGTTCTGTTTACATGAATAAAACCTTCAATGGTCATACACCCAATGAAAATAGTTTGTTGGATCTCGATCGTAGTGATACACATATTCATAAAATTGATGCCAAAAGATGCAAAGTTAATAATGATAGTGTAACTTATTTGTGACACTGCCGTTTGGGTCATATCGGTGTAAACCGCATGAAGAAACTCCATAAAGATGGATTTTCGGAATCACTTGGTTATGAATCATTTGATGCTTGCGGACCGTGCCTTTTGGGCAAGATGACTAAAACTCCGTTCTCCGGAACAATGGAACAAGCTACTGACTTATTGGAAATAATACATACTGATGTATGCGATCCAATGAGTGTTGATGCTCGTGGCAAGTATCGTTATTTTCTGACCTTCACAAGATGATTTGAGCAGATATGGGTATATCTACTTGATGAAACATAAGTCTGAAATAGTTGAAAGGTTCAAAGAATTTCAGAGTGAAGTGGAAAAATCATCGTAACAAGAAAATAAAGTTTCTGCGATTTTATCACGGAGACGAATATTTGAGTTACGAGTTTGGTCTTCAATTAAAACAAAGTGGAATAGTTTCACAGCTCACGCCACCTAGAACACCACAATATTATGGTGTGTCCGAACGTCGTAACTGCACTTTATTGGATATGGTGCGATCTATGATGTCTCTTACTGATTTACCACCATCATTTTGGGGTTATGCACTAGAGACTGTTGCATTCACGTTAAAAGGGCACCATCTAAATCCGTTGATACGACACCATATGAACTGTGGTTTAGCAGTAAACCTAAGCTGTCGTTTCTTAAATTTTGGGGCTGCGATGCTTATGTGAAAAAGTTTCAACCTGATAAGCTCGAACCCAAATCGGAGAAGTGTGTCTTCATAGAATACCCAAAGGAAACTATTGGGTACACCTTCTATCACAGATTCGAAGGCAAGTTATTTGTTGCTAAGATGGATCCTTTCTAGAGAAGGAGTTTCTCTCGAAAGAAGTGAGGGGGAGGAAAGTAGAACTTGATGAGGTAACTGTACCTTCTCCCGAATTGGAAAATAGTTCATCACTGAAATTAGTTCCAGTGATTCCTACACCAATTAGTGAGGAAGCTAATGATGATGATCATGAAACTTCAGATCAAGTTACTACAGAACTTCGTAGGTCTTCCAGAGTACGGTCCGTACCAGAGTGGTACGGTAATCCTGTTCTGAAAGTCATGATACTAGACCATGATAAACCTACGAACTATGAGGAAGCGATGATGAGCCCAGATTCCTCGAAATGGCTTGAGGCCATAAAATCTGAGATGGGATCCATGTATGAGAACAAAGTGTGGACTTTGGTGGAGTTGCCCGATGATCGGCAAGCCATATTGTATAAATGGATCTTCAAGAGGAAGACAGATGCTGATAGTAGTGTTACTATCTACATAGCTCGACTTGTCGCAAAAAGGTTTTTGACACGTTCAAGGTGTTGACTACAATGAGATTTTCTCAACTGTAGCGATGCTTAAGTCTGTCCGAATCATATTAGCAATTGCCACATTTTATGAAATTTGGCAAATGGATGTCAAAACTGCATTCCTTAATGGTTTTCTTAAACAAGAGTTGTATATGATGCAACCAGAAGGTTTTGTCAATCCTAAAGGTGCTAACAAAATGTGCAAGCTTCAGCGATCCATCTATGGACTGGTGCAAGCATCTTGGAGTTGGAATATACGCTTTGATAAGTTGATCAAAGCATATAGTTTTATACAGACTTGCGGTGAAGCCTGTATTTACAAGATAGTGAGTGGGAGCACTACAACATTTCTGATAAGTATATGTGAATGACATATTGTTGATCAGAAATAATGTAGAATTATTCTGCAAAGCATAAAGGAGTGTTTGAAAGGAGTTTTTTCAAAGAAAGACCTCGGCAAAGCTACTTACATATTGAGCATCAAAATCTATTGAGATAGATCAAGACGCTTGATTAGTTTTTCAATAAGTACATACCTTGTCAAGATTTTGAAGTAGTTCAAAATGGAACAGTCAAAGAAAGAATTCTTGTCTGTGTTGCAAAGGTATGAAACTGAGTAAGACTCAAATCCCGACCACGGCAGAAAATAGAAAAGAGAATGAAAGTCATTCCCCATGCCTCAGTCATAGGTTCTATAAAGTATGCTATGCAATGTACCAGACCTATTGTATACCTTGCTCTGAATTTGGCAAGGGAGTACAATAGTGATCTAGGAGTAGATCACTGGACATTGGTCAAGAATATCCTTAGTGAGGACTAAGGAAATATTTCTCGATTATGGAGGTGATAAAAGAACCCGTCGTAAAGAGTTACATCAGTGCAAGCTTTTACACCGATCCAGATGACTCTAAGTCTCAATATGGATACATATTGAAAGTGGGAGCAATTAGCCAGAGTAGCTCCGTGCAGAGCATTGTAGACATAGAATATTTGCAAAATACATACGGCTCTGAATGTGACAGACCGTTAACTAAGCTTCTCTCACGAGCAAAACATGATCACACCTTAGTACTCTTTGGGTGTTAATCACATAAGCGATGTGAACTAGATTATTAACTCTAGTAAACCCTTTGGGTGTTGGTCACATGACGATGTGAACTATTGGTGTTAATCACATGCAGATGTGAACATTAGTGTTAAATCACATGGTGATGTGAACTAGATTATTGACTCTAGTGCAAGTGGGAGACTGAAGGAAATATGCCCTAGAGGCAATAATAAAGTTATTATTTATTTCCTTATTTCATGATAAATGTTTATTATTCATGCTAGAATTGTATTAACTGGAAACATGATACATGTGTGAATACATAGACAAACATAACGTCACTAGTATGCCTCTACTTGACTAGCTCACTAATCAAAGATGGTTATGTTTCCTAACCATAGACATGTGTTGTCATTTGATTAATGGGATCACATCATTAGGAGAATGATGTGATTGACATGACCCATTCCGTTAGCCTAGCACTTGATCGTTTAGTATATTGCTATTGCTTTCTTCATGACTTATACATGTTCCTGTAACTATGAGATTATGCAACTCCCGTTTACCGGAGGAACACTTTGGGTGCTACCAAACGTCACAACATAACTGGGTGATTATAAAGGAGTACTACAGGTGTCTCCGAAGGTACATGTTGGGTTGGCGTATTTCGAGATTAGGTTTTGTCACTCCGATTGTCGGAGAGGTATCTCTGGGCCCTCTCAGTAATGCACATCACTATAAGCCTTGCAAGCAATGTAACTAATGAGTTAGTTACAGAATGTTGCATTACATAACGAGTAAAGAGACTTGCCAGTAACAAGATTGAACTAGGTATTGGATACCGATGATCGAATCTCGGTCAAGTAACATACCGATGACAAAGGGAACGACGTATGTTGTTATGCGGTTTGACCGATAAAGATCTTCGTAGAATATGTAGGTTCCGCTATTGGTTTTTGACCCAGAATAGTTCTAGGTCATGTCTACATAGTTCTTGAACCCGTAGGGTCCGCACGCTTAACGTTATGATGACAGTTATATTATGAGTTTATGAGTTTTGATGTACCGAAGGAGTTCGGAGTCCCGGATGAGATCGGGGACATGACGAGGAGTCTCGAAATGGTCGAGACGTAAAGATCGATATATTGGACGACTATATTCGGAGTTCGGAAAGGTTCCGAGTAATTCGGGTATTTTTCGGAGTACCGGAGAGTTACGGGAATTCGCCGGGGAGTATATGGGCCTTATTGGGCTTTAGGGGAAAGAGAGAGGAGAGGTTGGGCGCCCCCCCAAGACCTAGTCCTAATTGGACTAGGGGGAGGGGCTGCGCCCCCTCCTTCCTTCTCTTCTCTTCCCCCTTTCCTTGACCCCTACTCCTACTACTTGGAAGGGGGGAATCCTACTCCCGGTGGGAGTAGGACTCCTCCTTGGTGCGCCTCCTCCTAGGCCGGCCACCCCCTCCCTTGCTCCTTTATATACGGGGGCAGGGGGCACCCCAGGACACACAAGTTGATCTACAGATCGTTCCTTAGCCGTGTGCGGTGCCCCCCTCCACCATATTCCACCTCGGTCATATCGTCGCGGAGTTTAGGCGAAGCCCTGCGCCGGTAGAGCATCATCATCATCACCACACAGTCGTGCTGATGGAACTCATCCCCGACACTTTGCTGGATCGGAGTCCGGGGATCGTCATCGAGCTGAACGTGTGCTGAACTCGGAGGTGCCGTACGTTCGGTACTTGGATCGGTCGGATCGTGAAGACGTACGACTACATCAACCGCGTTGTCATAACGCTTCCGCTTACGGTCTACGAGGGTACGTGGACAACACTCTCCCCTCTCGTTGCTATGCCATCACCATGATCTTGCGTGTACGTAGGAATTTTTTTGAAATTACTACGATCCCCAACATCTATATCCTCTTTGATTGATCACAGGGGCTCCAGGCTCTAAGTTGATTGCATGATCAAAATCCCTTTTTGGAGGTAGGCCAGTAGGTTCTTCAAAAACATCCTTGTAGTTTTCAAGAACTTTGGCAATTTCTAGTTTTTGTACAGTTTCTAGCAGTGTCTCCACTTGCACTGGTTGCATCCACATGAGTGCCCCAGAGAGCATATTATCTAATATTTTCTCCATATCCTGCAAGAGGGGAGTGCAAGGAGTGTTGGGCAAACTCTCATCCAAGAAGGTTCTTGATTCACCATTAGCTAGTTTAATTCCCAAGGACATGTTTGGTAAATCAAAAATAACAGGACTGTGTTTGTACATCCAGTCTGCTCCCAAAATTATGTCATATCCAGTGAGCTGCAAAAACCTGAAATTAGAAACCATTTCAACTCCTTGGATGTTGTATGAAGTTTTGTGAAGAGAGGAGTCACTGTATAATTTTCCCCCATTTGCTACAGTCACTTGAACTTGTTTCACTGGAGTAGCAGGACACCCAGATTGTGCAGCAAGGGCAGGGGAAATGAAGGTAGTAGTGCTTCCACTATCAACCAGGTCCAATCCTACAGTGTTTCCAATTTTTACTTGTAATGTGAAGGTTTGTTTCTTGTTCTCTTCAGGTAAGCCAGTGGCTGCATGCATTGAAATTTTGAGTTCAGTGCTGTCAGGAGGCTCCTCTTCCACATCAGATTGGACCTCTTCTGCATCCACTATATATATGATCTCAGGATTTCCAGCTTGTTCTTGCAGGGCTTGGATCTGAGACTTTTGGGACATTTTGCAAACTTGCTTATGACCAGGAAACCAAGGTTCTCCGCACTTATAACAAATGCCCTTCTCTCTTGCTTGTTGTATCAGAGAAGCAGGAGTTGTACTGGTGGCCAATTGAGGTTTTGGCAATTCTCCTTGTACACTTTTTCTGAAACTAGGAAGATAAGGTTTCTGAGTAGTGGGAGGAGGACAAGATTTCTCAATCCTTCTTGCTAGCCACATAGCTTTCTGCATATCAGCAGGTTCTAACATTCTAGATGGCTCTGAATGTAGGGGCTTAGTCCTGATATGAAACTGTGCAAGTAGTAGTTGTCAGGAACTGCTGGGTTGTCTCTCCTCATCAGATTCATTTGCTGCTCAAATTCAGAAATATATTGAGCAACAGTGGCCTGTTGAGTTAACTTGTGGAAAGCTCTCACATTTTCACATACAGATGTGACAGCAAACCTTTGTGTGAGTGCAGAGCAGAATTTGTGCCAAGGCATATTACTGACAATAAACCCAGTTCCTCTCCACCATTGTATAGCTTCACCCTTCAGATAAGATACTGCTATTTCAGTTCTTTGTTCAATTGGTGTTCTAGCAGCTGAGAAGTATTGTTCTATGTTTTGTATCCAAGAATCTGCATCTACTCCTTCAAATTCAGCAATGTTTAGTTTGGCAGGCTTGACAGAAAGTATGTTCCTTCTGGTTTCAGGAGCATAAGGTCTGTGTCTGTCTCTTCTGAACTCTGCATCCTGAAATTCCTCAACTGTCATTAAGTGTTGCACTCCCTGAACTTGCTGTTGCTGTGGTGTGTAAAACTCCTGCTTGTTAGCAGCATGATTTGGGTGCCTGTAAGGTCCTTTTGGAGTGCCATCTAAGTTCAGTTCTCTGCCTGTAGTTTTCTCCACTAACACAGCAGACCCCCCTGTAACTGGTTCTTGTTTCTCCAAGTGGTTGTTTGGTAATTGTTTTGGCCTGCCTGGTGGAACAGCAGTACTACCTTGTCCAGAGAGAGGATCTGGCCTTTCCTCCTCTTCCTCTTCTTCTTCTTCTCCAGACTGATCAGTGGCCATCTTCTGCAGAGTGCTCTGTATTTTCTTGAAGTTTCTCTGTATGCTGGCAAAGTTCTTGTTTACTGATTCTGTAAAATTATAGAACTCCTTCCTGTCCTCTTCTCGCTCGTGCCTTAGGGTTTTGATGTCCAATTGTAAGGACTCGAGTTCTAATAGATCAGTGTCTTGGGTCTCTCCAGCCATGTCTGCAGGGCCCTTGTTGGTCATTCCTTGCAGAGCCAGCCTGAGGATTCAGTCGGGTAGGGTGGGGAGGGATTTTGCACCGGTTGCCCGGAAACCAACCCACACAATTTGCAACCTTTGTCTTCAATTACTATAACGCCGCGTCGCCGGAACAAGCCGCACTGAAAGGGTGGGTTGGGTGGGATTTTACTCTGAAGAAATTTTCTCCAATAACCACTACTCCTTCCTCTCTGCTGCCGATCGGTCTACCGCCGCCAATCGCCGCCTCGCCGCCGCCACTCGATCAGATCTGGGACTCAGATCTCGCCGCCAAGGACAACAACCAACGCATCTGATACCAATTGACAGGATCTAGTTAGTCCTGACACTGAATTCTCACAAGACAGACGGAAATCACTCAATTGTTGGGGCAATTTTGGGGATCGATTTCATTCACTCGAACCAGAGTTTCTAGGGTTTGTGGCCAGCCGGAACACGGCGGCTCAAGGGCCAAGACCAGATACAAGTCAAGATGCCCTCTCCACAATCCGGAGGCGAGCTTAAAAGGGGTCTAGCGAGGTAAAAAGGAGAGACAGCGACAGGTACAGTAAAACGACAAAACGCGGTAACTTTCAAAAAGTAAGTGACACGGTAGCAGCCGTTCGTTTTCAGATCAACGGCTGTGATGACGATCTGGGCCGTGAAGCGGTACCATTCTCCTGCGTCCCTTGGATGGTAGATCGACGGTTGACGCTTGACTGGGCAAACTGAATCATTACTATTGCATTTCAGGTGTTGGCTACAGAACACGGCGACTAGTTGTGATCAAAGTCAGACGAGGCGGCCATTGAAGACACAAGGATTAGGTGGCACTCGACGGCACCCGACCCGACGAGTTCCACGACACTGATCCCAACCTGGCTCGACGAAGGCAGCAACCTGGTGGATCTCGGACCCCAACTCCTGACAGGGTCCTTGCGCCTGACCGCGTAGCAGGAGACGCGGGGCTGGCCGTCCGCCGGTTCTTGAGGCCCCGCTGGGCGCGGCAGCAAGAACGAGCATGAGGCAGATGCCTCTCTATCTGCAAAAATGCTAGACGTGCTTTTACAGGTTTCTACAGGCTCCTTCCAAACTTTCTAAACACATCCCCCCTAATTGCAATGGGGGTGGGCCCGTGCCTCTACTAATGACCAATTAAAAACCGCCACAACACCCTGTAAACCCCTCATGCCTGTAACATCATGTATGTGTAGCAAAGCTCCTCTATCTGCGACGAGCGAGGGCTATCAACAACCTGTATCCAAACGACCTGTAGAAGTAAACACCTGTAAAATACTCCCTGCGTCTCATAATATAAGATGTTTTTCTACATTAATGTAGTGCCAAAAAATGTCTTACATTACGAAACGAAGCAAGTACTCGTTGCTTTCGTGGGATCGTAAAATACACATGTACCTAATTGTACTATCAGCTTAGAGCATCTCCAACGGTGCCTTCCGCGTCCGTTCGAGGACAGCTGGACCATTCCGTGGACACGGATACGGAAGGCCGTCATCCGCTGCCCGCATACATCCGGCCTCCTTTTTTTTATATAGTCCGCACATCCAAATAGCTGCGTACGCAGAGTTCGGGCGTTCAAATAGTCGCGTACATAGAGTGCAAATGTTCAAATAGCCGCATGCAACACTAGTTTAAATTTTAAAAAGTGCAAATTTTACATTCCAACATTGTTGTCCCCTTAAATAGCCTACTGATGCTCAATCAGATCTTCCTTCAACTGCTCGTGAGTTGATCGATGATGAATTTGTTGATGCATTTGAATAACTCTTCAAACGTGGCCGGATTCTGGTCTGGAAGCTCGATAGGATCACACATGTTCTCAAATTATAGAGCTGTGGTAGCATCCTCACCCTCATTGTCGACAATCATGTTGTGCATGATTACACAACATGACATTACCTCCCACAAGGTATCTGGATCCCATTGTTTAGCAGGTCCACGAACAATTGCAAACGGGCCTGCAGAACTTCAAATGCCCTCTCGACATCCTTTCGAGCCGCTTCTTGTCTTTGGGCAAAGTGAGACTTCTTCTGGCCAACTAGTTTAGAGATGGTGCTGACAAAGGTGGCCCACGAAGGATAGATACTGTCAACCAGATAGTAGCCCATGTTGTTCTCGTGTCCATTGGCAGTATAGTGGCAAGGAGGAGCTTTTCCTTCAGCCAGCCTCGCAAACAACGGTGATCGCTGCAGCACATTGATGTCATTGTGAGACCCAGGCATGCCAAAGAAAGCGTGCCAAGTGCAAAAATCATGTGATGCAACTGGTTCAAGGATGATGGTGGGCTTCTTAGTATGACCCTGATATTGTCCTTGTAAAGCCTTCAGACAGTTCTTCCATTTTCAATGCATGCAGTCAAGAGATCCAAGCAAACCTGGCCACCCCTTTGCTTCTGAGATTGCCAAGAGCGTCTCGGTGTCTGCCACAATTGGTTTTCTTAGGTACTGAGGTCCGAACACCTCGACCATGGCAGTTGCAAACCTGACCATGGCATCTCCGCATGTGCTCTTGAAAATCTGTAGATACTCGTCCCACGAATTAGCAGTCGTGCCATATGCAAGTATCCGTAGTGCGGCCGTGCACTTCTGGTAACCAGAGAAGTCAATCGTTCCCACGACGTCCTTCTTCAAGATGAAGTAGGACCGGACGCCATAGTACAAACGATCGAAGACAGTCTTGCGCATTTGAAAACACCGACAAAAATGGTCAGCGAGGAGTGCATCCAGGGTAAAGTAGTCGGCCATCAGTGTCAAATGGCCGCACACCCTGTTGCGGTTGAGCACTCGGTGACCCTTAATCGAGCCCTTGAGAACGGAGAACATGCTCCACCACACGCTCTATGTCTTCAAGGACCCCCTGCATTATCGTCCTCTCATCCGAGTAGTCCTCGTCGGACGACTCAACATAGTGCTCGTATATGTACTCCAATCGGAATTCATTGCTAGAAAGAAGGGGAGACTTTTTTAGCTCCAACAATTCATTGAACAGTTGCCGATCATGGTGAGTATAGTAGTAGCAGATGGTACCTGACGGGACGGTCGGAAGACAGGGGTTGAACGGCGATGGAGGAGAAGCAGGGTGAAGCCTGGTTGGAATGCTGGAGGTGACGGAGATGTAGAGTTCTGGCAGGGATATAGCGTGACGGCCGGGGTGATGGACCGGCGACGAAGGCAATAGAGAAAGAAGGAAGGAGAGAAAATGAGGAGGATGATGGCGCGGGGCCTGGCATTTTTTTGGGTGAACGAGGATATCGGAGTCCTGTGTGCCTATTGTCCGAATTCCCGTAAAGCTACCTATATTTGTCTCCCTATATTTGTCTTCCTATATTTGTCTCTAGTTTACGAGATCTGCGTATCTAGGGTCCGGATTACGGTAAAGCTCCTTATATTTGTCTCTAATTTACGGGATCCGCCTTGAAGATGCCCTGCCGGGCTCCCAATCGGGGCCTTGGGGTGTCCGTGCGTAGCTGGAGCTTTCAGACAGCGATGGTCTCCCTTTGAGAAGGTATAAAAAGAAGGCTGGCTGCACATGGCCACGAGACATGTCCGCCAGATCACCGACTAATTTATTTTCAAATACCGTATTGCGTACGTACATGTAAATATTCCGGCAGCAAGTCTCGGGATCTCAGCAACATTAGCACATCGTGTACCAACGTCCAAACCTGCAAGTTCAGGGTCTCGACTACATGGAAGAAAGGACATGAATGAACAACATACTGAGAGGCCCATCGTACTCTTCTTGAACGAGAGTTACCAGTTGAGAACACACCCATTTCACATTTCCGTGACGCAAGAAAATGAACAAGAATGTGCAGAGATATCCACCGAGCTGTCAACCTTGTTAGTTGTGACCGACAAGTTTCTGACAAACCAAATATACTTCCCATCCGCATAACTTTGATAAACAATCAATGTGCAGTAACTAAGAACAAAGAATTTGGGTCAAAAAATTAACGAAGAAAAGAATCAGCCTGCATCAATGACGTGTAAGGCACCAATTTTCAATTAAAGGTGCCACAACGCATCACCAACAAACAATCCTGTCCCGTAATCTAGATGACGAGAGTGACACTCCCTTTTACCTGAAGCCTCACCACTACACATCACCATTGCCTACCGCATTATCCTTCGACTTAAGACTAATTTCTCTAACTGCAGAAAAACCACCCATCAAGCTCATTAATTCAATGAACAGATGGTGTTGGATCTACCCTGTCAAAATTGATGGCTAATGACTGCTTTCCTGGTCTTTTTCACTCCCAAGTGCTTGTCCTCTTGGTATATAGTACAGCAGTAGACGAAAACAATCTACCGTCAGTCAAATCTTCTGGTTTCCAGGTTCAAAGTATGCTATGGACTTACATTGCACTCGTCCATGAATCGCTCATCTCGTGCCAGAAACCTCTTCCAGTACTTCCTGTAATTTGGTATACCCAATTCAAGCCAAGGTTTCATATTACCATTGTAGTGCAACGATGCAGAACTTCGGATCACTTTTTCTTCAATTCCGTACTGATAGCCAAGCCCAGATAGAGTCAACCTCTCATCAAGAGGATATACAAGATTCTGGAAGGAAAGCAAGCTTATAGGTAAAGCTGCAGCTCGTAGTGAGGCCTCATCGTCATTGTTCCGGAACTGTAATAGAATAAGAGTAGAAGTGATAATAAGCTAATCACTTCATGCAAGATGGGCCCAAATCATGCATTTTTCAAATAGACTGAAAGTAAAGAGTTTAAGATAGCATCACAATTGCTCACTATATCAAGTACGGATGATGATAGCTGGAAATATTGGAACAAAACAAAATACAATGCATGCTTTAGAACTTGAAATAAAAGCAGGCTGACAACAGACCAACCTTTTCCAGGAGTTGCAGGTAATTCTCTGTAACATTATACTCTCTCCATTTTTCCAAATTAATGACATTCAATCCAGACATCCATGCACATGACTGGGGATCGTACATTGCCTCGCCGAGAAGGTTTCTTAGTTGGCCCAGTCTCAGGCCACAAAACTTGACTGCGGCATTCACTTTATCTCCCATATCAAGATTCCACAAGAAAGAGAGATCACGTTGAACAATGACATCATCATCCAACACAATCACCTTCTTTAAATCTTTAAATATATCCGGAATAAAGAAATGTGAGTGACTAAACACTGATAAATACTCCATTCTAGATTTCTCGGTAGGTCGCTCAAAGCTACTGATGAAAACACGGAATTCCTCGGGCATATACAACTGCTGCATGCTGAACTCTGGCAAATTCTCCAAAATAATATGCTCGTAGTTAATGACATTGACAGCTGATTCTCTGTAGGCATTTCTTGAAAACCAATGCTTCATTGCATAGAAATTTTGAGCATCGGTTAGTACATGAAAGACTACATTCCTGGTCTCCTGCAAAACACCAAAAGGAACATCAGCAATGCCAAAAACCCAGAAGATGTTCAATCAGCAAAAGAGTATAAGTTGCCTGCATACCTCAGAACTACTAACAGATGAGTTGATGACAACGGAAGCGGCAAGCACATTTTTAGATAATATAACGTAGTGCCTATGATCTGGAACATTAAACTTATGGACAGGAGAGTCATCTGAATCCAATGTAGTTGATTTAAAATATTCTACTGTCAACCTCATATTAAGACAATGATGACTTTTGGGCATCGTGTGAACACCAAGGTTGTATAAGTAGGCACTCTGCTTCATATGAAAATGAGCTTCATCGTCCGTCATATGAAGTATCTGGCGAAGCTTTTTGTCAACATTGTTACAATCCACAGTGCATGATTTGGCTCTTGCTATTGCACGGTCCATCCTCTCTATCTTCTTTTTTATGCTGAAAGCACAGGTCAAGTGTCATTCAGTAACAAACAATTAAATGCAGTCATGACTGATAGTACTTTCCCAGTCAACCATACCGGATACAAATTCAATATGAACACTAAGAAAAAATATACATGTAAGATGTAACAAAGCATTTCAACCCCATGCAATGCATAAATGATCTGCTGTCATAATTTCAATATACAAGATGGAACCACGAAATGCTAAACGGGTCAAGAAGAATAACAAGCATGCCGAATAAATACTCACAAGGGTGGTAGATCAGCATCAACAATGGATTCACTTAGAACCCTCTCATGTTCTTGGATATTCTGCTTCAATTCACGAGTCAGTGCCTCCTTTCCTTTAAGTTTGGCAATGCTCGGGTAGTAAGATCGAGCCACAAATAGCTGATCTTTTAGTTTTTTTACAATGGCATCTTTCATAACTTCTTTGTGTTCAATGGACCAGAGACAGTAACTCCCGAATTCAAGTTGACAAGCCTTAGCCTTCTCCAATTCATCAGCACTTGGGACCCTGGGACGTCTCATGTTGTCACTGAAATCCTGGCATCAATATATTCTCCAAATCATCAGTACTTCTCTTAAAAGAGTAACAAAATTACAGCTTGGGCTCAAGTAAGAAAAAGTATTAATGGGAAAACGAAGTTATGCTTCAGAAGGTAAAGCATGACTTATGTACAAAGAGAAACAGCAAAATAAGAGCCATCATACTTTTCTGGGTGGAACTGGAACTGGTACTGGCTTCACTTGTTCAATTTTTGGTGGGGGGAGAACTGCATACAGTGCCAATTAGTGGGTCAGCATACCAACTGAAACATGAGTACATCATGAGAAGAGAATCAGGTAGAGAAGACGCACTACAAACGCATACATTGCTTGACCTTAGAAAAAAAAGTATGGTTAATTATCATCACATCCTAGATAAACACACCAGCATTTAGTCAGAATTACGTATTAATAGTTTATTTTAAGATATAGTGGCAAAAAGGCGTGCACTGGAAACAAGTAACAGCGAAGATGGTGAGGTGCTGAAGCAAATTGAGTAAAAGGCCAACTATTTTTCAGTGTCCAGGTAACTGGTTTCCTACAACATTATAATATTTTTCCTGAAACATTTCGAAATGATGTATATCTAAAAGTTCACTTACATGAATGGAATTTGGTGCATAATTGATTATGGCATTCTCATATATTCAATTAAACTTTATGTAACAGTGTTGCAGCCACTACTAACCTTTAACTTTATGTTCAGTATCAATTTGGTGATGCAAGTCTATATTGCCCTTGGAATTCTTTCCGTGCACATCCTGAAGAAAAAGGAGTAAAGGATAACACATCAATGATTCAAATTATCAAAAGTTGTGACGGAAAACACTAGGGCCAGTTCTTTTGGGCAATTCTCCCAGAATTGACCCCCTCCCCAGCTTCTCCCAGAATTGCCACTTAATATTTTTTTACAATTCCTAGCTAGTTAAGGTCTAATTAGCTAGGAATTGTAAAAAAATATTAAGTGGCAATTCTGGGAGAAGCTGGGGAGGGGGTCAATTCTGGGAGAATTGCCCAAAAGAACTGGCCCTAGTAATCTATGCAAAAATAATAACAGAATGTATTAACTGATTCTACAACATATACTTTTCACAGCCTTCATAGTTCATAATCATGAAGAAAGAGACTAGGGTGGAGAGATTAAATATACTACTTCTTTGATATATCACTTTGTTTGGCATCCCTTAGGGATGGTTTGTAGCTGTTTGAATTGCTGGCTTGAATTATTTCTGTATGCGTTTTCCATATTGTCCTATTCGGTCGAAGAGAGGTGGCACAGAAGAAGACAATGGTGAGGAGTGCACCATGTTTCTTTGAGCTGACCAAAAAAAAACACTGTTCAACTCAATTTGGTCTGCTTCAAGTAACCCCATATACTTCGGTGATACAGTCGGTCAATAAAATTTTCTTTGATTTTTTTTATGTAAGAGCTTATGCACAATTTCCTTTTAGCATAGGCCTAGACTAGATGGTATTTGGAAAAAAATGCCTACTCCTGCTGGTAAGTCTGAAACATGCTGATAGACAATACGAGGAAGAGTGGCAGAAATGACTAATGTGAGAGTAGAGCATGCATGGCCTGTTAATTTTAAACGAACTTGTGGGCTCATGTTTTGGCCTACTGACCAAAAGTCAGGACCAAAGTTCTGAACTGCTATTTTTCATGCTAGTGAACATCAAAGATTATGGGGTAGTGTATCTTTCAGTTACAAGGCATGCTAGTAGGCATCACTAGTGTTATTAAGTTTCATGACATTAAAAGCGGAGAACAAACAGGGGCTAAAACCAAACACTAGAAGTGTCGAACAAAATACACATAGCTTTCCGTGGAATGATCTAGATGCGGTTATATGAGTTCATCAATGTCAGTACATAAGAAAAATGCAAAGCCACTAACCTGAGTAACCTCTGTCTCTGCGTTCACATCTCTACCACCCTGCCGCGGCACTTGATGTACAATCCTGTCTCTTTCTACCACTAAGCGATCGAATGAAGGCAAAGTAACCTCCTAAATCCAGCACAAATGAACACGTGGTAGCAGGAATCAGTCATACTATCCCAACACATGACCATTTTCATAAAAAGCAATCCATGAAAACTTGGACAAACGTCCGCATATATAATTTTAATTTTTGTTAGAAAAAAGAGAAAGTTACCTGTTGGGGGCGCTCATCCGTCACGTACACTGCAGCAAACAACCAAACCAATCAGAAAATCGGCTCAAGTAAGAAGGACAAAAACACCAGAATCCAGCACTAAACGACAATTAACGAAACAACAGATCCGCCGGGAATGGCGCGGATCCGATCGAGTAAGCCGCGGCGCCACCCGCATTACGGAAATCCGGGTAGGGGACAAGAGGGACGTGAAGAACTCACCGGCGGGGAAGCGGTTGAAAAGGAAGGCGATCGGTACGAGCAGCGAGCAGAAGACGAGCGCCAGCACCGCCAGCCGCGGGCCCCTCCGCCTCTTCGCCGGCGGCGCAGTCGCCTTCATAACCTCCTCCCCCTTCCCAAGACCCTAATCTCCGCCGCCGCCGTCGCCGCCGCGTGGCCCTCTACTGATCATACCACCACCGCCACCGCCGAGACGGGGCAGGGCAGCGGCGCGCAGATGAATGCCTCCCGATTGGGGCAATGGCACGGGGACGCCAGTGGCGCCGGGCCCGATCGGTGCGTGGCGATTTGGGAGCCGCGGCGCCGGACGCTCGGATTGGTTAGTGTGCGCGAGAAGACAGGGCAGGGAGCGGAGGACGTCGCGTCGCAGGGAGAAAGAGAAAGAGAAAGAGAAAGAGAAAGAGGATTGTATTGTTTCTTCTTGTTTGGATTTGGGATTTGGAGGACAAGGGGAGAAGTGTGCGAGGGGTGTCAAGGAATAATGGCCCTTTTGCCTCGCCTGCTGCGTCTCGTTTTCAACCCTTTCCTTTTATTTGGGGTTTTCTGCCTTGTAGAGGAGAGGTTTTATTTGGAGTTTTAACAAAATTCGATTTTGCTATGCTGTTTATTACTTCTTCCGCCCTATATTAATTGACGTCTAGATACATCCAGCTCAGCCTCAATTAATAAGGGACGGAGGGGATAAAACTTACCGAATTGTGATGGATATCTGTGGTGATGCGAACAATCTGCTATGGCAGCTCATCCTTGCAGCACTTCAAATTAGTTCCAACATCTTCCTTTTTGATGGAAAAATTTAAAACTCTTTGGGTGAGGTCATTTCCGATGAGAGACATGTGACATGGGGAACTCTAGTCGCGCCGCCAGTGACCCCATATCCCCCGCATTGCCGCTGCCAGAGGGAACAACGACGAAGGACGTGCGCGCCTAGGGAAGGTGGTGGCGAGGCATTTCTCCTTGTGACGTTAATGCGAGCGCGCCATGGCTGCCGGATGGTGTGGGGCGGGATCATCTCCAGGAGCGACGACCCCTCTTGACCGCAGGGGGTTCTTCTCGTCTCCGGCGTTGCCTCCCACCTCCGAGCTACGGTGACAACTATGGGAGGACAGCTTTGAAGGGATTCCGATGGTTCTTTCCCCAGCGCGTCGACATGGTGGTGCGCAAGCGCGTGAGAGGCCTTGCAATGGGCTACTTGTCGGTGCAGCTCCAGCCCTAGTGGCCTGGGCATGCCTCCAGCGTCCTTTGTCTGCGTTTTTCTGGCCTTAGTGATACTGCGATAGTTGCGTACCCTCCAGCTTATTTGCCTCACCGGCTCTCTAGCGGCTCCTGTCCTGATAGTTCAAATCTGCATCTCTCTGGTTCTTGGCTCTTTGTGGTCGCCCGCCATCGTCAGATCCCTTGCGTCGACTTTCCCTGCCTTGTTATCTCTCCCACCCACCCAGCTCCATGCCCCGTCCTTCTAACAGATTCAAAGCTCATGTGTCAGCGACTTTCGGTGCCATTATCCGGCGACGGACACAACTCCCCTTCTTGTATTGACGGCTCTGGCCAACGACCTGACTTCATCGTCTTTATTTCCTTTCAGTGGCTTTGGGATTGCTCAGACTCACGCTAGGGCAAAAAACTCTGCTCCGCTTGCTGATGCTGGAGGCGGTGACACTCGCGGGTGTCGTTCCCTTCTTGGACGCGTTGTCATGGCCTTTGTTTGTGCCCCTCTTCGAGCACCGAGGGAAACTCTAGGTCTGATTCTTCGGCCGGATGGCGATGATGTCAGGTGTCGTTCCCCTTCTTGAAGGAGTCCCCTTGTTTTATCGCGGCGCCCCCGATGGTGGTCTTGGAGATGTTGGCATCGCGTTGGTTTAGCCTACCTCTCACGGCATGGGCAACCGGGGCGCTTTGTCCGACTTCGCCAGCGCTTCCTCCATGGCTCCCGTCTCCATCTCGGCCGGGTCCTGCACTCGATCTCTAGGCGTTCTTGGTAGGGGTACGTTGATCTAGTCGGGTTGGAGTCGTGTGTGCGCGATGGAGGTGCATTGTGTTGGTTGTGATGCGGTTTGGGTATCCTAAGCTCTGTCTCCTCGCCTTCCATGGCTGGAGCCCGGACTAGAAGGTTTTTGCTGCGTTGTATTATCTATTCGGATCGAGCATCCCTTGTCTCTCTGCTGGGCACCATGCCGACGCTGTTTTCCGTTCGTTATGTGCATTGTATCGTAACTTGTACTCATTCTAATTTCTTCTATAGTAACGAAAAGATGCGCAAAATCTGCTTACTCACAAAAAAAAAGACCAATGAGAAAAGAATTTGAAGATTCATAAAAAAACATACTCCCTAGTGTAGTGTCAAAAACGTTCTTATATTATGGGACGGAGGGACTAGTTATTACAGCCCTAGTTTTCTTGATTTTTTCTAGAAAAGCAAACAATTATTTTAGTTAGAGCTAGTATTTATTCACAACTGAATGGTCAATTATACATTATGCAGTACTTAGATGCATTTTTGCACGTTCAAATACAAAGTACTTATTCGGACAAAAGAAATAAATCATCTGCCAGTACACCGTATATCAGCAAAAAAAGACTTGAAGTATTGCTATATACAGTACACCTGTATATTGCTACGGAAAAAATGGGGTGAATCCAAGAATGTCGCACGCCTGATGTTACCGTGTGCAGTAGGATGCAAAACGATTTTACCCAAACAACTGGGTTTAGGCTGCCTCTCACGGCGTGGGCAACCGGGGCGCTTTGTCCGACTTCGCCAGCGCTTCCTCCATGGCTCCCGTCTCCATCTCGGGCGGGTCCTGCACTCGATCTCTAGGCGTTCTTGGTAGGGGTTCGTTGATCTAGTCGGGTTGGAGTCGTGGGCGCGCGACGGAGGTGCCTTGTGTTGGTTGTGACGCGGTTTGGGTATCCTAAGCTCTGTCTCCTCGCCTTCCATGGTTGGAGCCCGGACTAGAAGGTTTTTGCTGCGTTGTATTCTCTATTCGGATCGAGCATCCCTTGTCTCTCTGCTGGGCACCATGCTGACGCTGTTTTTGCGTTCGTTCCGTGTGTTGTATCGTAACTTGTACTCATTCTAATTTCTTCTATATTAACGAAAAGATGCGCAAAATCTGCTTACTCGCAAAAAAAAAGACCAATGAGAAAAGAATTTGAAGATTCATAAAAAGACATAGTTATTACAGCCCTAGTTTTCTTGATTTTTTCTAGAAAAGCAACAAATTATTTTAGTTAGAGCTAGTATCCATTCACAACTGAATGGTCAATTATACATTCTGCAGTACTTAGACGTATTTTTGCACATTCAAATACGAAGTAGTTATTCGGACAAAAGAAATAAATCATCTGTCAGTACACCGTATATCAGCAAAAAAAGACTTGGAGTATTGCTACATACAGTACACCTGTATATTGCTACGGAAAAATGGGGTGGATCCAAGAATGTCGCACGCCTGATGTTACAATGTGCAGTAGGGTGCAAACCGATTTTACCCAAACAACTGGGTTTTTTTTTCATGTCAAAATTTCTAGCTAAGAATGTGATGAGCGATGCAGCGACCACAGAGCGGCTGCCACAGGATATCAAGTCGCCCCATGGGCCCACGCATCCAGTGATACGAGTGCAGACACTTTTGTAATCTGCCATTGCACAGAGCTTTACCAACCCGTTCAAATTTGATGACAGTGACGCGCAGCGCGTTCCCTTCCAATCGGATGCTACCTACAACAACAACAAGAACGTTCACTAGGCCTGACCAGGCAAGGCAATAATTAGTGCCACCGTGTTGTGAGTCATACCCCTTTCCCCGGCTAACGGGAGTGCCTGAACGTGCTCACAAAAGAGGGAAGATTGAAGAAACAGTTGAGTGAAGTCAGAGAAGGTGATGATGATGGTGGAGGATGGATCTCGCCTTCCCTATTCATAAATCTGCCCCTCTTTTTTCTTGATGCGTGAATATGCTCTTCCACCGCCAACATAAATGGCTCACCTAGATCTATATACTCACCTACACTTCCATGCTTGGATTTCTTTATAGTATGATGTGATGAGGAGGCCAAACTAACATTTCTATATATATATTCTTGAGAATAACATCTCTTTTGCACATACTTTTTTCTCCTTTTCTTGTATTTGATGCAGGCACTAGGAAAAGCTATAGTAAGAGAGGTTATTGGTGCTTTTGGGAAAAGCACCAAAAATGTTGATACGCCCGTTTCCACAAGCAATCGTGTGTTGAGGAAGATTGGGGAAGGGATAATGTAGGACAATGCTTATGAAGGGCAGGCATCATCCGGTGCTCCTGTTTTTGGATGTGGGACCTAGGCTAGGCCGTAGAGATTATCCAAAGAAAGATAGGGATGGGGGCGGGCGAGCTTTCTGTTTCGCTGGCCGTCACCGTCTAGCGTCGGTCCCCTTGGCTTGTGCATCCGGGGAACAGTTTAGGATCGAGACCCGCGATGCGGATTCACTTCTGATTATGTTTCCCCTCGCTTCAGTAATTCCACTCGAGTTTTTTTTTTGTTGGAAAAAAGGTAAACCCTTCCCCATCGGTCGGCCGATCATTTGGAAAAATTCGCCGCCTCGCGAGCTGTCAGATCAGGCTCAATCTAGTGGCGGAGCGTCATTCTCTATTTCTACAACATAAGTCGTGTCGCAGAAACATTTGACAACATAAGTCATGTCGCAGAAACATTTGCAACAGAGTTTGTGTTGTTGAAATTTTTAGCAGCAGAGATGATGTCTTAGAAATATTCACAATTTTTTTTGCAACAAAGGTCAAATTGCAGAAATTTTTTGCAACATAGATAATGTTGTAGGAACTGTTGTTGGGTTGAAGCTCAAGGAAGAGGTGACAACCATGGACGTCGGTGCTCCTTCAGGGCGAGCATGTCGGCGTTCTTGCCGACGGGCGAGCCCCGATGGCGACGGTTGGAGCGGCGTGGGGAGGTGTCAGCTTGGGAGGGGGGGGGGGGGAGGAGCTCGAGAGGAACACAGGGCGACTGTTCATGCTTGTCGGCAACCTCATCAATGTGCTTGTCAGTGGCCTCGTCAGCGTGCTTGCCGACGGCAGTGGTCGTGCTTGTCAGCGACATCATTGGAGTGTTTGCTGGCGGTCGTGATCTGAGTAGCGTGTGGGGGCTTTGGCTTGACGAGGGCTCGGGAGGAGCAAGGGAGGTGAGGATCTAGATCCCACAACACACCAATTATTGCGGTGGGGAAGATTGCAAAAACTACTGAGTTGTAAAACTTAGTCTATGGAATACATTGCTCCTGAGCTATCCGATTAAGATTAGATCCGATGGCTATGAAGGCGACGGACGCACGCGTCATTATCAGTCGGATGATTAGAATCATTTCCCTTCCCCCATACGACTAGTTTTTTTTGAAGGACCAGCCAAGGCTGGTGTTTCATTGATCATAAGCAGGGAGCAGATGACAAGTCGATAAGGCGGGGATCCGAAGATCAAGGAGAGTAAGGAAAAAGAATGACAGAAAAAAAGGAGGAAAGTGCCCCCCAGGGCACAAACACTAGCCTACTCTCCCAACTGATCCCCGAAGGGGCTCTGAACCGACTTGGTGCCGGCTTGCTGCCACAGACTTAGGCTTCTCCTGATCGCGTTGACGATGTCCTCCACCTTGACTTCTCTTGCCCTAAAAGTGCAGTCATTTCTCTCCTGCCATATGTGCCATAGGGCAAGGATAGCCAGCGACTTGATCGCTTTCCTTTGAGCAGGCGGCGTTGCTTCAGACATAGCTCTGAATCTGTCCGGGGATCCTGTGCTGCCTTTCCAAACTTCCTGCCTTAGCGCGCTGCAGCCCGTCCAAGTTGCAATGGCATTCCAGGTTTCCGTTGCGATGTGGCAATGCTAGAACAAGTGCTCTGAGCTTTCGAGGTTGCCGAGGCAGAGCTGGCAGAAATAACTGTTTGTCCATCCTCGCCGCTGCAACCTGTCATTGCACCAGAGCCGGTTTTGGTGAAGCAACCAGGCGAAAATCTTGAGCTTTGTAGGCGCGTGGGTGCTCCATATGAGCTCGCGAAACTGGTTCTGCACCGAGCCCTGGAATTGGGCGCGGTAGGCTGAGCTCGTCGTGTACTTCCCGGATGCCTCCATCTTCCAGGCAATCTGGTCTTGGCTGTCTTCTTGAAGGTGGTATGACTGCAGCCGGCGGTGCAGTGCGAGTACCTCCTGTGCTATAGAGCCAGCGTCGCCGTGTGCGAGGTCAGAGACCCAGCGGTCCTCGAGTAGCGCCTGCGCCACTGATCTATTCTTCCTTCTGGAGTGATTGAAGAGGTTGGGGTGGAGCAGTTTCAGCGGAGATGACTCGATCCAAGCGGAGTGCCAGAAGTTAGCCGTCTTGCCATTGCCGATAGAAATCGACGTGGCCGCACTAAAGAGGGCATGGTCGGAGGCATCGCATGGCAGCTCTGCTCCTGCCCATGGGCGCTCAGGGTGTTTCCATGCGTGCCAGAGCCAGCGTAGACGGAGGGCGCGGCTGAACTTTGCCAGATCAAGGATGCCAAGTCCACCGTGATCGATCGGGGAGCAAACCCGCGTCCAGTTCACCTTGCAGCAACCGCCGGCGAGCTCCTGATCATGTCCCCAGAGGAAACGGCGTCTACATTTGTCTATCTCTTTCAGTAGCTTTACTGGGATCTTTAGAGCTGTCAGGGCAAACGTTGGCACGGATGTGAGGACACATCGGACGAGGACCCTGCGCCCAGCTATGAGAGCATTTTCCTTTCCAGCCTGCTAACCTAGCCCTAATTCTATCGAGGATGAACTGAAGATGTACTAGCCTAAGCCGTCCCATTGTGAGAGGAAGCCTGAGGTATTTGATCGGGAATTGCATGATCGGTCCCCCGAAGGACTGGAGTACCAAGCTGAGATCGATGTCCTGACAGCAGATCGGCGTTGCTGTTGATTTGACATTGTTAATCTTCAGGCCCGTGGCGTCTCCGAAGCTCTCTAGCAAATCCATAAGGTAGTCTATTTCTTCCTTAACAGGGTTTGCAAAGATGACGGCGGCGGCCGCATACAGGCTAACCCTGAATTTGATTTCCCTGCCTGGCACTGGCGTAATGTGGAGCCCTTCCTCGGCCGCTATAAGAAGGCGGTGGATGGGGTCGATCGTGTGACGCCCGGATAGTTACGCTACAGTAACCCTCTACTAAATATGCCATGTCACCTCCGTTACTGTTGCTAATCTCTTGTTAATTCAAAAACCGATTCAAATTCAAATTCAAAATCAAGTAAACAATAAAAGTTTTCAAATATTAAAACTAAAATGTTCGGAGTGAACAAAAAATGCACAGGTAATTACGGTGGAGAAACCACATTTTTATAAAATATTTAAATGCTCTAAATTAACTAAAACAACAACTAGAACAATTGATTAAATACCTTTTCAAGTTATAAGGTTACAAACTATTTTTAATTAAATGCCTAACTAGTATTGTCAGTGTTATAATTGGTAATACTACATTAGGTGTTGTTTTTATAATGAGCAAAACTAAAATGAGTAGTAAATAAAATAGCAAAACTATTAACAGGAAAAATAAACAAAAGATAAAAAAAATAAGTAAACAAAGGAAAAGAAAACCCCCGGGGCTCCAGCCCAACTGGGCCACGACCTGCCAGGCCGGCCCAGCTCCCCCATGGCCCAACCGGCCTCCCCATATCCCCCATCCCTGAAACCCTAACCCACTACCACCACGCACTCCCCCCCACGACTCGCTCGCTCCCTCCCCCACTCCCCCGATCCAGATCAGGATCGGGGCGACCACGCCCTTGCCCCCGATGCCTCCCATCGCCGCACCACCGCGCCTCCATCCTCCTCCGCGACGTCACCTCGCCGGCGCCGCACCTCTCGGCCTTCTTCCGCTCCCTCGTGCACCGCGTCGTCTTCCTCGAGCTCCACCACACGCTCCATCCATGGCCGCCCGACCCCGTCGCTGGAACCTCGTCGCCGTCGCCAGTCGCAGGAGCTTCCTCGCCGGCCTGCTTCCTCCTCCTCACCGGCCTGCCTCCTCGTCGCCCGGTCGTCGCCGTCGACCACCCCGAGCCCCGCTGCCCTGACCCTACGCCCACCGTAAGCACGAGCCTCCCCCTCTCCTTCCCTCTCCCGCTTGCCGCGCCCAGGCGCGCACCGCCAGCGCCGCTCCACCGCACGGTGGCCGTGCCCGGATACGCCCGCCGCGGCTCACGCCCCGCCGTCCCGCCTCGCCTGCGCGCGCGCCCGCCGTGGCCGCGTTCAGCCCTCGCCGTGTTCCCGTGTGTGCCACTCCGTTCCGTCGCCGCGCTCCCGTGCGTGGCCTCCCCACTCCCGCTGCTGCCACTGCCTACTGCTGCTCCGGTCGGCGAGCCTCACCGTGGCTGGCCTGGGCCAGTGCCCATGGTCCAGCGAGTGCGCGCCCCGGTTCGCCGTGCCTCCCCTTCCCGTTGGCCGAGCCTGAGGCAGCGGGCGGGCGCCCGCTGCGCTACATCGTGCTGCGCCCGACGCCCGCTAAGCGACCAAACCCGCTAGGCTCCCTGGGGCCTATGACATGTGGGGCCCGGCCCCAGAACATTGAAAAAAAAAGAAAAGAAAAGGAAATAAAATAAAAATGAATTGATAAAATTAATAATTAATTAATTAATGAAATAATTAACTTAATTAATCTTGTTAGTTAACCTAATTAACTATTGTTGATTAATTAAACTGTAATTAGATTAGTTAAATCCTAATTAGAGTAAACAGAGTATGACATGCGGGACCTGCACGTCAGATTGATCCAGTCAACACCTTTGTTGACTGCTGACGTCATGATGACGTCAGCAAACACTGTTCTGGATAATGTTGTTTTAAAATAATTAAATAAATCCTAAAATGATTTAAATCTTTTAAAATTAATATAAAATAAACCGTAGCTTAGAAGACAATACTTTCTACATGAAAGTTGCTCAGAACGACGAGACGAATCTGGATACGCAGCCTGTTCGTCAGCCACACATCCCTAGCATAGCAAACTCGCAACTTTTCCCCTCCGATTCATCTGTCCGAAAACGCGAGACACCGTGTAACGCCCCGAGACCGACGATCCAGAAGACTTCCATATATTCCGGGTTTCGCCGTGTGTTTCATTTGTGCCTGCCCTTTTTATTTTTGCATTGCATCATGTCATCATGCCATCATCTCATAAATCTTTTGCAACTCACCTAAATAAATTGCATAGATCGCTGATCTATTTAAATCGAGGGAATTCACATGGTGATTCTCTTTAAAACACATCCTCTCGATATTTAGAGAGCTATAGTAAATATTCCATTTTTGGAATTCACCATAACACACTTGCAAAATCCCAATGCCTGTGTTGTCTTAATTCTTGATCTCCAACTTTGCCATTTATTCTTTCATCATCTTCCGGAGCTCCACCAAAAATCTCAACATTTTGGCTACTCCTAAAATCCTAGACTCCATTCAAACTCCTTTGGCGCAAGTTAAATAATTTTGGGTTTAACTTCGCCTATTTTGCTGGAACCACTTTTGTTGGGTTGGAAACATTCCATAAAGCCTTACAAAAATATCCCACCATTGTATTATTCTCCATGGCCTCTTCTCTTAATTCTTTTGGTCTCTCTCTATTTTTCTGTAAGGAGTATATCAAGAGAGAGGGGAGCAGTGCATAGCCGAAGCCCGCTTAAGGCCCACCTGCGGCCTGACCTAGCCGGCCCAAGAGGCCTGCCCGATCTCCTCTTATCCCCACCTCTCCCGATCAAACCCTCTCCCCCTCGTCCATCCTCACGCCGCCAGGGAGAGCCCTGCTCGATCCCATCTTCCCTCGATGCGCATCAGAAAGAGGGAGGAGCAGAACCCAGCGCCCGATCCATGGCCTCTCCTTTCCTTCCGTCGTCGTTCTCTCCAGCTCCGCAGCAACGCGCCCTGCTGCCGTTGCTCTTCTCGCGCCCTGCCATCCCTCTGCTGCCTCGCTCGGCCCTCTCCATCATCGTCCCGATCAGGAGAGGCTCCCGAGCCGCCGCTGCCGCCCGGATCCATCGTCCCCGACCCCATGACCGCCTCCCCATCATCATCTCCGGCAAGAGGCGTCACCAAGCTCGACGTTGCCCTCTTGCTTCTCCTCCTCGCTCGCCTCCTGCAGCCCGAGCGCCACCGCCGGAGTTGCTCCGTCCGCCGCACGCTACCCCGAGCTCCAAGCGCTGTCCTGACCTCTGCGACCAGTGCCTCCACTGCCTCACCGTTGCTGCACCTCAAGCCCATCCGCGCGTCGTCCACGCACCGGCGTCGCGCCAACTGTCTCCCTGGTGGCCGACCGCCTTGACCTCCTCTGCAAGGACAAGTTGCTGCCGCGTCTCTTTGCTGTTTCGTGAGCACAAGAATCTCTGTCGCCAAGTTCATCTACGGTGAACCATACAGACCGCCAAGTTCGACTACGATCCATTTGCACGTCAACATGAGTATGACCACGGACGGCTACCTCCAGATGGATTTCGTCAAGTTCCGCTTCAACAAGTGTACCTCTACGTCTTGGATTCGCCAAGTACCGCACCGGACACCAAGTACCTCTACCGTCGACCTGAATATCTACGAAAATGTGTACAACTACCGTCGCCGTGTACCACTACTTCCACTACCTCCGACATGTACGACTACGAAACATGAACAACTACTTCCCACGACGACCCGTGAACGACTACTTCCACTACGAACTCGTTCTGCCCGAGAACGCACGCTTCGAAGGTATAACCCGAGACGACCGCGATGAGATGCCCGTGCTTGCACCGTGTCCAAATTGTCGCTTGCGCATTCCTTCTCGTTTGCCATGCCGTCACGTGGGAACCCAGTAACCGAGATCACCCCCACCATCTTTGCATGTTCTGCACATCCACACTTTCGTTCGCACCGACATCTTGATAAGTTGTCGGATCATCGGAATGTTGCCGTGGCACCATTTCCGTTTCGCCGCCATGGCACCCTTTTTGTTCCGCCATGGTGACCAAATGCTTCATAACATACTTATGTCAACATTTTCATAAAAATTGCATATAACTTGTATATGTCATCCGCATCATGATAACAACATTTAAATGCTTAAAATTGTTGTTGCTTTAAATTGCTAAATGCGTATGGGGATTTACCGGATTTGTTGTTTTTATATCCGGCCCCATTTAAATTGTTTAGATGGTATAGTTTTTGTTATGCTTCACCACTTGCCATGTTAACCAACATTTAATATTGTTGTGTTCATAACCGAGAGAGAACTAAATAATTGATGTGGTATTCCGTCAATATGCAACTCGTTGCATATTGAGCTCCACTTAGTTTGTAGTATTGTTTGTGCACTTTGCCATGCCATGCCTCATTAAACCGGACATGCATCATACTTGATTGTGCTTCATGCCATGTTTATGTGATGGTTGTTTACTATGTTGTTTGTTTCTTTCTGGGTTGCTTCTCTCGTTAGCTTCGGTTTCGTTCCGGAGTTGTGAGGATCCATTCGACTTCGTCCGTTTGTCTTCTTCATGGACTCGTTCTTCTTCCTAGCGGGATCTCAGGCAAGATGATCATACCCTCAAAATCACTACTATCTTTGCTATGCTAGTTTGCTCGCTCTTTTGCTATGCCAATGCTACGATGCCTACCATTTGCTTGTCAGCCTCCCAAATTGCCATGTCAAACCTCTAACCCACCATGTCCTAGCAAACCGTTGATTGGCTATGTTACCGCTTTGCTCAGCCCCTCTTATAGCGTTGTTAGTTGCAGGTGAAGATGAAGTTTGTTCCTTGTTGGAACATGGAGATGTTGTTCCTTGTTGGAACATGTTTACTTGTTGGGATATCACAATATCTCTTATTTAATTAATGCACCTATATACTTGGTAAAGGGTGGAAGGCTCGGCCTTATGCCTGGTGTTTTGTTCCACTCTTGCCACCCTAGTTTCCGTCATACTGGTGTTATGTTCCCGGATTTTGCGTTCCTTACGCGGTCGGGTGATCTATGGGACCCCCTTGACAGTTCGCTTTGAATAAAAACTCCTCCAGCAAGGCCCAACCTTGGTTTTACCATTTGCCTACCTAAGCCTTTTTCCCTTGGGTTCTGCAGACTCAAGGGTCATCTTTATTTTACCCCCCCCCCCCCCGGGCCAGTGCTCCTCCGGGTGCTGGTCCAAACCGAGCGATGTCCGGCGCCCCCTGGGCAACCAGGGTCTATGCCAACCCGTCGTCTTGCTCATCCGGTGTGCCCTGAGAACGAGATATGTGCAGCTCCTATCGGGATTTGTCGGCACATCGGGCGGCTTTGCTGGTCTTGTTTTACCATTGTCGAAATGTCTTGTAAACCGGGATTTCGAGACTGATCGGGTCTTCCTGGGAGAAGGTCTATTCCTTCGTTGATCGCGAGAGGTTGTCATGGGCTAAGTTGGGACACCCCTGCAGGGTATAAACTTTCGAGAGCCGTGCCCGCGGTTATGTGGCAGATGGGAATTTGTTAATGTCTGGTTGTAGATAACTTGACACCAGATCCGAATTAAAACGCATCAACCGCATGTGTAACCGTGATGGTCTCTTCTCGGCGGAGTCCGGGAAGTGAACACGGTGTTGGAGTTATGTTTGATGTAAGTAGTTTCAGGATCACTTCTTGATCGCTACTAGCTTCACGACCGTGCCTTGCTTCTCTTCTCGCTCTCTTTTGCGATTGTAGCCACCATATATGCTAGTCGCTTGCTGCAGCTCCACCTCATTACTACATCCTTCCTATAAGCTTAAATAGTCTTGATCTCGCGGGTGTGAGATTGCTGAGTCCTCGTGACTCACAGATACTCCCAAAACCAGTTTGCAGGTGCCTATGTTACCGAGCAGGTGACGCAACCAAGCTCAAGGAGGAGCTCGATGAAGATCTTGCCCTTTGTGTTGTTTCGTTCTAGTTGATAAGTAGTGGAGCCCAGTTGGGGTCGATCCGGGACCTTTGTCGCATTTGGGGTTCTTCTTTTATTTTGGTTCCGTAGTCGGACCTTGATTGTATCTGGATGATGTAATGCTTTATTCATGTAATTGTGTGAAGTGGCGATTGTAAGCCAACTATGTATCTCTTCCCTTATGTATTACATGGGTTGTGTGAAGATTACCTCACTTGCGACATTGCTTTCAATGCGGTTATGCCTCTAAGTCGTGCTTTGACACGTGGGAGATATAGCCGCATCGAGGGCGTTTCAAGTTGGTAATCAGAGCCTGCCCCGACCTTAGGAGCCCCACTGCTTGATCGTTTTTAGCGGCCGAGTTGTGTCTAGAAAAGTGTTTTGAGTCATTTAGGATCATATATATCGGAGAGTTAGGAATTCTTTTTACTCCCCAGTCTCTTCATCGCTCTGGTAAGGCATCCTGACGTAGAGTTTTGACTCTTCTCTTCTCAAATTTCACTAAAAAAAATTTTAGGATCACGCGGGTATCTTGGAATCGTTCCGATGGTTTTATGATGAGAACATTGTCTTGGTGCCTCCTGTCAGGGGTTTAGTGGAAGTGTCCCGGGGAGTTGAGCTCTGAGGTGTTGTCGCCATAATTTTATCGTTGCAGTTCTGGAATACCTGAGTTTAGTACGCCAACATCGAAAATCTCTTTTATGCAGTTGTTGGTGAGATAACCCCGATAACCCAGTACTGAGGTGAGTATGGGAGTATCGCCATAACTTGTATAACGGATGCTTTTCGAAGGTTGAGGTAGACGATTTCCGAAAGTTTCTTGGTTATGTGTTGAAGGATGGATACAGCTGGATGTAGGATTTGTTAGTTTTGGGTGAGATATTATGCTTCCCCTGTATCCCCAACACCTGATTGCATAACCGGAAAATTTCGGGAGTTTCATAGATGGGAATTCAAGTAGCTCTTAGGATATCTTTCCGACGGATGTATTGATATGAAATTGGGGTTCGACGTCTAGTGGTCCGCCTATTCACGGTTGGTTTTACAGTGGTCTCGTTGTGTCTTAAAGAGTCCTTGGCTATGCCGACTCAGGGACGCTTCGTATGTCATGTGCACTGCCTTGTACATGATGGTGCTGTACGATCGAGCCCGTGTAGGCCCCACCACAAAAACTTCGGACGAAGTCTCTATCATATGTTTGTTCCTGCTTATTCTGCAAGCCAGTCCTTTGTTTTTGTTTTGAGTTGTGGTATTCGAGTTGCTTCAATGTCAAGTGTTGATTCCATACCTTTCCGAAATGGTGTTCTCATACTCCGATGTAAATACCAATCCTTCTCGACAATCGAGATTGTCATGTCAATCCTTTTCAACCGGCGTGTTTCTCTTCAAGTGGATCCGATCACTTCAACATCAGCAAGACCAATTATCATTTCTTCTCAACGGTGTTTGTTTCATCCGTCTCCAAGTTGCCTTTGTTTTTTTTCCCGCCCACCCACCCTTTTTCCTCAAGGACTAAGATTTCTTTACCAAGTATCCTTTTATTTTTGTGAAGTTTCTCCATTCTTTTCCGTCAATGTTCTTACCCGGTGGTTCTCAAGAAGATGTTCTACTAGTTCGTCATTCCTCATTCCTTTCTCTTCTCCGGTGGATTCAAGTCAAGTTTTGTTGATCATACCTTTTTCCTCATTTCAATGTCTTCTCATACCGGTGCACCTCATTATCATTCTACTTCTCGCTATTTGTTATTCCGGAGTGCTCAAGATATCTCGAAGATTCGTGTTTCCACTCTGCATTCGTTCAAGCTCTTTCGAGATTGGTATCTCATTCAAGTCATTTAATTCAACCGGTGCAACATCTCTTTTAAATCTTTTCAACGGTGTTCTTTTGAGTGGGCCCTAACCCACAGGTCTTTTCCCAGGATCTTACCTGACTCTTCTATTTTCCCAGAGCTATCCTAAATTCTTCTCCAAGTTTGACGTAAGAATGAGTTATCATCAGACAAATGCTTTTCTCCAAGATCTTTCAAATTCTTTTCATAGTTGGCTCAACCTGTTCGCTTTTGATTCTTCCGGTGTGCCTCAATAATTCTTGGTGGTGTTTCTCGTTGTCATTCTCATCATTTGAAGACCGAAGAAGAGTTTCTCTTTAATCTTGCTCTATTCTCTTCAAGATTCATGGTGCTAGCTTGTTGCCATCCTCTCATAATTGTTTTCGATTGTGAGAATCTTTTTCACCCATCCGGAGCATTTTAGGAGTCTTTTCAGTTTCATTCTCCGGAGCCAATCATCTCAGAATTATTCATTCTCAGCTTTCAGCTCTCGTTCTCAAATTCTTCCGGTGCATCGTTCAAATATCCTCTAATCAGTCCATGTTCTCTTCGTTCTCATGTATCTAAATACCCTCAAGTATCTTCATTCATTTTGCAATTCTCCCCGGTGATTTGTGCATTTGCTACGTTCAATTTCAATTCTTACGGTGGTTCATTCAAGAGTTCTCTTTCTTTGTTATCATATCAATTCATTCTTTCTTTCCAAATCCTACCGGTGGTTCGTTGAAGACCTTCTCAAGTTTACGCTATATCTCTCTTAATCCTTTCTACAAGAATAAGTAGTATGCCAAATCCGTTGCTTGTCATCAATTTAAATTGGTGAAGGATACGCATAACATAATTCTTATGCTGGTTTCATCCAAGTGATTAATCCTTTCCTTCGGAGTTTGTTCAGGAGTAATAAATTCTTGGCTTCTTGTTGTTCATCTTTCTTCCGGAGTTCTAAGTTTTCCGCATTATCTCCTCGCGAAGCTCCATCTAAATCATCGCAAGGCTTCACCTTGTGTTTTCAACTTCTCTTTCTTTTTATCATCCGTTTATTACCAGAGTGGTGGTCCGTCAAGGATTCTTTTCGTTCTTCAATTGTTCTTCAAGATTTCTCTTGAAGTTAAGATCCGTCAAGCTATACTCAAAAATTAAACATGGTGTTCAACACATGTCTTGTTTTGAGGAGTTCAAGCATTCTTCATCTTGCATTCCAAAGTGCAATTCTTTCTACCTTATCTTCTGAGGTGGTGTTAGGTCATTCTTGATAATTTCCCTTCACGTTTCATGATTCACAAGTTTTCAAGAGTGACATATTTAAATCCATCTTTTTCTCTTTGTTCAAGAGATCTTTTCAACCGTCAATCTCTTCATTGGAGTTATCTTGGTATAGATTTCACCTAAAGCCTTCCATTGTGAATGTTGCTATTTGTGGTGCTTGTCAATGATCCAAGTTATCTCTTTATCATCTTGGTGGAAGAAGTTTTCATCTCTTTTTTGATCTCAAGCAAGCAATTGTTTCCGTTAGTGGCCGGTTGTCACCTCATAATGTTGAGATGTTTCCATAAGCCCACTACAAACTTATTCTTTTCGTTGTTGGTATTCCAACAACTCTATTCTAACCTTCTTGCAAGGATGCCTTCCAAATTCAATTGTGGTAGAAGTTGTCATTTTCTTCTCCGTCCCTTTATTCCAATGATCTACTTCTATTCTTTCTTACGGAGGCATTGTGATGTTGCTCTTTTCACTCATCATCTCGATTGTGAGGATCGGGTTCTTTTCGTGCTTATCCATTTAACCGGAGTGTCGTGTCCTCTTTCAAGTTCTTTTCATCTTATGAAGTCTTGCATCTCTTTTCAACCGGAGTGTTGTCCAAATTTGTTCTTCCTTGTTCCTTGTTTATCTCGTTTCAACCAGAGTGGTTCAATCCCTTCTTGTCCATTGTACTCGTCATTCATAGCTTTGCAACCTCCAAGGTTCAAATGGTGTTCCTTGTTTCTATTTTCTACCGCAGTGCTCTCAATTGTATTCAACTCCATTGTGTTCTTTCTTTCAAATTTTCAACCTCTCAAGGTTCTTTGGCTTCACTCTTTTGTCGAAGAAGCAACTTAGTTTTACCTCTTCTCTTCCTCTTCCGTTTCTCTCCGGTGCCATCCTAGATCTCGGGACGAGATCCTCTTGTAGTGGTGGAGTGTTGTAACGCCCCGAGACCGACAATCCAGAAGACTTCCATATATTCCGGGTTTCGCCGTGTGTTTCATTTGTGCCTGCCCTTTTTATTTTTGCATTGCATCATGTCATCATGCCATCATCTCATAAATCTTTTGCAACTCACCTAAATAAATTGCATAGATCGCTGATCTATTTAAATCGAGGGAATTCACATGGTGATTCTCTTTAAAACATATCCTCTCGATATTTAGAGAGCTATAGTAAATATTCCATTTTTGGAATTCACCATAACACACTTGCAAAATCCCAATGCCTTTGTTGTCTTAATTCTTGATCTCCAACTTTGCCATTTATTCTTTCATCATCTTCCGGAGCTCCACCAAAAATCTCAACATTTTGGCTACTCCTAAAATCCTAGACTCCATTCAAACACCTTTGGCGCAAGTTAAATAATTTTGGGTTTAACTTCGCCTATTTTGCTGGAACCACTTTTGTTGGGTTGGAAACATTCCATAAAGCCTTACAAAAATATCCCACCATTGTATTCTTCTCCATGGCCTCTTCTCTTAATTCTTTTGGTCTCTCTCTATTTTTCTGTAAGGAGTATATCAAGAGAGAGGGGAGCAGTGCATAGCCGAAGCCCGCTTAAGGCCCACCTGCGGCCTGACCTAGCCGGCCCAAGAGGCCTGCCCGATCTCCTCTTATCCCCACCTCTCCCGATCAAACCCTCTCCCCCTCGTCCATCCTCACGCCGCCAGGGAGAGCCCTGCTCGATCCATCTTCCCTTGATGCACATCAGAAAGAGGGAGGAGCAGAACCCAGCGCCCGATCCATGGCCTCTCCTTTCCTTCCGTCGTTGTTCTCTCCACCTCCGCAGCAACGCGCCCTGCTGCCGTTGCTCTTCTCGCGCCCTGCCGTCCCTCTGCTGCCTCGCTCGGCCCTCTCCATCATCGTCCCGATCAGGAGAGGCTCCCGAGCCGCTGCTGCCGCCCGGATCCATCGTCCCCGACCCCATGACCGCCTCCCCATCATCATCTCCGGCAAGAGGTGTCACCAAGCTCGACGTTGCCCTCTTGCTTCTCCTCCTCGCTCGCCTCCTGCAGCCCGAGCGCCACCGCCGGAGTTGCTCCGTCCGCCGCACGCTACCCCGAGCTCCAAGCGCTGTCCTGACCTCTGCGACCAGTGACTCCACTGCCTCACCGTTGCTGCACCTCAAGCCCATCCGCGCGTCGTCCACGCACCGGCGTCGCGCCAACTGTCTCCCTGGTGGCCGACCGCCTTGACCTCCTCTGCAAGGACAAGTTGCTGCCGCGTCTCTTTGCTGTTTCGTGAGCACAAGAATCTCTGTCGCCAAGTTCATCTACGGTGAACCATACGGACCGCCAAGTTCGACTACGATCCATTTGCACGTCAACATGAGTATGACCACGGACGGCTACCTCCAGATGGATTTCGTCAAGTTCCGCTTCAACAAGTGTACCTCTACGTCTTGGATTCGCCAAGTACCACACCGGACACCAAGTACCTCTACCGTCGACCTGAACATCTATGAAAACGTGTACAACTACCGTCGCCGTGTACCACTACTTCCACTACCGCCGACATGTACGACTACGAAACATGAACAACTACTTCCCACCACGACCCGTGAACGACTACTTCCACTACGAACTCGTTCTGCTCGAGAACGCACGCTTCGAAGGTATAACCCGAGACGACCGCGATGAGATGCCCGTGCTTGCACCATGTCCAAATTGTTGCTTGCGCATTCCTTCTCGTTTTCCATGCCATCACGTGGGAACCCAGTAACCGGGATCACCCCCACCATCTTTGCATGTTCTGCACATCCACACTTTCGTTCGCACCGACATCTTGATAAGTTGTTGGATCATCGGAATGTTGCCGTGGCACCATTTCCGTTTCGCCGCCGTGGCACCCTTTTTGTTCCGGCATGGTGACCAAATGCTTCATAACATACTTATGTCAACATTTTCATAAAAATTGCATATAACTTGTATATGTCATCCGCATCATGATAACAACATTTAAATGCTTAAAATTGTTGTTGCTTTAAATTGCTAAATGCATATGGGGATTTACCAGATTTGTTGTTTTTATATCCGGCCCCATTTAAATTGTTTAGATGGTATAGTTTTTGTTATGCTTCACCACTTGCCATGTTAACCAACATTTAATATTGTTGTGTTCATAACCGAGAGAGAACTAAATAATTGATGTGGTATTCCGTCAATATGCAACTCGTTGCATATTGAGCTCCACTTAGTTTGTAGTATTGTTTGTGCACTTTGCCATGCCATGCCTCATTAAACCGGACATGCATCATACTTGATTGTGCTTCATGCCATGTTTATGTGATGGTTGTTTACTATGTTGTTTGTTTCTTTCCGGGTTGCTTCTCTCGTTAGCTTCGGTTTCGTTCCGGAGTTGTGAGGATCCATTCGACTTCGTCCGTTTGTCTTCTTCATGGACTCGTTCTTCTTCCTAGTGGGATCTCAGGCAAGATGATCATACCCTCGAAATCACTACTATCTTTGCTATGCTAGTTTGCTCGCTCTTTTGCTATGCCAATGCTACGATGCCTACCATTTGCTTGTCAGCCTCCCAAATTGCCATGTCAAACCTCTAACCCACCATGTCCTAGCAAACCGTTGATTGGCTATGTTACCGCTTTGCTCAGCCCCTCTTATAGCATTGTTAGTTGCAGGTGAAGATGAAGTTTGTTCCTTGTTGGAACATGGAGATGTTGTTCCTTGTTGGAACATGTTTACTTGTTGGGATATCACAATATCTCTTATTTAATTAATGCACCTATATACTTGGTAAAGGGTGGAAGGCTCGGCCTTATGCCTGGTGTTTTGTTCCACTCTTGCCACCCTAGTTTCCGTCATACCGGTGTTATGTTCCCGGATTTTGCGTTCCTTACGCGGTCGGGTGATTTATGGGACCCCCTTGACAGTTCGCTTTGAATAAAAACTCCTCCAGCAAGGCCCAACCTTGGTTTTACCATTTGCCTACCTAAGCCTTTTTCCCTTGGGTTCTGCAGACTCAAGGGTCATCTTTATTTTACCCCTCGGGCCAGTGCTCCTCCGGGTGCTGGTCCAAACCGAGCGATGTTCGGCGCCCCCTGGGCAACCAGGGTCTATGCCAACCCGTCGTCTTGCTCATCCGGTGTGCCCTGAGAACGAGATATGTGCAGCTCCTATCAGGATTTGTCGGCACATCGGGCAGCTTTGCTGGTCTTGTTTTACCATTGTCGAAATGTCTTGTAAACCAGGATTCCGAGACTGATCGGGTCTTCCTGGGAGAAGGTCTATTCCTTCGTTGATCGCGAGAGCTTGTCATGGGCTAAGTTGGGACACCCCTGCAGGGTATAAACTTTCGAGAGCCGTGCCCGCGGTTATGTGGCAGATGGGAATTTGTTAATGTCCGGTTGTAGATAACTTGACACCAGATTCGAATTAAAACGCATTAACCGCATGTGTAACCGTGATGGTCTCTTCTCAGCGGAGTCCGGGAAGTGAACACGGTGTTGGAGTTATGTTTGACGTAAGTAGTTTCAGGATCACTTCTTGATCGCTACTAGCTTCACGACCGTGCCTTGCTTCTCTTCTCGCTCTCTTTTGCGATTGTAGCCACCATATATGCTAGTCGCTTGCTGCAGCTCCACCTCATTACTACATCCTTCCTATAAGCTTAAATAGTCTTGATCTCGCGGGTGTGAGATTGCTGAGTCCTCGTGACTCACAGATACTCCCAAAACCAGTTTGCAGGTGCCTATGTTACCGAGCAGGTGACGCAACCAAGCTCAAGGAGGAGGTCGATGAAGATCTTGCCCTTTGTGTTGTTTCGTTCTAGTTGATCAGTAGTGGAGCCCAGTTGGGGTCGATCGGGGACCTTTGTCGCATTTGGGGTTCTTCTTTTATTTTGGTTCCGTAGTCGGATCTTGATTGTATCTGGATGATGTAATGCGTTATTCATGTAATTGTGTGAAGTGGCGATTGTAAGCCAACTATGTATCTCTTCCCTTATGTATTACATGGGTTGTGTGAAGATTACCTCACTTGCGACATTGCTTTCAATGCGGTTATGCCTCTAAGTCGTGCTTCGACACGTGGGAGATATAGCCGCATCGAGGGCGTTACACACCGGGGATACTTTCCCGGATGTTTCCCCCTCTCATCGGTATCACCTACTACGGCATTGGGGCACACCTAGAATCGTTACTTGTCTTTCATGCATCGATATGCATCTGTTTGGATGGTATTCATTATTTCTTCCCCCTCTTCTCTCCGGTAGACTACGAGGCCGACGCTGCTGCTGCCCAGTTCGACTACGGTGTTGACGACCCCACTCTCTTGCCAGAGCAACCAGGCAAGCCCCCCCTTGATCACCGAAATAGCCTATTCTCCTCTATACTGCTTGCATTAGAGTAGTGTAGCATGTTACTGCTTTCCGTTGATCCTATTCTGATGCATAGCCTGACATTGTTGCTACATCTGTTGATACCTTACCTGCAATCCTAAATGCTTAGTATAGGATGCTAGTTTATCATCATTGGCCCTACATTCTTGTCAGTCTGCCTTGCTATACTATCGGGCCGTGATCACTTGGGAGGTGATCACGGGTATATACTATACATGCATACATACTACAGATGGTGACTAAAGTCGGGTCCGCTCGAAGAGTACCCGCGAGTGATTCACGGATTGGGGGCTGAAAGGACCTTTGTCCCGATGGCCCTCTGTGTGGATCTTTGTGGTGGAGCGACAGGGCAGGTTGAGACCACCTAGGCGAGAGGTGGGCCTGGCCCTGGTCGGCGTCCGCAGTTGCTTCATAATAACACGCTTAACGAGATCTTGGTATTTGATCTGAGTCTGGCCATTTGGTCTATACGCACTAACCATCTACGCGGGAGTAGTTATGGGTATCCCGGCGTCGTGGTATCAGCCGAAGCCTTCGTGACGTCAGCGACTGAGTGGCGCACGCCGGATTGGACTGGAACGCCACTAGGCTAGGTCTGCTTCCGGCCGCGTTCGCAACATGCAGGTGTGCAAAGGGCGATGGGCCCAGACCCCTGCGCCATAGGAGTTAGACCGGCGTGCTGACCGCTCTGTTGTGCCTAGGTGGGGCTGCGACGTGTTGATCTTCCGAGGCCGGGCATGACCCAGGAAGGTGTGTCCGGCCAAATGGGATCGAGCGTGTTGGGTTATGTGGTGCACCCCTGCAGGGAATTTTATCTATTCGAATAGCCGTGTCCCTCGGTAAAAGGACGACCCGGAGTTGTACCTTGACCTTATGACAACTAGAACCGGATACTTAATAAAACACACCCTTCCAAGTTCCACAGACAACCCGGTGATCGCTTTTCTATAGGGCGACGAGGAGAGGATCGCCGGGTAGGATTATGCTATGCGATGCTACTGGATAGGCTACTGGAGATGCTACTTGGAGATTCTACTTGGAGGACTTCAATCTACTCTCTTCTACATGTTGCAAGACGGAGGCTACCAGAAGTGTAGTCTTCGATAGGACTAGCTATCCCCCTCTTATTCTGGCATTCTGCAGTTCAGTCCACTGATATGGCCTCCTTACACATATACCCATGCATATGTAGTGTAGCTCCTTGCTTGCGAGTACTTTGGATGAGTACTCACGGTTGCTTTTCTCCCCCTTTTCCCCCTTTCCCTTCTACCTGGTTGCCGCAACCAGATGCTGGAGCCCAGGAGCCAGACGCCACCGTCAACGACGACTCCTACTACGCTGGAGGTGCCTACTACTACGTGCAGCCCGCTGACGATGACCAGGAGTAGTTTAGGAGGATCCCAGGCAGGAGGCCTGTGCCTCTTTCGATCTGCATCCCAGTTTGTGCTAGCCTTCTTAAGGCAAACTTGTTTAACTTATGTCTGTTCTCAGATATTGTTGCTTCCGCTGACTCGTCTATGATCGAGCACTTGTATTCGAGCCCTCGAGGCCCCTAGCTTGTATTATGATGCTTGTATGACTTCTTTTATGTTTTAGAGTTGTGTTGTGATATCTTCCCATGAGTCCCTGATCTTGATCGTACACGTTTGCGTGCATGATTAGTGTATGATTGAATCGGGGGCGTCACTAGTTGGTATCAGAGCCGACTGCCTGTAGGACTCCCCCTTCCACACTCCTTGGCCGAAGTCGAGTCTAGACATTGCAAAAACTTTTACTAACTTGGTTGTGTGCCTTACGGGCCCACGTCGCCATCGGGTGGTATTAGGATCTTTTACTCCTCGATCTTTACTCTGGGACTCTGACCTCTCTTCTATTCGGGTTAAATGAATTTTACTAAATCTAACTCTAGGTTCTCGATAATACTTTCTCCCGGAGAGCCCCTTCATTCCAGATGATCGCCGACTGCACCAGAAGATTTCGAAGATACTCTCCGCTGTTAACCCGAGAACTTGTGTTCATCGCGTTTGCAATTCCCCTTCCACCGCAAATCCGTATGGATAACTACTTACACTTGACATTCATACGATCATTCCCCATTGATCTTGTTATAACAAGATACCCCGAAGTTTTCTCTATTGTTCCGAGAATACTTTGTGCCTACTGCCTAGCAGTTCTTTGCCACATGAATACCCCTTCAAATAAATCCTCGCACTTGTCGAGTATCCGCTCATCCCCAGTTGTTCATGTGTTTCACAAAAGTCTTTGAAATACTATTCAATCCTCCGAAAATCCTTAGCAGCTTTATTGCTCTGCAAATACTTGTCTACTTGCATTATGGATGCTTCCCATATATCTGGCAATATTCACTAGTATCTTTTGACACCGTCATTTTGATCCTATTGATTCAACATGTGTGTGAATGCACACAATCATCTATCAACCCTTCTAAATTATCTTTCCGGCTCAGACATCATTTTTGAACATGAGCTGGTTCTCTACCAAACTATTTGTCGTCAATTGTGCCTCTGGTCTATCCAACTTATCCATCCTTGATCAGAGCGACTGCTTCTGATCCCTTGTTTTGGAAATCGTAATTCCTTTGTTATCTAAGCATCGAAGTATTCAGATGTTCTATAATATGATGCCCGTGCATTCTTCTTCCTCTGGTTGAGTATCGATGCTCACATCAGATCCCTTGTGGACCATCGGTTCCTTTGTTGGATTTTATCCGACAGTGTCCTTCATATTGAATAACCTTGAGAGCCTTTACATGGGTATATAATGCCTTTGGTACATTATATCATCTACTTTTGAACAATGCTCTACTTTCGAGCTTGTATTATTTACCCCGAAGCTTGTGGTATATGTTCGTAAGATGCCCTGATGAGTTGAACCTATGCCTTCCTTAATATGTGTGGACTTGGAAGTTTTCACGGGTCATACTCATCTGGTATTTCACCAGGTAAAACTTTCAACACTAATGCCATTATCGAAACGAGAAGTGAATGTAAGGTTATGCGTTGGAGAAGTGGGAGTCGACCTGGAACTTTGTGTTCATGCCCATGGACCCGAGGTGGAACTTATCATGGAAGCTTCTCATAGTAATAATAATCCCCTTGTTATAACTTCTTCTCTTATCTATGCTTGGTCTTTTGCGACCGTGGTTTCGACCATATTGTTCTTCTTTGATCCCATTTCTTGGACAAGTTTAAGTGCTTGCCTTCTGCAAATGATTTCACTTGTCCAACCTCTATCCCGCTCCACCCTTGAGTATACCCTCTGGTACTGCGAGAATATCATGGAACTACATAACTTCTTATGGGTTCTTCATCAACTCTTATTTCTCACCGATTCCAATTTTCCTGGGTACTGGGTTGTCGTCAACCAAGAACACTGATAAGTGAATCAATTCCGCACTTCGATTCAATAACTCTAAGTATTCTTCATTGCTTATGAGTTTATTAATCCTTCAAGTCATTGCTAGCCTGATCGGCTATATCATTATCGTGCAAACTTTTAACTGTGCTACCTGGTCCTTCTTCTCGGAGCACAATTTTCGATGATGAGCTAATCTTACGTTGATCTTCCTTGTCTTACCGTTTCACCTCGAACAACAAACTTGACCCCGAGTTTGTGTCGTATCTGTGGCTCCAATAATCCTTTGTTGCATCAGTCCTTTTGCTTGATGCAGTCGCTGTTCAATTGCTTCTTTGTGGATCCTCTCGACAACAAATTGTCGTGATCATCATCAGCATTCTGAGCTCTTCCAGGATATCAATTGAATTCATGACGAGAAATACCATCTTTTCCCTCGATGATTTGTGCTATCATCGACCACCTTATTGCCTTCCCTCCAACACAAACTTGTTCATGTTTTGTGTTGTACCTAGAGTTCCTTTCTATCCAACGTATATTATGATTCTATCTTGGAGTATTACCATCTCTTATGTCAAGGATGTTGAGAGAATTGCTCTGCCTCTTAAGAATTCTTGGTATAGTGATACTTCTCGCCATCACCATTCTTTCTTGGTCCCCGTGTTGGTTCTAACCAGGATACCAACAGATGAACGGTGCTATTTGGATTCTGCCCTTCTAGCAACCCTATTGCTTTGAAGTTAATGGTTGGCCGTTCATTCTTAGACTATTGATTATTGAATCACCATTCTGACATTGCTCGTGCAACCCAACCCATATTTCGGGCGCACCTCTCAACCAATGTTAATTGTGTATGTTTCCCTCGAGCATACATCAATATATCATTTTGATCTGACAATTGTTATCTCCTTGTTCACATAATTGTGGAAATCCATCCTTTGGAAATTTTGATGAATTGTCGCGGAGTTCATCAGCCACCTCCTTGTCCTCTCCTTGGGTTAATGATGAACTCTTATTAACGGAAATTACTTCATAGTTCATTTCCTGAGAATCTTGCAATGTCATTTCGTCGATTTGTGTTGCACCTTTTTTCTCGGACATCCTGAGTCTGAGGTATCATGACACCAATCGGATCTGAATCTCGGTCAGATATAATGGTTGGGACAACTTTCCAGTAGTTATGATGTTGGTCCTTTGATGACCCGGTAACATGATGTCATGCCCAGCACCCCCGCCCCTGCTGGAGGACCTATCATTATAATTTCTTTTGCAAGGATAACCATTCTTCCCGGAGGAAATTGTAAGACCTATTTTATAAGTTGCCCCTGATGGATCATTTGTGTTTCCAAAGTCTGGCCCTTGATTGAAACACCATGCATTGCTATCTCGAAGCATGTTCGTGGTACTCCGCTTTTCAACAAGGACATTTGAAGCCCAATGCTAAATGTTTCCTGCTCAATTATCCAAACACCGCTGTATGGATAATGTCATGAAAATTTCTCTCCCCTCACCTAGAGGATTTTCTACGTAATATCCTGTCATGGATATCATGCTCCGATTGTCCTTGGGAAGGATATACCCCTGAAATAGGTGTTTAAACACAATTCCCTTTCCATTGTTCTGTTTAATCTGATAATCGTATTTTCCCTTCCATTGTTTGGTTTAATCTTTCTTGTGATCTATATGATCTAAGCAGTAACATTCTCCTACTTCTGTAAGCACCTCGGTGTACAACTCTGTTAGTAGGAACCTGTTACTATTGTTGATGACATTTCGGTATCCACCGATGGACAAGAACTTTGCCTAATGGTCCGCCTCGTTCAACGAGCAGGAAAAGGGTTCTCTTCGTCCCTCGCCCTTGGTACCGACGTTGTTGCCAACATAACTGACAGGCTACCCTCTGACAGGCCTTACTTACATGATCGTGCAAGACGTCATCACCCTTCCTCATTTTAACCCACATGGTGGGCCCATAACCCACAGTTCCACAGGATCGAAACCTGACTCTCCTGTACACCCCCTGTTCCCAAAGTTATTCCTCGTGCGTGGGCTCGTAAGTAATTCACGGGCCACCGTCCCAAGTGATCTATTTTGGTAACAGACGCAATACTCCATCTCATTGCTCTGGACACCTTTTCGCATGTTGTTTCAGCCATCGAACGATTGCCTATCCGTGTGAAACTTCTCATGGTAGCTTCTTACTTTACTCTCGATATTTTCTTAAGTATCTATTCAAGAGTTACTTTCCGCCACCTTCCCTAATGTTATCTACCGGGTAAGCAACCGGGCAGAGTTCCGTTCCTTCGAGTTACCCCTTATCATTTTACGTAAGTACGATAGAGTTCCCAAAGAAAGGACGACAAATTCATCATGATGACCTGAAGCAGAGGAATGAAGACATCAACGCTATGGATCGACCACCTCGAGAAGAGCAACCAAGGCCGAGAAGATTCGTTAGGAATTCGTAACTAGACCTTTCCCCCTTATTCCACCTCTTAAATCTCGGGACGAGATTTCTTGTAGTGGAGGAGAATTGTGATGCCCGGATAGTTACGCTACAGTAACCCTCTGCTAAATATGCCATGTCACCTCCGTTACTGTTGCTAATCTCTCGTTAATTCAAAAACCGATTCAAATTCAAATTCAAAATCAAGTAAACAATAAAATTTTTCAAATATTAAAACTAAAATGTTCGGAGTGAACAAAAAAATGCACAGGTAATTACGGCGGAGAAACCACATTTTTATAAAATATTTAAATGCTCTAAATTAACTAAAACAACAACTAGAACAATTTATTACATACCTTTTCAAGTTATAAGGTTACAAACTATTTTTAATTAAATGCCTAACTAGTATTGTCAGTGTTATAATTGGTAATACTACATTAGGTGTTGTTTTTATAATGAGCAAAACTAAAATGAGTAGTAAATAAAATAGCAAAACTATTAACAGGAAAAATAAACAAAAGATAAAAAAAGATAAGAAAACAAAGGAAAAGAAAACCCCCGGGACTCCAGCCCAACTGGGCCACGACCTGCCAGGCCGGCCCAGCTCCCCCTTGGCCCAACCGGCCTCCCCATATCCCCCATCCCCGAAACCCTAACCCACTACCACCACGCACTCCCCCCCACGACTCGCTCGCTCGCTCCCCCACTCCCCCGATCCAGATCGGGATAGGGGCGACCACGCCCTTGCCCCCGATGCCTCCCATCGCCGCACCACCGCGCCTCCATCCTCCTCCACGACGCCACCTCGCCGGCGCCGCACCTCTCGGCCTTCTTCCGCTCCCTCGTGCACCGCGTCGTCTTCCTTGAGCTCCGCCACACGCTCCATCCATGGCCGCCCGACCCCGTCGCTGGAACCTTGTCGCCGTCGCCAGTCGCAGGAGCTTCCTCGCCGGCCTGCTTCCTCCTCCTCACCGGCCTGCCTCCTCATTGCCCGGTCGTCGCCGTCGACCACCCCGAGCCCCGCTGCCCTGATCCTACGCCCACCGTAAGCACGAGCCTCCCCCTCTCCTTCCCTCTCCTGCTTCCCGCGCCCAGGAGCGCACCGCTAGCGCCGCTCCACCGCACGGTGGCCGTGCCCGGATACGCCCGCCGCGGCTCCCGCCCCGCCGTCCCGCCTCGTCTGCGCGCGCGCCCGCCGTGGCCGCGTTCAGCCCTCGCCGTGTTCCCGTGTGTGCCACTCCGTTCCGTCGCTGCGCTCCCGTGCGTGGCCTCCCCACTCCCGCCGCTGCCACTGCCTACTGCTGCTCCGGTCGGCGAGCCTCACCATGGCTGGCCTGGGCCAGTGCCCATGGTCCAGCGAGCGCGCGCCCCGGTTCGCCGTGCCTCCCCTTCCCGTTGGCCGAGCCTGAGGCAGCGGGCGGGCGCCCGCTGCGCTACATCGTGCTGTGCCCGACGCCCTCTAAGCGACCAAACCCGCTAGGCTCCCTGGGGCCTATGACATGTGGGGCCCGGCCCCAGAACATTGAAAAAAAAGAAAAGAAAAGGAAATAAAATAAAAATGAATTGATAAAATTAATAATTAATTAATTAATGAAATAATTAACTTAATTAATCTTGTTAGTTAACCTAATTAACTATTGTTAATTAATTAAACTATAATTAGATTAGTTAAATCCTAATTAGAATAAACAGAGTATGACATGCGGGACCTGCATGTCAGATTGATCCAGTCAACACCTTTGTTGACTGCTGACGTCATGATGACGTTAGCAAACACTGTTCTGGATAATGTTGTTTTAAAATAATTAAATAAATCCTAAAATGATTTAAATCTTTTAAAATTAATATAAAATAAACCGTAGCTCAGAAGACAATACTTTCTACATGAAAGTTGCTCAGAACGACGAGACGAATCTGGATACGCAGCCTGTTCGTCAGCCACACATCCCTAGCATAGCAAACTCGCAACTTTTCCCCTCCGATTCATCTGTCCGAAAACGCGAGACACCGGGGATACTTTCCCGGATGTTTCCCCCTCTCGTCGGTATCACCTACTACCGCGTTGGGGCACACCTAGCATCGTTACTTGTCTTTCATGCATCGATATGCATCTGTTTGCATGGTATTCATTGTTTCTTCCCCCTCTTCTCTCCGGTAGACTACGAGGCCGACGCTGCTGCTGCCCAGTTCAACTACAGTGTTGACGACCCCACTCTCTTGCCAGAGCAACCAGGCAAGCCCCCCCCCCTTGATCACCAGATATCGCCTATTCTCCTCTATACTGCTTGCATTAGAGTAGTGTAGCATGTTACTGCTTTCCGTTGATCCTATTCTGATGCATAGCCTGACATTGTTGCTACATCTGTTGATACCTTACCTACAATCCTAAATGCTTAGTATAGGATGCTAGTTTATCATCATTGGCCCTACATTCTTGTCAGTCTACCTTGCTATACTATCGGGCCGTGATCACTTGGGAGGTGATCACGGGTATATACTATACATGCATACATACTACAGATGGTGACTAAAGTCGGGTCCGCTCGAAGAGTACCCGCGAGTGATTCACGGATTGGGGGCTGAAAGGACCTTTGTCCCGACGGCCCTCTGTGTGGATCTTTGTGGCGGAGCGACAGGGTAGGTTGAGACCACCTAGGCGAGAGGTGGGCCTGGCCCTGGTCGGCGTCCGCGGTTGCTTCATAATAACACGCTTAACGAGATCTTGGTATTTGATCTGAGTCTGGCCATTTGGTCTATACGCACTAACCATCTACGCGGGAGTAGTTATGGGTATCCCGGCGTCGTGGTATCAGCCGAAGCCTTCGTGACGTCAGCGACTGAGTGGCGCGCACCGGATTGGACTGGAACGCCACTCGGCTAGGTCTGCTTCCGGCCGCGTTCGCAACGTGCAGGTGTGCAAAGGGCGATGGGCCCAGACCCCTGTGCCATAGGAGTTAGACCGGCGTGCTGACCGCTCTGTTGTGCCTAGGTGGGGCTACGACGTGTTGATCTTCCGAGGCCGGGCATGACCCAGGAAGGTGTGTCCGGCCAAATGGGATCGAGCGTGTTGGGTTATGTGGTGCACCCCTGCAGGGAATTTTATCTATTCGAATAGCCGTGTCCCTCGGTAAAAGGACGACGCGGAGTTGTACCTTGACCTTATGACAACTAGAACCGGATACTTAATAAAACACACCCTTCCAAGTTCCACAGACAACCCGGTGATCACTTTTCTACAGGGCGACGAGGAGAGGATCGCCGGGTAGGATTATGCTATGCGATGCTACTGGAGATGCTACTGGAGATGCTACTTGGAGATTCTACTTGGAGGACTTCAATCTACTCTCTTCTACATGTTGCAAGACGGAGGCTACCAGAAGCGTAGTCTTCGATAGGACTAGCTATCCCCCTCTTATTCTGGCATTCTGCAGTTCAGTCCACTGATATGGCCTCCTTACACATATACCCATGCACATGTAGTGTAGCTCCTTGCTTGCGAGTACTTTGGATGAGTACTTATGGTTGCTTTTCTCCCCCTTTTCCCCCTTTCCCTTCTACCTGGTTGTCGCAACCAGATGCTGGAGCCCAGGAGCCAGACGCCACCGTCAACGACGACTCCTACTACGCCGGAGGTGCCTACTACTACGTGCAGCCCGCTGACGACGACCAGGAGTAGTTTAGGAGGATCCCAGGCAGGAGGCCTGCGCCTCTTTCGATCTGCATCCCAGTTTGTGCTAGCCTTCTTAAGGCAAACTTGTTTAACTTATGTCTGTTCTTAGATATTGTTGCTTCCGCTGACTCGTCTATGATCGAGCACTTGTATTCGAGCCCTCGAGGCCCCTGGCTTGTATTATGATGCTTGTATGACTTCTTTTATGTTTTAGAATTGTGTTGTGATATCTTCCCGTGAGTCCCTGATCTTGATCGTACACGTTTGCGTGCATGATTAGTGTACGATTGAATCGGGGGCGTCACAGATCGCTAGGATGAACAAGAGTGGCGACAGGGGGTCGCCCTGCCGCAGGCCACATCGATGCATGATGGCCTTGCCGGGGACGCCGTTGAGGAGGAAGGCCGGCGATGAAGTGGCGAGTAGTAGGGTGATCCAATCCCTCCACCTAGCGCTAAAACCCAGCTTGACCATAAGCTCCAGAAGGTACTCCCAAGAAACATTGTCGAAGGCCCTGGAGATATCTAACTTAAGAAGAACAACCCGCATTTTCTTTCTGTGCAGAGTTTTGACGCAATTTTGGATGTAGATGAAACTGTCATAGAGGCATCTAGTTTTCAGAAAGGCTGTCTGCGCCGGCGAGATGATGCGTTGGACGATCGGGGCTAGCCTGATCGATAGCACCTTGGAGACTAGCTTGGCGATGGAGTGTATCAGGCTAATCGGACGGTAGTCGCAGATGCCATTGGCGCCGTCCTTCTTGGGGATTAGGGCTACGATTGTAGAGTTAAGCAAGCCAAAATTGTTGCCCGCCAGATTGTAGAACTTTCTGAAGTCCTGCATGACATCATCCTTGATTATCTGCCAGCTCGCTCTGAAGAAGGTGCCGTTGAAGCCGTCCGGACCGGGGGATTTTTCTGCCGGGGTCGCCTGAATCGCCGCCCACACCTCTTCCTCTGAAAACGGGTTGTCCAAGCCAGCACTTTGAATTGTTTGCATGTGGATTTGGTCCCAGTTTATCGTAGCCGATCGTTGCTTTGTAGTCCCCGGTATGCTGTCAAAGTGGTCGTGAATTGCTTCTTCCTTTTCACTGTGTGCCGTGGTGATTGAATCATTGACCTTCAGGGAGTGAATGAAGTTGTTTCTCTTGCGTGAGCAGATTTTTGCCATGAAGAACTTTGTTGGGGCATCTCCAGAGCACAGCCAGGTGAGCATAGATGCCTGTCGCTTCCTGCATCTATCGATTGCCGCCAGTCCCAACAATCTGAGCTTGAGGCTTCTTCGCAGATCGCGCTCTGACAGAGAGAGCTGTCGCCTTTCCTGGGCCTCATCGAGGCGCAAGATGACCTCACAGGCCATATGGAACTGCACTCTCGCATCACCAAAGAGGCCTTGGCTCCAGATATGAAGATCCTTGGCCATACGGGCAAGCTTGACGTGGAGACGGGTGAACACACATGAGGTAGCCACCGGCCGTGCCCAGGCCGCGGTCACCGTTTTTGCAAACCGCGGGAAGCGTGGCCAGAAGGATTCGAATTTGAAGCCCTTGCGCCTTCGAGGTCCGGCCGCGTCCGAGAGCACCAGCGGGCAGTGATCAGAGCAGGCGGTGGAGGCTGCCATGGGCATGGTCAGGGGGAAGGTGGTCTCCCAAGGCATGTTGCAGAAGAATTTGTCAATGCCCACTAAGGTTGGATCGTCGCGCTCGTTGCTCCAGGTGAACTTGCGGTTGCTGCACTTCAACTGGCGTAGTCCCGCTCTGTCGATAGCCTCCCTGAACCGGCCCATCAGCCTCCTATTAAGGTTCAGATTGTTCTTCTCTCTCACTTCATATATCTGGTTGAAGTCTCCACAGATTAACCAAGGCTCAGATATTGGCGGCGCCGTGCTCGAGATCTCCAAGAGGAAAGCCTCCTTGCTCGCGTCTTCGGTTGGCCCATAGACCGTGGTCAGCCAGAAGGAAGTTCGGCTTCTAGCTACGGTGACTCTAGTTGTGACTGCAAATTGGCCCACGGCGTGTGTGACGACATCTACAAGATCGGTGTTCCATAGAATGGCAATGCCCCCTCGGGTGCCGATTGCAGGCATGACGGCGCAGCCCTGCAGCGTTTGGCCACTGATGTCGCGGACAAGTGCTGGTGACTAGGCATCTATCTTGGTCTCTTGCATGCACAGAATGGCAGTACGGTGCGCAGCTACTACTTCTCTAACCGCTTCTCGCTTTGCCGGCGAGTTTAAGCCCTGTACATTCTAGCTCATGATCGGGGGGGGGGGGAGTGTAGGTCGTCATTCATGGGGACACTGGCGTTTTCTCCGGCGACTACACTTACTAAGGACGAACAGGTACAAAATCCAGCTCTCCGGGGGCGCCGTCAACCTCCAATAGGCCCCAAACCACGACGGCGTCGGACCGGCCTCAGCCTAGCACTATTACATGAAGGAACTACACCTAACTCCAGCCAGCCGATCGCTGACCGTCGCCGGAAACTACTACTACAACTACAACACTAAGAGGGACCTAACATAACTAGACCATGGCCTCCTCGGCGGCTTCTGCTGGCCCGTTGAGGCCGGCGGCGATGCGTAGGGCATCCTTGCCCAGCCTGGTGAGCTTGGCGATGACGGCAATGTCCTCGTCGGAGAGCAGCTCGTCGAACCTACGCACCAGCGCCTCCGCCGCCTTCTTCGTCATCTTCTCCTTCGGGCCAAGGAGTCCCAGCCCCTGGACCAGGCGGAGCGAGCCGTGCTGCGCCACTGGCACCTTGCAGTTTTGGGCCGCCTAAAGAGCGCTCTGACGCGGCGGAGGGACTGACGTAGCATGGGCCTTGAGAGGAGCAGAGCTTCGCTTGGCCGACGGCAGGCCGAGCAGGGGGGCCGGCTTGTCGCAGAAGAGGCGACGAGGGGCGGCAGAGGACTCCGCGATCTCCAGTTGCTGCACCTGCTGCGTCACCTCACCCAGCTGGACTGAAACCGTGGCCGCGGTCGTCGGCGTCTGGCAGCTAAGGAGGGTCGGATTGTGGCACGCTCCAGAGAGTGTGGGGCTGGAAGCGTCCGGCATTTCCACCGCAGCCTTGTCCCGCCTCGCGCGCGCCTCCTCCTCGAAGTCCAGTGGCACGGTCGTCGATGCCGCAATCATCTCATCAAGCTGGGCCGCGACGGCGTCTCCGGAGGGCAGCGGGGCGGGGATGCTCTTGTCACTAGTGGTGAAGAACTCGTCGACGGCGTCGTGGGCCGGCACACGCGCAGGGGCTGGCGGAGTGGGCACGTGCACTTCACTTGCCAGGCGCTGGTTGCCGCCCTTCTTCTTACTTGGATACGCCTTGCCGGATGAATGTGCGCGGCCATCTTGCAGGCCGCGGTTTCTTGAGCTTCCGGAGCACCTGGGTGGGCGGGAGCGGCTGCGCCGGCGCACTTTACTGGTGGCCCCGTCCGCTCCAGACGAGGCGTTGGAGCCGCGCCCTCGCCCTAGCAGCGTGTCCTTCCAGGAGCGCCGGCCGCCGCCGCCGTTGCCTCCAGGCCCCTCGTCATCGCGCCGCGGGCCGCCACGGGGCAGGCCACGGCAGCCCGTGTCCACCACTGGCGCGCGCTGCAGCCAACGATGGCGTTCCTCCATTTGGCCATCCTCCACATGCATGACCCAAGTGCCCGTGTAGGTGCGTGGCAGGCTGTCGTCGTGGTCGGAGTCGGAGGAGGGAAGGCCGCTCTGCGCTGAGTGAGAGGAGCGCGGGGAGCGGGGGGACCAGTCTTCCACCCTGTCGACATGGATGAGGAGATCGTAGCGCTCGGCGCCTGGCGGCAGAGCGACGCGCCGGTCTGGCGGCGAGTGGCCCTCCATCTCTTCGACGCGCCCGGTGCCCTGAGGGAGCTTCCAGTAGGTGTGGCGGGTGGGGATGAACACCATGTCCCAGACCCACACCCAGCAGGCAAAAGTCTTGGTGTGGTCGCGCTCCAGCGTTCGGCTGTCGAGCCGATCGATGCGCACCTTGTCGCCGAACACCTCGTGGACGCCCTCCAGAGACCAGTATTGTTGAGGCAGGTGCTCGATGAGGCAGCGAGCGTGGAGGTTGAAGGTGCCGTAGCCAGCGTGGTCGTTGTCGGCCCATGGCGCGATGATGAAGTTGACGCCGTCGACGCGCAGGGTGCCGCGGCGCACCGTGTTGTCGTGGTGGGCCGGCTGGGTGAAGATGACGAAGAAATCCTCCGGGTTGTGCGCCGTCACCCGCAGGTGATGCGGGAGGACGCACAGCTGCGCTTCGAGCGTGCGGCCCACCGCCATGGGCGAGGTGGCGCAGATTCCGTCAGTCGCGCGCAGCGTGACTGCGTGGCGACGAAGGAAGAAGACACTCTGCTCGATGGCCGGGGTGGATTCGCCGACCTTGTGGCTTGCGCGGGGGCGCCTGGCCGGGTCGACCAAGCTGAGCTCAGCCATGCTGGTAGCCATCGGGGAGGAAGGCGCGGGCGGTGGCGGAGGCGGGGAGGGGAAACAGATGCGGGTGTGGACAGAGGAGCGGGGAGCAAGTGGACCTATCCTACTGGAGGCAGGGTCGCCATGGCCGTTTCTAGGATTTTGAGGGCACTCTCTGGCGAAATGGCCGCAGAGCTCGCAGATCACGCAGCGGAGAGGGTCGCGGCAGTCCTTTCTATGGTGGTGCTTGCTGAGGCAGCGGAAGCAGCGGCCGCGGAAGCGGCTTAAGAAGGCCTCCCGGCCACCCACCGCATTGAAGTCCGGCCGCCGGTCCGAGCGCGGAGCCGTGATCTTCTTCGAAGAAACCTGCGGATCCAGGGCTGCCTTGCGGCCTTTGCGCGAGGAGACCTCAATCCAGTCACCGTCCATGCCCGAAAAGGGAGGGTCGACCGTTGGGGATGGGATGACGATGATGGATTGAAGGCGTCGGGCTGGGGGGGGGCTGAGATCCGCCGGGTCTTCTGCAGCAGCTGTGTTGGAGCAGTCACCCCGGAGCAGTAGGCGCGGCGGGGCCTCCGGATCCGGTCTTCAAAGCGCGCCAGGGCCCGGGATCTCCGGCGGGGATGGAGCAGGGGGCGTTGAAGGTACCCGCGGGTCAGAGCCTGGAGCGGGGGCGCCATGCGGATCCGAGGCTGAAGCGAGGCACTGGGGCGGCGCGCCCATGCTGGGCGCGAGGGAGGTGGCCGCCGCGGCCAGCGGCGCGGGGGGGGGGGGGGGGAGAGAGGGGTGGCTACCTAGGGGAGAAGGATCTTGCCAGGAAGCCATTTTTCGGTAAGGATAAGCTGTCAGCCTGCCAAGCCATACGACTAGTTTTGATCCAATGCCCAGCCTACGTCCCTCGCGGTGCACACGGCAAATTACTGTTATATTGATTTTCTACTGCTGTAGTTGTTTGCACGCTTAGCACTGCTTGGTCAGAGTAGTTAACTCGAGAAGCTTGATTTCTCGTGTACCCAAGGTTCCTTGTAAGAGCATCACCACACTTTCGGCCCCCAGGGACTTGAAATATCGCTGCTTGGGGGCAAACTGACAAAAATTTCGGTGTGGGGGGCCTCGGGTTCCTAGTCGCCGCCTCAAGATGGCCCAAGAAGTCATTTCTTCAAATACGAATTCGGCTAGATTTGGGCGAATTTGGACAAAATTCAGGCGGTTTTCATTGATATTTGTACAAAAATTAAAAAACTTAGAAAAATATTACGCCGCCATTCCCGCCACGAGCCTATTGCATGCCGAGGAGCTTGTAGAAGGCGGTGTAGTCGCAGTCGCCACCGTCGTCGTCGTCATGCACGCTGTCGCTGTCCTTGCCGCAGCCCTATCCTGGGTCGCCTTGGCGGACGGGGTTGGTGGGCGGCGGCGCCTCCTCGTCACGGCCACAGAGCCGAGCGGCGATCTCCTCGAGGGCGTGCACTAGCTCTGCATCTCCTCCTGGACATAGTCGCCCCGTGCCCATTTGAGGCCCGTCTCGAGGTCGGCAGCCATGTCCGTGTGCTACTGCTTCACGATGACAGGCGGCATCACCGGCTCCTTCTTCGGCCTGACCAGGCAAAGATGGTCGCAGGGAGGAGGGAAAGGCTGGCGGCAGCCCTCCTTTATGACGAGGCCGCCGCCGCGGCTACACCGACGCTCCGGCGTCTCCACGGGCTTGGCCTTGGCGGTGGTGAGTGGCGTCGTGCCGGAGGAGCGGGAGGAGGAGGAGGAGGAGGCGCCCGCCATGCGCCTCGACAGCCAAGAGTTGTCGCTCCGACAGGAGAATGTGGGCATCGGGTACTCGAACAGCGGCTCGTTGTCACCCTCGAGGTGCTCGAGGACGTCGTGGAGCGTGCGCCCAGGGACGCCCCACCACAAGCGGCAGCCGTCGGCATTGTGACGCCCCCTTGGCACTGGCACGTTGTTGGTGGAGCTGATTTGCTCCTCGTGGCGGCACTGGAAGTATGTCGTCCATAAAACATGGTTGTTGGCGGCGTACTTTGGAAGGTCCCGCACCTCCTCTAGCAGGGACGCCTGAATGCGCGCGATCTCGTCGCGGAGTTCGGTGTTGAAGGAACTGGGACGCCTCCGGCGCTGAGCCTCCACGAGCCCGACACGCGCCGGGTAGTTCGCCACGTGGAGGAGGCGCGCCTCCCACTCGTGAAGGTGGCGTCAGCCGAAGCCGTTGGCCACCGCTCCGTCGCCAGGGAATTCTCGACCATCGGTGGCTTTAGACGGGGAGAGAGAGCGGCGAAGGAGAGAGAGGCGTCGGCGGCGAGAGAGAGAGGCTGTGGCGAGGGAGTGTGCGGCCAGTGGCGAGGGAGAGTGGCTTTTATAGCGGCGGATGGGTGGCGAACGGGCGGAAGCCGTGTGGACACATGGCGGGAGGGGGCGGGACGCGCAACGACGCGTCTTCACTGCGCCGCCCGTGAGGAATCAATGGAAGGCTGACCGGCAGCAGCCTTCGCATTAATTCCCGCAGAAAACCGAGGCGATGAGGACGACGAAGGCACCCAATTGCTGACTCGGCGAGTCCACATGTTTTCATGTCAAATGCGTTTCCCCCAGCGCCCCCGGCGCGCCTGGTTTGGCCGGGGTCTGTCGGTGCCAATTTTGGCCTTAGTCGGTGAAAATTGGGCTCCTGCGGGCGCGACTAGGCCGATTTTTTCAAGCTGACGATAAAAAACGGGCCTGGAGGGGCCTATTGTGTGTGTGTGGGGGGGGAGGGGGCGAGTGAAGATGCTCTAAAGTCCCGACTGAGCCATATAGCTGGCGGCAAGTTCTAGAAAAAGCTGATATTGCCGCTGCACGATTCCGTGCTCGCTGTACCACAACTTTCTCCCCGCTGTCATAGCCCATACTACAAGCTACAAGGAGACCACCTCGTCAAGAACGACATGAAACCGCCGACCCCACGCACATGTGATGTCTACTATGCAACTTTATTCTTGTAGACACGTATTGGGCCTCCAAGCGCAGAGTTTTGTAGGACAGTAGCAATTTTCTCTCAAGTGGATGACCTAACGTTTATCAATCCGTGGGAGGCGTAGGATGAAGATAGTCTCTCTCAAGCAACCCTGCAATCAAATACAAAAAATCTCTTGTGTCCTCAACACACCAATACAATGGCAAATTGTATAGGTGCACTAGTTCAGTGATGGGATGGTGATAAAAGTGTAATATTGATGGTAGAATTATATTTTTATAATCTGAATAAATAAAAACAGCAAGGTAGCAAATAGTAAACGGGCACAAAAATGGTATTGCAATGCTTGAAAATGAGGCCTAGGGTGCATACTTTCACTAGTGCAATCTCTCAACAATGCTAACATAGTAGAAGCACTAGAGTAATTCCATAGAAAAGAGCTTCGTTGAGGACACTATTTTATTTAAAAACTTTTAGGTCTAAGTATTTTATTTAAACAGCAAGATTTTTTTTGACATTCTAATAATAGCACAACTCATGTGAAGAAGCAAAAACTTAGACTCAACCGATACTAACCGATAATTGTTGAAGAAGAAAGGTGGGATGCCTACCGGGGCATCCCCAAGCTTAGATGCTTGAGACTTTTTGGAATATTAACTTGGTATGCCTTGGGAATCCCCAATCTTGAGCTTTTGTGTCTCCTTAATTCTTCTCATATCACGGTTTTCCTAAATCTCAAAAGCTTCATCCACACAAAACTCAACAAGAACTCGTGGGATAAGTTAGTATAAATCAATGCAAAACCTTCTCATTCTCTACTGTAGAAAATCACTAAAATTATTATTTGAAATTTCATACTAAATTCCTCTGCATATTTAATACTCCTATCCTCAAATAGAATCATTAAACAAGCAAACATATGCACACAATGCAAACATAGCAACAATCTGCCAAAATAGTACAGTCTGTAAAGAATGCAAGATTCATCATACTTCCCTAACTTCAAAAATTATGAGAAAAATACCACACTGTAGAAAATTTATCAGAGCTTATTGTTAAAAATTTTTCTACAATTTATCATATTCTGACTTTTATTGGGAATTTTTGCAACATCGATAAACTTTCTGTTTTGAAACAACAACATGTAGACTTGCAAAATAAGCATAGTAAAGGCTATACTTGACATTTTTATTGAAATGAAAGATGCAAAACATTATTATAAATAACAACAAGAAAATCCTAACAAAATAAATTGACACTCCAAGAAAAACACATATCATGTGATGAATGAAAACATAGCTCCAAGTGAGGTTACCGATAATGACGGAGACAAAAGAGGGGATGCCATCCGGGGCATCCCCAAGCTTAGTTGCTTGGATCTTCCTTTGATATTACCTTGGGGGTGCCTTGGGAATCCCCAATCTTAGGATCTTGTCACTCATTATTCTCCTCATATCGACATCTCATCAAAACTTGAAAACTTCAATCACACAATACTTAACGGAACTTCGTGAGATAGGTTAGTATGATAAAGAGCAAACCATTTCACTTTGGTATTGTCAAAGACAAGATACATAATTGTTTCCACACAATGTATACTATAGCATATAATTTCTACAATTTATATTGAGCAATATAAGCCATAGAAACTAGGAAACAGGCAAACTATGCATTGAAAACAGAATCTGTCAAAAACAGAACAATCTGTAGTAATCTGTACTCAAACCATACTTATGCTACTCCAAAAATTATGAAAAAATTTGGAACGCGTGAGACATTTGTATATTAATCTTCTGCAAAAAGAATCAACTCAAAATCACTCTTCTGTTAAAAATGATAGTTATTTTCGTGAGCGCAAAAGTTTCTGTTTTTCAGCAAGATCAAATCAACTATCATCCAACATGATCCCAAAGGCTTTACTTGGCACTTTATTGAAACAAAAACAATAAAACATGATTACTAAAGTAGCATAATCATGTGAACACATAAAAACAGTAGATAAAAGTGTTGGGTTGTCTCCCAACAAGCGCTTTTCTTTAATGCCTTTTAACTAGGCATGATGAGCTCAATGATGCTCGCATAAAAGATAAAGATTGAAACATAACAAGAGCATCATGAAGCATATGACTGGCACATTTAAGCCTAACCCACTTCCTATGAATAGGGATTTTGTGAGAAAACAACTTATGGGAGCAAGAATCAACTAGCATAGGGAGGCAAAACATGCATAACTTCAAAACTTTCAGCACATAGATAGGAAACTTGATATTGTTGAGATATGTAAAAGTATATGTTCCTGTCTCATAATAATTTTCAGTAGCATCATGAAGAAATTAAACAATATAGCCATCCCATAAAGCATTCCTTTCATGAAACAAAAGCATAGAAAACTTATTACTCTTCACATAAGCAAATTTCTTCTCATCAATAGTAGTGGGAGCAAATTCAACAAAATAACTATCATGAGAGTGAAAATTAAAATCATGATGACAAGTTTCATGGTTATCATTATTCTTTATAGCATACATGTCATCACCATAATCATCATAGATAGGAACTTTGCTATCATAGTCAATTGAAACCTCATCCAAAATGGTGGATTCATCACTAAATAAAGTCATGACCTCTCCAAATCCACTTTCATCATTGTAATCATCATAAATAGGAGGCATGCAATCATTATAAGAAATTTGCACATCAAATCTTGGGGGACTAAAAACATCATCTTCATCAAACATAGCATCCCCAAACTTGTGGCTTTGCATACCATTAGCATCATGGATATTCAAAGAGTTCATGCCAACAACATTGCAATCATGCTCATCATTCAAAGATTCTATGCCAAACATTTTATAGCATTCTTCTTCTAACAATTGAGCACAACTTTCCGATCCATCATTTTCAAGAAAGATATTATAAAGATGATCAATAATATGATGCAACCTTAGTTCCATTTTTTATGTAGTTTTCTTTTATAAACCAAACTAGTGATAAAACAAGAAACTAAAAGATTCGATTGCAAGATATAAAGATATACCTTCAAGCACTCACCTCCCCGACAACGACTCCATAAAAGAGCTTGATGTCTACTATGCAACTTTATTCTTGTAGACACGTGTTGGGCCTCCAATTGCAGAGTTTTGTAAGATAGTAGCAATTTTCCCTCAAGTGGATGACCTAAGGTTTATCAATCCGTGGGAGGCGTAGGATGAAGATAGTCTCTCTCAAGCAACCCTGCAATCAAATACAAGAAATCTCTTGTGTCCTCAACACACCAATACAATGGCAAATTGTATAGGTGCACTAGTTCAGTGATGGGATGGTGATAAAAGTGTAATATTGATGGTAGAATTATATTTTTATAATCTGAATAAATAAAAACAGCAAGGTAGCAAATAGTAAACGGGCACAAAAATGGTATTGCAATGCTTGAAAATGAGGCCTAGGGTGCATACTTTCACTAGTGCAATCTCTCAACAATGCTAACATAGTTGGATCATATAACCATCCCTCAAAGTGCGATGAAGAATCACTCCAAAGTTCCTATCTAGCGAAGAACATAAGACGGAATTGTTTGTAGGTTACGAAATTATTTGTAGAATCACTCCAAAGTTCCTATCTTTCCGTTCGATATATTCAAGAGTTCGCGCTAAAATAACACAAAGCTATTCTTTCCATTCGATCTATCCTAGAGTTCGTACTAAAATAACACCAAAGCAAATTCAGATTTATAATATTCAATCCAACACAAAGAACTTCAAAGAGTGCCCCAAGATTTCTACCGGAGAAACAAAGACAAGAACGTGCATCAACCCCTATGCATAGATTACCCCAATGACACCTCGGGAATCCGCGAGTTGAGTGCCAAAACATATATCAAGTGAATCAATACGATACCCCATTGTCACCACGAGTATTCAGTTGCAAGACATATACCAAGTGTTCTCAAATCCATAAAAGTATTCAATCCGATAACAACGAAATCTTAAAGGGAAAAACTCAATTCATCACAAGAAGATAGAGAGGGGAAAACACCATATGATCTGACTATATTAACAAAGCCTGCGATACATCAAGATCGTGACATCTGAAGAACACGAGAGAGAGAGAGAGAGAGAGAGATTAAACACATAGCTACTGGTACAAACCCTCAGCCCCGAGGGTGGACTACTCCCTCCCCATCGTGGTGGCCGTCAGGATGATGAAGATGGCCACCGGTGATGATTCCTCCCTCCGTCAGGGTGCCGGAATGGGGTCTAGATTGGATCTCATGGATACAGAGGCCTTGCGGCGGCGGAACTTCTGATCTAGGGCTACCCCCAAGGGTTTTGGAATATTTGGGATTTTATAGGGCGAAGAAGGGGGGCGGGAGGCCACCGAGGTGGGCACAACCCACCTGGGCGTGCCTGGGGGCCCAGGCGCGCCCTGGTGGGTTGTGCCCCCCTCGGGGCACCCCCAGGTGCTGCTCTGGCCCATCTTGGGTGTTCTGGTCCATAAAAATTCTCCAAGGAGTTTCGTGGTGTTTGGACTCCGTTTGATATTGATTTCCTGTGATGTAAAAAACAAGCAAAGAAGCAACAACTGGCACTGGGCACTGGGTTAATAGGTTAGTCCCAAAAAATGATATAAAGTTGCTATAAAATGATTGTAAAACATCTAAGAATGATAATATAATGTCATGAATACTTCATAAATTATAGATACGTTGGAGACGTATCAGCATCCCCAAGCTTAATTCCTACTCGTCCTCGAGTAGGTAAATGATAAAAGAAATAATTTAGGAAGTGTGAATGCTAGCAAAGTGCACAAGTTTGATCAGTAATAATTTCAACCACTTTTCCTAGCATCATAACAACAATTATTTCTTATAAAACTTCTCATGTTATAGTAGCAACCAATTCACATGTTAAGGTCCAAACAATGAATTCTCTTGAAACTCAACAACCTATGTTCTCAGTCACCAAGCAATTGCAATTCAACTTATTCAACATAGTCTAAGTAAGAGCTCCACATACTCAAACATCATATAGCCTTCTATGATTGCTAACACTCACCACATACACATGAGAAAAACGTTTCAACCGGATACATAGAAAGATAGGGGCTTATCATTTCGCCTCCCAAAGTATTCACCTCAAGGGTGATGTCAACAATAATAACTCATGCTACCCATATTCAGCTGGACATATGTGCCTAGATCTTTCCTCACCAGATGATGCTTGCCAAAGGAGAAAAATAAAAAGTAATAGAGATAAAAAAACTTTGACTCTTTGCATAAAATTAAATACATAAAGTAAAAGATAGGCCCTTCATAGAGGGAAGCAGAGGTTGCCATGCGCTTATTTGTTTGTATGCTCAACCCCTTAGCGCAAAAGAACGTCACGTTATATTGCCCCTTGTGATAGCAACCTTTATTATGCAGTCTGTCACTTTTATTCTTCGCCATCACAAGTTCGTACAGCGCTCAATTTTCTCTCACACCAAATGATCTAACACTTTTAGAAGCAATTTTTATTGCCTTATTGCACCGATGACAACTTACTTGAAGGATCTTGCTCAATCCTTACGTAGGTATGGTGGACTCTCAAAACAAGATTTGGGTTTAAGGGTTTTTGGATGCACAAGTATTATCTCTACTTGGTGCGGAATTTTTGGCTAGCAAAGATAAGGGGCAAGCACCACATGTTGAAGGATCTATGACAATATAACTTCTATGTGAATATGAACAAACATAAATCATTACGTTGTCTTCCTTGTCCAACATCAACAATTTTGGCATATATTATTTTGATGTAGGCTCATAATCACAAAAGATTTTCAAGATAGTGTATTGCATGTGAAAGTTCTCTTCCTTATACTAATTATTCGTGAATTGCTTGTATGACCAATATTGTGATTGTCAAGCTGCAAAGCTTTCACTTTCTAAACCCAATGTGAAGCCACTACTAGGCATGCTATAAACATGTAATTTCAACTTCATGATATTCAATTCATTCAACAATTTACTCATAGGATATAAGTGAAGCACTAGAGTAATTCCATAGAAAAGAGCTTCGTTGAGGACACTATTTTATTTAAAAACTTTTAGGTCTAAGTATTTTATTTAAACAGCAAGATTTTTTTTGACATTCTAATAATAGCACAACTCATGTGAAGAAGCAAAAACTTAGACTCAACCGATACTAACCGATAATTGTTGAAGAAGAAAGGTGGGATGCCTACCGGGGCATCCCCAAGCTTAGATGCTTGAGACTTTTTGGAATATTAACTTGGTATGCCTTGGGAATCCCCAATCTTGAGCTTTTGTGTCTCCTTAATTCTTCTCATATCACGGTTTTCCTAAATCTCAAAAGCTTCATCCACACAAAACTCAACAAGAACTCGTGGGATAAGTTAGTATAAATCAATGCAAAACCTTCTCATTCTCTACTGTAGAAAATCACTAAAATTATTATTTGAAATTTCATACTAAATTCCTCTGCATATTTAATACTCCTATCCTCAAATAGAATCATTAAACAAGCAAACATATGCACACAATGCAAACATAGCAACAATCTGCCAAAATAGTACAGTCTGTAAAGAATGCAAGATTCATCATACTTCCCTAACTTCAAAAATTATGAGAAAAATACCACACTGTAGAAAATTTATCAGAGCTTATTGTTAAAAATTTTTCTACAATTTATCATATTCTGACTTTTATTGGGAATTTTTGCAACATCGATAAACTTTCTGTTTTGAAACAACAACATGTAGACTTGCAAAATAAGCATAGTAAAGGCTATACTTGACATTTTTATTGAAATGAAAGATGCAAAACATTATTATAAATAACAACAAGAAAATCCTAACAAAATAAATTGACACTCCAAGAAAAACACATATCATGTGATGAATGAAAACATAGCTCCAAGTGAGGTTACCGATAATGACGGAGACAAAAGAGGGGATGCCATCCGGGGCATCCCCAAGCTTAGTTGCTTGGATCTTCCTTTGATATTACCTTGGGGGTGCCTTGGGAATCCCCAATCTTAGGATCTTGTCACTCATTATTCTCCTCATATCGACATCTCATCAAAACTTGAAAACTTCAATCACACAATACTTAACGGAACTTCGTGAGATAGGTTAGTATGATAAAGAGCAAACCATTTCACTTTGGTATTGTCAAAGACAAGATACATAATTGTTTCCACACAATGTATACTATAGCATATAATTTCTACAATTTATATTGAGCAATATAAGCCATAGAAACTAGGAAACAGGCAAACTATGCATTGAAAACAGAATCTGTCAAAAACAGAACAATCTGTAGTAATCTGTACTCAAACCATACTTATGCTACTCCAAAAATTATGAAAAAATTTGGAACGCGTGAGACATTTGTATATTAATCTTCTGCAAAAAGAATCAACTCAAAATCACTCTTCTGTTAAAAATGATAGTTATTTTCGTGAGCGCAAAAGTTTCTGTTTTTCAGCAAGATCAAATCAACTATCATCCAACATGATCCCAAAGGCTTTACTTGGCACTTTATTGAAACAAAAACAATAAAACATGATTACTAAAGTAGCATAATCATGTGAACACATAAAAACAGTAGATAAAAGTGTTGGGTTGTCTCCCAACAAGCGCTTTTCTTTAATGCCTTTTAACTAGGCATGATGAGCTCAATGATGCTCGCATAAAAGATAAAGATTGAAACATAACAAGAGCATCATGAAGCATATGACTGGCACATTTAAGCCTAACCCACTTCCTATGAATAGGGATTTTGTGAGAAAACAACTTATGGGAGCAAGAATCAACTAGCATAGGGAGGCAAAACATGCATAACTTCAAAACTTTCAGCACATAGATAGGAAACTTGATATTGTTGAGATATGTAAAAGTATATGTTCCTGTCTCATAATAATTTTCAGTAGCATCATGAAGAAATTAAACAATATAGCCATCCCATAAAGCATTCCTTTCATGAAACAAAAGCATAGAAAACTTATTACTCTTCACATAAGCAAATTTCTTCTCATCAATAGTAGTGGGAGCAAATTCAACAAAATAACTATCATGAGAGTGAAAATTAAAATCATGATGACAAGTTTCATGGTTATCATTATTCTTTATAGCATACATGTCATCACCATAATCATCATAGATAGGAACTTTGCTATCATAGTCAATTGAAACCTCATCCAAAATGGTGGATTCATCACTAAATAAAGTCATGACCTCTCCAAATCCACTTTCATCATTGTAATCATCATAAATAGGAGGCATGCAATCATTATAAGAAATTTGCACATCAAATCTTGGGGGACTAAAAACATCATCTTCATCAAACATAGCATCCCCAAACTTGTGGCTTTGCATACCATTAGCATCATGGATATTCAAAGAGTTCATGCCAACAACATTGCAATCATGCTCATCATTCAAAGATTCTATGCCAAACATTTTATAGCATTCTTCTTCTAACAATTGAGCACAACTTTCCGATCCATCATTTTCAAGAAAGATATTATAAAGATGATCAATAATATGATGCAACCTTAGTTCCATTTTTTATGTAGTTTTCTTTTATAAACCAAACTAGTGATAAAACAAGAAACTAAAAGATTCGATTGCAAGATATAAAGATATACCTTCAAGCACTCACCTCCCCGACAACGACTCCATAAAAGAGCTTGATGTCTACTATGCAACTTTATTCTTGTAGACACGTGTTGGGCCTCCAATTGCAGAGTTTTGTAAGATAGTAGCAATTTTCCCTCAAGTGGATGACCTAAGGTTTATCAATCCGTGGGAGGCGTAGGATGAAGATAGTCTCTCTCAAGCAACCCTGCAATCAAATACAAGAAATCTCTTGTGTCCTCAACACACCAATACAATGGCAAATTGTATAGGTGCACTAGTTCAGTGATGGGATGGTGATAAAAGTGTAATATTGATGGTAGAATTATATTTTTATAATCTGAATAAATAAAAACAGCAAGGTAGCAAATAGTAAACGGGCACAAAAATGGTATTGCAATGCTTGAAAATGAGGCCTAGGGTGCATACTTTCACTAGTGCAATCTCTCAACAATGCTAACATAGTTGGATCATATAACCATCCCTCAAAGTGCGATGAAGAATCACTCCAAAGTTCCTATCTAGCGAAGAACATAAGACGGAATTGTTTGTAGGTTACGAAATTATTTGTAGAATCACTCCAAAGTTCCTATCTTTCCGTTCGATATATTCAAGAGTTCGCGCTAAAATAACACAAAGCTATTCTTTCCATTCGATCTATCCTAGAGTTCGTACTAAAATAACACCAAAGCAAATTCAGATTTATAATATTCAATCCAACACAAAGAACTTCAAAGAGTGCCCCAAGATTTCTACCGGAGAAACAAAGACAAGAACGTGCATCAACCCCTATGCATAGATTACCCCAATGACACCTCGGGAATCCGCGAGTTGAGTGCCAAAACATATATCAAGTGAATCAATACGATACCCCATTGTCACCACGAGTATTCAGTTGCAAGACATATACCAAGTGTTCTCAAATCCATAAAAGTATTCAATCCGATAACAACGAAATCTTAAAGGGAAAAACTCAATTCATCACAAGAAGATAGAGAGGGGAAAACACCATATGATCTGACTATATTAACAAAGCCTGCGATACATCAAGATCGTGACATCTGAAGAACACGAGAGAGAGAGAGAGAGAGAGAGATTAAACACATAGCTACTGGTACAAACCCTCAGCCCCGAGGGTGGACTACTCCCTCCCCATCGTGGTGGCCGTCAGGATGATGAAGATGGCCACCGGTGATGATTCCTCCCTCCGTCAGGGTGCCGGAATGGGGTCTAGATTGGATCTCATGGATACAGAGGCCTTGCGGCGGCGGAACTTCTGATCTAGGGCTACCCCCAAGGGTTTTGGAATATTTGGGATTTTATAGGGCGAAGAAGGGGGGCGGGAGGCCACCGAGGTGGGCACAACCCACCTGGGCGTGCCTGGGGGCCCAGGCGCGCCCTGGTGGGTTGTGCCCCCCTCGGGGCACCCCCAGGTGCTGCTCTGGCCCATCTTGGGTGTTCTGGTCCATAAAAATTCTCCAAGGAGTTTCGTGGTGTTTGGACTCCGTTTGATATTGATTTCCTGTGATGTAAAAAACAAGCAAAGAAGCAACAACTGGCACTGGGCACTGGGTTAATAGGTTAGTCCCAAAAAATGATATAAAGTTGCTATAAAATGATTGTAAAACATCTAAGAATGATAATATAATGTCATGAATACTTCATAAATTATAGATACGTTGGAGACGTATCAGCATCCCCAAGCTTAATTCCTACTCGTCCTCGAGTAGGTAAATGATAAAAGAAATAATTTAGGAAGTGTGAATGCTAGCAAAGTGCACAAGTTTGATCAGTAATAATTTCAACCACTTTTCCTAGCATCATAACAACAATTATTTCTTATAAAACTTCTCATGTTATAGTAGCAACCAATTCACATGTTAAGGTCCAAACAATGAATTCTCTTGAAACTCAACAACCTATGTTCTCAGTCACCAAGCAATTGCAATTCAACTTATTCAACATAGTCTAAGTAAGAGCTCCACATACTCAAACATCATATAGCCTTCTATGATTGCTAACACTCACCACATACACATGAGAAAAACGTTTCAACCGGATACATAGAAAGATAGGGGCTTATCATTTCGCCTCCCAAAGTATTCACCTCAAGGGTGATGTCAACAATAATAACTCATGCTACCCATATTCAGCTGGACATATGTGCCTAGATCTTTCCTCACCAGATGATGCTTGCCAAAGGAGAAAAATAAAAAGTAATAGAGATAAAAAAACTTTGACTCTTTGCATAAAATTAAATACATAAAGTAAAAGATAGGCCCTTCATAGAGGGAAGCAGAGGTTGCCATGCGCTTATTTGTTTGTATGCTCAACCCCTTAGCGCAAAAGAACGTCACGTTATATTGCCCCTTGTGATAGCAACCTTTATTATGCAGTCTGTCACTTTTATTCTTCGCCATCACAAGTTCGTACAGCGCTCAATTTTCTCTCACACCAAATGATCTAACACTTTTAGAAGCAATTTTTATTGCCTTATTGCACCGATGACAACTTACTTGAAGGATCTTGCTCAATCCTTACGTAGGTATGGTGGACTCTCAAAACAAGATTTGGGTTTAAGGGTTTTTGGATGCACAAGTATTATCTCTACTTGGTGCGGAATTTTTGGCTAGCAAAGATAAGGGGCAAGCACCACATGTTGAAGGATCTATGACAATATAACTTCTATGTGAATATGAACAAACATAAATCATTACGTTGTCTTCCTTGTCCAACATCAACAATTTTGGCATATATTATTTTGATGTAGGCTCATAATCACAAAAGATTTTCAAGATAGTGTATTGCATGTGAAAGTTCTCTTCCTTATACTAATTATTCGTGAATTGCTTGTATGACCAATATTGTGATTGTCAAGCTGCAAAGCTTTCACTTTCTAAACCCAATGTGAAGCCACTACTAGGCATGCTATAAACATGTAATTTCAACTTCATGATATTCAATTCATTCAACAATTTACTCATAGGATATAAGTGAAGCACTAGAGTAATTCCATAGAAAAGAGCTTCGTTGAGGACACTATTTTATTTAAAAACTTTTAGGTCTAAGTATTTTATTTAAACAGCAAGATTTTTTTTGACATTCTAATAATAGCACAACTCATGTGAAGAAGCAAAAACTTAGACTCAACCGATACTAACCGATAATTGTTGAAGAAGAAAGGTGGGATGCCTACCGGGGCATCCCCAAGCTTAGATGCTTGAGACTTTTTGGAATATTAACTTGGTATGCCTTGGGAATCCCCAATCTTGAGCTTTTGTGTCTCCTTAATTCTTCTCATATCACGGTTTTCCTAAATCTCAAAAGCTTCATCCACACAAAACTCAACAAGAACTCGTGGGATAAGTTAGTATAAATCAATGCAAAACCTTCTCATTCTCTACTGTAGAAAATCACTAAAATTATTATTTGAAATTTCATACTAAATTCCTCTGCATATTTAATACTCCTATCCTCAAATAGAATCATTAAACAAGCAAACATATGCACACAATGCAAACATAGCAACAATCTGCCAAAATAGTACAGTCTGTAAAGAATGCAAGATTCATCATACTTCCCTAACTTCAAAAATTATGAGAAAAATACCACACTGTAGAAAATTTATCAGAGCTTATTGTTAAAATTTTTTCTACAATTTATCATATTCTGACTTTTATTGGGAATTTTTGCAACATCGATAAACTTTCTGTTTTGAAACAACAACATGTAGACTTGCAAAATAAGCATAGTAAAGGCTATACTTGACATTTTTATTGAAATGAAAGATGCAAAACATTATTATAAATAACAACAAGAAAATCCTAACAAAATAAATTGACACTCCAAGAAAAACACATATCATGTGATGAATGAAAACATAGCTCCAAGTGAGGTTACCGATAATGACGGAGACAAAAGAGGGGATGCCATCCGGGGCATCCCCAAGCTTAGTTGCTTGGATCTTCCTTTGATATTACCTTGGGGGTGCCTTGGGAATCCCCAATCTTAGGATCTTGTCACTCATTATTCTCCTCATATCGACATCTCATCAAAACTTGAAAACTTCAATCACACAATACTTAACGGAACTTCGTGAGATAGGTTAGTATGATAAAGAGCAAACCATTTCACTTTGGTATTGTCAAAGACAAGATACATAATTGTTTCCACACAATGTATACTATAGCATATAATTTCTACAATTTATATTGAGCAATATAAGCCATAGAAACTAGGAAACAGGCAAACTATGCATTGAAAACAGAATCTGTCAAAAACAGAACAATCTGTAGTAATCTGTACTCAAACCATACTTATGCTACTCCAAAAATTATGAAAAAATTTGGAACGCGTGAGACATTTGTATATTAATCTTCTGCAAAAAGAATCAACTCAAAATCACTCTTCTGTTAAAAATGATAGTTATTTTCGTGAGCGCAAAAGTTTCTGTTTTTCAGCAAGATCAAATCAACTATCATCCAACATGATCCCAAAGGCTTTACTTGGCACTTTATTGAAACAAAAACAATAAAACATGATTACTAAAGTAGCATAATCATGTGAACACATAAAAACAGTAGATAAAAGTGTTGGGTTGTCTCCCAACAAGCGCTTTTCTTTAATGCCTTTTAACTAGGCATGATGAGCTCAATGATGCTCGCATAAAAGATAAAGATTGAAACATAACAAGAGCATCATGAAGCATATGACTGGCACATTTAAGCCTAACCCACTTCCTATGAATAGGGATTTTGTGAGAAAACAACTTATGGGAGCAAGAATCAACTAGCATAGGGAGGCAAAACATGCATAACTTCAAAACTTTCAGCACATAGATAGGAAACTTGATATTGTTGAGATATGTAAAAGTATATGTTCCTGTCTCATAATAATTTTCAGTAGCATCATGAAGAAATTAAACAATATAGCCATCCCATAAAGCATTCCTTTCATGAAACAAAAGCATAGAAAACTTATTACTCTTCACATAAGCAAATTTCTTCTCATCAATAGTAGTGGGAGCAAATTCAACAAAATAACTATCATGAGAGTGAAAATTAAAATCATGATGACAAGTTTCATGGTTATCATTATTCTTTATAGCATACATGTCATCACCATAATCATCATAGATAGGAACTTTGCTATCATAGTCAATTGAAACCTCATCCAAAATGGTGGATTCATCACTAAATAAAGTCATGACCTCTCCAAATCCACTTTCATCATTGTAATCATCATAAATAGGAGGCATGCAATCATTATAAGAAATTTGCACATCAAATCTTGGGGGACTAAAAACATCATCTTCATCAAACATAGCATCCCCAAACTTGTGGCTTTGCATACCATTAGCATCATGGATATTCAAAGAGTTCATGCCAACAACATTGCAATCATGCTCATCATTCAAAGATTCTATGCCAAACATTTTATAGCATTCTTCTTCTAACAATTGAGCACAACTTTCCGATCCATCATTTTCAAGAAAGATATTATAAAGATGATCAATAATATGATGCAACCTTAGTTCCATTTTTTATGTAGTTTTCTTTTATAAACCAAACTAGTGATAAAACAAGAAACTAAAAGATTCGATTGCAAGATATAAAGATATACCTTCAAGCACTCACCTCCCCGACAACGACTCCATAAAAGAGCTTGATGTCTACTATGCAACTTTATTCTTGTAGACACGTGTTGGGCCTCCAATTGCAGAGTTTTGTAAGATAGTAGCAATTTTCCCTCAAGTGGATGACCTAAGGTTTATCAATCCGTGGGAGGCGTAGGATGAAGATAGTCTCTCTCAAGCAACCCTGCAATCAAATACAAGAAATCTCTTGTGTCTCCAACACACCAAATACAAAGGCAAATTGTATAGGTGCACTAGTTCGGCGAAGAGATGGTGATAAAAGTGTAATATTGATGGTAGAATTATATTTTTATAATCTGAATAAATAAAAATAGCAAGATAGCAAATAGAAACGGGCACAAAAATGGTATTGCAATGCTTGAAAATGAGGCCCAGGGTGCATACTTTCACTAGTGCAATCTCTCAACAATGCTAACATAGTTGGATCATATAACCATCCCTCAAAGTGCGATGAAGAATCACTCAAAAGTTCCTATCTAGCGGAGAACATAAGATGGAATTGATTGTAGGGTGCGGAATTGTTTGTAGAATCACTCCAAAGTTCCTATCTTTCCGTTCGATCTATTCAAGAGTTCGTACTAAAATAACACGAAGCTATTCTTTCAGTTCGATCTATCCTAGAGTTCGTACTAAAATAACACCAAAGCAAATTCAGATTTATAATATTCAATCAAACACAAAGAACTTCAAAGAGTGCCCCAAGATTTCTACAAGAGAAACAAAGACAAGAACGTGCATCAACCCCTATGCATAGGTTACCCCAATGTCACTTCGGGAATCCGCGAGTTGAGTGCCAAAACATATATCAAGTGAATCAATACGATACCCCATTGTCACCACGAGTATTCAATTGCAAGACATATATCAAGTGTTCTAAAATCCATAAAAGTATTCAATCCAATAACAACAAAATCTCAAAGGAAAAAACTCAATTTATCACAACAAGATAGAGAGGGGAAAACACCATATGATCCGACTATATTAACAAACCCGCGATACATCAAGATCATGACATCTCAAGAACACGAGAGAGAGAGAGAGAGAGAGAGAGAGAGAGAGAGAGAGATTAAATACATAGCTACTGGTACAAACCGTCAGCCCCGAGGGTGGACTACTCCCTCCTCGTCGTGGTTGCCGCCAGGATAATGAAGATGGCCACCGGTGATGATTCCCCCCTCCGTCAGGGTGCCAAAATGGGGTCTAGACTGGATCTCGTGGATACAGAGGCCTTGCAGCGGGGGAACTTCTGATCTAGGGCTACCCCCAAGGGTTTTGGAATATTTGGGATTTTATAGGGCGAAGAAGGGGTGTGGGAGGCCACCGAGGTGGGCACAACCCACCTGGGCGCACCTGGGGGCCCAGGCGCGCCCTGGTGGGTTGTGCCCCCCTCGGGGCACCCCCCAGGTGCTTCTCTGGCCCATCCTGGGTGTTCTGGTCCATAAAAATTCTCCAAGGAGTTTTGCGGTGTTTGGACTCCGTTTGATATTGATTTCCTGCAATGTAAAAAACAAGCAAAAAACAGCAACTGGCACTGGGCACTGGGTCAATAGGTTAGTCCCAAAAAATGATATAAAGTTGCTATAAAATGATTGTAAAACATTTAAGAATGATAATATAATGGCATGAATACTTCATAAATTATAAATACATTGGAGGCGTATCAACGTGTTCCCGTTCACAATGATTGAAACCAAGCAAGGCCTGCACCGCGTAAAAGGCAAGCCCATAACCGTTTGGGGCTTGTATGGCCTGGTACAATGCTAGGTGCTTAGAAAAATAAACTGGATTTTGGTGAAGCACCAGAGCTTATTTCTACAGCAGAGACGCCTAATTAAGCTGCTACCCTATACAAATAAGCACTAGTGCTTAAGAACCTTGCATTCGACAAGGCCTAATGGTACCCGGTGCAGCGTCACGTTGGGGTTGGAAACCAACGGGGTGTGCACAGCTTCCTTCCCACCAAAATCACGCCCGTGGATGAACAACTTCATGTGATGTGAGGATCGAAATGATCAAAGACTTATCGAAACATTCATGTGATGTGGTTATAAACAAGACAACAATATGTTTTTTTATAAAAGGATGAAGATCCTGCCTTTGCATCTGGACGATGCATGCAGCCACTTTATTAATTATTCACAAAGACTTTACAAAGTAATACATCAATACGTCTAAAGCCATCATCTTAGCAATATCTGTTGCTACTCCTATCCACTTGGTGAAGGGGTGCCGAAAGTCTAAGACAAACACCAAACAGACCTCGCACCATAGCCTAACATCTAAAACCGAAGGTCCCAACCAAGCCACATTGCCAGGTTTGGGGCACACACCGGCCCAACGCACTCTCACAGGCCGTCGTCGTCGTCTTTCATCGATCCATCTTCACAACTGTATTGACGCATCGACTATCGGGAGGATGACCCCCTGTAGGCCCAAGACGGCAAACGACGCTTCAAAAACATCGGGGCGACCAGCGCCCCGGTGTAACGACTGGATAATTAAGCTACAGTAATTTTCTGCTAATGATACCACGTCATCGCTATTACTGTTGCCAATCTCGCTTAGATTCAAATCGGTTCAAGTTCAAATTTAAATTAGCGCCAAAAATAAAAGTTTTCAAATGACAAAACTAAAATGTGCAAGTTGTGACAATTAATTCATAGTTAATATTGGCGAAGGACCACACTTTTATAAAATGTTTAAATGCATTAAAATAATTAAAACAGTGGCTTTAATAATTAATTAGATGCCTTTTTCTAATTTATAAAATATCAAATTAATTTGTTTAAGGGTGAAACTTTTTGTGGCAGAGGTATAAATAGTATTAATAATTTAGAAAATACTTTTGTATTTTAAGTAATCTAAGTTTTGTGGAAATTAGATAAACATGTAAAAAGAAAATAAAAGAAAACAAAACAAAAACAGAAATAAAACAAAGGCCCCCTCCCTTGGGACACCCGGCCCAGCTACCTGGAGGGCCTGCATAGCCCTGCCCAACACCCCCTGTTTTCCCTTCCTCCCGCTACAGAAGCAGACGATGCCGTGTCGGCCATCCACGGTGCCATGGCCGCGGTGGCGACCATCGGCGCCCCCCTTCCGCCTATTTAGCCGACCCGACGGCCCCTTCTCCCCCTGGAACCCTAACCCCTATCCCCTCGCGCCCCCCTCTCCCTCTGCCACTCTCGCGCCCGACGCCTCTCGCCGTCATCGTCGCGGCCACCGATGTCTCCGTCGTGCGGGAGCACGTCCAGGAGGTCCGCCGCGGCCGGCTTCGTCCGTCCCGGGGACTAGCTCAAGCCGGGACGCCCTCGAGCTGACGTCGTCTTCGTCCCCTTCGTCCGGTCGTCACCAACTCGCCGTCGTTGCGGTGGCTCCGGTCCACCCCGACCCTTCCTGAGCACGCCAAGGATGCACTGTGAGCTCCTCCCCCATCCCCATTGCTTGCCCTCTCGATCCGTTGCCGTAGCCGTCGTCCCCGAGTTCGTCCGAGATCCCGCGTACGCGTACGCGTACATGTGTGCATCCTGCCACTGCTCTCTGTCCTTGCTGCTGCCTTCGGTTTGCTGCCACCGCCGCTAGCGCTAATGCTTTGTGTTGCTGCTGCTAGCTGCCGCTCCTGCTACCTGATGCTACTGCCGCTGCTACTTGCCCTGCCTGTTGCTGTTGCTGCTGCCGCAAGCAGCTGCTTGGTGGCTGCCGCTGGCGCCGGCGGTTCCTGCGAGCCCCCGCCGGAGCACCCCGGTCGCGCCCGCGTGTACGCGCCCGTCCGCCTCGCGCATGGCCTTGCCTTCCCTGCCGCAGCGCCCCCCGCCCGCTTGCTACTGCTCTACTGTACTGCTGCTTGCTACTGTAGATGTTGCTAGCTTTTCTATTTCTACAATGACTATGCCCCTAAAAAACCCGTAATCAGCGGTTAAACAGTTGTTAATATGTGTAAAAATAATATGAGTAGGTAGTACACTTGACAAGGCACAAATGTTACCATTGGACCAAATCCACTTGATGCATGGGTTAAATCCTATGAAAACCTTCTGTTAAACAGAGAACAGATTTAACCTCTAGCTTGTGTTGTGTGTGGTGTGTGTGTGCCGTGCGTGTGGCCGGCTGGGTTCTGCCCAGTAGTGGCCGGCCTTTGTTAGTACTAAGCTTAGTTAGCACTATTAATTAGTGCGAAGTTAGTCTAGTAGTAGATGACATGTAGGCCCCATTAAATAAGTCAGGTTTATTTAATTGTTTAGGTAAATAGTCCATGACATGTGGGTCACAACTCTTTTTTTGACTTGGTCAACTCGCATTAAAAGTAATTTAGAAAATCTAGAATATTAATAAAACTTTGAAAAATAATAAAAATTAAACCGTAGCTCAGATGAAAAAGTTTTATACATGAAAGTTGCTCAGAACGACGAGACAAATCATCTTTTCGTCTATCACACGTCCTTGGCATATCGAACCTGCAATCGTCCCCCTCTGTTTCATCTGTCCGAAAATGCCAAACTTCGGGAAAACTTTCTCGGATGTTATCCTCCTTTGCCGGTATTGTGTAGCACCGCGTTAGAACACGTCTAGCTCTGCCTGTTGTCCTGTTATGCTCTTGCTTGCTATGTATTTACTGTTTCTTCCCCCTCTTCTCTCAGATAGACCCTGAGACCGCTGCCGATGCCACTGTGATTGACTACGTCGACGACGACCCTCCTTCTTGTCTGAGCAACCAGGAAAGCCCCCCCTTTGATCATCCCGATATCGCCTATTCCATTCTCTCATGCTTGCATTAGATTTTGCTACTGTTACTGATTGCTCCTATTCTGATGCATAGCCTGGTTTTGTAACCTGCTATTGTACCTTACCTACTTATCCTAAACTGCTTAGTATAGGTTGGTTAGTGATCCATCAGTGACCCCCACCTTGTCCTTGTTGCCCCTGCTTCATCATCGACGACTCGATCAGCGTGATCGACGACCAGAGCCTGACACCTCACATCACATCACGCCCCTTTTGTTGCTCGACTCTGCAGAACTACTATCGAGTGCCGAGGGTGATCCCTCATAACACACTTCTGATGATAATTCTGTAGTATAGCTATTCGGTCGTGGTCATCGAGGGTGATTTCCTCTTTCACCATTCCCGATACGGCTCTATCGTTCAACACCTCAAGTGTGAACCTCGAGGGTGGTCCCTCTTATGTTCACCTTGATGATTACATTGAGTGGAATCCATCGGGGGTATTCCTCGGGTTTTCCCCTTGATGTCTGGACACACAGTTACCTTGACTTTACTTGAGACCGTTGTGAAAGCCGGGCAGGCCGGGAGAGCACCCGTGCGATGTGACAGTGGCGGCTGGCTGTTTAGCGGTATCACCCGGGAGGGGGTGATAGCTCCGGACTTGTCCCGACAGCCGTCACTCCTTTTAATAATGCACTAACAGGTTTGGGTATTTGTTCTGAGTTGGCCTTTGGCCTTTACGCACTAACCACCACGCGAGAATAGTTATGGGCCTCGACGTCGCAGTATCAGCCGAAGCTTTGTCATACGTCTAGTTTAGCATTGTGGCACGGTCGGATCGTGTTGGCCATCTGAGGCGGTGCTGGTATCCACCCTGCACACAACGACCCGGAGTGCTGCAGGCGATGGGCCCAAGACCCCGGAGTGCTTAGGATGTAGACCGACGGGGACCTCTCTGCTGAGCCTAGGTAGGGCTGCGACGTGTTGATCTTCCGAGGGCGGGCATTGTCCCCAGAAAGGTGTGTCCGACCAGAGTGATCGAGCTTGTTGGGTAACATGGTGCACCCCTACAGGGAAGACATATATTCGAATACCGTGTCCACGGTAATGGACGTTCAGACTTGTATCCTGATCTTATACAACTAGAAATGGATACTTGATATGTGATGGATATGTGGCTCCGGGATTGCTTTCTCGCAGGGAGTCGAGGAAGGATCTCTGGGCATTAATGTTACAAAATGCTTATTAATTATAAACTGCTATTCTTTACTCTTCTACATGCTGCAAGATGCTCAGAGCTGCGTGAAGATGCTAGTCTTCGATAGGCTAGGCTTTCCCCCTCTATTCTGGCATTCTGCAGTCTAGTTCACAGATACAACCCTCCCATTTGATACAAATGCATACTTAGTACAGATCTGATGCTTGCGAGTACTTTGGATGAGTACTCACGATTGCTTTGCTACCCCTTTTCCCCCTTCTTTCTTCTTTCCGGTTGATGCAACCAGATGGTGGATCCTTGGAGCCAGATGCCACCGCCGACGGATACTACTACGTGGAGCCCGCCAACGACCAGGAGTAGTTAGGAGGTCCTAGGTAGGAGGCCTTGCCTCTTCGATCGTGTTGCTTTTGTGCTAGCCTTCTTAAGGCAAAACTTGTTTAACTTATGTCTGTACTCAGATATTGTTGCTTCCGCTGACTCTTGTGTATCGAGCTTGTATTCGAGCCCTCGAGGCCCCTGGCTTGTAATATGAAGCTTGTATGTCTTTCTTTCGTGTTTAGAGTTGTGTTGTGATATCTTCCCGTAAGTCCCTGATCTTGATCGTACACGTTTGCGTGTACGATTAGTGTACGATTGAATCGGGGGCGTCACAAGTTGGTATCAGAGCCGACTGCCTGTAGGATCCCCCTTTCCAACTCCTTGGCCGAAGTTGAGTCTAGCCTTTGAAAAACCGTTTTACTAACATGGCTGTGTGGCTTACGGGCCCACGTCGCCAGTGGGTGGTATTAGGATCTTTTATTCCTCGTCTATACTCTGGGATTCTGATCTCTCTTCTTTTCGGTTTAAATGATTTTGCTAAATCTAACATTAGGTTCTCGTGATCACATCCACCCGGAGATTTGTAATATGCCTTTCTTGAATTAAGACCAAGTTCCGCTTCATAATATTCACTGACCATAGGATCCTCCTATCGAGGGCACCCTGCATCGTCACTTGCTAATCCCTCGCTTCAGAGGTTTCACCGATGCTGATGTAGCCTTTGCTATGTCCCGTTGTGATATCCCTCCATCGCGTGCATGCGTGCCACCTAGTATGTCTGGGATATTCCTCTTGTCCAAACTCATTCGAACAACATGTAATTGACTCTATATATGTATCAGTATGTCTTCAATGACTACTGCTTTGTACAAACTGCGCCTTGGATCACTATCCAAGTTACATCATGAATGACTCCTTACACTTTGTCACAGCCCTAGAGTTTGTTTGTAACTAGTGGCATTGCATCCATGCATCATGTTTAAATTTCATGAAACTTGAAATGGGGATTGATCCAAGCCCTAGCAGCTAATGAATTCAACTAGGGTCAAAATAAAATCTTTTTCAATGAACCCAAAATGCCCTCTAAAATTGTTCATGATTTTTGGTAAAGGTGAAAACCTCTGCAAAAAATGATGCACATATTTCTAGGCCATTCTGGATTTTTGAATTAATACATATTGTACTTGAGTTGGAGCAAATATATGTTATATATATTTTTAATGCTTCAATAATTCTGATATTTTGTGAGGGGCTCTAGAATTTTCCTTTTAGTCCTTGCAAAAATTATTGGAAGAACAAAAATGGTTTAGTGCTTGAACTAAATCAAAACAGATTGAAATAAATAGAAAACAACAATTAAAATAGAAACAGAGAAGGAGGGAGTACCTGTTACTTGCCTGGCCCAGGAGAGAAGCCAGCCCACCAGGCCCATGCGCCAGTCATCCTCAACCTCGTGCCAGTGGGCACGAGGGCGTGTGGCCACCGCGCGCTGGCACGCGCCCGAGCCACCTCCTGCTTCTGCCGCTTCTGGAGCCAGCCCCGAGTGCCACACACTCCCCCTCGCCCCCCAGACTCCTCTCACTCTTCCCCGTCCTCACCCTCTCCCCTGGATCTCTCTTTCTCACTCACCCGAACGGGTTCGTCGCCGCCGTTCGTCACCACCGCGGCCACCGGCCAGCACTAGACCCATGGACCAGCCCACGAGCTCCGCTGTGCCACCCTCGTCCTCTCCGTCAGCTCACATGGCCGGAAGAGCTCCAACGCGCCGTCCCCGACCACTTCTTCATCGTCGGCCGCCGTGGATCTCCATCGCCGACTCGCCGCCGTCCGAGCTTCCCCGAGCACGCCGAGGCCACCACTGCACTCCACGTGAGCTCCTGATCATCCTCCCCCTCTCCATTTTCTCTCTAGCATGCCGTAGCCGCCGCGCCTCTCTCACCCGACAGCACGCCGCCGCACGAGCTCGTCGCCGACGAGGCTCCGGTGGCCATTTGGTCCCGTGCGTGCCTCCGTTGGGTTCTTGAGCTCTCATAGAACACGTAGGTGCTAACCGTATATCCTCCCGTGCACGGCGTCGTCGTTTTCATCGGCGCCCGAACTCCGGCCGCCGCCACAACCTCGCTTCCGGCGAACTTCGGCCACCCCGCACCCTTCCGTTGGTTCCCCTGGATGCGCGCGGCCACGGGCTACCTCCTGGTGCCCTTGGCGCGTCGATCCGTCGTCTTTGGCGCAACTCCGGCGGACGCCGCCGCGGTTTGAGGTCGCCGTCGGCCAAAACTCCGGCGTGCTGACGTGGCTAAGTCATTAGCTACTAATTATCCCCCTAAACAACCCTCTAGCTACACTGACAGCTGGGCCCACTGCCTAATTAACCTGGTTTAGTTTCTGTTTATGTTTAACTAACCATACGGGCCCCACTGGTCAGTTTGACCTGGCCACGTCACCTGTTGACCAGACCCCACCTGTCTGTGACACTAACCTGTCCTAAGTCACTGACCAGTGGGCCCCACTGGTCAGGTTTGACCTGGACCGGCCTGTTGACCCTGCTGACATCACCCAGACGCGATGCTGATGCAGTAATTGATTTTGTGCATTTAAAATAATCCAGGAAATTCCAGAAAATGTCCTAAACTTCTAAAAATCATATAAAATCAACCGTAACTCCAAATGAGATAAATTATATATGAAAAATGATCAGAAAAATCCAATCTTTCCTTCTGTACCATTTTCATGCATGTTAGATCAAGCTATGACTACTGTTTAGGACAATTCAATTAAATGGCATTTAAGAAAGCACATATGGAGTTTGAATTTGAATCTAGTATTCAAACCAACCCCATTTAACTTGTTGCTAGCTGCATTAGCTCAATCAACAGCATATTGCTATGTCACGTTCATGCATCATATTGATTGTGATTCTTCCTTGTTTGTCGGTGCTTGTCCCCTCTCAGTAGACGTGTACCAACGATGTGATCGATGACACCGATGAAGAACTATATTATCTTCAGAAGTGCCAGGCAAGCAAAACCACCTTGTTCATTCCGATACAATCCCACTCTCTCACTCCTGGTCTCTTTTACTGCATTAGGACAACAACGATTCAACTGTTACATGCTGCGGTAGTTGAACCCCTTTCCTCTGCATGACTTGTCATTGCCACAGTAAATAGATGAAACCCACTAGCATGAGTAGGAGTTGTTTGAGCCCTGATGTGCCTACTCATTCATGTTTGTTTGTCATGCCTGCTACTGCTTAGAGTTGAGTTAGGTCTGATTCATCGGGGATGAATTGGAATGGTGTTGAACATGTCCTACTGTTGTGAGCTAAATGTGTGAACACGATTTGGTAAAGGTAGCGATGAGAGGCCATGTAGGAGTACATGGTGGGTTGTCTCATTGAAGCCGTCCTCAGGAACTGAGTTCTGTGTTTGTGATCCATGAACAGCTACTACCACGCATTGGAATGCTTAAGTGCCCCTCTCGACTTATTAATCAACCTGATCTCTGTCCAGGAGTTGCAACTAGTTTCTGGTGTTTGTAGGTAGTGTTAGTAGTCTACCAAGTGGCACCCGGTACAGGTGGGCTTGGGACAGACTAGGCACAGTGGCACGGTGTACCAAGTGGCACCCGGATGGTGGGCTTGGGAACCCTGCTCACATCGTTTGGGGCCGTGAGCGACACCCCGGCCGGATCTCCTTGCGGATGGAACCCGAATAGGCGATAAACCTGGACGAGAGACTTGTGTGGTTAGTCAGGTCGTGGCCGACTCCCTCGCCAGGCTTCCGCTTGAAGGTTGCCGAGATACACGAGGTGTACATGGCGGTAAGTGGCGAGAGCGTGTGTGAAGAAGTACACCCCTGCAGGGTTAATATGATCTATTCGAATAGCCGTGTCCGCGGTAAAGGACTTCTGGGTTGCCTGTACAGTTCATAGACAAGTGAAAGTGGATACTCTAAAATACGCAAGATAAGTGTGAGTGCTATGGATGGCTTTCTCGTAGGGAGACGGGAGCGGATCCATAGTGGTGTATTGATATGGTGAATATGTGGACTCGTGTGCGCCACCTCAAAAGAGTTACTTGCAGTCGTAGTTCATGATAGCCACCGAGTCAAAGCTGGCTTGCTGCAGTTAAACCCCACCATCCCCTTTGTTGAAAATGATGCATATGTAGTTAGTTCTGATGTAAGTCTTGCTGGGTACATTTGTACTCACGTTTGCCTATTTTATGTTTTTGCAGAGAGACTTCAGTCTCACTAGTAGTTCCACATGGACTTCGACGTTTAGCTTGTTACCTCAGCTACGATCTTGTGCCCTCGGCAGGATCTGGTAGATAGTCAGGCTTTTCAGCCTTTTTCATTTATAGATGTCTGTACTCGGACATGTTAAGCTTCCGCTTGTGCTTTGACTTGTATGCTCTGAATGCTGGGTCGAGAGACCCATATTTGTAATATCTCGCTCCTCGGAGCCTATTGAATTAAATACTTGAGTTGTAGAGTCATGTTGTGATGCCATGTTGTATTTGCACATATCGAGCATATTGTGTGTATGTTATTGAAATGCTTGGTATGTGTGGGATCTGACTATCTAGTTGTTTATCCTTAGTAGCCTCTCTTACCGGGAAATGTCTCCTAGTGCTTCCACTGAGCCATGGTAGCTTGCTACTGCTCCGGAACACTTAGGCTGGCCGGCATGTGTCCTTCTTCGTTCCTGTGTCTGTCCCCTCGGGGAAATGTCAGGCGATGAATACCGGAGTCCTGTTAGCCCGCTACAGCCCAGTTCACCGGAGTCCTGCTAGCCCAGTGCTACAGCCTGGATTCACTCGCTGATGACCGACACGTTCGATGCTGGGTCATGGATGCCTGTCCCTGTAAGTTTGTGCCACTTTGGGTTTACGACTAGCCATGTCAGCCCGGGCTCCTTATCATATGGATGCTAGCGACACTATCATATACGTGTGCCAAAAGGCGCAAACGGTCCCGGGCAAAGGTAAGGCGACACCCGTGGGAATACCGTGCGTGAGGCCGCAAAGTGATATGAGGTGTTACATGCTAGATTGATGTGGCATTGAGTCGGGGTCCTGACACACTTGCTCCACCCCTTAATAAACTACCCCTGTTGCATTTAAGCGGGATGGTTAGCCCCGCTGGTCATCACTGTGGTGGCAACAATCCACCACCTCCCGAATACATGGTCGGAATGGTACAACAGTTGAGCTGAATCACCAATTCATGGAAGGAGTCATGGCTCTGTTTCCGCGTCCCAATATGAATGAGCAACCACCCCCAATGACTCTGCAAGACATTGCGAGTCTCAATCCTGTCTGCTACCGTAGCTCGACTCAGCCCCTTGATGCTGATGATTTCCTCCTTGACATCACTTCTGAGATGGAGTCTACTAATATAGCCCCTACCAACTATGTCACCTTCACGACTTACTACCTGAAAGGTCCTGTTGCTCGATGGTAGAACAACCACGGTCATTGCTTACCTGTTGGAACCAACATCGCTTGGCCGGAATTCCAAGTTGGATTCCGTCGGCCAATGACGAACCACCATGGTTAGTCTCAATGTCCACATTGTAATTGAAGGGCTGGAATTCCATGTTTCCCCCATTGTTTTGAAGTCTTCCTATATTGACCTCACTCTGGGAATGGAATGATTGAAAACCCATACCACTTCTATCAATTGCGCCATTAAGACCGTCCATCTACTATATCCCTCAAGTGAGATAGTAAGCTACCATGCTCATCTTGTTTGTAATGCCGAAGCACGGATTTATTCCTTGAATGCGTAAAACGCTTCTCCTCTTGTGAGAATTGAAAACGCTCCCATCGTAATGTGAATTCCAGAATGTCTTTGCAAAAGAACTACCCAGTCCATGACCTTGAACTTGCTGCAGTTAAGTTTGCACTAAAATTGTGGCAACATTTCCTTGGTAATTGTTGCGAGATCTTTACCGATCATCAAAGTCTGAAGTAATTCTTTACTCAGCTAGATCTGGATCTCCGTCAGCAGCGATGCATGGAAACAATCACAGACTATGACTACGGTATTTATTATACCCCGACAAGGCTAGTGAGATGGCCAATGCCCTGAGTCGCAAGTCTTCTGCAACAACCCCATGGCTTATAAATCTCAACCCCTGCAGGATGATCTCGCTTAAAGAGAGCATCCGATCCGTGATCTCGTTCAAGCTGAACGTGGCACCCATCTGAGGGCTATCCAATTTCTTAAAATTCAGTGGTCAAATCATTCTGAAGATAAAGCCACCTGGGAACTCAAGGATCGTCTTCGTGATGAATACCCCGCTTTGTTTCTGCCTACCTCCTAAATCTCGGGACGAGATTTCTTGTAGTGGAGGAGAATTGTAACGACCGGATAATTAAGCTACAGTAATTCTCTGCTAATGATACCACGTCATCGCTATTACTGTTGCCAATCTCGCTTAGATTCAAATCGGTTCAAGTTCAAATTTAAATTAGCGCCAAAAATAAAAGTTTTCAAACAACAAAACTAAAATGTGCAAGCTGTGACAATTAATTCATAGTTAATATTGGTGAAGGAACCACACTTTTATAAAATGTTTAAATGCATTAAAATAATTAAAACAATGGCTCTAATAATTAATTAGATGCCTTTTTCTAATTTATAAAATATCAAATTAATTTGTTTAAGGGTGAAACTTTTTGTGGCAGAGGTATAAATAGTATTAATAATTTAGAAAACACTTTTGTATTTTAAGTAATCTAAGTTTTGTGGAAATTAGATAAACATGTAAAAAGAAAATAAAAGAAAACAAAACAAAACAGAAATAAAACAAAGGCCCCCTCCCTTGGGACACCCGGCCCAGCTACCTGGAGGGCCTGCACAGCCCAGCCCAACACCCCATGTTTTCCCTTCCTCCCGCTACAGAAGCAGATGATGCCGTGTCGGCCATCCACGACGCCATGGCCGCGGTGGCGACCATCGGCGCCCCCTCCCGCCTATTTAGCCGACCCCGACGCCCCCTTCTCCCCCTGGAACCCTAACCCCTATCCCCTCGCGCCCCCCTCTCTCTCTGCCACTCTCGCGCCCGATGCCTCTCACCGTCAACGTCGTGGCCACCGACGTCTCCGGCGTGCGGGAGCACGTCCAGGAGGTCCGCCGCGGCCGGTTTCGTCCGTCCCTAGGACTAGCTCAAGCCGGGACGCCCTCGAGCTGACGTTGTCTTCGTCCCCTTCGTCCGGTCGTCACCAACTCGCCGTCGTTGCGGTGGCTCCGGTCCACCCCGACCCTTCCTGAGCACGCCAAGGATGCACTGTGAGCTCCTCCCCCATCCCCCCTGCTTGCCCTCTCGATCTGTTGCCGTAGCCGTCGTCCCCGAGTTCGTCCGAGATCCCGGATGTTATCCCCCTTTGCCGGTATCGTGTAGCACCGCGTTAGAACACGTCTAGCTCTGCCTGTTGTCCTGTTATGCTCTTGCTTGCTATGTATTTACTGTTTATTCCCCCTCTTCTCTCCGATAGAGCCCGAGACCGCTGCCGATGCCGCTGTGATCGACTACGTCGACGACGACCCTCCTTCTTGTCTGAGCAACCAGGCAAGCCCCCCCTTTGATCATCCTGATATCGCCTATTCCATTCTCTCATGCTTGCATTAGATTTTGCTACTGTTACTGATTGCTCCCATTCTGATGCATAGCCTGTTTTTGTAGCCTGCTGTTGTACCTTACCTACTTATCCTAAACTGCTTAGTATAGGTTGGTTAGTGATCCATCAGTGACCCCCACCTTGTCCTTGTTGCCCCTGCTTCATCATCGACGACTCGATCAGCGTGATCGGCGACCAGAGCCCGACACCTCACATCACATCACGCCCCTTTTATTGCTCGACTCTGCAGAGCTACTATCGAGTGCCGAGGGTGATCCCTCATAACGCACTTCTGATGATAATTCTGTAGTGTAGCTATTCGGTCGTGGTCATCGAGGGTGATTTCCTCTTTCACCATTCCCGATACGGCTCTATCGTTCAACACCTCAAGTGTGAACCTCGAGGGTGGTCCCTCTTATGTTCACCTTGATGATTACATTGAGTGGAATCCACCGGGGGTATTCCTCGGGTTTTCCCCGTGATGTCTGGACACACAGTTACCTTGACTTTACTTGAGACCGTTGTGAAAGCTGGGCGGGCCGGGAGAGCACCCGTGCGATGTGACAGTGGCGGCTGGCTGTTTAGCGGTATCACCCGGGAGGGGGTGATAGCTCCGGACTTGTCCCGACAGCCGTCACTCCTTTTAATAATGCACTAACAGGTTTGGGTATTTGTTCTGAGTTGGCCTTTGGCCTTTACGCACTAACCACCACGCGAGAATAGTTATGGGCCTCGACGTCGCAGTATCACCTGAAGCTTTGTCAGACGTCCAGTTCAGCATTGTGGCACGGTCGGATCATGCTGGCCATCCGAGGCGGTGCTGGTATCCACCCTGCACACAACGACCCGGAGTGCTGCGGGAGATGGGCCCAAGACCCCGGAGTGCTTAGGATGTAGACCGGTGGGGACCTCTCTGCTGAGCCTAGGTAGGGTTGCGACGTATTGATCTTCCGAGGGCAGGCATTGACCCCAGAAAGGTGTGTCCGGCCAGAGTGATCGAGCGTGTTGGGTAACGTGGTGCACCCCGCAGGGAAGACATATATTCGAATACCGTGTCCACGGTAATGGACGTTCAGACTTGTATCCCGATCTTATACAACTAGAAATGGATACTTGATATGTGATGGATATGTGGCTCCGGGATTGCTTTTTCACAGGGAGTCGAGGAAGGATTTTTGGGCATTAATGTTACAACATGCTTGTTAATAATAAACTGCTATTCTTTACTCTTCTACATGCTGCAAGATGCCTGGAGCTGCGTGAAGATGCTAGTCTTTGATAGGCTAGGCTTTCCCCCTCTATTCTGGCATTCTGGAGTTCAGTCCACAGATACAACCCTTCCATTTGATACAAATGCATACTTAGTATAGATCTGATGCTTGCGAGTACTTTGGATGAGTACTCACGGTTGCTTTGCTACCCCTTTCCCCCCTTCTTTCTTCTTTCTGGTTGATGCAACCAGATGGTGGATCCTTGGAGCCAGATGCCACCGCCGACGGATACTACTACATGGAGCCCGCCGACGACCAGGAGTAGTTAGGAGGTCCCAGGCAGGAGGCCTTGCCTCTTCGATCGTGTTGTTTTTGTGCTAGCCTTCTTAAGGCAAAACTTTTTTAACTTATGTCTGTACTCAGATATTGTTGCTTCCGCTGACTCTTGTGTATCGAGCTTGTATTCGAGCCCTCAAGGCCCCTGGCTTGTAATATGAAGCTTCTATGTCTTTATTTTGTGTTTAGAGTTGTGTTGTGATATCTTCCCGTGAGTCCCTGATGTTGATCGTACATGTTTGCGTGTATGATTAGTGTATGATTGAATCGGGGGCGTCGGGGCGTCACACCCGGTCTGGCTGCCCAACCACCTCGGCTGACTCGCCATCCCGGCTGCTGATGTCTACTACACAACCTTCTTCTTGTAGACGTTGTTGGGCCTCCAAGTGCAGTGGTTTGTAGGACAGCAGCAAATTACCCTCAAGTGGATGACCTAAGGTTTATCAATCCGTAGGAGGCGTAGGATGAAGATGGTCTCTCTCAAGCAACCCTGCAACCAAATAACAGAGAGTCTCTTGGGCCCCCAACACACCCAATACAATGGCAAATTGTATAGGTGCACTAGTTCGGCGAAGAGATGGTGATACAAGTGCAATATGGATGGTAGAAAAAGGTATTTGTAATCTGAAATAATAAAAACAGCAAGGTAACTAATGATAAAAGTGAGCGTAAACGGTATTGAAATGATAGGAAACAAGGCCTAGGGTTCATACTTTCACTAGTGCAAGTTCTCTCAACAATAATAACATAGATAGATCATATAACAAGCCCTTAACATGCAACAAAGATTCACTCCAAAGTCACTAATAGTGGAGAACAAACGTAGAGATTATGGTAGGGTACGAAACCACCTCAAAGTTATTCTTTCGGTTCAATCTATAAAAGAGTTCGTACTAGAATAACACCTTAAGACACAAATCAACCAAAACCCTAATGTCACCTAGATACTCCATTGTCACCTCAAGTATCCGTGGGCATGATTATACGATATGCATCACACAATCTCAGATTCATCCAACCAACACAAAGTACTTCAAAGAGTGCCCCAAAGTTTCTATCGGAGAGTCAAGAACGTGTACCAACCCCTATGCATAGGTTCCCAATGTCACGAAACCCGCAAGTTGATCACCAAAACATACATCAAGTGGCACATGATATCCCATTGTCACCACAGATAATCACGGCAAGACATACATCAAGTGTTCTGATAAAAGACTCAATCCGATAAGATAACTTCAAAGGGGAAACTCAATTCATCACAAGAGAGTAGAGGGGGAGAAACATCATAAGATCCAACTACAATAGCAAAGCTCGGGATACATCAAGATCGTGCCATAGAGGGAACACGAGAGAGAACACGAGAGAGAGAGAGATCAAACACATAGCTACTGGTACATACCCTCAGCCCCGAGGGTGAACTACTCCCTCCTCGTAATGGATAGCGCCGGGATGCTGAAGATGGCCACTGGTGATGGGTTCCCCCTCCGGCAGGGTGCCGGAACAGACTCCCGAGAGGTTTTTGGTGGCTACAGAGGCTTGCGGCGGCGGAACTCCCGATCTATCTTCTGTTCTGGAAGTTTTAGGGTACGTAGGTATATATGGGTGCAAGGGGTACGTCGGTGGAGCTACGGGGGCCCCACGAGGCAGGGGGGCGCGCCCTAGGGGGGTGGGCGCACCCCCACCCTCGTGAGCACCTCCCGTATCTTCTGACGTGGAGTCCAAGTCCATCGGGTGGGTTTCCTTCCAAAAATAACTTCTCCAGTTGATTTCGTTCCGTTTTGACTCCGTCTGATATTCCTTTTCCTTGAAACACTGAAATAGGCATAAAACAGCAAATCTGGGCTGGGCCTCCGGTTAATAGGTTAGTCCCCAAAATAATATAAAAGTGGATAATAAAGCTCAATATTGCCTAAAACAGTAGATAAAGTAGCATGGAGCAATCAAAAATTATAGATACGTTGGAGACGTATCAGCTGCCCGACCGGCTCACCGTCCGGCTGCTCCAGTCGGCCTGCTACACGAACTCAATCGCCGCATTGACATGACACGGACAAGACGGTCGTACCGCGACCACTGTTGCTGATAAAACATACATTGTTCGCTCATCACACACGGCATCATCTACATTTTACTTTTTTTCCCTGGGCATTGATTTATAGAATACCCGAGGACAAACGTAGCCTAGCTCCCAAGCTATCCCCAGCTTGAGATGTAAGCTACTCTTGTAGCTTACATCTCAAGCCACCCACACTCATATATAAGCAAGTCCATCCATACAGACATGCATGCATGCTCAGGCACATGTGGCCACTAGCGCCACTTACGGGATGATGCTCCAAGCCATAATGCCCACACAATCTCACACACATATACGAAGCCGATGCCTATGGCACTGCTCTCAGATACAACTCCAGGAGTGATACGTCTCCAACGTATCTATAATTTATGAAGTATTTATGCCATGTTTATAATATTTTTACATGATTTTGGTATGATTTGATTAGAACTAAACTGGACTAACGCTGTTTTCAGCAGAACTACCGTGGTGTTGTTTTTGTGCAGAAATAAAGGTTTTCAGAATGCGCTGAAAATCAACGAAGAATATTTTTGGAAAATATAAAAATGCTGGAACAAAAGCTACCAGAGGGGAGTCCCGAGGCCACCATGAGGGTGGAGGGCGCCCCCTAGGGCGCACCCCCCTGCCTCGTAGACTCCCTATGGGGCCCTCTGACGTGAAACCAATGCCAGCCCCTCCTATAAATCTAGAAAACCCCATAACAGAAGAGGGATCAGAATTTCCGCCGCCGCAAGCCTCTGTAGCCACGAGAAATCAATCTAGGCCCTCTCTAGCACCCTACCGGAGGGGGCCATCATCACCGGAGGCCATGGGGGAGGATCTCGGAGGGGACATCATCGCCATGAAGGCCAAGGACCAGAGGTTGAACCTCTCCACAACCAGGGGGAGGCCATGGAGGAAGAAGCACAAGGGGGGAGAACCTCTCCTCCTCTCTCTCGGTGGCGCTGGAGTGCCATCAGGAGGGGAATCATCGCCGCGGTGATCGTTTTCATCAACATCACCATCATCATCATCATCCTCATCTCTTTTCAGCGGTCCACTCTCCCGCACTCCGCTGTAATCCCTACTTGAACATGGTGCTTTATGCCACATAGTATGATCCAATGATGTGTTGCCATCCTATGATGTTTTGAGTAGATATCCTTTTTCTTTGGGTTGATTGATTATCTAGATTGGTATGAGTTGCATGTTTTATTTTGGTGCTGTCCTATTGTGCCTTCCATGTCACGCACACGTGAGGGATTCCCACTATAGGGTGTTGCAATACGATCATGATTTGCTTATAGTGGGTTACTAGAGTGACAGAAGCTTAAACCCGAGTAACGGGGTTGTTGCGTATGGGATAAAGGGGACTTGATATGTTAATGTTATGGTTGGGTTTTACCTTAATGATCTTTAGTAGTTGCGGATGCTTGCTAGAGTTGCAATCATAAGTGCGTATGATCCAAGTAGAGAAAGTATGTTAGCTTATGCCTCTCCCTCACATGAAATTGCAATAGTGATTACCAGTCTTGTTAACAATTGCCTAGGACAATTCCGCACACCGACCCATCATTGTTCCACATTCGCTATTTATAATACTTAAGTAATATATTCTAACTTTATGATAACAACACATACTTTTATATTTTAGCTCTCCGATATCATGCAAAGTTATCCTCTTCATACCCACACCATAGTTTTATTTCTCATTTCTAGTTGGAAGCAAACGTTCGGTGTACATAGAGTCGTATCAGTGGCAGATAGGACTTGAGAGAATATTGTTCTTACCTTTAGCTCCTTGTGGTTTCGACACTCCATACTTATCACTTCCACCTTTGGAAATTGCTACGATGATTCCCTGCACTTGGGGATTATCAAGCTCTTTTCTGGCGCCGTTGCCGGGGAGCAATAGCGTGGGGCTGATATTCTCATGTGTGCTTGTTTTCTTTCTTCACTAAGTAGTTTTTTGTTTTCCTTTTTTTTTGCTTAGTTATGGGTGAAACATACAAAAAAATTAAAAAAAATGAAAATACTAAAAAGGGTTACTTGCGTCTTATGACTAAAAACTTTTTCAAAAAGATAAGTGATTGGAAGGTTATGCATTGGAGAAGTGAGGGTCGACCTTGAACACTTGTGTTCATGCTCATGGAAACAATGTAGAATTTTTCATGGAAGTTTCTTAGAAATAATTGTCCCCTTGTATATATTCATTGTGTTATAAAAATAATGTGCCAAGCTTTGGTTTTAGGATGATTGGATTGCTTGTTTACTATGTGCAGTGCAAAAATAGAAACTTTGGATGTAGCGCGTGAATTTACATTTTTTACTGGAAAGTAAAACGGGTCTGAAACTTTTTGCACAATACTTCTGTACAATTTTTTTAAATTTCATTTTTTTAGAATTTTTGGACTTACAAAAGTATACAAAATTTCCAGTTTACTACAGACTATCTTGTTTTTGACAGATTCTGTTTTCTATGTGTTGCTCACTTATTTTAATGAATCTATGGGTAGTATTGGGGGGGTATGAACCATGGTGAAGTTGGAATACAATACATATAGTGCTAATATGAAATTGGAATGAGTTTACAACAGTACCTAAAGGTAGTGATTTGCTTTATTATACTAACGGATCTCACAAAATTTTTGTTAAGTTTTATGTGGATGAAGTGTTCGAAGAACGAGGAGTTACCGATGTGAGAAGAATAAAGAGAGGCCAGAGTTCAAGCTTGGGGATGCCCAAGGCACCCCAAGTAAATATTTCAAGGATACTCAAGCATCTATGCTTGGGGATGCCCCGGTTGGCATCCCATCTTTCTTCTTCGACAATTATCGGTATACCTTGGTTTTTGTTTTGTTCACATGATTTGTGTCCTTTGTGTTTTTCTTTTTTTAAGAACCATGATAGTATGAGATAGCCCTTCATTGATTTATAGAATGCTTCATGTTCTTCACTTAAATCTCTTGAGTATGGTTTTGTAGAATGCTTCGTGTGCTTCACTTATATATTTTGAGCTCGGGTATTGGTTAACCTATATTAATTGTAGAATGCTCCATGAACTTCACTTACATCTTTTGGAGTATGAATAAGACTATCATCGAAAGTGGGTTTGGAAGAGTGTCAACTTTAGGAAGTAATGATCCCACTATTTTGGAGAGTGTTGAATCTTAGTGTGATATTTATGAAAGTGGATTTGGATAGGTCTTGACTTTATTTAGTAATGATTCCACTATTTCGGAAGAGGTTCCAATTGATTATGAGAACAAAGTTGCTATCTATGATGATTAACGTGATTATATGTGATACGTCTCCAACGTATCTATAATTTTTGATTGTTCCATGCTATTATATTATCCATCTTGGATGTTTTATATGCATTTATATGCTATTTTATATGATTTTGGGACTAACCTATTAACCTAGAGCCGAGTGCCAGTTTATGTTTTTCCCTTGTTTTTGAGTTTTACAGAAAAGGAATACCAAATGTAGTCAAATTGTACTGCCAATTTACGAAGATTTTTTATGGACCAGAAGAAGCCCCCGAAGCAAAAGAGTTCGTCTAGAAGAGTCTCGAGTCATCCACGAGGGTGGGGGCACGCCCTACCCCCCAAGGAGCATGCCCCTACCTCGTGGCTGACTCGGAGGCCCCCGTGACATGAAACCGAAGCCAAAAATTCCTATAAATACAGAAACCCCCGAAAAGAAACCTAGATCGGGAGTTCTGCCACCGTAAGCCTCTGTAGCCACCAAAAACCAACTGGGATCATGTTCCGGCACCCTGCCGGAGGGGGGATCCATCATCGGTGGCCATCTTCATCATCCCGATGCTCTCCATGACGAGGAGGGAGTAGTTCACCCTCGGGGCTGAGGGTATGTACCAGTAGCTATGTGTTTGATCTCTCTCTCTCTCTCTCTCTCTCTCTCTCTCTCTCTCGTGTTCTTGATTTGGCACGATCTTGATGTACCGCGAGCTTTGCTATTATAGTTGTATCTTATGATGTTTCTCCCCCTCTACCTTCTTGTAATGGATTGAGTTTTCCCTTTTAAGTTATCTTATCAGATTGATTCTTTAAGGATTTGAGAACACTTGATGTATGTCTTGCATGTGCTTATCTATGGTGACAATGGGATATTCACGTTATCCACTTGATGTATGTTTTGGTGATCAACTTGCGGGTTCAGTGACCTTGTGAACTTATGCATAGGGGTTGACACACGTTTTTGTCTTGACTCCCCGGTAGAAATTTTGGGGCACTCTATGAAGTTCTTTGTGTTCGTTTGAATAGATGAATCTGAGATTGTGTGATGCATATCGTATAATCAAACCCGCGGATACTTGTGGTGACATTAGGGTTTTGGTTGATGCGTGTCTTAAGGTGTTATTTTACTATGAACTCTAGGGATGTTTGTGACACTTATAGGAATAGCCTAATGGATTGATCGGAAAGAATAAATTTGAGGTGGTTTCATACCCTACAATAATCTCTTCGTTTGTTCTCCGCTATTAGTGACTTTGGAGTGACTCTTTGTTGCATGTTGAGGGATTGTTATATGATCTAATTATGTTATCATTGTTGAGAGAACTTGCACTAGTGAAAGTATGAACCCTAGGCCTTGTTTTGAAGCATTGCAATACCGTTTTCGCTCACTTTTATCGCTTGCTACCTTGCTGTTATATATTTTCAGATTACAAAAACCTATATCTACCATCCATATTGCACTTGTATTACCATCTCTTCGCCGAACTAGTGCACCTATACAATTTACCATTGTATTGGGTGTGTTGGGGACATGAGAGACTCTTTGTTATTTGGTTGCAGGGTTGTTTGAGAGAGACCATCTTCATTCTACACCTCCCACGGATTGATAAACCTTAGGTCATCCACTTGAGGGAAATTTGCTACTGTCCTACAAACCTCTGCACTTGGAGGCCCAACAACGTCTACAAGGAGAAGGTTGTGTAGTAGACATCAAGCTCTTTTCTGGCACTGTTGCCAGGGAGGTTAGTGCTTGAAGGTATATCTTTAGATCTTGCAACTGAATCTTTTAGTTTCTTTTTTATCACTAGTTTAGTCTATAAAAGAAAACTACAAAAAAATGGAATTGAGGTTGCCACATATGCTTCATCTTTTTAATGTCTTTCATGAAAATAAGGATCCCGATAATTGTGCTCAAGTGTTAGAAGAAGAAGTCTATAAAATGTTTGGCATAAAATCTTTGAATGATGAGCATGATTGGAATGTTGTTAGTATGAATTCCTTGAATATCCATGATGTTAATGATATGCAAAGCTACAAGCTTGGGGATGCCGTGTTTGATGAATATGATATTTTTAGTCCCCCATGTTTTGATGAGAAAAATTATTATGATGAAAGCATGCCTCCTATCTATGATGATTATTTTTATGACATATGTGCTATAAATAATAATGATAACCATGAAACTTGTCATCTTGATTTTATTTTCAATTGGATTATGCCTCACATGATAGTTATTTTGTTGAGTTTGCTCCCATTACTATTCATGAGAAGAAATTTGCTTATGTGGAGAGTAATAAAAATTATATGCTTATGCATCATGAATAGAATGCTTTATGTGATGGTTATATTTTTGAATTCATTCATGATGCTACTGAAAATTATTATGAGGGAGTAATATATGCTTGTAGGAATTGCAACAATATCAAGCTTCCTCTCTATGTGTTGAAAATCTTGAAGCTATACTTGTTTTGCCTTCCTATGCTAGTTGATTCTTGCTCCCATAAATTGTTTGCTCACAAATCCCTATTCATAGGAAGCGAGTTAGACTTAAATGTGTTGGTCATATTCTTCATGATGCTCTCTTTGTGTTTCAATTCTTATCTTTTACGTGAGCATCATTGAAATCATCATGCCTAGCTAAAAAGGCATTAAAGAAAAGCACTTGTTGGGAGACAGCCCAATATTTATACCTATTGTTTTGGTGTGTTCACATCATTAAGCTACTGTAGTAATCATGTTTTATAGCTTTTGTTTCAATAAAGTGTCAAGTAAGACCTTTATAATAGCTTACGGTGATAGTTGTGTTGATCCTGCTGAAAATCAGAAACTTTTACGCCAAGTAAATTAGTTTTGATAATTCATAGAATTGTGATTTTGATCTGCTTCTTTTTACTTTGGATTGGTACATAAATTGCTCAGGTATTCCTAATTTGGATGGATTTGTGGAGTTACAGAAGTATTCTAGACTTACAGATTACTACCGACTATTCTCTTTTTGACAAATTCTGTTTTCTATGTGTTGTTTGCTTATTTTGATGAATCTATGAGTAGTATCGGAGGGTATGAACCATGGAGAAGTTGGAATATAGTATATATATATAACACCAATATGAATTTATAATGATTTCACAAGAGTACCTAAGTGGTGGTTTATTTTCTTATACTAACGGAGCTTACGAGTTTTCTGTTGAGTTTTGTGTTGTGAAGTTTTCAAGTTTTGGGTAAAGATTCGATGGACTATGGAATAAGCAGTGGCAAGAGCCAAAGCTTGGGGATTCCCAAGACATCCCAAGGTAATATTCAAGGACAACCAAGAGCCTAAGCTTGGGGATGCCCTGGATGGCATCCCCTCTTTCGTCTTTGTTCATCGGTAACTTTACTTGGAGCTATATTTTTATTCACCACATGATGTGTGTTTTGCTTGGAGCGCCAATTTATTTTATTTTGTTTTGCTTGCTGTTTGAATAATATCCCAAGATCTGAAATTCTTAAATTGTCATGGAATTGTCATGACGATGTCCTAGTGAAAGGACTTAGTCGTGGAGCCATCGCAACTAGGAAGCTTAAAGGGGTTAAAACGGGACAAAGGACACGGGAGTTTATACTGGTTTAGCCCCTTGCGGTGAAGGTAATGGCTTAATCCAGTTTGAGGTGGGATTGCGTATGTCTCGATTACCGGGGAGCGAATCCGCTTAACCTAGTTCTCGATCTGATGTTACATGCCCTTAACCGCTGCCGGGTCGTCCCTTTATATACAGAGGTCGACGCCCAGCGGCTCTCAGAGTCCCGGCTGGCTCACAGACAGTGTCCGGCTTGGTCTCTATCTATTCCTGCCTTATAATACAAGTCATACATATATGGCGGTTTATCTCTACGAGCTTTAAGTCGCCTTTGGGCCTTGGGACCTTAACTGAACCGCCATCTTCAAGTATTGTCTTGGGCTTTATGACTCACCATAGGTATAACCCGGCCCCTCCTGGGCGGGTCATACCTAGTAGTTATATCCCGAACATTAGGCCCCAGATTGATTTGAACTGGTTCATGTCAATCTTCAACACTTAGAAAAAATCTTCTGCTCTTCACTTGTGCAAAAGTTTTATAACCCACCATGGCGTCATCTTCTGGATCTGTGATAACCCGCCATGACATCATCTGTCATTAATTCACCATTTGTCGAACATATCTCAACGGATATTTATTTTTTAATAATCATCCGAAAATCGAGGCGTCGGAGCAGTTGGATAACTATGTCTTTGGTCTCCTCATTTTTCGCGCCCACTTAAGAGTCTTTCCTTATAAATAGGCGCGACCAGGTCTTTCCTCATTCTCCCCCTTTCCATCGTCTTCCTCCTCTCGCGATCTTCTACCGCTCGAGCTCCACCGCTGCTGCAGAGCGCAACGTTGTCTTCGTCCCAGGCCGCTGTAGCACCCTGAATCGAACCAGAGAACGGCGGCGACCCTCCGCAGTAGATCTGCACCTGTAAGTTTTTGCCTTCCCGCACCTCAGATCCACATTAGGGTTTGCGAGTTTCTCTGTGTTCTTCGTAGTTCATCTTCAGTGCCTGCACCGTGAACCTTTTTGATCTGAAATTGGCGTATAACCAATGCGGTAGTTGTTTTATTTTTGTAGCAACCAGATCTCAAACAGTCTAGTCTCTATGCATTAGTGTCATCCCTGGATCGGTAATGCTGACACGCACAATACTTGAGGATTTATAACAGAGTTCCAATCACACACTTATTACATTGAATGTCTCAAAAGAGAACATATTACAATAATATGGCTTAAGGCCATCTAAATAAGATAACAGCGGAAGGCTTGGAAGATAAAGTGAGTCCATCAACTCCAACGGCATAGCTGAGTGAACGACAACGACCTATGGCACCTTACTCGTCGTCTGAAAAGTCTGCAACATGATATGTTGCAGCCCGAAACAGGTCAACACATGGAATATGCTGGCAATGTAACACATAGAGTAATGAATAGAGTAAATGCTATCACTACATGCATATATGGCTGGTGGAAAGCTCTATGGTTACAGTTTTGCATAAAGCCAATTTTCCCCTACAACAAAGGAATAAATTTTGTTAACTATCATGGTGGTTGTTAAACATTGAGAAGGTTCCTCCAACTCAATCCCCATTAAGCATCATCAATAACCCAATCAAATTAATTTAGAGTGATGAGATCAACATGATATTCCAAGAACCAGATACTCAAGATGTCCATAACCGGGGACACGACTAACCATGATTAGTTTATACACTCTGCAGAGGTTTGCGCACTTTCCCCACAAGACTCGATCTCCTCCATTGGATTTCTCGCACTACATGATGTTTGAGAAAAGGATGATCGATACACAGTCTTTCAGAAGCATTTACTCTTTACTCTGGGTAGACAGTACCACCTACATCCCCTACATCTGCTAGTCTACCGCTGAAAGATGTCACACAACATACTCAACTATGCCAGAGCCCATAATGGCTTGTGGCTGCACACGGAAGTTTCTAGCATGAATAATCTTATGATCCCTTTGAGCCTGGGTGGCGAACCGTAGGATGATCACACGGGTACTCCGAGATATCCTAGGACACCACTAGATTCTCCAGGTGACCTGACAACCACTGGGTACTCCAGGGTGCCTCAACCAATCCACCCAGATGTGTATTTAAGTAGCCACCTTATGTTAACCATTAATTAACAATACTCACATCTGTCATGGATACACTCACCCGATCCACGTCAACGAGCATAGCATAGCAATCCCGAGCATAACGTAGAAATAACTCCCAAAGGTTTGATAATAAAAAGGACAATAGGTTCTACCTCATCATCTACTTCCCAAACCCACATGTTATTCAAATCCTAACCATGTAATGTTTTTAGGATTGAACTAATGCATAAAACTGGGTAATAAAGAGGTATGATCAAAGTGTTACTTGCCTTGCTGATGATCCGCAAAACCTAGAGACTCGCAGTAGCACGCTTCACACTCCGGGAATTCTATCGTAAACAAACAATAACATACGTAAGCACTCAAACTAGAAGTACGGGTAAAACTCAAATAAGAAGATCTAAACAGAAAGTTCAAGTGAAGAACTCCGGTTTGCAAAAAGAATCAAATCAAACGGAGCAACAAAACTCAAACTACGAAAGAAACAAGATTCGTTTACTAATCTGGACTAAAGTCAAATTTTACAGTACCAAAATCTTATTCAAGTTGGTTAAGCAGAAAGAGGACTTCGAGACGAAGATCTAGGCGCATGTTTCACCTGATTCAGATAAACGAGCGAAAAGATAGACTAAAACGAAGATCAGGGCAGAAATCACGATCGAAAATAATCACGGAAAAACCCTGGAAAAATAAAACGAGACGATCAGGCAACAACGAACGTTCGTTGTCTGCGGCTAACTGACGAACAAAGTTCGTTAAAACGAACGTACGGACGAACGTCCGCTAAATAACTAAACCGAAAAAACCCCGAACCGATCTAATTAAAAAAAAACTAGATCAAGGGTTTTAAAAAAACCGAACGGTTTTTCTAAAAAAAAGATGAACGGCGGCGGCGGCGGCGGGTACCTCCGGCGAGGTCCGGCGGGGCGAGGGGCGATGGCGGGGCAACGACGGGAGGCGGCGGCGACCTGCGGGCGTCTTGCGGCGGCGGGGCGCGCAGGCGGCGGCGTCGGGTGGCGGGGCGACGGTGGCTGGTGGCGGAGAGGCGGCGGGGCGGCGGCTTAAATAGGATGGGGGGGGGGGGGGGGCGGAGGCCGACTTGGGGAGGGGGGGGCGGCGCTGGCGGCTTGGGGTTGGACTCCCCGAGTCCGGTGCGAGCACGGCGGCTCGACGGGGATGGAGGCACGGCGGTTGGGCCGGGCCGGCTCGGCTGGGCCTTCGGCCCAGTCGGGCTATGGATTTTTTTTAAAACATTCCGTCAAATAGAAAAAAATCCTAATAAATAAATAAATAAAATTCTAAAAATGCCAAAACAAATTTTTACCGTCTATATGGAATATTTAGAACAAGATGAACATTTTTTGGCCTAAAATGCAATTTTTGAAAACGTTTAATTTTTCTAATTCAAATGAAATAGCAATAAAACTCCAAATAGAAATAAAATTTGATTTTAATATTCTCCCTCCAATATTTCTTTTATTTGGAGAAGTCATTTTATCCCCTCTCTTTTATTTTCATATTAGAAATATTCAAGAGAAAAATGATTAAAACCAAATGATCCTCTTTTCAAACTTCGAGAAAAACTCAAATATGAAAATTACGAAATTCCCAACTCTCTTTCTGGGTCCTTGAGTTGCTTAGAATTTCTAGGATCAACCAAAATGCAATAAAATATGATATGCAATGATGACCTATGTATAACATTCCAAATTGGAAATTTGGGATGTTACAAACCTACGCCCCTTAAGATGAAGCTCGCCCTCGAGATTCGGGTTGGCTAGAAAATAGGTGCGGTGGTCCTTCCGTAGGTCTTCCTCTCATTCCCAGGTGGCTTCATACTCGGTATGGTGGCTCCACTGAACTTTGCAGAACTTGATCACCTTGCTGCGTGTGACTCGGCTGGCAAACTCGAGAATCTTCACTGGTTTCTCCTCGTAAGTCAGATCGCTGTCCAGCTGAATCGCTTCTAGTGGCACTGTATCTCTCAGAGGAATATCGGCCATCTCTGCGTGGCACTTCTTCAACTGGGAAATGTGAAACACATCGTGAACTCCTGAAAATCCTTCTGGCAATTCCAACCTGTAAGCAACTTCTCCCATACACTCCAAAACTTTGTATGGTCCCACAAAACATGGTGCTAACTTTCCCTTGACTCCAAAACACTTAACTCCTCGAAGTGGGGACACACGAAGATATACTCTGTCTCCAACTTCGTAAACTGTCTCTTTGCGTTTAGAGTCCGCGTAACTCTTCTGCTTGGACTGGGCTATCTTGAGTCTATCGCAAATCAACTTAACCTTCTCTTCAGACTCCTTAATCAAATCTGGTCCAAACAACTGGCGGTCTCCAACTTCATCCCATAGCAACGGTGTCCTGCACCTCCTTCCGTACAAGGCTTCGAGAGGTGCCATCTTCAAATTGGCTTGATAGCTGTTGTTGTAAGAGAACTCTTCATACGGCAAATTATCGTCCCAACTAGATCCATAATCTAGCACACAAGCTCTCAACATGTCCTCCAGAATCTAATTGACTCTCTCAGTCTGTCCATCTGTCTATGGATGAAAGGCTGTACTGAACTCTAGCCTGGTACCCAAAGTCTCATGCAACTGATTCCCAAACTTTGAGGTAAACTGGGTTCCTCTATCTGATACAATGGTCCTCGGAACTCCATGCAGACATACGATCCTGGTCATCTATATCTTTGCCAACTTAGCACTCGTATAAGTGGTCTTCACTGGGATGAAATGAGCTACCTTCGTCAACCGATCGACTACAACCCATATCGAGTCATAGCCTGAATGAGTCCTGGGCAATCCTGTGATAAAGTCCATGCCAAGCTTATCCCACTTCCATTCGGGTATTGGCAATGGCTGTAGCAATCCTACTGGCTTCTGATGCTCTGCCTTCACTCTCTGACATACATCACATACTGCTACATACTCAGCAATATCCTTCTTCATTCCGGTCCACTAGAAACTGTCCTTCAAATCCAGATACATCTTAGAGTTTCCTGCGTGAATCGAATACGGCGAATCATGGGCCTCCTGCAGAATCAACTTCCTGATCTCGGGGTCATTAGGCACATATATGTGATCCTCAAACCATAAAGTATCGCGCTCATCCTCACAAAATCCTTTAGCCTTTGCTTTGCTCATCCTTTCCTTTATCTCAGCAATCTCTTTATCAGTCCTCTGAGCTTCTATGATCTTATCCATTAAGGTAGACTGAATTTCCAACGCTGCTACAAAACCTCTCGGAACTATTTCCAAACATAGCTCGCGAAGATCCTCTGCTAACTCCTTGGGTAATCCTCCGGTCATGAGTGTATTGACATGACTCTTGTGACTCAACGCATCTGCTACTACGTTAGCCTTTCCGGGATGATAGTGCAACTTCATATCATAATCCTTAATAAGCTCCAACCATCTCCTTTGCTTGAGGTGAAGGAAATATGCCCTAGAGGCAATAATAAAGTTATTATTTATTTCCTCATATCATGATAAATGTTTATTATTCATGCTAGAATTGTATTAACCGGAAACATGATACATGTGTGAATACATAGACAAACATATAGTCACTAGTATGCCTCTACTTGACTAGCTCATTAATCAAAGATGGTTATGTTTCCTAACCATAGGCATGTGTTGTCATTTGATTAATGGGATCACATCATTAGGAGAATGATGTGATTGACATGACCCATTTCCGTTAGCCTAGCACTTGATCGTTTAGTATATTGCTATTGCTTTCTTCATGACTTATACATGTTCCTGTAACTATGAGATTATGCAACTCCCGTTTACCGGAGGAACACTTTGGGTGCTACCAAATGTCACAACGTAACTGGGTGATTATAAAGGAGTACTACATGTGTCTCCAAAGGTAGATGTTGAGTTGGCGTATTTCGAGATTAGGTTTTGTCACTCCGATTGTCGGAGAGGTATCTCTGGGCCCTCTCGGTAATGCACATCACTATAAGCCTTGCAAGCAATGTAGCTAATGAGTTAGTTACGGAATGATGCATTACGTAACGAGTAAAGAGACTTGCCGGTAACGAGATTGAACTAGGTATTGGATACCGACGATCAAATCTCGGGCAAGTAACATACCGATGACAAAGGGAACAACGTATGTTGTTATGCGGTTTGACCGGTAAAGATCTTCGTAGAATATGTAGGAACCAATATGGGCATCCAGGTTCCGCTATTGGTTATTGACCGAGAATAGTTCTAGGTCATGTCTACATAGTTCTTGAACCCGTAGGGTCCGCACGCTTAACGTTACGTTGACAGTTTTAGTATGAGTTTATAAGTTTTGATATACCGAAGTTTGTTCGGAGTCCCGGATGTGATCATGGACATGACGAGGAGTCTCGAAATGGTCGAGACATAAAGATTGATATATTGGACGACTATATTCAGACACCGGAAGTGTTCCGGACGTTTTCGGAGAAAACCGGAGTGCTGGAGGGTTACCGGAACCCCCCCGGAGAGATAATGGGCCACATGGGCCTTAGTGGAAAGAGAGAGGGGCGGCCAGGGTGGGCCGCGCGCCCCCTCTTCCTCTGGTCCGAATTGGACTAGGAGGGGGGGGCGGCGCCCCCCTCTTTCCTTCCCCCTCTCCCCTTCCTTTCCCCTCCTAGTAGGAGTAGGAAAGGGGGAGTCCTACTCTTACTAGGAGGAGGACTCCTCCTCCTGGCGCGCCCTCTAGGGCCGGCCGGCCTCCCCCTTGCTCCTTTATATACGGGGACGGGGGGGGGGGGGGGTGGCACCGTAAGACACACAAGTTGATCTACGGATCGTTTCTTAGCTGTGTGCGGTGCCCCCCTCCACCATACTCCTCCTCGGTCATATCGTCGTGGAGTTTAGGCGAAGCCCTGCGCCGGTAGAACATCATCATCGTTACCATGCCGTCGTGCTGACGGAACTCATCCCCGAAGCTTTGCTGGATCGGAGCCCGGGGATCGTCATCGAGCTGAACGTGTGCTGAACTCGGAGGTGCCGTACGTTCGGTGCTTGGATCGGTCGGATCGTGAAGACGTACGACTACATCAACCGCGTTGTGCTAACGCTTCCGCTTATGGTCTGCAAGGGTACGTGGACAACACTCTCCCCTCTCGTTGCTATATCATCACCATGATCTTGCGTGTGCGTAGGAAAATTTTGAAATTACTACGTTCCCCAACAGTGGCATCTGAGCCTAGGTTTTATGCGTTGATGTTATATGCACGAGTAGAACACAAGTGAGTTGTGGGCGATACAAGTCATACTGCTTACCAGCATGTCATACTTTGGTTCGGCGGTATTGTGAGATGAAGCGGCACGGACCGACATTACGCGTACGCTTACGCGAGACTGGTTTCACCGTTACGAGCACTTGTGCTTAAAGGTGGCTGGCGGGTGTCTGTCTCTCTCACTTTAGCTGAATCGAGTGTGGCTACGCCCGGTCCTTGCGAAGGTTAAAACAGCACTAACTTGACGAACTATCGTTGTGGTTTTGATGCGTAGGTAAGAATGGTTCTTGCTAAGCCCGTAGCAGCCACGTAAAATTTGCAACAACAAAGTAGAGGACGTCTAACTTGTTTTTGCAGGGCATGTTGTGATGTGATATGGTCAAGACGTGATGCTATATTTTATTGTATGAGATGATCATGTTTTCTAACCGAAGTTATCAGCAACTGGCTGGAGCCATATGGTTGTCGCTTTATTGTATGAAATGCAAACGCCCTGTAATTGCTTTACTTTATCACTAAGCGGTAGCAATAGTCGTAGAAGCAATAGATGGCGTAACGACAACGATGCTACGATGGAGATCAAGGTGTCGCGCCGATGATGATGGTGATCACGACGGTGCTTCGAAGATGGAGATCACAAGCACAAGATGATGATGGCCATACCATATCACTTATATTGATTGCATGTGATTTTTATCCTTTATGCATCTTATCTTGCTTTGATTGACGGTAGCATTTTAAGATGATCTCTCACTAATAATCAAGAAGTGTTCTCCCTGAGTATGCACCGTTGCGAAAGTTCTTCGTGCTGAGACACCACGTGATGATTGGGTGTGATAGGCTCTACGTTCAAATACAACGGGTGCAAAACAGTTGCACCCGCGGAATACTCAGGTCATACTTGACGAGCCTAGCATATACAGATATGGCCTCGGAACACAGAGACCGAAAGGTCGAACGTGAATCATATAGTAGATATGATCAACATAGTGATGTTCACCATTGAAACTACTCCATCTCACGTGATGATCGGACATGGTTTAGTTGATTTGGATCACGTGATCACTTAGATGACTAGAGAGATGTCTATCTAAGTGGGAGTTCTTAAGTAATATGATTAATTGAACTTAAATTTATCATGAACTTAGTACCTGGTAGTATTTTGCTTGTCTATGTTTGTTTGTAGATAGATGGCTCGTGCTGTTGTTCCGTTGAATTTTAATGCGTTCCTTGAGAAAGCAAAGTTGAAAGATGATGGTAGCAATTACACGGACTGGGTCCGTAACCTGAGGATTATCCTCATTGCTGCACAGAAGAATTACGTCCTGGAAGCACCGCTGGGTGCCAGGCCTGCTGCTGATGCAACTGACGATGTTAGGAACGTCTGGCAGAGCAAAGATGATGACTACTCGATAGTTCAGTGTGCCATGCTTTACGGCTTAGAACCGGGTCTTCAACGACGTTTTGAACGTCATGGAGCATATGAGATGTTCCAGGAGTTGAACTTAATATTCCAAGCAAATGCCCGGATTGAGAGATATGAAGTCTCCAATAAGTTCTATAGCTGCAAGATGGAGGAGAATAGTTCTGTCAGTGAACACATACTCAAAATGTCTGGGTATAATAATCACTTGATTCAACTGGGAGTTAATCTTCCTGATGATAGTGTCATTGACAGAATTCTTCAATCACTGCCACCAAGCTACAAGAGCTTCGTGATGAACTATAATATGCAAGGGATGGACAAGACTATTCCCGAGCTCTTCGCAATGCTAAAAGCCGCGGAGGTAGAAATCAAGAAGGAGCATCAAGTGTTGATGGTTAACAAGACCACTAGTTTCAAGAAAAAGGGCAAAGGGAAGAAGAAGGGGAACTTCAAAAAGAACAGCAAACAAGTTGCTGCTCAAGAGAAGAAACCCAAGTCTAGACCTAAGCCTGAAACTGAGTGCTTCTACTGCAAGCAGACTGGACACTGGAAGCGGAACTGCCCCAAGTATTTGGCGGATAAGAAGGATGGCAAAGTGAACAAAGGTATACGTGATATACATGTTATTGATGTGTACCTTACTAATGCTCACAGTAGTACCTGGGTATTTGATACTGGTTCTGTTGCTAATATTTGCAACTCGAAACGGGGACTACGGATTAAGCGAAGATTGGCTAAGGACGAGGTGACGATGCGCGTGGGAAATGGTTCCAAAGTCGATGTGATCGCGGTCGGCACGCTACCTCTACATCTACCATCGGGATTAGTTTTAGACCTAAATAATTGTCATTTGGTGTCAGCGTTGAGCATGAACATTATATCTGGATCTTGTTTGATGTGAGACGGTTATTCATTTAAATCAGAGAATAATGGTTGTTCTATTTATATGAGTAATATCTTTTATGGTTATGCACCCTTGAAGAGTGGTCTATTTTTATTGAATCTCAATAGTAGTGATACACATATTCATAGTGTTGAAACCAAAAGATGCAGAGTTGATAATGATAGTGCAACTTATTTGTGGCACTGCTGTTTAGGTCATATCGGTGTAAAGCGCATGAAGAAACTTCATACTGATGGGCTTTTGGAATCACTTGATTATGAATCACTTGGTACTTGCGAACCGTGCCTCATGGGCAAGATGACTAAAACGCCATTCTCCGGAACTATGGAGCGAGCAACTGATTTGTTGGAAATCATACATACTGATGTTTGTGGTCCAATGAATGTTGAGGCTCGCGGCGGGTATCGTTATTTTCTCACCTTCACAGATGATTTGAGCAGATATGGGTATATCTACTTAATGAAACACAATTCTGAAACATTTGAAAAGTTCAAAGAATTTCAGAGTGAAGTGGAAAATCATCGTAACAAGAAAATTAAATTTCTACGATCTGATCGTGGAGGAGAATATTTGAGTTACGAGTTTGGTCTACACTTGAAACAATGCGGAATAGTTTCGCAACTCATGCCACCCGGAACACCACAACGAAATGGTGTGTCTGAACGTCGTAATCGTACTTTACTAGATATGGTACGATCTATGATGTCTCTTACTGATTTACCGCTATCGTTTTGGGGATATGCTTTAGAGACGACCGCATTCACGTTAAATAGGGCACCATCAAAATCCGTTGAGACGACGCCTTATGAACTGTGGTTTGGTAAGAAACCAAAGTTGTCGCTTCTTAAAGTTTGGGGCTGCGATGCTTATGTGAAGAAACTTCAACCAGAAAAGCTCGAACCCAAATCGGAGAAATGTGTCTTCATAGGATACCCAAAAGAGACTATTGGGTACACCTTCTATCACAGATCTGAGGGCAAGATTTTCGTTGCTAAAATCGGATCCTTTCTAGAGAAGGAGTTTCTCTCGAAAGAAGTGAGTGGGAGGAAAGTAGAACTTGATGAGGTAATTGTACCTGCTCCCTTATTGGAAAGTAGTTCATCACAAGAACCGGTTCCTGTGACAACTACACCAATTAGTGAGAAAGCTAATGATATTGATCATGAAACTTCAGATCAAATTTCTGCTGAACCTCGTAGGTCTACCAGAGTAAGATCCGCACCAGAGTGGTATGGTAATCCTATTCTGGAAGTCATGTTACTTGACCATGATGAACCTACAAACTATGAGGAAGCGATGATGAGCCCAGATTCCGCAAAATGGCTAGAGGCCATGAAATCTAAGATGGGATCCATGTATGAAAACCAAGTATGGACTTTGGTTGACTTGCCCGATGATCGGCAAGCCATTGAGAATAAATGGATCTTTAAGAAGAAGACTGATGCTGATGGTAATGTAACTGTCTATAAATCTCGACTTGTTGCGAAAGGTTTTCGACAAGTTCAAGGGGTTGACTATGATGAGACTTTCTCACCCGTAGCGATGCTTAAGTCTGTCCGAATCATGTTAGCTATTGCTGCATTTCATGATTATGAAATTTGGCAAATGGATGTCAAAACTGCATTCTTGAATGGATTTCTGGAAGAAGAGTTGTATATGATGCAGCCAGAAGGTTTTGTTGATCCAAAAGGTGCTAACAAAGTGTGCAAGCTCCAGCGATCCATTTATGGACTGGTGCAAGCATCTCGGAGTCGGAATAAACGCTTTGATAGTGTGATCAAAGCATATGGTTTTATACAGACTTTTGGAGAAGCCTGTATTTACAAGAAAGTGAGTGGGAGCTCTGTAGCATTTATGATATTATATGTAGATGACATATTATTAATTGGAAATGATATAGAATTTCTGGATAGCATAAAGGGATACTAGAATAAAAGTTTTTCAATGAAAGACCTCGGTGAAGCTGCTTACATATTGGGCATCAAGTATAGAGATAGATCAAGACGCTTAATAGGACTTTCACAAAGCACATACCTTGATAAAATTTTGAAAAAGTACAAAATGGATCAGGCAAAGAAAGGGTTCTTGCCCGTGCTTCAAGGTGTGAAGTTGAGTCAGACTCAATGCCCGACCACAGCAGAAGATAGAGAGAAAATGAAAGATGTTCCCTATGCTTCAGCCATAGGCTCTATCATGTATGCAATGCTGTGTACCAGACCTGACGTATGCTTAGCAATAAGCTTGGCAGGAAGGTACCAAAGTAATCCAGGAGTGGATCACTGGACAGCGGTCAAGAACATCCTGAAATACCTAAAAAGGACTAAGGATATGTTTCTCGTATATGGAGGTGACAAAGAGCTAGTCGTAAATGGTTACGTCGATGCAAGCTTTGACACTGATCCGGACGATTCTAAATCGCAAACCGGATACGTGTTTTTATTAAACGGTGGAGCTATAAGTTGGTGCAGTTCCAAACAAAGCATCGTGGCAGGATCTACATGTGAAGCGGAGTACATAGCTGCTTCGGAAGCAGCAAATGAAGGAGTCTGGATGAAGGAGTTCATTTCCGATCTAGGTGTCATACCTAGTGCATCAGGACCAATGAAGATCTTTTGTGACAACACTGGTGCAATTGCCTTGGCAAAGGAATCCAGATTTCACAAGAGGACCAAGCACATCAAGAGACGCTTCAATTCCATTCGGAACCAAGTCCAAGTGGGAGACATAGAGATTTGCAAGATACATACGGATCTGAATGTTGCAGACCCGTTGACTAAGCCTCTCTCACGAGCAAAACATGATCAGCACCAAGACTCCATGGGTGTTAGAATCATTACTATGTAATCTAGATTATTGACTCTAGTGCAAGTGGGAGACTGAAGGAAATATGCCCTAGAGGCAATAATAAAATTATTATTTATTTCGTCATATCATGATAAATGTTTATTATTCATGCTAGAATTGTATTAACCGGAAACATGATACATGTGTGAATACATAGACAAACATATAGTCACTAGTATGCCTCTACTTGACTAGCTCATTAATCAAAGATGGTTATGTTTCCTAACCATAGGCATGTGTTTTCATTTGATTAATGGGATCACATCATTAGGAGAATGATGTGATTGACATGACCCATTTCCGTTAGCCTAGCACTTGATCGTTTAGTATATTGCTATTGCTTTCTTCATGACTTATACATGTTCCTGTAACTATGAGATTATGCAATTCCCGTTTACCGGAGGAACACTTTGGGTGCTACCAAACGTCACAACGTAACTGGGTGATTATAAAGGAGTACTACAGGTGTCTCCAAAGGTACATGTTGAGTTGGCGTATTTCGAGATTAGGTTTTGTCACTCCGATTGTCGGAGAGGTATCTCTGGTCCCTCTCGGTAATGCACATCACTATAAGCCTTGCAAGCAATGTAGCTAATGAGTTAGTTACGGAATGATGCATTACGTAACGAGTAAAGAGACTTGCCGGTAACGAGATCGAACTAGGTATTGGATACCAATGATCAAATCTCGCGCAAGTAACATACCGATGACAAAGGGAACAACGTATGTTGTTATGCGGTTTGACCGATAAAGATCTTCCTAGAATATGTAGGAACCAATATGGGCATCCAGGTTCCGCTATTGGTTATTGACCGAGAACAGTTCTAGGTCATGTCTACATAGTTCTCGAACCCGTAGGGTCCACACGCTTAACGTTACGATGACAGTTTTATTATGAGTTTATAAGTTTTGATGTACCGAAGTTTGTTCGGAGTCCCGGATGTGATCACGGACATGACGAGGAGTCTCGAAATGGTCGAGACATAAAGATTGATATATTGGACGACTATATTCGTGTTGACATCGGATTTTGGCAAGGTACAAAAGGCAAGTAAGATGGCCTCAAGTGAAAGAGTTTTCAGCATGCAAAGTTTCAGGTCGCCGAGTGGAATAACTTTGATGTTTAATTTATCGCCATTCGACCTTATCTCTGTGGCTGAAGTTGTATTCCGAGTGACAAAATTCAACATTCCGAGTGGTTTTCGGCCGATCATGCCTTCAAGACGACCTCGGATGAAGGAGTATTCTAAAGGAATTGTCTTCGTCTCGTCGAGGCGATCGATTTTGATATATAAATCATCTCAATCCGAGTTCATATGCAAAAGTTAGAGGCAATACACTGCAGGCCGAAGCTGGATGGAAATATGGCGAAAAGTACCAGACGCCCTATCTGATGGGTCGCGCGAGCAATTCGGCCTTTAAGAAGTCCTTGGATCGGAAAAACTTCAAAACGAGAAAGTTTCATCTCGTCGAGCCGATCGATTTTCATATATAATTCGTCTCAATCCGAGGTCGTATGAGACTTGGGGAGACAAATCAAGATCAGGCTATGTTTTTGGTCGAGTGAAAGCTTACCTTTCAGGTAAAAACCTACCGATCGAGTAAAAGGTCGAGTGGAAACCTACCGATCGAGTAAAAGGTCGAGTGAAAACCTACCGATCGAGTAAAAGGTCGAGTGAAAACCTACCGATCGAGTAAAAGATTGTCTTCCGACTGAAAATGCGGTCATCATTTGTCTTCCGAGTGAAAATATAGTCCTCCGAGTGAAAGACTCTAATATCCGAGTGGGTGAGCTCAAATCCGAGTGAAACTGAACATGTGCCCGAAAGTTTATCAAGATGACCTCGGATGAAGAAATGTTCAATACAGAAGTTGTGCGTATCATCAAGACGGTAAACTTTGGTTTTGGAGTCATCATCATCAGAGATAGTATATGGCCTGCAAATTCACTACAAGACTCGGATAATTCAGTCTACCGCAAGATCGAGTCCGACTGGAAGGTAAAAACGACCTCGAAAAGTATTCAAGATGGCCTTATTTAAAAAAGTGATCAACATGAGAGTTGTTCGTATCGTCGAGGCGCACAAGTTTGATATTTGGGCCATCTTGATCGGAGGTCATATGGAGGCTCGGTGGCCTGCACAAGGAGGAAGACAGAAGTTGGGCCAGATTCAGACTGAATCCGAGTTGGAATAGAACTAGAACTCTAGGACGCGAATTGATGTAATTTTCTTGTAAGGAAAGCCTAGATGAATCCTTTACTTGTACGGGAAGTCCAGCCGCCTCTTATATATGTTGGGGGTGACGGCCGATTGAAGAACACACAATCGAACAAATCAATATACTACTTTTTCCTGTCTACTTTTTATCTCTCCACCGTTTTTCTCTCTCGTTCTTCGCTGTTCTTCGTGTTTGAGAGCTGCGAATCCCGAGGCTCTAGGGGCGAGCGAATCGACCTAGGGCAGCCCATAGCCGCCGCAATCCCTGACGGGGTCCCTCCCGGGTGCGCGGGGTTTCGGGTCTGCAAAAGCACCCGCCGACTGTCTTGCGTATCGCGCTGTCGGTCGGGTCTCCTTCGACGTGAGCTGCGGTGCATCACCCCCGGCGTCGAGGGTACACGTGACGTGTTCGTGTGTCAACACACTTTTTGGCGACTCCGCTGGGGAACGAAGATCAATCATCATCATCCACCATGTCTGATATTCCCAAGCCATCTGAGGTAGACGCCGATAACATCATCAAGCCCAGCCTTGATGAGATATCGGCCGATCATCGCCAAGTCTATGAGGAGTACAAGAAGGCGCGCGAAGAGAAGGACTTGCAGGAGTTCCTTGCAAAATTCAAGAAGGATCGCCAAGGCAACATCACTCCGATTGAGGAAATCAAGTTCCCTCCTCTTCAAGCCGAGCAGGTTAAACCCTCTGTAAGTACTACCTTTTCTCCTGAGCAGTGGGCTGAGATTGAAAGTCGTATTGCTGATGGTAACAATCTAGTCTATCAAACTTTCATAGAAAATACTAATGCTCAGAAGAATACATCTCAATCGTCTAGTGGTAATGATGGTGTAGCTGCTAGTGTGCAAAACCCTAATCTGGCTTTACCTATCTCATCGGCGCCTCCCGTGCCAATGACTTATTATCCTACCCAAACAAATCAGATTGTGGCTGCACCCATTAATCCTATTATGAGCATGCCAGGTTCGGTGGCAACGCCGAACCCAACCTTACCTACAGCTACAACCACTCGACCACTAGCAAATTATGGGTCGACATACCTGCCACAATTCCTACCTACAGCTAGTAACCCTACTCCTCCTATGCCACTGCCACCAGCTTCATCGTCTACTATGGATGATGGTTTAGCTAATCTTAGAGAGGAGATGGCTAAGATGCTTCGAGAGAATTTTGGAGTTGAGTTACCTCGGAATAGGATTTACCAAAAGCCGTACCCCGAGTACTTTGATGCCATCCAGTGCCCTCCAGGATATAAAATTCCAGATTTTGTTAAGTTTAATGGAGAAGGCACAAAAACCACATGGGAGCATGTTAGTCAATACTTAGCACAATTGGGTGAGGCAGGCTCACTGAATGAGTTGAAAGTGCGTTTATTTCCTTTGTCATTAACTGGTACCGCATTTTCATGGTTTTCTTCTTTACCACATGGTTCCATTCGAGTTTGGTCGCGGCTAGAGCAGAAATTTCATGATCACTTTTATAGCGGCGACAATGAACTCAAGTTGTCACATCTAACATCGGTTAAGCAGAAACATGATGAATCGGTCTCCGATTACGTCAAGAGATTCAGAGAAACGAAAAACCGGTGTTTTAGTTTGGTGATAACCGAGAGAGACTTGGCAGACCTAGTGCTGAGTGGTTTGAGAACTCCCATTAGAGAAAAGCTAGAAGGCTATGAGTTCTTAAATATTAACCAAGTCTTACAAAGGGCTTTGGCTCAGGAAAGCCGAAGCAAAGATCTCAAGGAAGTGCATAGATACAAAGCCGATCGTCCAAAGATGAATATGGTGGAATATGATAGTGATCACTCGGACGATGAGGGTGATGTTTTTGCTACTGAATTTGTTTGGCCATCTAAGGCCAAACCCTTTACTTGCAATGATCTGAAACCGATTCATAAGAATAGTGATGAAGAGATGAAGTTTACTTTTAACATTGCTAAGTGTGATAGAATATTTGATGCTTTGCTGCAGGCTAAGATTATTAGAATATCTCATACTTTACCGCCGTTTGAAGAGCTAAAACGGCGTGCTTATTGCAAGTATCATAACTCTTTTTCTCATGCTACTAACGATTGCAATGTTTTTCGAAGACAGATACAATCGGCCATTAATGATGGGCGATTGAACTTTTTTGAGATGCAAGTTGATAAACAGCCCTATCCAATGAACACCATGGATTTAGAAGGGAAGAAGCTGCTCATTCGGCCGGAGGTAGCCGAATCTGCTAATAAAGCTAATGTCATTGTTGGTGAGCCCAGGAAAGACAAGGAGGGCGACAAGGTCTTAGGGAGACATGTTGTGCTTGATAAGCAACCCGATGGCAAGGAAGTGATCAAGATCACCATCAAGAATCCTACACTCGGGGGGCAAACACAGGTGCAGCAGGACACTCGAGTTAAATTTGTCAAGCCCAAGAGTCCAGAAGTTGGCAAATGGAAGATGAACAAAGCCAAAGTGCAGCGCAAACGAATCAAACCAACTTTTGACATGTTGTTGTCCAAATACGCCAACCAGTCGGCTGGTTCCAGCTCTAACCGGCCATCATACTTGAAGCGACCAAGGTCACCATCAGATGATATGTTCAATCAATATATGAAACCGAGTGGACCAAAGGCGTTATGTCCAGAAGAGCAGAGGCAAACCGTTTGGGACCGACTTGAATACTCATATAATGGCGGACTGAATATCGATAACTATCGGTCGGCTGGTCAAAACATACGACCGGATGGAAATTACCCGAGTGTAAGAATGCACCCTGGTGGAAACTATCCGAGTGAAAAAATGTGGATGGGTAGATCTCATCCGAGTGAGTTCCATCCGAGTGGATACCATCCGAATGACATCAATCCGAGTGGATTCCATCCAAGTAAAAAGGTGCGCCCGAGTGGAAATTTCATGCATCTGGAAAATCGAAAGGAATGGCGTGTTAAGTCACCAAGTGTTGCAGCAGTTGAGTCGGGCAAAGGCAAGGAGAAAATGGATGTCGACTCACTTATCTTGGGCACCGAAACATTCCCCATACAACAGCCGACTGTGCATAATCACTCAATTGAGCCGATATTTTCTATCGCGCCAAAGCACTCGGCTAATGACCATGAAGCAAGCACCAGCCAAGTAAAGGTGAGAGATGCTAAATACACTCGACCAAAGTGGTGTCCTCCAGGGCTAACAAAGACACAGAAGAGGAAACTACAGAGGTTAAGGAGTCAAGAGATGGCGGAGTAGGAGGCCGAGAAGCAAAGGGATAAGTTGTTCAATGACAATCGGCCCATGGTTCCAGCAAAACAAGTGTGGAGGCCAAAACAAATACAAGATACATCAGCTTCTACATCTATCACAGAAGTGCCTACACCACCCAAAGAGGACGATGCGACAGCTATTACATCGTCTGTGGCACTTCTTACCTCTCCTTCACTCGGACAGATTTCAGAATCGGTCGATCCACTTGAAGAAGAGGTTGATATGTTGGACTATGAATCTACGCCGGTTCATGAAGGTATGGATATCAATATGGTGTATTACTTACCTGCTGAGTTTCGTGCTGTAGATGAGGAAGGGGAAGTGGCTCAGCTGGATTTTGGCCCTAAAAACGCAATATTCGAGAAGCCAAAAGAACCAGTAACACATTTGAAACCGTTGTATCTCAGAGGTCATATCAATGGATCGCCACTTAGTCGAATGCTTGTTGATGGTGGTGCTGTGGTAAATCTTATGCCTTATTCGGTCTTCAAGAAATTGGGTTTGCCTGATGAAGAATTGATCAAGACCAATATGGTGCTCAACGGGTTTGAAGGCAAAGAGAAAACTGAAGCCAAAGGTGTAATGTATGTGGAGCTTACAGTCGGAAGCAAAACTTTGGCCACTGCATTCTTTGTCACTGAGGTGCAAGGTAACTACAACGTTATACTAGGCCGTGATTGGGTTCATGCAAACCAGTGCGTGCCATCCACTATGCACCAGTTTTTGATTCAGTGGGTTGATGATGAAGTGGAAGTCATTCATGCGGATAACTCGGCCTGTGTTGCTTTGGCCGATGCATCGGTGGATTGGCAACATCCCAATGCTACTTGCTTGACGGGACGTGACTTATCAGAGTTTGATTTTCTCAGCGCGACCAAGAATGGTTTTGTGCCCGTGTCTTTAAAGCTGACTGAATGCAATCGGCTCCAAGGTATGATATGTTTAAATGGATTCTAATTCCGAGTGGTTACAAAAACGTCTTGTAAAATATCGATCAAGTGAGGACCATATGTATGAGTCTATAGAGGAGTTGGATGACATGGATAAACTTGGACAAGGTTTTACATCGGCTGATCCATTAGAAGAGATAGATATTGGAGATGGTTCAGTCACTCGACCGACATTTATAAAAAAAAATTTGAAAGCCGATTGTAAGGCTAAATTAATCGAGCTATTGAAAGAATATGTTTGTTGCTTTGCATGGGAATATCATGAGATGCCAGGGTTGAGCCGAGAGCTAGTGGAACATCGGTTGCCTATAAAAGCCGGTTTTAGACCTTATAAACAGTCGGCCAGAAAGTTTAATCCCAAAACATATGACCGGATTAAGGAAGAGATCGGTCGACTGCTTGAAGCTAATTTCATTCGACCTTAGAGGTATGCCGAGTGGATTTCTAACATTGTCCCAGTGGAGAAGAAGGGATCCGGCAAGTTGAGGGTATGCATTGACTTCAGAGATTTGAATAGGGCTACACCCAAAGATGAGTATCCCATGCCAATAGCCGATATGCTTATTAATGATGCTTCTGGACATAAGATTATTAGCTTTCTAGATAGTAATGCCGGATACAATCAAATTTTTATGGCCGAAGAGGACATGCACAAAACAGCTTTCCGATGTCCTAGTTTCCTTGGTTTATTCGAGTGGACAGTGATGACATTCGGATTGAAAAATGCTGGGGCCACATATCAAAGGGCTATGAATTTGATTTTTCATGATTTACTCGGTGTCATACTTGAAGTTTATATTGATGATATTGTTGTCAAATCGGATGCTTTTGAATCTCACTTGGCCGATTTGCGTTTAGCTTTTGAAAGAATGAAAAAGTATGGACTGAAGATGAATCCTTTGAAGTGTGCATTCGGCGTGTCAGCTGGCAATTTTTTGGGTTTCATTATTCATGAAGATGGCATCGAAATCGATCCCAAAAAGATAGAGGCCATACAGAAAGTGGAGGCTCCAACATGCAAGAGAGATATGCAAAAGTTCCTTGGCAAGGTCAATTATTTGAGAAGGTTCATAGCTAATCTGTCAGGGAAAGTTGATGCATTTACTCCTATCCTTCGGTTAAAGAATGATGTTGATTTCACTTGGGGGGCAAAACAGCAAGAAGCCTTTGATATGATCAAGAATTATTTGTGCACTCCTCCGGTGATGAAAGCACCCAAGCATAGAGAGCCTTTTAAACTTTATATCGCAGCAGAGGAAGGTGTTATTGGTGTTGTTTTGACTCAAGATACCGAAGGAAAAGAGCATGCCATTACATATTTGAGCAGACGTTTATTGGACGCCGAGACAAGGTATACATTTAATGAAAAACTATGTCTATGCTTATATTATGCTTGCACAAAATTGAGACATTACCTAGTGCCGAGTGCTTGTGTAGTAGCTTGTCAAACCGATGTCATTAAGTACATGTTGCATAGGACAATTCTTAGTGGTAGAATTGGCAAGTGGGCTTATGCTTTGATTGAGTATGATTTGGCTTATGAATCTCTAAAATCCATGAAAGGCCAAATTGTTGCTAATTTCATTGTTGAACATCGGATTAATGACAAGCATGATGTTGATATGAATCTTGTTTCATTAGTGCCATGGAGATTATACTTTGATGGTTCAGTTTGTAGCAATGGCCAAGGTGTTGGTATTGTTTATATATCTCCTCATGGTGCTGTTTTTGAAGCCTCATGCCGCTTAGAATATTTTTGCACAAACAATCAAGCCGAATATGAAGCATTGTTATTCGGTCTAGAGATGTTACTTGCTATAGGTGTTACACATATTGAGGCTTACGGTGATTCGTTACTAGTGGTGCAGCAAATATCCAGAGTCTTTCAGTGTTTTGACGAATCACTTAATGTTTATCTTGATAAATGTCTAGATATAATTTCTACTTTGGATTGTTTTAGCATTGCGCATATATCTAGACATGACAACTGGAAAGCAAATGAGTTGGCACAGCAAGCATCTGGATATCATGTTGACCATGGCATGTTTCATATCTCTCAAAGACCGATGTCTTGTCTTGCCAATATGGGAGAGGCCGAACCTGAACCCACTAATTCGGCCATTAACAAAAAATCTAGTGCAGGTGATAATTCCGACTGGAGAAAGCCCATTGTTGATTACTTGTGCAATCTGAGTGAAAGGGTGGACAGGGCTGTTCGGCGTATGGCTTTCAAGTATACAATGAGAGATGATGGTCTTTATCGCCGAACAGTCGATGATGTTCTTCTAAAGTGTTTGGATGAGGACCAGGCAAGAGTTGCTATGGGAGAAGTACATGAAGGTATTTGTGGCACTCACCAGTCGGCTCCCAAAATGAAATGGTTATTGCGACGTGCTGGGTTTTATTGGCCGACTATGATTAATGATTGCTTCAGATATTATAAAGGGTGTGAATCTTGTCAAAAGTTTGGTGATATTCAATTGGCTCCTGCTGCTATGTTACATCCTATTATCAAACCGTGGCCTTTCAGAGGTTGGGGTTTAGATTTCATTGGACAAATACACCCGTTATCCTCCAAAGGGCATCGGTTCGTATTGGTGGCAACTGATTATTTCACTAAATGGTCTGAAGCAGTACCTCTCAAGAACATGACACATACGGAGGTAATTCAATTCATAACCGAACACATTATTCATAGATTCGGTATTCCTCAAACGTTAACTACAGATCAAGGTTCATCTTTTATGTCACACCAAGTCAGAGAGTTTGCCGAATCTTATAATATAAAGTTGCTCAATTCCTCTCCATATTATGCCCAAGCTAATGGACAAGCCGAGTCTAGCAATAAAATTTTAATCAAGCTCATCAAGAAGAAGATTGAGGATAATCCGAGGAGATGGCATGAGTTGTTGTATGAAGCTTTATGGGCACATAGAATTTCAAGGCATGGTGCTACGAAGGTAACTCCATATGAGCTAGTATATGGTCAAGAGGCCGTTTTACCAATAGAGGTAAATTTGAATGCTCTGAGAATAGCCAAACAAAATGATTTATCGGCAGTAGACTTTTATAACTTGATGATGGACAATATTGATGAAGTTGCCGATAAATGTTTGGTTGCTTTGGAGTCCATAGAGAGAGACAAGTTGAGGGTTGCAAGAGCTTACAATAAGAAAGTTAAGTTGAAGAATTTTCAAGTTGGTGAACTCGTCTGGAAGGTGATTCTACCGATTGGTTCAAGAGATAGAAAATTCGGGAAGTGGTCTCCAAGTTGGGAAGGTCCTTTTAGGATTACAAGGGTTGTTCCTGGAAATTCATATTTGGTAGAATCAATGCAAGGGGCATTGTTACCCCGAGCTCTCAACGGAAAATATTTGAAGAAGTACCACCCGAGTGTGTGGCAGGAAGCCTGAGTAGGCAATGGCCGATATACGATTATCGCCCTTAGCACAAACATGGCCGATACATAATTATCGCCCTGAGGAAAATAAATGGCCGATGGAGTGTTGACATCGTCCTTAGGGCAAACACCGTGCATATTATTTTTCGGCGTGCAAGCTTTGCCGAAAAACAGGGGGGCATGTGTTGACATCGGATTTTGGCAAGGTACAAAAGGCAAGTAAGATGGCCTCAAGTGAAAGAGTTTTCAGCATGCAAAGTTTCAGGTCGCCGAGTGGAATAACTTTGATGTTTAATTTATCGCCATTCGACCTTATCTCGGTGGCCGAAGTTGTACTCCGAGTGACAAAATTCAACATTCCGAGTGGTTTTCGGCCGATCATGCCTTCAATACGACCTCGGATGAAGGAGTATTCTAAAGGAATTGTCTTCGTCTCGTCGAGGCGATCGATTTTGATATATAAATCATCTCAATCCGAGTTCATATGCAAAAGTTAGAGGCAATATACTGCAGGCCGAAGCTGGATGGAAATATGGCGCAAAGTACCAGACGCCCTGTCTGATGGGTCGCGCGAGCAATTCAGCCTTTAAGAAGTCCTTGGATCGGAAAAACTTCAACACGAGAAAGTTTCGTCTCGTCGAGCCGATCGATTTTCATATATAATTCGTCTCAATCCGAGGTCGTATGAGACTTGGGGAGACAAATCAAGATCAGGCTATGTTTTTGGTCGAGTGAAAGCTTACCTTTCGGGTAAAAACCTACCGATCGAGTAAAAGGTCGAGTGGAAACCTACCGATCGAGTAAAAGGTCGAGTGAAAACCTACCGATCGAGTAAAAGGTCGAGTGAAAACCTACCGATCGAGTAAAAGATTGTCTTCCGACTGAAAATGCGGTCATCATTTGTCTTCCGAGTGAAAATATAGTCCTCCGAGTGAAAGACTCTAATATCCGCGTGGATGAGCTCAAATCCGAGTGAAACTGAACATGTGCCCGAAAGTTTATCAAGATGACCTCGGATGAAGAAATGTTCAATACAGAATTTGTGCGTATCATCAAGACGGTAAACTTTGGTTTTGGAGTCATCATCATCAGAGATAGTATATGGCCTGCAAATTCACTACAAGACTCGGATAATTCAGTCTACCGCAAGACCGATTCCGACTGGAAGGTAAAAACGACCTCGAAAAGTATTCAAGATGGCCTTATTTGAAAAAGTGATCAACATGAGAGTTGTTCGTATCGTCGAGGCGCAGAAGTTTGATATTTGGGCCATCTTGATCGAAGGTCATATGGAGGCTCGGCGGCCTGCACAAGGAGGAAGACAGAACTTGGGCCAGATTCAGACTGAATCCGAGTTGGAATAGAACTAGGACTCTAGGACGCGAATTGATGTAATTTTCTTGTAAGGAAAGCCTAGATGAATCCTTTACTTGTGCGGGAAGTCCAGCCGCCTCTTATATATGTTGGGGGTGACGGCCGATTGAAGAACACACAATCGAACAAATCAATATACTACTTTTTCCTGTCTACTTTTTATCTCTCCACCGTTTTTCTCTCTCGTTCTTCGCTGTTCTTCGTGTTTGAGAGCTGCGAATACCGAGGCTCTAGGGGCGAGCGAATCGACCTAGGGCAGCCCATAGCCGCCGCAATCCCTGACGGGGTCCCTCCCGGGTGCGCGGGGTTTCAGGTCTGCAAAAGCACCCGCCGACTGTCTTGTGTACCGCGCTGTCGGTCGGGTCTCCTTCGACGTGAGCTGCGGTGCATCACCCCTGGCGTCGAGAGTACACGTGACGTGTTCGTGTGTCAACAATTCGGACACCTAAAGTGTTCCGGACGTTTTCGGAGAAAACCGGAGTGCCGGAGGGTTACCGGAACCCCCCGGAGAGATAATGGGCCACATGAGCCTTAGTGGAAAGAGAGAGGGGCGGCCTGGGTGGGCCGCGCGCCCCCTCTCCGTCTGGTCCGAATTGGACTAGGAGGGGGGGCGGCGCCTCCCTCTTTCCTTCCCCCTCTCCCCCTTCCTTTCCCCTCCTAGTAGGAGTAGGAAAGGGGGAGTCCTACTCCTACTAGGAGGAGGACTCCTCCAACTAGCGCGCCCTCTAGGGCCGGTCGGCCTCCCCCCTTGCTCCTTTATATACAGGGGCAGGGGGGCACCCTAAGACACACAAGTTGATCTACGGGTCGTTCCTTAGCCGTGTGCGGTGCCCCCTCCACCATATTCCACCTCGGTCATATCGTCGTGGAGTTTAGGCGAAGCCCTGCGCCGGTAGAACATCATCATCGTCACCACGCCGTCGTGCTGACGGAACTCATCCCCGAAGCTTTGCTGGATCGGAGCCCGGGGATCGTCATCGAGCTGAACGTGTGCTGAACTCGGAGGTGCCATACGTTCGGTGCTTGGATCGGTCGGATCATGAAGACGTACGACTACATCAACCGCGTTGTGCTAACGGTTCCGCTTACGTTCTACGAGGGTACGTGGACAACACTCTCCCCTCTCGTTGCTATGTCATCACCATGATCTTGCGTGTGCGTAGGAAAATTTTGAAATTACTACGTTCCCCAACATGAGGTTCAACTCCTTCTGCGTGAAGATATATTTCAAACTCTTGTGATCCGTGTACACCTCACAATGGTTTCCGATGAGAAAATTTCTCCATGTCTTCAACGCATGCACTAGGGCTGCTAACTCCAAATCGTGTGTAGCATAATTTTGCTCATGAGGTTTAAGCTGTCGTGAGGCATATGCAACAACTCTTCCCTCCTGCATAAGCACTGCTCCAAGTCCTCGACGAGAGGCGTCGCAATACACTTGATAATCCTTGCGTTGATCTGGAAGAATCAACACTGGGGCTGTAACCAAGCGCTTCTTCAACTCCTGAAAACTAGCTTCACACTCCTCAGTCCATTTGAAATTTGGTGTCCATCTTCAACAACTCTGTCATGGGCTTTGCAATCTTGGAGAAATTCTCAATGAACCTCCGGTAATAACCTGCGAGTCCAAGAAAACTCTTGGTCTCTCCAACTGATGTGGGTGCTACCCATTTAGTCACAGAGACAACCTTGGTGGGGTCTACTGCTATTCCTTCTCCGGATAAAACGTGTCCAAGGAATCCAACTTCCTTCAACCAAAACTCACACTTGCTGAACTTGGCATATAACTGATGTTCCCTGAGCTTCTCGAGAACAAAACGCAAATGCTCCTTATGCTCCTCTTCATTTTTCGAGTAGACCAATATATCATCAATGAACACGACGATGAACTTATCCAAAAACTCCATAAACACCTTTTTCATCATGTTCATGAAATAAGCAGGCGCGTTAGTCAAACGGGTACTCTGGGTGGCGAACCTTAGGATGATCACACGGGTACTCTAGGATATCCTAGGACAACACTGGTGAAAGAACATGCAGTGCTCCCATGTTTGGTTTTGGTAATTGATGACAATCTCTATGGACTAATGGTTGCCTTGAGTTATATTGGAAGGTTTTGTCCATAGGCTTTTCTTGGAGTACATGTGTTGGTTTCAAGTAGAGTTTGTGTCGACCAAGGTGCTATTCAAGGAATTACCTAAAAGATTGGTCTTATGAGAGGTTGATCAAGACTAAGTCAAAGAGTGAATCAAGTTGATCAACACACAAAGCGTAGAAGATGTACCGAGAGGGATCAAGTGATCCCATGGTATGGTAAGCATTGCCAATTACGCTATGGGTACTAACCCATGGTCTTCGTGAGAGTTCTTTGTGGGGTTAGGATGCGGTGTGCAAGTTCAAGTGATGCATCATGAAGAGATCAAGTGCTTGAAGCTTGCCGTCCATTTGGTGACAATGGACCTGTGAAGATGAGCCGAAGAGTGGCTCACCCAGAGTGGACTATGGGGGAGCAATCATCTAGTCTTCATCGAGCCAACGCAATCAAGAAAGGTGATCCAACTTGAGGGAGTCAAGATCGTCATCATCTAGCTCAAGTGGACCATGTACAAGGCAAAGGTTTGCCCTTGATATGTTTTCTATTTTACTGGTCTCATGGTGGTAATTGGGAGACCGGGCTATAGGATCGATTGCCGTACTATCAAGGGGGCTCTCGATGAGTAGCTTGATCGTATTGTTCGTAGAGAGCTCAAACCACTGCATCATTGCATCATCTTTCTTGGTTCTTGTTTGGTTCTCCTTGTGAGATTTGGAGCTTATGGTCATCTTGATGACAAGCTCGAGTTCATCGAAAACGGAGTTCACATGCTCTTCTATGATGTTTTCGATGATGGAGGTTCTACTGGTTCTTCTCTGTTGGAGGTTTCTCTCCTCTTTTTGTTAGGCATTCCTCCCCTGCCTCTTCTTCGCTGTTTTGATGCTACTCGTTGTCTTGTTTCCAACAAGCTTGATTTTGCTCAACTCGAAGCTCATTTGCAGAAGTTATGACAGTTCTAGTTTTATTGCATCCTCCTGTTGTCTTGTCTGCAAAATGAAGGATTCCTAGTGTTGCTGTTCTAGGGCATGCGGTAGTACGGCAGAGCCTTGCGATAGTACTGCAGGTGCTCACGGTAGTACCGCTCCTTGGGAGCGGTAGTACCATGTGCTCTGGCCAAGCGCAGCAGCATGAGCGGAAGTAGGGGCAGATGTAATTTTTTACATCCGCGCCTGTGACGCCCCGGATTCAATCGTACACTAATCATGCACGCGAACGTGTACGATCAAGATCAGGGACTCACGGGAAGATATCACAACACAACTCTAAAACATAAATAAGTCATACAAGCATCATAATACAAGCCAGGGGCCTCGAGGGCTCGAATACAAGTGCTCGATCATAGACGAGTCAGCGGAAGCAACAATATCTGAGTACAGACATAAGTTAAACAAGTTTGCCTTAAGAAGGCTAGCACAAACTGGGATACAGATCGAAAGAGGCGCAAGCCTCCTGCCTGGGATCCTCCTAAACTACTCCTGGTCGTCGTCAGCAGCCTGCACGTAGTAGTAGGCACCTCCAGTGTAGTAGTCGTCGTCGACGGTGGCGTCCGGCTCCTGGGCTCCAGCATCTGGTTGCGACAACCAGAAAGAAAGGAAAGGGGGAAAAGGGGGGAGAAAGCAACCGTGAGTACTCATCCAAAGTACTCGCAAGCAAGGAGCTACACTACATATGCATGGGTATATGTGTAAAGGGCCATATCAGTGGACTGAACTGCAGAATGCCAGAATAAGAGGGGGATAGCTAGTCCTATCGAAGACTACGCTTCTGGCAGCCTCTGTCTTGCAGCAAGTAGAAGAGAGTAGATTGAAGTCCTCCAAGTAGCATCTCCAAGTAGCATCTCCAGTAGCATAATCCTACCCGGCGATCCTCCCCTCGTCGCCCTGTGGAAAAGCGATCACCGGGTTGTCTGTGGAACTTATCTGGGTGTATTTTATTAAGTATCCGGTTCTAGTTGTCATAAGGTCAAGGTACAACTCCGGGTCGTCCTTTTACCGAGGGACACGGCTATTCGAATAGATTAACTTCCCTGCAGGGGTGCACCACATAACCCAACACGCTCGATCCCATTTGGCCGGACACACTTTCCTAGGTCATGCCCGGCCTCGGAAGATCAACACGTCGCAGCCCCACCTAGGCACAACAGAGAGGTCAGCACGCCGGTCTAACTCCTATGGCGCATGGGTCTGGGCCCATCGCCCTTTGCACACCTGCACGTTGCGAACGCGGCCGGAAGCAGAACTAGCCCCCTTAATACAAGTGCAGGCTTACGTTCCAATCCAGCGCGCGCCACTCAGTCGCTGACGTCATGAAGGCTTCGGCTGATACCACGATGCCGGGATACCCATAACTACTCCCGCGTAGATGGTTAGTGCGTATAGACCAAATGGCCAAACTCAGATCAAATACCCAGATCTCGTTAAGCGTGTTAAGTATCCGCGAACGCCGAATAGGGCCAGGCTCACCTGTCTCCTAGGTGGTCTCAACCTGCCCTGTCGCTCCGCCACAAAGTAACAGTTGGGGGCCGTCGGGAACCCAGGCCCACCTCTACCGGGATGGAGCCACCTGTCCTTTCAGCCCCCTTATCAGAATCACTTGCGGGTACTCATCGAGCTGACCCGACTTTAGTCACCATTTGTACAGTATGTATGTATGTAGTATATACCCGTGATCACCTCCCAAGTGATCACGGCCCGATAGTATAGCAAGGCAGACTGACAAGAGTGTAGGGCCAATGATGATAAACTAGCATCCTATACTAAGCATTTAGGATTGCGGGTAAGGTATCAATGACTGTAGCAACAATGACAGGCTATGCATCAGAATAGGATTAACGGAAATCAGTAACATGCTACACTACTCTAATGCAAGCAGTATAGAGGAGAATAGGCGATATCTGGTGATCAAGGGGGGGCTTGCCTGGTTGCTCAGACAAGAAGGAGGGGTCGTCGGTGACGTAGTCATCCACAGGGGCATCAGCATCATCACGGGGGCTACCGGAGAGAAGAGGGGGGAGAAACAGTAAATACATAGCAAGCAAGTGCATAACAGGTCAACAAGCAGAGCTAGACGTGTTCTAACGCGGTATGAGGTGATACCGGTGAAGGGGGGAAACATCCGGGAAAGTATCCCCAGTGTTTCGTGTTTTCGGACAGATGAACCGGAGGTGAAATGTTGCAGGTTCTCTATGCTAGGGACGCGTGGCGGACGAACGGGCTGCGTATCCGGATTCGTCTCGTCGTTCTGAGCAACTTTCATGTAGAAAGTATTTTCATCCGAGTTACGGATTAAAAGATATGATTTTCTAAAGATTTTATTAATTTCTGGAATTTAATTAATTATTTAAATCCAATATTATCCAGAATAGTAAATGATGACATCAGCATGACATCAGAGTGATGTCAGCAGTCAACGTTGACCATGGACCTGGTCAACCTGACGTGTGGGTCCCAGTTGTCATTGACTGTTAACTAACCTAATAGATTAATTAACTAACTACGTGATTAGGTTAATCTAATTAGGATCAATTAAGTTAATTAATTCTTTAATTAATTAACTAATTAATATTTTAATTATTTTATTTATTTATTTAATTATTTATTTTATTAAATCTTTTTTTTAATTTTTGTTCTAGGGCCTGGGCCCCTCATGTCATAGGCACAGGGGCGTAGCGGGTTTGGTCGCTTAGCGAGCGTCTGGCGCAGCACGATGTAGCACAGCGGGCGCCCGCGTGCTGCCTCAGGCTCGGCTAACGGGAAGGGGAGGCATGGCGAACCGGGGCGCGCGCTCGCTGGACCATGGGCACTGGCCCAGGCCAGCCACGACGAGGCTCGCCGACCGGAGCAGCAGTAGGCAGTGGCAGCGACGGGAGTGGGGAGGCCACGCACGGGAGCGTGGCGACGGAACGGAGTGGCGCACACGGGAACACGGCGAGGGCTGAACGCGGCCACGGCGGGCGCGCGCGCAGACGAGGCGGGACGGCGGGGCGGGAGCCGCGGCAGGCGTAGCCGGGCACGGCCACGTGCGGTGGAGCGGCACTGGCGTGGGTGCACGCCTGGGCGCGGCAAGCGGGAGAGGGAAGGAGAGGGGGGAGGCTCGTGCTTACGGTGGGCGTAGGGTCAGGGCAGCGGGGCTCGGGGTGGTCGACGGCGACGACCGGGCGACGAGGAGGCAGGCCGGTGAGGAGGAGGAAGCAGGCCGGCGAGGAAGCTCCTGCGACTGGCGACGGCGACGAGGTTCCGGCGACGGGGTTCGGCGGCCATGGATGGAGCGTGTGGCGGAGCTCGGGGAAGACGACGCGGTGCACGAGGGAGCGGAAGAAGGCCGGGAGGTGCGGCGCTGGCGAGGTGGCGTCGCGGAGGAGGATGGAGGCGCGGTGGTGCGGCGATGGGAGGCGTCGGGGCAAGGGCGTGGTCGCCTCGATCCCGATCTGGATCGGGGGAGTGGGGGGGAGCGAGCGAGTCGTGGGGGGGGGGGGGGAGTGCGTGGTGGTAGTGGGTTAGGGTTTCGGGGATGGGGGATATGGGGAGGCCGGTTGGGCCAAGGGGGAGCTGGGCCGGCCTGGCAGGTCGTGGCCCAGTTGGGCCGGTTTCCTGCTGGGCCGGAGCCCCGGGGGTTTTCTTTTCCTTTGTTTTCTTATCTTTTTTATCTTTTGTTTATTTTTCCTGTTAATAGTTTTGCTATTTTATTTACTACTCATTTTAGTTTTGCTCATTATAAAAACAACACCTAATGTAGTATTACCAATTATAACACTGACAATACTAGTTAGGCATTTAATTAAAAATAGTTTGTAACCTTATAACTTGAAAAGGTATTTAATGATTGTTCTAGTTGCTGTTTTAGTTAATTTAGAGCATTTAAATATTTTATAAAAGTGTGGTTTCTCCACCGTAATTACCTGTGCATTTTTTTTGTTCACTCCGAACATTTTAGTTTTAATATTTGAAAACTTTTATTGTTTACTTGATTTTGAATTTGAATTTGAATCGGTTTTTGAACTATCGAGCGATTAGCAACAGTAACGGAGGTGACATGGCATATTTAGCAGAGGGTTACTGTAGCGTAACTATCCGAGCGTCACAATTCTCCTCCACTACAAGAAATCTCGTCCCGAGATTTAAGAGGTGGAATAAGGGGGAAAGGTCTAGTTACGAATTCCTAACAAAGCTTCTCGGCCTTGGTTGCTCTTCTCGAGGTGGTCGATCCATAGCGTTGATGTCTTCATTCCTCTGCTTCAGGTCATCATGATGAAGTTGTCGTCCTTTCTTTGGGAACTCTATCGTACTTACGTAAAATGATAGGGAGTAACTCGAAGGAACGGAACTCTGCCCGGTTGCTTACCTGGTAGATAACATTAGGGAAGGTGGCGGAAAGTAACTCTTGAATAGATACTTAAGAAAATATCGAGAGTAAAGTAAGAAGCTACCATGAGAAGTTTCACACGGATAGGCAATCGTTCGATGGCTGAAACAACATGCGAAAAGGGGTCCAGAGCAATGAGATGGAGTATTGCGTCTGTTACCAAAATAGATCACTTGGGATGGTGGCCCGTGAATTACTTACGAGCCCACGCATGAGGAATAACTTTGGGAACAGGGGGTGTACAGTAGAGTCAGGTTTCGATCCTGTGGAACTGTGGGTTATGGGCCCACCATGTGGGTTAAAATGAGGAAGGGTGATGACGTCTTGCACGATCATGTAAGTAAGGCCTGTCAGAGGGTAGCCTGTCAGTTATGTTGGCAACAACGTCGGTACCAAGGGCGAGGGACGAAGAGAACCCTTTTCCCGCTCGTTGAACGAGGCGGACCATTAGGCAAAGTTCTCGTCCATCGGTGGATACCGGAATGTCATCAACAATAGTAACAGGTTCTTAATAACAGAGTTGTACACCGAGGTGCTTACAAAAGTAGGAGAATGTTACTGCTTAGATCATATAGATCACAAGAAAGATTAAACCAAACAATGGAAGGGAAAATATGATTATCAGATTAAACAGAACAATGGAAAGGAAAATGCGTTTAAACACATATTTCCGGGGGATATCCTTCCCAAGGACAAGCAGAGCATGATATCCATGACAAGATATAATGTAGAAAACGCTTTAGGAAAGGGAAGTGAAATTTCATGACATTACCCATACAACGGGGTTTGGATAAATGAGCAGGAAACTTTAGTATTGGGCTTCAAATGTTCATGTTGTAAATTGGAGTACCACAGGCATGTTTCGAGATAGTATTGACATGGTCTTCAAGCAAAGGTCAGACTTTGGATACAGGAAGGATCCATCAGGAACAACTTGTTGTATAAGTCTTACAATTTCCTCATGGAAGAATGGATAACCTTGCTAATAAGGAAACTATAACAGCAGGTCATCCGGCCAGGTGTGCTGGGCATGCCATCACCTTACCGGGTCATAAAAGACCAGTGTTATAACTCTTGGAAAAATGTTCCAACCATCATATCTGACCGAGATTCAGATCTGATCGGTGTTAGGATACCTCAAACTCACGATGCTTGAGGAGAAAAGGTGCGATACAAATTGACGAGATGACATCGAAGATTCTCGGGAGATGAACCATGGAAGCCAGTTCCGAAACAAGAGTTCATCGGTAAACCAATGAGAGGATGAGGAGATGGCTGGTGGACTCAGCGATAATTCAACGAGGCATCCAAAAAGATGCATCTCCTCAATTATGTGGATAAGGAGATAGCATTTGTCAGATCAAATGATATAATGAAGCATGTTTGAGGAAAACATACACAGTTAAACATTGGTTGAAAGGTGCTCCCGAAATATGGGTTGGGCTGCACGACCAATGTCAGAATGGTGATTCAATAATCAATAGTCTAAGAATGAATGGCCAACCATTAACTTCAAAGCAATAGGGTTGCTAAATAGGCAGAATCCAAATAGCACCGTTCACTTGTTGGTACCCCGGTTGGGATCAACGCGAGGACCAAGGAAGAATGGTGATTATGAGAAGTATCACTATAGCAAGAATTCTTAAGAGGTGGAGCAATCCTCACAACATTCTTGACATCAAAGATGGTAACACTCCGCGGTAGAATCATAACGTAAGTTGGATAACAAGGAACTCAAGGTACAACACAAAACAGGAACAATTTTTGTGTTGGAGGGAATGCAATAATGTTGTGGATGATAACCCAAACCATCGAGGGCAAAGGATGCTATTTCTCATCAAGAATTCGATAGATATCTTGGAAGACCTCAGAATGTTGATGATGATCACGACACATTTGTCGAGAGGTTTTGAGAAGAAGTAACTGATCGGTGATGACATCAAGTCCACGGAAATGATGAAGCCAAAAGTCATTGGGACCATGGGTACGACACAAACTCGAAATCAAGCTTGCTGTTCAAGGACAAACGATATGACGAGGAAGATCGATTGTAAGATTAGCTCACGGTCGAAATTTGTGCTCCGAGAAGAAGGACCCGGTAGCACAGTTAAAAATTAGCACAATGATATAGCCAATCAGGCTAAGAATGACTTGAAGGATTATTAAACTCATAAGCAATGAAAATTACTTAGAGTTATTGAATCGAAGTGCGGAATCGATTCACTTACCGGTGTTCTCGAGTGAAATAACTCAGAACCCGGGGGAAATCTGAAATCGGTGAGAAGCAATAATAGATGAAGACTCATAGGAAGCAACACAATTCGTTGATATTCTCGAGATACTGGAGGGTATTGCTCGAAGGAAGATTGACATAGGGGTTGCGGAGAGGTATTGATCCGCAGAAGACAAGTGTTTTCACTTGCTTGAGAAATGGGATCAAGTAGAAAATATGGTCGGAACCATGATTGCAAAGGATCAATTCACAGATACCAGATGATATTATATCAAGGCAATAGTTATTATTACAAGAAGCTTCCATGATAGGATCTACATCATGTCCATGGGCATGAACACAAGTTCAAGGTCGACTCCCACTTCTTCAATGTATAACCTTCCATTCTCTTCTCGCCTTCAACGAAATTGTGTGTTGAAATTTTATCTGACATAACACTAGTAGAGTATGACCCGTAGTAGTTTCCGGGTTTACACAGTTTAGAGAAGGCATATGTCCAACCCATCGGGCCTCTTAGGAACATATACCACAAACTTTAGGAGTAAATAACACAAGCTCGATAGCAGAGCATGGTTGACAAAGCAGAGGATACAATTTACCAAAGGAGGTATACATCCTAGGAAAGGCTCAAGGTTATTTAATATGAAGGACATTGTCGGATAAAATCCAACAAAGGATCTGGGGTGAGTATCGGCACACAACCAGAGGAAGAAGCAAGGCAATTGCATTGGATTATAGAAACAACTGAATAACTTAGAGCTCAATTGCTAAGGAATTATGATTTACAAAGCGAAGGATCAGAAGCAGACGCTCTGATCAAGGATGGATAAGTCCAATAGACTTAGGGACACAATCGGTGACAATTTAATTGGCGAGAACCAGTTCATGAATAAAACGACGTCTGAGCCGGAAGGATGAATTCTAGGATCTGTTTGAGGATTGCGAGCATTCACAACAAATCGAATCAACGGACTCAAAATGATAATGACAATGGATGTCAACAAGATTACTAGACTTATGGGATTAACCATAATGCAAGCAATCAAGAATTTCAAGAGCAATAGGATGCTCAGGATTTTCGGAAGATCGAATGGTATTTCGAGGATTGGTGACATACATGAATCAACTGGGGATGAGTGGATACTCGGTAAGTGCGAGAAATTATCCGTAGGGGTATTCATGTACAAAGAACTGCAAGGCAATAGGCACAAAGTATTCTCGGAACACTAGAGAGAATTTCGAGGTATCTTGTAATAACAAGATCGACTGGGTATAAAGTAAGAACGACGGGTGTAAGTATTTATCCATATGGATATTGCAGTGGTAGGGAATTGCAAAAGTAACGGGCACAAGGTCTCGAGAGAATATCGAAAGGTATCTTCGGAATCCCTTCGGTGCACAAGGTAATCATCTGTCCTGAAGAGGCTCTCCGGGAGAAAGTATTATCGAGAACCTAGAGTCAGAGTTAGTAAAAATTGTTTAACCCGAATAGAAGAGAGATCAGATTCCCAGAGTACAGATCGAGGAGTAAAATATCCTAATACCACCCAATTGGCGACATGGGCCCATGGGCCGCACAACCAAGTTAGTAAAACAATTTTCATCGACTAGACTCAACTTCGGCCAAGGAGTTGGAAAGGGGGATTCCTACAGGCAGTCGGCTCTGATACCAACTTGTGACGCCCCGAATTCAATCGTACACTAATCATGCACGCAAACGTGTACGATCAAGATCAGGGACTCACGGGAAGATATCACAACACAACTCTAAAACATAAATAAGTCATACAAGCATCATAATACAAGCCAGGGGCCTCGAGGGGTCGAATACAAGTGCTCGATCATAGACGAGTCAGCGGAAGCAACAATATCTGAGTACAGACATAAGTTAAACAAGTTTGCCTTAAGAAGGCTAGCACAAACTGGGATACAGATCGAAAGAGGCGCAAGCCTCCTGCCTGGGATCCTCCTAAACTACTCCTGGTCGTCGTCAGCAGCCTGCACGTAGTAGTAGGCACCTCCAGTGTAGTAGTCGTCGTCGACGGTGGCGTCCGGCTCCTGGGCTCCAGCATCTGGTTGCGACAACCAGAAAGAAAGGAAAGGGGGAAAAGGGGGGAGAAAGCAACCGTGAGTACTCATCCAAAGTACTCGCAAGCAAGGAGCTACACTACATATGCATGGGTATATGTGTAAAGGGCCATATCAGTGGACTGAACTGCAGAATGCCAGAATAAGAGGGGGATAGCTAGTCCTATCGAAGACTACGCTTCTGGCAGCCTCCGTCTTGCAGCATGTAGAAGAGAGTAGATTGAAGTCCTCCAAGTAGCATCTCCAAGTAGCATCTCCAGTAGCATAATCCTACCCGGCGATCCTCCCCTCGTCGCCCTGTGGAAAAGCGATCACCGGGTTGTCTGTGGAACTTATCTGGGTGTATTTTATTAAATATCCGGTTCTAGTTGTCATAAGGTCAAGGTACAACTCCGGGTCGTCCTTTTACCGAGGGACACGACTATTCGAATAGATTAACTTCCCTGCAGGGGTGCACCACATAACCCAACACGCTCGATCCCATTTGGCCGGACACACTTTCCTAGGTCATGCCCGGCCTCGGAAGATCAACACGTCGCAGCCCCACCTAGGCACAACAGAGAGGTCACCACGCCGGTCTAACTCCTATGGCGCATGGGTCTGGGCCCATCGCCCTTTGCACACCTGCACGTTGCGAAAGCGGCCGGAAGCAGAACTAGCCCCCTTAATACAAGTGCAGGCTTACGTTCCAATCCAGCGCGCGCCACTCAGTCGCTGACATCACGAAGGCTTCGGCTGATACCACGACGCCGGGATACCCATAACTACTCCCGCATAGATGGTTAGTGCGTATAGACCAAATGGCCAGACTCAGATCAAATACCCAGATCTCGTTAAGCGTGTTAAGTATCCGCGAACGCCGAACAGGGCCAGGCCCACCTGTCTCCTAGGTGGTCTCAACCTGCCCTGTCGCTCCGCCACAAAGTAACAATTGGGGGCCGTCGGGAACCCAGGCCCACCTCTACCGGGATGGAGCCACCTGTCCTTTCAGCCCCCTTATCAGAATCACTTGCGGGTACTCATCGAGCTGACCCGACTTTAGTCACCATTTGTACAGTATGTATGTATGTAGTATATACTCGTGATCACCTCCCAAGTGATCACGGCCCGATAGTATAGCAAGGCAGACTGACAAGAGTGTAGGGCCAATGATGATAAACTAGCATCCTATACTAAGCATTTAGGATTGCGGGTAAGGTATCAATGACTGTAGCAACAATGATAGGCTATGCATCAGAATAGGATTAACGGAAAGCAGTAACATGCTACACTACTCTAATGCAAGCAGTATAGAGGAGAATAGGCGATATTTGGTGATCAAGGGGGGGCTTGCCTGGTTGCTCAGACAAGAAGGAGGGGTCGTCGGTGACGTAGTCGTCCACAGGGGCATCAGCATCGTCACGGGGGCTACCGGAGAGAAGAGGGGGGAGAAACAGTAAATACATAGCAAGCAAGTGCATAACAGGTCAACAAGCAGAGCTAGACGTGTTCTAACGCGGTATGAGGTGATACCGGTGAAGGGGGGAAACATCCGGGAAAGTATCCCCGGTGTTTCGTGTTTTCGGACAGATGAACCGGAGGTGAAATGTTGTAGGTTCTCTATGCTAGGGACGCGTGGCGGACGAACGGGCTGCTTATCCGGATTCGTCTCGTCGTTCTGAGCAACTTTCATGTAGAAAGTATTTTCATCCGAGTTACGGATTAAAAGATATGATTTTCTAAAGATTTTATTAATTTCTGGAATTTAATTAATTATTTAAATCCAATATTATCCAGAATAGTAAATGATGACGTCAGCATGACATCAGAGTGATGTCAGCAGTCAACATTGACCATTGACCTGGTCAACCTGACGTGTGGGTCCCAGCTGTCATTGACTGTTAACTAACCTAATAGATTAATTAACTAACTACGTGATTAGGTTAATCTAATCAGGATCAATTAAGTTAATTAATTCTTTAATTAATTAACTAATTAATATTTTAATTATTTATTTATTTATTTATTTTATTAAATCTTTTTTTTAATTTTTGTTCTAGGGCCTGGGCCCCTCATGTCATAGGCACAGGGGCCTAGCGGGTTTGGTCGCTTAGCGAGCGTCTGGCGCAGCACGATGTAGCACAGCGGGCGCCCGCCCGCTGCCTCAGGCTCGGCCAACGGGAAGGGGAGGCACGGCGAACCGGGGCGCGCGCTCGCTGGACCATGGGCACTGGCCCAGGCCAGCCACGACGAGGCTCGCCGACCGAAGCAGCAGTAGGCAGTGGCAGCGGCGGGAGTGGGGAGGCCACGCACGGGAGCGCCGCGACGGAACGGTGTGGCGCACACGGGAACACGGTGAGGGCTGAACGCGGCCACAGCGGGCGCGCGCGCAGACGAGGCGGGACGGCGGGGCGGGAGCCGCGGCAGGCGTAGCCGGGCACGGCCACGTGCGGTGGAGCGGCGTTGGCATGGGTGCGCGCCTGGGCGCGGCAAGCGGGAGAGGGAAGGAGAGGGGGGAGGCTCGTGCTTACGGTGGGCGTAGGGTCAGGGCAGCGGGGCTCGGGGTGGTCGACGGCGACGACCGGGCGACGAGGAGGCAGGCCGGTGAGGAGGAGGAAGCAGGCCGGCGAGGAAGCTCCTGCGACTGGCGATGGCGACGAGGTTCCGGCGACGGGGTCGGGCGGCCATGGATGGAGCGTGTGGCGGAGCTCGGGGAAGACGACGCGGTGCACGAGGGAGCGGAAGAAGGCCGGGAGGTGCGGCGCTGGCGAGGTGGCGTCGCGGAGGAGGATGGAGGCGCGGTGGTGCGGCGATGGGAGGCGTCGGGGCAAGGGCGTGGTTGCCTCGATCCCGATCTGGATCGGGGGAGTGGGGGGAGCGAGCGAGTCGTGGGGGGGAGTGCGTGGTGGTAGTGGGTTAGGGTTTCGGGGATGGGGGATATGGGGAGGCCGGTTGGGCCAAGGGGGAGCTGGGCCGGCCTGGCAGGTCGTGGCCCAGTTGGGCCGGTTGCCTGCTGGGCCGGAGCCCCGGGGGTTTTCTTTTCCTTTGTTTTCTTATCTTTTTTATCTTTTGTTTATTTTTCCTGTTAATAGTTTTGCTATTTTATTTACTACTCATTTTAGTTTTGCTCATTATAAAAACAACACCTAATGTAGTATTACCAATTATAACACTGACAATACTAGTTAGGCATTTAACTAAAAATAGTTTGTAACCTTATAACTTGAAAAGGTATTTAATCAATTGTTCCAGTTGCTGTTTTAGTTAATTTAGAGCATTTAAATATTTTATAAAAATGTGGTTTCTCCACCGTAATTACCTGTGCATTTTTTTGTTCACTCCGAACATTTTAGTTTTAATATTTGAAAACTTTTATTGTTTACTTGATTTTGAATTTGAATTTGAATCGGTTTTTGAACTATCGAGCGATTAGCAACAGTAACGGAGGTGACATGGCATATTTAGCAGAGGGTTACTGTAGCGTAACTATCCGGGCGTCACAGCGCCCTACACGGTAGTACCGCTCCAGGTGTGTGGTAGTACCGTGCCGGATTTTTGCGCGGGTCCTCCCTCAGTGGATGTAGGTACGGAAGTAATTTTTTACTTCCGTGCTTTCTCTGCGCCTAGTGTTGCCTGCCTTACGGTAGTACCGTAGGGGCGCGCGGTAGTACCGCTCCGGCGGTTCTACCGCTCGTTGCCCTGTGCAACATGCCTACATATGGCCAGTGCCGCTCAAGCGGTAGTATCGCAACCTGAAGCGGTAGTACCGCAGCCCTCTGCGGTAGTACCGCAGCTTGGTGCGGTAGTACCGCGTCGTACAGGCTGAGTGAGGGGATAACGTTTGGATTTTTCCCCACCTATAAAAGTGGGTCTTCTTCCCCATTGAACCTTTTCTCTTGAGCTCGTGTTCTTCCCCCATTGTTGACCTTCTTCGAGCTTGCTAACTCTCAATCCCTCCATGGATTCTTGCTAGTTTTTGAGGGAAAAGAGAGAGGAGATCTAGATCCACATTTCCACCAATCACTTTCTCCTCTATGTGAGGGAACCCCTTGGATCTAGATCTTGAAGTTCTTGGTGTTCTCTTTCTTGTTCTTCCTCTCATCTTCCTCCCTAGCATTAGTTGCTTTGGTGGGATTTTAGAGAGAAGGACTTGGGTACTCCGTGTGCCCTTGCCATTGAATTTGGTGCATCGGTTTGAGTTCTCCACGTGATACGTGGAAGTTACAAGTTGAGAAGCTTATTACTCTTGGGTGCTTGGTACCCTTGAGCTTGTTACTCTTGGGTGTTTGGACACCCTAGAGCTTGTTCCTCTTGGGTGCCTTGGCGCCCTAGACGGTTGGTGTTGTTCAGAGCTCAATCATTGTGGTGTAAAGCTTCGGGCAAGCGTCGGGGTCTCCAATTAGGTTGTGGAGATCGCCCCGAGCAATTTGACGGGTACCGGTGACCGCCCCCAAGGGTTGCCAAAGTGTACGGGTTCGGTGACTGCCCCCAAGGGTCGCCATTTGTACGGGTTCGGTGACCATCCTCAAGGGTCCCTTAGTGGATTCACGACATCTTGCATTGTGCGAGGGCATGAGGAGCATTTGTACGGGTTCGGTGACTGCCCCCAAGGGTCGCCCTAGTGGCTTCTTGGGGAGCATTGTGCCTCCACACCGCTCCAAACGGAGATTAGCATCCGCAAGGGTGTGAACTTCGGGATACATTGTCGTCTCCGCGTGCCTCGGTTATCTCTTACCTGAGCCCTTTACTTATGCACTTTACTTTGTGATAGCCATATTGTTCTTTGTCATATATCTTGCTATCACATAGTTGCTTATCTTGCTTAGCATAAGTTGTTGGTGCACATAGGTGAGCCTAGTTGTTGTAGGTTTTGTGCTTGATAAATTAACCGCTAGGTTTGTTCCGCATTTGTTCAAGCCTCTACCGTATTTATTTTAAAACACCTATTCACCCCCCCCTCTAGGCGACATCCACGATCTTTCAACTGGATTCTGCAGGTGCCCTGACAACCACTGGGCACTCCAGGGTGCCTCAACCAATCCACCCAGATGTGTATTTAAGTAGCCACCTTATGTTAACCATTAATTAACAATACTCACATCTGTCATGGATACACTCACCCAATCCACGTCTACGAGCATAGCATAGCAATCCTGAGCATAACGTAGAAGTAGCTCCCAAAGGTTTGATAATAAAAAGGACAATCGGTTCTACCTCATCATCTACTTCCCAAACCCAAATGTTATTCCGATCCTAACCATGCAATGCTTTTAGGATTGAACTAATGCATAAAAACTGGGTAATAAAGAGGTATGATCAAAGTGTTACTTGCCTTGCTGATGATCCGCAAAACCTAGAGATTCGTAGTAGCACGCTTCGCACTCCGGGAATTCTATCGTAAACAAATAATAACATACATAAGCACTCAAACTAGAAGCACAGGTAAAACTCAAATAAGAAGATCTAACCAGAAATTTCAACTGAAGAACTCCGGTTTGCAAAAAGAATCAAATCAAACGGAGCAACGAAACTCAAACTACGAAAGAAACAAGATTCGTTTACTAATCTGGACTAAAATCAAATTTTATAGTACCAAAATCTTGTTCAAGTTGGTTGAACAGAAAGAGGGCTTCGAGACGAAGATTTAGGCGCTTGTTTCACCTGATTCGGATAAACGAGCGAAAAGATGGACTAAAACGAAGATCAGGGCAGAACGATTTTTAAAAAGATAGACCGAACCGATCTAATTAAAAAAACTAGATCTAGGGTTTTAAAAAAACCGAACAATTTTTCTAAAAAAACGACAAACGGCGGCGGGTACCTCCGGCGAGGTCCGGCGGGGCAGCGGGGCTCCGGCAGGGCATCGGCGGGGCGAGGGGCGACGGCGGGGCGGCGGCGGCTTGCGGCGTCGTCGGGTGGCGGGGCGACGGTGGCTGGTGGCGGAGAGGCGGTGGAGCGGCGGCTTAAATAGGAGGGGAGGGGGCGGAGGCCGACTTGGGGAGGAGGGCGGCGCCGGCGGCTCGGGGTCGGACTCCCCGAGTCCATCGCGAGCACGGCGGCTCGACGGGGAAGGCGGCGTGGCGGTTGGGCCGGCCTGGCTCAGCTGGGCCTTCAGCCCAGTCGGGCAGCGGAATTTAAAACAAAACATTCCGTCGAACAGAAAAAAATCCTAATAAATAAATAAATAAAATTCTAAAAAATGCCAAATGAAGTTTTCACCATCTAAATGGAATATTTAGAACAAGATGAACATTTTTTTGGCCTAAAATGCAATTTTTTAAAACGTGCAATTTTTCTAATTCAAATGAAATAGCAATAAAACTCCAAATAGAAATAAAATTTGATTTTAATATTTTCCTTCCAATATTTCTTTTATTTGGAGAAGTCATTTTATCCCCTCTCTTTTATTTTCATATTAGAAATATTCGAAGAGAAAAATGATTAAAACCAAATGATCCTCTTTTCAAACTTTGAGAAAAACTCAAATATGAAAATTACGAAATTCCTAACTGTCTCCGTGGGTCCTTGAGTTGCTTAGAATTTCTAGGATCAACTAAAATGCAATAGGATATGATATGCAATGATGACCTATGTATAACATTCCAAATTGGAAATTTGGGATGTTACAACTTTCACCTTCCATACCAGTAGATCCCCTTTGCTGAAGACAAGATCCTTTTAGAGCGTATGAACTCATATGTACTGGTTTTTTAGGTCTAGATTTATCTCCTTTTCCTGAACAGACGTTGATCCAAAATAACAGCTGCAGCCTGTGAAACTTGTTTGTGTAACACTTAGCCAAAAACTGCATTTTGTTAGATCCACATAGCCATGGCGGCTCAAACCGTTGGCTTAAATTGCAATGCTCAATAGACATCATCCAACTACTCACGGTGGCTTAAATAACTTGACTGCTTATGGCGGTTTACATAACCTGACGTAATTAGTCATATACCATTAGGCCCCTTTATAAGCCGCCATCTTGAATATATGATGTAATGCTTTCCCTCCGGCTTAAATTTGAACCGGCATTTTCTCTCTTTATTAGGCTTCCTTCTTCACAATGCCGCCCAAAACAACCACTTCATGCAACTGGGTCAAGTCCATCGTCATAGAGAGTACACTTGATGACTTTGTGAAGACCGACTATCTGCCAAAAAAGGAAGTCATGTCGTACTGTGCTCCTGACCCAATAGAAGAAAAACCTCAGCCCAAAGAGGGGAAGTCATCGTGTTCACTGATCATATGAACCGGGGCTTTTCACCACCCGACTCAAAATTCTTCAGAGATGTTCTGCACTTTTTTGACCTCCGTCCTCAAGACATCGGACCCAACTCCGTGTCTAATATATGCAACTTTCAAGTGTTCTGTGAGGTGTATCTTGAAGAAGAGCCCAGCTTGCTACTTTTCAGAGAATTGTTTTATTTGAACCGCCAGAATGAATGTGCCAACAGACCTAGTTTGGAGCTCGGCGGGGTCTCAATCCAATGACGGAGAGACGCCATTTCCACTCATGCACAACCACCGAGTCATCCCAAAGACTGGAACCAGACATGGTTCTAATGTCAAGACACATCTCCGACTGATGAGAACCCTCTGCCCGGCTTTCGCGCCCTGCGCCTCAAGTCTAATTATCCTCTGCAAGACAAGTTGTCAGCCACTGATCGCCAGAAAATCGCCCCCACCATGGCTAAAGTCAAGGCTCTTTTGGGGAACGGTTTAAATGGTATTGACTTGGTCCGGGTTTGGGTTGCCTGGCGGATCATTTCGTTGAGCCGCCGCTCCAGTTTGATGTGCACTTACACAGGCGAGAAGACTGATCCTCTACGCCACAACCCTGATGATTTACCTGACTACATCATCGATGATATGACAAAGTCGCTCTTAAACGAAAGCCTAGCCAATTGTGGCAAGGTGTGCTTAAGCCCTTTCTGCAAGGCTAACCCGGCTCCAACGCTAAGCCGCCAATGAAGGAAATATGCCCTAGAGGCAATAATAAAGTTATTATTTATTTCCTCATATCATGATAAATGTTTATTATTCATGCCAGAATTGTATTATCCGGAAACATGATACATGTGTGAATACATAGACAAACATAATTTCACTACTATGCCTCTACTTGACTAGCTCATTAATCAAAGATGGTTATGTTTCCTAACCATAGACATGTGTTGTCATTTGATTAACGAGATCACATCATTAGGAGAATGATGTGATTGACTTGACCCATTCTGTTAGCCTAGCACTTGATCGTTTAGTATGTTGCTATTGCTTTCTTCATGACTTATACAAAGTTCCTACAACTATGAGATTATGCAACTCCCGTTTACCGGAGGAACACTTTGTGTGCTACCAAATGTCACAACGTAACTGGGTGATTATAAAGGTGCTCTACAGGTGTCTCCAAAGGTACATGTTGAGTTGGCATAATTCAAGATTAGGTTTTGTCACTCTGATTGTCGGAGAGGTATCTCTGGGCCCTCTCGGTAATGCACATCACTTAAGCCTTGCAAGCATTGTAACTAATGAGTTAGTTACGAAATGATGTATTACGGAACAAGTAAAGAGACTTGCCGGTAACGAGATTGAACTAGGTATTGGATACCGACGATCGAATCTCGGGCAAGTAACATACCGATGACAAAGGGAACAACGTATGTTGTTATGCGGTTTGACTGATAAAGATCTTCGTAGAATATGTAGGAACCAATATGAACATCCAGGTTCCACTATTGGTTATTGATCGGAAACGGTTCTAGGTCATGTCTACATAATTGTCGAACCCGTAGGGTCCGCACGCTTAACATTACGATGACAGTTTTATTATGAGTTTATAAGTTTTGATGTACTGAAGTTTGTTCAGAGTCCCGGATGTGATCACGGACATGACGAGGAGTCTCGAAATGGTCGAGACATAAAGATTGATATATTGGATGGATATATTTGGATACTGGAAAGGTTCCGGATGAGATTGGGACTATACCGGAGCTCCGGGAGGTTACCGGAACCCCCCGGTATGTATATGGGCCTTATTGGGCCTTAGTGGAAAGGATGGAGAAGGAGCAAAGGAGGGGGCGCCCCCCCCCAAGCCCAATCCGAATTGGGAGGGGGGCCGGCCCCCCCTTTCCTTCTTCCCTCCCCTCTCTTCCTTCCCTCTCCTACTCCTAATAGGAAAGGGGGGCCAAACCTACTTGGAGTAGGACTGCCCCCCCTAGGGCGCGCCTCTCCCCTTGGCCGACCGCCTCCTCCTCTCCCCCTTTATATACGGGAAAGGGGGGCACCCCTAAGACACACAAGTTGATCTACGGATCATTCCTTAGCCGTGTGCGGTGCCCCCCTCCACCATATTCCACCTCGGTCATATCGTCGCGGAGTTTAGGCGAAGCCCTGCGCCGGTAGAGCATCATCATCGTCACCACGCCGTCGTGCTGACAGAACTCATCCCCGACGCTTTGCTGGATCAGAGCCCGGGGGACATCATCGAGCTGAACGTGTGCTGAACTCGGAGGTGCCGTACGTTCGGTGCTTGGATCGGTCGGATCGTGAAGACGTACGACTACATCAACCGCGTTGTCATAACGCTTCCGCTTACGGTCTATGAGGGTACATGGACGACACTCTCCCCTCTCGTTGCTATGCCATCACCATGATCTTGCGTGTGCGTAGGAATTTTTTGAAATTACTACGTTCCCCAACAGTGGTATCAGAGCCAGGTTTTATGCGTTGATGTTATATGCACGAGTAGAACACAAGTGAGTTGTGGGCGATACAAGTCATACTGCTTACCAGTATGTCATACTTTGGTTCGGCGGTATTGTTGGATGAAGCGGCCCGGACCGACATTACGCGTACGCTTACGCGAGACTGGTTCTACCGACGTGCTTTGCACACAGGTGGCTAGAGGGTGTCAGTTTCTCCAACTTTAGTTGAACCGAGTGTGGCTACGCCCGGTCCTTGCGAAGGTTAAAACAACACTAACTTGACGAACTATCATTGTGGTTTTGATGCGTAGGTAAGAACGGTTCTTGCTAAGCCCGTAGCAGCCACGTAAAACTTGCAACAACAAAGTAGAGGACGTCTAACTTGTTTTTGCAGGGCATGTTGTGATGTGATATGGTCAAGACGTGATGCTATATTTTATTGTATGAGATGATCATGTTTTGTAACCGAAGTTATCGGCAACTGGCAGGAGCCATATGGTTGTCGCTTTATTGTATGAAATGCAAACGCCCTGTAATTGCTTTACTTTATCACTAAGCGGTAGTGATAGTCGTAGAAACAATAGAAGGCGTAACGACAACGATGCTACGATGGAGATCAAGGTGTCGCGCCGGTGACGATGGTGATCACGACGGTGCTTCGGAGATGGTGATCACAAGCACAAGATGATGATGGCCATATCATATGACTTATATTGATTGCATGTGATGTTTATCCTTTATGCATCTTATCTTGCTTTGATTGACGGTAGCATTTCAAGATGATCTCTCACTAAAAAAAATTATCAAGAAGTGCTCTCCCTGAGTATGCACCGTTGCCAAAGTTCGTCGTGCCCAAACACCACGTGATGATCGGGTGTGATAAGCTCTACGTCCATCTACAACGGGTGCAAGCCAGTTTTGCACACGCAGAATACTCAGGTTAAACTTGACGAGCCTAGCATATGCAGATATGGCCTCGGAACACGGAGACCGAAAGGTCGAGCGTGAATCATATAGTAGATATGATCAAAATAGTGATGTTCACCATTGAAAACTACTCCATCTCACGTGATGATCGGTTATGGTTTAGTTGATTTGGATCACATGATCACTTAGATGACTAGAGAGATGTCTGTCTAAGTGGGAGTTCTTAAGTAATATGATTCATTGAACTAAAATTTATCATGAACTTAGTACCTGATAGCATTTTTGCTTGTCTATGTTTGTTGTAGATAGATGGCTCGTGCTGTTGTTCCGTTGAATTTTAATGTGTTCCTTGAGAAAGCAAAGTTGAAAGATGATGGTAGCAATTACAGGGACTGGGTCCGTAACTTGAGGATTATCCTCATTGCTGCACAGAAGAATTACGTCCTGGAAGCACCGATGGGTGCCAGGCCTGCTGCAGGATCAATGCCAGATGTTGTGAACGTCTGGCAGAGAAAAGCTGATGACTACTCTATAGTTCAGTGTGCCATGCTTTACGGCTTAGAACCGGGTCTTCAACGACATTTTGAACGTCATGGAGCATATGAGATGTTCCAGGAGTTGAAGTTAATATTTTAAGCAAATGCCCGGATTGAGAGATATGAAGTCTCCAATAAGTTCTACAGCTGCAAGATGGAGGAGAATAGTTCTGTCAGTGAGCATATACTCAAAATGTCTGGGTATAATAATCACTTGATTCAACTGGGAGTTAATCTTCTGGATGATAGCGTCATTGACAGAATTCTCCAATCACTGCGACCAAGCTACAAGAGCTTCGTGATGAACTACAATATGCAAGGGATGAACAAGACAATTCCCGAGCTCTTCGCAATGCTAAAGGCTGCTGAGGTAGAAATCAAGAAGGAGCATCAAGTGTTGATGGTCAACAAGACCACTAGTTTCAAGAAAAAGGGCAAAGGGAAGAAGAAGGGGAACTTCAAGAAGAACAGCAAGCAAGTTGCTGCTAAAGAGAAGAAACCCAAGTCTGGACCTAAGCCTGAAACTGAGTGCTTCTACTGCAAGCAAACTGGTCACTGGAAGCGGAACTGCCCCAAGTATTTGGCGGATAAGAAGGATGGCAAGGTGAACAAAGGTATATGTGATATACATGTTATTGATGTGTACCTTACTAGAGCTCGTAGTAGCACCTGGGTATTTGATACTGGTTCTGTTGCTAATATTTGCAACTCGAAACAGGGACTACAGAATAAGCGAGCACTGGCCAAGGACGAGGTGACGATGCGCGTGGGAAACGGTTCCAAAGTCGATGTGATCGCGGTCGGCACGCTACCTCTACATCTACCTTCGGGGTTAGTTTTAGACCTGAATAATTGTTATTTGGTGCCAGCGTTGAGCATGAACATTATATTCGGATCTTGTTTGATGCGAGATGGTTATTCATTTAAATCAGAGAATAATGGTTGTTCTATTTATATGAGTAATATATTTTTATGAAAGTGCGTTATATCGACTAGAGGGGGGTGAATAGGCGATTTTTATGAATTCTTCACTGAGGAATTTGCCGGTGAGGAAATTCCTTAGCGAAGAACTACTTGCAGCAGAATAAGTACTCAGAAGTAAGCATAACAGAATACAAGCATGGTCATCATGATGAAATGAAGACTAGCACAGAGTACAGAAAGCGTAATCACAGGATAACACAAGATGAAGACAAACAGACTGAAGAAATTGAACTGAGGAAATTGAGAAAGTCTTCAGTCAAAGTCTTCAAGCACAAATATGAACAAACACTCAACACAGTAATGAGGAAATGAAAGGGTTGTGGAAATAGAACCAGTTAGGTTGGTGAAGACAATGATTTGGTAGACCAGTTCCAATTGCTGTCTCAGTTGTACGTCTGGTTGGAGCGGCTGAGTATTTAAACTCGAGGACACACAGTCCCGGACACCCAGCCGCTGAGCACGCAGCTCAGGACACCCAGTACTCACCGTATTCTCCTTGAACTAAGGTCACACAGACCTCGTCCAATCACTCGTGGTAAGTCTTCAGGCAACTTCCAAACCTTCACAGACTTGGTCACTCGGCGATCCACAATTCCTCTTGGATGCTCTAGACCATGACGCCTAACCGTCTGGAAGAAGCACAGTCTTCAAAGGTAACAAGCGTCGGATCCACGCAGGATCAATTTCTTCAGTGATGCTCAATCACTTTGGGTTTGTAGGGGTTTGGTTTTGGGTTTTCCTCACTCGATGATTTTCGCTCAAAGTCCTCGGAGGATGGGTTGCTCTCAAATGACAAGTGTCAAGTTCTCTCGGAGCAGCCAACCAGCAAGTGGTTGTAGGGGGCGGCTATTTATAGCCTAGGGAGCAGCCCGACATGATAAGACATAAATGCCCTTCAATGATATGACCGTTAGGTGGATAAGATATTTTGCGACGGCTGGCGCGTAGCACAGCAACAGTCAGAAATTTGACTCTCAAATTCCTCAGGGCTATCATGTTCCTCACTGTGTAGGCAATTCGCACTGGCGAATTCCTAACTCCTCAGTCAGAACAAATTCATCAGCGACCAGAAGAACTTCGTCTCTGTCACTGAAGAAAGTGACTGAACTGTATGAGATTTCCAAAGGCTTCACTCGAAGGGATTGGTAGGTGTAGGATTTTGAGTTGAGCATCACATGGAAATTTTTCCTTAGTATTTCCTCGACCCCCTTTAACAGTACGGTGTTTCCTATGACTCAAGAAAGAGAAAATGAAACTACGAAAACAAAAGTCTTCACGCTTCATGTTCCACAAATGAATACCAAGTCTTGAAGGTCACACCAATTTCTTCACTTTCAAAGTCTTCAGAATATCAAAGTCTTCAGTCGAAGAACTTCATTTTTAGGGGTCGACTTTCTCTGTAAATATCAAACTCCTCATAGACTTATAGACCTGTGTACACTCACAAACGCATTAGTCCCTTAACCTATAAGTCTTCAATACACCAAAATCACTAAGGGGCACTAGATGCACTTACAATCTCCCCCTTTTTGGTGATTGATGACAATATAGGTTAAGTTTTCAGCGGGGATAAATGTATGAAGTGTAAATACTGATATTGAGGAATTTGATAGCAAGATATAGAAGAACTCCCCCTGAAGATGTGCATAGTGAGGAATTTGCGTTTGAGGCAATGCACATTTGAAGAGTTGAATCATGGAGATCTCCCCCTATATCTTGTAATTCATACACGCATTTGATATATAATATGAAGAATTTGAAATGCATGATGAAATATGGTGCCTGAGGAATAAGCATGCATGCAATGTCATTAACGAGGAATAAGCATGCAAAGCATAATGCAACAAAAGTATCAGCGCACCATAGGGTTTAAGATTACAACTCGATCCAAATAAAAGTTTCGGAAGAACGAGAGTTGTAACTTAAAAAAATGCCCTTAATATAGACCTGCTTGAAGACTAACTCAGATTTCTCCCCCTTTGTCATCAGATGATCAAAAGGATTGAAACTGAGGACTTTGAAGGAGCTGTTGAGGACTTTGGTGGAGCAGTAGCAGTGTGAGGAATTTGCCGTGAGGGCATTGCTGAGGAACTTGGCTGTGAGGGCGCTGTTGGTGAAGCACTTGGCTTACGAGCAGGCTTCTTTGGCATGGATTTCCTCGGTTTGACCGAGGCCTCAGTAGCAGTAGCAGTGGCAGAATCCTCATTGAATTTTTTCACTGCCTCCTTGGCTTGTCTTGCCAATTTAGCTTGGCGCTTAGCCCATTCTTCAGGAAAGTCCTCACCACGCTTGATGCTGGTGGGGTCAGCTTCTTGGCCAGGTGCCAATGGAGCTCTTGGGCATGGAGGATTAAGGGCGAATTTCCTCATGTACTTTGGAGTCACATATCTGTATTCCCTCCATTCCCTTGCCCATCTCCGTTCAATCCTCTGTATGCGCACCTTGCGCTGATTTTTGTTTTCTTTGCCAAATTTTGCTTCATCAGGTGTGCAATAGTCAGCATAAATTTCCTCAGGGATTTCAAACGCAGTCATAACCTCAGGTTTCTTTCCTCCTTTCTGCGGCTTCTTACTGTCTGCCATATTCTTCAGTTGAGGAATTTGAACAATTGAATTTTCTGAAGAAGTATGCAGTTTTTCTTCGAGGAACACTGCAAATGAGTTAAGTTGATGAGAACCTAGTGATTCAGTAGCAGACATGAGTACCTGTGAACAGAGTATAGGTGCGAGGAATTTGGAGAGGTCATATGCGTTCTCAGAAGGTTTTTTGAAAAGAACAAGTTTTGAGGAATTTGATCAGATGAACCTTGAGGAATTTCACTAAGCGTTCTTGTCTTAGGTTCCAGAGTTGTACAGATTGAATGATCCACACAATTAGGGAATCTTGAAGAAAATGATTGCTTAGAGAAACAGTTCAAGATCATATGATGTGTGAGGTGTTCATATGTGTGAAGATTTGAAGAATAAACACCTTTGAAGATTTTCAGGAAAGTTTGAGAATCAAAGTGAGTAATAAAAGTAACTTTTAATTACCCGAAGTGAAGAACACGACGAACTGAGAAGAACATATGTGAAGTTCGTCAGGTTATATCTCCCACGCCCTAACTTGGCAGAGGAAGACAGCTACGGCGGTGGCGGAGTGAAGATTTCCGCGGTCGGCGTGAGTACGACGGCGACGAGGTCGAGGCAGCGAAGCTCTTACTCACCGGCGACGATGGAGTAAAGGCAGCGCTAGGGTTTGAGGAGCTCGAGTGAGAGAGTAGCGATCGAGCGGAGTAAATGAAGTGAGGAAGGGGAGAGGGGTATTTATAGACACGGTAAAAACTGTTCGCCCGAAGATTTGGGACGAACGTGCCCCTGCCCTTTCTCCTTCTCGCGACATGTGTCACCCACGTACTGTGTAGTTGAGATCATGTACGATCGTGGGTGAATAGAATAATGCATTATGGGATGCGGAACGGTTTGAGCGGCAAAACCGAAAATCGGGATAAGATTTGTTTTGAAGTTTCGTTCGCAATTTCTTCAGCTGACAAGGACACAGTGAAGATTTTGAACGAGTTTCAAATAGAACGCACATGAAGAATTTGTGAATAGATTGGGTTGAGTATAGCATAGAGGGGGAAGGGTCCGATCACATTCACCTAGCAGAAAAAAGCAACTTGAAGAAATAGCTATAAGTAAATGCTGTAGAGGACATAAACTCATATATATATATATATATATATATATATATATATATATATATATATATATATCCAATGAAGAAAAACGATGGAAACAGTGAAGATTTTGCAAAGTTGAAGAATTTGAAAAACTGAGGAAAAACTCAAATTGAAGATTTTCAACTTTTTGTGGTGGCGTGACCCACCGTATAAGAATGATGATTTCAGACACCGCGTACAATTGTCGTAGGGTTCTGAGAATCAAATTCTTCATTAATTTCTTCACTCTTAGAGTGTTATTCTTCATTGATTGAAGAAAAACGTTTCTTCATGTGTTGCACACCTAAGTCATCAATTTTGCATAAGTGTCAGGGTGTGTATCCTTTTCAAAGAACATTCGAAGATTCTAAGATATTTAGCTCACACCGCAACTTGCTAAATCTCTTCTCATCCAAGGGCTTAGTGAAGATATCAGCTAGCTGTTCTTCAGTCTTCACGTGCTCGATGGAGATGTCGCCCTTCAACACATGATCACGAAGAAAATGATGACGAATCTGAATGTGCTTTGTCTTCGAGTGCTGAACTGGGTTGTGAGCAATCTTGATGGCACTCTCATTGTCGCAGAGGAGAGGCACATTCTTCACGTTGACTCCATAGTCCTTGAGTGTTTGCTTCATCCAAAGTAGTTGAGCACAGCAAGAGCCAGCAGCAATGTATTCAGCTTCCGCAGTAGACAGTGATACGCAGTTCTGTTTCTTCGAGGACCAACAGACCAAAGATCGTCCGAGGAAATGACAAGTGCCAGATGTTGACTTGCGGTCCACACGATCACCAGCATAGTCAGAGTCAGAATATCCAATGAGATCAAAAGCAAAGCCCTTGGGGTACCATAATCCTAGTGTTGGTGTGTGAGCTAGATATCAAAGAATATGCTTCACAGCCTTATGGTGTGATTCCTTCGGTGCAGCTTGAAATCGGGCACACATGCAAACACTAAGCATTATATCTGGCCTAGATGCACATAAGTACAATAAAGAACCAATCATGGAGCAGTATACCTTGTGATCGAAGTCAATACCATTTTCATCAGTGCATAGATGGCCATTTGTGGGCATAGGAATTTTGACGCCTTTGCAATCTTGCATGCCGAATTTCCTCAGTACATCTTTGAGGTATTTCTCCTGAGATATGAATATGCCATTGCACTGTTGACGAATTTGAAGACCTAAGAAGAATTTCAACTCTCCCGTCATAGACATTTGATATTCTTCACTCATTATATATGCAATTCATCACTATAACGTTGGTCAGTACAGCCAAAGATAATATCATCAACATATATTTGGCACACAAACAGTTCACCATCATAAGATTTAGTAAAGAGAGTAGGGTCGAGTGAACCGGGTGTGAAGCCATTCTTCACAAAGAATTCCTTCAATGTATCATACCACGCCCGAGGGGCTTGCTTGAGGCCATAGAGGGCCTTATTAAGTCTGAAGACTTTGTCAGGATTCTTTGGATCTTCAAAACCTGGGGGTTGAGCAACATATACTTCTTCCTCAAGCTTACCATTGAGGAATGCACTTTTCACATCCATTTGATATAAGATGATATCATGATGGTTAGCATAAGCAAGTAATATGCGAATAGCCTCAAGTCTAGCAATAGGTGCAAAAGTTTCATCGAAATCAATTCCTTCAACCTGTGTGTAGCCTTGAGCTACCAGTCGTGCCTTATTCCTCACCACGAGGCCATTTTCATCTTGCTTGTTGCGGTAGATCCACTTTGTGCCAATGATATTATGCTTGCGAGGATCTGGACCTTTGACCAATTCCCAGACATTGTTGAGCTCGAACTGATGTAATTCTTCTTGCATAGCCTGAATCCACTCCGGCTCCAAAAATGCTTCATCTACCTTAGTGGGCTCTGTGATAGAGACAAAAGCACAGTGCCCACAAAAGTTAGATAAATGTGAAGCTTTTGAGCGTGTGAGAGGACCTGGTGCTCTAATGTCATCGATGATCTTCTCCACTTGCACTTCTTTTGCAACGCGAGGATGAGCTGGTTGTCGCTGAGGAGTTTGATCAGCATTTTCTTCAGCACCATTTTCCTCAGCATTTTCTTCAGGTGCATCAGCTCGACGTTCTTCATGAACTGGAATGAATTCTTCAGCAGATTTTTCAGTAGGAATGACATCCTCAGTTGCCATGAACTTGATAGAATCCTCAGGTGTTGGTTCATCTAACACAGAAGGTAGGTGCTCTCTTTGCGAGCCATTAGTTTCATCGAACCGCACATCTACAGTGTCAACAATCTTGTGAAGAACAATGTTGAAGACTCTGTAGGTGTGCGAGTCCTTTCCGTAACCAAGCATAAAACCTTCATGTTCTTTCGGTGCAAATTTAGAATTGTGGTGAGGATCTCTAATCCAACATTTAGCACCGAAGACTTTGAAATAACTCACATTGGGTTTCTTGTCAGTGAGGAATTCATAGGCCGTCTTCTTGAAGAATTTGTGAAGATATACTCTGTTGATGATGTGGCACGCAGTATCAATTGCATCAATCCAAAAATGATGAGGCGTTTTGTATTCATCAAGCATAGTGCGAGCCATCTCAACAAGAGTTCTGTTCTTGCGCTCCACAACGCCATTTTGCTGAGGAGTATAGGGAGCAGATAACTCATGAGTAATACCAAGTTCATCAAGATAGTCATCAAGACCGGAATTCTTGAACTCAGTTCCATTGTCACTTCTGATGCGCTTGATCTTCACACCAAAGTTGGTTGAAGCCCTCGAGGAAAAACGTTTGAAGACTTCCTGCACTTCATGTTTGTAAGTAACAATGTGTACCCATGTATATCGAGAGTAATCATAAACAATGACAAAACCATATAGAGATGCATCATGATTAGGTCCAAAGAGGTCCATGTGAAGCAGTTCGAATGGATGAGTAGTGGTCATGATAGTCTTCGCTGGATGCTTGGCCTTGGTCATTTTTCCAGCTTCACAGGCTCCGCATAAGTGATCCTTGAGGAATTTGACATTCTCAATGCCAATGACATGCTTCTTCTTCGCAAGCGTGTGCAAATTCCTCACGCTTGCGTGACCAAGTCGTCGATGCCATAGCCAGCCTTTTGAAGCTTTTGCAAGTAGACACACGACTGGCTGTGGTCCTGTAGAGAAATCAACAATATACAAATCTCCTCTCCTAAAGCCTTCGAAGACTTTGGAATTGTCAGCTTCCATAATCACAACACAGCGATACTTGCCAAAGACAACAACCATATCAAGATCACAAAGCATTGAGACTGACATGAGGTTGTATCCTAAGGATTCAACAAGCATGACTTTGTCCATGTGTTTATCCTTAGAGATTGCAACCTTACCAAGACCCAATACCTGACTTTTGCCTTTGTCAGCAAAGATGATATGCTTCAGATGTGACGGTGATAAGGGAGCATCCATCAATAGATTCTTGTCACCAGTCATGTGATTCGTACATCCACTATCGAGGACCCACTCTGTAGCTTTGGGTTGATCATCCTGCAGATGAATTAGCGTAGTTTACAATCTCATATGCTTCATTTGTGAAGAATATGATATCAAGTTCATAAGATGAATTTCATCAATCAGTAAACAGATATAGCAGTATGAGGACGTGTGAAATGAAGGTTCATTTCATCATGATTCGCCTGCGTCCTTTCAGGCAATTTTGTCAGGTCCCCAGCAAATTCTTCAGACGTTAAAGCACGTCTGGAGACCTGACCCTGCAGAAGAGATTAGTTCTTTTTCTTCACCACCCACATCTGAAGGGGTGGCAAAGAGTTTATCATTCTGCGAGCACCATACGAGAATGGTGGCATAGAGGCCAAACCATTTCGTTTCACATAAGAGGGGTTAGGGTAAGCATATGAATAAGAAGAGAAATTCTTCGAGGACTTATGAACATAATGGTTGGAAGAATAATGCACATATTCATAGCCCTTAGCTCTACCCTGCGAAACAGAGTTGTTAGCACGACGATAATCATGTGAGGACTTTGATCCTTTTGAGGAATTTGATCCACGTGAGGAATTTGGTCCGTATGAGGACTTGGATCCATATGAAGAATTTGGTCCATATGAAGAATTTGATCTGGGGTTCCTGTTCTTCACAGGTGGTGTCATGAGGACATTCACCTGAAGACTTTCGAGGCACTTCTTGGGAACCCAGATTTTCTTCATAGGAGAACCATTCCTACAGTTAGTGCCAACATATCTAGCAAATACTTCACCATTCTGATTTTTGAACAGTTTATAGTTGGAGTCAAATGACTCATCAGAAGAATGAGGAGATTCACATGTAAAGCCAGATAAGTTAGATGGATCAACTGGAGGTCCCTTTGCAGCAACCCGTGAGGTTTTGGGGTACTGCTCAGGCTTCCAATATGTTCCATCAACATTGAGTTTCCTCTCAAAGGGGATACCCTCTTTTCTAGGGTTTCTGTTGAGGATCTGCTTTTTAAGCACATCACAAAGTGTCTGATGCCCTCTGAGGCTTTTGTACATGCCTGTCATATACAATTCCTTCAGCCCTGCATTGTTAGTGATACTAGCAATGTCCTCAGATGAGTAATTAGTGATAGCAGAGGCAGGTGAAGAATTTGTAACATTTGAAGCATTTGAACATTCAGGTGAAGAATTAGTAGATTCACGTTCAATGCACTTTAAGCATGGAGGAACAAATTCTTCCTAAGAAGCGCTGATTTGTTGAGCTAGTAATGAATCGTGCTCCTTTTGAAGATCTTCATAACTCACTCTTAGCTTCTCAAGATCTTGCTTTCTTTGAAGAAATTCATAAGAAAGTTTCTCATGATCAAATAAGAGAGTGTTATGATGACTTTGAAGGTTATCAAACCTAGACTGAAGTCTCTGAAGATTTTCAGTCAGGGCTTTAGTGCGATCCATTTCTTCACCCAACATATCATCACTTTTGTCTAGCATGTTTTGAACCTTTTCAAAAGCTCTTTGTTGTTTTACATCAATCTTAGCAAGTTTAGAGTAGCTGGGCTTGAGATCCTCATCAGATCCATTTTCACTAGATTCAGAGGAGGTGTATTTGAGTACCTTTGCACCTTTCGCCATGAAGCAATAGGTGGGAGCGTAGTCATCATTATCTTCATCAGGCTTGTCGGTGGGGTCAGTTTCTTTAGTGTTGAAGATAGACTTGCTAACGAAAGCAGTAGCGAAGGCCAGACTCACCACACCAGATTCGGATTCTTCAGACGCCTCCTCTTCCTCGTGTTCCTCAGATTCAGCTTCAGAGTCCATTTCCTTGCCAATGAATGCCCGAGCCTTCTTGGAGCTGCTCTTCTTGTGAGATGAAGACTTCGAGGATTTTGATGACGAAGATTTTAACGATTTCTTCTTCTTCTTGGCATCATCAGAACTGTAATCCTTGTATTTCTTCTTCTTTAATTCCTTTTCCCACTGAGGACAATCTTGAATATAGTGACCAGGTTTCTTGCATTTGTGGCACAGCCTTCTCTTATAGTCACTTGATGAGGAATCACTGCTTCTTGAGGATTTTCCAAAGCGACCACGTCTTGAGAACTTCTGGAATTTCTTCACGAGCAGTGCTAGCTCCTAGCTCAATTCTTCAGGATCACCAAGGCTACTACCAGAATCCTCACATTCAGACTCAGACACAACCTTGGCCTTCAAGGCACGTGGTTTGCCATAGCTCAAACCATAGAGATCTCTCTTTTCAGCAAGCTGGAACTCGTGAGTATTTAGCCTTTCGAGGATATCGGCAGGATCAAGAGACTTGTAGTCAGCCCGTTCTTGTATCATCAGTCCCAGAGTATCAAATGAGGAATCAAGCGATCTCAACAGTTTCTTCACCACCTCATGGTCAGTGATGTCAGTGGCACCGAGGGCTTGAAGCTCATTTGAGATGTCAGTGAGGCGATCAAAGGTTTGTTGGACATTTTCATTGTCGAGTCTTTTGAAGCGGTTGAAGAGATTCCGAAGAACATCAACTCGAGAGTCACGCTGAGTTGAGACTCCTTCATTCACTTTGGACAGCCTATCCCAGATAAGCTTAACAGTTTCCAAAGCACTCACTCTTCCATACTGTCCTTTACTCAGATGGCCACATATGGTATTCTTCGCTTGAGAATCGAGTTGCTTGAATCTCTTCACATCGGTAGCATTCAGTGAGGGTGAGACAGAGGGAACACCATTTTCCACAACATACCAGAGATCGTTGTCAATTGCCTCAAGATGCATTCGCATCTTGTTTTTCCAGTAGGGGTAGTCCGTCCCATCAAAGGTAGGACACCTAGCCGAGACCTTGATCATACCTGCGGTCGACATAACTAACACTCCAGGTGGTTAAACCAAAATCACACAGAACAAGGGAGTACCTTGCTCTGATACCAATTGAAAGTGCGTTATATCGACTAGAGGGGGGTGAATAGGCGATTTTTATGAATTCTTCACTGAGGAATTTGCTGGTGAGGAAATTCCTTAGCGAAGAACTACTTGCAGCGGAATAAGTACTCAGAAGTAAGCATAACAGAATACAAGCATGGTCATCATGATGAAATGAAGACTAGCACAGAGTACAGAAAGCGTAATCACAGGATAACACAAGATGAAGACAAACAGACTGAAGAAATTGAACTGAGGAAATTGAGAAAGTCTTCAGTCAAAGTCTTCAAGCACAGATATGAACAAACACTCAACACAGTAATGAGGGAATGAAAGGGTTGAGGAAATAGAACCAGTTAGGTTGGTGAAGACAATGATTTGGTAGACCAGTTCCAACTGCTATCTTAGTTGTACGTCTGGTTGGAGCAACTGAGTATTTAAACTCGAGGACACACAGTCCCGGACACCCAGTCGCCGAGCACGCAGCTCAGGACACCCAGTCCTCACCGTATTCTCCTTGAACTAAGGTCACACAGACCTCGTCCAATCACTCGTGGTAAGTCTTCAAGCGACTTCCAAACCTTCACAGACTTGGTCACTCGGCGATCCACAATTCCTCTTGGATGCTCTAGACCATGACGCCTAACCGTCTGGAAGAAGCACAGTCTTCAAAGGTAACAAGCGCCGGATCCACGCAGGATCAATTTCTTCAGTGATGCTCAATCACTTTGGGTTTGTAGGGGTTTGGTTTTGGGTTTTCCTCACTTGATGATTTTCGCTCAAAGTCCTCGGAGGATGGGTTGCTCTCAAATGACAAGTGTCAAGTTCTCTCGGAGCAGCCAACCAGCTAGTGGTTGTAGGGGGCGGCTATTTATAGCCTAGGGAGCAGCCCGACATGATAAGACATAAATGCCCTTCAATGATATGACCGTTAGGTGGATAAGATATTTTGGGACAGCTGGCGCGCAGCACAGCAACGGTCGGAAATTTGACTCTCAAATTCCTCAGGGCTATCATGTTCCTCACTGTGTAGGCAATTCGCACTGGCGAATTCCTAACTCCTCAGTCAGAACAAATTCATCAGCGACCAGAAGAACTTTGTCTCTGTCACTGAAGTAAGTGACTGAACTGTATGAGATTTCCAAAGGCTTCACTCGAAGGGATTGGTAGGTGTAGGATTTTGAGTTGAGCATCACATGGAAATTTTTCCTTAGTATTTCCTCGACCCCCTTTAACAGTACGGTGTTTCCTATGACTCAAGAAAGAGAAAATGAAACTACGAAAACAGAAGTCTTCACGCTCCATGTTCCACAAATGAATACCAAGTCTTCAAGGTCACACCAATTTCTTCACTTTCAAAGTCTTCAGAAAGTCTTTAGAATATCAAAGTCTTCAGTCGAAGAACTTCATTTTTAGGGGTCGACTTTCTCTGTAAATATCAAACTCCTCATAGACTTATAGACCTGTGTACACTCACAAACGCATTAGTCCCTTAACCTATAAGTCTTCAATACACCAAAATCACTAAGGGGCACTAGATGCACTTACATTTTATGGTCATGCACCCTTGAGGAGTGGTCTATTTTTATTGAATCTCGATAGTAGTGATACACATATTCATAATGTCGAAGCCAAAAGATGCAGAGTTGATAATGATAGTGCAACTTATTTGTGGCACTGTCGTTTAGGTCATATCGGTGTAAAGCGCATGAAGAAGCTCCATACTGATGGACTTTTGGAATCACTTGATTATGAATCACTTGGTACTTGCGAAACGTGCCTCATGGCCAAGATGAATAAAACACCGTTCTCTGGTACTATGGAGAGAGCAACAAATTTGTTGGAAATCATACATACAGATGTATGTGGTCCGATGAATATTGAAGCTCGTGGCGGATATCGTTATTTTCTCACCTTCACAGATGATTTGAGCAGATATGGGTATATCTACGTAATGAAAGACAAGTCTGAAACATTTGAAAAGTTCAAAGAATTTCAGAGTGAAGTGGAAAATCATCGTAACAAGAAAATAAAGTTTCTAGGATCTGATCGTGGAGGAGAATATTTGAGTTACGAGTTTGGTTTACATTTGAAACAATGTGGAATAGTTTTGCAACTCACGCCACCCGGAACACCACAACGAAATGGTGTGTCCGAACGTCGTAATCGTACTTTACTAGATATGGTGCGATCTATGATGTCTCTTACTGATTTACCGCTATCGTTCTGGGGTTATGCTTTAGAGACGGCCGCATTCAACTTGAATAGGGCACCATCAAAATCCGTTGAGACGACGCCTTATGAACTGTGGTTTGGCAAGAAACCAAAGTTGTCATTTCTTAAAGTTTGGGGTTGCGATGCTTATGTGAAGAAACTTCAACCAGATAAGCTCGAACCTAAATCGGAGAAATGTGTCTTCATAGGATACCCAAAAGAGACTATTGGGTACACCTTCTATCACAGATCCGAAGGAAAAACATTCGTTGCTAAGAATGGATCCTTTCTAGAGAAGGAGTTTCTCTCGAAAGAAGTGAGTGGGAGGAAAGTAGAACTTGATGAGGTAACTATACCAGCTCCCTTATTGGAAAGCAGTTCATCACAGAAATCGGTTCCTATGACACCTACACCAATTAGTGAGGAAGTTGATGATATTGATCATGAAACTTCAGATCAAGTTTTTACTGAACCTCGTAGGTCTACCAGAGTAAGATCTGCACCAGAGTGGTATGGTAATCCTATTCTGGAAGTCATGTTACTTGACCATGATGAACCTACGAACTATGAGGAAGCGATGATGAGCCCAGATTCCGCAAAATGGCTAGAAGCCATGAAATCTGAGATGGGATCCATGTATGAGAACAAAGTATGGACTTTTCTTGACTTGCCCAATG